>OY978528.1:1947876-4347876 GCA_963854835.1 Megamerina dolium
CATCACTGACAGTTTTCTGTGTAAATGTCATCACATAGTCGATATATTGTGGTGCAGCAACACGTGTCTTCTTGCCTTTCTCATCGAACCATAAGTACGTTCTGTAATAAAAAGCGATATTTCTCCGTTGCATAGTATTGAATTGTATCATGTAACATACCTGTTGCCTGGTCCAGTCATATCTGGACAACCAGCAGGTGAACAAAATTCGCTAATAGTTCCATACACCAAATTGACATGTTCGAATAGAGCAAGCGCTACAAATGAAATGGAGAATAAATATTAAAAAACAAAATCATTCGCTCATATTATGCAAATCGATAAACAACTATTTCATCAACTATGTTTTCCCCAATAAGAACGATTTTGAACGTTAAATAGGATACAAAATATTTGAGCTCAACTATCCATTTTCGGTGACTTTCAGAATTACGAGGGTGGTCCCAGAACTACCCGACATGACATACAGATGGCGGCAATACTTTGAAAAAAAAATAACTTTGGTGAAAAGTGGCAACTTTATAAAACATATATTTTTAAGTTTCAAGACGCCACGTTGTTTAGTATTTTTTTTGGAGCCATCGAAAGTTAACGACCTCCGTGAATTTGTAAACATGGGAAAAATTGGTCACCGTTATGTAATTCAATACTTTCATTTGAAAGGTCTGAGTCCAACGAATATTGGGGGAGTCTGCTCCTTCGTTTACGACCATAAAATATTGGGTGGCAGAGTTTAAACGAGGTCGTACGAGCTGCCAAAACGAACACCGTAGTGGTCGACCAATTGAGGTGACCACGCCAGAAACGATTAAGAAAATCCACAAAATGGTATTGGATGATCGCCGGCTGAAGGTGCGTTAGCTATGTGTTTCACAGTAATAAAGCCGAATTTTTGCGTCGATTCGTCACCATGGATGAGACATGGGTCCACCACTTCACACCTGAGACAAAGGAGCAGTCAAAACAGTGGACTGAAAGAGGAGAATCGTTTCCAAAGAAGGCGAAGACAGTTTTATCTACAGGCAAGGTTATGGCGTCTGTTTTTTTTTGGGATGTACGTGGGATAATTTTTATTGATTATCTTCAAAAAAGGAAGAACAATCAATGCTAATTTGTTGCAGCGTTTAAGTGATGAAATTAAAGAAAAAAAGGCCGCATTTGGCAAAAAAGATAGTGTTGTTTCAACAAGACAACGCACCAGTTCACACGTCCGCTATTGAGATGGTCAAAATCAATGAGTTGAAACCCAAATTGCTTCAGCATGCACCTTATTCGCCAGATTTAGCTCCTTCAGATTATTTTCTATGTCGAAATTTGAAAAATTTCTTGGTGGTAGAAGATTTGCAAACAATGAAGAGGCGGAGTCTGCGGTAGATGGTTATTTTAATGAGCTAGACAGTTCATACTATAAACAGGGTATCGAAGCTATAGAATATCGTTGGGAAAAGTGTGTAAGCTAAAAGGAGATTATGTTGAGAAATCGTTGTTGTTAGGTCTTTGGCTTTGTTAGGTCGGGTAGTTCTGGGACCGCCATCGTAAGCATCCGCACTATCGAATTTTTTTTTAAATTTTGTTTTCTTTGTGAAAGGAATCATGTTTTTTACTTGTTTATAGCGACGCATTGTGGTTTCCAATGGTACTTACTATGTGATGCTAGCCATTCATTATAATCTAAACCAGCTGGTAGATCAACTAAGGCTCTGAGATCGGCTTCAGGTAATTTACGTTCTAAAACACTCTCTTCCAAATATAATTTGGTATCTGTTGAATTTTGATCACCATCTCGCTCTTTGCGACGAGCTTTTCTGTAATGATACAACAACAACAACAAAAAGGAAAATTAATATTTGAAAAATTCATTAAATTAAATTACGAATTAAATATAGGCATTAAAGCAATTATTAATTAGAGACATGGTAATAATTGATTTCACATGATAGTGATTAAATACATACACACACACACACACACACACACAATATTATTCTATATAGAAAAACGATAATGATAATGCTCAAATCAATATATATTTCAATAGTCCAAATTATGGTGTTTTGCCAAACAGGTGTCATTCATTGTTTGTTTATCAACTCGTACACTTTATCAATTCCATATGACTACTCGTATGACTCACCCAGCAACACATAAAACTAAATCCACTGAATCCTGTGCGTATCTGTAGATTGTGACAAATGTTTCACCAATTTTTGCTGGTAATTCAGTAACTTGCCACATTAAATGTATTGTACGCAAGAGACATTTAACCATAAATGATGTAGGCTGTTTGTTATTATTATGGCTATTATTATTATTATTTCCACTACTGTCACCAATGCTGCACTCACTGCTGTTGTTACTAGTTTTGTGTGTGTGATTTTTTAAACTACTGCTATTCTTATTGTTATTTTTGTCTGTCGTTTTTTTTATTAGCGCCTGCATTTGGACTTTGGTAATTTGCTGGTGCTGATGGTGCTGGTGGCGGTGCCAGTGGATGGGATATTTGAGTAAATCTTTGGCATTTATTCGAGTCAGTAATTAATTCTGCTTTAATTCTGGCTCTGTTGCTTTTCGTAATTTTCGTGTTTTATTTTATTTTCTTTTTACATTCTTCACTTGATAGTATTTTTTTTTCACCATTTTTATTTGACTTAAATTACACTACTCGCGCAAAAAAAAAAATAAAAACAATTATTTCACAAATTATTGAAATGAAAAGTCATATATTTTTCTTATCAATGATTATACGACAAGGGTTGAAATAATACTTTTCTGCACGAATTTGATGAGTGTGTGTGCGCCAAGTAATAGCGTACCATGAAGACTAAATGTCGGCCTTCGTTGAAACTTTGGCAAAAGCTTCAGATTTTATTAGAAAAATTTAATAACAACAAAAATATACGTTTACGTTATGAATGAAGTTAAATGAAGGTATATGAGTGCGTGTACATATCATTATGAGCAGCGTGTATGTAATCAAAGTTGATTGCGTTACTAAGAAGAACAAACACTCTACCTATACCACTTTCAACTAAATTAATTTTTGAGCAAATGCTTTACATTAACCTTTAAATGTAGGTACCTTTCTTCCCGCTTCCCCGTAAAAAAATAACACACAATACCATACCTACATTTTGCGACACAGAGTTCACTCACCAGACTATTCCCATTCGTATAAAGTATGAATATGAATATTTATTTATTTATTTATTTATTTAAAAAAAAAAAAGTTTAAAAACAACGGCGTGCAGTGATCTTGAAATTTTGTTATTTATTTTTATTTTTTTTTTTTCTCAATTATCACCACCTTCACCACCACAGCCGATACTACGCACTACTCCACAATGCTTCCTTTATATTACCATCATTTTATCTGGTTCTCTCACACACACATTACAAACATATTTGTACTCGCATTATAGGCCTTTTTCTGCTTTACTATAATAGTAAAAAAAATAAAATTTAATAGAGTAAAAGTTACACTAGGCGCACACGAGCGAGCAAAATCCGTTTTAAACTTGATGTCACGCCTATCTTCCACAGAAAAATTTTCCTTTCGAACGGTACCACCCATCTGCCGGCAAGAATTTGCAATTTTTCCGACACTAACAATTTGCCAAAAATGCTTCTTAAAAGAGCTCTATGACAAAACTAAGTTATAGTGATGTCACAAGGGTTCTGTCGTTCGGAACCGGCCAATATAAGTAGTAGTTCGCTTCTAATGCTGTGCAAATTTAACACGCTCAAAAGTATTGGAAAAGAAGCTCGGTAGTATCACATGAACCTTTCTGGCCTAAGTGCGACCTCTCAGAGAAAGAGGGCAGCCACAAAACCTAACCTAACTTATGCACACTTATGATTACATTTACTAATCAATGCACAATTTTAAAAATGGGCGTTATTGTATTAGAGCCACGCCTCTTTTACCCCATGAAAGAATATTTTTTTCAAAAGAATGTTCGTCTGTTTCTCATGCTTTAGGGTAGCTATATATGACGATATGATATAAAGTGAAAATTTTTGAAACGGTTGTTTTGGAAAATTATCGCTTCTCCGCTTACATGTAATCTTCACTCCATCAAAATCGAATTGGATTAGAGCCACGCCTATTTTACACCATGAAAGAATATTTTTTTCAAAAGAATGTACCCTTTAGGGTAGCTATATATAACGATATGATATAAAGTGAAACTTTTTGAAACGGTTCTTTTAAAAAATTATCACTCCTCCGCTTACATGTAAGCTCCACTCTATTAAAATCGAAATTAGCGTTCCAAAAAAAAAAAAAAAAAAAAAACAACCCCACCAACAATAGTAGAAATTAGTAGGTAAATAAACAAATATAATTTGTTTAAAATGTTTTATAAAGCCAACAACAACAATAAGATCAACATCAACCAACACCAACACCAAAAGCAACGCAACCGATAATAAACACCGCGCAGCAGTGGCTATTGCACTCTGCCATTGAGAGACGTTGCGGCGATGAACTCATGAGTAAAATAAAATACAACAATAATAATAACAAATAACAAATAAAAAAGAAGCAATTGTTAAGGAAACCAACCAACGATCCAACCAACAAAATTAAAATAAAGAACCTAAATTAACGAACCGTGTTGACGACAAATGCTTTGATAAGAGAGAACCTCTATTTCTTTTTTTTTCCCTCTATTATATTATTTTCATTTGTGGTACACATAGGTACACATAGTAGGTAAAGCACATGTGTAAGTATAGTGTGTACACATTAGGGTCAACCATTTTTTCTGCACCTGCGCTTAGGTTAAAGATGTTCACATCAATCTGGTATACAGCAGCCCCTTGAAGGAGGGAAGATATAGAGTAAGTATGTTTTTCAGTGAAATTTTGGGAAGGAAAAGCTAATGATGGCCGGAGACTCACATTTCGCCCCATCTAGAGATTAGATTTTATGCTTATATAATATGAAAAACTATGCTTTTTCAACTTTAGCGCTTTTGAGTGAGTTCTTTTGTATATCAAATCGAACATTTTTAGCCTATGAAAACTAGAATTCATACTTTTGTCGATCACCACCTTAATGTACTTTACACATATTACATGTACATGCATGAGTTACGAATAAGTAGGTCTCTCTGTTCTAATGTGTGTAAATAATTATCATCTACATTTTGCGTTTGAATGTAAAATAGAATCAGCAATGCCAACAACAGCAATAACATTTACAATATAACGTCGTATTGTGATGTGATGATGACGATGATGATGATGATGTTGGAGTAAGTAAAGGTAAAGGTGGTGGTGGTGGTGGTGGTGGGCATGTTGCCAGTGTTAGGTGCGATAAAGTGCAGGTTGATAATTACAACCACATAAATCAAAGACTTGGAAATAAAATAGAAATATATATATATATATATATATATATTTTTATTTACATACATACACATACATAAATAAATGTTGTACATACACAAAAAAAAAAAAAATAATAATAATTAGAACAATACAATATGATTGTATTGAAATGTAAATATAAATGTATTGTATGTCGACTTCAAAGTGATAAAGTTCATTTAGTAAATTAATCTTCATAGGCATGATTCAAAATATTTTCAAATAAATAAGCATTTACTAATGATCAATCCTGTAGTCACAGACGAAATTGTTGTATAATATTAGGTAGGTTAGGTTATGGGGCTGCCCTCTCTCTGACACTTAGGCCAGAAAGGCCCATTGTGATACCACCGAGCTTCTACAATATTGGATAATCAGTACAAAAAATTCGCAGCATTTCATAAGCAAAATTTATCAACTTCTCAGGAGTAAAATAAGGAAGAGATCAGCAAGAATTTCCCATTCTATAGAGACGAATATCATAAGGTTGATGATTGATGAGTGGATAGTTTCCCCAGCGCGCTTGCAACGCATTTTCTCTTTTCAATAAATGTTTTTCTTCTAAATGGAATTTAATATATGAGCTCAAAAATTCAAATGCCTACCTATTATTCGCACTCTAGACTATTTATACATGTAGACACGGAATATTGCCTGAATATTTCAATAGATTCAACCATATGTACATATATTAACCTAGACCTAATTACCATATTTGATATTCAAATGAAAACATATGCTTTTATATGTAAATACCAGCACAAAAACACATGCAAGTAGTAGAGACTTACGTGCAACCCTATCTTATTATATAGTACATTAATGATAAATATACCAAAAATATGTTTCAATATAATTTGTGTAAAAAGCACAAAATATATATGCATTTTTGATTAAAATAAACATCAAAATAATTCAACGAAGCGTAACAGATTTAATGAAGAGTCTGTACGTACACCCTCTGAAAAACTTGCATAACTTATTTGGCATAGTGTAGTAGTAGTAGCAGTAGTAGTAGTAGTAACACATTAGTTATGGGCGTCATGAGCATATCACATCATATTCACAAAAGGTCATTTATTCATTTAATAAATCGATTATTTCACGGAAAAAAAATAAACCTTTCACTTTTCATCAACTATATATACACTATTAAAGGAAATCATCGACACATTATAGGTACATGCAAATTGTATGTACTCGTACTCGTGAGTATGAGTATATATGCCATACAATAGCATTATTAGCATGTTAACATATGAAAACCTAGGTTATAGGCCTATAGCAAAAAATGTAAAACAACAACAATATATATATATATATATATATATATATATATATATATATATATATATATATATATATATATATATATATACTACTTGTACATACACATTTGTATTAAATAGATATTACCACCACTAGCACATAAAAATTTTTACAAAATTGTACATACAAGTGTGCAGCATATGATATTCAATTAATTTCACAATTGCTATTGTTGTTGTTTATAATTTCTTTACTAAATTTCCATAAGCCAAGTGTCAAAATATGTAAATCGATAATGTAATAATAAATAGACAAATCAATAAATTAACACGCCAGCTGATGGTATACGGTACACGTAGCAGTATTGTGCATATACATGATGATCATAGTCATCATGATGAATATGTGTGTAGTATAATTTGTAAATGAAAATGATAGTTTATTAATAGAGTACTATATATTTGCCTAAAGGCAAATCAGCGAGGTGAAAAATGAGAATGAAATTTATGTAAATAAATGAGGATACCAGGCAGATACATACATGCTATAATGAACTAATGACTATTTAATTTAAATGTCATTAGGAAAATTCAATTTTCGACAAGTATTCTGAAACAAATAGGTGAGAAATATTCAACTTTTTGCAATTTATTAAATATTTAGTTCTAGTGCAGTTTAGCTCAAGTAAGGCTGCAAGTACTGGAAGAGGAGCATGAGCTTCTTGAAGGTTATCATTCGAACTGCTGTCAGACTGCGTCTGAAGGTTATTAGAGTGATGTCCAAACTACTTAAAAATTCGCATAGAAGTGGCTTTTATCTTACAATTAAACCAACAATATGAGATCTACGAGGGCGGTCCCAGAACTACCCGACCTAACAAAGAAAACAACAAATTTGGGAAATTTTTTTTTATTTCTCAACATAATCTCCTTTTAGCCCTATACACTTTTCCCAGTGATATTCTATAGCTTCGATACCCTGTTTATAGTATGAATTGTCTAGCTCTTGCCATCTACCGCAGACTCCACCTCATCATTGTTTGCAAATCTTCTACCACTAAGCCATTTTTTCTAATTTAGAAATAGAAAATAATCCGAAGGAGTTAAATCTGGCGAATAAGGTGCGTGCTGAAGCAATTCGAGCTTTAACATAGGACATAGTACATAGGACTATACGAAAATACGCAAGCCGATATTATTGCACTGACCCAAAATTATACTACCCATATATATGAAAATATCTACATATTCAAAAATCTAGATTTTTGTTCTAAATAATAATCCTTAAAAGGCAAATCTATTGAAAAATATATGAGCGATGATATGAAACCATAAAAGGTTAAATAGATCAATGTGATTAATATAAAATAAATCGAAAAATTGACTTCATTAAATCCATATTAAGTTATAATCATCATTTAATTTATTGTTTCAAAGAAAACGGTAAAATAATTCAAAAAAATAAATAATACCATATTGGCGTAGGCGTAGTTGAAATCATTGTTGTACATCATTGCATGTATAAACTTGAAAAGTGTAATAAAAAAATCAAAATTAAAAATACATATATATATATGAATATATAAATCAATAACACAAAATTTACATATTAAAATCAAATTGTGAAAGACAAAATTTCATAAGAGAAGAGTAGAATACTACAGAAAAAAGAATTGATGTCAGCAAAACAAAATGAAAAGTTCACTTTCAATAACGGCAACAAAAAGTGTTGCCCATATCCGGAATTAAAAATCAAAATTCATATTAATAATGTTATAGGTTTTTTATCACTCCTCCTCCCCTCCCCTTCAGTATTCATATCTAATAACGACGTCTGGTGTATGTATTTGTTCATGAAAGAGTCATTTAAAGAAAATGAAACTACCATAAAAAACAAGATTTAAAATAACATTTACATTCAAAAATATTCTACATATATGTATATTTGTATGTGTGTGTGTGTGCAAATAAAATCAATTTTACGCCTTCGGTTAAAAAAGATTCACTAGAGAGCTCTTTGGTTGATTTGCCTTTAGCAGTCTATTGATTTTGTTGTTTACTTTCTAATTTTTATGCGTTGTCAATTTTATATAATAATATTAATAATAATTAATGCTATATCGTGTAAACATCAATGGGCGTGGCTTATTGATTTCGACAATGTATCAAAATAATGAAAGTAAAAAGAACCCAGAGCTGTATTTATGGAAATTTTTAGTCTAACATTGTCTATAATATCGTATGACTTTCATATTTCATTTGAATCAAGGCTGCCTAAGACGTTTTGAATAAATGGGGGATCGTATATTTGGGGGAAATGTTGGTGGAAATATTTTTTTTCTATGCTGGACAATAACATTTTCTCATTTTTGGTGGCTCTGTAATTTATTCACTCAAGAAACCAACAATATTATTGGGTGTGTAAATTAGTAACCGGCCTTTACGTTATATGGCGCCACGCGTAAGCGCGATGTCGTACATTATTGTCCGAAATATCATTTTAAATGTCTATTCACTTGCTGTCAAAATCGTTTTCAATTTGGTTGCGTGCATCATATTTTCTTCCACGATGGAAATTTTTGAGAATTGGCGAAAAAACAGCATTTGCGGGAAGCTTCTTTTTTGCAAAGAAAAGTGCGGCTGAATGTCATCGTTTGCTTGTGGCAAACGATGTATTTCGACAATTCACTATTCAATGCACAGTGGTTTATGTGCTTCAAAAATGGTGATTTTGACATGAAAGACTCGACCAAGACCTGGTCGAACCATTACGGGAGAGCTGTATCAAGTCGGCGAAATTCTTTTAGGATTGAATCCATAAATTGCCAGGAATATGGGGAAATGTCATAGTTTTTGATGGACAATACTTTGAATGACATGTTTTTTACAGAATTCTTAAAAATAAATGATTTTTGAGCACCAAAAAAAAGGCCGGTTACTAATTCACACACGTCCAATAAATATATAATTAATTTATCGTGAAAGAGCAGAAAAAGTTTGCAATTCTTATAAACATCATTTCATTTTTTATCACTTTCGATTATCGAAACTGAACATTAGCCATTTGTTATTAATAAAAAATAAAATAATCTTCAAATATATAACACAAATTTATAGTCATAAAAAAATCCAAAAGACTATTGGCCATATTTTCTCTATATTTTATACCGGTTAAAAATACATTAATGGTATGGAGAATAACAGAAGAAAAAAACAATTATAATAATAAATAAATAAATATGATTGCAATTTGTAATCAACAAGTTGCAATTAACAGTAAAAAATGAAAAATACCAAATAAATGAATGGATAAATTGATAAATAAATATAAACACACACACACACACACACACGAATCAACAATAATAAAATCTATAAAAAGCCAAAATATCAATAAAATCCATAATATGAGCTACATTATTCGACCGCTAATTAAAGGCGTGAAAATTAGCACACTTCTCATTTTTCTTATAGTTAAAAGCTTTTTATTTTGCCTGAAAAAAAATTATTTTTTAATGGAAGCAACAACAAAAGAGCAAAATTTATCAAAACAAATTTTATTTATAATGAAAAAAAACCAAAACCGATCAATGATAACGATCCAATGAATTAATGGTTAAAAAACCAAAATCCCAAAATATCAACAACAACAACAAGAGCAGAAACATATGTACTATTTGTTGTCGCAAAGAGTAAATCACAATATATATTGCTGTTATAAACATTGGGCAAAAAAACAAAACAAAAACATTGCAATCAAATTTGTTATATGACACAGAGAAATACAGAATGAGAGAGAGAGAAAAAAATCAAGTTCTAAAAAGTCTACTAAATTGTATAAAAATGTAATAAAAAAAGCTTGTACACAAGCGATATGCATGACACATGTTCTATGTAAAACTATTCTGTATATAAATTACTTATATTGGGGGCAACATACAACTAAAAATTTATCATTCCCTTAAGAGTAGTCAGTAAAAAAAACAAAAACCAAATAAAAATAGGTAAATAAAGAAATAAACGAAAAAAAGACAACAAATGTTCATATGCTAGTACTGATAAACGTTTGCATTCATAGATATCTACACATATGTAGATATTAAGCGAAATGGTTCAATTTAAGGTGACCAAATATATTTTTTCTGCATTGATTCAAATGTTTAACGAAATTCCTTTTTTCGTGAATTTTATATTTTATATTATAAAAAGCTCATTTTTCCTTCCTCGTATAAAGAAAAAATTTCAAACTACTAGCAATGGTAAGTTCGATCAAAAATTAGGTATATAGTAGATTGGTAAAAAAAATTCAGAATGTGAAAAAACTAGTCGACGTATTCTTGGAGAAGGGTGAAAACGTTTCCGGACAATGCCCACAAAATATTTGTCTATTTTTTTTTTTCTAAGTTGTAGCTATGAAAAAGATTGATTTTGCTCAGTCTCACATCATTTTGTCTATGCAATCTCTGTGGTTCAGCATTATATCAAACAGAATATCAAACTACTAGCAAAGATAAATTCGACAAAAATTATAGACTATTAAAGAAATTCAGAATATCAAAAAACTAGACGATGAAAGGTTGGTGAAGGAGGTTTCCGGACATTGCCACTAAATTACGTTATGAACGAATGACCGACTCGGTCATATCTGTCATGTTTGGCTTGTGTCAATTTTGTTTTGAAAAGAATTTTGAATTTCCTAAGTTTTAGATTACTTTAAAACTTGTTAGGTTAGGTTATGTGGCTGCCCTCTCTCTGAGAGGACACACTTAGGCCAGAAAGGCTTTTAAATCATTTTTTTCACATTTCTTTAAAATGTATTTTAATGAGAGTTTATTGCCTATGAAGTCGAATTTTATTTTATATTCCTACTTAGTTAGCAGCGATACCAGTGATAGCGACATAGCGTACATAACTTTAGGCGCCAAGTTACTTTGCATCTTTGTCGTTTACTGGCAGAAATATAGCGGTTTTTCAAATTCTAAACAGTTAAACTTTATTTCTAAAAAATTACCTGTCTACCCAATTATTGTATTATACGAATGCTTTCTCTCTTCTTACAGATGGTAACCTTACTTAAGCCAATGAATGTTTTTGTCTGATAAAGCCAGCAAGAGCATAACGTCGTAGTACAACATAATGCTATATCAAGGTATCAATAATTTTGCGCTATATAGTATAATTTATACGTTCCTCATATCAAATAAGGTTAATATGTTGAAATAATTATAAATCAAATAAAATGAAAATGTAAATAATAAATTATAAATAGTTAAAGGCGTACGGGTACAAGAATATGGAACAAAATAATGAATAAGTAAATAAGTAGAACAAAACGACAACACAGAGTATAGTTGAATTAGAGCAAATATCACATACACAATAATAGGCAAGAGTGGGCACAAAATTTGGTGAAGTGGAGGAGGAGAAGAACACATAAAATGGAATCCATTTAAATCCATCATCGATCAAAGACATGTTCACATGCGATAGCAATACCACAAACAGTAGCATTGCACAATAATTTGCAATGGATTAGAGAATGAAATGATGGTAGATAGAATGGGTGGTGTCTACATTAGTAAAATATCATATTATACGAAAAAGAGATAGTAGAGTACTAATATGTATGGTGCCCCCTCTGACCATAAACAATTGACTGTAGTCATTTTATTTATTCAATGATGGCAATGACAATGATAAATAAGCGTATATGTCATATAACAAAATGATATAGATATAAACCATGTACATCAATAAAAGCGAAAAAGAACAATAATAATGAAATATTATTTGTTATATACATATATAATCATCACACATATGACATTTTGACTATTTAGTAAGTAAATAATCAAAAAAAAAAAAAAAATACATGATACCACATAATGATAAGATATTGATTGAAGGGTAAAGACAGACAGACAGACAGAGAGACAAACAGATAGATAGATTGTACATCAACAGCAAAATAATAATAATAATAATACATATACAAAGGCTAACAATTGTAATAGAAAATTATAAACAAGAATCGCAACAACAATCACTAACACAATCGCATACAATTCATCAAAGTGACAAATAGTATATTCTACACATAAAATACATAACATATTCATATGAGAAAAAATAGGCTAAATCAATATAGTGCAAAATACACAATTTTTCTTTCTTTCCATATCAAAAGCAGACATTCAATCAATTAATCAATATTTTTTTTTTATAATATTTTGAGTGAAATGATCACGATAGTGCAAAAACATCGTAATATCGAGTATAGAAAAATATTACGGGTTTTCACAATTTCTTGCAAAGTACTTTTTGCCAATATGGTAAAAAATAGTGAAATTTCAAGAAAAATTGTTAACAAATTTTCACTTTTACAGTGGAATTCACGTCAATTTGCCTGATTTTATAAACATGTTCAAGTTTCAGAGGGATAATTTTGCTTGAAAATGAAAAAAAAAAAAAATTTATTTAATTAAATTAAAAGATTTTGAGTGAATACTGCCTACTTTCACAACTAATAAATTTTAACTTGCTCAGAATATTTTTTTTATTTTCTACTGTTTAAATTGCAATCAACACTATATTAGGTGATATGTGTATGTAATGAAAAATACAAAACCATCAACAAAAACAACAACAACAACAGCAACATCAACAATATTCTAGTCATAGAAAGATGTTGACATTTAAACTGTCACATTGACATGTCATGAGAACAAAGAAAAGCAATAAATATAAATTGCTTTGAGGCTATCATATGTATACATGTATGTGTGTATGTACGAGTATCTATAGACACAAGTAAGGTTAAATAATGCAAATTTTTTTTAAATCACCATTAATAGAGAAATCAATTATTTTCAATAATAATAAATTATTTTGAATTGTTTTCTATGTAGGTGCATAGAAAGCACAAGAAAGCATAGCATATGCATATCATTAAATTAATATTCAATATATAAAAAAGGTCATTTTTTTGTTCAATTTGTGAAAAGGTGGTAGTTTTAAATTTTGTATGAATTAAATGGCTGTAACTATTAAAAAGGTTTCAATAAAAATTTAAAAAAAAATGTTACAAAAATGATTTAAAATAACATTGTATTAACAAAGACCCCCACCCAGCATATATTTACAATGTGAGTAGTAAATATTAAACAACAATTAATGTCAAAGCTGTCCTCCTACTATATATGACCGAATGATGTGCTCAATGCAAAAAGTTTCGACTCAAATAAGAAAAATCAAGGTTGTTGTTTGTCAGTGACAATATTCTAACCAAATAAACATGTACGCTAAATTTGGCACAAAATTAGATCATACTTTTCTGCAACACTGTACTACGTGCTCATAAATTAATTGAAATCAATTAAAACGAAATGACTTAGAATTGGCGTATTAAATTAAATGAAACCGAAAATTAAATAACATAAAAAAAAAATCGAAAAAATACATAAAAAACGTGATACATAATAGATAGTGTATTACAGTGTACACATGTGACGTCATCACAGTGCAAAATTTGTGTGTAAAAATGAATTTTACAAAATATCAAATACAATTCAAATAAAAACAAAGCTCTTGACCTAATTTATATGTTGTCTGGGCCAACATGCAGTTAGATGATTTCTAACGGTAGCTGCTAATCATATGAACTAATAAAAATTATTATTTTCAATTTGTGTAGAAACCTTGAAATTTAATAATAATAGTAAAAAGTAAAATGTTTCATAAGTACAATTTTTTTTTTGTTTACTGGCAGAATCTAATTTATTATTAATTAATAATTTAAACAAAGCAGAAGAAAAAAAAATTCATCAAAACCAAAAAAAAAAAAACAATCATAAATAACAGAAATCTACAATATAAAGATTTAATATATATAGGGAAAGAATTGAAATCAAAATGCTACCTGTATAACACCAATAAAATTTAAAAATGAAAGGCATTAAATTAACAAAAAAAAATAATAAAAAATAAAATAAAAGCGAAATTAATTAGAGACCAATTTGAATGAAACTGAAGCAAAGAAATACAAAAAAATATACATGTATATTCAATAAGATATGCAACAGATTGAAAGCAAAAATAATGAAAACAAAATGAAAAAAAAAAACAAACCAAAAATATATGAGAATATAAAATAATTTAAGACAAATCTAAAGATATGGCAGAATGAAAGCACCACATGTGTGGCCACAAGGTGAATTGAATCGAATTTCCATGTGAAGAGAACATATAAATAGTATGATCTCGCTGCGACACAACATAATTATGACGTCACTAAATAAATGACGTCACTAAATTATGCTATAACAGATCTAGTTCATTTTATCCTAATTTGGAACGAGTTGATCCATCACAAAAGTCATATTCTGATCTAAACGTCTTCGTCATGGGGAAAGGTAACAAAAAAATATTTAAAAAAAAAAAAGTTTACACGAAAAAATAAGGAAAAAATAAAAATCAAATTATTTAAAGCTAAACAAGTCAAAATGTAGATACCTAAAATTTTAGAATTAATCAAATTAAATCATATTTGATATGTACAACATGAGAGCTAATAATAACAACAACAACAATAACAGTAGCAGCAAATCAGACAATTGAAACTTTAATTAACGACAATTATAGAACACACGTATCTTCATATGTATGTATATATGTACATATGTACAAACATATATAATACACATACAATCATAAACAATTAAACAACAAATATGATAGAATATAAAAAATATATATGTATGATACAATATATCAGCAATCGCAACAGACAATCAAACGCAAAAGCTTTCGTGTCAAGAACAATGAACGTCTTTTTGCTGCTGGTTGGTTTTTTTTTTGTTTGTTTTGTTTCTTTTTTTATTTCGGTTGTTCTTATTCATACACATAACATTGTTGTTGTTGTCATTGTTGTTATTAATATTATTACTTGTACATATATATATATATATATATATATATATATATATATATATATATATATATATATATATATATATATATATATATATGATATTTTCAAAGTCGAAGTCAATCGTAAGCAAAATTTATGACTAAACCATACCTATATAACATTATATACATACAATACATACATATAAATTAAAAAAAAAAAGTCACAAAAATTAAATTAAAAATATTTTTTTTTCAACAAACGAAAATGGAAACAAAAAATATAATAATAATAATAATAATAATAATAATAAAATATATAAAAAAGAACGAGAAAAAAAATATAAATGTCTATAAATTAAGTCACTTGAGCGTTTAATTGAGACTCGACATATGAGAGCACATGCTTATGTTCATATTGGTACCATACATACTCGGTATGGTATATCATGCATACACATATGGAATAATTTGTAATTGGCTAGTATCGATTACACTATTTTTTTTTATAAGAGCTTTTAAAATAATTCCAAATTTGTGTATAATTTTGATGTGAGTGAAAAAATTCTAGCATAAAATTTAAAATAAAGTTTAGAAGCCACACATTTGTGGCCAAAGATCTTATGAATCACTGTGATTCATAGCACGTGATGACTTCCAAATATGTTTGTTGAATAGTTGCAAACATATTAATTCTATTCAGAGGCCGTAATCGTCATACCCAATATCCAAAAATTAGGAATTAAAAAATTATACACTAAACTTAAAGAGCCAAGAGTATTTAAGTTAATGCTTCCGTTTACAACACCCATCAGAGGTAGGTGACTGATCAGGATCACGATCTAAGACGATTTAGTCAAGTCTATCCGAATATTTCACACGATAATAGAGCGATCGATCTGAAAATTCGTACTTAATAGCCTAAACAGATGGCAGCGTTAATCTGGATTATCGGCGCTCTTAACCCGAATAAAATATTAACCTGACAGACGGCAGTATTGCGGATTAACTAAACGGCCGATTGCTGTTTTATTAGGTCTGCTCACTTACATTACTATCACTATCAATTTCTGTCATCTGTCACTCTCGATATGAGAAAATCTACAAGAAGTACGTGAACTGAAAACTATCAGAAACTTGTAAATTGACATTCACCGTTCGTAATTGACAGCTGGATTTATTTGTTCGCCAACGCTTTTCATGTTGAAAACTGTTAACAATTGTTTAAAGTTTTTTGTTAGCGAACACACCTAATATTTTGTAAAATGGATCGAGAAAAATTCACAATAGAAAATTTTCAGCAGTGTTGCCATCGCAAATTGCCCTAATCCTCTTTTATTTTGAGAATTAACTCATAGGGTTAATGCGGATGATTAGCTGCAGTTAATGCTCGAGTTAATTCGAATTAACTCGGTAATCCGGAATTAGGCTGCCGTCTGTCTAGGCGATAAGATTATTATCACCAATGAACGTATAACTTTGTGACTGATCGTAATTGAATGAAAACTACGTCTACCTTCTATATAAAACTATGTTATTAAATGTGTTATTTCACACTTTATATGCGAAAATATAATGTTAATTACTAAAACTAATCGACATATTTAAAAATGAACTGAATCGGGTAAAAATCACATCTACTTCCTATATAAACTTATTGTTCTGTAAGTATGTTTTCACACTTTACGCGCGTAAATATTGTCATTCTAGAATGGGCAAAATTGGGTAAAAATTACGCCTACCGCCCATACAAAAGTATATTGTCGAATGTATGATTTCACACTTTCGTCACAGAAAAATAAATTTATCAAACTGAAATTTTGAAAATGGATTTAATTGGATAAAAATCACGCCTAAGTCTCATACAAAAAAAAAATGCTTATTCGGTATTTGAAGTGTTAAATAATTGATCGTTTTGATGACATAACATTTAATTAGTACAATTTTCCATATTTTCTATTGGGTACCTACAGGGTATATGCCTAATAATATTCATAACCCAACTAATTGCGATGAGAATGAGAACAAATGTGAATAAGAAATGAGTGAGTAAATGGATGGGTGAGTGAGTGAGAGTTGATCGAAGACTTGATTGTGAAATATTATATCAATACTATAGGCCGATTGAAGCGCACACATATAGAATATTAAAGGGGTAAGGTATGGATGATAATGATGACGATAATTGTGATGACACACACATAACTTCGCCTAACTGTTATAGCGAATTAAAGAAGAAAATACGCACAATTTACTACACGCTGCTTTTTATAGAGGTTGGAAATGTGTATACATCTTATGGTCCTATGAATAGTTTGTGAAAACATAAAAAAAACATCTCTCCAAACCAACAACTAAATCATGACAATACTAATAGAACTTTTGAATTTTTTATTTCACTATAAGTTTTCATTTATTTGTACAATTTTTTTTTATTTAAATATATTTCTTTTCTTTTCTTTTCTCAGCTAGCTTTTCTTCATTGATTTATGCATACTAATAATTCACTCTTCACTTGCCATTACTTTTGTGCAATAATTTTGAGTAGATATTTTGACAAAAAAAATTTCGCTTTTATTTTTTATTCACATTAATTTCTGTCCGTATTTATTAATTTTTAATCACCCGTATATCTCATGAAGCACCCACATGAAACAATTTTTTTTTTTTTTTACTATTCCTTATTATTCTTTCAATAGTTCATTACAAAATATTTAATAATTTTTTTCTCTAATATTTATACATTTTATTTTAACAATTTGTACGGATTATAAGTATACACTTTGTTGATATTTAATTTCATTCTTTCTATTTTTTTTAATACGTTTTTAACACGATTCATACCGCCGTTCGAACAATCAACTGATTTATTTAATTCTTTTTTTTTCTACTTCTAACACACGACTGATGACAATAAATTGTACCTATATATTATAGTAGCATTCATATGTGGTGTATTTCAATAGCAATAATAATAATACATGATAATTACAACAACAATGGCATAGCCACATAAGAACTTCCTCAAGAAATATGTAAATATGTATGTACATCAAGAAAGAGAGAATTACTCAGGGACAGAGAGAAAAGGAGAGAGAGAGAGAGGGAGAGTGAGTGATTGAGCAAGTTAAGCATAAAGTGTCACCTCATATTAGCCACACGTTTACCGCTGAGTATACATACATATATGTATATGGTATAAGTACTGCAAAAGCAATTCCACGTTGTTGTTGTTGTTGTTGTTTTGCAATAATTATAAATGTATACTAGCATGTAGAGGAGAGGTGTGAAAGTTCGGGCATAGTTTTGTTATTTTGGGTAGAACATGTCTGTACTACTTAAAAAAAAAAGCTAAAATCTGGGTTAAAAGAAAATTCTAATAGAATATTTTGTCTCAGGAATCTTTGATCGAAATAAAAATCGTTCACTAAAAACACAGACGTTTTAAATTTAATTGAAGTTACACTAATAATGTTTTTATTAAAGCAGAAAATGAAAAGTTTCCGGAAATACTGCTTATTTATTGTAATATAAACGTCCGGACGTTTTGATTCCAGCAAAAATCAAAGTATTTGTGTAAAAATCTGTACTATGTGAGCTAAATATGGCTCTCAGATGCATGACAGAGCTCTTTTTTGTATGATCGATGATCACTTTAAAGTGAAATACAAATTTCGCTAGTGTGTAATAGCAAGTTTTGAACAATTCGAACAAAGAATATTTATTATTTGAAAAGGCATTGAGTTGTCGTATTGGTTCTAAGGTGCCAAAAGAGTCCAGGTGAGCTTCTGACGGCTCTTTTTCTGGTATGTTACTCAATATTCTCATCGAATTTTAATGAGCGATTTTTTTTTCGCCTTTATCTCAAATATATTTTTGTAGGTTTTCTTTTTTTTTTGTCTTTCAAAAACAATGAAACAATAAGCATTTTGCACAATTTGCACATTTGCGTTTTTTTCACATTCAATACCTATACAATTTTAATAAATTGCTTTATATATTATTTGCTTTTACCCCCTTTTTGTGTGAATAATTTAGTGCATGTTAAGCAGTGATAGTAGTAGTGATGTACGTAATATATACTGTCACATTGAATGACGTTAATATTTCTTATATTGTTGTTCTTGTTGTGTTAGTACACTACACTGTTTCTGGTATACGTAATGTGAAAATACATGCAAATACGGTGATCAGGTGTGAATTAAATAGATATATGGTATATAGGTATGTTCATTTTTAGCAATGATTTAGAGAAACTTGTGTAAATTGTGCAGATTTTGAAGGATTTTAAAAGATTTTAAAACAATGTCTCCCGATTTTCTCCATGTTGTTGTTATTTGGTATAATGAATTCACTTAAAGTTTGCTCACAAAATTAATTCATTGAATATAATTTTATTTTCGAGCTACTCATAGATAAAAACAAACTATAATCGAATAAATTTCACGTTGTGAATATATTATTACCCAAAAGCTTAGAACACCATCTGGTCACTTTAAAATGTTTATACATTCATTAAACTGGCATGCATACGTATTCTCTGACGTACAAGTATGAATCAAAAGAGTGTCACACAATTGCGGCAAAGATTGCAGTACCAACCAACAACAGCAGCAGCAGCCCAACTAAACATGAATACAACTATCAACAAAACTTGTTGTTGTACGTAAATTGCATAAAACTATATGTATATATACATGTGTAGATGCATATGTTTGTATGCATGTTTACTAACAAATGCACATATACAGGCATACTATATCAAGTATGTATATGTATGCACGCAAGAGTGTCGTTAACTGCATTTGCTATGCACATTGTGACTGGCAGTTTGTGGTAGCGCGCAAGTCATAGCCAAGTTCAAAATTATTTAAATAATAAATTTTCTTTATTCCGCATTACCACACACACACATAATATCTAAAAGCATGTACTCGGATATAAACGTAAGTTGTCACTGTCACACATACATAGTTGTTGTTGTTGTTGCTGTTGATATTGGTGGTTTTCAATCATATTTTATTATTATTACGTATGTGCGCGTTAAGATGGGCCAATTGTTCAGGCGAAAAAACAAAAATAGACATATCACAATGAGATTCGCACGAGAATTTGAAGTAAATTTGCCCAAGGCATCATAGAAGTTCAATTTTGACTCACATTGACTCCCATTTTGGCAAATATTGTCAGTCATAACTTTTTAATTTTTATAAATGGCTTGTCAAGTTAAGTAATGGCGATTTAAACCAAAAAAAAAACTGAAATTTCTGATGAAAAATCATTTTCCTAGGTTTTTTCAACTAATTCCACTAGCTTTCGCAACATTTTGGAATGACACAATACTACATTTTTTTCCTTCACAAAATTAAAAAATTGCATCGGTTGCAATACATATTTCTCAAGATGAGGATGGTCCAAAATGATGTTAGTCTTCTTTGGCAGATATCCTTAGATTATTTTTTTTTTTTTGCAAAATGCAAAACCAACAAATTGAACCACCCTAATGCTCAGACATATACAAATATATTGTGCTCGTTGAGGTTATTTCTGGTTGTTGTTACAATTATTGCTGTGCTTTTAATTAATATTCATTTGATGTTAATTATTATTAATAGCGACATTTTCTATATTCAGTTCCATCTCTTTCCCCTAGCTCAAAGAGATATTTTGTTGCCTTGTTGTTAGTTGGTTTATAAATTGTTTAATATTATAAGTGTGAATAGATTTTTGTTGAAAAATATAATGGGATTGCGCACCTATGTTACATGGGAATAAATTTTGTACGCAGGTGACGTCACAACGTTTTCAAAAGTTACTCTCTTTATGCTATTTATGCGTTAAAACATATTTTTTTCAAATTATATTTTGCTCGAAGCGATGATGTCAAGCATAAACGCATTACTTTCCCAATATGAATGACATATAATAAAAATATTTGTATGTTGGAGTTGTACATGAATATTTGTTTCGCATATAATAAAAAAAAAAAAAAAATATTTACATCAATTAATATACAAAGCAGAGCGGATTTTGTTGCACAATAAATGCTTAAATAAATAAAAAAATAGTAGGTATTGTATTTAGCAGTAATCAAAAATTCAAATCTGATTTAATTGCGATAGAACAAGCATGATGTAATCAATAAATTTTCATTACATTCAATATTCAAATTCTATACTATTTAGAATATTATTGCTAGATTGTAGAGCTAGATTGAAGAATATGTTCAATATTATTATGAATAAAATTTAACGCTCACCCTCAACTGGTAATCAGACAATCAAACTCATTAAATATTTGCATTTCACTTAGCATCAATGATATGATTTAGTGAGGATCACTTGCTATAGACATTTTCAACCGATAAGGTAAAGAAAACACATTAATTATTAAAGTTGAAATAAAATAAAACAAATTAGAACAATTCCACTAATGATTGACTATAAATGATCATGCTTATTATTATTATAATGAGATGCGATCATCATAAATTTTATTTATTTTTTTTTTAAAAAAAACAACAACTCTCTATTGTAGTTGTATTGAAAACATAAATTGTATATATGTACATATACTCGTATATGCTGCTGCTACACATCAATGATCTCATTGTATGTATAATGGCATGATGATCGTGACGATCATCATTATTACAATGGAAACATTGTATCAATTATTATAGTAGAATATACAAACAACATAGAATATACAGAAGAGTATATAACTCGATCGATCTGCATTAATCAGTGATGCTTTAAGATTGTACTACATAGGCTTTTTTTTGTTTGTTTATTTTTCACTCACATAAAATGAAATGTGCTGTAAATGCCGCTATGCGATATTTGCTACTATATTTCAAACTCAACGACATTTCGAGGTCATCATTATAATAATCATCATCATTGTCATCGGCATTAACGCAAAAACAATCATGATGATGATGATGATGATGATGATGATGATCACGAAGTCAACAATATCACTTCATTTTGTATTTAATTTATTAAAAATTTATTTTATATATATTCATGTATATTAATTTAAATGTTTTCCATAAAATTCAATTTTATTTAGATTTATTAATATTTTGATTAGTTTTTTGTTTTTTGTTGTTGTTAAATTTGTTTACTTTTTTATTTGTTTTTAATGTAACCCCACCACAGCCAACATGCGGTAATCATATTAAACTAAGCAACCGGTTTAAGGTGATATCATCCTCACGCGATCATTTATATATAATCTATTATTTGATGTGCGTCAATTTTTATAAATAAATAAATTATGTTTGTATAATAAATAGCATTAGCAAATTGTTTATTTGTTATTAGTTAATTTTAATCAATAGAATTATTATTATGGAATAAAATTCTAAAATTTACAAAAATTATATATAATGAAGAAAGAATCATATGATCGCGGTAAGCACTTACCTCATCATTCAATAGCTAATGACAATAGTCATTAACGAAACAATGTAGTTACAAAATTTTTTAAATAAGGCAAAAAAAAAATATTCCATCGCACTACTGCTATGTACACTACCCTCTGTTATTAATGTGATTTATTGTAAGCAGAATATTTATAAAAGAAATAAATTTGTAATGTATTTTGCTAATGGTTGCTTGGTTACAATCAGATCCGGTATGTGGTCGATCCGGTTTGATGTTATATAGCATGAGTCATTTTCATATCCTACACTCAAAGAAAGGTATATTTTCAAGTTGCGTTATTAATGAAACTGATCCCTTACTGGTTTTATAGCATTTTAATTAAAAATTATATTCATTTTCATTTTGCTTATCTTAATATGATTTTAATATAAATACCATTTAGTCAAAAATGCATTCCTAACAATGAGTCTGCACATATAATACTCATATATGAGTCATTTGTCAAAAGATCGCAAAAAATGAGACCACAAAGAAAACAACGGTTTACACATGACTGATGACATTATGAGACATCAAGAATGTGCAGAAAAGATTATACATATTTCTTCAGAAACATGATAAATGACAATGAACAGGACATTCACGATCACTGATGATCTTCAACAAAGAAGCATTATTATTTAACCAACTCAATGACTTTTCCCAGTTGACCTGTTGAGACAATTAAAATGTGTTAATGACATATTCCATCATCATTATTATCATCAGTAGTACTATGTAGTAGCTAAATAAATGACAGATCATCATCACACATAAAGGGGACATTCTCCCACTGAACTACATCAAGGTTAATAATGGTGGTGCAGTTATATATGATTTAAATATAGCATATCATATTTACTAAAGTCTAATTCACAAGAATTAAAACAACAACAAAAAAATTACACTAATTTGATGATAATTATAGTGTTGAAGAGGAATATGGTAAAATTATTATTTTTTTTTTTCGGTAAAATGTTGATGAGTGTTAACGGTTGCAAGCTATTAGTTAGTTGAAGAATTGACTTTCTTGAATGAGTGTGTGTGTGTGTGTTAAAGTTCAAAATAAATTCAACATTAAATACGTTAAAGATGAAAAATAAGGGCATAAGAAAAACATGAGAGATTATCACAAACAAACAGCAACCAAACAACATGTTGTATTGTATGTAGATCACAAATGATCGTGCGCGTACACACAAAGAAGAAAGGAAAGAAAGATGAAGAGAAATGAAAAAAGAAGAAATCATTTCACATTTGTGTGAAATGTTTTCATTTTGAAAATGATTAATCCGACTAAATCTATTGTTACTAAAAAAAAAAAACAAAAAAACAAAAGATAAAACGGAAATAGCCAATAGGAAACCATGGGAAATGACAATCGATCCATCGATTGAGATGGTAAATAGTGATTGTAGTCAGCTAATGTATGTATGTACATATTAAAATCACATCGCTAGTATGCACTATAGCAAAATGGGCACAAGCCTGAACGCTATTCATTGATAATCTGTGCATTTAACTATGGTAATGATGGTAATGAATGATTACTTCTGATGGTACTAGATGGTAATGGATGTGATTAGACACATGAGCGGTAAAATATAAAAAAAAAAAGGAAAATCAAAATAAGTTCATTTTTTTGCTTTAAGCGGCATTTTGTGAGAGTGAAAGTCAAAAACATATGAAGCGTATAACATCGCGGTTTAATTCTTCTTTAAACAACAATAAATGTGACTCTTATTTAGAAATTATTTTATTATTTGGTTGTTTTCTTTTGTAAATCGACCGAAATGGCTTCCCGTTCATCTATCCGCATCAATCTGCCCTAAGAAACTCTCATGAGCTTAGCTCAGCGCGTTGTCTTATCTCTCTGGGAACACTTCAAACACCCCTGAATTCGATCCTGCATTTTTGCATATATTCAAATTGTTCTCTTCTATTTATAAACCATAATAAAAATGCTCACTTGAAAATAATATCAATCATTGAAAGATTAATGATCAATGAAAATGTCAAAAAATAAACTCAAATTACAAAAATCGATTTATATCTCTATCCATCAGCAAAAAAGCAATCAATTCGACCAACAACTAAATATATTTAAAAAAAAAACAAACACATTTGCTAATAATAATATAGAAATAATTATAATTGTTTACACAAATAATGCCATAACAAAGTAGAATAAAAAAGGCAAAGTTCTTATTGCTTTTCAAATTTCCTCTTTCTGTCCCTCACTCTAATTCTTCCCATATCTGTGGTAATTGCAAAAATGCCCCAATTTTGTTAATATGTTTGTTGTTTGTTTGGTTGCTATCTAAATGGTGGTATTATTTTTATAATTTTTTTGTTTGTTTTTTTTTTTTTGGGTGCCATCATCATCATCATCATCGTCATTTAGGCTTTATTAGGCATTTGCGGAATTAGTTTTACTAAAACAAATGCCATATATTGTTGATATTATAGCAAAATATAGATGTAGGGATAGACAGAGAGGTCGAAAAATAAAAACAACAACAACAACAACAACGACAAATCAATAAATGCAATTATTTCCACACGAATGCTTAATTAATTTGGAGTTTTTTATGGGATTTTTCGAACCCATATATACCTAGCCGGTATATGTAATTGCGTGTACGTTAGCAAACGACATATAATATGGCAAATACTGAAAGTCATGCTATAGGTATTGATTGTGTTGTTAAGTGGGCGTGTACATACATATACAGACATATGTATGTACATACTCTTCCATTTAAAGGTGACACGGCCAGATAAATTAATTATTTGCTAACGAAGGCATTTAAAATGCCAAAAGAACGTTAGTTGCCAGGGGTGATGATGGTGGTGGTGAAAATTGAATTTCAATTTCAATATAATTATATCGATTAGTTATATGTATGGAAGGCAGCAATGCATGTTAAAATAAATAGAGCAAAGAATAAGTGCGTTGCGCGTTGACTTTAGAAATCGACATTAATAAATAATTTATAAACCATTTTTATATTAAGACACACACACAGACAAAAACAAGAGCAACAAAATGAACAACTGAAATAATAATAACATAGTATAATAAAAAGTAAAGGTTAATGATAGTGCCTAGCCTGCTGACACAGTCAGGTCATTCAATTCATTCAATGGCTCTTCACAAAAGCATTGCAACTATGAGGTGAAAATGTGAGAAGTAAAGGGTCACAAAAATTGTGTGAAAATATTTCTTTATTTGAAAAATTCTCCAACAAGGCTATAATTATAGCATTCACTCATAGATATTAACTATAGAAAAAAAAATGAATTAAATGAATGACTTTTTATATTTACTCGTTTACAAATAGTAATTAATTTAATTTAATCCTCCACAGCTGATTTTCTTCCCATCTAATCGCATGAGTTACAATTTATTCTATATTGAGAGAGATTATGTAATATAACATATGCACAACAAAAGTGCGATATTTTTGTGCTTCAAAAATTATTAGATACTTCAAATACAATCGCTTTCACGCAAGAACTATTTTTATCAAGGCAGCACAGAAAATTGGATGTTTTTCATTTGTACATAATATGTATACACTCTCATTATGGAAAAATGTAGGGGGATTCTTTGAATAATAAATAATAAAAATAAAAAAAATATTAAAAAATTTTATTTCAAGGTCTTGGCAACAATACATGCTATTATTAGTTGACATTCACTTCTTTATTTCTTTGACATGTCACATTTAAAATAAAATCTTAAATATAATCATCAACGAGGGAGTGCTTACTCTCATACAGAAATATTTAAATAGATTTTGATGAAAATTTCAATTAGATAGCTCTATGGTCGGTTGAAAGAACGATAGTAGAAGGAGTAGAAGAGTAGAGCGAGAAAATGCAGCACTTTCATTTGGCATCCAACAATCAAAAAAGCAGCACATCAAGGCAATATTTTTAGTTACAAAGCAACCAGACAGACAAAATATATTTCCATTATTTGTGTCAGCATGCGTGAGGACAATTTTCATATTTCAAACTGAAATTCATTTCAATGAAATTTACATGAGAAACAATGTAGAAAGGTTAATTACAAAAATGACAAAAAATTATTTGAAAATTCTTCCGTCAGATATAATATTGCATCTTAAAGAGTATTTATTAATACTTATTTCTAAATTTAATATAATATGTTTGCTGAACACACCATTTGTAAGATGGAACTTTGAGACTTTCATCTTATCCCAAACATCTTTAGTCCTTTAGTCATATGATTAGCAATAAAAGACTCATTTTAGACTCATTAAACTCCAAAAAAAAATCATTGTATCATTCAACAAATAATCATCAACATTTATCTAAATTTATTTGAACAAAAAAAAAAACTATGTCAATTGTCTTTCAGGTAACTAAGTACATATGTTGAAAGCAATTAATTTAATTAACAACACAACTATAAACAATTAGCTAACATCACAGCACAAGCACAATACAACATTATACCTGTAAAAGTCAAGGTAAATGATCTTGTCAAGGCCAATACAATAAGCTGGGCAAACACAATTTGACTTGATATTTCTTGGACAATTATCAACTTCCTCCCACCATAATATCATACAAAAAAGAAAAAGCAAGCGCTAACTACTAATTGAAAATTGACATATGAACAACAATAAAAAGCGACTTTTTTTAATTACCGACAATCAAGTAAATGACCAAATTTAGAGCTGCAGTGATTAAAGACGATCAGTAAAATAAAATGATCTTTGTGTATTCATTCATCATGTTAGACCGGTTCAAGTTGAACAAAAAAAAAAAAGCAATTGCAATAAAAATGTACATTTTATTGTGTTGGTCGTACTTTGTAATACTTTTTATACTACGAGTACATATATATATAGATTATATAACCTACACGCAAATATATGGTTAAACGTATTTACATATAGTACTACCTTCAATTACGAATACTTTCATCATTTTATTTCTTGTGCGATCATTTACAATAAACAAAATATGTACACACATTATACTCAGACATTTTGCTGACGCATTAGCATTTATATTTTTTTTTTTTTCAATTATTATATACAAATACAATTTTAATAACAAATGCTATTCATCACAACATTTGATAAAATGTTTATTTTTCAATATGATTAAAATTTGGCAAAAAAAAAAAAAAAATATTAATAAATAAACTACCACCTGAAAAATATTCAGCGAAAAATATTATTGCATCAATTAGATATATAAAATTGTATATGGGAGGTACATATGGTTTGAGGGATAGCGAATATGCAAAATTTGTGAAATATGGCAAAGATTATATACATATATTGGGATACATCGTCTGACACAGGTTTACACTGAATAGAAAATTATATATGAATATTCAGCAAATAGTGCTAGAAATAAATTAATCGTGTCTAGTCAATTCGTGTCTAGTCAATGAAAAAACGTAAACAACGTGGGCTAAAATTCAGGTCTCTATTTTGGCTTTCAAGGAACTACTACTACTCATCTCTATCCTTGGATATCAAGGTACTCATCTATAAAATTACACTGAAGCCAATATGGACCAATGGGATCCAAATTTGGGGTTCTGTCTCTAAATGAAATATAGTTATAATCCAAAGATTCCAGTACAAAACCTTGAGAATATGTGCAAATGCCCCACAATTCGTTCCCAATGAAATTATTCATCGTGATTTAAAAGTCCCAACTGTCTATGAAATGTTTCAAAAGTCTAGCAACAAAGTATATAAACTGACTTAGAGTACTTAGTGTTTTCTCCTAGGCAAAATAAATTACGTAACAGTCTGTTAAACCAAAAAGTGATCAAATTAAATTGATAAAATTGCTGAATTTTGAATTTTGTACTCATTTACGAAATGAAAAAATCATGCAAATATTTTAATTTAGAAATATTGCAACATTTTGTAAAAATATTTTCTCTCTCTATTCCCAGTCTATTGTGAATTAAAGGAAATATGTGTGTGTGTGTGTGTAAATTTTGAAAATGAATCAAATTTACAATACACAAGAAATCTATACAGAAGAGGAGAAGAGCGAACAACAAAGTGGCAAAATTAATTTTTCTTTATTTAGAATTTATTTGTGTACGTAGCTATGTGGTACTTGTGTTTTGTTAATATTTACATGCCATTATATTTATTTATTTTGACTGCAAAATGCATTTACACATCTTCTTATTTATTTATTCACATTTAATTATTATTCTGATGTAAAATTTATGATAAATGACATCTGCAATTAGACATGCTTCCGACATATGGAGAATAAGTAGCAATATTTTATTGTTCAAAATGGCAATAAATAATGTCCATTATGCATACATTTACATTAGAAACATTTTAAAGAAATTTGCAATTGAAATATAGGCAAATGTGATTTTAGAAAATTTTTAATAATTTACATGAAGAGCTCATACATAAAAGAGAGAATTAAAATTTGACAAAAAATTTATATATAACCTCATAATAAAAATGAAAAAAAAATCAATTTTTTTTTTCTTGTTAGCCCAATTTCATCACAATGTCTATTTAAATGAGTCAGTTATTTAGTGTATTGGACTCTCTCAGCTACAATAAAATGTGAAATATTATTCATTGTTCGTGTGCATATAATTATTTGTAATTATTGTTGTTGTTGTTATTACTGTTTTTAAATAATTGTGTGTATTTGTATGTGTGCACAAACGTTTAAATAAAGTTATGATAATGTTATAGTTGTTATTATTGGGTACTAAGTAGTGTCTACCCAATAAAAACCAGATTTTAAGCGATAGAAAATATCACACTAAAAGGGATCATTATAATCATTATAAAGTTCAATATTATTTGCTTCTAGAGAGATTCATAATTATGTGCTTGTTCTTATTTTTCAAAATTTTGCAGTCATTTGGTTTATTGGGTACCTAATATTATTAATTGTGTTCACTAACAGTTGTACTATATATTTTTTTGATTCACATATAAATAACGTATTAACTTTTAAAAATTACATGTACTTTTATTGCATTGTAAATTTGTATAACAATTGGTAACAACAAATTTACTGCTGCTGCTATATGCTGTATGCTGTATTAACTCAACAACGAATCGCTTGCTTGTTATTGTGTGAAATTAATTCGTATTGATGTTGTTATTGTATCGAGTCTGTTACTATTGTTATTGTTACTAAGTAACTTATTAACTAATCCTCGGTAATAAATAGTAATATACCTAACAATATAATAAGAAGTAACAAATAACAACCAAATGTGTGTGTGTGTGTATTTTGAAAGTAATAAGGCACGATTTTTTTAATGGTTTCGTGTTGTGATTGTTTTCATTACTAATACTATACACACACACATATACTATATGCATATGCATATATTGCATATAACTATTATATGGTTGGGGAATAAGTATCAGACCGAAATGATTACGAAATTTTTGAAGGAAAAGTCAGAAATGAGCAAGTCGTCGCTAAGAAACTTTTTAAATCATTGGAAATCAGCTGAGTACTGAACAAAACTTGATGTTTTGATGATTTACTGTAAAAAATTCACTTTATCACTAATCACTTGATCAAAAATCAAAGAAAAATCAATTTTTTTACACCAAAATCAATAATTGCTGCTAATCCATGACTCTTGTGTCACATGATTCTTTCATACCATATCGCTAGAACACGACGTAGACTCCACTGCATTTAAATATATCATTTTTTCGATACTTTTTCCCCAACTTAATATTTATCTAGGCATGGAATAAAGGCAATCGACATAAAAAGTTCATCAGACCATCAGACAAACAACGGCACATTACGACATAAATACAATCATTTCCATTCACACAATCGTATACACATTTATGAAGTATTAAAAAAAAAAAAAAAGAATAAGAAAAAAAGTTGAGAGCAGAAACCAGCAAAAAAAATTAACTAAAGAAATAATGTAATGTGAAATGAAGCAAACAATCGATAACATGTGGTTTTAGGTTTAACAACTACCAATCTCGCACAAAGACACAGAGCAACACCGACACCCAACACTAATAGTGTTAGGGTAACAACTGTAGGGCTGATTAAAGTGGTGTGATGAAGTGTAAGTGGTAAAGTGATCAAAGAAGTGACTGACTGCTTCCTGTTGCAATTTTTTTCTTTCTTTCTCTTCTTCATCTTAATACTGTTGTAATGATAAGCAAAGAGTTAAACAACAACAATATGCAACTGCTACCGTTACAGCTGGAATGAGTAGAGTAGTGTGTTCATATATGTAATTTGAGTATGGCGCACACAATCATCACAAGCTCACCTATGTATGTGCTACAGTGAAATCTCTAATTTGCATAAAATGTCCAACATTTAATGATTATTGTTGTATTCTTTTTCAAAAATGTCATAGTCCTGACTTGAAGGCGTAACAACAACATTTTCAAAAATATCAAAAGATCATAAGGAAGAGCATTTACTGTATATATCAGCATATCAAAAACTAGCATATTGTTAAACAAAATAAACCACTCCTCTCGCATTTAGGTATATAGGTAAGTTCCACCACAACTCATCGAATACCACATCGAATACTACTCACTACACACCATATTGCCTCCGTACAACAATATGAAATTTGAACCAAAGTTAAAGTTCATTGCAGTATCAAATACCAACAACATTTACCATGAACAACACAAAAGCGAGAGGAAGCACTGAAATAAAACAACAACAACAACAACAACAACATCCATGAGGGTCATAATAGTACACATGTATATTTCGTAATAACATGCCGCTTATAACAGCCACAAGAACAACAACAACAGCTGCTACTGTTATTGCTCGGCATTGCCATTTCAAACTGCTGCTGCTGCTGCTGTTGTCTATGGCTGTTGTTACAATATCGTTTCTTGTTCTCTTCCACCTCGAATGTGCTTGCTTGCAGCAAATACAAAAAAAAACAAAAACGAAAGAGAAAAACAGGAAATCAACAAAATAGAATCAGACAAGATTAATATTCATTAATAATAGTAGCAAAAAAAAAAGAGTACAACAACAACAACAACAACAACATCAATAAAAGCTAAAGTAATTATAACAGTAATTGACCGACAATCAACAATAATAATTGAAAACAGGAACAACGTTAAATATGATAATGATGATGTTGTTGTTGTTGTTGATGATGACGACGAAAGCGTCAACAATAATGATAATAACGATATAATGTTGTAACACGTAGCAATAGAGATACATACCCGTTCATATACAAAATAAACAACAACAACAACAATAACATCGTAATAATGACCAAGCATTTATAATAATAATAAACAAATTAATTGACAAAATGCGCAAATAACAGCAAAAATAATAATTCTTGAGAAAGAACGCATTTGGAGAAAAAAGAAAAAAAAATCACAAAACAGCAAAAAAACACCAGAGGGTGTGAGAAAAACAAGTTTGTACAATAAATAAACAAAGGAAGCAAAACTAATAAATTGTATATAAAAGAATATTTCAATTATATTTTTAAAAAGCCTGTATTTAATAACAAAATGTAGGCGCGTTCATATGAAAAAGTGCTAAATATAGTTTATTGTACAACAACAATAATAATTGTATAATAAATTTGAAAAAAAAAAAACACAACAACCATAATAATTAAGTATAACAAAACACAATATCGTCGTAACGCAATTGGCTTAAATGAGTGAGAGCATTAAGAAAACAAAAGTTTAGGAAAACGAAAAAAAAAAAAACAAACGCAAGCCTTGAAAAAGTCTAATATAACCACAACACTACAAATATGAGAGCAAACTGATAAGTCCGTGATAAATTTTGGGAATTATTGGAGACTTTTCAATATCGTATGAAAGAATTCAATAGTATTAACAGACGCATCGAACGGTACCCACCTGTCGGCAAGAATTGACAATTTTTCCGGAGGTAACAATTTGCCAAAAATGCTTCTTAAACAAGCTCTGTGACAAAACTAAGTTAAAGTGATGTCACAAGGGTTCTGCTGTTGGGAATCGGCTAATATATGTAGGTCCCTTCTATTGCTGTTCAAATTTAACACGCACAACAGTATTGGAAATGAAGCTCGGTGCAATCACAATGGGCCTTTCTGACCTAAATGTGTCCTTTTAGAAAGAGGACAGCCACAATAATCTAACCTAACCTAACAGACGCATAGTAGAAGCTCAAATGAGGTCATCACTGAAGACATTATTAATAAAATGTATGATATGGCTTTAGAAGATCGTGAAAAAGAAGAAGAAGAAAATAAAGTTGAGTGAGATAGCTGAGATGGAAAACATCTAAACAAATCGCCAAATCGAATTGAGCTAAAAAGAGGCTACATTGAAAAAAAAATATCCATTTTATATTGCTATTAAAGTTTCATTAGTTAAAAATTGATGAAAAATAAATGATGAAATGAAAATGACAATTTAAGAAATTTATTTTAAACGTAGCCCATTAAATAAAAATCAAAAACATTTATATATGAGTTTGCAAATATATGTATCATACAATATAAATAAGTGCCGGCATAATCGTTTTGCCTTCAAAATAGCCAACTATAACAATGCGATTGACGATACAGCTGCGAAATACAAAGGCAGACTAAAAAAATATATGTAAATAAATATAAAATATATAAAAATGTTGAGAAAGAGATCATTTTTGCCTTTGCTTTTTCACCAAGATTTATGAAGTTTAAATTCAATTTTAATTACCGCGTACAATAATTAAATAATAATAAGAGGGGACACATGCCGTTTATTCAACGAAACGTACATACACATTTGGACTCGCTTACAGATTACAGGTTGTGAAGAAACCAAGGTCAAGCGATAACTATTGCCACCAATTTAGTTTTCTTGAGTTTTAATTTTGAAATTGATTTCAGTTTTAACAAATTATGTGTTAGTAAGTAAGCTTGTGACATTACTTTGTAACAGAGCTCTATTAGAAGCTTTTCATGGCAAATGTTGCCAATTGCTTGCCAACAGAAATATTTTCCATATTAAAGTTGTGCTTCATCCGGAGAATGAACCCACGACCTACAGATCAGAAGGCCAAAGCTCTAATCACTGAGCTACGACACTCACGTTAAGGGGTCCATACGAAGACCATAAATTGTCACTGTGCCGGGCCAAAATTTTGCATTATTAAATGTCAAACAGGAGTACAAAATTCAATGACACTTTGACAGCTATGATATATTATAAAATTTCTAATGGAAATTCCTAAATCGTATTTGATTTCAGAAAGCTTCAGAAAATCATCACTGTACTCATCCATTTGTGTTTGTATACCAAATACAATTGAATAAAAACATATCCATATATACCCAAAAATTCTCTAACAACTGCAACTAACAAAACAAAATTTTATAAATAATAAAATGCAAAATAAAAGTAAAAAAAAAATAACAATAAATAAAATAAAATAACGGAAATATTAAATCATAACAAGATATTTAAAAAAATATAATAAAAATGCAATAAAATTAGCATAAATATAGCGAGAAAAAAATGTATACAATAAAAGCAACAACAACAACAATAATTATAATAAAAATTAAGAGACACCTCACTAAAAGAAAGGCCCGTGCCGCTGTTAAATCTAAGAACTAATGCTAATTTCAATGACTTTCAAACTGTATGTCACTGTAACATTGATGTCAGCCATCATTGCTTTACATCGAGGTACTGCTGCTGTTGATTTTTCATCAATATACAAATGTGAATGAAGCAAAATATTCTATATGAGTCACATAGAAATGTTCAAAGGGAAATATTTTGAAAACAGTATAAAATTACACATTAATCATACGACACAGGGGATTTTTATAAATAAATCATATGTAGAGATATGTTTGCATAGAGAGCAGTGAGTGAAATGCTACTCCTCGAATATTCAATAATAAAGAAAAAAATAAATAATAACACTTACGCTACTAATCCACCCAGAAATGCAACTGGTACACCGCCGATTAGACGTATCTTACGATGACATGAATCAAATAGTGAGGTACGCGTTGGTGTTTGTGTTGTTGGTGACATTGTTGCAGCAACTGGTATCGCCGGCGATGACAATGATTGTATTAATGGAGATATTGTGGTTGCTGTTGTTGTGGCTGTTGTTGCCGCAGCAGCTGATAAACTGCTACTACTACTTAGGTTGTGATCGTCGTCGTCGTCGACAACGTCGTATTGGCCACCTTTACCCACCGTATTTATACCACCATCAATTGTTGCAGATGCAATCAACTTCTTTGGTCTTGTTGCTGGTGGTGTTGCAGCTGTTGCAGCCACTAATAATGCTTCCTCTTCCTCAGATCTCTGAGTTTTGTATTTTGTTGCTGTTGTTGCTGCTGCTGCTGCAGTGCCTGTTGCTGTTATCAGAAAATTGCTCAAATTGTTGATTTTCTCGTGATTGTTGTTGTTGTTGTTGTTGTGCTGATTCTTCTTGCAACAGCTACTATTGTTGTTGTTGTTGTTGTGCGATAAGCTGAAAAATGGTGTTTTCGGTTTATCCACCACCAGCTTTTCTTGGGACTTTTTCGACTTTTTCGTTTTCTTAAACGAAAATGGCGATGTCGTTGAGCCACCGAAAAAGTGACGTCGCAAAAAATGATCTTTCAAAAAACTATGCGTTGTTGTCGACGATTGTTGTTGTGCTTCTTTTTTACGCGATTCTTGTTGCTGCACTTGTTCTGATTGCTGCTGCTGCTGCTGGTGCTGTTGTGCGTTTGATGCTGTCGATGAGGCCGATGTCGTTGATGATATTGTCGATGATGCAGACGACGATGTTGAGGATGATGATTTATTTAATTTTGATTTTGATATTGTTGTTGTTATTGTTGGACTATCTATTATATCGCTCTCGAATTGATATGACAAAACGTTGGTTTGCGCTTGTTGCTGATAATCGTTCGTCTCGTAATCATGATATGTTGTTGTTGTTGTTGGCAATATTGTTTGTTGTTTTTGTGACGTTTTTTTCACTTTATATGACGCCGTCTCTTTTGCTGCTGCCGCTGGTGCTGCAATTGCAGTAGTATTCGTTCCAACAAAATGTTGTGGTGTAGGCGTCCTCAACATATTCAAACAAAATCAAAATGGTCGCGTTTTTTTGCTCTCTACCCCTTCTCTGCGTCGTAGTCGTTGGTCGCTGCTTTGGCGTTACAATACGCTAATTTATTGCGTATTGGCACACACACGCATAGTCAATCGACCACCATTGAATACAACAAACAATATACAAAAATATGTACTACTCTAGCAGTGTTGTACGCACACATATATATATATATCACTATACACTCACATATATGCAAAATCACAGTTGTTGCTACAATATTGATCTTTATTGTGGACAATTTTTTTTTTATCCTATTCTTCCATTTTATTTTTAATATTCAATTTTGGTTTCTTTCATTTTTTGTCAATTTGAATATTTTTGTTGATTTTTGAAAAAAAATATATATTGTTTTTTCCGAAAGAATTTTGTTTTTTATAAATATTTTTTCTTGTTTTTGGATTTTTCTCACATTTCTCAATGAAATTAATAAAGATAAACTGAAAAATGAAAATAAAATCAACCAAATTATTCATAAAAAATTAAAAAATTTTCCAATATGAAAATATTTTTCTCGTCTATGTAGGTAGGTGGGTGTAACATAAGCGAATGACACTTTTTGGTCAAATGTATTATGCATGTTCTTACACCATATCTCCCACACAAATACACTCACAATCATTTAAATATTCAAAACACAACACCACAAAATAATAAAATAATTTTTATGACAAGTCATTGTTGTTGTAATGGAACAAAAAACAATTCAAACTACTAAACACAGATTAAATGCTATTAAAATAAATCACCTTTCATCATTATTATTATTAAGAACAAAAACAAGTCACTTAAATTCTTATACAAAAAAAAAATATCATTATAAAAATGAAAGTACAGTAATAATTAATTATTTACACCCTCCTCTTCCTTAGCGAAATTTTTAATAATCATCACCACCACCACCACTAGCAATACACCATGACATTATCGTTTTCAATATTCTTTCTGCATCTAGTATTTACGTACGAGTATTGTATACAAAAACAAATATGGCAATTTTTTTGTTACATGTTTACATTCACATGTTTATATGCATGTTGCCCAGCAATACCGAAAACAATTACAACTAAACACATGATCTCGCGTGCGTCATACACATCACCACGTAGAACGTACATACGAATATAACTGAATACGAAAACTGAATATAACGCTTTAATATTCTCTTCCAAATCATATGATTTTTCATATATGTATATCAACATTTCTATATACATGTATACCAACATTATTATATACATTCAATTTTAACACAGGCATATGTATATTAAAAAAAAAAAACGAATGGAAAAGAAAATAATTTCATGACCTTAAAACATATTGATAAACAATATTGAATATATATATATATATATATATATATATATATATATATTCCAACAATACTATATATATACAATATATAGTATACAAATATAGGAAAATTTCTCAAGTATGAATTATATCAATATTGTAGTCCACATGTATAAAAGATTTGCCCTTAAAGAAATTCTATTCAATGAATGTGAAAAAAAGTACAGAATTAAAAAGAAAAGAGAAAACCAAAATAGCAAGAACAAATTCAATTGTAAAAGCAACAACTCGTGAAGAATATCTTCGTGGAATTACTGAAAGGATTTTATTATTTTATATGCTTTTTTGGAAGTGTAAAAATTATAAAAATTATAAAAAATAATAAAGAAGGCTTTCACCTCATGACCATCATTAAATTAGATAGTGAATGAGCGCAATCGGATAAAAAGCACGTCTACCTCACACTCAAAAGTATGTTTTCGAATGTAGATTCGCAGTATTAAAGAGCAATATAACTGAAATTCATATTTCAGTTGTCGGCAAGCAATTGTCAATTCTTCCGGCAGTAACAATTTGCAACAGTAATGGAAGAGAAGCTAGATCAAAGAGCCCTTCGGGGCTTATAAGTGCCACATATTTATTTTTTTTTTTTAATTGTTATAACTGAAATTCGACATATAAGATAGAATTTACTAATAAAAATGACAGCTTTGACAATGAGGGGCGCAATCGGATGAAAACTACACCTACCTCCCATTCAAAAATTGGGTGTTGAGATTACTTTGATCTACAAACGAGTGAGCTTGAAAATAGGTATTATCGTATGAAAACCACGCCTACCTTCGATAAAAAAAAAGTCTACATTTTCTGTACAATTTCAAATGAAGCACGTTTCAAGTTTCGAGTACCAACATATGTATGACACTGTATAAGTGCGCTTTCGTCCATGAAAATTCAGCTCTTCATAAACCACAAATTTAACGACCTCTATAAGAGAACACAAGTTTTTTAATCGCAAATCACCAGTAAACAATAATAATCTCTATTAAAATAGTATCACGAGATGGTAAAAAGAAACAACAACAAGCCATTAAGCATTTTCGAGGACAAAATGTGGTTTTATATTAGGTAGAATTGCGAAGAGAGAAAACAATCAACAGAATAGAAGAACGAAAAAAAAATTAATATTACGCCTTTATGCGAGTACATCAACACGACGTTTTCCATTCATACGTTTGTACACCACCATCAGCAACCGCACTTACATGGCACTCAAAAGAACCTTGTCCTACAAATCACCATTACTATGCATATGTAACTAGAAGTCACAGTATCTACCTCCTATTCTGTGCAAATACATACATATTTGCGTATATAAATGTGCATGCGTGTAAGTAAGTAAATGCCTTAAGTACGAGTATATGTATATGCTTCAAATCCATCGAACCAACAAACGTCATAAGAAACTACTCAAAATACTCATACTTGTAATCATCATAAAAAAAAGCTCTATATATATTTTCTCTCTCTCTCTCTCTCTCTCTGATTGCTAACTATCATGTAAGTAATGGGTTATCCAAAGAACAATGGGAAACCTCGCAAATCATAAAGAAAATACAAAAAGAATACATTATTTTTTGAAGGTTTTTGGCATGTTTTAGCGCAATCTCTCTCTTTCCTCTTCCAAGAAGAAAATAATTTTAAACAAAGCCTTGAAATTGTACTCCAAAGCAATGCCATTGGATTTACATATTATATGATATTATCATAATCACGATTAAAATGGCAATTTTAACAATTTTTTGTTGTTGTAAAATTTTGATATTATTGTAAATTTGACACTTAATTTGTTTAACATGAAACCAAAAAAATATTAAATTGATCAAAAGATGAAAAGGTCGACATGTTGTTAACATTGTGATACAGTAAAATAGTCAAAAATATGCTTCGAAAGGGTCAATGGAGGATAAAAGTTCAGTGATTCGTACACAATTTGTTTTCTAGAGAATGTCAATTGTATAAAAAAAAAAAAAGAAATTTTACAGAATTTCAGACAATGCAATATTTTACCAATTTGTTAGAAGGTAATTATAGAATTAACGAATCAATTCATTTCAGCGAGTAAGTGTTTTTTAGTCACCTCCATATTGTCTTGCCTTGCCTCAAAACTAAACATTGGGAGAGTCATTTCTTTATGACTTTGTCAACGCACGACATGCAATAAAAGCATTCATCATTACATTAAGTCCATCAAAAATACTTAGTATTTCACTGGGTCGCATAAACAACTGTCGTTGCCATAGTTGTCATCGTCATCGTCATCATCATCACAACAATTCTATATAAGTTTCTTTTTATAAAATTTCATTTAAATGCGCAACAACATTACACCTCTTTGAAATGAGAATAATGTAAATAATGAAGAATACTTGTGTATATGAAAAAAATACAAAAAAAAAAAAACAAATAAAACAAAGAAGAAATTATATTTGTTGCTTTGAAAAGAAAAAAAAGAAAATAAGATACTTGAAGAATTCTCAAAATGGAAAGTTCGTCGTATAACACACTTCTTTGCGTGTTACGCTTCAAGAAACATTCAAGACACAACAATAGAAGCTCGCTTAATTATTGCTGAGTAACTGCCAACTTTTAACTTTTACTACGTAGTCTTGTATTATAGATACATGATATAGTTGAGTTGTGTTCAGGTTTAATATTGAGTTTTACTTGTAATTTTTTTTTTTCGGCTCAAAATTCCAAATTTTACTTGAAATAATTTAAATAATTTCAAAGTAGAGTATCGACATGAGCATTGTGCGAAGACTGTCGTCAACAAAATGTCAACATATGAATATTTACTTTGATTAGATTACAAAAAGATAGCTAACCCAACAAACAAATAATAACAACTTCAATTTGTCTACAATAAAAAGAAATAGAAACGAGTTCATTGGATGAAGCTGTTGGAACTATCTTCATCTAGATCTTAAAATTAATATGGGTACATTGTCTTGTTGTAAAAAAAAAAAAAGTAGACATAGTTACATTCACATTAAATCGCTTGTTAAATGTTCATAACCCATTTAGTACAAATTATAAACCATCAAAAATCAACGAACCTTATTTCATTCGAACGTATGTATTATGCATATGATTTTTTGGTACGATAAATACATTTATTTTGTAATTTCCAACACCTGTAAATTATGATTTAATAAGCTTACAATTTTTGAAAGTTCTTATCTAGCAAGAGTATCTAAAAATTTGAAACATCATTATATACGCATCATTTTAACATTTCTTTTCATTTTTTTCATCTACAAACCAAATAATGACTTTTATTAATTACAATGACACAACATTTTCGAAAATTCCAAATTGGCAGAATTCTTTCTATCATTTGATTAATATTTTTCAAATTGTAAAAATGAACCTTACCAATGAGAGACTACCTCATTATTGATTTTTTAGCAACTTTCTGTTTGGCAACACTGTTTTTGACAGCTCAGCTGTTTTCGTGTAACATGTTACTGTCAAACATGTTCAGTTTGGTCTATAATTCAACCATGAATCGACTTAAAAACGAACGTGGAAAATTTTGCGGAAGGATTTGAGTGTAAAACCTTTTAAAATACAGCTGGTGCAAGAATTGAAGCCACACGACCTACCACAACGACTTACTTTTGGTGAATGGGCGCTGGCAAAGTTGGATGAAGATCCACTCTTTTATCGGAAGATTGGGTTCAGCGACGAAGAAGCTCATTTTTGGTTGAATGAATACGTGAACAATCAAAATTGCCATATTTGGTGTGAATAGCAGCCAGAAGCATTGCAAGAACTGCCTATGTATCCCGAAAAATGAACTGTTTGGTGTGGATTATGGGCCGGTGGCAACATTAGACTGTACTTTTTCAAAGATGACGAAGGCTGAAACGTTACTGTGAATGGCGAGCGCTATCGTACGATGATTACAAACTTTTTTTTTTGCCCAAAATAGAAGAGCCGGACTTGGCTGACATGTGGTTTCAACAAGATGGTGCCACATGCCACACAGCACGCGAAACAATGGCCTGATTGAGAGGCGAGTTCGGTGAACAGTTTATTTCACGTTTGCGGCTGGTCAATTAGCCGCCTAGATCGTAGGATTTAACACCTTTAGACTATTTTTTGTGGGGCTATGTTAAGGCTCATGTCTATAGCGACAAGCCCGCAACGGTTGACGCACTGGAAGGCAATATTGAAGAATTTATTCGTGAGATACCGGCCGATATGTTGGAGAGAGTATGCCCAAATTGCAACCAGCGTATGAACCATTTGAAGCGCAGCCGCGATCAAGATTTACATGAAATCATCTTTAAACATTGAATTATATAGATCGTTCTATCGACTCAAATAACGATTTCATACATTTTTCTAAATATTATGTTATTTTTTTTTAATCAAATCCGAAGGCTCTTAAGAAATCACCGATATTTAAATCTTTTGGACGTATCATGGTACAAAGATTATTTTTTTGCATTAAAACAAGTTTAGGAAGTAATATTTTTTAATGTTTTTATACCTTTAGCCATGCTCCAATATAAATCTACTTGAAATTTTTCTATGACAGCAACTGCTGCTTGCAATCTGTCTACCTGCATGCCGTCATTTCCAACAAACTCTAAATATTTCTGGAAGTTTTAAATCTAAAATCTCAATTATTTGTATTGTACTCATGAATACCACGACAAATTATTCAATTCAGTCAAACAATAAGCTACATATATATTGTTCTTTTTAATCAAATATGTAGTTAAGAAATTTTCTGAAAATTCTAAAACCGTTTTTTTACATTTGGATAGACTACTGTGCCAATAAATTATTTTAAAATCACCTTCAATAGCTGCACTAAATTATATGAAAATAAAAAGACTACCCTCGATGCTTGATAACTATCGAAATAACTTTAATTCACAAAATTTTACAATACATCTATGTTTGTGTATAACATCATAAAAATGTTAGGCAAGAGAGAATAGAGTTTATAAAGAATGTTTGTCCATTCGTTTCGTTGAGAAATCATTGACAAAAAAAATTGTATTCATCACAGTAAGCTACTAAATAAATGAGTTAAGCATTTCTTCTTCTTTTCATACTCATCATTTCTACTTGTATCAGCATACAATACAATACAAATAGATCGATAATAGCAACGAATTAATGCAATATCGTTCAATTTTTCATCATTTATATACTCGTATATCTAACGAAAAAAAAGTTAGATAGAAAGATAGAAAATACTAGGCACACTGCGTGTTGAAAAGTAACCATGCTGTGAGGCTTATATTGTGTATTAGCATATAATAGACATCATGCTCTCTTTTTTAACAACCAGCTATTATCACATCACTCATACATCAAATTAAAGCATTATAGACACACGTACCTACTTATAGATAGACGCATGTATTTACTGCAAAGTGAAAGGAGAACGAGAGAGAGACGTCGTTACACTTGCATGTTCAATTTAGCGTAGGCTTTAAAATACATTCATACTAAGTAACATTCAAACTATTTAAGAAGAACGTTACAACCCAAAGTACTACAAAGAATATCAACTTCATTCATGGTCAATTATTATTACAGTGATAATTATGTCGATGTTACCAACGACAGTCAGTTCATGGTAATACAATATTCCATTCCATTAACAAATACTAGATCTGAAGTAAGGCGTAGATGTCAAAGAAAATGTAATATTCAAGTGCGATAAATTTGTTATACAAAAAAAAAGTCGTTTTAATGCCTTTTTAATACAACAGAAACGTAATGAAAGGCATTTAAATTAAGCCAACATATATTGATCTAATTTAATGTAGGCTCAATTCGTAAGACCACATCGATATTTTTGATAATTTTCACAAGTTTAAAAATCCCAGAAATTCATCTCAAAAAATGGAGGTTTTAATGTGGGGCTCTAACCATTTCCTCACTTTTAATTATAATACCTAGTCAAGTCATAAATATTGATACGAATCTATTTCATCTTTATTTGCGATTTGACAGTTGACATTTATGTTTCATTGTCACGTAAAAAGTTTTTGGCATCAATTGTTTAGAATCATGAAACGGAGCGACATCGAAAATCGTATTGTTGTGAGTTGGCCTACTAAAATGGAACATGGGAAAAGGTAATATCTTTCGGAAGTAGCGACCGCTTGGAATTACTCGCAATTTTGTGTATCGTGCTGTGAAGTTGTTTGAGGACACTTGCGAAGTACGAGACCGTCAAAGATTCGCGGCCGTCCACGCACTGTGAGAACTCCGAAAGCGATCAAAGCCGTGCGGAAACGAATCCACCGAAAACCGCTGCGAAAACAGAAAATCTTGTAGCGTGAAATGTAAATTTCACAAAAATCCATGTCCATGAAGATTTGGGACTCAGCGCGTACAAGCGACACACTGGACACGTGCTCACGAAAGCATTGTAGGGAAAACGCAAGCGAAAATCGAAAGCCGTTTACGCAGCCGGTACGCTCACAGACAAATTCTGTTTACTGACAAGAGAATCTTCATCGTAGAAAAAGCGTTCAATAAACAGAACGATCGTGTGTATGCTCGGTCATCAAGAGAAGCATCCCAACTCATCGCGAGGATCCGAAGAGGCCTCTGCTCCAGCTCACAAGGCAAAAACGACGCAACTGTGGCTAAAAAACAACATTCCGGACTTCATATCAACGGGTGATTGTCCAGCTCGCAGTCCAGACCCCAAGCCGTTGGATTACAAGTTGTGGTCCGTATTAGAGATCATGGCTTGCTCTACTCGACACCCAAATATTGAGTCATTGAAGCGAGCCCTTGTCCGTGCAGCGGACAATTTCCCCATGCATGAAGTGCGTCTCGCGATCGATGAGTGGCCAGATCGTCTCAAGTCGTGATGGAAGTCATTTCGAATAAGTTGTTCTAAGATTTGTAGCATATGAATAACCCAATAAAAAGAAAAAAAATTTTCTGTGTACCAATATTTATGACTTGACTAGGTACATGATTTCGTAAAATGATTAGTAAGGCGAAGGATTATATTCAAAGAATTAAAATTATCTCCATCGTCTGTGAATGGAAAATATGTATGAACGTTATAAATATTTATCTACTACCTGTAACATATTTTGTTACTCTAAACTGTAAACTGACAACATCGTTGCGATCAAGATCAAAGAAAAACCTAATAGAAAAAGACTGTTGCATTGCCAAAAATTAAGGGAAAAATCCAAACACAAACAATTACAGCATAAAAAAAACAAAAGAAAAGAAAAATAAAACAAAACAAACACAACGCCGACAGAGACAGCACATAATACTCGACAAGAATCTGCTAAAACTCAGAAGGTGGTGGTACCCTTTTAGCAACTTTTCGACAATGGTTTTATATATGCAGACAATAAGTAGTAATACAAAAACAAAACAGGATATTTGAAATAAATCAAAATTAAACACATGATTGAGAAAATGTTGCTTCACATATTAATTGAGCATTATTTAGTTACGCAGTATGAAAGGTCGTTTTCTTTGCCATTGTATAAATAGATTTTAAGTATTTATCTGCACATTCGGTCAGCCTAAAATTGACTCTACTAAATTGCTATCTAATTTTGAGTATGTTGAACAATAGATTCAAAGGGAAGTTTTATGACAGACATAACAAACCAAAAATAGTAACAACTATAGTTAATACAATTACCAGCACTTATATTGTTACTACCTAAATACTTAGTAATGCTACCAAGTAGATACGTACGACTAATATATTACACGCTAATATATTATTTGACTCTGATTGTTTGTAGACAACTTGTGTTCAGCTATTGTTATTGATGATCAAGATGATGATATCACTAAATGTTGCCATTATTATTTTTGTACGTGGTACATAAACAACATGTGTCATTGCACAATATAGACGACGACGACGACGACGACAAACAACTGACCCATTAAAATTCCCACAAAAAATTATAGCGAAAAACTCACTTAAGTAACAAGTATATGGGCTCATTGTATTTTAGAAACAATAAAGATGAAAATTAGAAACAACAACAGCAATAATGTCAAAATGTATAACAATAAAATTACCATGTGGCAAATCGAAAATGTGGGCCATAACAACAACAAAAACAAGAACTCGAGTCAATTACAAAAAGACATTGTCAAATGTTAGTGATGCCAACAGCAATAATAATAACAACAACACCACCATGAAGAAGGAAAGAAACAAAATTATAGCAAAAGAAGGCAATGATGCAAGATTTGACAAACCATTGCCATTTTTTCTATGAATACAATAAAACTAGTAGGTGGTGGCAAAGCAAAAAAAAAAAACACAAAAAAAAAGAGGAACACAGAATACCAACAACAGTTACTAAGCAACAAAAAACATCAACACAAAGACGATGAGGAAAATATGTGGAAATACCAAACAACAATAGCAACGTACAACTCCTAGAGAATTTTCACTTAGTTCACTACTTATAATATAGTACAGTTCGGAGCAAAAGTTTCAAACCACACAGAATGCAACAGTGACACATTTGAAATTTAACACACTGTAGAGGACTTGGACTTTGCCGATGAGGATCATATGTAGAATATTCTGCCCTAACACTATTTCCAACGAGGCACTATAGCGTCTAACGAACGAGGAGCCTAAACTAAATCAGATTAAGCGTAGGAAGTGGTGCTAGATTGGCCAAAGGCTAAGGAACCAGCCAAAAAGCATCACGAGAATATCGCTTGAATGGAACCCGTAAGAGAGCAGAAGCCGCAGACGGCCAAAAAACACTTGGAGAAGATCAACCCTGCGAGAACTAGCTAATGTCAACATCACATGGGATGGCGCTAGAACAACAGCCGAGAATCATGTGCGATGGAGAAGCCTTGTGTAGGTCATATGCTCCAATTAAAAGTAAAAAGGAAAAAAAGGAGATATATTTACTTTTCAAGTTCTTCAAATCGCATCGATTGAATAGCAAGAGGAGTTTGGTGAAGTGTTTTACACTTCTTCATTTCACAATTTTTACTCATTTCATTAAAGAGGAAAAGCTCCATTGACGAATACAAAAATGTGAGAATTCATTTCAATTCTCACTTCTGAGAGAAGCTTCTAAAGTTTTTAGAATATCATAATCATTTATTTAGTAAATTTATTGGGTATATTTTCTTCAAAACAATTTTCCAAGCAGTCTTTGAAAGTGAAAGTAGAGAAGTGAAAATTAATGTATAAAATAAATTTGTACTAATTTTAATTCTAACTTTTTCTAAAAACCAAATATTTTTATATTTTTCTTATAATCCTAACTAAATGTTTAGACATCAGTGGAACTCATCAAAATATATATTCTACACATAGAAAGTAAATTTCTAAAAAACAAACAAAAAACAGACAAATAATATCGCAGTTTAGACAATATTTTTGCGTAGGACTGTATTCACCGTTGCCTTTTCAGATATACTATATACATACATCTCTCTCTCTCTCTCTCTCTCTCTTTCCTACAGCTTTCATCGAACATAATGCATATTGCAACAATGTAAAGTATACTTGTATTGCAACAACAACAACAAGAAGAATAAGAAAAACAGTGCTAATGTATTACAAAATCAAACTATCAACTAAGAAGAAAATAAGATGTAAGAAGTGCATCCAACGGCAACGATATAAAAGCTTGTGATGGGCGAGTATTTGGATTTTGTTTTATACAAGGTGTTTTTTTTTTTTGGTAAAGTCATCATTGGAATGAAGTATTAAATTTGATGTCATTGGTTTTAAAATATGATTTCGTGGAAAATGGGGCAGAGGATGGCTCAAATACAACATGATTGGTTTACAAGTCGTTTATTGTCTCTTTCTTATCTTCATAAATTACGAAAATTTTGTTCCCACAGAAAGTGTCCTATGTCTAATAATGGACAGACAAGTTATGTCGCACAATTTGCAAGCTTTACGCTACAAGCGTAAATTTTTTAGTGCACAAACCATTAAAAACACCCTATACATGTGTGGTGCGTGTATATTTTTTATAGTTGAAAAGATTGATTTTATTATTGCTGTCGTTGTCGTTGTCGTTGCTTAAAAACTAAGCCAAAACAAAGAAAGAGCAGCATTATGATAATTTTCGTTGTAATTTGTACCCACAAAAAACAGAAAAAAAACAAAAAAATTTAAATAAAAAGAAGGAAAAACTTGCTATTTTTTCACACACTAGTTCACATGCTATTTGCTATTAACACCAATACAAAAATTATACACATTCATAGAGTAAAAGAAATAGCGAGTGGAAGAGCGAGAGAGAGAGAGAGAGAGTGGATCAACAGAGCGCGCAACAATCACATTTACATATATAAATTTTTATTGTTCAGTAGCTAACTAAGCAAAACAAAAATAATAGCGGTACAAAAACAACAACAAAAACACTAATAATTATAATGAAAAGTGTTCAACGACATCAAAAATTTGTGTAATACAGCTGACGGGTGAAAATAAAAAAACATGAAATTAATAAAAAATTACACTCATTAGTTATTTGTAGCAACGAAAACAAAACAAAAAAAACAAAAAACCAGAAAAAAAAATTTATTTATAGGGTGGTCCATATAGAGATCATAGTTTATTTTGACACTGATAGCTTTTTCGGTCGAAATCTCAACTGTCAGTCGGTTGCCCTAAACTATGATAAGCTTTAGCTGTAATGAAACACCCACATTGAGACTTTTAAGGAGAATATGTAGTGGAAAATTACAGAACGCGTTCTTCTCTTTCGTATTTCTCTTAAGAGAGTCTGTTGGTAATTCAGACATGTTAGCAGTTTCATATTCTTCTTGCTGAGGTTCAAAACAGCTTCAACCTCTAAACGTCGCATGCCCATAATATAATATAGTAATAATATACATTTCCGTATTTCTGTTGCTACAACAACAACTTTTTCATTGCTCTCATGTCCCTCATGTCTCGACACCCTCATTAGAGGGTATTGAGAATTTCGTAGCATTACCAGACCAATTTTGATTGTACTAAGAAGTTTATTATAAATTTTAGAGCTTCTTGACTACCTGAGAGAATGCATTTGTTGGTGCCTCTAGTGCTTCTGCGTGCACATTTTCTGACAGATAGCTCTAAGACGTTGACCTTCAACTGAAAAATTGAAGTTTTTCGCCTTGCACTTGCATTTTGGAAATTTGGTCGTTATTTATAAACTAAACACTTTTATTTTATTATTTATAGGAAATTAAAAAAAAAAAAATGTGATAAAAACTAGAAATAAAATTTAATCAAAATAAAAAACAATTTAATTTACATCAAAAAATATAAAATCAAAATAAAAGCAAAACAAGAAAAATATTTTCAAGTCATAATAAAGATGATAATTATTAAAAATTGAATCAAGTTAAAGTATACACAATAAAATAAACATATAAATAATAAAAAAAAAAGCGATAAAAGTACTTGTACGTATGAACAAAACCAGAAATATGGTATGAGAAATCATAAAAAAAAAATATACTAGGTAATAATAAAAATTTATGATCAACAAAAAGCAGAAAAACAAAACTACAAATTGTTGATAAAACTACGTTGAACAAGTGCTTGTACTATTTTATGCTCATACATGAGTAAATTATACTCGTGTTGTATGTAGGTCATCTCATGGAACGAGCGGCATTGCATGTTGGAGGTGGAAAGAGTGGCTTAAATCAACAGCACATCTCGTCTGTTGTTATTTAACGCGATCGCTTTAAGATCACACTTTCTTATTGTAGTAAGTGTGCCTATATTTCAACTATTTCAACATATTTCCAAAGTGTGACAGCTCAAGTGATGTGTTATAAAGCTTCCATATTTCAAGGTGATCATCAATTTGACATTTTGAAATGGTGGAAAAAGTCTATGAAGGATAAAAAAGCTACCATCGCCATATAATCGTCTTCGATTATTCATATACCAAATGAAATCTAATAATAATATTGCTACAGAACTGTTTTGTACTCGTATGTTCCATATAATATCGCATATATACCTCCCATGAGCCAACGACAGCATGAAAGCTAATAAAGCATACTGGGCTGGTTGGGCTCCAGTATGCTGGCGCATGCATTTGACAATTGCCTAGTTGTTGTTGTTGTTGTTCTCGATACAAAGTATTTTTTGTAATAATATTTATTATATTTTTATTGCGCTTATATAAAAGTCGTATATATATACAAAGTATATATAGAAAATTTTCCTGCCGCCAGTTACAAACATATTTCATATGAGGAGGCTCTGACTGGGCTGTTTGTTGTTATTGTTATTATTATTATTATTATTATTACTGAATCCAATGCTGACAACTCATTATTCATCAATATTACAAAATGTATACACATGCAGAGCTGTGTGCTATATATAAATTGTGCCTGCTATTGGTATTATTATTAAGTACGATTATTCGAGTATAAATATTACAAATATCTCAAGTCTCATCGACAAAAAAAAAAAAAATTAAACAAATAAAATGCCAAAAGAATAACGTCAATTGCACACAGCTAATAGCAACAGCAAATTGTATACATTTTGACGATGTCTGCCTTTGGCACAAACCATTTTCTTATTTTTTTGTTTGTTTCGACTTTATCATACAATACAACACAATGCAAATGTATTGTATATACTAAGTGAATGAAGTATATATAAACTATATGTATGCGCTGCGCTCTACTGTGCTACTCCTCCTGAGTTTATGAGAATTTAATAATTTATTTTTGTATTTTATATACTTAGTATACAATTTTATTGTTATTACACTCAGATACAATATACATAGTGTACATCCAATATGCAATAGAGTATGAGGAAAATATGCAAAAATGTCTCTTAAGAAATTTTGCTTCTTGCGTGTTCATTTCAATATTTTATTACGTACAAATTCATATTGCGTTGTGGTCCTCGTATATTCCTCTCTTATCCATTCATTTTGATACTAGCCAAGTATAGTACATTGCTGTCAGAATTTTCGCAGCGCTTTTCACGCTTTTTTCTTGTTGGCAAGAGTACATGCAAATACAAAACTTTATGACAATCTCAATAAGTGCACATTATTAAAAATAATTCTTATAGTGCCGCACACATTTTAAGAAAATTTACAGTGATCAAGTGTTTGTACTCTGAGCCTTTATATACAATTTTTAAACTCTATCAATGTGCAGCCATAAACACGATTTAATTCTTTACTTCTGTCTTTTGACCAAATACAAAAATTCCCATCTACTTCGTTTGATGAAAATCACGTCCAACAAATCACAAAAATTGTACTTAAAAAACGTCGGTTAAAAATTAGACATTTCTAATATTTTTGGCAACGCTCAATATAGCCTTAAATGATGTTTTGTGTCTTAGACTAGTAAAATCTCGATTATGTCAAAAATATTTAAATTTCTTCGAGAAAAAAACATGGCATTTACATCTGTGAAGTGATGATTTCCAATTATTGGCAGCTTATAAAATATATATCATGTAAAATGAGACGAGCTACAACTCTCTTTGGGCTTTGAAGGCCACGACGACTGAAGCACGACTTTTTGTACTGTTTGGGACAAAACGTTGGCACATCCATAGTATCGAATGGGGATTACTTTGATCGGGTTTACGTCTTTGGACGGGTCTACATACCGGAAGCATTCGACCACGTGGTCGACCAATGTTCATTCACCTCATCAGAATACGGAAATGCTTTGTACGGGAACAAAACTTAGCATTTCCGTATTTTTGCTACTACAACAACAACAACAACTTGATTTAGAAGAACAAAGACGTTTTTCTAATTCTATTAAATACTTCACTTTACTTTTTAAACATAGTACAGTATTTACTACAGGGTGATTTTTTAGCAACTTTCTTTTTGGCAACACTGTTTTTGGCAGCTCAGCTGTTCTCGTGTAACATGTAACTGTCAAAATATCGCAGCTATATCCGCCAGTGGTGTTGATGACCGTGAATGATCGATTTATTCGTGAGATACCGGCCGATATGTTGGTGAGAGTATGCCAAAATTGGACCCAGCGTATGAAGAATTTGAGGCGCACCCGCAGTCAATATTTACATAAAATCTTCTTTAAACGTTGAATTATATAGATCGTTCTATCGACTCAAATAAAGTTTTCATACATTTCTCAAAATTTTATGTGCTTTTTTTTTAATCAAATCCGAAGACTGTTAAAAAATCACCCTGTGATACAAACCATTAAATCGAAATGAGAATATTCGCACTTAATTTTTTTGGACTCCTTTGTAACATATGCGATGAAGAATTTCAAAATCATCATTTGCAAAATGAGATTGTGAGCTATAGAAAAATCGACTATTTTATGGTTATTCTAAATGACAACACATACCATACATATTTAAAAGTATCACCACAGCAATTTGCTTGAATTTTTTTTTTTTCATTTTCATTCTCCTCATTCATATACCATGAAAATGCAAACGCATACATCCATATTTATAATCAAAATTTCCAATGAATTTTTGTTATACATTCGATTGAGTATATATATTTACATATGAACATATACATATTTATATAACACATACTATATATAGTATGTTCTTTATTTCAATTGTTATTGTGTTTTTTTTTTTGTACAAATGCCATAAAACAAAAAGGAGCATTGATCGTAGCGAAATGAAATTAGCTATTTTTATTAGCAAAAGTCCTGAGGCCAAGGTAAGCAACATGGAACACCAGGTAAAAAATGGAGTAAATAAAATGAAAGAACGCGAAATGTGTATGTATGTATGTACACATATACATATTCATGAACGTACATAAACCAATCAAGTGCCCAGGTGATGACAGTGACACTTTCGTTCGATATAATGTAAAAGTATGTCCATTTATTTTTGTTTTCGTTTGTGTGTGTGTGTGTGCTGTGATTGGTCATTATGCCTTTTTTATTCTAAAAATATGCTACTTTTTAAAGCAAATTTGTGATAGCAACAGTAGTAGAACCATGGAATATCTATAATATTAAATCCAAATTTAATGCAAATAGACGCAATAAAAACTAAAAAAAAAGTAGAAAACAATTAAATACAAAAAACATTAAATTTAAATAAATAAAAATAATAGCAATTTAAATGTGTTTTGAAGAAATTCATATGAATTCTAAAAGAAAACTAAAATAAAAAACAGAATTCAATAATTCAGAAAAATTTCACAAAAAAATGCCTTAGAAATGATCATGGCTTCGCCATATTCATATTACGGAAGTTAGCCAATATTCCCCATTTTTAGGAAGGCATACTAAAGGCACAATTGCGAAGGTCTCACGGTCGTAGACAGGACCACACTGAATAGAGGAACAAGATGACCTTTTAACTGGACTCACAATGGAACCTAACGCGCCAGATTAATGTTTTAGACTTCGTCCGGAACTCATCGTGCTTTACGGTCTTCGAAAAGATGGATAGAAAACTCGTCTTTTCCAAAAACTTTGAAGTGTTCTTCAGTAATTGTCAGTTTTCAAATAGGACTCGTAATGGAAGATGGTAGGAAACAATTTCGAAAAAGTAATTACAAAAACATCCCATTCACCGGTCCGAAATTCATCTGTAAGTTAAACAACAGACTTATATATAACTTAAACTGAACTAATAACAAATCACTCTGAACTCAATCATCAGCTGCAAAAACATAAAGAAACTTACTAAAAATGTGTTTTAAACTAAAATTTCACATAGAAATTCTAGAAATACAAAGTTTAGCCTGTTTTGGCAAAGCTGAATTAGACAATTGCCATTAAATTTGTATTTTCCATAGAAAACAAAAACAAATCTAAAAAAAAAAGGAAAATATACAAAATAAAGAAAAGTTGAAAAACAAAATCAAGAAACAACAGCAATAAAACAATCAACAAGTTAAAAATAATAGGATATCAAGCGTTGATCCCAGCTTCAACGAATCAACGATTTTTTAGCGGCAACAAAATCTTAAAACTCCTCTCCTTACACCTACCCCCTCCCCCAAATGTGAGTCAAAAATGAATGTAGCATTTTTTTTTCTCTACACACTGTCGACGAAATATCTATGAAAACAAAACAAGTTTCTTTTCATTTCCGATTCAAATATTGTTGTTGAGCATTGGACAAAGCAAAGTGAGCAAAGCGGCTTGCGAGAACGGAGGTCTAGCACATGAGGTAAGCCCACCAGCTATCATACCATATGAGTAGCGGTGATGGTTGTGATGGTAGTAGTATGGTGTGTGGTGTGGTAGCGATTAACCTTCAACTCGGACGTAAATTATTTATTATTATTATTATTGTTGTTGTTATTGTTTCATTCTTATTTCTGTATTTTATAGGTGCCTCTGCTGTTGTTGTTACTATGGCGGATTTTTAATTTTTTTTTTTTTTTTGGCTAATTTCTTATTTCATTTGCTGTTATTGTTGTTGTTCTATTTTAGTCGAGTAACAGACGTCGTCAAATACGAATGTTTGTATAATAAAACATACAAAAAAAAAAAAAATGCAAGAACAAGAATCATCAGAAGATGAAAAAATATGTATTGAAAATATATATATAAATGTAGCAATCAAGCGAGATAAGAACAAATATCTACAATATGAAATTGTTTGCAATTAAAATGAATTTATTTACGCGCTGAACGCGTGTGTACATAAAGTATATTGTCTGTCTGAGAATTCAGCAAACATAAAAATATACAATACAACAACCAGGTAACGATTTCAAGAGGCTACCAATTATAATAGCCGGTTTTTATTCGGCATATGTTAATGTTCTAAACTTAACAATTTGTTCTCCATAATATCTTCAGATATTCTTTTGGACCATGAAATAAAACAAATTTATTAAATTTCATTTTGTCAAAATTGCTTTTGTCTAATTAGGATCTATTTGATATATTTGTTCCTCGATAATAACACTCAGAATTTTAAGAATTGGACATTAAAAATAAAACATCACATAAATTGGTAACTTCTTCCTCTACTTCCACTTGTACTTCTTCATGCGACTACTAATTCTAGTAGTAGTTTGTCTTCTTCCTTTTGTCCTTCATATTCTAATTATATTAGAATGATGAGCTAATGTTTCTCACACAATCTAATGGCATTGAAAATTCCAGAGAATGTGACACTCATACATACTCGTACCAACATACATACATAATCATTTGGTAGGAGCTACATAAATTATATACATACATATGTATAAAGTTGGCATGCGTGAGATCATTCAATAATGCATGGCATGCCGCGCTTACACACAAATTAAATACTAACGACAACGACATACGTATATTGTTAGCCAAAAAGAAAAATATAATCATAAAACAAACAAAAGAAATAAAATAATAAAATGAATGATAACATCAACAACAACAACACCCTTGTATAATAATCCGTTAAAGGTCAAATATTAGATATGTTTTATTACTCATGCGACGAACCCCGTCCATAGACTAATACTAATCACAATGTCAAAAAAGTAGAAGAGAGTGAAACAAAAGGTATGACCAAAACATCAAGAAAAATGCATTTGATAAAACATTTCACAATAACAATTAACTACAAATATGTACTATCAATATTTCAGCTTCCCCTATCACTACTATTACTCATCATTATCGATTAACAATTTTGTTGATACAGCAGCGACGGTCTTTTTTTCTTTCACAGATATATATGACATATCTTAAATACATTAGTGAGCTGCGTCGAGCAACCAACAATCAAATCTGCAAATCATCGATGAGTAGGAAAAAAAAAAATTCAAAAATCATAACAACAGTTCACATATAAAATGATGCACATGTCACCAAACACACTTGTGTACACTAATGCAGGTTTACTCTTTATCGAAACCTGCATTTATAATTTTCTCTCTCACTCTCAACAGTGGTGAGTAAAAAACAATGTAGAGAATAGTGCATGACAGTGTGTCACAGAATTACAGAGAGAGGGAAAGAGCGGTAGAAATTTGGTTAAAATGGAAAAAAATCAAAATGTCACAAAAAGGAGAAACCGGAAAATTTATGAAACGTTAAGTGACGTCTGTCAGTTTGATTCCTTGTTCTTTTATCGATTAGTAATTTATATGCATATTATATTGATACTATAATAATATAGAATTTATGTTTTGTTCTGCCAGTTGCGCTTCATTTTGAATTTAATGATGAAAAATAAAATATGCTCTTCATATTGAATAAATTACCACTAGAAGGATAGTAGCACCTATTCGAAAGACTAGAAAATAATATAATAATTTCCAATCAAGCCATGGAATCGTTGTGCCCTTTTCAAGGTAATAATAATAATACTTTTTGATGCCGCAAAGTGAAACAAGTGACAGAATTCTAGTCTTTCATTAGAAAATTAGAGATAATTCTGTATAGGGGAAAAAAGGGATAATCGTTCCGAGTAGACATGGTATTATATGTATATAACTGAATTAAATTAAACTCATTTCTTCTGAAATATTAGAAATATTGGCGAGATTACGAAGTGAAGAAAAAAGAATTCGTAAATAAAATTTAATTGACTTGAAGACGAGAGATGAGAGTGCGAAGTGAATGCATCAACACTGACGCTGATGCTTGATCGTTTCGTTGATATCCACATACGTGTGTACCTGCACATATAATATAGTTTTATGCACGTAGGTATGTGCAACATGATGCATGATTTCAACGATCACATTACAAGAAAACTACATATGTATAATGTTACCACCAGAACAGTGGAAATAAAATACAAACATATTCATGTATGCACTTATGTGTGTGTAATAAAAGAAAGATGATAAGTATGAAGGCAAATAAATATAAGGAAATAAGAAAAAAAAATTAACGTAACTAGCAGTACAAATGCACTCGATTAATTTTACACACATGAACATACTAACAATCTAACGGTTTGAAGAAACAACAATGATTATTGTTGGCCCACATGCATGACAGTTGCTGCAACAATACATTATTGTTGCAACGACTTTTGTTGCTGCTACTGCTGCTGCTGCTTTTGGAAATACATGCTACCAATTATCAACAACGAATAACGACACATCATAACAACAGCAACAAACTGTATTACGTTGCGCTTCGCCGGTTAACAAAAGCCAGAAAGAAGAAGGTAAACCGAAATCTGTTGCTGCTGTTGGCCAAGCAGCACACAACATTGTAAGTAGGTAGGTACAGCAGCTTGAAAACAAATATGTACCTGTATGTATGTAACAGCAAAACTAATGCTTCAACATCATAGCAACCATTTGAGTCAGTCAACCAACAAAAATTGTACAACAAACCGAAGAGGTAAGTTCTAAAAGTACAAATAAATATCGTATAATAATCAGGCGAACGAACGAATGAACAACTGCGGCAACAGCAACAACAACAATGGAGTAATATTGCCTAAAGACCGAATGTACATATATGGCGGAAGGGAGGGAATACGTAACGTCTCTTCACCTGGTTCATCGCAGTGAATTGTAGCTGGTTGTTATACTAGTCAAACCAGCATGGTAGGAAGGAAGGTAGGCAGAGCAACTGAAGTAAAGAAAAACAAAAAAATCTAAAGTAAAGTGCTGAAGTAGTGTATTACAAACCAAAAAAAAACAACAATCAAACTAAGGCAAGTGAGTAGCGAGTGGAAATCGAGTAGACTCCATTCGTATGTATGTACATGTGTATTGGAAGATTAAAGAATAAAGCAATTCTCCTTCCTCTGTAGCGTATGTGGTGCTCCTCGACACAGTTTCTATACACAGAATATGTTTTTATTTAATTTTTTTTCTTGTGTAATATTTTATATTAGTTTTTTATTTTATTTTATTTTTTCTTCATCTCTATACAATTTTGCTTCACAATTCACTTTGTTTTTCTCTCCTCATTTGGTTCAATACTTTTCATTCACTCATTTTCATTTTTGTAATGTATAAATTACATACTACACACATAAATATAATTGCCATATTTTTATAATTTTTTTTTTACAAACATTATAATAAAAAGAGTATAAAAAAAATAGTCAATATTTGAAAATTTCACACGCGGCGACAATTTATTACACGACCGCAATAATAATAATAATAATGGTAGTGATGGCGATCAAGAAAAAAAAAATCGCAGCTACAACAAATACGTGAGAATTAGTTGAGGCAAACAAAAAAGTACAAAGACTTTATAGAAAAAAAAAAAACAAAAAAAAAAAAAATATATATATATATATATATATATATATATATATATATATATATATATATATATATATTTGTATGTATATATATACATATATATAAAAATTTAGAACACCGACTAACCACAATGATCCAATCAAACCAAAAGAAATTTTTATACTAAAATAAAACACGATGCTGATGTCTCACTGTAGTAGCTACTGCAGCTAAAACGATGAATAATCCAACACAATATGCATACATGTGAAGCACAACGACGACAGTGACCGCACTGACGACGATGACGGCAACAGAAGCCGAGCAAACATAAATACCAACAGTTCGTTAGTGTTGCCGCTTTCTTGAAAATAAATATTTCACAAAAAAATGTAATCTTCAAGCAAAAAAGAATAATCAAGCAGAGATTAATGTTTAGAAGTCTACCTTTTCATGATATCTGAAATCATTGAAGTGTACTTACTTAACTCCCAGTATCATATGGAACATCCAATCTAATAACGACCTTAATTTGATCAGAAGTCTAAGAAGGTTGGGTTAAAACTTAAAAGCTTGGCACAAACGATCTAACCAGCTTTTTGTGCAGGTATTTCTAAATATATATTATACATTTAAGTTACACGGGTAACTTTTTTTTTATAAAATAGCCCAAAAGTCAATTTCAATTCATACGCAAGGATATTAGTTTATTTCATCATTATGCTATTATGTTCATGAATCTCAACTTTTGCTTTTGTTGGCTGCGGCAGCATCACATCAAAATTTGAGAAAAATGTATCATATTAATGTAATATTAAATATTAATGAACTTTGGATTGTTATTTTGATATAAAATAAAAATTAAATAAAATTTTTATTTCATATAAATATAAAAATTTCGTTGATATTTATTTTTCTTCAGAAATTTATATTGTATAAATTCATATACAGGTTTTCTCCTGGGAAAAGAATTAAAATAAAAAGATTTTATTTTTGTGGAAAGAAACCTTAAAAAATATTTTTTGTCCAAAATATTTTTTTTTTAGATTATTTTTCTGAAAAGCTACATTTTTTGCGTTTAATTATAATAATAAAATAATCCTTATGCCTAATCAAAATAAAACCTCAAAAATTATTCTGATCGTAAATAAAAATAAAAACAAATAAACTGCCAAATAGATAATGAATAACAAATTACACTGTTTAAAAATTAGTCTAAATTCTGAAAGCTTGAGTAGAATACATTTTTTAAATGGGTACAATGTTAACCAAAAAGATTAATTTTTCCTCCATTTGATACAATTGAAATAAAACAAAAAGCATCACTGATGTAGCAGCTGACGTACACCACAAGTCAGCTGTGACTGAGAGAGTAACGAGACGTAAGCGTATATGAAGTGAAGTAGATAGAGAATACAAAATTGAGAATTGAGTGCAAAAGATTGAATGGTTTTACTTGTTTGACGACAAGTCAAGTCGTTTTTTCCCACTCAAAAAATACGAGAAGTCGCAGCAGACACAAAAAAACTTAAAATTTACGCTAACGTTAGCGTCGTTGATAATAATGACGGCATGGCGATATATGTATACGTGAATGGCATATGTATATTTATTTAGTATATCAACTCTTTATACAAATGATTGAATAAGCAGAAACAAATGTTTATTATTATTAAGGAAAGACGAACAAGAAACACATAAAGTGAAAAGAAACAAATATCATTAAAGATATAAAGTCACATGCGCCACTATTATTTGCGGTGTGAATATTAAATAGAATGAGACAAAGAGTGTATGAACGCTCATTTTCGTAGTTTTAATTCCTCAGCTAAATTTATAGTCAGCCACTTGTTCCATCCACCTTCTCTGTTAGCTCTGCTATATTTAAACAACTCATCGTCAGCTGTGCAATGCTTTCAATTTTACCAAATGTTGCCAACTCTATTTTCTACTTAAAAAATAAATATATAAATTTTTGACGAACAAATTACTTCACGACCTTCTGCGAAATATTTTGCTTTTTTGGAAAATTTTGCCAACAAACTGACTTCTATGTATTATTTCTTATCGCAAACGAATTAATGAAATGTTTCTTTAAACAAATTACAAATTATTCGTATAATCATTATTTTGATTAATAGAAATAAAACATAATTCAATTAGCATAAAATGATTCAAGCAAAATATTCAAATCACCATCAATACAAAATGTCTAGATTTTATAAGAATTATGCAAATTTTTTTTAGAAGAATTTCGATTTACTCTTTACATAGGACCAGGTGTCCACCGTAGCAGCGTAATTTTTTTTTTTTTGTTAACCAAAAAAAATTTTAAAACTGAAAATTTGAAATTGTTTTTGTAATATCATAATTTAATTTCCTTTGTTGAATGATTTTCATTTCATTCAGTATTAAATCGAAAATAAAATCTTTGTACAATTTGGGAGTTTATTTTCTTTAAAGTTCAGTGACTCTGGGGCATGGCAATTCTTTTAATAATCCTTGCGTTAGTTGTAATTTTTTAATTTTTTTAAATACGATTCTTTTAGTTAAAATACAAAAATTAAAAATTTAGGCTTGGCAACTCTATGTATATCTCACTCAGCGAGAGAGTCCCACAAACCATTGAGCGCGTTCTCATTCCCCCTTTTGCTTTAGCTAAAGGTAATTATAGTTTATAATTTGTAGCCAGGTCAGGTTTTTTGCTTTGCTTTGTTTTCAATATTTCAATATCTGTATCACCGAGTTGCAATATAAAAGTAGTTGAGGGGAAATCAATGTAACTACATAGTCATGTAAGTTTTTAATTAGAATATTAGTAAGTGCTCATATGACGAAATTTGTTAAAAATTGTTTCTAAATGCAAGTTTCTTTTGGACAAATTTTTTTTTTTACTAATAATTGATGAATTTTCGTTTTTAAGAGTTAAAAATATATTCTCAGGTTTATTCAAGGTTATGCATTAGTTAAGCTCAATTATGCCCTTGGTTAACTATTAGTTAACCTACAGCTGATATTGCATATATATTTATTTATTTCTTCCACAATATAGTTCGCTTTTTATAGTGTGCCGTGGCTCAGTGGTTAGTGTGTTGGCCTTCTCTAGGTCATGAGTTCAATTGATATCGAAAATATTTTCTTTTCGAACGGTACCCATCTGTCTGCAAGCAATTGGCGATTCTTCCGGCACTAACAATTTGCTTCTAAAATAACTCTGTGACAAAACTCAGAAAAAGTGATGTCGCAAGAGTTTTGCCGTTCGGAACCAGCTAAAATAAGTAGGTCCCTTCTAATATTATCCAAAATTTTACACTCACAACAGTATGGTGGGTGCCGTAGCTCAGTGGTTAGTGTGTTCGCCTTCTGATCTGTAGGTCGTGGTTCAATACCCGGCTGATGCATAACAAATTTAATATCGAAAAGATTTTTCTTTCGAACGGTACCCACCTGTCGGCAAGCAATTGGCAATTCTTCCGACAGTAACAACTTGCCATGAAAAAGCTTCTAAAAAGAACTCTGTGACAAAGCTCAGAAAAAGTGATGTCACAAGTGTTCTGCCGTTCGGAACCGGCTAAAATAAGTAGGTCCATTCTAATACTGTCCAAAATTTAAGACGCACAACAGTAATGGAAGAGAAGCTCGGCCGATGAGCCCTTTGGGGCTTTAAGTGCCACATATTTATTTATTTATTTTTTTTTACAATTCAATTTAGTTTTATCAATGACTATAAATACGGTACTAAACCAATCTAATAAACCCATTTAATTATACCTCGCACCTACATTATTTAAAAGCATGAATAAAAATGCACTACGTTTGCCGTATCTGACCTCAGAGTAGTAGACATTTGAAAAACATTTTGACAACGATATGACAAAAACAGTTTCGGCTGTCAGTGCTCTCACTTGCTCTCAAGGTAGACTTTCAATTAAGGGGTGGCCGTTTCCATCATATTCCCATCGTATAAAGAGCGACCCAATCTAATAAAGTACATATGTATGTATATACAAGTACATATGTACATATTCCTTCAGACCTGAAGAACTCAAATCTGTGGCAGAAATGAAATATATATGTATTTATCAATATTAAATATTAATGAAAACACTTTTTAATTCAATTCCATTCCATTATTGAATTACAATATGAATTTTGAGAGCAAATACAAAAAATACAAATATCATTTTAGTTTGCCTTAGCACACCACAAGGGCAACTTAATAATAAATGAAACCAATGCAATGCATTTTATATATTCTTGGTCGTATTCTCGTTCTATCTCCCTCACTCTCTGTTCATCATATGTAAGTTAATAGAGCACAAACAAAAAATTATTATGTATTAACATAAACTACACTACAGCAGCAGCAGCAAGAACTTAATTAAATTTGTGGAACAGAAAAAAAGCAAAATACGATGGAAAAACGACCACCAGCAGATGATGATTAAAAGGTTGCAACAACACCAACAGCAGCAGCAACGTGCTAATATGGAAAATGAACAAACGGAAGAACAGTGTAAATACACAAAACACTCATCAGTAAGACAAAGAGAGATGGAGAGAGTGAAAGGAGTGGATTATATCAAAAGCACTTACCGTCACATACACTCTCGCCTAAACCAAGGCATCTCCATGCATATGAGCATACCGATAATCAAATTCAATATTTATTCAATGCATACTCTCTTTATATGTGTGTGTATGTGTGTGCTCGTGTAAATTAAAAAATTAAAGGAATGAAGAATATACCGCAGCGCCATATTTTTTATAAAAAGCAAAGGTGAGAATGACGGTGAGACGACAGAGAGTCCGACGGCCCGGAGACCTCCGGAGGTCGACATCTCATCATTCAGAAATGCTCATTTTTACATAGTACAAACACCATGTACCATATAGCTTTTATTCATTGTTGTATCTGCTGGTGGCATAATATCAGCATTAGCAGCAGAGGCAGCGGCAGCGGCGGCGGCGGCACAAAACAAAGAACAGGAACTGTTTAGAAATTTACGTTATTGTGTTGCAGCAATCGCTGTTTCTGCTATTATTGCAGCATGTTGATGTTGGCGATAATGAAGAAGGCCTCTCTCTCTCTCTCTCTCTCTCTGATTACTTGTATGTTATGTGTTTGCCTTTTTTGTTTTAAACAGCAACGACATTAATATCAACGATAATAGCAATAAACAACAATAAATGTTCGTACAAGAAGTGGTTGATTCGATGGTGGCGGTAGTTGACGGTCATTGCATCATACGAAAGGCAGTGCTGATGGTAATCGACAACAAATAGAGCATTCATATGTACATATGTACACATACAAAAAAAAATTTGACACCTGCTCTTGGCTCTTTGCATTTCCGTTTTTCGTCTGCTCTCGTATTTAGTTGCATAACACAGTAGCGAGCGAAATAATGGCAACATATCTCATATGAACAACCGATCAATTTGAATATGAGAGACAATTATGTTTGCCACCGACCGGAAGTGGTTGCTTATGGAGAGACATTTATTCCACATGATTACAAAAAATAGAAATGTTTATTTTCTATTTTTTAGGTAAGTGTTGTATATGAGTCAGGTGGTTATTTTGACATTCGAGTGTTAACATTCACGGCAGTAACAATTTGCCAAAAATGCTTCTTAAAAGAGCTCTATGACAAAACTAAGTTAAAGTGATGTGACAATGGGCCTTACTGGCCTAAGTGTGTCCTCTCAGAGAGAGGGCAGCCACATAACCTAACCTAACCTTCATCAAATCTAAAATACAACTGAGTCTTATGGCATAAATCGCTAATACATTTTCATGTTGTTATTATATTTAATGATCATACCAACCGATTTATGTAAATTTCAAAATATACTTTAAAAAATATAAAAAAACGATCCACTGCTTGTCCAATATATTGGCAGATCCATCAAAAGATTTAATATTACAATAATTGGTGGATCAAAAATTATCGTTTCTTTTTGAATAAATATTATAATAAAATTTTAAAGATTTATATTGAAAAAATTATATAAAAAGGAAAGTACAAAGTACATATTCAAATAGTTCCATGAATTGCTTATAATTCATCACAAAACTGCATTATACACATTTCTACCATCATTCAAAGCTTTGAGCCAACCCGGCCAACATACAGGTTGCAATATCAATGAAAATGAAAAAAAAAAAAATTAATAATATCCAAATTATAGAGAATTTTTTATTTCAGTTATGCCATTTTGTAGCGCAATAACATTGGTAGAACAGTAACAACAACAGCAACAACATACTCGCAGTAAAAACGGTTCTTTGATTGACTTTGAACAAATAGCACAGCATAGTGTAAAATAACAGTGCCACATGCAACACATTACACAGCAATTTTTTATTAAAACACCATAGAGAATACACATTTGCATAAACATACATACATACATGTTGGCGTATTAACTGTTTTATGCGTACATACACATCTGCATATGTACGATAGATAGTACGTGCCAATAGAGCATTGTGCAAAGTTGCTCGTACAGAAAATGAATATTTTCAGTACAAAAGCATTTGCAAAACTAGAAGTAGCAAAAGTAGCAATAACATTAAAGTTTATTTTCTTTTTGGCCTTGCATCAATTGATTACTGTAGCAGCAACACTTACGTTACTCCGTTCCGTTTATCTGGTTTTTAGTGGCATCTTAGTACTCTTTCATACACAAAAGTTCTATTAATTATGCAAATAAATGTCGCACTCAGAAGAAAAACGAATGGAACAGCTAATAGGAACCTGCACTGTTTCATTCGTTCTACGTTGTATACGAAAATTGTCAATTTCCCGCATTTTGATAAAAGCTTACTTTTTATTTTAGACCCATATATTCTTTGGCAAATATTAAAAACTAAGGCACTAGAAAAAAAAATCCATTAGCATACTTGAAATAGGTCAACTGACGTTCTATCCAACACACAGTAACCTCGAATGTTAAAATCAAGTTTGTGCGCATTTTGAATACAAACACACTACCCTATATACAGCAATGGGTTTCACAACTGGTTACTACCATCATTTTTAATTCTATTTGTACGCTTATTAACAAAGAAATTGCAAATGAATTGTGCCGCCAGCAGGTGTTTAATGTGTTGTTAGATATATGATTATCAAACTCATCGACTGATGTAATACTAATGTATATTCAAATTAGATTATTTCGCAATATATTTGCATATACATTTACACTGGTGGCAAAAATAATAAGTATAGGAACATCAAAATCCCATATGATCCCGAAAATTTTGGTAGTATATAAGTAGGTCTTATATACTGTCAACTTTGAACAGCAGACATTTTTTACATCAATTATTTCTTAACTTTGTCATAGAAGTTGACCCAAAGTACTGTAAAATACTAAAATGAATTAATTATAATATGGAATTACTTATCCATAGTATTCTCTCCAACACTATATGTACTTATAATTTGCTAACACATCAGAACATAGGCAAAACAAAACAAAAGTAAAGAAGAAATGCGCAAAAACTCTTAATAGCAACATATACATGTAAGACGAGTATATAAACATTTCAGTGTTTATATCAACCAGAAACATCATAAAAACCATATACATTGTATATATGCATGTGATTTATAGGCAAATTCAGAAAAAAAGAAGCCAAAAAATAATAAAGAAAAAAAGAAAACAAATCCAACAACAAAAAACGCATACAACCATTAAAAATCATTTTAGAAAATGACGACACATACACAGGCTGCTTTCAACATAAACAAAACAACGCAAAAGACAAATTGAGTGGTGCGCGTGTTGTAAAAACGCAATACACATAAAAGCAGTCAATACACATAGGTCATAGTATCATCAACATCCGAGTTGTGTATTATATGTATATTGCGTATTCTGATTTATTTTGATATAAGGAAAACCTATATACACTTTCCATTTGTGTTTAGCTTCATGCTGCTGGTGTTTTTCATACGCCGCTGTAACATATTTACTCCATTTCATCCACTTGTCAGTGTTAGCCATAACGAAAGTGTGGTGACATTGTTGGGCAAGATTATTTTCACAGTCATCGCCATTTAACACTCCCCATCTCATCAACCATCAATTATTGAACAAATTTTCGCAATCGATCCATCAATTTTCCCTTTATTTGTTGCAAAAATAAGAAGAAATAATTGCTACAATAAACTCACTTTACATAAAATTTAGTATATGCCACTGATTTGCCACTAAAAATCATGGATATATTACATGAAAGAGTATTCTTACTGTTGTAATAGAGTAGCGAAATAACAGAAAGAGAGAGAGCAGAGATCTTATAACAGAGACTTTACATCATGTTAATATTTTAACATTAATGGAGTAACTAGTGTTAACAACATCAATATAAAATTTGTTGAGCATCGCTTTATACCGGTCGCCACAAACGATGGTTCACAAACTGCAGAATTTGTCGGTAAAATAGTGGATCGACAGTGGTTCCAACTATCCAACATCCAATTACTAAACTCACGTCGCAAATAGAGTATATGCAACATATAAACAGATCAGAGCACAACTCCGAGCACCTGACAGATAATTGTAGTGCCGAGAGCATCAACGTCAACATCAACAACAGAAACGAGCGAATAAACGAATTGAAACGATGCTGGATTTTCTCTCCCACGTCAAGTATAAATATGAGCACGAGATTTGAAATGAAAAAAATATATGCAATGCTGTTGTTGTTCATGGGCATTATAAAATAACATATTTCTATCGATTATTCTATGCAGTGTTGCAATTTTTATTTTATAGCACCAATTATCATTTTACACACTGAAGGAGAGCTTGTCGTAAAAACAATAAAACAATGTAAATTTGGACAAAACAAAAATTTCATTTACTTTTAAGTGTGAAATCGAAATTGTGAAAAGGAAGCCAAATGGCATCAGCGGCAAAGGCAGAGATAGAGGGAGAGAGAGAGAGTGAGAGAGAGAGGTAAAAGAATTTAGTCAGTCAAACTGAATGAAACCCAGTGAAGCTATTGTTTTTTATATTTCCTGGAAGGACTTTTGTCTTTACACTTATCATTGTTTAGCCTTAACATTTTTTTTTGTCAAATGCAATACATTTTCCTTCTTATTCATAATTCAAATGCATAAAACGAAGGGTCAGACCAAATGAATGATGACCCATATGATTTGGTTTTCAAAAGAAGAAGTCGCCGCAAAAATATAAATTAGAAATTAAAAAGAGATTGTATGAAAAGGACAATAAACGTAAAAAGTTTTATAGTAGTACAACAACGAAAAAGTTAAAGGGTTACTTTTTTATCGAACAATGATTCACCGCTAATGCATCAGTGTAGTAATGCTTAAAACAATCGCTTGACACAATTATTATGCCTTCTTTTCTATTCTAAGGTTGAAATTAAATTCTATAAATAGTAGCTGTATAGTCGAACGATGATAATCTCAAAATGCTCTTAAAACCATTATTCAATTGCCTCTTTACTATTATAATTTCTATATTTGTTAAAAGTGTTGAGGATGAAAAAAAAAAATTAATAATGGATAATTATATTACTGAAAGATCGAAAAATATATTGAGTTCTAGTTTTTTCCCTTCTTCCCTTTTAATTGATTATACATAACTTTTTATGTAACATGTTGGTTTTTTTTTCAAATATCTATGTATATTTATGTAAAACTATTTTTTAATAACAAAAAAGAACAATCTTAAATATGATGAAAACCATAGCGATTTTTAGAGTTTAGAATTACACTATGGAAATAAGTCGGGCTAAAATCTGCCCAGAGGTTCTCGATTTTATTTATTATTGTACAAAAAGAAAAAAATTATTTTTTATTACACTCTTATTGACAGCTATTCTCTTGGTGTAGCATTTACGAAGTCTGTAAGAGTTTTGGGTATGACTGGACTAGAACTTTAAAGAGCGATCCACATACATTTTAAACCGCTGTTCAAGAAGTCCAATGGAATAAATACCTGCTGTTTTATCTTTACAAAATTTGAGCATATAGCACATGAATTGAATTCATCAATATAGTTCTTCGAGTTCTTCAAACTCCACACACACACACACCATATTGAATAATGAAACTATTATTTATGAAGTTTATTTATAAGAAGTTTTCAAATCAAAATACCGATACTACTTCTTCTATATATATAAATTACCTGCAAAAGCAAGTAACTGTCTCCTCTACATCCAACGGCAATGATAACTGTTGAGCGGCCGTTGTTGCTGCATTATGGCGAGCTGGTACCGTACGTCCAGAAACATGATTACGACCCGAATGTAAAAAGGAAGCCGTAAAATGTGACGACAACGATGTGGATGTGGATGAAGAGGTTGTGGCTGTTAGGGTCGTCGACGATTCTGCATCGGTTAGTGGGACAGTAGAATATCGAACGAGTATGGCACGACTAACACGATTATTACCGGTTAAGTTGGATAGGGCCCAATTCATGGCGAATCCTTTGTTAATTGATTACGGAAGGAACTCTTCTAAGTATATCACACGTTTAGAAACTCCACAATATACAATGCACAACCGTGTATGGCACAAGGAGCCAATACATTGGAGCACATATGTGTACTCACACACACACACACAGGTACACACAATAAGACAATTTCAATCAAAATTCGAAATAAAACTGAAACCTTGCAAGCGCTAGTCGATACGTTAGCTTAGAATAGGCTTCAATTTCAATTTTCTACTGCTGCCGCCATCGCTGCTGTTGTTGGTAGTGGCGCTGCTGATGCCTTATTACATATTCGCAACTAAATGTGACCACGACCAAAAGGGGAAGTAAATATGGGAAATCATTCAAATGTAGATATACTTATTGTCACTGGTACCATTCTTAGTGGGGGGGCAGAAGTGGTGTTGGTGCTGCATACTTGTTGGCAATAAACATATAAACACACCCACATATGTTTTTACGCACCACACATGTGAAATAGTCGCAATAGTCTTGGCGCTGCTGATTAAATGCATACAAACAGGCCTTTTCGACCCCGCCATCGCTTATTGCCACTATCTTCTTTTCAGCGAATTGTATGAGTGCACAGTGCATGTGTAGTGATGTAGAAGAAGCAGCAGTACGCCACAAACAGATACTACAATAAAATAAAATAACAAAATAGGGAAAAAGGTGTTGCAGTAACCTTCAATTTAAAAATAAACAAACAAACAAACAACAAATAAACAGCAAAAATGAAGGAATTGGAGGCAACATTTCAAAGAAATGATTGTTTTGTTTTCTCTCTCAGCCATTTATCGCTTTCGATTGAATTGAAAGTACTTTGTGCCAACAGCACCCGCACAAATATTCTACGAGTTGGCAATATGCAAGTATATGTGCCAATTTAACCTTATAGGTCCTCTTATATTTTCCATATTTGACACCATTTAGATTACAATAAGGTTTAGGCTAACATGACTGATTTACTTAAAGGTTTATGACATCACAAGCTGTCTGTCATAGTATTTTTGTTCAGCATTGTTTGACATTTCATCATGGAAAGATTTAGCCAAGCCCAGCGTCTACGCATACACATACACATATTGAAAACGCAAATTCAACATTTTCTGATAATTATTAGTTTTATACAAAGAGTCCCGGCATCTGGGACAACACGTCACTGTTGACAATTACACTTTCGTGGTGGTGAAGGACTTCATCTATCTTAGAACCAGCATCAACAACTGTAATGACTTCAGCCTGGAGGTCTAACCGGTGTAACTTTAGGCTGAGTAAGCAATTGAGTAGTCGAGCCCTCTCTCAAAGATTGAAAATCACACTCTACAAGTCCTTCATTATTCCTATCCTAACATATGGCGCAGAAGCCTGGACAATTTCCACCACGGATGAGAGGATGCTTGAAGTTTTCGAGAGAAAAGTTCTACGCAGTACCTTCGGACCTATTTGCGTTGATGGCGAGTATCGATAGTGAATCAGCGTACAACAATTTAAAAAATTTGGATCGACAAACGCAAAACTGCTTCAAAAGGTGGATAATTCTTTAGCCAAGGAATCTGGGAAAAATATCAAAATGCTAAAGCTTATATGCAATTTCGATGGAAGAAAGAAGATGAAATATTACACAATGAAAGAATTCAGCTCACATTGACGATTCACTTTGTAAATGATAATTCATAAAAAGGACAGATTGGCATTTACAAGGTTAAATCAATAACAATTTTATTGCGATTTCTTCTGCCTCTTGTGTATTTCTTCTGATATGCATATTGCTTTTTTTCTCTCTCTCTTCTAGTTTATTTGTTTTGTAAATCGTAATTTAATTAAAGTTTGTCATAAGTCACACATGTACTCATGTACATATGCTGTAAATATTACTTCAAGGTTGTTTCTTTCATTCTGCACACTGTATCGTTTCAGTATACTTTTGTATCCACACACACACATACACATTTATTTCAAATTCATTACAATGGCTGTTGGTTTTTAGCACTTCGTACTATTATGTATTCATCATCATCATCATCATCATCATCATCAACAGCAGCATCTCTCCCAAGCAAGTTAGTTAGGCAGTCAGTCAGTCAGTTAGCTATTACATTGCACCAGTGCACCATTGCACCATATTGCACCATATCACACACATTCATGCACACATATACTGCATCATATTATATTCTTCCAACAATTGTGTGCACATATACATATGTGGCAACAAATGGCAGATGCAGATTATACGAGTACAGAAATGGTACAGATACATAATGTGTTTGCACAAACACACACGCAAACAAATAATAATAATAATAAAACACACACAACTGCATTACGACACTTATGAAAATCAATAATTTACGACAAGTGGCATTTTTGTATTTTTTTTTTATATTTCTTATTTATTCGTTTTACTTAAACAAATTACCTTGTACAATACTACTTTTACTACTACTACTACTACAAGTATATAATGGGTTTCATATATGTATTGGAAATGAAAGACAATGTGAAAGTGAAAGAGATAGAGCGAGAGAGAGAGAGAGAGAAAGTTATGTGCATATTATGAAATAGCCATAGTTTTGTTTGTCTATGGGGACTGTGACATAAATTTTTCAGATATGATAGGATCATAAATACAGGGTGATTTTTTAGCAACTTTCTTTTTGGCAACACTGTGTCGGGTAGCTCAGCTGTTTTCGTGTAACATGTTACTGTCAAACATGTTCAGTTTGGTCTATTGCAGATTATTGAATTTTATTATCAAAATTCATGCTCGGTTCATTCATTCATTCATTCATTTTATGGTCAGTTTGGTCGGACCTTCTGAGACGGCTATTTGCAATCTTGTGACTAAATTTCTCACCAAATTTACATTATTGGACATTAAACCACCAACACGCGCACGTAGAGTGCGGACAGTGGAAAATATCGCACCTGTATTCGCCATTTACATGATATAATCTTTAAACTTTGAATTATATCGACTCAAATAAAGATTTCATACATTTTTCTAAATTTTATGTTTTTTTTAATCAAATCCGAAGGCTCTTAAAAAATTACCCCGTACATATGTATGTAGGTACATGATAATAGAAGAGCACTAGCCACTAGAGAGACACTCTGCAGTATATCTGAAATTTCAATTTTCAACTTTTACATCACAAATACTCAAGGAGTACGTAGGTTAAAAAAAATTATTCCATATAATTTTGAAAAAACCTTTTTTTTAATAACATAAATTTATACATTGAAAATATTGGTTTTGAAAATATTTCCGAAATTTTCATGAATCACTGTTATTTTTATATTTATAAATTTTATAATGTCAAGTGAATTGGAAGTAAGAATATTGATTTTAAAATGATCAGCAGAAGCCCATAATGGTGTCCGAAACTGCCTTAAAATTATAAATAAAAGGGTTGGCAGGATAAAACTAACAGTTTTTGAGTCTGAAAATCCGAAAATTCAATTCGCAACATTCCAGAAGAGAATTTATACAAAAACGTTCGTAGCTAATACTATGAATTTAGGTACAAAATTTGCATTGATAATAAAAAAAAATTAAAACGATTTGGATTAGCCATATGAGAATGTATATAGCATATCATAATTCTTATCAGTTGTTGTATTTATATTAATTGTTCTTATGCAAGTAAACTACGAGTGAACATTCGATATTTGTTTCCAATTACTGAGTACTTCTTGTATTCGATACTTTTAGCCAAGCACTGAATAAAAATCGCTGTTTTAAGCAGAACTTTTCTCAAATACTTTTTATGAGTACTGGCAAGGAATACTTGGACGGCATTACAACAACACTATTTGAGTATATAATTAATACAATCACTTTTATGGTTTCGTTTTTGCAATAAATTATAAATACAATAACATATACAACATATATACCTCCCATTTGATAAGAATAAATATTGATAATGTCCAACTTAAAAGATGTTTATTTAATAAATAAGAAAGCAATAAAATGTTGCTAATCTTTAATGTCTAATTAGAAAATGATCAAAAAATATATAAAAACAATGACTTTAGGAATTGTACAATTGTTCATAGATTATAAGTTAAGCGAAAAAATATGAAAAACGTTGTATTCAGAAAATTATAACAAATTATATAATATAGCTCATTTTCTATTGAAGATTGCTTTAAGCATGTTATTCTCTCTTAAAAATATATGATTTGAAATTTTAATAAGCAATATCAAGAATTTTTCTTAGTCTCACTAAAGTGTTGGCTGGAGGTCAATGTACCGATAAATGCTGCTTTATCTAAATATAACAATAAATAAGTATAAATATGCATATTTTCATATATACACACGTAAGAGTACACTTGTTGTTGTTTGAAAACTTAAAATTAATCAGTAAGTAGAATGAAAAAAGGTTATGTTCATCGCAAATATTCATCCACTTCAATTCGATTGGAGTGCAATTAAAAAGCAACGTACAAGATGGCAGTGAAGATAGTATGTACAAGTACTTAGTTGGTGATAATGAACTGATTTACTTTGAATTTTTTATTTGTTATCGAAAAAAAAGAGCACAAAAAAAGCAATAAATTAATTTAATTTTAATTGTTAATAATACATCAATTAAGCACTTGAGTTTATAGCGGTACCTATTATTCACAGTAGTTTAATTATATACAATATGATTTAAAGCAGATATGATTCATTAAAAGAACAATTATTGGCACTAAAAGCTTCTAGAAAACGTAGATTAACTCCTCTTAGCCAGTATTGTACTCTCGGATTGAATTGCCATTTAGAAAGAACATTTTTCGTCTTTCTATAAAACGAACCGGTGATAGAACCCATATACACAGATGGCCAATGTATTATCCATTATGATATTACACCCACTGTATCCTCTTTAAGGTATTCCTGTATAATGAAAACTGCTATTAAATAGTAGCATATTTCTTTGTAAATCCAAACTCCAAGACGAAATTAACTAATACATCAATTTGTTCCTTTTGTTTTTCGATATCAATTATCGAAAAACACACACGAAAATAATAAAAAATCAATCAGGGTTTCCATTTCGGTTTTGATCAAGTCAAATTCTGAGTAATTTATAGTTCAAAATAAATATTTTTTTCACACTAAAGTTTGTTGCTAATGTGTTCTCCATGTTTAGATTTTACAGTTGCAATTAATAATTTTAAGCACAAAACATATAACATTGAAGTGATGCCATATTTTTCTATTGCTCAATGTATTAATTAACCAAAGCACTGTATTGCGATAGTTAAACCTTAACTCTTTAGTTCATCAAAGGATAATAAGGTGCCTTTGGAGCCTTTGTTGACAACAAACAAGTGCGGTTTCAAATATCCATTTCTCTTATTGAAGGCATACTTGTCATACAATTAAGATTGATTTATTTTTTTGTTATTATTTTTTTGCTGCTAAATTTGTTGTCTGTTTTCTTTTAATTTACATATTCAGCAAAACGAATATTAGAAATAAAATGATCAAAGGAAAATGAGAAATATTTTCGAGAAATCAATAAAAGCAAATGTCACTTTTTATAGCAAACCTCTTTAACGATCGAACAATGGATGATAACAAATTCTAAGGCAAAAGTGGAAAATGATAAATAGAACAAAGACGAAAGAAAGAAAATGTAAAAAAAACAGTCAACACAAAAATATTAAAAATAATATGTGTGTTTTGAGAATGGCAGCTGTGGCAGAAACAGCAATAGACTGTCACAAATGCGGTGGCAAGCAATGAGACAAAAATGAGGCCAACATAATTGGCAACAGGCCAAAATGGAAGACATGAACATTGATGCCAACGGCATCAGGATGGTACATTAAATATGTAGTACCAAACAAATGGTGGCTTTAATTGGTTGATAATAATAAAGTGCGATGTTCAGATGTGTTGAATAAACACGTAATTCACCACGAACGTCTATTCAATTGTGATATTTAATAAGGCTTGATTTGATTTTACATGGTAAAAGAAAAATGACATCCCACTTACCCCATCAACCAATCGACAGTGTCGCGCAAATATTCCGGAATTCGCTCCAGTTTGGCGGCTATTTTTTACTCCTGCTGGTGCAATTTCCCTCTAAATTGATAACAACTTTATTATGCACACTGTATTTATAGCCTAAGATGTTGCTGTTATGTGTCTTCTGCTTAAACACTGTTTTGCCCTTTATGTTATTGCTTTTCTGCTTCTTCTTCTATATATGCTTTGTTCTTTTGTATTTTTGGTGCCTGTTTCTCGTGTTTTCTTTCACCACCACCACTTGTACGTACTCCTTATTTCACTGTATTTATGTATTATGAGTGGGCAAGCAGACAGGCATTAAGGACACATACCTTTTTTTGTTGTCTTTGAAGATGATGCAACTATGGTCACGGCTGCTGTTACGTCGATTGCAATTTTCACGGAATTGTTTGATCCCCAAACGAAACCAATATCCATCCACACAGAAGAATGCAAAAAAAAATCGAATGCCAGAAGCTAATTGTATATTCGTGTGAAACGAGCACTCACTGCTTTGCTAAACAAAAAATTTCAATTTGCAATTAAACAAATACAATCACTTGTTCTCTTATTCAACAATAATTCCTTCTTCTATTAATGCAAATATGATTTTCTTTGATTTCTCTGCACTTTGTTCACACGCACACAAACACAATTTTATTGATGATATCTTCTGTCCGTCTGTTTTGAACGTATGTCGCAATGAAATAATCACACGAGAAATTTTCAGAAAAAGTAATCAACTGCTACCACTTCTTTCATCTCGCTTTTACTGCACTTCCATAACAGCTTGCGAGTGACCAAAAGAGGGAGAAAAAGAGAGTGAGACCGTTTAACAAGAAAAAATTGAGAAGTCTGCTGTGAATTACTGTTGCCATATTGTGGCAAAGTTACAGTGTGTATTAAGTAAACCCATCGATATGAAACGATTTCTAACAATTTTCCTCACATGGAAATCGTATAAAAATGTAAACAAATATCGGTCATAAAACGTACTACAAAATTGGTGGAAACATTGATTGACATTCACATATTTTTTAAAAATTGAATTACGTTGAAATAAAACGTTTACAAAATTTTATAATGACTAGATTCTTGTATTTTACAAAAACAATAATTGAGTAAATATTTCTCAAACTCCAAGAAACAGAGGAATATAGAATGCAGTACAATAAGTAATACAAGGCATTCGGTAAAATATAATATCCAACATTTGCATGCTTTGTAAATAAAACATGTACTCGAGAGCACTTATCTAATTTTCTGACAATAAAAAAGGAACCTCTATCACATTGTGTTAATAATCTAATCAGTCAATATGGCAACACTTCTATTTCAAACATATGATTATAAGCAATGATTTGGCAGCACCACCAGCCACCATTATTGCGGTTTGCGATATTGCTACTGCCGTCTTTGTTCTTCGCATACAATGCTCCGATAATTACTGGCAATAAACAACTGTCCGCAGACAGAGCGTATTACATCCAAGAAAAACAACAAAAGCATATGCGAAATACTAAAAATAAACATACACACTTTTTTCCATACGCACAAAAGTACCAAGTACTTTTGTTGTTGTTGTTGTTGTTGATTATGTATAGAAACGATGCTGAAGTCCTAATCTAAAGTGTACATCTATGGATCTTTTTATAGGATTTGCAAATTTCTTTTGTTCTTTGTCGTTCCTCTTTTTTTTTGTTATTGCTATTTATAAATATAAATGTTTTTGAAGAGAGCATATCAATGTGTTGCATTTTGCAGCGACTATTACTGGATTTTCATTTTCTCTTGTGGGGGAAAAATTGTGAATCAAAAGAATGAAAATTGTACGAATATATTTTATTGTACATTTCTTGATCCTTCATTGTTTAAGCTATAAACTTGGGTAATAAGGTTTTAAATTGTTCATACGAAATATATGAAAAGAGAATACGGATGGAAAAGAAGGCAGTACTTCGAGAAGAATTTCCATATACATGTCACATATAAGTGTAAGTACACATGTCCTTCAAGCGCATTTTATAAGGATACACTAAATAATTGACTCTCCTACTACGCAACACTTATTTTCTTAGTTTAGCAGTTTTTTAGTCGAATTATTACCAGTTGTTACTTCATTTAATTTAATGTAATGTATTTAGTTTGAAATATACCTTCTTAGCAAATTTTAACTCAAATGCACTGTACACTTTCCTAATATGGTCAAGGTTTTTATATAATTTTCTGCGTTTATTGTAATATCTCATCCGATTTCAAATGCTACCACTTTGGACAAATAGACGACAGACAGACAGAATATTTTCGCAAACAAAAGAATTGTCAAACATTACTTCATGATGCTGCCATACATATTTTTTTCATGAAATTTCGTTATCAATCGCATCGTTAAATTTAAAGACATGTGGCAACATTATTATAATTGGATTCCCTCTTCCACACACTCATGTATAAGACAGCTGTTAATGACACTTTATTACTGAAATTATATTGTGAAATTAATAGAAGCCGTTCACGCGGCAGATTGTTTACAAAAATTACATAAATTATGGTAAGTTTATTTACTTCGAATAAGAAATTACATATTATTTTGATGATATTCACTTGACTAGGCTTCTTCACTTGTTTTGGCCGGACTGGGCATAGCCGCTGTTGGGTTTGCTGGTAAACATTTAATGCGCCGCATGCCAGCCATGACATCCAAATTAAGTGAAGCTATACAAAATTTACCAAAATTCGATGCTGAATCAATGGCCAATTCGAAATACTACAAGGGTGGATTTGATCCAAAGATGAACAAACGTGAGGCATCACTTATATTAGGTGTTAGTCCAGGTGCATCAAAATTAAAAGTGAGTGTATTGTAATACTATGGAAGTTTCGAGATATCAATCTTTCAATATTCTTGCAGATTAAGGATGCTCATAAAAAGATTATGTTGCTAAATCATCCCGATCGTGGTGGCTCACCATATTTAGCGGCCAAAATCAATGAAGCCAAAGATTTTATGGATAGCGCAAAGTGAATCGATCAAATTTGTATAAAATATACGACGTATTTGTTATAGAAACTTCGTTACCTATTTTCTTAGTTTAGCATAGTGTTGATAAATTAAATGATATATTTAAATTCTACATCTTGCTAGTTTTTTGTATATTTCTAATGTAAATATGTGAGAGAAGAAGCCACGAGAGAACTTGTATGGATATCATTTTTCCTATAACTTATAATTTTTGAATTCATGGATAAATATCCCGATTTTGCCAAGGCATTATCAAATGGGATAAACCAGCTGTAGCTTAGTTGAGTGGCTTAGCAGTGCAGGACCACCATTGAAGGATGTAAAAGGATGGTAAAAAGTAAAATTAAAAGAGTTTGTACATAACCAAACCAAATCCTGAGTAACTTATGGAGGTCTCTTTTCCAAGCACCAAGTGACGCGCACTGAAGAAGCGTGGAAGATGTACCGCCACTGCAATTGGTCTCAGGTCAAAAAAAGATGATGGAAGAAAGGATAAAATGCCAATTTATGATATGAGTTGATATCGCCAATTTTAATTACCTACTTTAAAAAAAAAAAGCACGGTAGAATTTAAACAAAATTTTGGATGAGGATAATGAAAATGATGAAATTTATTTGATTTACTTTATTGATTTTAATTATTTATTGCGTTTAATTTAATATTAAATAAAAAAAAAACAATCCAATTTAACGAAATTGTGCAAAAAAGCTAAATAAAATTTGCAGATTACAGACAGAAATCACAAAACAGTTGAACGAACATCGCTTTCATTTACATTCGAAAAGTGTAAACCCAAATTGAATCAGAATTGATTTGAAAACCCAATACAGCGAAAACAGTTCTACTGTTGCATTGAGTTCATTTGGGCAGTGGACGAAATCTATTGAGTTTGCAGGTCACTTCTACAATTTTCCTAATGTGAGTAAAATCGAGCGATTATCTTCAGGTTTCATGTTCAACCGGCTTTATACGGATACTTTTGCAATCACGTACAACTTTGAATCATATAAAATTATCATTAATTCAAAATACAAACAATTACTTCAACTGACTGTTCGACTAAAAGATTAATCGCACTAATTTTTACAACTTTTCACTCCGCTTTGAATAAATATTAAATTAACATAAACCCCGGTTTTCGAATTGACTGATAATTCTCTTCGAATCCCTTTCCTTTCGTTTTTCTTCGATTATCGGCGTTTTTTGCTTCCTTTTCGCTTTTTCTTTAAAAAAAGAACATACCTGTTTTTTATACATCTTAATATTACTGAACACAGCTCACTCTCTTTATAAAGAGTGAAACGTCATCATTGGAAAAAAAAACAAATTAAACCAATTGAAAAACAAAGATAGTCGCTGCTTAAACTTAATTATTCCCGGACCAACGTGTAGTTTGTATTAGCTTTTTTAGTGAATACATGTTACCCTTTTTATTGAGTTCACTTGTTGACGTTGCATAGCACACACACACACACAAAGCCAGTGGACTTTATTAAATCAACAGGCTTCCGAAGAGTGGTATTTCAGCATTCCACCGGTGGGTGTTTGGATTAGAATCCCTTATTTTAATTATATTTGTATTGGTAAGTTTAATGCAATGGATATATACAGACATATATTTTACAAACGTATATTCAAATTATTGTTCAATATTCTCGTGTTTATAGTGCAATGCGTCAATTAAAGGGCAAAGTGAAAGAGACACGCAAACAAAAGAAGGAGCGCAAACTGGAAAATATTGCTATACAAAATCAAATTAAGACTCTTGTGCTACCAGCATTGGGTGTACTTGCACTGGTGATTATTGTTTTTGTTTATATAAAGACACGTCCAGGAATTGAAGCTTGAAACAAAATGTATCGGATAAATTTTGATTCTTAAGTGCATTAAATTCAATTTAGTGCTGAATAACATCGAATCCACCGTCGCATATACATATGTATTGTATTTTTTTTATAAGATTATATGGTGCAATCTTCTAGAATTTCAACACTTCTAATGCCCTCGCTTTTACGGAAATTATAATTTTTTTTTTCACTATAATATATTTTTGGTTTATACAATTACTATTTATGTATATATTAATATGAAAGTGTTAGCAAAGCAAAGCGTTTTGCCATCATAATACCATGGTTCGTGCATTCATACTATATTTGATCTAGTAAATTTTATGGCAATTAGTAAAAATTTAGAAATGAAAAACTGCTGTGCAAATATTGTTTAACAAACATACATATACTTTGACCTACATGCATACTTACTTATATCTATATACATATATATAAATAAATATACATTACTAAGAAATATGTACACAAGTTTATGTACATAACAGATGTCTGTCTCTATACCCTACGTGTTTATAATTTCCTTGAATACTTCTGGAACAGAATTAAAAGAAAATATTAAATGTATTGTATTTAAATGTTTATAGAAAAAAGTTGAAAATAAATAATTAAATATTTTCTTAAAATATAACATTGTACAGTTTTTTTCATGTGTAAATAGTACCGACTATGAATTTTCAACAGTGGCTTAAGTAAGCCATGCTATGGTCATTTTGACTATATATTGAAATTAGGTAGGACATAAATTGCTTTATATTATAAGTTTAGCGAATAATTGAATAATTTATAAGTAAACACATATTATACTCTACATCAACATGTGTTGCAAAACCAAATATTCGTGCTGGGATGCGAGCCTCTAAAATCTGGTCAAATTGTAACAGTTGAACGCTATCAGGTCCATTTGATTAAATTATGCGATGCCTGAACGACAGATGAAGGAGAAAAATACAATTTGCGGGCCAAGGAAGTCGGAATGTGATATTGCTGCATGATAATGCTCGTCCTTAGACAGCAAAACCTATCTAGAAACTCATCTTGTTATCTACGATCTTCGTGTAAAATAATATAGTAATTTTCCATTTTTTGTTTGTATACATTTGCTCTTTTCTTTTTATATTAAATTTTCATTTATTTCAAAAACATTAGTTTTGTTTTTCTATTACATTATTCATCATATACATATATCATCACATAATTCATTTGAAACACACATACGCTTTCACACTCGATTTTCATCCATAATTAATTAAGTATTATAGAACTTAATTAATTTATCATGATTAATATAATATATAATTTATAATGTATATCGTGTAACTGTTAGTATATCAATATGTATGTATGTAAGTATATATAAATTGTTGTTATAAAACAGCATTTATTACTTATTTATTTATTACTAAAAAATTAATTACATTAAAATATTGTAGTTATAAGGTGTATTTCACAAAGATAATGGAAAATAATATAAGAAATATATTCGCATAAGTTAATAGAAAAGCGATAAATGTTATAAATAATTGAAAAAAATATGATAATTAATATTTATAATAAAATTATAATATATTCTATACAATATGATATTAAATTCACTCACTCACTCTCAAATCATGCAAAATTTTATTGAAACATTTTCTCTTATTTTACCACAACATCATCAATAATGAAATTTTTCAGCGAAAATCATTTGTATAAATTTAATTGATATTTTAATAAAGCGCCTAGTTCTTGGCTGTAGCTTTAAAATTGAATTTTTTATACAATTGCATAAATCTACTCAAATTAGTTACCATAAATCCACATGCCTTAACGTCTCATATAATATTGTATGATCCATAAAATACTGTCAAGCATTTAAGCATATGTCAATAAGTTTAATAATTAAATAAAATATTTCAAGTTTGATTCGTAATAGTAGTAAAATATAATATAAAATATTATTCTATATACCATACTCTATACAACTACATATTTATGGCAAAAAATAATAAATAACCGCCTAAGTCTAATTTATGAATTTGTTTCAGTTATAATAAATAGTTTGAATTAAAATTGTGAAAATTCATCTTTCATTACATTCATTAGCATTACAAGTTAAGAAACCAAATCCAGTTGATCGTGAACTTGGATATTCTTCATTAATTAATGGACGCTAATATTGTGGATATTTTTTTCAAATACCTATGCATATAAAAATAATAAAAAAAAATGGAAGAAAATTAGATCTTAATTAAATAATCATATACAGACACACAAATACAGAAATAATTGTTGAAAAAAAAAAATTCCAAAAAATCACTACACATCATTTAAACAATTTTTGAAGTAGTATTGGCATATAAACTTTCATTTTCTAAGATAGAATTTAAAATTCGATAGATTCTAATGTGCAAAATCGTATATCGAATATTTCCCCTAATACGGCAGTAATGGTACTTAATGCATTTTTGATGGAAATTCGTGTCACCATATGTATGATAAAGCTCTCTTACTGGAATATACCAAAAATAACCAACTGCTATAGAGTTATGTTTCATAAAATTTCAGCAATCCAAATTTACAATGCACAACAAAATAATACATTTTAATTGTAATTGTTGTTTGTTTGATTTGAAAGCGATTTTTTATGATTAGATGAATAAAGAGTAGTAATTTTGAAGTTGATTTTCTTCAATCTGATGCACAACGTATTATTTCCTGCTTTTTTAATATTATTTTTTAATAGAAAAACATTTTTTTGCTTTTCTTTGCATAAATTTTTAATTACAAAACTGACTTTCAATTATGAATACAAAAAAAAAAAATATAACAAAAAAAAGTTTGTAATGGGTTGTCGGAAAAGTCATGGCGCATTTTAAAGGTCAATGTTCTTTTTACAACTCCGATTTAATCTTCGAGTTCCATGATGGGAGCTCAATAAAGCACAATACATTGTAATACTACCATAAAGAAAATTTTTACCAATGCGCCATGATCGCTTAAATTAAATATGGTTGTACACGATACCCAAATATCGAGCCTACTGATTCCAGTTTCCTGAGATGTTTATGGATGATCGAATGACGAACGTTTGGTATTTCTGTGATGTCAGAAGTTCTCAGATGTAAGTTTGCTTCGATTAGTGCCTATATATTGCCGTAATTGCGCTTAGTTGGCCTTCCCATGTCAGTAGGTCAGTATATTTGCTTATTAAGATTTTTAGTTGAAAATCGGTACATACAATTCTATTTACTAATTAATACAGATAAACGAAATGGGAGTAAATGGATAAAAACCACGCCCAGCTGCCTAACAAATTTAAGCTTCGACATGTATATTTTCGCCTTTGCGCATGAAAATGTTCGATGAAAATGATGCCTGCCTCTAAGTTGTACTTTGCGCACGAATATATATAGCTGTAGATGGAAACTTGGCACATTCAATTATTTTTAATCAACGTGTGAGTAAATTCGAAATTTTGCTCTACGCATACCGTTTGCGCAAGGGGTTTACTTTTTCGAAAGTACGTCTGTCTATCTATCAGTTGTAGAGTATCTAAGCTTTATATATTACCGAATGTATATGTTTTTTAAAGACTTGTATATAAATTTTACAATGTTATATATATAGAAATATATAGCATTTGAGCCGATTTTAATGACACTGGTAGTATAAAAATATATGTGACGCAATCAATTGTAAAATGCGTCACAACTTTTTCGACATTTTGTTATACTCGACAGTATTTTATGTCAATCAGAACATTTTAAATTATTATTTGTTGAATGAGATGAAAATTGACAAAAAAAAAAAAAAAAAAAAGAATATTTTTCTGTTACAAATGGAATACAATTCTTATTGAAAATAATAAATTGCAATTGATTAATTCTCTAATTAATCAAAATTATTCATTGCTTATAAAGACCATTCAATGTTTTATTCATTACAACATTCGTTTATTAAATTTATTCATTCTCTTATATATTTTAGATGTATACATATGTATAATATATGTATGCTATACATATATGGTGAATATGATCTAAATTTTATTGTTTTTATTATTGTAGAATTTCTAAGATGAACTCAAGAAAACAAAATAAAAATTCGTTATTTTTATCCAACAAACACACACACACACACACATACATACATTCCAGAATAAAGACTAATTCATTCAATATCTCTTACAAACAATCGCATACATTTTAATACACAAGCATATATATATATATACATACATACCTACATTTTGCCGATATAATATATATAATTTTTTTTTATGTTGTTATTTTTCTTATTTTTTTGACTTAATTTCTAATGAAAATTTGTTTTGAATTTTTCTTTTACGTATTTTCAATGTTTCTCTCTCTCTCTCTCTCTCTGAAATTACTATCTATAATTTGATTCTTTTGCAAACTTCTGACTAATGATTGCCATATAAACAGTTTTTCTTCATCTATTTTCATAGTTTTCTAGATTTTCGTATAATACCATTTTGTTTTGTTTTTTTTTTTCTTTTTTGTTTATTATGAAGTATAAAAAAATTGTAATAATAATCGTTATCGCTCATACGCCCACACATATTGGCAGTTTTAATCGTATGTTTTGAAAATGCGTCAATAATCTTTATGGTACATTAAAAACTGTGTTTCTAGTGTCAAAAAGAGTATACAGCATTATTTTATGTCTTTGGATCCAATTTAAATTGTAATTCTTTTGATAATATGAATCAAACAAAATTGTTTCACTGCCTAAAAACATGCAATAAATATTATTGAGGTTCAATTTTTTTTTAGTTGTAAGGAGGTATTTTTCACAATATCATTACACTTTTTAAAAAACACTTTGTTTGCAATAATTTTTATCCACATAATCATCAATTGTGATAATTTTTTGGAAGTTCCATTTACAATAGCGCGTGATGCGAGGCGATATTCGAAAGCGAGAGCGCAGTAGCTGTCAAAAGAATTTATGGTGTATCGCAGGTGGTGTCCTCGACTTGGAATTTGACTGTGAGTCTCGCTTCGCATCATGCGCTAATGTAGATCGAGTTTTAGTCTCGAAATTATACAATACAAGTATTATTTTCCATTTTTTGTGCTATTTTACAATTCTTATACTTTCTTATTGTTATTTTCATAGAATTTTGATAGTAAAATTGGTAAATGTGATGCTATAATAATAAAAAAATACTAAATTCACAATCATTCGTTCACTAATGACAATTGTTTGAACAATGACTGTGAATTCGACTTTTAGTAAAGTGAAATTTCGGGTAAAAAATATTGGAGCACACATTTACGAGCTCCTGAAAATATGCTATAGAAATTTAGTGGCACAATTCTTTACACATTTCGTACAGAATTTTAACAATAAATAAAAATTTCGTTTGCACAATGCGCCAATTTAAAACTTTTTATCGTAGCAATTATTTCAATTTAAATAGAAAGTGTAAATTTTTAAATACGCCTAAAGATATGCTATAAAAATTTTAATGACTTAAAAATTATCTCCAAAATGTGAAATATCAAATTAAAAGCAAATAAAAAATTTAGAGAAAATTTTTTCATACATACGTCTAAAAATTAAAAAAAAATTTAATAACTTTAAAATTATATCTAAAGTGAAACAAATTTGATAAAAAAAAAAAATTATAAAATTAAATAAAATAAATCATTGCCCGCTTGTTTCTACATAAATTCGCACTTGCATACGTTCACGCAAACAAACGATCTGCAAATGCAGCCCTCTCTCTCTCTCTCTCTCGCCACCCTTACATACACAGACCACAGACTACACAATCAACTTATAAATCAAGCGAAACCAAAGCGAACAGCAATAACAGATCACAGCAAATCGGCACAGAGGCCACCAAACCACGCCATATACAATGGCAACAAATATACGAGTAATGCTCGTCGCAGTGACATTTTTGCTGCCTTCGGTGTCGCCGTTGTAGCGCCTGAACCGCTGGCTGAAGATTTTAAATCATCATCGTCATCGCCATCGTTATCATCGTGCCCATTATCACCGTCAATGGTGTTGGTATTAATTCCGCCAACACCACCACCAGTACCGGCGCCACCTGTTGTACCAGTGTACTTGGGACGTGATGTATGCGTGACTAGTGTGCCATCAGCACGATCTTCGACACCATCATCATCCTCATCATCACCATTGAGATTGTTATTCGAATGAACGGCCGGATGTACGGTATGATCAGGTTTATGACTCGGTGTCATAAATGGTCCGCCGCTTAAGCCCGAACCCTCATCATCATCCTCATCGTCATCGTCGGTGTCACTACCAGCGCCAGAACCACTGCCATAGATGGGCTCTTCTGTGTGTGTGATAAATAATTAATAAAAATGATACAGAATTCGCAGGCATCCTATTTACCTTGTTCACTCCAATCGACATCTTGGCCATTATAAGCATTACGCAAGTGATTTATCGCATTCTTCAGATGATACAATTGTGTGGCAACTAGTGACGTTTGTCGGGTACTCACGGGATTACCAGGAAATTCAGGATTACGGCTATGTTCAGTTGTCACCGAATGCATATATCTATGGGTAGAATATATTTGAATTATTGATAATCAAATGCAAAGCATACTTTTAAGGGCACCAAACCATTAGATTGCTTACCTATCAATGGTATGACCATTCCAACACATACCATCCACATCGGATGATGAAGATATCTCATCATTACTACAAATTTGGTGAGGCAAATTTGACCAGAATTTTTTCGAATCCTTAACACGTTGACGTATATCACGCACCATTTTATCCAATATCGGATCACGTCCCGTATAATCGACATCATCATTTTTACGATGCTGTTGTTGTTGCTTACGACGATTCTGATTGCGACGATTCTGATTATTACCTCCACCACCACCACCACCACCCCGACTATTGCTATTATCACTGCCACCATCATTGCTGCCACTACTGCCATTGCGTGGTGAGGTATTCGCTTCGGAACTGGCACTGAAACTAACACCACCACCACCACCACCACCACCACCACCACTATTTCCACTACCCGGTTCAGCGGCACGTTTCTCACGTAACACAATCGCTTCATCAATTGTAGCATCAATATCAAGTATATCTGCATCTAATTGCTCCACAGTTGGTGTTGTAAATAATGTGGCACGTTTCTTAATCACTTTATCATCCTGATTATGATGTTGATTATGATAATTCTGATGATGATGATGTTGATCGGCACCAAGAGATGTTGAAAATTTTGGTGAAATGCTACGTTTTGAACGGCCCAATGTTGGACGACCACAACCTTGGAAAACACGGCTCGTTATATCTTGGCCAGCATCCTGCAAATGGAAAAAGGAAGGAGCAAATATATGTACATTAGAAAGCGAATTGGATTGAATTTTTTATCAAACGCTTTAATTGTAATCATTAGTAAATTCGAGAAGAGACGATACGAAATAAGAGCCTTTAGTTTTTTTTAGATTATGCTGATAATCGGTACTGATAGTATTATATTCCTAATGATCGAGAATGATGGGAAAATGGACGATATAGTATGAAAATCACCTCTATCTTCTATACAAATTCTTGAAACCTACGATGGCGGTCCCAGAACTATCCGACCTAACAAGGAAAACACAGGGAAAATTTTTCTTTATTTCTCAACATAAACTCCTGTTTAGCTCTGGCGAATAGGGGTGCGTGCTGAAGCAATTCGAGCTTTAACTCATTGATTTTGGCCATCGCAATAGCGGATGTGTGAACTGGTGCATTGTCTTGTTGAAACAACACTTTCTTTTTCGCCAAATGCGGCCTTTTTCTTTAATTTCATCACTCAAACGCTGCAACAAATTAGCATAATACTCGCCGCTGATTGTTTTTCCTTTTGGAAGATAATCAATAAAAATTATTCCACGTGCATCCCAAAAAATCAGACGCCATAACCTTGCCTGCAGATGGAACTGTCTTCGCCTTCTTTGGACACGATTCTCCCCCGTTCAGTCCACTGCTTTGATTGCTCCTTTGTCTCAGGTGTGAAGTGGTGGACCCATGTCTCATCCATGGTTACGAATCGGTGCAAAAACGCGGCTTTATTACTGTGAAACATCACCAAACACTTTATAGAAACATCTTCATGAAGTTGTTTTTGTTCTATTGTGTGCCAACGCGGCACCCATCTTGCACACAGCTTTTTCATCTCCAAATTTTCGGTCAATATACGATGTATAGCACTTTTTTAAATGCCTGTAATTTCACCTAGCTCACGCACCTTCAGCCGGCGATCATCCAATATCATTTTGTGGATTTTCTTAACCGTTTCTGGCGTGGCCACCTCAATTGGTTGACCACTACGGTGTCGGCAGCTCGTACGACTTCGTTTAAACTTTGCCACCCAATATTTTATTGTTGTAAACGAAGGAGCAGATTCCCCCAGATAAGAATCTAGTTCGGCTTTAATATTTGTTGGAGACTGAGACCTTTCAAATGAAAGTATTGAATTACATAAGGGTGACCAATTTTTTCCATGTTTACAAATTCAGTGAGGTCGTTAACAACATGGCGCCTTGAAACTTAAAACATATCTTTTATAAGGTTGCCACTTTTTATCAAAGTAATTTTTTTCAATCTACTGCCACCATCAGGTCGGGTAGTTCTGGGACCGCCCTCGTAAACATGTATGTTTTCATATTTAAATAGGGCCGTCTTATCTACCTCTAGTACGATAGACTTGTGCTTGCGTTTTACACAGTAATTGATTATATCAATGTAAACAATATTGTTATTTTCAATTAAAACCAAACGAATATAGAATACTACATGGAGTGTTTCATTTTCGTTGAATTTGTTCGTGGTGTTTTGGTTTTTTCTTCCTATAAATTTTCTCGAGATATTGTTGATTGATTTATATGTATGTATATATAGTAAGCTGTGAGATATACTGACAAATAGTCATAAATCAATGTACTCATTTAAATTATGTATGTAGGCACAATATCGCTTATCGCAACATATTGGTTATAATATTAGATTACCACTATGAGCATACAAGTATATCAAGTAGGAATGTCTTATATGTCTTTATCTTCATCATCAGCTTACCAATATATGCTCGTTAGCACCTTTATCTTGAATAAGCATAATCGTATTACATACTACATGTTACTAAAGGCTTTCTTTTTTTTTTTTTTTTGTTTTTACTAAATGTTACATTTATGATTTAAAACACACGCTTGTACGCTCACTGATTCATATGAATTTATCCGATTTCCTGTAATTGATATCGACAAACTTCTGTGGTGATGCAAACATTATTTGTTGTTTGTTGCTATTGATATGTATATTGCATATATGCATGATATGTATACAGCATGTTTATATACATTTTCACTTTCATTGAGAACTTGAGTATAGAGCAATAGAGAGTCATACAAATTGCATCATTACTCGTACATATTTATCAATCTCATCGAAGATTTCGACTTGTGGTTGAAATGTGTACCTAATGAAATTGCTCGATTGAATAACTCTGTAGTTGAATATAAATTGATTGAATGTGTAAATGTAGGTACTTAACACATGTAGGTTATATTGATTGAATATGCTCGAATTATTATATAGACTATTAATAGCTTTTGCATGATTTTTGCCTTCTTCCATCTATCAGAAGTCTGTGTGCAATTTTTTTAAAATTTTCAGTCTAAACAACAACTCGAAAAAAATCATAAAACATAATTTTTATTTTAGAAACTCCTATATTTTATTTGTTGTCAATAAGATAGCAAGTATGTCTTGATTTAGTTTCTCACCTTGATTTATTTTGATTTATTTAAAAATTTAATTAACAAACTTTTTCCTATATACCTAGTCAAGTCATAAATATTGGTACACAGAATAATCGACGCCAAATGAAAATGAATTAATATTTTTCAAAACTCTTCTTTTTTTCTTATTATTGGGTTATTCAATGGCTACAAATCTTAGAACAACCTATTCGAAATGGCTTCCATTTGCCTTCCAGCACGACTTGAGACGATCTGGCCACTCATCGCGCTTCATGCATGGGGAAATTGTCCACTGCACTGCACAAGGGATCGCTCTAATATGGATCACAACTTGTAATCCAACTGGTTGAGATCTGGACTGCGAGCTGGCCAATCATCCGTTGATATGAAGTCCGGAATGATGTTTTTTAGCCACAGATGAGTCGTTTTTGCCTTTTGGGCTGGAGCAGAGTCTTGCTGGAAAGTCCACGGCGAATTTGGCGAATTTGGCGAATATTGATTGGTTGAGAGGCTTCACAATTTGTTCCAAGACGGTCGATTGATATACTTTGGCCGATATTTTCACTCTTTTCTCGCAAAAATAAAGTTAGTAACGCCTTCATAGCTCACTCCCCGCCATACCACTACAGACGCGGGATAGTGGCGTCTTTGGATCCTCGAGATAAGTTGAGATGCTTCTCTGGATGAGCGAGCATACACACAATTGTTCTGTTTATTGAACGATTCTTCTACGGTAAAGATTTTCTCGTCAGTAAACAGAATTTGTCTTTGGGCGTACCCCTTGCGTTTTCCCTCCAATGCGGCCTTGAGCAGGTGCCCAGTGTGTCGCTTGTATGCGCTGAATACCAAATCTTCATGAACATGGATTTTTGCGAAATTTGCATTACCCGCCACAAGATTTTCTGTTTTCGCAGCGGTTTTCGGTCAATTCTGACCGAAAACTGCTATCGGAGTTCTCACAATGCGCGGACGGCCGGATCTTTAACGGTCTCGTATTCCATCAGTATCCTCAAACAACTTCACAGTACCATACACAAAATTGCGAGTGATTCCAAGCGTTCGCAAAGTCCAAAAAATATTGCCTTTTCCCATGTTGCATTTTATTAGGCCAACTCACAACAATACGATTTTCAATGTCATCCCATTCCATAATCGTAAAATAATTGATGCCAAAAACTTTTTACGTGACAATGAAGCATAAATGTCAACTGTCAAATCGCAGTCGCAAGATGAAATGGATGCGCTCAATGTTGCATTCGTAATGAATGCGTTTAGTTGTGTATCAATATTTATGACTTGACTAGGCACAATCACAACTTGACTAATATTAGATTAATTTATTACTTGAGTCACATTATAAATTTTATTTCTTAGAGAATAAATGACAAAAACTATAAATTAGAGTTCAAAAGAATTAACCGATTTTGCACAAATGTTCTACAACAAATTTCGTAGAGTTTTTTTTTTTTGTTTGCTAAAATTGCTACATGTTTCGAACATTTAATGATTTTGTTTATATATTTCTTTTGTTGTTATAAATTTGTAAAATTGAATTTTAATGAATTGAATCATTGAACTGATTGCTTTGCGATGGTGTAGCAACAATAGATAACCAATAAAATTTGCTAAATATGTACAGAGGTACATGTGTTCACATGAGAAGTAAGGTGTGCAAAAATTTGCCTATTATTTTCTGTTGGAAAAAAATATTAAAATATACGAGTCGATATTTTGGTATTCTGTTCTCATTTGTAGTTGTTTAATTAAAAATTCTTTAATCGTTTGCAATTTTTTTTTTTTTTTATTACCATACATTTATGTATTTGTATGTATTTTACGAGTATGTTCCACTTATTCCAATGTGTTGTGTATATTTAATTGTATTCAAATTTTATTTGTTTACACTATGAAATGATGGATTTATTTATAGTTTTTCTTTTTTTGTAAATTTATTATATATTCGTTTTTCGTTTTACCGCAAGCAAACACTTAATTAGCATTTAATTTTTGTTATCATCACATCATCAATTTGTATGTATGTATCATACAAATGCAATCGACCATTATTTGGGATGATTGGGACTTTAATTCGGACTTTGGTACAATGTGAGTGCCTGGCGAAATTACCATTTACAGTGTTCTATGACATATTCACTGTTAAATTACGATCTTGTATTGGGGGCTTCAAAAATGAGTCAAATGAGTTTTTCTTTCTCACTAAAAAAAGCAAAAAAAAACACAAAAAAACAATTCAACAAAAAAAAATCGATAAACAAAATTTATTAACAAAAACACGCGTCAATAACAAATCACAGCCAGCGAGCAAAATAAATGTTAATTTCATAGTCACACAGTATTTTCGGTCTTCATTTCATGAATATGTATTTTATGCGTATAGGCAAGTCATATTAGTAATATAATAAAATATTGAAAAATATATGGAAGGTGATCGACATTATACACTTACATACAACAAAAAGTATGTTTATAAAATGATATCAATCGAATGAAGATTGTTTGCTCTTTATTGCTTTATTGGCTGAAACATGAAAACGATTAAAGAAAAAAATGTCAAATTGACTCATGAGCTAGAAGAGTGTTAAAAGAATCGAGAGTAGGATTATAATCATTAGGGTGACAACGAACACACTCATAGAGGATATTTGAAAAATATTGCCATTGACAATTCTAGCTTTCAATAATACAATAATACTGTTAATTAATACAGATAACTTCTACAATGGGTGTCATATTTCCTCTTATTTTTATTGGCTCTTTTGTTGTTTATTTTTACAAAATTTTTTAGTGAGCGGATATGTTTTACATACTTAAATATATGCATACTATAAAGGTATATTCTATATTATTAGAAATTTACATATGAAAAGGTATTTAATTAAAATATGGAATACATTGATGAACTCAACGAGAAAGAAAGACGAAGATATAGGGGGAAAAATGTAATATAAATAAAAATTTTTTTTTTAAATTCATTCATAAATTTGAAATATAATAAAATAAATTAAAATCAATTTAAAATTAAACAATTTTTTTTTAATTTAATGATTATATTCACTCAAAAAATTAAAATGCTGATTGAATTGGTTAAAAAGACTAAAAAGGTGCATCGTCAATATTAATAGTGCTTTAATAAATTATTCAACGAACTCTTTAATCACATTTTACTCAGTTAATCTATCTCAAAAGGTTACCAAAAATCCATACTCAAAAGATTCAAATGCTGATTGAATTGATTTAAGAGACCCAAGGTGCATCATCAACATTCTTCTTACAACAATAAATTTTTAATATCATTTTAATCAGGTAATCTGATTAAAAGTTAATTATCAAAAATGTATAACACTCTTAAATTTCTTCTAAATGAGCTCTGTAACAAAGCTCATAATAAGTGGCTGGAGTTTGACTGAGAAGTAGTGGAAATTGCCATCAAAAAGTTAGTATATAGAGGAACCCAACATTTGAAAAATAGAAACAAAATATAAGCTTGAAAGCATACTCACTTGAAAATTCATTATCGCTTCGGATATTTTAATATTGATCGGCTCAACAACCATCACGATATTAAATGAGCCCAATAAACGTTCCGCTACCTTATCCATGGACATAACAAAATTCTCCCATTCAACATCAAATTCAGCTAAATATGCGAGACAACCTTTAATCACGTTCACACAATAATTTGTACATGGCTTTTCGGCATATCCTTTGCATGCGCCACAATGTTGCATTTTTGTCAAAGCTGCTGTACAATCGGCATTTAAACGTACCTGGGAAGAAGCAGAAGAAAAAATCATATTAAAATTATGATGCGAAAAATTGAAAATGAAAAAAATCTATACTTACACTAATCAGTTTCTTGGCCACATCTGCAGCTGTTGCCAATGCTTGGCCATAGGTACGTGTCGCTACAAAAGAACGTTTTATTTGGACGGATAATTTATCGGGTACATCTCCAAATGGTTTTAACTCTTTCATATGCTCGCTAACACAGTGTAGATATCTGTAATGAAAAAAAAATTGATTTTATAATTATTATAATTAATAATTATTATTTATGATTTTTGAATAATAATGAGAAATATAAATTTAGAGCAAGAATAAAATACTTTTCTTAATATCGGTCACCCTAATATATAATTTAATGTTTAAAATTCATATAAAAATTTATTGACACGATGAGAGAAAAAAAAAATTAATTAAATAATATGCTCAATAAATGTGGTTACGTTCGTTCATATTTATTATATCTCGAAGTATATATATCACATATGTATAACTAAAGTAACCAACAATCTTTGCATAACAAATCCACAAGGTATCAATTACTGATGAGCTAAAAAAATAATTATGCAACTGGTTTGATTTATGCAAACTAAAATAACTAAATAAATACATATTTACTTATAAGGGAGCATTGACGTAGACAGGATTTTGGCATGGGGGGAATGAGATGAAAAGAATGTATAAGAAAAAAAAAATTTAATAAATAATTTTTAACCCTCGTAACCCATGTAACGTTGTTTTTCGCACCTCTTCTGTGTAACATCGGATCACTTGAGTCCGGCTCATAAAAAAAGTACGTAAAAGTGCTCAAAAAAATTTGAAAAAAAATTCACGAAACTTTATTGAGGATTCTATTTTAAGGATCAATCGCTATATTACCGATTGTTGAATTTATTTAAACAATATAACTGTTTAAAAAAACAAAAACGTGGAAAATGTCAGTTTCGGCAGGGCACAAGTGACCCGACGTTACACGTTAAGGGTTAAATATCTATATATTATTAATTTTGAATAAGTCCATCGGATCTATCCCCCTGATACCTTCTCTGGCTATGCCACTGTATGGGTGAACTGGCACTATGGCGCTGGAAGCCATGTCAATATCATCGAGGAGCAACATTTTTAAGTGGTGAGGTTCTAAATGAAACTCTGCGAAGTTGTCGACTTAGGGTAACCATATTCCAAATAGACCCTATGATATCTTAAATCGGCCCAATCAGTATTTTCTGAAATATAATATATTCTCGGAAAGTTGATTCAATAGCTTACGTCTGAAGTGCCATAAAATAGTGTAAAATTTGTAGAAAATTTTCAGAAATTTTTTCATAAATCGTTAAAAAATTATCTTTTTATGTTCACAATAAGGATTACATATATATTTAAACAAAAACTTTTTGAAATGCATGCTATGAAGTCATCCATGACAAGCTGGAATAACAATACTTTGTTACATTTTGAATGAGACCTTAAAAGGTTACGTACGCCGTTATGGCAATACCTATTATACTCCCTGCGCTTATAGAAAAATAACGTTAAAAAAAATCAGAATATAAAGAAAAGGAAAGGAAAGGAAAAAAATATGTTTAAAAGAAATAATAGTAAATACGAAAAATTGTATTTTAATAGGTCTACATAAAATATGTAAAGTGTAAAAACCACAATACAAAATGTGTAATTTTTCTTGATAATTTTTTTTTCCCCTGCAACGTCTGCTTAATAAAATGTTCCAATTAAAGCACAAAGGCAGCAACAACAATAACAATAATGAAGTTTGTAAATCTCATGTATGTATTATTCACTCAGAAACAACAACAACAACAACAAGGAGAAATAAACAACGAAAAAAAGCTTAAAACAATACAATGACACAACTTCCATTTTGCTGCTGCTGCCGTTGCTGCTGCTGCTTCTGCTGTTGTTGCGGTCAAAACATTTACAACAAGAACTTTACATACATATTTACACTCATGAATAACAATAGCAATAACAACAACAACAACAACAAAATGTATTAATTTCAACAATATAAGTAATCCCAGCAAACAAAATAACACAAAAGATGCGTTTTTCCTTCTATGAGATGATGCATTGAAAATATGATTCTAAAAAAATTTCCATTTTAATGATGAATTCTGTGTGATATATGAATCCATTAGAAGCATTTTTCTGAGTCTTCTTATTGTGTTTTGCAAATGGATTTAAGAACGCTTTTGAAGTCTTTTTAGAATGTAATTAATTCGAATAAAGTTCTAACAATTTTTGCAGCATTAAACAATGGTTTGTTAATAATTTTTCTTCGGTTTACTTAACAAAACGATTTAGAACGAATTTTATTTCTTTTTTTTTTTGTTCTTCTTAGAATAAAAACGCACTGAATACAATCACAAATGTGAACTTTGTCTGAAGTTATGCTTGCAATTTAGTGAAAAACTGAAAACATACAGCAATCATTAAAAAACTCTGAAACTCTGAAAACTCTTTTTTCAGTCATACTTAATTATAAGCGCTCTTAGATTGGTTTTACAGGCTGTTGTTTTCCAAAGAAATACAGCTAACAAAAAGTTCAATTGTTTGTGCGTATTTTGGTTGGCCGCTTGGTTGCTTTGTTCGGTCAAGTACTTTATCAAAGCCACAGTCAACTAAAGAGACCAACGGCAACAAAAGTGTTGAACTTCTTAAATTTCAATTGAAATTAAAAACAGTGAGAGAGAGAGAGATAGAAAAACAATGACACATGTAGTTAAAAATGGACTATAATTTGAGGAGCAGAATGAAAATAAATGAGAGCTTTCTATTGCATTATTCCATGGCAATGGTAAAAGCAGATAAATGCAAAATAAAAACAGATTGTAGGTGGGAAAATGGTATATTATATATATCTTGAACTAGTCATTGGACTAGTATATGTACCTACTTCCTATGCATAGTTACTATTGGGTCTTTGTTAACATTCAGAATACTTACTACTGACCAAAGTACTCTTTAAGATCTACCTATTGACCCAAGTGGTCTTTATAATGTATTAACGTTCATTTTTTGTAAGATTCCACTTAAATGGTGAAAAGAGGAAGTGAGTATATTTGGAGGAAATGTGTTTCGGAAATCGATGTATAATCTCAGAGATCACACCTGGTGTAGTAAAATGTATGACTTAGCGCTATTAATTTTACCTCCTCAATATTTCCTACGACCATATTTATCCCATATCATCAATCAAGAAAAAAAAATCACCTGAAAATCGACCTATACTATACTATACCCAATAACTGAACAGGTATAGGCTGTAAAGTGGTAACTTGTATGGGTGACCCATCTTAATTTTTTTTTTCTCAATATTTCTTCCAAATATATTTATCTTATATCTCCAAGTCTTAAAAGGAGATTCTTATACAAAATGAAAAAAAAGGAAACTGGTAAATCGACAATAGCTGCCAAGGTATTGCCTTTGGAGCAATGAAATATTTGACCGACCACTATTAATTTTGTCTCCTTAACATTTCTTCTGTGGGTGCTGTAGCTCAGTGGTTAGTGCGTTGGCCTTCTGATCTGTAGGTTGTGGGTTCAATCCTCGGCTGAAGCATAACAAAATTTAGTATCGAAAAGATTCTTCTTTCGAACGGTACCCACCCGCCGGTAAGAATTGGCAATTTTTTCGGCAGTAAAAATGCTTCTTAAAAGAGCTCTGTGACAAAACTGATGTAAAGTGATGTCATAAGGGGTCTGCCTTTCGGAAACGGCTAATATAAGTAGGTACCTTCTAATGCTGTTCAAATTTAACACGCACCACAGTATTGGAAGAGAAGTTCGGTGGTATCACAATGGGCCTTTCTGGCCTAAGTGTGCCCTCTCAGAGAGAGAGTGCAGCCACATAACCTAACCTAACATTTCTTCTGAACGCACTTGTCCCACATCTTCACTTCTTTGTGGGGCTCCCCTACCGAAATGATCGAAAAACACTTGAAAATCGACAACATAAAGCCATTCGTAAACCAAACACCATGTTTGTTTTTTTTGGTGATGTAGCTTAATACACAGATATGCAGCATTGTTGATTATTTGAAATTGTGGCAGCAAAAAAAAAATTATTTTTTTTAATATTAGTGTTGGTGTTATATACATAGATAATGCTGCAGACCTACAAGTGCTATATGCTTCATACTTTTTTCTCTTATTTGATTGAATTCTACTGCTTCTAGTACATAGTACTCGTATGGTAGTACTAATTTAAATAGGTAGTAGATAATATTATTGTAACAACAACAAATACACTTTATTGTTGAGTATGAAATTAAACACTTTTTTTTACCACTATTGTTGTTGATATTAAATACCTATCGTCATCATATGATGCATTTTAGCCAGGTTAAGCCAGGTTTTGCACGCTTTGCTACACAACAGCAATAGCAATAGCATTTACAATACAATAATATTATTGTTAATACTATTGTTATGTGTGTGTATTACATTTCACAAATACCAAGAGGATGATGAACTAAGAAATGTGTTAAATTAATTGATGGAAAAAATATCTAAATAAAATACAAAATTTAAAATCAGATGTGTCAATGACATACTTAATAATTTTACTTACTAAAAAAATTGTACTTACTTTTCATCGAATGCATATTGTGCATTTAGCACTTGAAACATTTTCTGATATAATGTATTAAAAAATTTATCCATCACCACAATTAGATCGACACGTCCACGTACATAATAATTCTCTAATTCATTGAATAAATCCGAAAATACATATGAGTTCTGCTGATAGATGACACCGTATGTCCGTGTGAACATATTATGAAATTCCTCTTTGGATTCGAGCAGCAATTTTCGGAAAATTTCTGTTGAAAAAATGAAAATTAGAGATCATAGTGTTTAGTTAAAAAAGCTTTAAATAATTCTAACTTTAATGCCACCAGTCCAATTTGTTTTTTCAACATCTAATTTATTTAAATGCTTATAAATCAACGACATTAATATCGCCATCATCATTATCAACATCAACACTGCACGAAATTTTCGCCTACTCTATTTAGTTATATCCCTCTGTTGGCTCAAATTACAAAATTGAAATCAATATTATGTGTGGTGACATATTGCATGTGCAATATATAGCATACTTCCTACTGCAACATACTCAACACCCACTTGATATAATCTACACTGACTCATACATAATGCGCATGTGTATGTATGTAATTGACATTAAGGAGCATAAGTGGGCACATGGGTGCATACATACATAAACATATGTATGTATATAGACTATCATGTACAATATTTTAAATATACATATTGTACTTGGATATTATAAAGGAGAAACAAGAAGGCAAATAAATGTTTATTGTAATTGACAAGCAGTGCAGCAAAATACAATATATGTATATACTCGTATACATTGCTGCGGCTGCTGGTAGTGTCACCACGGAAATCCATTGTGACAACATAAGTGGCTTTGTAAATACATACATACATACTACCAAATGTACATTACACAGAGTATGATGTTTGGCACGATTACTCTCAACACTCAAGTGGTTGTTGAACGCATGCGGATGTGGCCGTTATTGTTATGAGGCTTTTTTTTTTTGTGTGCATCCTCTGCATCCATATATATGTTATGTATATGCATATGTCTAGCAATTGTTATGATTTCATTTCATTTATGATTTTCTTTTTGGGGGTAGTCTAGTAATTTGAGTCATCCTCTATATGCAGGCGGAAGCCACACACGAATAGTGAAAATTATATTCTATAAAAAAAAAAATGCGCATGCGCGCGTGTCTATTGTTATGGCATAATGGTATTTTTGAGCAGAAGCGTACATCTACAAGATGTATCTAAGATATATTCATTACATTTGCAATTACACCAATGTGTTAGTGTATGTGGGTATGGTAGTGAGATGAAATTACCTATTTTGCTCTTTCTATATAAGAAAGAAGTACTCATTGTATCTAAAAATCGATAAATATCTAGTGACGTAAAACGTGTGACCTGCATCCAAAAATATTTTCTTCTCTTCTCTTCTTTCAAGAGAATACTTAGAGGAGACACCGATTCCAACCTTTAGTAGGGCTCCTCTACAAAAGTAATGTTTTTACAAAGACAAGATGTCCATAGGGGATCAAATATATCACCCACCACCACCCATTTTTGCTCTCCAATATACCTTCAACTTTTAGGGGGGCTCCCCTACAAAATTCACATAAAATCAAGGGAAAATCGGCAAATGTTCCCATAGCTGTTGAGGAAACGCCTCTAGGGATGTGAATCGTATGGCCAACCTTATTAATTTTTCCGTTTGCAACCTTTCGGTGGGCTCCCCTACAAAATTAATGTTTTTACAAAGACAAGATGTTCGTAGGGGATCAAATATATCACCTACCACCACCACTTTTTGTTCTCCCATCTTCAACCATCAACCTTTATGGGGGCTCCCCTACAAAATTAACATAAAATCAACGGAAAATCTGCAAATACTCCCATAGCTGCTGAAGAAATGCTTGGAGAGATGTGACATGTAGGGTGAACCTCATTAATTTTTCCATTTCAATATTTTACCGAAGCATAATACTCGCCTACCTCCAACCTTTAGGTGGGTTCCCCTACAAAATTAATGTTTTTACAAAGACAAGATGTCCTCGTAGGGGATCAAATATATCACCCACCACCAGCCATTTTTGCTCTTCAATCTTCAACCTTCAACCCTTATGGAGGCTCTCCTACAAAATTAACATAAAATTAACGGAAAATCGGCAAATACTCCAATAGCTGCTGAGGAAACGCCTCTAGAGATGTGACACGTATGATCAACCACATTAATTTTACAGTCTCAATATTTTACCAAAGCATGGTCATCGCCTAACTTCAACCTTTAGGAGGGCTCCTCTAAAAAATTTATACAATTGGCACACATCACTTCCACCTGGGTGCCCCTAAGCGCATTATCCTCTAAGCACTATGGCGAAAATACGATTGTAGCAAAATCAAATATTGTAAATATTTTAAAATAGAATATAAATATATATATAAATTATAGTCACATAGGCTTACCATTAAATTTTTGTGCTTTCGCAGCCAATGTACTGGACATTTTGGTAATTTGTTCTTTTGAATGCTTCTCCAATTGTAGACGCGATTGCATGGCCATTTTGGTTTCCATTGTATATGTACAACATGTACCAACCGATGGTGATTCACAGTAGCGTAAAACCATTTCTGAAAAGAAAGAAGAAGAAGAAGAGAGTGAGATAGAGTTAGAGTTAGAGTCATTACGATGTCAGTTAATGGTTTTCTCATTTATTTTTGAATAATTGTATCGAAGTTGGAGGAAAAAATTAAATAGGGGGAAAAAAAAAGTGCTAAACAAGTTATACGAATGGAAAGTGCTTCCAAGAAATGGTTAACAAACCAAATATGTCGTACAAGTGCGAGAAATAATAAGTAAGTAGCAGAGAAAAGAATTCTTCAAATCGAAAGAAGCGAATAAACTAGATTTCATGTGAAATTGTGAGCGTATACAAGAAGTGTGGTAAATTATTCGAGCTGTTCATATACATTAAGTACATACATACAGTACATCATGTCTGTGGGCGATAATAATATTATAGCATGCCATTATGGCATGTTAATGCATCATAATGTAATCGCGTACGAATGGAATATGTATCAATATCATATACTTAGTGCGCAACATGTGCAACATTATGCCATTAGGGGCACAAGTGCACATATTGATTTAAAACATTTAACAAATTTACACAACACATACACAACCGCAACAGCAACACAATAACGATATACTAATAATAAATAAATACAACATAAACACAGGTAAAGAACAAATAAAGTCTTGTTGATTGTGCTGCTGGTGCTGCTGCTGCTGCCAATACTGATTGTTGATACATTTATGGTCTATGAGCTACATATTTATATACATATGTATATAAACATTCTATTGAATATATGCAAGCATATATGTACATGTATGTACATACACTCATAGAGTCAAGTCCAAAAATATTTTATAATATTATGGCAACTCATTTACACCCAATGATTTAAACAGCCATTCAGACTTCAGAACAGAGCTAGTCAAGCAAATAGCACCAGCAGCATCAGCAGTAACAGCAGACTGAATAATGTTGAAGTATTTGATGATGCGTGAATGATGCTGGCATACCATTTTCAGATGAATTTTAAATGAAGAGAAAAAAAAAAAACAAAAACAGAGAAGAAAGAGTAAATGAACGACTAAGTAAACCAGATGAAATCTAGCACCAGTAATCATAGTGCCACCATTTGTCGAGAACAATAAGACGTACGTACGTAGGTACATAATTGTATAGTAATACAATCTACATAGCATTATGCTTGATTATTGAATCTACATATATTAACCTTCGGATATCTGATGGAGCTTTTTTGACCAACTTTAATTTTAAGTTATTTTTCTTTACTGGAAATTTCTGTTAAAGCAATATTACTAAAAATTTGAAGCACATTCTGAAGCAAATTTATATTTATGGCCAATTTTATACATATTTTTAACTGAATTACGAGTACCATCACATCACGGATCAAATTTGAATTTGAATTTGTGTAAAAATTGAATTTTATACAAATCGCCTTATTTATTTACGCCTAAAGGTAGGCAATAATTTGTAAATCATTTTTCATTAAAGCGCTTTTACAATTTTTTTGAATGGATTTTCATAAAAACGTGCATTTTAATCACCTAAAAATATGAAATTTTAAGATTTTCTTGACGCCAAAGCAATTAGATAGCGTTTCATTATATTATTCTACACTGCTTACATATTTATTATGTTTTTTTTACAGTGTACGTCCACACATTGTGTCCTATGTTAATTTGCTTAACTCTTTACCTATTCTATCAACAACAAAAAACAAGTAAATATAGTCACCTTTTGCTGGCTGAATATATCTACATATGTAAATTTGTTTATAATAAAAAGCAAAAAAAAAAAAACGAATCTAGCAGAAGATTGAAGAGACGAAGCAGCAGCAAAATAAACAATTGAAAAAAGGCGTCAAATCATATGCAATACACTCACGTATAAATAACTATTAGGAAATAAATTGTTCAAATCAGACAAAGGAGTGTAATAGCAAAGGGGGAGCAAATACTACACAATTGGGAGGAAAATACAATATAAAGTCAGCAGTAACTACAACAGCAGCAACAGCAGCCACAAAGTCTTAAACAAATTTTAGCTTGGGTAATATTACCTAAATATCCACATGGAAAACTCACTCATCGTATTTACATACATACTATGTACATACATACAAACATATTTAACTACATATTTATTCACATTAGTACAATACGACGTCAATGAACGCGTATTAATTGCATGAAACAACAAAATAAGCGCAAAGAAACCACGGCGGCAGCAACAGCAGCTAGTTAAAATCTACTAATTATGTGTAAGAAAAATTACATACATGCAAACATACACACAGAATAATAAGGAATAATAGATTCAGCCGTAATGGAATAGCATTGTTAGCAATACTCGTACAACATGGTATCAGCAGCATCGACAGCAGTCTAAATAAACAATTTTCTTTATTTTAACTTTTTTTCGTCTCCTTCTTCTTCTTCTTCTTCTTCTGATTTTCATTTAGCTCATACATAAATACACAGCAATAAAATTTAAATGCATTTTTCTTTTGTTAATGATCAAGTTAATACTATAATGACTCGTATACAAAAGTCATGTAAACAAAAATTTCAAATAAAATTTAAAAAAAAATAAACTATAAGGCTCTATTAAATAAAAGGCTTATAAATACAAATTGGAAAATTAGGAAATATGCTTTTCTAAAAAGCTAATCAATTAATGAAGCTTATAAAACCTTTAAAATAAAACTGAATTACCTACAAAAGGAACAATAGTTCGGATTCGGAAATTATTCGATCGGGAAGAACACAACTGTTTTCCAGAGCTGGTCTTTAAAGCTTCGGCAGAGCTCCCAGAAGCATTTTATAGCAAATATGAACCCCAAAAAGTTATTATTTATACAAAACCACAGCATACTTTTAGGTGTTTGCTTTGAAATCAGAATAAGCAAAGCTAACGATTCTAAAAGGAAAGGTAACAACTTAATGTAATTCAATCAAATTAAAATTCCTGAATTGAATATGAATTCACAAAAAGTAGAATAAATAGTTTTATTCTAGTCTGATTAATTCCCTAATATGCAGTTTCTTTAATATGAGTGTGTTTAATTTTCCTTTAAAATTTATTTGGCAGAAACATATTTCTGTTAGCACTTTCATTAAAATATTTCTTTATAATCATTTATATATTTATATATATATATTTTTCATCACTGTTTTTCTTTCAACTACACTTGAACTGGTAGTTTGATGTGCTATGTGTATGGAGGCTCCCTGCTGTTTAGTATTTCATTTCTTTGGTATTTTGATATTTGAATTTGTTAATATACTATACATACTTTTTCATTGAATTTTAGAGTATGGAGCATTTAATTCATTAATTAATTAATAGAGCGAAAATTGTATAAAGTCGAATAAATCTTAAAGCAAGAAGTATCTGAAAGTTTTATTATGAAAATTTGTTAAAGAAATTTGTCATAATTTTGTCTATGTATTTTTTGTTTTAATTATCAAATTTTGACTACTGTAAGCGGAGATTTGATATTTTATTCGAAATTGAGTATTATTAGGTAAATTCTGTAGTCTTTGGAGATCGATACAATACACTCCATATGTGAAATCCACAATTTGTCTCTTAAATTATTTTTTGTTGTGTTAACATATTCACTAAACGAGTATGAGAACTTCATAATAAAATAACAACATAATGCCCCTCAAACGCAAAAAAGTTTAAAATAAAAAATGTTATTAATAGCAAAAATTAGGAAATTTAATGAAATGTTGCTGTACTCAAACCAAAAATGAAATAATGTCACACCATCACAATTTTTTTTTTTTTTTTTTTTTGAACTGAGCATTTCAATAAGACTGTTTATAATACAATAAGCCACTAAATAGTTCTTGAAATTAAGACAGAATGAGAACACATATACATAAAATTTAATTAACAAATTGTGGCTAAATTTCTGCTATAGCTATTATACGTTAATAAATTATAATTTTTTGCACTTAAGTTTTTCATTTTTATACTAACTAATCGCTTCTTAGATCTTAATTATATTGATAATTCACTTTATGGGCACTTGTAACGTAACATTAATTTAATGGAATATAACATGATTTTACCATTAACCTAAAAATATAATACTTTGACATAAAAACAAATGTATTCTAAAAAAAATTCGATTGATTGTATGAAAAAATTATACAATTTATTTTTGCTCTATATTTTTGAGCACTATGGCCCACACTAATGAAAATCATAAATCAATTCTAAGCAAAATAATTATATTTTGAAATTATTTTTGTAATTTTATTTTACTAAATTTATATATACACACATATATTTTTATTTTTATTAAATAATTTTTTTTTGTATTTTATTTAACTGCAATTGACTCTTGTTCACATTAAACATCACATATAGCAATTTAAGAGGTATTAACTGCAAAATTTATTTACTTTATTATTTTGTTTTACAATTATTATTACTATATACTTTCATTCTGATATCATTTGCCCTTATGCCAGTTTGCTAAATTCGTCAATTTGATTGCCACCCTCAATTAGGATATAACAATTTCCTTAAAAACGATGCTGATGGCGTAAGTCTAAAGTGAATATGCAAATTAGAATATCAGGAAAAGTAAAAAGAAACAAAAAAAAAAAATATTGCTTTCAAAATAATGTAATAATAGTACATTTACTCTCTCTCTCTCTCTTCTACGTACAAATGTATGCATGTAAGTCTTAAATGATGGCGCATACACTTTCTAATATCCGTCTGTCTACTTGACTTCTATACGTATTGTACATGAACATAAGAGCAATATGCAAATATATTAGAAGTTTTATTAAATTTGTGTGTGTGTGTGTGTGTTTATGTAAAATTATAAAGCAAATATTTTCAATTAAAGGACCATCAACGGAAGTAGCAAAAAACGCAAAACAGTAGAACAGTTTCAATGTATAAATATATTTTCTGTCGCCGGCAGCTGCTTGCTGCGAATATATACACACATACATAAATACTTGAAGCCAGAAGGCAACAAAAGGACACATCGAACACACGAGGCTTAATATTGTTCCCTTTTTGTTGTTGTTGTTACTTTTGCTAGTGCAACAAATTTTAATGCAATTTCCTTAAGAGGCAAGACTTTGTGAATTTGTTTAGGTACATTAATGTGCGTGTGTACGAAAAAAGTTTATGTAAAACAATAAGGTTTTATTTTATTTTTAACACTCTCTAAGTGTACTCCACTCTTCATCACTCACAATTGATTTTTTATCTAAGACATTATATACTCCAGACATGCTGGCATATACATGCAAGTTTTTTTTTTACCAATAAGTACCCTGCAATCTAAGCGAGAGTCAACTAATACTTATAATTAGTTAGAGAGTAAGTTATAAAAGCAAAAAATTAGAGTTTGACATGGAAGATATATGTTTAAAAAGGAAATAGCCAGACTACGTCACAATTTTTTCCCAATTAGTGGGTTTGGTGGGCTAAAAACACCGTGAGGATCTGTTGGAAATCGATTGGAGTTTTTTTTATTTAAAAAAGCAAATTGTTTTTTTTTTGGTTTTGTTCACAAATTCCTTAGATATTACCATCTCGATTACCAAAGAATTCAACTTTTTACCAGATCCTTATTCACTTGATTTTTCTTAATACATTACCCTATTTCCACCGGGTGCAAGTAAGTGTACGTCTCTGTGTATGAGTTGGTCGGTTGATTGAAAGTGAAATTTGAAAACTTCAATTTAAAGTAGTCGTGCAATGACCTACAATCAACCCCATTGCTACTCATACCTCGCTCTCATTGTTACTCCCTCTCTCTCTCTCTCTCTCTCTCTCACTCACTCTCTATCTCTCTATCTCCGTTTCGCTGATTTGTTATGAAACTTTTTCAAACACATTCTCATGTTTGTAGTTGTTGTTTAAAGGATAGACATTCTATTATTGATTCTTGTTGTTGTTGTTCATGATGTTGTTGTTGTCTGCCGACAAAGTAGTGCAACAACAATAATCACAACAACAATCAACAAACAAACCATTATATGTTGTTATGTTGCACAAGTGCTCGTACCGAGTCATACACCAGCCAAGAATGCTGTGAGCCTGTTACATTTGCCACGTAAGAGTTTTTGTTTTGCAACACAATATGGCAACAACAGCGGCAGGCAGTAAGCATTACTCGTTACAATACTCACTAAACATAAAAGCACCACTTCAGTATGAATACTCGTACACACACAAATTCTACTGTCTAACAACAGTAATAGCAACAACAACTATAACTTCACATGAATGAAAGTCGTAACAGTAACAGTCAGAACAACAACAACAAAAGAAACGTTATTAAATCGTCAACACAGCACCAGCAGGGTTCATCACTTTATCAACACAACAGTGAGTGCAACCATGTACACCCAGGCAGTCAGCTAGCCAGCCAGCCATCCAGCCAGCCAGCCAGCCAGCCAGCATAACAGTGTTAAGGGTTTATTTTGTATGTGTAAGCCTCAGATTTATTTCACTTTTTTTCAGTTTTCTGTTTTTAAAATGTGCTCAACACCCTTTTTGGTTCTGAGTGCTGGAGAAAGTAAGAGCGGGAGACGAAATTGGAATCATAAAATTGTTTACACTCGGCCATATACGAAATTGTGATGCATTCGTTGTTGTTTTTGAAAGCGATTCTCGAAAGTTCTTTTGTTTATTGACTTTAAACCGACACCATCATACTACTAAAAACACCATTAACATAATTTTTTTAATGGACTTTCAAAAACGAACGGCTCTTATATGGAGTCAGGAAGAAAAATGTTCATTAAAATATTAGATTTTGGTAAAACTGAGATTCAAATACCATCAACCTCGAATTTATCCATTTATTGATTAACAAATTAATCTTACACGCCAAATTTTATTACGTCGAAAGTCTCACGGCATCAGATTGCCGAGAGCAGTGCGTCAGCGTCCGAAATTAATACCTATTCCAGGGTGAAATAGCCTGAAAGTGAATGGGCTGATGGTCAACCAGCGGCAACCATGAAGAATAATGGACCAGACCTCGGCCAGTAGAAAAATATTGACAAGTAATGGCTTCAGAGTAAGTAAGAGTAAGTAACAAATTAACTGTAGGATACTTTTATATTAAGAAATTCCTGAAAGACCCCTCGAAAATCGATCCTTACACATATCAAGTTGAGAAATCCCTCTTAAACAGTGATCAACGAATACTTTGGAGTCGTTGGATTCGCTGACGAAGATGCATTGGCTGAATGAAAAGAAAATTGTTAAATAGTAATCGTTTCACCGTGGGCGAGCTCGCGAACCTCCAGGCGCACAAAACTGCGAATATTCTACACATTCACAGTCAGTATTGTTGTACAGAAGTTAAACATGGCTGATCTCTAACACCATCACACAAAAGCTACAAACTTTCGCCAACAGATGCCTCCGTATCATCTGTAGAATATTCTGGCCGAACACCATTAGCAACGACGCGCTGTGGAGACTAACGAATGAAGAACCTGTCTCCTGTTGCAAATCAAAAGTAGAAAGTGGCGATGGATAGGTCACACGCTTAGAAAACCTTCAGATAGCATTACAAGATGTGGCACTAGATTGGAACCCGCAAGGGAGCAGAGGTCGAAGTCGGCCAAAAAATACTTGGAGTAGGTCGATATTGCGCGAGGTAGCAAAAATAACAGCACAGAACCGTGTACGATGGATAAGTCTTGTTCAGGCCCTATGCTCCCAAGAGGAGTGAACAAGGCAAAAAAAAAAAAATCGTTTCTGTTATGGACAATCAGAGAAATTGCTAAATTGGATAGTCCAACTCTGAGTCCAACATTTAGCTGTTTCAAGTGCAAGCTTCAAACTTTCATTATTTGTAGTATTCATAGTATTCCTTAGCCTCTTTTTGCTGTTGCTGCTATTGCTTTCATAAATGTAAATATCAGCAGCGTGGAAGTAAGCATATGTCATATCACGTTTTTTTTTTTGTTTATGTATGTAGGTATATAAATATTTTTCTAAAAGTTCTGTTGGACTTCCTTTTCCTTCTAACGTCGTTACAGTAAATCAATTTAAATGAGATTTTTTTTTTTCATTTTCCTGTTTCACCCCTCATTTTTTCTATTCAACTATTATACATATATTGACTTGAACTTTTCTGTCTTGCTAAATAGTCTTTCTTTTTGGTGCCATGTTGACGCCATTATGAGTTTGAAGAATTTTGTTTGAATTCATTTTATCAGCAATGTTTCAACGCTCTACCAAAATGGAAAATATGTACAACTTTAGTTCACAAAGTTCATCATTCAACCTTACTATGTAGACTACGGTATGTATTTTGGGTATTACTTAAAAATTCCACATACTATACACACATTCTTGAATGTGTACTGAAGGTGGAGGTGGTAATGTTGGCAGCGGTGATGTGGTGCTTGGATGTGAATGGTGGTGACCAAGACCTTGTCTACTGTCTGTTTCATGTCTTATGGCATTATACATATATTCACCGGCGCACCGGTGGTCGAATTTAAGGTGGTGGTGGTGGTATGTAACTATGTGGTTTGAAATGTTGATGAAAATATTGTTGTTTGCCATGGTGGTGGTGGTGGTGATGGTGATGGTGATGGTTTTCCGGCAAAATATTTCCATACATACCATATAGTATCGCATATAGTATATTTGTGCCGTTTGTTATTTACTGCTAACCGCATTTATATTTTGTTTCCTATTAGAATGAATAGCAAGTAAGCCGCCGTTTCCTTGATTGCTATATGGCTCCTGCTGTTATTATTCTTATTGAAGGTGGTGGTGGGTGGTGTGCTTACATCGTGTGCAGAAAGCACATATCTAACGTACATATTTAAGGGCACTATTATCATTATCTGGCTCATTTTAGTGGATGTTTCAAAACTTTTCTTCTTGTAATCAATTTTTGTTTTTATTTGTTCCTTTTTGATATCATCGCCTCGGCATGAATAGTAGGATGGATGGATGGATGAGAAAAGTTTGAAATCCATACATCTATCAATTGAAGATTTAGTTGAAAAGTATCTCGTCATCATAAAAAATAGCTGAAATTGTTTTCTTGAAATCATAGCTTTAACGTTTGATGAACGATTTGAATTATAGCTTTGATCGGATGTAGAATTATTGTTTGTGAATTTGGTAGAAGACTTTAAAGCCACAATTTTCTAGAATTTTTAAGAACTTGAACAGCATGAGATGTAATTTGTGGGCGTAGGACTCTAATTTACTGACTCCACTAGCCGAATCTGAGCTCAAAGTTCAATAATGTCTAAGAAGCAAATGTAGTGCTCATTGAGTCATTTTAAACGAAATAAACTATTTGCAAATCTATGATCAAATGACAAAATAATAATAAAAAAAAATTCTTAGTGAAGCCGAGATGATCTTAAAGTAAGCTCTTAGGCAAACGGGCCAAAATGGAAGCTTTTTCCATCAAAACACCTTAATACACAACAAATAAGTATTAAATTCCTGCGGTTTCATCCATTCTAAAAGCAAAGACATGTTAAAAATGTTAGCTGACATGCCATTAATTATATTTACGTAATTGCTATTTTGCATCCTTTTTAAGTGTGAGCTCATTTTTGAGCTCACACTTCAAATTTATTAGTGTCTTTTGGGTATATTTTTGAACTTTAGGCTTCTTTTGAATGCGACTTCAATTTAACACTCTTATTTCATGCGCCTACATAAATATGTCCTTATCGTCAAATAAATAATTAATTTAATCAAAATTAGAGCTTTTAATAAAATAACCCAAAATTATGCAAATTACAATGAAAACAATGGCAATAGCGAGCGACGGCAACAACAACAACAACAACAAACAAAATTAGTAATTTAAAGCCAATTTTCATGAGAAAATGTCTGGGGTTGTTTAAGCGGGTTGTCATTGTCATTGACAATGCTGTATCATTTATGTGTCCTTGATGGCACATAGACACTATAATATGTATTATAAAGAGCCAACAACAAATAAATAATAAAAATAAATGGAACAATTTAGATAAAGCCAATTGTCATACAAGAGAACGTTTTACATTGTATCCTCTCTGTCTCTCTCTCTCTCTTTCAGCCTGTCTATACCTCCTACTTTACCATAGATTAGACCATATATCGAAAAGCTTTTTTTTTTGGTTTTGTGTGTGTGTGTGTTTGTCTGTCATAGCAATAACACTCACTCGTCATTGCCATTGTCATTCGCAATCACAAGTGATATGGCAATAAAAATTCTAAGCAATCCCAACAACAACAACAACAACAACAATTCGTAACAATGAAAAGCTTGATGTGTGAGCCAGTTATTTTGATGGAAAGAGGGCAAGTGAGAAAATAAAAGGGGGCTATTTTAAAAACAAAGGGGTTTCCCATATACGAAAAAGTTGAGTGTTTTTGCATGGCGTTTTTTTTTTGCTCATACATGAGAATACAATCCCTTTCGTTACGGGTAGCCACCCTTAGTTACATTTGCAGAAATTTTATGCACCCTTTTCCATTTTAATTGGGGGAAATTCATATATAATGCATAGAGCGTGTTTATAATTTAAAGATGATCATTTCGTTCATTCAGCGCTTAGTCTTTTGTTAATCAATCGTTTGTTGACTGGTGGGCGTAGAAGTAAAATGAGCCCTCGTCTTCTTTGGAATAATACGATGATAGTATGTAAATCCAATTACTCTAGGATATATCGAGCACAAAACAGAGAATCATAATTGAGGATCAAGTGAGATTGCCATCAAATACTGAAGAAATTACGAAGCATTCATTATAGAGCGAATGAGCTGAAAGTCGGTAAATAAGATTATTTTCACTAACGAACAGAAGAGTTGGTGGATGAGTGAAATGGCATAAACACAACACTTCCCACTTGCGGTCGAAAATATAAACCAACGAGCTAAATTTTAATACATAAAGTTAGTCTGATGATCGAATGATATATAAGGTGTAGCAAAAAGAAATTCATTATTTCTCCATTAGATGGCTTTAGTAATCTGTATCTCGCGTTGTATAAGTGCGATCGGGTTACGCTAGATGACATTAGAAAAATAGGATTTCGTACTAAAAAAACTCTTCAGGCAGTTTTGTGATTGCTTGACTTAGTACTGTTTGAGCACGCGTCAAAGATGGACACTAGTAAAGAGAAAATACGGGTTTTCTTCGATAAAGGCGAAAACGCAAGCCAGACATCTGACAATGTGAATAGTGTTTCGAACCATTTAAATAAGGCTGGATACAAAAAGAAGCTCGATTTATGGATGCCACACTAGTTAACGCAAAAAAACATCATAGACCGAATTTCCAACTGCGAATCGTAACAAAATCGCTCCATTTCTGAAGCGGTTGGTTACAGGTGATGAAAAGTGGGTCGCTTACGACAACGTCAAGTAAAAACGGTGGTGGCGCAAACGGTGGCCACGCCAGGATTGACGCTCAGGAAGGTTTTGCTATGTGTTTGATAGGATTGACAGGGAATCATCTACTATGAGCTGCTCCGCAACGCCCAAACCCTTAATTCGGACCTGTTCTGTTAACGATTGGACCGTCTGAAGGAAGAAATCGCCCAGAAACGGATAGTTTTAGCCAATAGGAGAGGAATTGTGTTCTATCAGGACAACGTCAGGCCACACACAATGATAGTGACTCGCCAGAAACTCCGGGAGCTTGGTTGTGAGGTTCTTATGCATCCACCTTACAGTCTGGACCTAGCACCAAGTGATTACTACCTGTTCCTGTCTATGGCGAATGATTTTGCTGGTGAAAAATCGCCTCAAGAGAAGCTTGTGAAAATCGACTATCCATCGACTGCTTGTGAAAATTGTTTGCCAATAGGGACAAGGGTTTCTGTGAGAGTGAGAGTTATCGAAAAAAACACTGCACATTTGACCTAAATCGGATCATTCTAAGTATGATAAATAACAGTTTCAATTTAATGCAAAAATATTGGATTTCTTTTTACTAGAATTTATATAAGAAAATCGGCCTATCTTTTTACAGATCACGAGTTTTTTTGCTTCATGTATTAGGAGATGATAAATAGTTGCTATAAATTTAGCGGGTACAATAACAATTACAAAATAGTAAAAAAGATAAAATTAAAAATAAATATTTTCAATACTTTGGCATTTTTAAGTGAAAAATTGCATATTTGTGTAGGCCCATATATGTACCATAAGAGGGCACATAAATTAAACTATGTGAGTTTATTTATTTTTTTCTATATTTTTTATTGTTGTGGTTTGCAATACCATACTATGTGTGAACATGAAATTTCAAAACAGCCAAGAAACGGATGTTCATCTGCGTACATGTATGTATGATATATGTATAAGTGAATATACGATGCGTACGTAAAAGAAAGCAATAATCACAGCAGCAACAAAATATGTATAATTGCTTCTACTACTGCATACTACCTCCGCAACAATAATATAAATGCGAAGATTTGTGGAGAAATGCGAACAGTATAGCATCGCAGCAACTATAGCAACTTAAACATTCTTAAGTAGACTACATATACATATATTCATGCTACATACACATACGCATAACACTTTAGTACTACTCTTATGTGTAATTATTATTGCAACATGCCTATAAAAATACGAAACAAACACCTTACCAAATAATAGCGAGAGCATATAATTTTTACCATCACAGTCATCGGCATCACAAAACTATATAAGTAGTTTAATACGAGTACTCGTACCTATATACTCGTACATACATTGGAATTAGAAAGGAACGGACACAAACGAATGAACAAAAAGATGATGATACCTACTGCTGGCTGTAATATGAAATGTAATAGAAATTGCTGTAATAGCAATATGAGGTATGCAAAATGATATGGATGTGGAGCTCCCATAGACTCCAAGTTGTTTGTTGCAACACCATTTATGCGTACAAATATTTGTTGTACTATTTAATGCATACATATAATTACTGTATAAAACCGTGCAGTAGAGAATTTATTGTATACTCAAGCCATATTCTACTCCATGTGCATATAAACATTTATTTATGCGTTTCATCAGTTTCCTGTGGCTGGTTGTGGTGGTGTTTGCCTGCTGTTGCGGTTGTTGAAATTTAATTTCTTCCAGTCAAGTGCAATATTTCCTCAACTCGTATGTACCAACTGTTTACATGCATAAATATTTTGATGCAAAACATATTTATTTGGCTTATTATGTTAAATTGAATGCAATTAGTAGTTTGTAGAGTCTATTGATTTCAAAGCTCTTGAGCTTATAGAAGTGTACAATATTTATTTCGATAGTACTTGTTATATTCTTTTTGAATCTAGAATATTATTTACTTCACGACACTATTTGTCAAAAAAGTCAGTATTTTTCATGATTCACGGACGACTCCTTGACTAATGAAGGGGCCGGAGCAGGAGTGATAGTCGCGGGGATAAAATACTCGGAGTCTTTAGGTAACAATACTACTGTCTTTCAAGTGGAAATATACGCGATTGACAGGTGTGCCCACTTCAACATCATGTGCCAATATCGGAATAGAAGAATTGCAATCCTGACAGACAGTTAGGCTGCTATCAAGGCACTGAACTCTAACCAGGTGAAATCAGAACTCGTCGAAAGACAATCATACTTGAAAAACCTATGAGGGTTGTGCCAATCCAAGACACTTTTAGGAACCTATAACCTAAAACGACTTGAGGAATGTATCAGTTTAAACAAGAATAATATAAGAATCATCACGGGATTATTGACAGGACACTGTAGGCTGAATTATCACCTAACTAAACTGGGAATCTTCTCGGATGAAACCTGTCGATATTGCAGGGAGAAGAATGAAACTGCAAAACATGTGTTGGGAACGTGCCCAGCACTTATGCACTTCGGAGAATTTATAATAAAGAAAATCTGCTAAAGTCCATTAGGGTAGGATCTATACTAAACTTCCTTATGGATGCTGGACTGAGAGAAATACTCTAGTCCATGATGGGGTGCACAATAGACCTAGGGTCGCAGTGCAATACAACCCTCTAATAATAATATATAATATATACTTTTCAAGAATTCCGCAGAACTATGTAATAGGGATAAATCTTTATATAAATTATAAATAATTTGTATGTCTCATGTTCGTTCCCGACTGATTTTAGTAATATCTGGCTGGACTTGTTTCAACATTTGCGTTGTGCTCTAAAACGTGTAGGCACATCCGTGTGTTTGCATATACACAAATGTGGCTATGTAGGCACAAATATGCGAATGCGTGTGTGTGTGTGCTAAGTCGAATTGTAAATATATGCATTTCATATGAAAATCAATCCAACCACGCATTTTGTGAACCACGAATCTAAATATACGTGATCAACCCGTTTATCATTCATTGATTGCATGCGTGAGTGAGTGCGTGTTATGTATGCGTATGTTGCAAGTGCAGCCACAATATGGACAACAAGTACCAACAAGTAAATACATAAAATACATAAAAAAACAAGAATTGCAATATGATAGAAAAAGAACCTGTAAAAGTAGAAATGCTGTTAAATAAACAGCAGCGACTAAATAGGAGGTGATGCAATGGTGCTTGATAAATCTTGCACAGTGGGGTGTATTGTAAAAAAATGTATTGTACTATTTTTTTTTTTTTTAAATATAAAATATCAGCCATTGTTGTTGCTATTATGTTTTTCGTAATACTCTATAACCTATTCGTATAATTAATTTCACAAAATGAAAATTAAATTAATTGAATGAAGAGATGCCCTCCTGGCGTCTTTAACTAATCCGGGTGGTAAGGTCGTATCTGTTAAAGCGTTAGTGATGTAATACAAGCTATACAGAAGAACGTCAATAGGAGAGCAAAAAAAATTAACATCAGTAGGTGGTAATTTAAGAACGAATGAAGCTTTTTTTTACTTATTTTCACTGCTCGTTGATTGAAATCAATTTGTTTTTGACTACTCGAGATTTAGCTGTTGACGGGTGAATTTAAACAGTGGCACTAGTAGGCAACAGTTGAAATTTGAAATTTTTATTGAGAAATATCAATAGTATGTTCAGTAGGGTGGGTCAATTTTGGCTTTTATCTTTTTATGTGTTGGTTTTTGCAATTCATTTGGGTTGTCCAGCTCATGGGACAAACATTTCTTTAATAGTTGTGGTCGCTGAATTTGAATTCGGCGTTGGTTTGACTCAGTCATACTGAATTTCGCCCTTAACTGCAAAAAAATTCATTCGTTTTTACTGCTCAAAATTTTTGCTAAACATACTTACACCCTATCTTAACCCCTTTAAGAGGCTCCCCTACAAAACTGAGGATTTTTTCCTCTAAATTTCGCTTTGACCTTTCAGAGAATACACCTAGAAGGTGAACATGATGAAGAAGTAAACCTTTACCCGTTAGGGGGGCTTCCCGGAGCACGTGCAAATCGACAAATAACCCTGTAGTGGTCTAGAGTGTGAACATGATGAAGAAGTAAACCTTTACCCGTTAGGGAGGCTTCCCGGAGCACCTGAAAATCGACAAATAACCCTGTAGTGGCCTAATAATCGCATCTAGAGGGATGAGATGTATTAGCTAACAATTTCTCTGAACATACTTATCTCCTATCTCCACACGTTAAGGAGGCTCACCTACAAAATTTACGATTTTATATTATTTTTACTTCTGTGGCGCTTTGAATGCCCTAACTGCACGTTGAAAAAATACAACTATCATAATGCCACAGGCTGGCTGACATATTCAACTGTATACATGCATCATTGCCAACCAAATATTTATCACCATTTAATAATGTACGTAATTGTATGCAGGCCGTTGCATACAACCACGTTGGTGCACAATTGATAGTACAAAACCTTTTGACAGTTAACTGAATCTATGTTGTGGCAACATCTGTTGTAGCTATGTGTAATTGTTGTTTGCATTTTTACATTAATTCTGTCGCCATTGTCTTCATATATGCATTTGCAACAATGTTGCCAGAAACACAAACACCATATACAAACATATTTATATACATATGGGAATAAGCAAGCAATGCGTGTAACATCTGTTCTATCGCATTGCCATAATAGTAATAGTCAACAATACTTTTTGTTGGTTAATCGTTGAAAAAATATGATCGTACGTAGTGTAGTAGTGATGGTGCAACAGTAGCATTTTGCATTAAGAACAAAAGCAACAATAAATGCCAACAAATCATAATAGTAATTTTAATATTTATTTATTCTGTCTGCATGCAAAAACAAAGAAGCATTGTGTTATATGGTAGAAGGCGGCAGTGTCAATATGCCAGTCTTGTCTCCCATTTTCTTGTTTCACCCAATACACTCTCATGTATGCATAATAATAATGTTGCTGATTGATATGACTGTTGACTGATTTTTATTTGTATTGGACATGTTTGTCGTTTTCTTGTAAAAACTTTTATTTTTTTTTTTTTTTTGAATATCATTTGAACGTAAATTTAATAGCAAAACAATAACAAGAAGAATGTTGAGGGAAAATAAAAAACAATATAACATTATTGGCATTATGTGCTGCATATGGCTATTTCGATGATTTCGATTATTTCTTATTCTTGTTATTCTTCTTCTAAAAAGTTTGCAAACGTAACACGCTGTGAATGAGGCCCGCTCATTATTGTAAGGAATTTGTAAACATGCCCAAGGAATATTCATATGCAAGAAAGATATCTTAAAGACAAATTGACAAGTATGTTTATTATAGTCATTAATTGATGTTAAACAGGTACATAAGTCTGTATTAGGAAGGGTCAAATTACTATAGAAAAAAACCAAAAAATGTTGAGCCTCCCAAAAATTTGAGTTGGCTCAGAATTAAAAAAAAAAAAGTTATGAGCACTCCTCGAATTAACTCTTAAGCCAATGCTGCTAATACGTTTTATGTACTTTTGTCATCAGTTTCTTAAAAAGTGCTTTTATTATGTCAATCGCCATTATAATCATAGCCATATAAATGTATAGCTGATTAATAGCTATACGATGGCCCTTAACAATTATGATATTATGTTCTCTTTTACAAATTCCAAACCAATTAGCATAATTTGTCTGTGACTAAACTCAAGCATATACTCGCTACTCCTATAAACATCTTGAATGACGTCATGTACGAACTAATTAATACAAGAAGCTAGAAATGTTTATGTTGATACATAAAAATAGAAACGAAAGAAAAGTAACATAACAACAACAACAACAAAGTTATACAATACTAATTATGGCAATAAAATTTTGTAGCAATTTAATTCAATTTTCGTTCAACCCAAATTAAAATTCACTTCTCAATATTGATTTTAATTTGAATGAGCTCAGAATTTAAGCACAAAAAAAAAAAAAAAAAATTAAAATAAAAACGAAAAAACCTGAAACTGAATCATTTAATAATATTCCTTTTGAGAAATCAAATGAAAATAAACATTTCAAAAAATAAGAAATAAGCAATTAAACGCAACGCAGAACCAATAATGAAACTAGTTTCGAACGTGCGCTTTGATAAAAAATATAAAATACAATACAAAATCAAATGAAATTATGCCGAAATAATCAACACAAATATACATACATACATATTTTGAAAGTTAAATACACAAGTTGGTTCATAAATATAACAATCATAATCATCGGCTGGCTTGCTGATGGCTTTGTCGGAGCGAAGTTTCAATAATAATGATGATGATGATGATAATGATGCCGCAGACTGCTGACAATTATTCGAGTCAACATTAAGTGACAAATGATTTTATAATAGAATGTTGTGAGAATTAGAATTGAGAGATAACCAAAGAAGAAATAATTAAAATAACCTGAAAATCACTTGAGCCATATTTTGTCAAGTATCGCAATACTTAACATCAGCTTAGAATGAGGTAAACTAAGTAAAAAAAAAAAAAAAAATGAACTACAAAGGCGACAAAGTGTATTTTTTTTTGCCATACCCATACCCATATTTATTGCTATTACTGCTGTCATTTAATTAAGCAATTACAATTGATTAATGGAGCAATAATATTGCAACAACACCAACAATAACAAGCAAGCTCTTAATATAAGTAACAAATATTATTAGCTCATTGAACTTAATATGACATGCCAAGTCATGCTATACCTGTTATACATACGTCTGTGTGTGACGATATGAATTCCAAGAGTAATTGTGTGTGATCGATCGTTTTCTTCGATAAAAAAAATGATTGTAGTATGAAAGTGGAAAGCATTTTAATTGCAAATAACTATAGGAAACGCTTAAGAAAATGTCACAAACATTTACTCAAAATGACATATGATGAAGAAAGTTCAAAGATCAGCGGAAAAATGCAAGATCGATTGAGAAAAAGTGTCTTTATGAACATTTTATTCATTCAAGGTATATAAGATCCGAGGTAAAATTGCCTTATATGTGAGAGCTTTGAGAGTCTGATCTTCCACTTCTAAAAATAGTTCGAAAAAATATCGCAATCTGACTATGGAAATTCAGCGAGTGTTACGAATTTCATGTGATCGTCACCACGAGTCGTGGAAGTCAAAAGCTAGAGTGGTCTTTGAATTCAACATTAAAAGAGCAAAGATCGAAATATGAAAAATATAAAATTAATGTGTGATTTAAGATTTGCCACAAATTATAAAATATCCAGCAGATGTGAAATTGGCACGACAAATATGTAGGAAACGCCTGAGAGTACGCATGACAAATTCACATATGCAATCATTTACAAGTTAATTCCACTGATATTGCGTCGCACAATATTCATAATTTTTAGAAATGTGCAAAAAAATATTCAAACAAAATATCGCACAATTTTTCGTTCGTTTTTAAGATTAAATTGTCAACTATGACAGCTAGAGCAAATATAGCAAAAAATTACATATTGGAGTGCGCCAACTTTCATTACAACGCAATACAAATTCAAGTCATAGCTTAACCTTGTAAGTGACTGAAAACATTATTTCTTCCAAAAAAAAAAAATTTAATCAAAATCCCTGTTCAACGAAGCATTGGTTTCTTCGAGAAAAAAATTCAATAAATTATTATTTATCTTAAAATAAAGGAATGGGAGTATATATATCAATGTGCTGAATTAGCCTTTTTGGGGTTAAATATTTCTTATTATACTCGTACATTTCAAATCGCACCATTGTCTTGTGTACAATCAATTTTTGGCGACACTTTTCTGTTTTCTCATATTTGTACTCATACGAGTAAGTACATGTGAACATAAGCTATAAGCATATTTAATCATTTTGGCGTCAATATTAATATACAATGGGACATAATGAAATTCCAGAAAAAAAAAAAACAATAAATACAAATAAAAAAATAATAAATGAATAATCTTGTAATAAATTATCACTGATGTGTGAATATACAATATTTTTTAATTCTGCTTCTTTTTGGGGAATTTTCTGCTTTTGTTATGAAACGCGAAAAGAAGCTCAAGTTCGATTCACATATGCATTTGAATAATTAATGAAGGGTTAAGTTGTCTGTTTGCGCGAGCTTATAAATTAAATATGGGAAAAAAATTTTACTAAAAAATAATCGAAGTGTAACTTGTTCTTTCACAAAATTCATGATCTCATTTCTTGAATATGTTCTGCCAGAATTCTGAGCAATGACATATGATCTCTGAGTCAGATGACTGGAAGATACTTTCAAAGAGATTTCAAGGTATGCTTCTACTGGAATGAAATACGAGATATTATGAAAACTGTCAAAATGTGAAACTGTAAGTTTTCAAATAATTGCCGACACTTAGAAGAGATTTCACGTTTTTGTAGTTCATTTCAGTGGAAACGCACTCATATTATGAACGTATTGTAAATATTTAATATAACATGTTCTACTCTTCCCTTGCTTATAATAATATTATGTTAATAAGAATATATAATTTTTGTCATTTACTATACATCTTCCCTCTAATTTTGGTTGTTTTTATCTTATTTTCGCTAATGGACAAAATTAATTAAACGTTTAGAATAAATAAAATATTGTACATTACGATTAATAAATTCTGAAATTTTACTAGAAAATTATATGCATAAGTTTAGAGTATGTTGATACAAAAACAAATTGAAATATTTGAAAAAACAAGCAACTACCAATCATAATAATAATAATACCTATATGGCGTATACAAGACGTAACATGCTATTAACAATTATATTAATTAATATTTGCCCAAATGGATGAGTTTTAATAGAATCATGAAACATTGGCATAATGAAAAAAGAAATGAAATGAAGTACAAAAATTTAGAAAGCATAAAACTTTTGGAGGTAGCTGTAGTTTAATCCGATACCGTCAGTTTTCAAGCTCGTCCATTCGTTTTTGATCGTTTTTTATTCAAATACGAACTTTTTTTTTTGAATATATTCACTCTGTGATCAGACTGTGGTTGAGACATTTCGTTGTTAGCCACAAACAAGCGAGTTGAAAGAGTTTTGTGAAAAAAACTCGTCAAAAACTTAATAATCCTTTCTATTGCCCTCCAAATTTAACATAGTCCTCAAGAATAAATTATAATCATAATTCAAATTATATTTCGAAGACAAATTTTACTTGGTAATCCTAAGCAAAATTCCATACATCAAGACACAAACAAAGCGAGACTTGTCCAGAAGATAAAAAATTCTTATTAATAAAAATCCAAAAGGTATCATTTATGTAGTCGCTCAAGTAGAGTTTTTATTGTAAACAGCCACTTTATAGGTGTAGCTAAAAAAAATATCATTAAAAACATCATTTAAATGGCGTTTAGACCACAAAATTGATCATTAAAAAAAGGTTTAAAACATAAAAATATTATTTTTTGTGGTTTTAGCTCCATAACATTTTTAATCGATTTTTTTATGATTTATTTATGTTAAGGCTTTATTAGTTTTAAGATTTTTAGTGTTTTTTTGTTTTTGTTTTTGCAATTGCTTATAAATAATTGTATAATATCTGAATAAGTGAAATAAATACATATACGATACATATAGATAAACCAAAATGAAATTAAGAAATTAATCGTCTGTAAAATTAAATGACAAAAAACAAAAGAAAAAAAAAAAACGAACGAAAAGAGAAAAATCGCAAAATAAGAAAGAAAGAAAGGCGAGCAATCAAGTAGAAAGACATTTGTGAGGTATGACATGCCTGATTTTGTGGTTTTTATGATTATTACGTAAATGGCAATAATCCATAAGTATGTGTATATTAATATATGCGAACAAATACATAAACATAACATATTTTTCCTTTTTTTTTCGACTTAGTCATGTGTTATTGACAGTCAACTCATTTAGTACAGACATTCCATTTTTGGTTTAGTTTAGAGTTTGGTCGTCTTGTGAAGTGATGGGAGAAGCAAATGAATGAATGAATGAATGAATGAAGCAATGAATGAGTGAATACAAAGCTGGACAAAGAGCAGGTAGCTCATATAGCACTTGAGGGCATATGTATTAAATGTTTACTAATTATGTTAATTATAATATTATATTATTAGCTATTAGTTGTTGCTAGTGAATTATATAAATACATGCAAGAATTTTTAACTAATATTTATGAATGTATATGCACGCCTCTTGAAATAATTTTGTTTCCCCCTTTTTGTTTTTCGATAATTAATTAATTAGAAAAATCCATTATTGCAGAAACATACTAAATGTATATCGTACATTGGTAGTTGTTTGGTTGTTGGTTAAACTATTTGAGAATTATATACACAAAATTGAAAATACTAATTAATTTGTCCTGAATATATTGCCAAAACAGATATTGAAGAAAAGAGGTTAATAAATAAATTGGTTTAATCTCAATCCTATGTGGCGACACAGTTAGCTACATCTAGTAGCATTTGAAATGATACAATCCCTCGCAAAAAAAAAAAAAAAAAAACCAAATCAAGTAAATTGTTAAAGTATGTAGTAATTGTGAATATATTTAGTTTCACTTTACGTGCTTGGAATAATGTTGTTACTTACTTAATAAGAATTGCTCATACGGACACTCAACATGTTTATCTCAAATTTAAATCTCTAACATGGCCAAATGCCGACAAACATTTCAAAGCAAATAAATACTACAAACAATTGGAGAAAGAGTGACAGAGAGAGAGAGTGTGCTCAGGAACAAAAACAGGCTAAGTTGATTATTTTTAATTTTTGTTGAAATATTCACTTAAAAAATAAAAATAAATTAAATACTGTCATCAATTTCGAAATAATTGTCATCGCTGCATTTACTTTGATACGCTCATTTATCTATGTGAAGTATATCTGAATGTATGTCATCATCAAAATGCAGCAAAAATCATTGGTGTCTCATTTAGGCGTCCATGCATGAATGCATGTATGTCATTATGCACGCATATGCCCATAGATATATGTATGTAGAGTATGTGTTGATGATGTGATGATGTCTCGTTGTGATGGTCTACTTACATCATTTACATCATTATTATGATGAGCATCATCATCATCATTCTGATCATTATCTTCGTAATACAGCGCCACTTTTATGTTGGTTGAGCATTGCATGTAAGCCGCAAAGAGACCACAAAAAATATATACGAGTACACATATGACAGAGTCATTGCATCAAATAGTGTTACCACATGATCGTTGTTTAATACAATTTTATTTTGATGGTAGGAGGAAAATTTTTAATTCACCATACTTCTATAGCCACTGCCTGAACTAGTCTAATGTAGTAGGTATAGTTTGAGGTGGGATGCGTTTAGGAAAAATAGTTTAGTTTTATTGTTTTTTTTGACACTTACAGACCCGTGATGACATTGTAAGGTCTGTCAAAAATTCTAAAAACTACAAGACTACAAGTATTTCCAAGGCAAATGTACACAAACTCTCATAATTTTCTATAAAAATTAAAACAAAATTCTGTTGATATTACAATTACGCTAAAATATATTGCGAATTGCACACATTAATTTATTTTTGACAAAATTGAATTATTGTAAATAAATTATTTGTGATTTTTGCATTCAAAATTAATAAATATATTTAAGGTTAGAGTTCTGTTTTATTTTTTTTATTTTCTTCATTCTATTTGCCATTGCACTTCATTTTTATTAGATTCACATGCAACTCTGACATGACATGATTTCTAGTTTGAGATGCCAATGACGTAATTGAACAAGATTTGGGTCACAATCTAATTTTTTCTCTAGTGGGTATACCAACAAAGTTTAATGTATGTTTCTATATATTTTATTTTTGTTATTGTCTGCTACTCTATCTACTAGTCCAAATATATTCACTTGTCGGCTTTTGTTAGGTAATTTATGCATTTTTTTCCTGTCTCTCTTGATTTTAAGTACTTACGAGATTTTTTGTCATCGTTATTTTCTGTATAATTGAATTTGTGTTGTATTTTTTGAAATTGTGCCAATGATTTATTGTAATTATTTTATATAATTGTTTGGTTTTATTTGTAATGCACATAATTATTCGATGGTTGAGTAATGCATGGAAGCGCATGAAGTAATGCATTTGTAAAAGTCATTATCATAAGACTTTCAACTAAAATTCAATTTCAACTAAATGTTAAAGTATAACACTAAAAAAGCCAATTAAATATATTTTCCTTCTTATAATTGAAACCTATGAAATTACTAGCTTTAAATGAAATGTAAATACAAAAATGATTTAAAAACATATTTGATACAAATTAAAGACTAGTCTAATGGAATAATTTTGGTGCGTTAAAATTCATAAAATCTTAAAACACAATAAAATATGAATATTTCTATATACATAGAACAAAAGGCACCCTTAAAATATATATATATGAATTCAAAACAAGACACAATAAAAATAATAAATAAATAATCAAATAAAATCAATATTCTTATGTTCGAATTAAAGCGAAATTACAAATTTTACCATATGTACTCAACCTTACAGATATTTTCATATATGAGAATACACACCTCTACATATACTCAGGTACATATAAATTTGTTTTTGTTAAAATTTATTGTTTTTCTCCGTCTTGAACCAACAACATAGAAATTTCTAATTCATGTGGACATAATCGAGCGCATCATACCAGAAATAAATTTAAATAAAATGGAAAATATACACATGCTGTGAGACAGGTAGAAGAATCATTTAGAATAGGGTGCTGCAAATGATTAAGTGAATTCCTTTATAAACAACCATAGCAGTATGCAGTAATTAGAGATGTTAAATATTCGATTTCGATGAACCAAGTAACCAAATACGAATTTCATTTTTTTAGTATTCGATCGGTTATTAAGAAAAGTCTAATTATACTCGAAAACAGATCAGAGCGAATTGTTAATGTTCCGGAATAAATTTCTGATTTGGTACTTTATTTAATTTCTTTTACACAACTATTTTTTGCAAGTCTGAACACAAAATTCTTAAAATTTCAGAAATTTATATTTTTCGAAAACATACCTGTGCTTAAAATGACAAAATTTACTGTACTAAAAGTATGTACTAAAAGAACGAACTTAAAAAGTTTGTCAAAGTATTTGTTATTAATATAATTAATATGTTTTGCGCTAAAAATCAAATAAAATTGCCATTTATCATCACCTTAGGTATACTGCCATCCTATATCTCCGGTTGCCGGGTGCTCTAATAATGCTAGTATTCGATAACCGGTTTTTTGAAAAAGTCCAACTATCGGAAACTCTAAATGCGGTATGTAAAACATACAGAAAATACCTGCACTTATCATACAGTGTGTTTTTTGAGACCTCTTCTTTCAATGGGGGAGAAATTCTAACATTATGATAGTTAATTTGACAATTTATAAGAGTTGAGTGAAGAGGCTCACTTCTGGGTGAGTCGCTTTGTGAATAATTCAAAATTATTGCATATGGAGCGACACAGGCGACTCAGTAACTATCGAAGAACCCGGACAATGACAGTTCTTAGAACGTTTTTCATGCTGCCCTCGAAACAATCGATTTATTGAAGTATGTATCCACTGATAAGATCATCTCCAAAAATAAACCTATTGTTTGATTTGACGTCTTTGAACTATTTGAAGTCACTGGTCTGCTTCTTTCAGTTCACAATACTACACCTCCCAAAAAAACACACTGTACATATAAGGGATAGTAGTCGTATTTGAAAACTGTTAAATAATACTTACTCGTAGCTTGTTTGGTCAGTGAAGGTATATACAAAAATGCCAGTTATAACATAAACGAACTAACTGCATATGTTCAAAGTATCTGCATAGCTCAAAGTTAAAAGGAATATCTTGTATTTAGTGACTACTTAATATGAGTTTTGTAGACAAATTAATGTTGGGTGAGACATAATCCAGTTAAAGATTGAAAGATACAGAGAATATATTGTATGTTAGTATATATAAATATATGTTAGAGTTGGCCATAGATTTGTCCTGTTTGTATTTTAATGATTATAATGATCATTGCTTGGTTAAGGAGAGGCCATCATCATGATGACGATAGGTTATTTGTGCTGCAGGTAGATGAAACAAGTGTAAAAATAAAGGAGTATCATAATAACTACATTGTATAGCTCAAAGAAACTTAGCAGGGAAGTCTAATGGCTAGTGAACATGTAGGTAAGTAAATAGACTGTATTGTTTCACACAATCACATACACACATGTATGTTATTTTATATATTATATATTATATTTTCATGTTTCATGTGACAACATAATTTTCATGTTTTCCTTTGTTAAAATTTATTAAGCATTTCTTTAATTTATACGCCTTTATGAGTAGCAAATTTAGGTATATAAAGGTATGTATATAAATTTATGTACATAAAAATTATGTGTTAAGTTGCGAGAATAAGGTGGTTTAGGCTTATTAGTAAAGGTATATAATTTGTTTGTGTTTTTTTTTTGCTCAATTTATATTCATTGGGTCAAAAAATAAATTAGCCAGAACGAAAAAACAACAAAAATAACAATAATAAACAGAAATGTGTATAGAGTGTATGAAAAATTTAGGTGTGTTAATAATTTTAATGGTTTTTTTTTACATATTCTATATATTCTATTATAAAAATGGTAACACATAGTGCAACATACTAACTGAATTTTACTATGACTGTGCTATAGTTCGACTAATAAACGTCGAAGTAGTTTATTTTCTTGATTTTTTTTTTTTGCGGTACCAAATACACATGCAAAAAATCAGTACATTTCATGTACATATTTTTGTAAATTATGAATGTTTATAGAATATATTATATTACAAATAGCTTATCGGTTTGGTTTGTGATGAACAATTCAAATTTGTACTAGAATAGTTGTAACTCGATCTAGAAATGGTCGTAAAAATTGAAAAAAGTTATCATTACAAAATAATTGAAATAATTCAATTCAATAAATTACTTATATTATCCTGTTATTTGACAACCAATTCACAATATGGATCGTTTCACAACTACACATGACGTCAAAATGTTAAAAACTTTCTTCAGTCTCTATGTTAAATTTATTCGTAACTAATTCAAAGAGGAAAATTGTCGTAATTGATAAGTGTGAGAAATTGATTTTATTTGATAACAATTTATAACCACCTTCACGTTCCCCTTTTTTTCTTTCTATGAATACCTACATCTGATAAGAACAAATAGGGAATAAGAAAAGTATTTTTATTTGAATACATTTAATTGGTCATAAATTATGACTATTAATAAGAACAGAGAATAACAATAATGATAATAATTAGAAGAGTGAGTGCAGTAGTCTTGTCATATCCAATAGAGAGAGAGAGAGCGAGAGAGAGGCAGAGCGAAAAGCCATTTGTGAATGTCAAATGCGATAGTCCTCTCACATTCTCGTTGCTTTTGGTTGTGGTTTACTCTTCTTTTTTTTGGTGTGGCAATGATGAGTTTTCAATGGCTTTAAAAATTATGTGTGCTACATGGCCTTCATTGCATTGTTTTGACTCAAAGTAAATAGAAACATTTACAATAAATGTCGTTAAATAACAACAAAGAATTATGGGAATATCAAAAAAAAAAATTACTTTGAATTTTTAGTATGAGTATATACCTTTTATTAGTAGGTGTAATAGATTATACGACCAGGGATGGAATGATATTTGACACTTGGCTTGTTTCATCTGTACATAAAATTTAATTTTTATCACTTTTTTTTATGGATTATAAAAAATTTATGAACATCACAAAAAATAAAAACAAATTGTATATTTGGAGTTTTATTTGGTGTCGAATGAATGGTATGACTAAACGAATGAATGTAAATATTCGAATGGGAAGTGTGTATACGTTCACTTACTTGGTATGTATAGTATGGACGTATGTATAACTAAATTGAGTGTGTGTCAAAGCATAAATATCACAGCATTACACATATGATATGATGTCCTCGGTGGTTGCATGCTGAAATGCATGCTATCGTATTGCTTCATACTCACCAGACAGATCAGAGTCGCAGTCGTAGTGTTATGTACTACAAATTTTGAAAATTCAACATTCAACATTTCCATATCGACCACAGTGCGCGACCCCCTTTGATTTATACACAGTTCATAATTTTGTCATATGGCGCTTTCAATTAGGTAATGGAGTCAAGGAGTACAAGAAGTAAGGGTTGTTTGGTTTGGTTAATTTTAATTCTATGTTGTCGTTTTCGTTCAGCATTTGTTTCATTTTTTTTTTACGAGGTACTTAAAAAGGGATTTATTCGCACGTGTCGTCCACATAAGCTGTAAGTTTTTACGCTTTTTTTTATTCATTCAGTAATTTAAAAAAAAAAAATTAAAAATGTATGCCAACATTTTTAAATCGTTATTCGTGCTGAGGGTAACGATTTGTTTTATATCTTTTATGTAAGAACGATTAAAAAAGCATTAAAAAAAACGGTGTTAATATGTGGATCACACTCTAAAAAGCTGTATCGTTTCGTAATCGCTTAGACATAGATATTATTGAAGGCCAGTAGTGAAAAATGCATAAGTTTTATTGAAGTGTGCATTCGAGAACATTCTTTTGTATGGGAGGTGGGCGTGATTTTCATCCGATTCTGCCCATTTTCGAACTCGTTCATTTATTAGCGAATATATTCGTACGGGCTGATTTTCAACTTCCTAGCTTCATATTTTCGTATGAAAAGTGCGAAAAAATGCATTCAACAATATATTTTTGTATGGGTGGCAGGTGGGTTCGCCATTCAAGCATTCAATCATTAGTTGGTGAAAATAATTTCGTGTACCAATTTTCATTTTTGATCAAATTTGTAGCCGAACTTTTTTGAACACTCAATATTTGGTCGGTTTGAGTGTGAACATAATCGGATGAAGACCGCGGATGAGCAACCTCTCATGCAAATATAAACTATTTTCAAAGGTTTATTTGGGTGTATACGAATGTAAAATGAATATAATTACGAGCATTATTAATAGCATATATCGTTAATAGGAAATTTAATCGATTCCCATATGAATATTCTCAAATGGAAGTACGTAAATGAAGTAAATTAGTGTAAATTAAAACGCCTTTCATAATTACATGCAAAACATGTTCATCTGCTTCTTGTCATTGCCATTGTAGCAATATAATTAAGTCGATACACATATGTACATGGAACATGTTCATATTGTCTACTCGGATGTATGTAAACACATATGATAGTAAGTATCCATACTTAAGTATAGAATGAACCATCAATTTGTGTTATCTTTCATTATCCACAATGAAGACATATTATTATTATTGAATTTGTTCACATTGCTATATACGCAAAATGGGAAGAAGTGTCATATAGAGTCAAAGCTATTCAATGTTCATATGCAAACGAATCCAACCAGAAAAAATGAACAACAATAACAACGAAAATCAAGGAAAACCAAATCATAAAATAAATTAAATGAATGCAATTTAAATTTATATGCACACCATGCAAATGTATCATCTTCAATTAAGCATCTTATTCTTCTAACAGAGTGAAAGAGAGTGAGACTGAGAGAGAAATAGAGTATGAGTGTACGTGTGTAACATAAAGTGATTGGTATTGGCAATGCCCGCGTGCATATAGTCTACGGTCTTTTCCCAATGACTTATAAAGTGCTGAAGCTAAATTGAATTGACTTTTTTAGAATCTGCTTTTACTGTCTGCTTTCAACTATCACATGTATTTATGTATGCACATAAATACATAAATCACATGTATTTATTATGTATAAAATTCCATTGCAATTAGCATGACAATCGAGACTCGAGACTTAATGATTAGTGCAATTTGTAAGGTTTTTATAGATAGAAAATAAGTCTGGCTTAGTTTTGCCAATAAATTAATGATACTTTCAATTATTTCATTTTAATTCATTTGCAGAGTTTAATAGTTAAATTAATTAATTAATTTTAAGTAATTTGTTGAGTGCGAAATTCTTTACAATTAGAATGGAAGCTTGAGCCCTAGAGATCGTTTTGAAATAATTGCTAATTAATGGTGATCGAAGGAATTTCGGATGTTCACTCGTACTCGTAGACATAGAGTTGCCATAATTATATATAAGTAGCTACTTCGATTGTTCTGAACCTCTAGGCTCGGATCGTAGAAATAGAGAATGTGTCGTTTATTCAGACGACTGTCTTTACAGTGCGAATTCAAAATTACTTTCTAATGGATTTTATTTCTGATACTAAAAAAATTTGTATATTAAATCTGATCAGAACCCACTGTAAATTTTGAAAATAAAACTAATCAATATTTTTTTGATTACTATTTTTACCACTCTTTGATCATTTCATTAAAGATCATGAGACACTCGTAGAAATGAACACAGCATTTTTGTACACGATCAATGCAATATAAAAATTTTAATACGTACAAGAAGCGTGATTGACCATAAATGCGTCATAAGCACATGTATTGACGCATTTCTTTGAACAACAATATTGTACATTTTAATTAAAAATTATGTTTTAACCTCAAATTATACTACCATGTTGAATCCAATAAATGCCATAGTCGTTTAAATATTATATATCTATTTCATGATGCGTACACGATAGAGGAAGTAAAATTAATTTTGTAGAGAATGTATTCAATTAAATTCTGATCAATAAATTATTTGATTTCTATCGAAAATGCTTCGAAAGCTCTTTTTAACAACATCATAAATTCGTTAATTGAACTGAACAAGAGTTTGACACGATCACATAGGATATGTGAAGAATTTAGGAGGAGAAGGAGGATGGACATACATGGTGGAAAATGGCTGATGTGCCAAGAGTCTGGCAGTAAAGCAAAACGCAAAATTAGCACAACGAGATTGCAGATTGCTATCGCATAGCAATGAAATAAATATTTACGCAATACTGAAGATCAGTTGGCGTATAAGGGAACGATCAGTGTGCAAATAATTTCTATAGAATTTATTGCTAAAGGAATGAATGGAAAGAAGAAAAATAAAAATGAGACAAATAGTGTTCCAGTTGAAATATTATTAGGAATTTATCAATAGTTAAGTATGTATAATACGAATGGGCAGTGATCGATGATCCATAAAAAACTCATAGCTGGATGTTTAGAGAAAAGTCAAGTTAGCGAAAGAGAAAAAGATGGCTGGGATTGTGAGATGAGTGAAGATGGAATTGATGGCAGCATGATCGGTGTGATGGGAAATAATCGTAGGAAATAGCAATAATGTATCACTTCCTTGATTGTATATGCTACTTGTAGTTCTTTAATCATTCATAAGTAATGATTAAAAAAAAAAAACAAATACAATGAAGCAAAACTCACATCAACAACATACTTTTGTATGAGAGTTAGGCATGGTTTTATTCGATTTTGCCCATTTTTGAAGCAAACACAATTCGTATAATCGTCGAGCAATCGATTGAATGGCGCTCCCCATTATACATGCTGTTCGTCGACTTCAAGAAGGCGTTCGACACACTTAAGTATAATTCCATCTGGCTGGCTTTGAGTAATAGCGCTGTCCGAGAACTTCGAATTGGCGGTACTTCACAGCGGCAGCATCAGTAATTCGTTCACCACCAACACTGGAGAACGCAGGGCTACTCTCTCTACCCGCTACTCTTTGCCATTGTGCTGGATGACGTCATGATAAGCCTCACCTAGCACAAGAGAACTAGCATCACGTGCAATCTCACACGACAACTTGAGAACTTGGATTTCGCCTATGACATTTGTCTCGTCTCGCACAAATTCTCCGATATGAAGGCGAAGGCGAACAACTTTGTCGCGCTAGCACGCACTGTCGGACTAGAGATAAACATTGCAAAGACCAAAGCCATGAGAATCAATCACTCCAATACAAGCCATATAATGATTGATGACTGTGCAATTGATTTCGTTCAAAGCTTTTGCTACCTCGGTTGCACAATATCAACAGACGGAGGAGCTGAAGCGGATGCTAACTGCAGGTTGAGCAAAGCAAGAGCAGCATTTGGTCGGTTAAAATCAGTATGTGCAAATTCCTAAATCTTCAGATGCACGAAATGGCGAACATTCTCCGCATGCGTGAAATCGACGCTACTGTACGGAAGCGAAACATCGCAGAAACTTCAAGCTTTCGTCAACAAGTGTTTGAGGATCATATGTAGTATATTCTGGCTTAAGACTATTTCCAATGAGGCACTATGGCGTCTAATGAACGAGGAGCCTATACTGTATCAGATTAAGCGTAGGAAGTGGGGCTGGATTGGTCACACGCTAAGAAAACAGCCAGAAAGCATCACGAGAATGTCGCTTGAATGAAACCCGCAAGGGAGCAGAAGCCGCTGGCGGCCAAAAAACACTTGGAGAAGGTCAACACTGCGGAAACTAGCTCATATCAACATCACATGGGATGGCACTAGAACAACAGCCGACAATCGTGTGCGATAGAGAAGCCTTGTGGAGGCCCTATGCTTCAATTAGGAGTAAGAGGGAGAAAAAAATTAAATTTCAGCTTGCTAACTCCATAGTTTTGTGTGTAAACTGTACTCTACAATATACTAGGCGTGGTTTTCATTCGATTTTGCTCATTTGCGATACCATCTGTTCGTTGATCACAATAATCTTATATGCCGATTTTCAGCTTGATATAAATATGCAAGGAATAAAAGTGATCCTCACGACATATTCTAGGACAATGCCCAGCACTGTCTGCGCATATCTCTCATACATCATCACCTAAATTCTTCCTTTGATATAATTTTTTATTTTGCCAAAAAAGCTAATCAAAAGACAACTTCTCAGACTTTGGCAAGCATTTTCTCTTTTACTTCCATATATTTTTTTATATTTTTCCTCAATTCACATATTTATATTGTATATAAAGATCAGACACGAGTATACTTCAATTTAATTGAGTGCATAAATGATTGAATAAACATACAATGTACTTATGTATGCGATGCAAATAAGTAGGAAGGCAAAAGTGGTATAGATAATACTTGTATACATATGTGTGTATTCACTGGCATGGGCATATGTATGCGTAAATATGAGTATGTAAAAACATCAAGTGGTGGAAATATAAATCATATGAATAAAAACAAAAAATCTCGTATGAATAGATAGATGAATATTACATACTCTAGTAGATAGGTAGATTTGGTCATACATATCTGTGTGTGTATCTATTTACGTAGTTGCAGTGTTGTAATTTAAATTTGAACGTTTGTCAAGTGTATCGTATAGTTGCACTTATACAATTTTCAAGAGTTTGAAAGCATCTTGCAAAAATACAAACAAACAGAATGAACTAATTATAAAAGCACTACAAAACACGAACATAATGTAATAGTTAATATTTTCATTTGATTAGTACCTCGATGTAAGTAGATATGAACTACTTACTACATATATGTGCTATAAAGGAATGAGTATACTATTTAAGAGAAAAATATTTCAAAACATTCAACATTTATTGCATTTAAGGAAGCTCTAAGTAGCTCAACGTGATGTTGAGACAACTGGTAGAACAAGATATGTTTTTTTCCGTCTTATTGAATCATATACATGCTGAAAAATAAGCAAAATAAATGAGTTTAAATCCCGTACGCGATATGTACGATGTCGCACTTATATTATGCTATATACTGAACATTGAAATCAAAGCATCAAGTACATACATATGTGAGTACAGTGGTCGTATTTCTGATATACTTGAAATTAATTTTAAAACATTGCTTTAAAATGATTATTGCTTGAATATGAAAAAAATCTGTGAGTCTTTATAAGAATTTCCACCACTGTATGTACGAAGAAGACGAACATACTACTTATTCATGACCTTATATGAATATTTGTGTTGTCTTGAGTATGAAATTCCGGGCACGTTGCACATTGAAGAAACATGAGAAATGTGTGCCTAAAGCAATATGTGTATCATCATCATCATCATTATTATCATCATTTTAAGTTGGTTCGTATATTATGTGAGAGACTGTTTGTTGTCTAAGGCGGATGAGTGCATGCTTCCTCCAACATATTTCAATGTGTTAGTTCTTCTCAAGAGTATCATAATGATAATGATAATGTTGATAATGTTGATGATGCAAAACGGTGTAAAGTTGGCCACCCTAAGGACAGGTGATTGCAAGCCCTACCGCCAACACCAGCGGATGAACAAACCAGTCAGCCAACGAACTAAATTATATGGGAAATCATGCGAGGCCATCTAGCGAACCAAGATGGCAAGGCAATGAAATAAAAGATTTATGAATCAACTTTTATTCAATGAAAACTAAAACAAACAAGAAATATGTACTCCTCTTTGCACTACGTAAAATACGTGAGTGAATGTAGACAACGAAGAAGTGTACACGTTCCAATGCAACATTGTTGTGTGGGTTGATCATCATCATATGTGTTGTTGTGCTTTCTACAATGCGACAAAGTGGGCTTTTTTTCTTCGCCTTTCAAGTGTGCATAAAGGAATTTTTATTTATTTTTTTTCTTCTTCTTTTAACTGTAGGCTGACAGCCATGTAAGCTGTATTGGCAACATTGTATGGATGTGGTTGGATTATTGGCTAACTTGTTTTAGATCATATCGTTTCTGGCTTGGACAATTGAAGGAAGTTGTTAGCTGGTGTTAAATTGGTGTTTGATCGTTTATGGAATGCGAAGTAGTTTGTGGTTGCAATTAAAATTTTTTGATTTTAATATTTTATTACTCCGTAATTTAATCGATTAGAATAAATTGTAATTGATATTTAGTTTTCAATGGAAAAACTTTGAAAATTGTTTCGTATCATGTTTTTTATGTATGTAAAAAAATTTAAAAAAGATGACTAAAGTTTGTGACGTCATAAGATAAGTGGTTGAAAATAGCAAAACTGTAACAAGTTATTACTAAAGAATATAATCAGTGGTAGTCTGTAGAAGAACATTCGACTACCATGCATGTTTTGGACACACATGTAGTTCAGTTATACAAATGCCAACTGACAAAATGAAAAAAATTGATAAATAAAAAATATAAAATGTTTGATTTTTTGCAAATTTTTAGTCAATTGTAATCCCAAAATTAAAAGGAAAGCCACTGCTTAATATTTTATATTGTTTGAATCTCATTCATCCTCGGATCTCAGACTTAACCTAATTAATTTGAACCCTTATTTAATGTGTTAAATGAATTAAGCGTGTATACGTTGTAAAAGTAATTAATTAATTTAACAACACTATAAACCAGATTAATAATGAAATTAATCGCTGAAATTTTAAATACGTATACTATGTAGGTACCAATGCCGCAAGCTCTATTTAATGATAGTCTTAATGCAAATGCAAATTATTTGAATGTAAATAAATTCATCGTTGAGAGCTACAAATTAGAAAGCGCATCGGGCAATAGACAACACTGGCAGCAACACCAATAATAATAATAATAACAATAATGACACTAATAATAATACTCGTAATAATACTAATACCGAAACTATGTATTGTTATGTTCATTAACCTGTGTGTTGAGTTGAGTGCAATCGGGTCGAGATCAAAATGATGAAAATCCCTTCTAAATAATATATGTATATATTATTCTTGTAGAATATTGAAAGCAAAATGTTAGACAATGTTATTGTTGTTGTTGTTGTTTTGTTTAGAATACAAATACGAATACTAATAGATAGAACTGCTTTTTTTTTAATGAATACCGCTGCCGCCATCAACAAAGCGTCGAGGTAATATATACATACATACATACATATGTACAAATGTGATGGGTAGTTGTAATTACAAATTGTTGTTGTTGTTGTTTTTGTTGTTGACGCCATGACGTTTATTGTTTTATTTTAAAATATTGTTTTTTTTCTGTTTGTTTTCATTATTATTTGTATGAACGTGTAGTATTAAAGCGTTAATGAATTAATTGCCTACTAATAAAAAAAAAACATTAAGAGAGACAGGCGGCAAAGGCATAGTGAATAAAGAAAAGAGAGAAAAGGTGAAATATGAAAAAAATTATACAATAAATAAAAGCAAAACAAATTGAAAGAAATGCAAGTGGAGGAGATATGCATAGAAAAATAAACAAAATTTCATATTTATTTTATATTTACGTTTACCATTACTATTAGAAATTCAATATTTACATTAGGCTAATTATAATTATCATTATAATAAACACACACACACACACACACAATCGACATTCAACATCGTCATCTCATTGTTAGCATAATGCTTCGCTATCTTCTTCGTTACTTCTGACTCATCTTGCCATAATTGAAGCATTTTTTCAACATTTCAAAAGCATATGTACAAGTATTTCCATAGCATTAACCCTCTTTTCGTCTTAAATTCAAAAATGATGATTTTGGTAAAACTGATTTTACTAAATCAGATAGAATTAATATTGATAGAATGTATAATTGCTTAATTTTCTATTGAAAATTAGCACGATTTCATTGATAAAATCATGAAAAATTATATAAATCATATTTCAAAGCATTCCTTTAATAATAAAAATTTACTAAAATATCAACTAAATGTGCAAATAACTAAAATTTAGTTTTTCTCAAGGTAAAATGTAGAAAATTCAAACTGAATACTATTACAGCCACACCCAGATTTGCAGAAATGTATTTATTTCATTCAAATTTCGATTAAATTAATAAGCTTAGAAACGTATTTTTTGTATTAATTTTAACTGTTAATTGTATTTTTTTAGTTTTCTTGAAATTTAACTCATTTCTGAGATAGTTTCTCGAAAATTCTTATTTAATCGATAATATTCAAAATATGATTATTTCAGTAATATTTCAAAAAACAATTCAATGATTTTCACGCTCTCTCAAACTACAAAAACTGTTTCAAGTTGAAATTGCTCAATTACAAAAAATATTCTTTAATAATTACATTTCAATTATAAAGACCAAATTTTCGTGCACAGAAGGGTTAAAAAATGCAAAAGAACATACGAACAATATGAAATGGGAGTGAGAACACCATCATGTATTAATGATTTTAATCGGATTTTAAATCTTTCATTAAAATCATTTTATTTGTTGTTTTCTTTTCTGATTTGCCTTCTTTGTTGGTGCGCTCTATATCGTTTCTTGTGAGTGCCTGTAAGTATGATATGTAAATTTTGCTATATCATATAAAACAATAACAACATCTACAACAATAGAGGGCGATAATAGCAGCAACAGGCAACAATAAGTAATATTGGCAATATCATCATCATCATCATCATCATCAATGTGTCATAAACAATATCATTGGTATGGCAACGGTATGTTACGGTCTGATGATGGTATGTGTATGTATGGCTTATTAAAGCTTGTCATTGTTGCTGTATGTACGTAAAATAGTTGTTGTTGTTGTTGTTGTTATTGCTATTGTTGCCGATATCGATATGGTGTCGATGGTGGTGATGGTCATGGTAAATAAAGATGATAATGATAACAAACATGAAACATAATGATGATGATGATGATAATGTTGGCTGGCATTTTTTCGACTCGTTGTTATTAATTGAGAAAGCCCGCAAGTACTGTGTGTGTGTGTGTGTGGACGAGAGTAGTGGTATGGTATGTAGATGGGGTTATATTGATTATGGCCAATAACTTAATAATTTCTTATCTAACTCGTGAGAATGTATGCATGCAAGCGGCGCGTTAATGTTTCGCTTTGGTTATGTTTTTGTTATTCTTTCTACTTTTTCCTTTCATTTTTTTTTTTTTTTTTACAATTCGTTTCACATATTTTCATTTATTTGGATTTTCTTTCACAGACACACACACACACACAGACACGCTAAAACATGAATAGTCCATTGATTGAGTTGTAAAAAAAATGAGAATTACGACGATAGCGACGTCGGCGGTTATGTTAATGATGATGATGATGATGATGATGATGATGATGATGATGGTGGCTACAACTTTATTAAATTACGTCCGGTCAGATAGTGAGCTCCAACCTAAGTTATGCCACTCTTCAATGTTTTTGGTTATATTGCACACATACATATACATATAGTTATGTATAGACTTATATATCGATCTATAAGCTATATGTTTGTATTTAATTTTTGTAGCATTTTCAGCTTTGTTTACTCATAAGTTATGGCAAAGCCAACAAAATATATTCATTCATTCATTCATTCACTTACTTATGCACATTCATATAATCAATAGGTAAGATTATCATCATGGTTAAATTATAACGTTCATTTGTACACCGCTACATCCCCATTAACACACACACACACACTCATACTCAGACCGATCACAATAATTGTAGGAGCCTGGCATTTGCATACTCATTGTACCACGTAGTAGTATAAATGATAGTAAGCACTTATGAGATACATTTGATTAACTTATGAGCTGTTTTGTTAGTTAGTTAGATAGTTAGTTAGTTAGTCGATAGTGTTTATTGAAGTATTTGTGGGTAATTTGTATAAGTATATGATATGTAAATGGTATGTAATTTTTGTGTAAGAGTACGTATACTGGAACTGCTTAAATAGAAAGTCAATGGTAAGAAAAAACGATAGGCAAATTATCAGCATTGGGAATTTCCTGTAAATACAATCATTTGTAGCTAGTTTTCCTTGAAATAGTTCATCAATGTGAAGGCACTTTTTACTTATTCAAATACATTTTTTAAGAAGCTATCAAATTTTGGCATACACATATTTCTGAAAAGGCATAATTCTAAACTATTATCATAAATATGTATCTACACATTTTTGTAGAATTATGAATATGTATGTCTAGACATTATCTTAATTGCTGGTAATATGTATTAACATTTGAAGTACACACTAACTACTCCAATTGGCATGTTGCCATTACGAATACATATTCAAAATGTAAATAGAAAAATCCTAGTACTATCATACGCTTTTATACAAAATAAAATTTTTTAAATAGAAGAATTTTCTTTAAATAATACACGCAAAATGATGATAATAGTAAAATATTTACGCTATTAAAAACACAAGTTAAGAGTCATAAGAATCAGTGAATCACAAACTTCTTTGAAAGCATTAGAAATTATTTACAAAAAAAAAAAAACATAAACCAACTACTATGTAATAAAATGTATCGCAAAAAAAAAAGGCTACATACATTGCGTACGCTTACAATATAATGCTGCATTGAAAGTACCTACTCATTTGTAGTAACATATACTCCTATAGAGATCAGTCATGTGTAAAGAGATTACTACAATTAGATACTCCTCTTTGTTGTTCTCTTTGTTAATAGAGCTGGATGTTCATTGTTTTATGTCTCGTTTTTGTTGTTCTTTTTGCATTGTCAGCCAAAACAATATGAATGCATTTTTTTTTTTTCTCTGCCATGTAGATGAACATAATGATGGTTATGAGGGTTCTGATTTCATAATTATATCGCCATATATATACACGTAATAGAAAAATGTGTTTACATTTAATATTATCCTAACAGAATATCGACATTTGTGTGTGCGTGCTTGAAAAGTGTTTCATTAAAGGTCGTTATAAGCTGGCAACGCAGATAATGTGACAAATAAGTAGATTGATAAAAAAATTGATAAGTAGCAATGATTATTTTTTTTTACAAAATATGTTCACTTTTTTGTCAATTGAAATTGCATAGACTCGTCTGGAATGAAGACTAGTTAGATATCTTCAGAAAGCGTTTTCAAGCTTCACACATTCAGGTCCAAGTGTCATATTTTTACTTTCGAGCTTTCGCATGAGCTTTTTTAAAAACTTTCCCTCATGACAAATAGCAAATATTTATTCTGATAAAAAAAATGGATCCTTTATTGGTTGATTCTGCAAAAGGTTGCTTTCACAGACGTCTAACATTAAATAAGAAAAAAAGTTTGCTCTTTCCTTAAAATGTTGTCCGAGTTCCAATATAAATGTATTTTTTCTTCAGACAATATTTAATCCAAAACATACCCAAAAAATTCGTCTGAAGATATCCAAATGTCCAAATAAAAGAGGCATTTATCGGAAAAAAGTAGACGGTTGTCTGAAAAATTTTCTATTTCTCAGTTTTTATGTGAAAGTCTAAAAAAGAAAGTTTACCTTAATCCGGAGTTTCCAATATTTTTCCGTATTTTTTTATGCCCATTTGTTGGTGTTGTTACCGTCGTATCTTTGTTTCTGATAAGGGGCGGTCAGACGACCCGGCGTCTCGCCCCTTTTTTTATGTAGCACTTATAAGCCCCGAAGAGCTCTTTGGCCGAGCTTCTCTTCCATTACTGTTGTAAGTGTTAAATTTTGGACAGTATTAGAAAGGACCTACTTATTTTAGCCGGTTCCGAACGGCAGAACTTCTGCGACATCACTTTTTGAGTTTTGTCACAGAGTTCTTTTAGAAGCTTTTCCATAGCAAATTGTAATTGCCGGAAGAATAGCCAATTGCTTGCCGACAGGTGGATACCGCTCGAAAGGAAAACATTTTCGATATTAAATTTGTTGTGCTTCAGCCGGGGATTGAACACACGACCTACAGATCAGAAGGCCAACACACTAATCGCTGAGCCACGGCACCCACACATGGTGTTACCTTGGATTTTTTATTGGAATTCAAAGCGAATAATCCTCATAGACTTTTTGCTGAGGGCAAGAAAAATCATAGAGCGATACTAAAGTGAATTATTGGACCGATTCTATAACGAATTGAATGAGATATATCCCCAATGGCCTCTAAGAAAAAAACGGGTTGTTTTACCACACTCGCCGATCACGTTGCCTACTACTTTTTTGTGTTCGTCAACATGAAAATATCACTTCAAGAAAACCATTCGACTCATGTAGGAGGGACAAATGACATAGACGAATAGCATGTGACAAATGGTATAGTTCGAAGGGGTTAAAGAAATGCCAGAAACACAAATCTTGGTTCGTTTTTCTGCTGGGTCATATTTGGGTCACTTTACTGCTGACAAATTATATGCTCGCTATTCATTTTAATAATTTTTATTGATAACCTCATAACACCCTCACGTATTACATACACTTTTTTATATCACTTTTTGCCGGACACTTGTAAAACCCTCCTACGTAGGTTAACCTTTGTCACAAAAATTTAGATTTATGACGCCATTCGATTAGATGTGGTCTCAATTACTAACTATTAGTACTATTATGAAACTATTATAGTTATCGAACTTTAAAAATCATGTCCTCATTGTTGTGTGTGAAGGTGAGAAGCCAAAAATGAATGTCTATCAATTGAACTCATTATTATATGTATGTACGACTATGTATGAGTATAGTTTGTCTATGGTTTTGTTTGCTCATTTAACGATTATTTGCGTATCAAATACCAAATTGACATAACATCTGCATCTGAGTTCGACTCGTATGTCACATTGAATTCCATTCATGCCATAATTAGAGCATTTTTTTTTTTTTGGTTTATTCCATAGGTACATATTTATGTGGTACATATCAAAAATATATGGTTACATGCCATGCTATTATATGTATGTAGACTAGTCGTATTAGGTATATGGTATTCTTTTTATAGCTTTGTTATGTGATTTTGAATTTGTGACCCTTATATGTACCTTTTGTAGAGATATTTGATTACTTGCTCTAATTATGATTATGAGATACGTAGATGGGAATGCAGGGGTGCTACACATATTTCTGTGCTTTGTGTCGTCTCAATAGGATACTTCTAACTACTAATTACTATTATATAATTTTTTTTTTTAGTTCTAGCGGCATATTAGTAACGCCCTTTCCTGGTATTTGTTATACTCGTAGTAAGGGTAAGTTGTTGTTGTTGTTGTTCCTTTTCATATTATTTATTTTGATTATAGGAGTTTCGCCCTAATATCCTTCTGATAGATTTTGTGTAGCATTGTGGCGCACCTCCTTTACACATGAATATTCGCTATTAATGGAATGCGTGAAATTCCACATACACAACAATAGTTGAAGTAACAAATCTAGTATGTACATTGTTGGAAAATAGTATAGGATGGGCACATAAATGGAATTTTCTATAAAGTGTTATGAAACGGAAGTGGTTTGAGCTACTAGTATGTTACGTATAGTACTCGTGTAGGAGATGTAAGTAATAATAACTGATAGACATATATGTAGAAGGGGTGAGTTGTACATGAGCAAAGAATGAATAACAATAATTACTTTGATTACTTTGTCGGCTTGAGAGTGCCTACTATTACACATCTATATGTGCGTTGTTTTCATACATGTTGTTACAAATCCAAAGTATGATCTTGAATGTAGATAAATATATGATATATATGTACGTACAAAAGTATAATGGAATTTGCAAAGCTGATGATTGAGGATAAAAGATGGAGAAAAAACTGAAATTCGTGTATAAAAGGATGCTTAAGCTCCTACAGACAAACAATACAATGAATGCTAGTAATGTCACAGAAGCCTAGGGTGTAAATGTATGACAAAAAAAAAAAAAACTCAACTACCTACCATATAAATAATAAGTGCGTCGTGCGTGATATCATTGTGTAGGTATAGTCGGTTGACTGTTGAAATAGTAAAAGAGGTTCGAACTCATACTTTCCACTACACAATCACTAAATGATGTAGGAAGTATAAATACATGTGGTGATTTTGTAATAGATCAAAAGTTTTTTAAAAGGAATATTGCGATGAATAGAGGAGGACAATATACGAGGGCGGTCCCAGAACTACCCGACCTTACATATAGATGGCGGCAGTAGTTTGAAAAAAATTACTTTGGTGAAAAGTGGCAACCTTATAAAACATATGTTTCAAGTTAAAAGGCGCCATGTTGTTTAGTATTACTTTTGGAGCAATCAAAAGTTAACGACGTCAGTGAATTTGAAAACATGGAAAACATTGGTCACCATTATGTAATTCAATACTTTCATTTGAAAGGTCTCAGTTCAACAAATATTAAAGCTGAACTAGATTCTACTCTGGGGGAGTCTGCTCCTTCGTTTTCGACCAAAAAATATTGGTTGGCAGAGTTTAAACGAAGTCGTACGAGCTGCCAAAATGAACACCGTAGTGGTCGACCAATTGAGGTGGTATATTGACCGAAAATTAGGAGATGAAAAAGTTGTGTGTAAGATGGGTGCCGCGTTTGCTCAAAATAGAACAAAAACAACGTCGTGGAGATGTTTCTGTAGAGTGTTTGGCAATGTTTCACAGTAATTAAGCCGCATTTGGCGCATTTTGGCCATCGCATCGGCTATTGCGATGGCCAAAATCAATGAGTTAAAGCTCAAATTGCTTCAGCACGCATCTTATTCGCCAGATTTAGCTCCTTCGAATTATTTTCTATTTCCAAATTTGGAAAAATTGGCTTGGTGGTAGAAGATTTGCAAACAATGAAGAGGTGGAGTCTGTGATAGATGGCTATTTTAATGAGCTATAGAACCTATAGAAAGGTGTGATCGCTGGGAAAAATGTATAGAGCTAAAAGGAGATTATGTTGAGAAATAAAGAACAATTTTTCCAAATTTGTTGTGTTTTCTTTGTTAGGTCGGGTAGTTCTGGGACCTCCCCCGTATTTTGTAGATAGGCAATTCAGGAGGTCGACTTGTAAGGCACTCAAGAACTTTGTTTTACAAATCATTCATCATCTTCAAATTAAATATAAATCCAAATTAAATTTTTAATGCAATATTTGTTTGCCATCAAAACTCATATTTAAGTTGCTTAAGCTGATGACTGAACGAAATGCTTGTTGGCTGCCTAGAAAATTTCATTTCATTTAGTGAATTTCAAATAAAAGAATCCTAAAAGTCACATTGAATTTATGCTCCATTTGGGGGGGTAAGGTGCTGTGTGCTGTTTGTTATGAGAATTCCACTCATTATTTGATTTTTTGTTAGATTTTTTGAAAAACAAATTATCAGATGGCATTATGTTTTACACGTATCACCTACCTAAGTGCATATGCATTGGTGTGTGTTAGTTAGAATTTGAAATGCGCATATTTAAGTACGATACATCAACTTGTCAACCCTTTTGCCTTGAAGCAATCCTATAAGGACGATAACATTTGTGACTGACTGACTGACTAACTGACTCAATAAAAGACAAAAGAAGCGTTATTATAAAGATGAGCGAATGCAAGTGATTAAATGAGGGGAGAGAAAGAGCGACATGACTTTGTCAACCTCTTTTTTTTTTTTAAGCGTTTCCATTCTATTGCTGCATTCCTTTGATGATGATGATATGTTATCGTACAATACATACGTAAATATACCAGCTCTACAAACAACGAAGCATAAAATACGCATAGTAGGAGTTGATGTTGTTCCTGTTCTGAAAACAAACAGAAATGATGCATCAGAAGTTAACAGCTGAAGCAACTTTGCTGTGAAACTAATTTCATGTTGATGATAATATGAATAGATTTCATAATGATGATGATGATGAGAATGAAAATGCAAAAAAAATTAAAGCAAAAAGTAATATGAATGATGAATGTATACATGTAGATGAGAATGTGTACTTAAAAAATCAGTAAGCGTGTATTTTTTTTTTTTCAAAGAACAAGTGTATACAGTATTGTCTCTGTATTTGTATATGATAAATTCCAAAACATCGCTAACGATGGATGCATGTTGGAGTTTTTTTTTTTTTTTTTTTTGTATAAATACCATCAGTGAAATGCGTTATCAACAAAGCTAAGAAAGCTTGCAAATGGATATAAAATGAGTTCATGTAAAATAACGCGAACTTCCACTTCACAAAAACAAAAAAAAAAACAAGAATTCTTCAAAAAAGACAGTGAGTTGGGCTCAATGAGTCTGCTTGAGCGGCTATGAATTAAGAATGATGTTATATTTTTTAAAGTAAAGTGAGATGCGCGTAAAAAATGCCATATGCTTATGGTAATTGACATAAAATACGTAAAGCCAAAGGTTACTAAGCGCGCATTGCACGCACTTGAGAAATATATTCGCTCGTTGATACTTTTTTTGGGGGAGTGAGTTGTTTATTTATTATTATTTATGCAACAGCACAAAAGGTTAATATTTGAAAATATTTCAGTGTTGCCAACATTTGCTTGCTTCAAATCTTTAGATATTTCAAGACATACCGTGATATTCTATAAATTACCTGTACATTAAGGTCGTTAATATTATATAAAACACAATTTTGACTATTTATCTCAGCGAAACATTTACTCCGAACATCTTACGGGTACTTCCAAATAAAATGAATACAAAAAAAAATCTGAAAATCATCAACATTTCCTCCAAACATACTTACCCTCCATCACCACCCTTTAAGGCGGCTTCAATACAAAATGACCGAAGAAACATCTTCAAATCCAAAAATAATCTTAGAAATATTCTTTAGAGAGATGAAATGTAAGATTTTTGCCACACAACATTTCCTCTCAGCATACTACCTGCTATCTGCACTTCTTAAGGGGACCCCCATACAAAATAACCGAATAAAAAACACATTAAAATCGTCTAATAATCTTAAGAATAATCATCAATGCAATGTTAAACTTGCCCTCCCAATTTATGCTCCTCAAAATTTTCTCCCAACAAAAAATATAAATATCGACAAATAGCTCCAGCAATCGCCTTTAGAGCGGTGGAATGTATGACCAGTTTCTATTAATTTTTCCTACTTAACACATTATCTAAAGAAACTTACTCTCCATCTGCACTCCGTAATGAGGCTCCCTTACAAAATGGAAGCTTTTATAATGGCTTTCAAAACTAAAAAGTAAAAATAGGTCCAAATAAGGGATTTATTTTCACTTTACGTTTAGTTTAGAAGTTATACAAATTTTATGTTTTTCGATGCGTCAAAAAGTGGCTTTACATTTAAAACACCCTACTGTACAGAGATGCACTTGAAAAATAAACACGAAATACAGAAAGAGTGAGAGAAAATCTTTGCTCTTTTAAGCCAATTGACTCGTGACAAGCACTTATCTATCAGACATGTAAAAAATATATATATTGGGGGAAAAGTATCGGACTTTGAGCTGTTCAAAAAAAAAATACACACACTCACGCACAAGTACAACACCAGCAGATAAGCAGCTCTCACATCATTAGGCATTATTAAATCGTCGAACAGATAGTCGATACTTTTTCCGCAATCTGGAGGTGGTAAGTTCAAATCATCCAACCAAACCGTTCAACTGCCTGTTTTATCGTAGAACAAACTTAAAGTGACAAGACAAGCCAAATATGCTATGCGATGCAATACAACAATTCAAAGTATATCCAACGTAACATCATTTGCACTTGTGCAACATCAACATACTATGCACTCGAATGTTGTATGATAACATGCATTTGAGACCTTGTACCTATTTATCAAATACCAGCTACGTAGCTGGGCTGTTTGGCTGGCTGAATGCCACTTGAGCCACTTGGCTTGCAACGTGGCTTTGTGCGTGCCTGTCCCAAAACGTAAAACTGTAAGCAACGAAGCATGATTTAATTTATCACGTCTCTCTCTCCATTCCGCCAACCTGCGCAGAGCACAGCAAATATAAATCAGCACATGCCAACGCATGTGATCTCATTCTTGTAGGCTCAACATTTTGCATGGCAACAAGATGGAATGCATACGCCCAAAGAATCCAGCCAGCAGCCGTCTGGCGTGAGAAAGCAGCCAATGCAATGCCGCAACGACACAGTACTTAAGGGAAGCGGAAAATAAATAAAATACAATATATTGATTCTACGATATGATGCAGCATGATACGCGATATGAATGCGATTAAGGACGCAGGAATGTTATGCTAAAAATAACAACAACAAATTGTGGATTTTTTCCCACTTCTTCTTCTTCTTTTTCTTTATTTGCTTGAGCAGAGCTGAACAAACAAACAAACAAACAAACAAAAAGAGATCGCATGGATCTTGAAAAACCGGCTGTTTGGGAGGAATAGCAAGCAGTGAATGTTACATGTTGCATGTTGCACATTCGAGAAGGTGTAAAATGTTCAAGTTTTTTATTAAAACGCATACAAGTATGTAGCTACATGTACATAGGTAATATATAGCAGATTATCATCAAGGAATGTGGTCCGTAGTAGTACATACACCCATACATAGTACGAGTATGTTGCCAGGGAGTCGTTGCAACATTGTTGCAATTACTTGTTAAAGCAACAGCCAATATACAACTTATATACACATGCTCATATGCTCATATAAATCTCTATGATTTCTTAATGAGATTTTAATTTCTCACTACACGCTATTCACTTATTTGCCGGTTCAAGTATCAATGACGAAGGTCAAAAGACAAAAAAGGGTACATATGCGCCCAAACATATTCTACATACTAAACATACAAAATACAAGATTCTTAATTAAGCTGTATATTCGATCAGTTGCATTATTTATGGCAATAATATATGAGAATATACATCCATTTTTTTCACATTAAGTATGTATACCCAAATGCTTGTATAAGAATTTCGATGTCAAGTCATATGTTGCAGATTAATGAATATACTACAAGCTTGACGATTCTACAAAATCAAAATAGAGGATAACGAATTGAGAAGGTGTTATCTTTTTTCATAATCGTATAGTGCCTATATAACATATACACATCTACATATATATAGTATATTCATGGAATACACCTATTTATAGGTGAAACGCGGTGAAACTGGAACGAATGTTTAATTAAAAAAACTTAAAGTTAACGCCATGAAAAATCATAGTATTTTCTATGCATACATATTAGTATATAAAGTGGTGAAAATTGCCATGAACACATTTGAATCAATTTTATAAAATTTATATACATATGTGTATATATATGTATATATACATGTATATATACATATAATATCGTATGGTGACTGTTAAAGTATATGTGTGTGGTCCAATAGAGTTATAGAATTTCTTATCAATATCATTATAACTTCTTCTTCTTCTTTATAATGAAGAAATATTATAATTACATAGCGTCACATGCTCAACATATAGGCGTCTATGAAAAAAGGTACATATCGATTCTTGTTGTTTTTTGTTTTTTGTATTTTTTTTAATTGAGAAACTTAGTTTTATATACAAGAGAAGGTAACTTGTTCTATAAATTTATTAAGGAACCTAATACATATACATATAGATTAACAATCTAAGATTATATCATAATATGGCTGGCTTGAAATTAAAAAATACCCTTGTAAATAGAAGAGTGTTAGCATCCTAACAACGGATTGACGAAAGTTAAGTTAATGGATCCTATATACTATATGTAGGTATATACTCGTATTTATATATACTAAGAAGCATTATTAACAGTTTAAAAATAATTAACGAATTTGCCGTGAATATAAAAGTGGTTAAATACATGCATTGAATAACGTAATTGCACTCAATTTCATATAATAGTAATTAAGTAAATATAAAAAAGTAAATATAAAAAGTATAAACTTTTAATTTTTGGTATTTTCACATAATTCCTAATAATATTTTCTAATAATAATTTTTCTAATAATTTTCTAAAAATTTTTCTTAATATTTTTATAATAATATCTCGAAAACTAGAACCATTAATATGGATAAAATAGAAAAAAAAAATTTTAATAATATCTCAAAAGATAGAAATCTAGAAATCGAATTCTGCACATCAAATTACCTTGGAAACAACTTTTTTTTTTTGTTACTCAGCCTCAAAATCGTGTATATTTACTTGTGTAACCTAAATTGTAATTAAATTAAATAAACATCTAATAGAAGATCTTCATCAAAATAATTATTACAATAAAATTAAATTATAGCAAAGGTGATAATCTGTGAAAATATTCGAAAGTGTTAATAATTTTACATCGTTTCTAACACATTACTCGATCAAATAACGCCAATTAAAATGTTTACAATGGATTTTACTACGATACAAAGCAAAAAAAAAAAAAAAACGAAAAAACACATTAAGATTTCACAATATTGATAACGAAAATTAAATCACATTTTCATATTTTCATATACCAGCAATCATAATTACATTTAAATGTTATAAAAAAAAACCTATCTTTTCTCCCTACTCTTTATTGCCTATTATTCATATGCAGGTCATTAAAAAAAATTATTAATATGAGTATTTTATAGTGGAAAATATATTTTTTTTTTGTTGAAAAATTTTTTGACATTAATTGCATAGTGACATTTCATGCATGACAACCATTGAAAAATCTTAAAGAAGAATTATATATGGTATTATATGTGAGAGAAGGTGGAAAGAGTAAAATAAATTAACATAATTTAAGACCATATTAGATGTCACGTTAATGTCAGAAAAAATTACATATATCTATTATAAGTACATTCATACGTATAGTCGTCGTATTTTGTTGTCGAAGGGGTCGGTCTCGGGTCTGCCTGCGTGTTTGTCTTGCCTTCCTGTCAACATATGTATAAGACTCATGCTTATATACATGTTTATATGTTGACTTTGTCTACAAGTGTGTGTGTGTGTGTGTGTGTGTGTGTCTGAGAAGTTGTGTAGATCTATTAATAAAATACGATACAACAACAACATGCACGTAATAAGAAATATTTATTTCATTGAAATCCGTCCCGCCCGTAAATAGCACCTGTAGACGATTGTTTAGTTTTATTTACACTATACTCTCTCTCTCTCTCTCTCTCACTCTCTCTCTCTGTCTCTATAACTCTTGACAGAGCTTAAGGTTGAAATTATTAAATTATTTTAAAAATAATTATAAAATGAAAAAGGAAGTGGACTATAATAGTAAGACAAAAAAATTTTAAGCACGCTATTGGGAAATATTTATATGTTACATATTTTATTATTGTAAGTATGTAGTTCCTTTTTCATCTATTGTATGCAATTATAATTTGAAGATAAATTATTAAAATTATTTTTAATAAATGTAAAAGTGTAGATTATAAAATTACCTTTTAAAGTCAGCCTTACAATGTATGCCTAGTGCACATAGAGATAAATAATGATTGGATTATAATAGAGCTATGTTTAATTTTGATGCACTTTTGTCGAGCGATTTCCATTTTCGTCACGATTTGGATAGTAGTTAGAATTCTGATGCCATTTATTACAGCTAGTGCAATTCCGTACAATGAATTTTTTTTTTTTTGGATTGTAACTAACCCGATTCACAAGACACAATCTCATGTTGAGTATGAGTCTAATCGTTTTATCTTATATATACTCTCTAAAAATAGTGCAAAATAATTATATGAATTAATAGTTCCAGGCATCATTCATTTCATGTCGAGTATATAGTACATACATTGCTATTCTTATAGCTGAGCATGCGTGCTGACAATAAATTCATTTAATTTCACAGCTTTATTGCGTGCGTTTCATTAGATAAGTATATGCGATTGTAACGTGCCTTGCAGTTATTAAGAAAAATATAATTTATATTAAGAAAAAATGAATGTTTGATCTTTCAGTATAAAAAAAAAATCAACATGGGAATGGCAAAACACATTATACTATTTATGAGCAAAAAGTCAAGTGAGTTGATCATTTTATTTTTTTTCATACATTGGTCATATTTTATTTGACACAAATTGTTATGTTATTAAAAATATTACTTAAATAGATTGAGGAAAAATAAATCAAGATTTGTTTGAAGAATTCTTTACTTTTTGAACATAGTAGTAAATTTACAGCAACCGCTTCAACATTTCACCACCACCATCACCATCATCATCATAATCAGTATGACTTCAACAATAATTCGATTTTAAAGTATATGTTTATGAATAAGGTTATGTTATCTATTCGCTTTACTTTTGCTTTATTATTGTAATAAAATTAATATTAGTGGGAACATTTAATATTGGATTTTGTCTATTTTTATTTTGGATGCTTTTAAAAAATGCCAACATCACCAACAACAATCACTAGACGTACCTCTGCACACAGGAAGAAAAACTTTGTTATAGAAAGAGTAATACTATTGCAAGATATTACGAGTATGTGTAACTGTATATCGATGTCATACAATATAAATGTGATGTTCCCAATCATATTCCCTAATGGATTAGCCATAGTATAGAGTAAATATGTTCATATTATGATTTTATATATTGAATTTTGCTTAGCAATCCCTTTTGCATTAGTTTGGCACTAGTTCTGTGTCGTCATAATGAATAACATAGAAAAACGTGTAGCAATAGCGCATTAATAGGCATTTCAAAGCCAAAATGAGTTAGGCCACTAATATTATCCTTCAATTTAATAAAAATATAATGAAGAACAAAAAAACAAGCTTTCAATTTTATTGGGACATCAATTTTGCATGGAACCAAAGGGGTGGAAGTAGGGAATATATATTAATTTAAGGGAAATTTTGTACCAAAAGAATTAATAGGGGTCAGTCACACATATCCATCGCTCTAGGTGCGATTCATAGGCAATTAAGTACTCCAATGGGTCAGTACTTACTAAATTCATTTTTAATTTGAGAACCAATGAATGGATAAATGTAAAAAGTCGATTTAGAAGTAACCCCTGCAACAACAACAACAACAACAATAACTAGAACTATAAAAATGCGTGCTTGAACATGCTTCATTTTTTGTCGCTTACAAGTTGTTATTGTTGGCGTTATTGTTATACTACTTGATCTTTTGTATTGTAACGTATTATATATGTAGGTAAATATGTACTCGTATGTATATAAGTACTACCTGTGATTTCTTGCGCAATTGTCGACGCTGCTGATGATTACGATGATGATGATGCTAATAGTGATGCTGTTAGTGATGGGTAATGGGTGTTGGTGTAATAATAAAAGAAAACAATAAAAAAAATTATTATAACAATATAATAAAATAACAACGCAAGATAAGTTAAGAGAATTGACACACATACACGCACACACACACATGAATGAAAAAATCTGAAAGTGCCGCCAGTGTATATAGAAAGCATGCTGATACGTAGGTCGAATGTATTACTGAAGGGGATAGCAGCGGGTGTAACAACACAAAGGAAAACCGCAGATGCAATAGCTAGGTGCAAATAGTAGGAGAAGAACAAAGAATATGAGGTAAACAAAAAAAATTAAATAAATATTTGTCATTGCTGCTGCTGCTGCTGCTGCTGCTGTTGATGCTGTCACATTGTCGGGAAAAGTTAATAAAATTAGTAGAGTTAAAAGATTAAAAGATGATGACGCCGATGATGACGACGACGATGACGACGACGACGATGATGATGATGATGATACGCAGAAGTAAATAAAAGCAGATAAAAATCATTTGTATAGGCAAGCGAATGATAGTGGAAAAAGCATTAAATAACCGCAACTTGTTGGCTGAATGATTATTTTACTGGCCGGATAAAATAAAAAAAAAAAAACATTAAATGAAAATTGCACATTAAAGGCGGCATAGGAAAAACCGAATAAATAACAACAACAACAACAACAACATAGCTTTAGTACGTGTTTAATTGCCAGCAAGCATATTTACACAATTTATACACATATACAAACAAGCTTACAGAAGAAGAAGAAGCAAAACCAAGCACAAACAATAAAAAAAAAAAAACAAATAAGAAATGAAATGAAAAAAAAAATTAACTTGTAAAAATCAACTTTTCACTTGCTGGTCAGCATCGAAAAAAATTTGAAAAGCAAAGCAAAAAAATTAAAACAACAATCCTGGCAAAACGCATACAAGTCATCATAAATTTTAGGCGGCTTCTTTCTTATCGTTTTTTTTTGTTGCTTTCCTCCCTCTCTCGCTGCTTTCAACTTCTGATTTATTTTGTGTCTTTTCACTTCAATAAATAAACGACACAAAAAAAAAAAAAACACGAACCGACAGAAATCTCGTCAAAAAGTAGGACACCACTATACCTGAATTTGAATGAAGTTACTGTGAATGGCATAGCGAAATACGAGATATGGCGAGTGGCGAAGCAAAAATTTTGTATGCAAGTCTTTATTTTAAAAAAATATTGACGTAAATTTACGCCATTTGTTACATTTCACAATATTTTTTGCAATTTCAGTGTAATTATTTGTAAATAATGTTAAATAAAAAACACTTAATATTCACACATTGTAAATTAAAAAAAAAAGCGTAGCATCAATTAAAATAAAAATGACATTTCTATATTTAAACTTGCATATTTTTTCAAATCAATTAAAAATATAAGATTTAAATCCTATTAAATTCGTTGCCTAACAATCATCATCACAAAATCTAAAATAACGGTAAATAATTTTTAAAAAATAAACAGAGTTGCGAATTATGAAAACCTTGCACGCAGTCAAGCAGTTAGATCTTCATTTCAAAGAATTTTTACACAACAAAAAGAGCCATCACAATCTTTTATGAAATAGTCCTTTTGATAGGCATAGTCACTTTTTTGAAAAAATGTTAAGTTTTTCATTTATTATTAATTCATTGGACTAATTTTCGAAAATATGTCGTTTCTGTAAAATCCTATACATAATTTTATAACATTGGAATCAAGGGAATGATTACTTTTGAAAACGACTAGTTTCTTTAAAAATTCAATCCCATTTCAGATTTTTCGTAAAACAGGATTCTCACAATATCCCAGCACCCCAGCCCTTAAATCTTCATTTCAAAGAATTTGTACACAACAAAAGAGCCATCATAATCTTCTATAAGGACCATCATCACGTTCCATAGTCACATTTTTATAGAAATCTTTAGTTTCTCATCTATTTTTAATTTACTAGACTAATTTTCGAAAATATGTCGTTTTTGAAAAATCCTATACATAATTTTATATCAATGGAATCAAGGGAGTGGAATGGTTTTGGAAATGTCTAGTTTCTTTAAAAATTAAATCTCATTCCAAATTTTTCGTAAAACAAAATTCTCACAATATCCCAGCACCCCATTTTTAAAAATTCATCATTAATATTCGACAACTTCCTTTGCGAGATGCTAAATTCTTCAATCAAACTTTAAGTGCCACAAAAATGTAGAGTATTTATGTACTTACATGAAATAAAAATGAAGAATTACAACAAACAAAGAAAAAAAAATCACTAATGTAAAAATCACCTCTGTTTTTTTGTGACCTGTGAGAAAGAAAAAGAAATACATTAAAATTAAACATTTATTACAAATGAGCATGCGCCACAGTATTTATGTGTTAAGAATGTACACAGACGATTCGCATTAAGTTAAATGCAACTGTGTATTCAAGAAAACTCGTACGCACTAAAACGAGACGGCAAGTGTAACACCATCATCATCAAGATAATCATTCTCTGACCATTTGCCGCGACTTTATTGCATGTCTAATGAATTCGTAATGCATGCGTATGTTTGATATGTATGTTCATTTGGAGGTATTAGTGAATGCAAAATATTGTTTAAAAAAATAAAAAAGCATTATATAAATACATTCTTATAACTGTAATGTACAAAACCAGTTTCTATACAGTCATTTTTCTTTTTGGTCAATCGAAAAATCGATTACAATTTAAAGTAACCGATCGTAGTGGCGCTGTTGGTTGTAGTAGGTATGTATATAGTTTGGCCCAAATATGTTGCTTCTCTTCTCTTTTTGTCAGGAATGTTGTTTTATTATATTACTTAGCGGTAATGTTGTTGGCTTTATTTTTCTTATATCCTTTTTTTTTTGCAATATTCAAACGTGATTTATTTATTAAAATTGCTTTGAACTAAATATTTTTCAAGATATTTTCGGAGTTAAAATGCATAAAAGATACATAAAAGAACCCAGTAGAAAATGTGAGTACTTCACACAAGTCGAGAGAAGCCAGTTATACGATCACAGAACAAAGAGTTTTCTTAGTGCCGACTAAATGGGCAATTGTATGAGAGCAACTTTGGTTCCGAGCGGCTTCATATGCTATTACACGGTAAAACAATTATTTTTTCTTTATTTTACATTGTTGTAAAATAACTTACATTTAGAAAAGTTACAAGTTGTGGTTATAACTTATGAAATACTACATCGCTTTCAATCAATGATGTTTGCAATTCCAAAAATCGCAATTCGGCATAAATATTTTGCTTGTCACTGTAAAAGAATTACCAGAAGTATTATAATTGCTTGCCAATATACACTATGAGTACAGCTCTACAAAAAAAAAAAAATTTTTTAAATAAATTGATCCAACCGAGAATCGAACCGAAGAAAGTATGGACAAGAGACTACAATTTGTATGTATACAGAATTATAATCACTAAAGGGTTAATATAGATCACCTTCTATGCTTTTATATTAATTTAATTTATATAATATGAAAATGTTCAGTTATATTAAAAACAAGGTAAAGAGAGGGAGAGAGAGAGAGAGCATAGGAATAAAATGCTAAGGCTAACTAAACAAAACCTAACCTATTATTGCTATTATGAAGAAGAAAATTTAGGGCAACCTCAAAATTTATGGTTGCAAAATTTCCTGAGTAAGCAAAAATAAGCATATAGAAAAGTCAAGAAGGAAAAAATATCAAATAATAAAAATAAATATGACGGAGTGAGTATGTATGGAAAATGAAAATAAAATGTACATAATTTTTCATAGTAAATAAACTTTATGGGTATTTAAATTAATGAAATAAAAAAGAAAATGCGAAAAATATATTTATATAAAAGTTTCATGTGAATAACACTGCTGAAATAATGCTGATGGGGGGCAATTATGGGAATTATCTATTGTTGCGAGTAAAAAAAAAGTACCAACTAACTTTTATCGAGTTAAAAAAAAAATTTTAGGAAAATAATGTTTAAACAAGTATTTCACCACATGAGTGTAGTAGACATAGATAATACAATAATAATCATGGCAATAACAAGTGTAAGAATAATCAAACAATAACAGATATAGTACTAAAGCTTTCCTCTCCGTCTCTCTCTCTCTATCTCTCTTTATTCTTGCTGTTCACTCAACTGTTATTAATCGTGCATTTGTATAGCCAGGTAGATAATAAATAGTCCAACTGAATGACAAATATTATCGTATATATACTAATGAGCGAATGAATGATATTAACATGGGGTGTAGTGGTGATGAAGATGAATCCTGCATTCTTTAGATAGGCGCCTGTCTGTATAGAACAATATAAATACTCATACATATATTTGTATGTATGATAACTAAAATATATAACATTGTGACAATGACTATCACCAACAACCATAATGACAACGAAATAAGTAGATAAATTGAATCGGACGATAAATAAAAGCATTAGCTAGGAGTAGAAATCAATAGAAGCAATATACGAATAGTCGAAAATGAGGGAGAGTATACAAAAAAAAAGAAAACGAAGACCTACTCATCCTATCCTTAAGCTTCAGAAAACTGTCCGGCAATTCAAATAAATGAATATTAGTTATTCCCCTTTACAGTTAGTAAACATGGGGATAATTCATCTGAGTCATCCCTTCTTCTTCACAGCAAGTTAGGCAGCCTTCAGTTAAGTAAATTAGAATGGATAGAGAAGAGAATTTATATAAAATCTTTTAAGCACACAGGTCAAATTGTGTCTAAGGCTTATGATAAGAATATATGACAATTATTCAGATGTATAATATCACATTTTCATGCGCAAAGCGTGAAAACATACATTCGGAAGCATAATTTCGTATGGGAGGTATGCGTGGATTTTATCCGATTTGATTCCTTTTCGAATATATTTATTCGCCAGTAAATAAAATCGTGAGTAGCGACTTTTAGCTTGATAGCTTTATATTTTCATGCACAAAACGTGAAAACATACATTCGGATGCATAATTTCGTATGGGAGGTATGCGTGGATTTTATCCGATTTGATTCCTTTTTGAATATATTTATTCGCCAGTAAATAAAATCGTAAGTAGCGAGTTTTAGCTTGATAGCGTTATATTTTCATGCACAAAACGTGAAAACATACATTCGGATGCATAATTTCGTATGGGAGGTATGCGTGGATTTTATCCAATTTGATTCCTTTTCGAATATATTTATTCGCCAGTAAATAAAATCGTGAGTAGCGACTTTTAGCTTGATAGCTTTATATTTTCATGCACAAAACGTGAAAACATACATTCGGATGGATAATTTCGTATGGGAGGTATGCGTGGATTTTATCCGATTTGATTCCTTTTTGAATATATTTATTCGCCAGTAAATAAAATCGTAAGTAGCGAGTTTTAGCTTGATAGCTTTATATATTCATGCACAAAACGTGAAAACATACATTCGGATGCATAATTTCGTATGGGAGGTATGCGTGGATTTTATGCGATTTGATTCGTTTTCGAATATATTTATTCGCCAGTAAATAAAATCGTAAGTAGCGACTTTTAGCTTGATAGCTTTATATTTTCATGTGCAAAGCGGTAAAACATACATTCGGAAACATAATTTCGTATGGGAGGTACGCGTGGATTTTATCCGATTTAACTCATTTTTGAATATATCTTTCTTTAACTCCACATTGTAGGTACAATTCATTTTATACCTCAACTATTAGGCAAATGGAGGTAAATATTTCAAGTTCTTAACTATCGTTTAGTCGTGCAAACAAAGCTCTATTTTACTGTATCCTTTATTATTCTTTTTTGCCGACAATGTATCTTATCTCAATAAATTTTAATACAAAAGGATAGAAAATATCGGCAATCGTTTGTTATTCATTTCTTCCTTTTTTTCATTTTTGGTTTAACTTCCTCTTTTCATTTTCCTTTTCCTTTTTTTTTTTTTGCTGCTTTACATTATTTTATGTTGCTCTATCTGTATCTGTTTGTTTAACCTTTCCAGCGAATATCAAAAGAAAAACGAAGAGATTGTTACAATGTATGAAATCAATAACAAATCGATTGAGTTACCAAGCAGACATCGTTCCAGACGGCAATCATATCTAGTCATAGAGAGCCACATGTACATATGTACATGCATACATATACAAACACATATTTGGATAGATAGATAGACAACGGTTTTGTAACCAGCTGTTTGTAGACACAAAAGACAAATATTTTCTTTCACTTGTTTCATCTTTTTGTTTGTTGTTGTTTTTTTGTTTGTTGTTGTTTTTTTGTTTTGTGTTAATACATAGTTGCTTCTTTATTCCCTTACTTTGCTTACGTGAAATTCGATTTAGCTTATTTCTCTTATTTGGTTTTTATTCGTAAGTATTTATTCGAGTGTGTTTGCTGCTAACGTGCTTCTCTATCTGTGTCCTTTGTTTGTTTGCAATTGTAAACCATTTGTTAGCAAGCAATATCCTGCTAATTTTGTTCGATTCTTCTATTTGTATGCTGTCATATTTATTTTTCATTTTTCTTCTTCTTTTATGGGTTTATGAATGATGAGCAATATAGATACATAGATAGCAGTACGATATACATACTAAGTAAATATGAGGATCAGATTCTCAAACCTATTGTATATATATACTCATATCTATGTATGGAGGTTGACAACACTTGACTGATGCAGAATGACATTTGTAATTTTATTCATTTTTTGTTTGTTTGTTGTTTTTTATGTAACAAAAAGGACAGAAATACAGAAGAATCAAGTATTATGACTCAATTTGGTATATAAAGGACGGCACAAGCAGAAATTTCAAGATGAAGACACATGTGTTTGTGGCTATATTTATGCTATAACATTTATTAAGAGTGCTTAGTTGGGATATTATAGGATTAGTAATGAAATTTAGCCAATTTTACATTGAATATTTGTATTTACTTTTTGATACGGGTTATAATGGAAAGAGGGTGTTACTATAAATCTACCAAATAACACAATTTGAAAGAAAAATTTTGTATGGATTTTTAACCTCAGAAATTTCATTAAAAATTATATTTTTCTAACGATATTTAACGATATAATTTCTGGTTTGAAAACTCGAAAAACACTGAATTAATACAGCGCCATGCATGTTTAAAGCTCTCAGCAAAGTGAAAATACAAGAGAAAAAAAAATCTCTTTTAATATACGATGAGTAACCAACTAATAACAAATTAATGTTACAATTGCACTATGTGAATAATAATCAAAGAAGCGACAAAGCACCGACGCTAATGCTACCGGAAATATAAAGGCGATAATAATCAAATAGAGATTATCGCGTTTTAATAAATAACCACTCAAATAAAACGGATGGTGTTTAAAATAACAACAACAACAACAACAACAAGAGATGATCGTTGTTCATCTCTACATAAATACTCGTTATATTACCAATACTTGCATGTAACCGCCATTCACTTTAAACCCACACTGTTGGAGAACAAATGAAATAATGGTGTGGATCATCACAATAAGTAAATGCCGAAAAAAATACTTACAACGAAATCGAATACAAGTCTACAAGTATTTACTTGCTTAGTTGTTGTATGTAGTATTGAAATTTAAAACGTTCGATTAAGATTAAAAAAAATCAAAAAAAAACAACCAACCAACCAACCAACCAACTACGATTGAGTAAGTAAGGAGAAACGAAACGCGTGTCATTTCATGTTGTCTATGGATATACATACATTAAGTTTTTATTAAGTTGATGTCAACCCACATATAGTTTTTCATGCAATCTCAACTTAGATGAGCTTCCACAAAAAAAGACACAAACATTTTTTGTCAAAAAAATACAAATTTCAACTGTTTGATGTAGGTTGAATGGAGGATGGATGGATGTATGAATGAATAGATGGGTTGGTTAGTTGATTTCACTGAATGTTTGAATACAATAAAAAGTTAGCAATAGCAAATAGATTGGCTAACAGCGCCAAGTGTATACCCTACACGTGTTAGAATTTACGTGTGCAAAATTTGAAAACATTTATTCGAAATGCGATGATTCGTTAGTAAAAATATTCGATATAAAGGTATTATGCTCGAGAGAGATAACTTAGTATTGCGCAATAGAGTGCAGCAAGAATGTATTCTTTTGCATCTTCAAAACACTCTATTGATATTATAATAATAGAACCTCTCATTCATTCTCACTAAGCAAATACGAATTAGAGTGACTAAAATAGAAATAGAATGGAATGGAGTGTATGTTTCGTTTTCATAAAATGAGTCGAATCTCAACATTTGCAAATGGAAGTAAAGCATTTGGGAGTACTCTAAACATTCGTTTTACCTTTCTATGTTACATTATAAAACACATTACCAAAAAATACAGTAGATAAGACAATATGACGCGGCAAGACGCAATAATACAAATCATCAGTGCCTGTCATGAAAAGCAACAACATACTCGTAGTATTCTCAAACTCTCGTAGTACTCTCAAATATTCGTTTATTTGAAGAGAAAAACGAATGTATGGAATATTGCTTGTACAAGAAATGAGTGGAGTATTCTATTTGCCTAATATTTTACTCTCACTCATTCTCATATGTATTGCAAATATTGTACATGTTTTGAGAGTAAAGAGAATCATTCGAAAATCGATTACATTCTCGCAGCTCTTTATTGCGCAAGGTCTGCAAACTTACTTCGAAAACATAATTATTATGCAGGCGTTTTCATATTCAAGCATATTTTCAAAACAGAAACATCTGTGCAAAACGATAATCATAATTTTGAACTTATTCGCTGGCAATACTTGAGTGTAGGGAATAGATCGTTAAAAAAGCAACAAAACAGAAAAATAAACATTAAATCTCTTTGACATAAAAGTGGAAATGTAATATTTGTGTGTGTGAATTTTTGGTCTTCCTCTCAGATTAAATTAATGCATTCGTTTGCATTTTCCACATCATTTGGCATCGAAAAGACACAAGACGATAAAGAAAAGAAAATCACAACACATCTCAACTACCTACCTAATATCGTGCTTCAAAATATAATATAAAATATTGTATTCTTACGAAAATACCATAGGTAGATTTAACTGGCAGTTTAAAGATCTAGTTAAATACTATATCCAACTACTTATACCCATTTGCACAAGCTATATTGATCCGTAGATTATGAATGAACTACATAATATGTAGTAGGTACATGTGTGGGCTTCAAAATGCATATGGATATGGAGTTACCTGTGTACCATATACATATAAAGCCTCTCAACAATACTCATTGCAAATCATCAATTGTAATGAGTTTGAAGTGAAGTGCAACAGAATTGAAGCCTCTTTTTGCTTAGCTATGATATTTTAGACCCTATTGATACCTACGTATATGAGTGTGTGTGTGTAATAAATCATGAATTGATGTTGTGTATGGAGTCGAGATTTTCGAGGTTTCGTTTTTTTTTTTTTTGTAGCAGTAGCAATAGAATGAGATTAAGAACACGAAAAAAAAACCATCGTACCTTCCTAATGGTCTAGAATGTGTGCAAAATTGTAACAATTGTTTGTGATTAAGTAAGCATTATAAATGATATTGTAAAGGTACTTAATTTGAGTAGCTACTGTAATACTTGTATAATGCTAGGGTGCAAAAAACATTTATATATACAATATATAGACAAAAAATTCGAGTGTCCTTCAAAATTACAAAACACAACTGCACATATAATCTTTAAAATAACTATGTATGTTTTCAAACAAAGAGAAACTTGTTTACAAATGACATTCGTCGAAATACGGATTGAAAACTAAAAAGTACGAATATGGTCATATCGGATCAATATAAGAAAATTATACACTTCACTGAGTAGTTAATTGCAAAATAAATACATGCAATTTTGGATGAAAAACTAGCTAGAGATACCAGGTGTAATATGGCAATTCATTTGTAGACTGACCTTTTCGAACATTTCTACGTTCATGTCGTTTTGTCATTATGAATACAATTTGTACTTTTCTATGGCTAAACCTTTTATATTTGAAACAAACAACATCAATAAGGGACATTTGTTTGACCAAAGTCCAGTCGGAGATATAACCATTTTCGGATTACTATAAACCAGTGTAAGCTCTCTTTGTGGGTCGTTGAGGTTTGATACAATATATTTCCCCTACAAGAAATTTGCCTCTTGGAAGCAAAACTTACTGCCGCAAGTTCCTACACAGTTTTCATAAAGTCTTATGGAGACTTCGGAAACATAATTGGTTGAGACCTTTTCGAAATATTATGGAAGCTTTAACGATAATTTATTTTACTTGGTTGGATTCAATTAATTTTCCTATATATTAGTCTACTACTAGCTATGCTATGGCATTAATGAGTCTGAAATATCCTGTTGAATTAGCCGAGACACGAAACATCTATAAAGAATGTAACAAAAATCCTAAAGAATCGCAGCAAAGCTTCTTTCTCGAAATTAGAAGAAACTTAGCTGCCTATTTTTTATGCTGAGGTCAAAAAGTATGACTTCTAAGCAACCCATTATTATTTTCGATAACATCACAGAGCACGTTTAGAAAATTTTTATAATTATTGGACATCCTTTACACACTTCTTAGTAGTAATTTCCGTTTTCGTAGAAGAATCTCACTTTGATCACTTTGAAGGTGACCTAATTAAATTAATCTGATAACAATAACAACAGAAAAGTTGTTGTAACACAACATTAAGGCATTATAACATAGTTTAAATGAAAAAAAAAAAAAAATTGTAACACGTACCGGACGTTAATGTCCAAATCATCAGCATCATCAATATGGCTTTTTTTCTTTACGGTACAATTTGTTATGGAATTTCAGAGTAAGTACAAAAATTTAATGGAAGTAAGTAATATTTCTTTTTTTTTTCTTTTTTACTGTTTACTGCCGCCACGAAAAAAAAAACAACAACAACAACAAAAATCACTATATTGAAAACAAAAGAAGCACATAAGTAGCAGAAAATGTTCAAGTTTCATCATCACTTGCAATCGAAATTCTTTAAAGATAACAATAAAAATACAACAACAACAAAAATCATAAAGAAAACAACAAAAAAGAAAAGCACAAAAGGTAAGCGTGAGAATATTTAAGAAAACAAAAGGTTTGCCCCAATCGTCTGTCGTGTGGTGTTGTATGGTGGCAAGCATCATCGTTGCTCTTGGCTAGCTAACTGACTAGCTGGTTGGATGCCTTTTTATGAATCAGTATCATCTTCTTGGGAATTGAAACGGTTAAGATGTGCTGCTATAAACATACATATGTGTGTGAATGGTAGTGGTACAAAAATGGAATGGTCACAAAAATATGCGTATGCGCTTCGTAACACTGGACATCCAGTGAATTATTAACTAAATGGTAAGTATGAATGAACATTTAGAAATTTTATTGAATGAAATATAACATAGCTATGCTGTGCCAGCTAATTACCGCCACTTCTGATACTGAGTGCTGCTCCCTTTGTGGTGAAGGGCGTTTAGGCAAGAAGTATTTTGTTTTTCGAATTCCAATGTTACATTGGCATTCTGCGAGTTCAAAGTAATTATGAAATACGAAAAGAAAAAATAATCATTTTGATATCCAACCTGCATCGAAGAAGAAGAAGAAGAATGCTCCCAGACTTATCAACCGATTTCGTATTGCAATCTATTTGCGATATAATTTGTTTTACTGTTCTATTATAGAGCTCTTGCAGAATAGCTTAACGGCCAATTTTTACTATTACAAGAATTGCCTATCAATAGAAAAAAATCGATAAGAAATTTGTAACCAAGTGTAATTGAAATGCACACAAATCAGCAAGATCGGTGTTACAGAAAAACGTAGGGACAATCATGAACGAACATGTCCATTTCAATGTACATATATACCATAACGATTAGAGTGGCCTTTACATATCAACTTTTAATATTTTTTTTTTCATTTAACGGACAAAAGATTTTTGAGAATAAAAACTTTTTTCAAATTTGTTTTGGCACGAGTAAATTTCGAATAACTTCAGCATGCGACATAAATACTTGTATGATAAATTTAGCTATCCATACCTTAGTTCATAGTAGCAACAACATTATTTATTTGCTTTTTTATTGCTCGACTTTTTTTTTACTTCATAAAACAAAGATTAAAAATGCTTAATTGAAATATAACAAAAAAAAATTAATATACATATTGCAACTTAGTTCTTTTACATAAAATTTAGAGTAATATTTTTAAGATTTCTATTTTCTTAAGAGATAAGAACCACTCTAATATATGCACTTACATACATAGTTATCAGATTCATATGGATTTATATAAGTGTAGACATATGCCAAAATCAGCAAAACCAACCAGACATACAATCATTCAACTGAGTGACCACCCGACCACAAGATTTACAACTGAATGTACATACATACATATAAGGAAAAAAAACGAATGCGAAGAAAAAGAAACATCATGACATGATTTTCGTGGTCAAGACCAACAACATCAAAAAGTGTTGAGCTTGAGAATTGAGGTGTTAAAGCGTACAAAATGGAATTTCATAATAATGCACAAATGTATGTAGGTATGTGAATTAGGGCGTGTTAAATTATTGAGCTAATTCTAAGTACATATATTTGCTGAAAAAATATGGATCCGATATCTCTCATTTTAATAAAATAGTTTTAAAAATTTTGTAAGGATAGCAAAATTTTGTTTTTTTCAAAATATGGGAGGATGAAATTAATTTGAGAGACATAGTATTCCTATTGATCCAACCTAATGTGGATATTTATACCTGCACATACACATATGTATATGTATGATATTTGCAGCATCAGAGAGAGAGAGAGAGAGAGATAGACAGAAGAGAGAACCTTGTAGGTAGGTGATCGCGAAAATGAACCATGCAGCTAACCATTTCAGGATCATCATACTGAACATATTGACCATAGCAGATACCTGTTTATTAGCCATACATGGAATGATGATAACAATAATGGAACTACTCATTGTCGTCATTCCAGCGGTGGGCAACAGGTAACGGAATGCAATAAAAACAAAGCAGAGGAGGAAAAGAAATAGAAACGCATGTGTAGCAGTAAGAAAAATGCAACCATCCCTGCTGGACATGATTGAACGAGCGCATTAAAACTAAATTTTAATTTTACTAAAATATCATACACTGATTCTATTAGGTGCTACCTAATAAAAAAAAAATTTTTGATATTCAGTATAATCCATTTTTACATTTCTGATCTGATTAATTTTGGATGAAGATCTAAATACGTCATCATTCACTAGAGTAAGCGGGACGATTTGATACGACGACCAATTGGCCAATTATGTCCTCATACTCATACCAGTCATTTGACCGGTCATTTAACCGGCAGGGATGACAACCTGAGTATGAGTAAGAATAAACGTAAACGTCCATCTACCTTACTTACGTGTATAGTTGATTATAATAGCAATAGCAATAATTTTCTCTTATTATTAAGAATTTTTACGCGTGTGACAAAGAGTGATAAAGAGTGTGAGGATTGAAGAAAGAATACGAGTAGGCTACAAATGGACCACACAGATATGTTGTTTTGTATTGATGTATGCTATATGTTGTGAAGTAGGTACCATAATACACCAGTCAGCGTGTTATTTTTTTTTTTTTTTGTCTAGCAGCGCCATTTACCTACCTTCGTTTTGTCCTAAGTGGTCAATGGTTGACCTTTTCCTGCTTCTTATTCTTTTCTATTTCTTTTTGACAGCTCTTTACGAACTATTAATAATCATTTTTTGTTTGTCCTCTTTTAAATATTGATTTTTATATTTTATATTCTTTTGTTAAGTCTCATTTTATAGTAGGAAGAATGTCTTCTTTTTGTCGATCGTCCATAAAAGTCAACAAATATCTTAAAAGGAGACAATGAGAAGTTGCCACAGAGATATATAATTACATACATACCTACCTATTAGATTAGTTATCTGATCTCTTAGCACCTTTCAATTAAAGGCTTCTCTCTACTTTTTATTAATGAGTTTCTATTTCCACTTTTCTATTATCCATAGGTACTCGTATGTACTAATGTGTACTTGTGTGCATTCGGGTGCATATGATTGAATGCGTACCACAAAGGAGAAAATGAGATAGAGGGCTTTGAAAGTACAAGTGAACTGACACATAGCGGTTGTAATTACAATCCACACTAAGTAACAAATAATGAAGATCAAAAAAATATTCATTGTGATTTTAGAGCTCTTAGTGATGGAGTGTAATATTTGCAGTTTCTAAGGAGGTCTACCAAATTTTTGTCCAGATCCATTGCACCCATAGTGCGCCCTATAGCTTCAAAGGTTGATAATTTTGCCATATTTTCTTCCGAACAAAACATTCTTCGCAAATATTTCACTGATATAGAAGCTAATGTGGTCAAATTGTGGTCAAATGTCTTTAAAAATGCCACTTTTGTACGATTTTTCAAAATTCAATTCTATAATTCGTAAATGGTTGGTCAGTTGTGTAGCCTAGAGCTTAAGAAAAGAGTCGTCTAAAGTCTCCATTGATGAAAAATCACTATCTCGTGCACATGGAATCATCTTTTTTGCATGGCTCACAAATGATTGAAAATATGATTCAATTTCAAAAATTATTATATTTATTATTTAGAAAATGTTTGACATTTGTCTTCATTTTAAGTATAATTCTCGGAATCATTATGGTGTGTCTCACCTTGTTATAAAAGAACATGAAGGATTTTTAATAGTGAATTTCCCACTTCGACAATAAATTTCGGTATTGAAAATAAGATATTTTTTCATCTAAACATTTGAAAATTATATACTGTTTTTGAGATAAATTTGTTATTTTTCAAAAATTATTACGCAGCATAAGAGATATACATACATATTTATTTATGTTGACTACTGTAAAAATGTGTTTAACAATAGTGACTTGGTGTCTGAGTGCACTATATGAATTTTCAGAAATTTACGTTTAAGTATGTTTGTGTGTGTGTGTGTGATATTAATTCCTAGAATTTTTTTTTTTTTGAAAACGATGAATTGCGTATATGAATACTTGTATCACTTAAGCATTTAGCTTGAGAACCAACCAACTATGTACATACAAGCAGTAGGACAAGAGCAAACCAAAAGTAAAAATCAATAAAGGCATAAATAAAAATATAGGTGTTATTTCGATGTTTTTTTTTTTTTTTTGTATTTGTTTGTTTGTTTGTTGCACATTGATTGATCGCTGCTGATTTATCTAAATAACAAAACAGTGTAACTGTGTACATACATATGTACAACACTACCACTGCTGCTACCACTAATAAGGCAAAGAATAAAAGGTGTTAATTTAATATTGAATTTTATTTTGGTCAAAATAGAATTTTAAACTGTTTTTCATTCTCTCCTATCTATTTAGTTATTTCGATCTTCAAAGTTTTTTGCTAAAAGATTTTGCTTACGAATGGATTTCTATTGAGCTCTCTTCTACAAAATATAAAGGTTCGTCTCGATACATGAAATTTTAGAGCTTCCTCACGGGCCCTAAATTTTTAAATTAAATAATTTTTATCATTTTTTCTTATTATTTAACCATAATATTCCGCATATAGAAGGGTCTAACATATGACCGATCCTTATTGATTTTCTCTTTTTAACATTTTTCGGAAACATACTTATTTTCGGTATTTTCATACCCTATGGCGACTTTCCTACAAAATTTTTATTTTTACAAATTACGCTCTTTCAGCTCCGAGAGCGCCCCTACAGAGCTAAGATGCATGACCGACCCCGAAGGTTTAAAAATTTTCTAATAAGATGTGCCTCTAGGAGGGTGAAATGTAAGTCGAACCCTTTAACCCAGAACTTTTATCTTTTAAATATTTTTCTCGAATATTCATAATACTGTCATACAAAATTAACTAAAAAAAATCTGAAAATCGACAAATAAGTCCTTCTTTGGAACTTTAGGGATCCTGAACAATTTCTAAAATGATATCAAATGGGACGAAGCATTTTTGTTTTATAGTTTTTTTTTTTTGCGAAATTGATTATTTTTTGCATCTGGCCACATTAATATAGGTATTGTTATTTACTTCTAGTAATTGTGAAGAAAAAAAAGAATATACAATACCAACTCTTCACAACAATCCCCAAAATACACTCATAACAATGAAAAAGAAAACAAAAAGCTTCACAGCTTATGCTGGCGCTTACAAATATTTAAATAATGCAGTAGGTATGCATCTGTGTGTAATAGCTGCTGCCAGTGTCAATACCACCCTATCAGTCTACATATCGCCAAAGAGATGCTTTAAACGAAATGTAAGTATAGAATTTTGTATATAAAAAGAAAAAACAGAAGATAGAGCAACAACATGAAAATAAGAATGACAACAACAACAGCAAAAGCAAAAAAATGCAATTGCACATGTTGGGTTGGTTTCTTGCAAGTGCAGATGCAGAACAAGAAATGAATATCGAAAAAATATCTACAACAAACATCAGCACCAGAAGTGCAGAAAAAACATCACATCAATTCTTCTACTGTGAAGGAATTTCCTAAGTTTGGCGCTTCAGAAACTGTTGGTAGAACAAACAACAACAACAAATATTTTGTTTCCTTTTACTGTACAATATTTGTTGTTGTTGAAATACTTACCTATGCATGTATCTAACAATAATAAGTCGAGTAAAACAAAAAAATTGCTATAAAGAAACGGAAAAGGAAAATATGATGGATCTTGGCATTGTTGTTTTTGCGTTGTGAAGGAATGTGGCCAGAATTAAAACGGAAAAATGGCTAAAGAATTAAGACCAAGTAAGTCTATACGATAGCTACATATTATATTTTGAAATATTTTGAAATTTTTTAAGAAATTTTGTTTAGTTGAGGAAACAGTTTACCTTATTGACGACTTTGCAAGAGGACTACTCTATTCTGTCGGTGGTATGAATTCATGTTTATCCGACTTCAATGATTCTTTTCGAGTTGGACAGGAAATGCTTCAGTTTGTAGTCAATTTCACGTGATGGTTCACATAAAAGCCACTTAGATCACTTACTAAACATCTACATGAAATTTAGTTCAATCGTCAAACTTAATTTTCTTTAGCACTTACTAAAGCATATTGTTTATAAGATTTTATAAACAATAACTGCTATTTTTCAAAAGCAGTTCTGTTTCTTTTGTATTTATTTTTCATGACAATATAAATATTTTCTATTTTTTGTCCAGCAAAAGTACACTCTGCAGTTCCTACTCACATAAATACTTGTGGTAGCCCACCAAGCAATAATAATGGTGGAAGGAAGAAAAAGCAATTTCTTGAACAATATGAAATTCTTTCTTAATGGAATTGCAACAACAATAATAACAACAACAACCATATTATATTAATGGTAGTATGTTTTTTTTTTTCCACAATGAGGTTGTAATACTTGCATCACACATTTAAGGTTGCCAATGCAACTGAAACTCAAAGAATCATACGAGTATAATGTGCAGAGAATTAGAAAGAGAGTGAGAGAGAGAATGTGGGAAAATCATGCATATCTAGAGAGTATGAAAGCAGCAGCAGCAGCAGCAGCAATCTAAGAATGCATCTTTACTACTACCTTTGCGCTAATGTGGCCTTTGATGGCCCTTACTATATGCACATTCTATTGTATTACTTCCTTTGGTGGCGCTGTTGCTGCTTCTTCAGATGCTTCAGAATGAAGCTCTGACACTGTTGCAGTTGCTTTTTCATACATGCACTTTAACTCTAAACCAAGTTCAATGCGTTCTGCGTTTATTCAATACCCATTCACTACTATGTATCACGAGAACGGAGATGACGATGTCTACCAAAAAATGATTAATGATTGCAACAATAAAGGTAGAGAAAAAAAAATACGATGATATCGATGCGACCATGTATCTAGATAGACAATGTTTGCTGCACATTCATTCGAACTTCTTTGTTTTTAGCGTTTCTTTTACTCTTTTGTTGGCAATTTACTTATTAAATACTGGTAAATGTTTGTAAAAATGAATATGAGAATTATTTTATGTACAAAAAAGGAAAACGAATATTCAATTCATGAAAAAATTTAAACAAATTCGAAGCCATATGATGGAGTTTCAGTTATGAGTAAATTTTCAAATTATAAAATAAACAGAGCTCCTTCAAATTCTGTTCCATTCGTTGGTGGTAAAACTTATAATTGCTGTGGGCTTGATTTTACCTATGTGGTTTGGAGTCAAGATTCCGTTACCTTGGTAATCAAGTCTACGTCTTGCCACCGCTAGGCATTTGAAAAGAATATGTTCCGATGTTTTCTGCTCCTTATGACAGAGTCGACAGGTATCGTTTTCTACCACACCTATTTTTTCATATGGTAGTTAATGTGGTAGTTATTATTATTTATTTATAAATTTAGGGATTAGCCGAATCAGACCACATATATGGGTCCCTTTTCGTCTAATGTGGTAGTTAGTTTTATGTCATTTCTGCTGAGGTTAAGAACAGCATCCACCTTAACATGTGTGGGATCATTAAGTACCTTCGACAGCCGCATGACCGTTTGGGCTCTCCAGTAGTCGAGTAGATCCCGTTTCTCCCTCTCACATATGTATATTCTGTCAAATAAGTACCCGGAAATCGGAAATTCTCATTTATAATTTTCCCTCTGAGAATATTTCAAAAAAAAAAATTTTTTCCCAGGTTGGCACAACTGTCAGCCACTATTCTGTGAATTTTTATTGCTATGTGTCATTTAGTTTGGTTACGGCGTCATTAGGAACCAGTCAACCTTTTGTGCGCGTTGCGATTTTTACTATGGATAAAAATATCGAACAAAGAGTTTGTGTGAAATTTTGTGTTTCAAACGAAATTTCTTGTGCCAAAACGTTGGAAATGTTGAAAAAAAAACATTTGGTGATTCAACCATGTCGAAAACTCAAGTTTACGATTGATATAAATCGTTCAAAGAGGGGCGAGAAGAAATCGCAACGCACACAAAAGGTTCTCAGAGGGAAAATTAAAAATGAGAATTTCCGGGTACTTATTTGACAGAATGTATCAAGTTGTTTATGAAACTGTTTGTAACCCCGCAGAAAGGCTCTGGTCCAATGAAAGGAGTGCTTGCGCCTTCCTTTGCAAGGGAGTCGGCTATTTCGTTTCCCTCGTATCGAAGGGGACAATATAACCCGCTATAGGTTTTGAATAGAAAATATCCTTTTAAAAATTGCATTTTTATATCCAAAACATTGACCCCAACAAACACTACAGAGTTTTCTAATCCACATTAATCCACGAATTGTATCCACTCTGTGAAGAAAAAATATGAACTTTGCACTCGTATACCTAAGAAAGTATCATTATGCATGATTATCTATTATTTATTTAACTCTTTTTTTTGGTTCATTCTTTGTCTGATCCCTAAACTATTTACGTGCATGTGTACGTTAGGGTGGGTCAAATTTTTTACCAACAAATTGTATATGAAAAAAAAGAAATTACCGTGGTGGGTAAGCTTAACTTCGATCAACAACAACAACAACTTTTGAATAGATAACGTTTTATGTTCGCGCTTAAAGTGTGAAAGCATATATTCGACAACATAATGTAATTTTATACGAAAGGTGGGCATGGTTTCCATCCGATTTTGCCCATTTTCTAATGCTATGTATATCTATTCTTTCGGTTAGGACAATTTCATATATCGTTAGAAAAAAATAGTTTACATAGTTTGATTTGTTTTCTCCATACTAATTTGACCAACCCTAATGTACCTACTTAGCCGTAAATACTCGTGCACTCCTATGAAATGCCTTTTGATTAAACACTTCAAACGATACCAATGACACCGTATCATGATTAATATCAATGCGGTAAAATAAATACGTACATGGGATTCAAATGCAAATGGAATTGAAATAAAAGCAGCGATTTCAACAGAATGCAGAAGCTGTAGAACAGAAAAAGGTTTACTGAGAGAACAAAAGAAGAGAGATAGAAGTAAAAAATATGCAAAAGAAAGAAATTCTTCACTATTTCAGCAGCTCAATTCAACTGAGCCTTTGGAATTTGAGAAGTTGTACTATACACATTTTCATAGGTAGAAGGATTTGTTTTATAAAGGGTAACCTATTTAACGTCAAAAAGTCTCTTAAGTGTGACAATCCAAGTGTCATTTATACTCGGTTTTATCATTCACTGATGGCAAGGTTGATATAGCAATAACTTATGACATTTATAGAACTGTCTTTCGGAAATCGGGGTTCTGTCGATAAGGTTCAGAGATAGTCATTCAGACTCGTCATTTAATAGAGCAAATGTTGACACCGGAAAATCGTTTGAAAATTTTGAAATTTTATTTCGAAAACTCAATTTGTTTCTTTGCAGTTGAGCTGATTTGATTTCAGCGAAATGACGTTACATACCATATCAAATACTTGAAATCTACAATCTCTGCTAGGCCCTATTTGGGCTAGTCGCACTCACTTTCAAATAATAAATTGCTTATAATTATATATTGGAAAAAATTCACTTCAGACTACTTTTGAGCATTTAACAAAAATAAAAGACACCCTTTATGTACGTACATTTATTTGATTCATGGCTTTAAGCAGGCACAACCAAGGCGCTACATTATCATCATCATCATCATCATCATCATCGTCATCCGCACATGGAATTGGTAGGTAGCTTATATACTCGTATCTCAGAATCTCAAAGTAAATACATAGACAAGCAGGCAGGTAGGCAGGTAGGTACCTACTCTATAACATAGCGCAATAACAATAACAACCACCAGCACTTGCTGGAAATCAAAGAGAACGAACACCTTCATGTTATGATGAACGATGAGGATGTGAAAACTCCGAAAGGAATAAATACAAGTTAGTATAGTAGCTACCTAAATGGTGGATATTAACAACGTCACCATCATCACCTTCGTCATTGTAAAAGGGAAAATACAGAGCAGGTAAGGTGTTAGTAAGGTATTCAAGCAAAAGTAAAAGCCTTCATAAAGCCTGATAAAGCCAACGTACGATGTGCAAAGGCAACGATAGTAGGAAAATACATAGTACAACGATAAGCCAAACAGTTTGTCAGTCAGACAGTTAAAATATTACAGTCAACTGCACACAACAACAACAACAATAATCAAACAACGGTAACTTGCAACATAGGAGTAGTCAGCCGACATACCGTCAGCTACGTAGAGAGATAATAAATCTCGCGCGAATGTATAAAATTGCAACTCAAATGATTAGGGGGTGAATGAGGATGACAATACAAACAAGAAATTAAGGAATGACAAGGAAGCAAATTAGTAAATATAATACAGATGCACATTTCTCGGAGACTAGATGTACGTTCCATATACGTTCCTACATGGAAAATACCTCTTAGTGGTAGAAAGGTATGAGTTTCACAAAAGTAAAAGCTCCCGTATATCATCTGGTTGGTAAATTTACAAAAGAGTTGTAGTAATAGAACGAGAGAAATAGAATATGAATAAAATAGAGAGAGAGAGAGAGAGAGAAAGGGTGAGAGACAAAGAGATGTGCACACAGTGTTAACAAAGGAATTTATTTAAGGTGCGCAACAAAGTAAAATGATAATGCCTCATAGGAATTGAATAAAATTTGCAATATTTCTCTCCCTCCCTCTCTCTCTCTCCCTCTCTGTCTCTGTCTCATTATCTACCATAGACTATAGATTTACCAAGTAATAATCACAATCGATTACAAATTACTTAGACCTGTGTGTGGAGTAGTTTCGGTTTTTCGCTAACCAATGTCAATTCGATGCCTCAAACGCATCCACTGGAGAATATCTTAATGGGATGGTTGTTTGTTATAGTGACGTTTTTACGATTTTGTCAGAGTATTTTAGGTTTTACTCTCACTAGTGCCTATTGGATACCGCCGGGGCTATCCGAGGTTGCAGTACTTGGTCCTTTCACTGGATACTAGCTTGATAGATTGCTTGTCTACGATTGCCAATACACACGACAAATTCTACGGGTCAGAATTAGTGTTGTTGCAATGATTTTACGTTTTTGCTAGGTTTTGACATTCACTACGATTGCAATTGAATTTATTTTGCACTAATTGGGACCGACTACTTAAAGATATTATTAACGGCTCTAATTTTTAAATGGACATGAAGAGTCTCGAAAATTCTTTAGGATCAAGCGCTTGAGTGGCGCCTTCAATAGGATTCCCACTCAGAGAAATTGCGGCGGTGGCAAAACTCTCCAGAGCATCGGTCCATTCGTTTCAAAAATTACTCAAGTTTCTGAGATTTTTAAATGGATATGAAAAGATATAAGTTGACTAGAATGAGACTCGAACATTCTATGTTTGAGGAAGCACCTGCGTGACGTTTTAAATCAAGAAGTTTCTTCCTGTTATGACGAAAATCGGGATCCGGTTGTCCAGATGTCTAGAGTGCACTGAGAATATATGAAAGGAACACTTTTCCAAGTTACTGAATGTTTGCGCAACAAACGATGTCACTAGTGAAGATGATTACCCGATCATTTCAATTGTGGAGGCTGAAGAACAACTTGCCTGCTTGCACCAGCTCGAAAACAGAATGTGGTTAGACGAGAGCATATCCGATGATTGGAGTCTCAGTAGTCTGCGCCTCATACCTAAGAAAAGAGATTTCATAATTTGCATCAACTACCGTGGAATAAGGCTTCTGAGCTTTGCATACAAGGTCTAATCGTGCGGACTGCTTGGAAGATTGAAAAAATATATATGATATTGTTTCAGGTAAGATGAACTAACTATTATAATGATGATATTCTAAAGATCTTTACCATCTTCATAATCATACGGTGATCATAAATGCATATCTTCGAGAATGAAGCATATACAAGCATTATAAACTATGTCTATATAGGTGTACATTCACATTGAGTTATTGAAGCTCAGAAGGAGCTGGTAATAAAAAAGAACTCCTAATACAAAAACAATAAGCTGACCGGGGTATGAAGCGTATCACAAGAAGTAGGTACCAGCAGCAGCAGCAGCAGCAGCAGCAGTCATTGAATTTATATGTAAGAGTTTAGCCATAGCCAGAGCAGCAGCAGCACCAGCAGTAATTCATTCTCAGCATAAGCCAGTTACCGGCATGGGAATATGAACCGGCTGATATACGAGTATGTATTGACCAAAGAAGCATGTTTGGATGCAACATGTATGCATATACGACAAGTAGTAATGCAAGTAGTATTACCTTACATAAGTACGTATGTACATATGTATGTATGGTCATAGGTATGTGATATACGAATGGACGAGAATTTATATTTGTATATTATTGTTTTTGTAAGGGACCACAGCTCTGGATCGTTTTATGGACAGACTAACTTAATGTACTCAGAGTTGCGTTGCATTTCATTTCGGTTGGTCGATGATTTTTCTTTTTTTTTTTTTTTTTGTAAGTCAAAGTGTGGAAGAAAAGTGGTGTGACAACATTTTTGTATTATACACACAGACAGTGAGAGAGAACATATACTTGTTATTTAGGGATTCATAAAAGCAAGAGAAAACAAAAAAAAAAAAACTACATTATTTTTGTTTTCATTTCAGATCAGAAGGTTAAACGTACAGACTTACTTATACAAATGCCATGTATGTATGTATGTCTGTAGGCAGGTAGGTACTATGCTCATAGGTGAATAAATGCACTCATGCGAGGTATAAGAGCACTTACGAATACATACTTTATACAATCAGTATTAGATTCCCTAGTATTCCCTTTCAAGAGAATGTGGTGAGTGTGTAAAGTTGTTAATGAATTTATGAACATATCCTATTGGGATGAGAGCGAATAGCCCAACCAGAAAAGAAGATGAAGCCAAAGTCGAAGTACTTACAATGAATTCGTGGCATTCGTGTTGAAATAATTATATGGATTTATTTTTGTTGTTTTTTTGGCAATTTAAGAAAATTTGTCTCTGTCGCTCTCAATGTATTTTTACACCCTACATCCGATTTAATAATATCTGTAGGGTTGATAAGAGAGCTCTGTCAATTTTTTTCCAAGAGACAGAAAAGGCTAAAGTTTGCTATGTTGTAGGAGTGGTAGTCAAATGATAAATTCCGATATTCACTATCGACGAAACGACAATTTCAGGCCACAGCTGGAAGCCACGACAGTGTGAATAGCAGTAATTTCTTTCATTGTGTAGGATATCTAATGCCCCTATTGCGGTTCACAACTTTTGTAACAGTTTGGTCGCCGTCGAGAAATTCATATTGCCGTTCTCAACTCGACTGGCGGCTGATTTTTTTGATTGTGTTCATTATTTTTGTGGTATTGCCGTTTGCAACTCTGTTTCAGTTTGGTCGACAAGCACGTTAAATATACACCACTGCTCATAAGCAGTTGTGTTTGCATCAGTTGCAGTTTACTTTAAACTAATAAAGCCAAAAATAATGGAGAGATCGTAAGTAATATTGTAATTTCTCAACATTTTATACATTTTCAGAAGTTTAAAAATTACAACCAAAGCTCAATTTGAGAGGCTTGTTCAACTAATGGACCAGAATCCAAGCTAACAAAGTAGACCTGAATCTAAGAAAATAAGATTTTTTTTTAAATAACACGCACAGATTTCTTGAAATGGTATTTTACGTCATCCAGCAAAAGGCAAAATGCCTCTTTGCTCAGTCGAAAATAGCTAATAAATCTATAAAAAATTTATTATTTGCTTTTATTTATTTTGAACAATATTTATACTTTTCGCTAGGTAGTTCAAGAGGGTTAGTCATCACGAATTTTTCTCCGTAAGCGTAGCAAATCAATTTTCGCGTCTTCGTTTTCATCTTCATAAAACAAATCTACACTAATATCCATTTTAAATAATTTTCACAGCAAAACACAATTGTATATTTCCTTAATTTTTACTTTTAATCGAACACTTTTCTGTCATAAGTGATATTTTAAGCTGGTAACGCCATAACAATTTCAACCTAAAACAGTGGTGTACCACAATACCAAAAAATAGTTTGGTCTTGTTGAAGTCGGGTCGACTCTAAGACGACCAAACTGGGTTGAGTGGTGAACGGCAATAGGGGCATAAATTTCGGTGTTGCCGCAACAAATTATTTACATATTTTCTCAACTTTGCTTTCTTGCTTTACACATTTTGTCTGTGCGAATCTGTGCGAATGTGATTCATATGTCTGACTCGTGTATTGCTAGCTTGTGATATTAAGTTTTGTATTTTATGCATTTAGACACATTTATGATATACATAACCATCATCATCATCAACATCATCATCTTCATCATTATGATAATTATTATTAGCCAGCTTAATTGAGTGATTATAAAATTATAAAATTCACTCATTTTGAATTTCTTTCACCACACACACACTTTTTTCATTTCATTTTTATTTGTTTGGCAACGAATGCATTTAATTAAAAAATTCTTATGATTTTATTGCTATTACAATGCATATTTGTATCATTATTGTATCATGAACATTAGTTTATTTCAGTTTGTGTCTAGTTTATTGTTCATTTTGTCGATTTCGTTTTAGCAGCAGGTTTTTACTTTAGTACGAGTATACTAGCAACTTGGTATTACTTGTCTCTGAAAATTGAAAGAGCTTGGGATTTTAATTGAGTTCTCATTCTTATTGTTGAATAAGTGGATATTTAAAAGCGGCTTTTTTGAATGAAATAAAAATGGTAGTGGGGGGAAAAAAACTGTTTTTATTACTAAATTATAAACGTGATATTTTGTTCAAGTGTTTAAGTGTTTATTACAATAAGCATAATTGTAATGATACATAATAAATGGACTTATTTAATTTTTTTTTTCAATTTTTTCGAAAACTTATTTAGATGTAGATCTAATTCTAGAAAAATATTATAGATAATTAGATTTATATTTCTAATTTTAATTAAATTTAATTTTATCAAAGTTCTGCCTAAAGAAGTATTGCTAAAAATTATAAATGCCACAAATAGATTACAAAAAGCATAAGGTAGGCGTGGCTTTCATCCAATGACGCCCGTTTTTAAGCATACTAATACATAGTAGCCGTAGTTTTCACCCGATTTAAACCCTTCACGACCGATTCACTAATGAAAATAATTTTCTATGCAACTTTTCAGCTTAATCGCTCTGTAACTACGACAGTTATTTCATATTATACCAGGTGTACAAACAAGCTTAAATTCGCTGTTTTTCAGTAAAAAAAAAACTAATTTTTTTTCATAGAAAGCCAAAAATTAATTTATTCAAAGTATTTGCCCTCACTAGCTATACATTTTTCCCATCTCTCGGGCAATTTGTATATACTATGCCAAAAGAATTCCTCATTTTTAGAGGCAAACCACTCGTCAAGCCATTTTCCGACGTCTTCATACGAATCGAAGTGCTGTTCGGCGAGCGCGTGACCCATTGACGAAAACAGGTGATAATCATAAGGAGCCGGGTCTGGTGAATAAGCGGGATGAGGTAGCACCTCCCAATTGAGTGTGTCCAAGTAGTTTTGAACCAGTTTTGACGTGTGCGATGCGGCGTTGTCGTGGAGAAAAATCAGCTTCTCATGTCTTTGTTCATAACCAGGCCTTTTTTCACCCAAAGCACGGCGCAATTTCACTAGTTGTTGGTGGTAGCGGTGAGCATTGACAGTTTCAGCAGGTTTCAACAGCTCGTAGTAGATGACACCCTGCTGATCCCACCAAACGCACAGCATCGTCTTGCATCCAAAGCGATTTGGTCTTGAAGAATAAGTTGCTGTTTGACCGTGATCCACCCACGATTTTTTTCGTTTAGGATTCTCAAAGTATATCCATTTTTCAACGCAAATCACCACAAGATGCAGGAACGACTTTCTTTTTTGTCTAACAAGCAAGATTTCGCATGTGTTTTGGCGTCGCTTCATCTGCCTATCGTTCAATTCATGGGATACCCATTTTCCAAATTTTTGAACCTTCCTCTTGGCTCGTAAACGTATGGAAATGGCTTGTTGAGTAACACCGAACTGTTCGGCAAGCATTTTTTGCGATTGGGTGTCGTCCTCATCCAAAAGAGCCTGCAAATCATGGTCCTCAATTTTTCTGGGGCTATTTTCACGCTTCTTGTCACTGAAGTCAAAATGGCCTTCTTTGAACCGACGAAACCAGTCTCTGCAAGTGGTTTCCGATAGCGTACTGTCTCCACAAGTCGAACTCTTAAAAAAAAGGACGCACAGTCGATAATAGCTCAATTTGCTCACTAACGCCATCTACGAGCAAACAGCGGATTTAAGCTTGTACACCTGGTAGTTATTTGAACATTTTTCAAATAAAAAAATTTCCTATTAAATTTTACTTCTTACTTGACAATGTATTAGTCGAGAGATTCCAAGTATCAATTTAATTTGTAAATATATTTTCAAAATTTTTAAGTAATATCCATTCTTCGCTAAATAATCATATTTAATAGAGGCTAATTGATGGCTCGACCACAGTAAATTTCAACACATTTATGCTAATTTAATAAATACCAAATAAATTGAGTTTGTACATATTTTTAATGTGCCTACACCGAGAGCATTTTCTTTCTCTTTTCTTTTTCTTTTTTTGACACTAAATTTTTGCTACGAGTACATGGTAATAATAGAATAATTTATATTTATAATATTGTATGTAGATATGACTATTAGTAGTATTAGATAAGAACGTTTGCATTAGACATGGCTCGCATACTTAATACGAGTTATTGATTTTCTAAATTTGTATGATTAAATAATCATTTTCGAAAATTCATTTGTAAACTGATAAACTATTAGGTATTGTGTAAGTATTAAATGTATTGATTTCAATTTTTATGATAGGAGGAGAACATCACTATTAAAGTAGAGCGTAACAAATTAATTTCCCACTTAATCGGTTTCATATAGAAAATATTAAAATACGTAATCTTCGAAGGGATACATACAGCGTAAATGGAGTAGCTATCTGTAGTTGTGCTCTAATTTTAAGTTCTTTGAACTGAGAAAGTGTTTTTATTGCATTATTAGTAATATTTTATACATTTATTTATAAAAAAATGCACTGAAAAGAGGGATGAATATACGAATCTATATGGAAAATATTTCAGTATTAGAAAAAATTATTGGAAATCGCTGAGACTCGAAAAGAAGATACCTGCTTTCTTTGACTTCTGACCTCTATAAGCTTTCGATAAGAGCAAAAAATATCCAAATATCTGAAATTTCTCTGACAGAATCGTCAGTGTTTTCAAAACTAACGATTACGAGATTTTTGAATAAAAGCTTACACGTAAATTTTTAACATTTTGAATTAAAAATAAATTATTACGACTTACCATTACTTGGTTTCTGTGGTATTTCAGCGCCATCAATACCACGTGCTTTAAAAATATGCGATACGGCACTGCAATTTGGACTAAATTGTTCGATAATTGATGAAGTTCCGCCACCCGCACCGGGTGATGCTAAAGCGGCAGCATGTGGCGCTGATTGTGGTGGTGGTGCAACACCTGCTGCTGCTGCTGCTGCTGCAGATGATGATGATGACGATGTCTGAGCTAAGATCATTGGCATAATTAATAACGTGGTTAATAGCAAGACGTATAAAGGCATTGATAATTCAAAGCAACAGTGATTCCTTTTATAAATTCTTGTCATTATAGTAGATGTTGTAGTAGTTGTAGTAGTAGTAGTAGATTTCATATTTTTGTTGGCAGTGAAGGTTCTTGTAATCATTTTCATATTATTTTTTTTTTGTTTTACTACAGGTATTTTTATAGAAGGCAAACGAATAACAAGTTGTAACGTGTTAAAGAAATTACACAATTCGTACACTTATTTTATTTACTATTTCACTCTTTCTCTCTCACTCTCACTCTCTCTTCTCGTGCTATCTCTTATCTCTTACGTGAAAACATAAGAGCGTGAGAATTGTCGAATCACTGAATCACTTCAAATTGTAAGTTAACAGATAAGAATAAGCCGATAAAAACCAACAATAACAAGAGGGCAAAAAAAAAGATACTTTATTATAACGAGTCAGTAGAGATAGTGCTCGTAATTTTAATGCTGCTGCTGCTGCTGCTGCTTCCTCTTCTTCTTATTCTGCTTATTCTTTCGTTTCTTCCACGTACGTTTTAATTTCACAAAAATAAAACAAATTTGATTTTTCCTTTTATGTTTTGCCGGCAAATGCAATTGTTTGTGCAAGAGTTGATGAATGTGGATGCATGTGTGTGTGTGTATGTGCTAGTGTATGAATGTGATTGCGAGAGAGTCAATTTTTTATGTACGCCGGTTCACCTTTGGGGGATGTTTATAAAAAAACAAAATAAAAAAAATAAACAAAAAACCGATAAGCACACGTTACGTAGCGTAACTTATTGAAGCGAGAGGGTGGTGGTGTTTTATAACAGGAAGAGAGGGCTCAATTCACAAAACTTCAGATTATTGAAATTTATTACACTTTTTGCTTTTTTCTATTTTTTTTCACGCACTCTTTTTATCTAGAATATATGCATTTTTTTTTTCTTTTTTGATCAGTTTGTATAATTTTATACAAAATAACGCAATGAGAGCAACTCAATTTTTTTAATGTAAACAATAGCGTTGGTTCAAATAACTGCAAGCACAGACAAATAGACGCATATACACAAGATAATATTGTGTGATTGTGAATTTGTACAATACCAACGTTTTTATTTATTTATTAAAAATAATTTTATTGTATATTTTTATTTTCACACCATCGACAACAAGATTAGACTAATTTAAAGTGAAACTAACAAATTGTTGCAAAATTTATCATAATGTTATTAATTTAGGCATTCAAAACTACATCCAGCGAAATGTTTAACAACATCACACAAATTACGAGAATTACACACGTCGTGACAAAAGTCGAAACGGAACAAACAAAACTTCCACAAAACCTATACGCACAGACGTTTAGCAGAAGACTGAATTTTTTCAACAACGATGAAAAGAATTGAAGGAAAACAACTCCAGAAGGAAAGAGTGAGAAAGAGAGCATATGAGAAAAGAGAGCAGAGAAGCGTTGCAAAAGAATGAATGAATTTCGTATTTACAAGGTAACGCAATTCCATAGAGCGGTCATGTATATTCTCATGAAAGATCGTAGGGGAATAAGGAGAAAATGGCAAAATTCAAATTATTAAAATAAAACAACAAAATAAGCTCGATGTAATTTCAGTCTTGTCAATTATTTGTGTTTCATATTAATTCAAAGCAGATATAAATTCAAGTTGATGCTCTAAGCTAATTGTCGTCGTCAATTCGTTCGTTATGTTATCCATTGATGTTATCTAAGTGTTGACAGTTGTTGTAATGTTACAAAACAATAAAAACATGATGTTGTGAATGCTAAGTCCGTTTTTCACACACAAAGAAAATGGATTTCCGATTGCGTCACTTAGTTAATAAAAATTTTTTGACTGCTCTCAAAGTGGATATGCAAAAATAAGCAAAAATCACTGTGTATAATAAAATCATCTCTGTTTAGCAAAGACAAAAACCGTATTGTTGAATACAAAGGTGTCATTATAGAGGTATAGCGATAAAGCAACCATTAAACGAGTGTGACATCATATATACAGCTGATTCTGTCAAATTCACTGAAGATCGATTAGCGGTAAAAGATGGACGAACCTTGGTATTCTGTCATCCGTGCGAATTTGACACTATAAGGTAAAAGTTTAATAGGGTTGGCGCTTTAGTAAGTTTTTTTTTCTCTAAAATGTTTTTGGTAATTTGTTATTTTTTCCTTGCCTTAAGATCAACACACACCTTTTTATCCACTACAATTAGCAAACCGTCACCAAATTTCACTCAAATTGTCTTTTTGAAGCTATCAGCTAAGAGTAATCTTGTAAACTTCCAATAGTTTGTCATCTCCCATCCATTATAGGGAATATCATGCTTGCTATAGAGTTGTTATTGGCAAAAAAAGAAGACCGTTATATTTGGTGTCCTAGTGAGTAATGAGAAAAACTCACACTGTACAAATCCCTCATTAGCCTGTCCTTATATATGACGCCGAAACTTGGAAAATGTTCACCTCCTAGAGAATGCTCGGAGTTTTCGAGAGAAAAGTCCTATGCAAGATCTTTGAACCTATTTGCATTCTGCGGCTGCGCTGGCTAGGTCAATTGTAGTGAAAGGAAACACACGCTATAGCTAAGAACGTGTTTTATTCGGAACCCGCTGTTGGTTGACGCAGAAGAGGCAAACCTTACCTCCGGTGGAAAGACCAAGTACTGTAGAACTTTATAGCGTTTAGAATTTCTAACTGGCTCGAGCTAGCATCGGTGAGAGACGGCTTTGAACTTACAGTCTGAAAGGTGATTTATATTTTTTGTTTTTTTACGTATTTATATATGTAAGTACCTGAATTTTGAATTTTATTTGGCTGTGGCAACACTTTAAGCAAAAAGAAAGCCTTTTCAAGTGCTCTACCTTTATTAAAAACTCCATTGGCCGTAGTTATAATCAAAAGATAAAATTCATTTTAGTTAAAATCACATTTTAATTTAGAACAGGTAATTATTAGGTAGTTATAGTCATTTAAAATGACACAGAGTGAACACATGAATTAAAGAAAAAAACCCGGTAGACCATTTTAAAAGTCTATCAAAAAGACCACCCTGTACCAGCCTGTGTAAAATAACACAAACAGCTGACAATCACAAACATTTTTATTGAAGTAATTGTAACATTTTGGGGGGTTTATTTGAATGTGCATAATATGGAGCAACGGTGTATATTTATGAATATATATTAAAGTATATTCATCTCTTCTGTGAATAGAAACCAACAAGATTGCGTGAAGGAAATTGGTCGGCAGGAGAAAAGGCATGCCTGAGAGAAGCCGTCAACAATTATACAAACATGATTGAAAATAAATTAGCTGATGATTAGCTACCATGATAGCAAAAAATAAAAAAGCGTGGAAGAAAGTAAGCATGACCATGATATAATCGAAAGATTCCAAAAACTAGGCAGCAATGGTTTCGGATGAAATTATCTGCCAGTAGTTCAGCAGCAGAGCGTTATTCCTCGGTTCCTCCACATCTAACATGTCCATCAAATATTGCACTGTCACTTGTAACGAACCGATACATGGAGTAATAGTCGCTGTCATCAAGCTGGAAAGGATCAAATTGCTCCTTATACATATATTTTTTTTTCTATTACTGACAACGTCATCCAAAATCTCAGTCTTTTATCATATTTTGTATGGAGTATGGAATTGGATGTATGGAGTTTGAAATTGAATTTAAACAAAAACGTTTATTTTTCGTTTTTCCGAAAGAATAAAAAAAATTGTTTAAATTGATTGTTTCACTGAAGAATATTCTTCCCTTTCAGGTATCCAAAAATTATCTATTTTTTTTATGTAATTCACACTGGCTTTAGTTAAATTATGTCATTTTTATTACTATTGATATTATTTTCTGTTATTACAATAATATATGTAAAATTATAAATATAACATACTTTTACGTACATACGTGTGTATATGTAAGTATATAAAATATATTGATTTATGGTTATAAATTGATATTATCATTAATTTGCAATATTTATGAACAATTTCGAAGGTAATAAATATTGAGAGATAAACAACAAAGCGAAAAACGTAGCTAAACTTATAGTACATATAATATATTTTTAGGAAACTAATGAATAATATGAAAAGCATTTGATATATATAATATATGTGAGCACCATCTGTCCATCCATTCATAATCTTTCTGCTACCTCAGGTAACTGGGAAATATTTATCAATATCCGAATCAGTTTCTATCATTTTGAGTGTATTAAATGTATCCTTAATTAATGTTTTGCATTTTTCCGTATCTGTGAATTATAAGTTTTGAATATGAAGTAAAAATATATGTAAGTTACTATGCTCACCTAATTTACCATCACAAACACGATTTGTTATACGTTTGGCCAGCATCTTAAATAAATCCTTCGATGCTATTTTACGTTTATAATATGGATTGAGAAGTTCAACAACAGATTTACTAACATCTGCTTTATGTTTCGCTGCTTCTATTTTGTGTCGATTACCAGATGAGTGCTTTTGTGATAATGACGCCGATGTTGTGGTGGTCGTGGTGGTGATGGCGGTGTTCTTGATGGCCGTTGTGGTGATAGCGGTGGTGGTGATGGCGGTGTTCTTGATGGCCGTTGTGGTGATGGCGGTGGTGGTGATGGAGGTGGTAGTGTTGGTGTTGGTGTTGGTCATCTTGGCGATTGTTATGACGGTGGTGCTGCTAGTTGGGTGAGCGCTTGTAGTGTTACATGTGCTATGACTAATCGATTTATTTGCGAGAGCAGCAGTTGAACTAGTAATAGCGTTAATATTATTTAAATCTTTATCCTTTGCGATATTATTTACAGTTGCTGTGATAGTCAATTGCTTACTGCTAGCATCACCATTACTATGATGATCACTATTCTTAAGTTTATCTAACCAGGAAGAGGACGAAGATGATGAGTTTATTGCATTGTTATGGCGATGCGATTCATGAGCAGAAGATGTAGAAGGTAATGTCTGAGTGTGTGAATGTTCTTTTCTACTATCTTTAGAATGTACTCTGGATATTCGTTTTAAATTATGTTTAGTGTAGGCTGTACCAACTAAGGTAATACCTGCCGGTTCTTTTTTCATTGATTTTTCATTGACTCCTTTATCAGTCTTTTCGACAGTCTCAATTTTAGCACTTTTTGTTGCAGTACTTAACGCTGCGTCACTACCGTCAACACTATCTTCTCCAAATATTGCTTCCATTAGATCACTCTTACGAGGTTCTTTCTTTGTGGAAGCTGAACTGGATATAGAGGTGCTGCTAGGTTCCTCATTTGTATTGGACTCTGTGAGTTTCACTGTTGCAGCATTCTTCAATATTGTACATTTATTTGAATTTATATCCCTATCAATATTCATTTCCAACTCATGCAGCTTGTCTTTATTTTCCACTGTCTCTTCCATTGTTTCCATTTTTACTGAAGCACGATCTTCTGAATTTATTCTTTCATCACATTCTTCTTCAATATGATCTTCTTTGCTACTCGTTGAATTTGTTTCCTCGCCTTCAATTTCTGTTTTTGTCACTTTCTTATTCTCTTTACCAAAGAAATTAGCTATCGTTGTTTGTTTGGTCGTCTCTTGTTTGTAACTTTTCCTTTGGCGCAAAGCTTTAGGTATATCCTTTGGTGAGCTGCCACTAGTTGTAGGTGACAGTGGACGTGTGCTTTCTAATTCTTTGAGTTTACGTTCAAAATATTCTACGCTACCACCATTCCAAACGCCACGTGCACTTGTCTCTGGTTTCGGTTCATAATCCTTCAGGCTGGGTAGGAGAGCTTTTTTTGTTGTCTGTTGACGAATTGCAGCAAGCTGTAGCGAAAAAATGTAGTGAATATAATTACAATTAAATTAAAATGAATTAATCTCTTTTCTCGAAAATTCCATATTGTATTGGTGAGCCAAACATACCTCTTTAGCCAGGGCGTGCCGATAGATATTGGCTACTTTAGATTTGCTAAAGCAGTCATATTCCATTTCAATGGCAAACGCCTCATAATCACGTTGTCGTAATGGATTTCGCGGGTGGTCATCTTCACATTGTTGTACATTTAATTTTAGAGCATCAACAATGGCAGTCAGATAATTCTCCCTCATTGGTATTTTCAATCCAGATACTTTCACAGAAGTGGTTTGTGCCTGCTTCACACGTGTCATTTGTGCACACGATTCCTGCTCCAGATCTTTGGCAGCATTCAGAGCTTTACGCAATTCGAATTGCTTACGTATGAAATCTTCCGTTTCACGTTTCGCTTTTTTCGCCAATTGTTCATGACTCATGTTTGACGATGAATCATCATCTGAATTACTTTCGTTAGCATAATCCTGAGCCGCACGTTTGAGACCAGCGCGTCCTCCTAATTAAAAAATTATTTACGAGTAGTTAAATATAGAATATAATTATGCTAGCATATTGAAAGAATACCTTCATATAAATCGGCACTATCCTCCAGTGATATGCCGGTTTTAAATGCCGCATCCATGCTGAGTTTGTGAAAGATTTGCAGGGCTTTTTCGATATTTTTGGGACTCTTACAGACATCACATTGTCGCTGACAATCAGGCTTTGGATCACCAAAATAATCAGAGAATAATCTATGACGGCAACGTACCATCTCACAGTATGCAACAATTTCATCGAAATTTTTCATAGCACGCTGGGCCAATTCTTGTTTGCCCGAACAGCTGGACGTTCTAGCACGGTTAATATCATTTTGCAAGAGAAATTTGATCGATTTTACATCATCTCGCGAATAGTAGAGACGACAATACGACTGTAAACCATCTCGTCCAGCACGACCAGATTCCTGATAGTAGGCGGCCACATTCTGTGGTACATCCCAATGGACCACAAAACGCACCGATGGCTTATCGACACCCATACCAAAACTGTTGGTTGCACAAATCACGGCATATTCACCACGCATCCATTGTTCTTGAACGTTTATACGTTCGGCACCCTTTAGACCGGCATGGTAAGCGACCGCTGCAATGCCTTGTCGCGTAATACCGATGGCGACACGTTCGACATGATCGCGCGTCCGACAATAGACAATTCCACAGCCACGTTTAGGAGCTGGCGTGGCGAGAAACTCTTCTTCATTGCCAAAACAATGTCGCGCAAAGTCGGCCAAATGTTGATAATCATCTTCAATAGAATTCTTAAAGACAACATCGTAGAAGAGATTCGTTCGAAAGCTGGGCGTTGTAAATTTTGCTACCGGCTCTCGCAAACTCAAATGTTTAAAGATATCTTCACGCACATGTTTTGATGCGGTTGCAGTCAATGCTATCCACACGATTTGTGGATATTTTCTACGTAAATCACCTAATTTCAAATAGTCCGGCCGAAAGTCATGTCCCCACTGTGACACACAATGTGCTTCGTCCACAGCAAAATATGCGATCTTTTCTTGCTTCACTAGTGAATATAATAATTCTTGAAACGTTTTTGTGGCCGCCTGCTCTGGTGTTATATACAGAAAACGTATACTAGGACGAATTGCTTTCAGATCGTTTACAACACGGTCACGCTCTTTTTGGGTCATTTTAGAGTTCAACGAATCAGCCTGCACTTTCAACTTGGTCAAATGATCAATCTGATCTTTGATCAATGCGAGTAATGGTGAAAAGACAATGGTAGTTTTTGCTGATTGTAATAATCCTGGCAGCTGGAAGCATAGTGATTTACCAGAACCTGTTGGCATACTCACATATATATCATGCTTTCCTAGAATATGTCGGGGAATTTTTAAAGTGAAAACATATGTAATGCGGATAAACTCACTTTTTACTGCACACTGAACTGCATTTTTCTGCAAATCTGATTTAAATGTTTTATAGCCGAAAAATTCTTCTAACCCCTTAAAGATGAGTTCCTTTTGCTTATCAATATCTATTTCCATTATTGTAATTGTTCTTTTTTTCCCCTAATTTTACTTTTATTTATACTACACCACCAATTTTCATAACATTTTATTCACACACTCCGCATTTCTTTTTAATACACTTGCACATATGTAATATTTCCCATGTTAAATGCACCTTTTTCGGCGCATTTTCTTTATTTTCATTATTGTTTTCAATTTGACAATTCCACAATGTGAGCGAGCGAGCTGTAGAGTGTTTCAAATCAATCAGCTGGTTCATGGTTATCGATAAATGTGCAAAGGCAGGACTGATACATGTTGTGCAGGGTTGTATTCGAAAAATTATTTCTGGCTTTATGACACTTGGATTTTGAAGGCAAATATTTGCCAAACTGTCGGAATTAATTCAAATTAATATTTTTATTGATACATTGAAATTGTAAAGTAATAATCACAACATTCAGTATCAGCTAATGAAATGCGAAAATTACCAGTAATAAAGTACGATTGTATCGTATCGTATCATAGCAACAGTCATCACGTATATAGAATATTTATCATACGAACAGTGCATATATGAGATTACTAAAATCGCATTGTATCGTAAAGTATGTTTGTATGTAGTTTGGTGAAAATAGAATTCTGGGATACGTGATGATATTTGATGCAGAGAAACCACTGTACTTTATCACAATCTAATCTAAATGATCGCGCAATGCGAATCACTTCTGTGAAAAAGGACTCGTACCCATATGTTTTTGGGCAGAGCCAAAGTTATACATTGCAGCAAAGTTTTGAGCGTATAATATAGCACAAAATTTAAGAAGAAGAAGAAGATTTAAATTGTAATATCCCTAAATGTAATAGCTAAATTAGTTCTCTTTTCAACATTATATTTCGGTTTTCATGGTCAGTGCTTTCTGAAACATCAAGTACTTGGTGTGCACCTCCCCTTTCCATTTTCTTCAATTTCTTCAATTATGCTAAATTTATATTGTAATTTATAATTTATATTAAATGAAATTATAAAATAAACTATTTTCCTGTTGTAGACTACATTAAATATTTGAATATTCAAAGTATATAACAGCACTGGAATAATTTTTTTGTGTTAAATAATTTTATTGAAATTAAGAACATGAAAAATAATTAAAAATATAATTAATTTAAAAAAAAATTTAATATGCATTTTATTTTCAAAATTTATAAAAAAAGTGTTAAGAAAACTATTAAATGTTATTTATGCAATTACATTTTACTTTCGGTTTGTACATTTTATTTCGTTTTTTTTTTTTTTGCCAATTTAACGGCGTCTATAAATATTCAAGGTTGAGCTCCATACGTTGCGTTTGAGTCCGCCGTCGGTAATGGGGCAACTGTCGTATAGTTGGAAGTTCAAACTAAAAACGCATCTTATGGAGTTTAACCTTTAAGTATATATTGTACTTAGTAAGAATATGAATACATTATAAAACTGATATTGCTTCGACCCAGAGCCAGTTTTTTAGTCCAAAATGAAACTCAACTAAATTTAGACGCTTAATTTAGCTAATGATGGCTACCATTTTTGATTTTTATCCAAACAAAAATATGTTGCTTTGTACTCAACATTTAAAGGAAAAAGCTGTGTTGTTCAATTCACACTGATAAACTCATTGGCAATTTAAAATTAGTTCAGAAATGAACGCCATTAAACCAAGTTTAAACTCCAACTGAAAAATTGGCCCTTGATAGAGCTGCGTCACAAATATTATTTTAGAACTTTTTACGCTCTTCTCACATTTGGACTAAATTATTACAAATACATGTCTAAAACTAGTAAAGTTTACCAATAAAAAATAATGGAGATTTTGTAAATTTGTAAATACAATATATGTATATGTAAGCATAGTTCATGTGGAGGGAATTTAAATTTTATATTAATTATATTAATTACATTATTAAATTACTGATATTCGTTTTTATATTGCATATACTACATATTTTATATTCTATCTCTATTGGGTATTATAATTTCTAAATTAATCAGATTATAGATATGTATGTAATTCTAATTGCACATTTAATCAAGTGTAATTTCTCGCATGTCTTACGTTTAATTCATAATTAATTATTATTATCTATGATCTATTATTTTATTTGCTCGTAGAAAAGAAGGCATATTTTTTATGATCGTCTGCTGTAAATATTACATACAGTTAAAATGTCTCAAAAGTGAGGGTTAAAGGTATGATGCATCATCTTGCCAGTGGAGATTAAACAGACAGAATCTCTCCTCCTTCATACATACTATTCCAAGTCACCATTCACACCAAAACGTATAGTCAATAGGATATCAATCAAATAGACAATTGTTGTTATCAACGATATGGAAGCAGCAGCTAAAATCATATCCAAACGATGCATATTCGGATGCCAATAATTGAGATCCTTAATATTGGACCAATTACGGAAGAGCAGCCATGTAGTTACCACAAACAATATGAATGCTATCAAATTCCATAGAGCTGCTGTGCGCCATGGAGTGCTAAAGTTATGAGGAAATATGAAATTAAAAATCATGAATGGAAGATGATACTCGTAAATGTTAGGCATTGTGCACTTATATCTTATTGAGATAATTTATGAACAGTATGACGTAATAAAAAACAAAAAATATAGGAAAAATTTAAAATTAATCAAATGAAGTCTTTTTTCTTTCAAAAAGTATAACTTGTAATATGTATTGTATTTGTCTGACAATTATAGTGCGGGATCATTGCTCTTATATTTGTGATTTGAAAGTAATATTCAATTGCCAGTACGAGTACTTGTATGCATATATGTATGTGTGTGTACTTACATGTCACCGAATAGTGTCATAATTATATAAATTGCTGTATAAATGAGCAAACATCCAAAGGTCACATAGCAGAGTGCAGCAACTCGTGGTGTTATAAAGATACGAGTATTATTTGAGTTGACTGATGGTTCATCGATTAGCCCAATACAGCATATGAGAAGAAACTGTGTGCGTAACCGACATAGCAGTGGGTACATAAAATTAAATTGAATTAAATTGAATTCGAATTTTAGAACGCATGCACTTGTACGAATATAAGTACATATGTATGTACAAATTAGTTGAGGAGGTTAAATATGGATAAACTTACGAGCTCTAGAAATTTAATTCCCATCAGTGTGTAGGTGGCTTTTTTTGAGAGACCACCAAGCCCACCACCATTACCATTTGTGGGAAAAGATGTTTCTTCGCTGATCGGTGACATTTGTACGCGAGATATTTCTATAATGAAAAGTGAATAAAGTAGATGAGCATATATGTAATGAAAACAAATTAATAATAAGAAGAATTGTATTAATTACTGCTACTTAATACTACTTGTCGGTGAAGATGGAATATTGAGGCAATTTTAATTGACTTCTCGTTCAAAAAATGTCAAATGAAATTGTCATATTGAACAACAGCTATATAACTATATTTGGGATTGAACTTAAATCCTGCTCCAGTCACCTTATCCATTAATTCATGCCCCGAGACCAAGATCAAGGTAATAATGTGTTGACGAGCTGCTGCTACTTTGCTTTCTTTGCATTCTTTGGTTAGACGTTGTGATGACTTAATCAATTTTAATTGTGATGACGCCTGACTGTTAACCCTTAATGGTCGCGTAACCTGTTATGCAACAAGAATTATTGGTCACAGCAGTTGCCGCATAGGCTGATCTTTGGATTCCTCTCATTTTAGTTATTATGAGACCTTATTTAGAGATTTCAACAATAATACGGAACTGGTGTAACAATTGAAGGACGTACAATTTCGAAAGCTAACAGAATGACGAAATGATGTTCGTATTTCTTTTACGAAAAATTATTTTAAAAAAGTACATTTTACAAATCGACTACCTATAAAATTTTATCATGACAAATAAAAACAGAAATTGAACATCCACTCATTTAAAATTGCCTTTAGCGAGTGCCTTTAATTACCATTTTGGTTGCAAAATATGATATTTACTTTACACAAATATTCTTAAAATAATATACTATGAATGAATACCTATTGAACGCAGATAATTCATATTTTTGTTGTCTTTGCTGATGTCTTTTAATTACAATGTAGATTAGACGAAGATGGAAATCGCGTCTATAAATGTAGATTATTTGAAAATCAGAAAACCAGAAAACAAAAATGAATGATGGCTTGTTGAAAAGTAAAATAAAAATTAATAATAATAGTTCTCTTTCACATTTCTCAATTAACTCAATAACTGAGCACTGTCAATATGTGTATTTTACAGGGTGCGCATTCATGCATTAAATGATATTTCTATAAATGCAAATCGTGCAAAAGAGGTGCATGTTTGTATTCTAACCTATGCATATAGTATGAGGTTAAGTCTGCCAAGGTTTATTTTTTTTTTGACACATTTTTGTTTTCGATTCTCAATCATCATAGTAGTATGTAATTTGTTATGAATGAGTTATTTTGTTTAATGATCGTGTTATTGTATTTGATTGTGTTAATAAGGCTACACTAATACATATGAAAAAATCCTATGTAGAGTTACATACTCGTATTTATTATAAAGAGTTCGATTCATTGTATTGAAAGTGTTGCTTTGTATTAGCGATTGCATTTGATTTGTTCCTACTTATTTGCTTTTATTCGTTGATAAAGTTATTTTTGTAAATGAAAGTTCTCTTTGTATGGATTTAGTTTTTATATTCACACTATTTATACATAAATCATATACAAATTGAGTAATTCGCCTATGAAATGAAATTATTTATGGTAAATTAATATCGGAATTAGGAACGATTCGGTGCCATCACTAAATTTATCTATGGGTAATCGAAAAATGTCACAAAAATATTGTCTTCGCCTGTACATATTTCTTCAAATTCAAACGAACTAAATAAATATGAATACTATTACGGAAGTGTCAAAATAAATCAAAATAAATTCAGTATCTAAAAGCACTTATTTTAATGGAAAGGAATGTGAAATTGGTACGATAACTTACTGTCATAGCCCACAGGCCTTGAAGAATGAATCGTAACTTCGTAGTGTTTATGTTTCCGATCTAAGAACATATTGTGCCTTATTTTGAAATTGTACGAAAATTGTTCTTATTTTTTTAGTAATACACACTTTTTAAAGTGTGTATTACTTTTATACACACTTTTTAAAGTGTTTACCTAACACTTATGTAATTAAGATCAAATATATGCAACATATAATAAGAACCTGTAAATAAATTATATAGACACACGCAATGTACATTAATTAATACAATTTGTACAATTGTCAAGGGATTTAATTATGTTGTGGATTACATAATTTTATGTACGTGAGTAATAATAAAACTACCTTGGTATATTGAATTATTATTTATTTGAATTTTTTATTATCAAAATATGAACTAGTCATATTTTGTATTTTTGTAAACCATTTATGTGTACGTTCTATGCAAAATGTAAATACACAACTCATTTGGAAAGTTTCATAATACTAAAACGCAATATATAATAATTACATAGAATAAAAAAAAATAATTTTTTTTATTTTTATTTAAATGAATAAACTTAATTAAATTGGCAGAGTAGGTATATACACACATTTTTAATAATATATTAATTGTTGCCTTTTAATAGTTTGACGGGAACAATTCACACAATTCAACATTTAGAAAGAGATTTAATCATTAAAACCAAGAAGCATAAAAATCTAATTTTTACGACACGCAGATTGCATATTAGGGTTGTCAATTATTCGATGTTTTCTTGAAACTGGTTATCGAATACAAATGTTATTTGATAAATTTTAATAACTAGATATATTGTAAAATATATATTTTTAAGATATATTGTAAAAATATTGATCGATTTCCCGGTTTTTATATATTTTTAAAATGATCGGAATGGGATAAGAACCACTTCTACCTCCAATATACGCACTTTTTGCCCAAAAATACACAAACACACTGTAGTGGAGAGTTGGTAATGGATATATACCTGAATTACAAAAATATATGTTTGTAATGTTAGGTTGCACTAAGAGCATTGTAAGTATACTACATATTTACGAGTACTATTTAGAGATGGCATATCAAATACATTTACTGACAGGCATGCAAAAGCCAAATATGCATAAAATAAATTTCATTTCTACGTAGTCAAAATCGTTACCAGAATGAAAAATGCTGGTTAAAAATTTCTAGCGAAATATGATTTGGACAAATTATAAAAAAAAATTATTATACTCAAAATGTTTGATATTATCATCATCACGTTTTGACTGTCATCGTAGGGCGAACATTTGGAAAATCTACTCCTATTGTTTTGTTTTACTTCTTTTTTTAACAGCCACAATAAAATCTATTTTACCAGTACCACTATATTATATGCTGATTAAATTTTGTTTAGTAGAAATACTACAAATATGAAAATCAAATTTTGCATCCCTGATTATAATCTAAATACTCGTATGCGTGTATGTATATGTTACTGCTTCCATGAACTTACTTATCTATTGAATGAAAACGATGTACTCAGCTTGAAGCTGAGTATATACATGCATAAACCTTACGGCTATCACAGCAGCAACAGCAGTAGCAGCACCCGCCACACCTGTTTAAACCTGGTTAGTAGTGATAATAACAGCAATAACAACAATGGAATTTACTCAGCGCTTAATATAATATCACGTATGCATACGTACATGTGTATGAGTATTTTGGTTTAAACATAAAACGTCTAAGCCAGTTTTTCAAAGACGTTACTGCTTCAAAGCATTTTCAACTTTTGTTTTCATGGTTTTGTATGTTCGTATGTATGTATCTATATGCTAGTATATGTTATTTATACATTTAGAAAAACCATTATAAAAATGAAGAAATAGAGATGAAGAAGAGGAAAGTGGAAGGTGCACTCATACACACACACACCCTCAGACACAAGTCGTACTTGTTGAAGAAACCCTATGAAAAAAAAAGTTCATTGACTTGCAAGTAAACCGTTATATGTATTTAGTTGCTGTTGTGGTAGTAGCATTAGTTGTTGCTTTTGTTTTCGTTATAGGTAGGTATCTAATAATCATGTTTTGTATATTTATTATTTTTTTTTTTTGATTTTGCTACGAGAAAAGTAAAAATTATTTTTATAAAAATGTGGCGATATCTATTGAATTTTAAGTAGAAAGCCGCTCCTTAGCTTTGATATAATTTCTTGTAAGTTTGTAGAAGAGGAATAATGGCTCTGTATAACAATTTCATACACATTCTGCAGAAAAAGTACCGGGAATTGGTCATTAAAAAGCCCGATTAAAGGGATTGTACAAAATTTTCTTGTGGCTCAGTTGGCACAACTGTTCTCTATACTGACCCTGAGTGTGAGCGCAATGTGACAATTTGTTTGTTTACAGTGCTCGATTTTGTCACTTTTCTCAAGTGTGTTTTGCGATTTTCATAATGCAGAAAAACTTTGGACAAAGAATTTGTCTGAAATTTTGCATTGCAAATTGAATTTCGTGTGCCGAACCGCTGAATATACTACAGAAGGCTTGCGGTGAATCGACTTGATCAAATCCACGTCCATATGAGTGATACAGTGGATTCAAAAGTATGTGGAAGATTTGCGACGTTTCAGAGGTCAAATTCGTCAAAAAATGCTATATTTGTGGAAAGAGAACTCGTCGATATTGCACCACGATAATGCGCCATCTCACAGGTCATTGTGAACAAATTTCGGGCGAAAAACTCAAGAAGTACCAGCGAACAACCACCGTATTCACCTGATATGGCTTTCAAAACTCAAATTACCACTTCGAGAGGCACCCGTTTTGCATCAATAGTAGACATAAAAGAGAATTCGCGGCGTGAACTCCGGAAAATGGGTCAAAAAATTTGTTTTGATGATTGGATTAAACTTTCATGTAGATAGTGTACACTCATATATTTTTCAATGATTCTTTCAAATGGCAATTTGCATAGTGATCTTAATTGAATTACTATTGTTTCTTGTTTTTATCAGAAATCAGATGTTTTGCTAAAGCTGAAGCAGTACAAAAATATAAAAAGTAGCCTGAAATTATCGACTGAATGTTTTTTCTTTGTTTTATATTGATTTTATTAAACGAAAACATGAAATATATGAAATACAAAATATAATGTGGAAACAATTTTTTTACATAAAGAGAGAAAAATACGATATGCTCCACAATAATAAAATTGCAAAAAAAAATAAAAATCACAAAAACATAAAAGAAGAAATGCCAAATAAAGCAACAAAACGTGTTGAACTCACATTAAATAAGTAGTATTCGGATGAAAACAAAAATGACACATAAAATATACTCGCTTAGGGAAGAACACCTATAGTAAACAAATTGCTATAAAAATGAGGTAGAAGAAGAAGAAGAAAATGTATGCCTTTATGGTATGTATAGTATTATATAATCAAAACAAAAACAGAAATACCATGACAGACGACAAAAAAATAAAAAACAGTAGCAGCAGACAAAGAATGCCATAATGAAAGTTCAACCAGAGACAGCAACAGAAATTATTGAAATACAAAGTGAATAGGATTTTGCATTTGCAGAAAAATGATGGTACAATCTAAAGCGTATTCAACGATGAGTTAATTAATAATCGCCTTAAAACTAAGGCTAAAAAGCAACAATATAACATCATTTTTGGAAGTCTTATACGCATCATTTTATCATACTCAAAAAGAAGGCTAAATTTATGACTTTGATTTACTCCTCTTTTTAGTACGTTTTTCAATTCTAATGCCTTTTTGGTTAAAAAATTTCAAAAACTGTACAAATCGTTTTCAATTTGTCATAAAAAAATTAAAATAAGTGAACAACTTGTATATGCCAATGCTGTGTGTAGAAAAAAAAACACGAAAGGAGTATTTTCGTGCTTTTTCTGGGGAACCTTGCAAGGAATTAAGTAAAGGGGACCTCACTGCCAGTAAGACTACCGAAATGGTCAAAATTGCAACAAATATCCTTCCGATAATATCAGCTTAGTTTTATTATATCATCGTGGGACAAAAAAAAAAAAAACGCACTGTGTTGCGTCAACTACTGTCAAACTAACATTTACTCTGATATCTACAAAACTCATTTTTTGATGGAAAATTACCCTCAATATGTATGTTTGAAAACTACTTGGTCCATATTTTCAACTAAAAAGTCAACGTAGAAGTCTTACAGCGATAGATTGACGGTTGAAAGAGGCACAAACTCTCCTAAATTAAGACTGCTACAATGTTGAATTAAAAATCATTTTTTATGAATTTTATTCCAAAAATTCTCAAGATCAAACAACAATCCTTCTTTTATTTTATTATGCAATTTTTCTCTCAGTGTACCTTATATGGATATCTTATCAGTAGGAGTTTGTAGATAGTGCTGGTTGGACAAGACCATAGATAAATCCCTCTTTCACAACGACAACTCTGAATAAAATTATACGAGTATTTAACTACAAGTAGATAACAATGGAAATCATAACCGCAAAAAATAGGCTAACAAGTCATTATTGAGGTGGATGAATGAAAATGAATTTACAAATGTCTAATTGTAGTGAATAGACCACCAGCAAGTAAAAAGGAAGAGCAAACAAATAAATGTTGTTTTGGTTATTCATTTGGTAATCTATTTAGTAAATATTTTAATCTAATTTTTATACCCTGCATAATGCAATATGCATGGTATATTCATTTCGGTCAGATGTTTGTGTCCACTTGAAGGAATCTCCGGAGATATACACATGGATATATATTCGTGATCAGCGTCGATTAAATTTTCGATTTAACGATGTCCGTCCGTCCGTCTGTCTGTCACCTGGCTGGTTCGCACGATAACTTGAGTAAATATTGAGCTATTTCGGTGAAATTTGGCATAAGTAATCTATGATCCAAGGGTACGGAGGGGATTGATATTGGGCATGATCGGTCAATAACCACGCCCACACCAAGCATTCAAAGCGACTAACCTCGAAATTTTCAAAATCTTTAACTTGCTATAACTCACATAATATACCACTTGGGACAACAATATTTTGCACATTGAGTTATATTATACTACTATATAACCTCGCCAAAAGTGGGTGAGCCACGCCTACTTTCTAGCGTAGCTCCCATACAAAGTGTCTGTACTTCTTTTAAATTGAAACTGCTGTAACTTCTACAATCTTCTGTCTAGAATAACCATAATTGACACTTAGATTAACACAGTAGTCGGAAATAATATGGCAGAAAATCAATGTGCCACGCCCACTCCTTTTTGGGTCTCCCATACAAAGTTGCGGAAATTAAAAAAAATGTTACCGTTTATAACTTGCAAACTATTCAGCGTAGAATAACGAGATTTAAGGTGTGGATTAGTATTGTACGAGCAACTAGGCTCACAGAAAATGGGTGCACCACGCCCAGTGTTTATCGTAGCCCCCATACAAATTTTAAATTGAAACAGCTGTAACTTCGGCAATCTTCTGTCTAGAATAACCATAATTGACACTTAAATTAATATCGTAGTCGGCAAAAATCTGGCAGAAAATCAATGTGCCACGCCCACTCCTTCATGGGTCTCCCATACAAAGTCGAGTGAATTAAACTAAAATTTTAAGCTCCATAGCTTACAAACCATTTAGCCTAGGACAACGAGACTTAGGGTATGGATTAGTATTGTACGAGCAACTAGGCTCACAGAAAATGGGCGCACCACGCCCAGTGTTTATCGTAGCCCCCATACAAATTTTAAATTGAAACAGCTGTAACTTAGGCAATCTTATGTCTACAATAACCATAATTTACACTTAAATTAATATCGTAGTCGGAAATAATCTGGCGAAAAATCAGCGTACCACGCCCACTTCTTATTGGGGCTCCCATACAAAGTTGAGGAAATTAAACAAAAATGTTAACCACCATAACTTAGAAACTATTCAACGTAGGACACCAAATTTAAGGTGTGGATTAACATTGAAAAATTAATTGGATTTACTAGAAAGTGGTAAGCCAAGCCCACTTTTTATATAGCTCCCATACTAAGCCTCGGAATTATCTTAAAATCCTTTTACTTCGTCAAAGTCAACCATATTTCGGGTGTAAATTAGTAGTATATGCAAAAATTGTTTCTCGAAAAGTGGAAATAAAAGAAAAGTTGGATATTCGAGTAAACTTTTTATATATAAATCTACATATGCAGGGTATAGTTTGGTCGGCCCCAGCCGACTGTAAGGAGATTTTTTTTACTTAATTTTGCCGTGATCAATGTTGTCGTACGTAAAATGCTTATTGCTTTTGAACAATTTTAAATTGTACATCAACTTTTTTGTCATAAATTTCACTTTATGATCAAATAAGTTTTAGGGGAAAAAACATTTAATTATTATTTATAAAAAAGTGTTTTAAGTACTCTGCAAGCCAGCGATCAGAAACTCATTATTTTTGCCTAGAATAATTCAATTACATCCATTGAGTGGTTTGTGAATGAGGATGGTCGAGTGTAGTGATGACAATTATTGCTCATAGTGAAAAAAGTAGAAATTACGATTCAACTATATCAGGGTATCGTAAAAATGAGGCATTGTAACTCTACTGCTAAAATAGTGTAGTCACTTGTATAGGACTCTAGTAGGTATATGGATATAATATAGACATACTACCTACATATATATTTTTAATGATATTAGAAGTGGTAACGCAATAATGATTGCGTTGGTTTCTGAGTACCTAATAAAATATTTGTTTATTTCGAAAGGACGAACTATATGCTGCACTTTCAGGGTTGATTTCACTATAATAATAATGCGATATTCTTCTCCCTCCATGCAAAGCTTTTTGATTGTAGAAATGTGCCATATAAAAAAAACGTCAATGAGCTCAGTGTCAATGTTTTTGAAAATATTTTCTTGGTCAGGGTTGCACAAAATAATACGAGTACAATTGTAGTTCTTCTTCTCCTACTTTTTGTGTCTAATAGTAAGCACATGTTTATATTACATATATGTGCATATACTAATAGTGCATGTCTACATGAAAAAGGTGTGCCTTTTTTGTTTAAAACTGAGGGTTTTTTTCTAACAATTTGTTTAAGTGTACTTGCGTGTTGCTATTAAATCAAACCTTTTGCAAACAGAAAACCGCTTAAAATCACACACCTGTCATTTCACAGATAGGCACTTTTTTGCACTTTTTCCTCTCTTCTCTATACCATCCGTTTCATTCTATGTATAAGGTTAGTTATAAATGTGATTATTGATTTTGTTGTTGATATTATATTGCATTCAATGAAAGTTAAGCGTAAACTTAAATGTAAGCACAATACAAGAAAATTAAGTGACAACAATTAATTTCACAAGGAACATGAAAAGTCACCCTTAAAAATATATTAATGTCAATAGCCGCAAATGCTTTCAAGTGATAGAGATAGAGTGTTTATAAAGTGTTTTTCAATAGGGACGATACATTTTTGTGTGTACTAGATTTTATTTAGTGAATTATGTTGTGTCAAATAATTAATAATAACCGCGTTTTATACAATCGATAAATGTATGACAGAACAGCAACAAAGGTACCAGATGCTAAGCTCTTCTGTACAGAGATGTTACTTAAGGATATCATTTTATTTAAATAATTTAACTAACTTTACTTAGAAAACTTATCGTTCTATATCGTTTTATTGGCACAAATATAGCGAGTTATCGAATAAATGTCGATCATATATTTTTTATAGATTATAAAACGGGTCCCAAAGATACTGCTATACTAAAAATGTAAAGAATGGTTGGTGCAAAAATGTCTTTATGAAAAAATATTGAAATCATACCAGCCGATAAGTACGTGCATAGAGAGGTTGTTTTACATTTCAAGAGTGCGACATTGTTTCAATTTTTGAATTAAACAAATTGTTTAACTATTTAATATAGTTTAATAATTTTATCGATACTTCGGAAAATTTATCGCTTTATTATAAAACAGTGTTACATATCTTCCACATGGTGGCGCTGCTCCAAAGAGTCAATGGAAGTGGCTATAAGTGTTATCACGCGAAGTTGTATGAGATTCAGAAATATCTTTAAGACCATATATGCGAAATATATCCTAGTTTAGGCAGAATATAAAAAAAATGTGTCATCCCTAATGTAATCCCATGTACGACGATAGTCGTAGTGAAGTATATAGAGGAAAACAAGGTGCGTGAGTGGAAAATACTGAAGAATAGAATAATAAAAAATTGTTCCACGTTGATATGTTTTAATTGCAGCGACAATAACAATAAAAGTAAGAGCGAAGTTACTTTTTCGTATTATAAGGACATTATTACAATGACGCCATACATTAAGTGTCGTTGCGATGGTTAGTTTTATTATTGGTAGTAGTAGTAGTTGTTGTTATCATAGTTTCATTTATCAATGGTTGTTATTTGACCTAAAATATGACATGTATGGAATGTGTAGAATATTATAGAAAGAGAAACTAATGCAAAAAAAAAAGATATATATTGTATATAAGTAAAGGAAGAATATGAAAAGCAAGCAGCAAAAATATACATATACTATAACTGCATATTGTCACGAATAAGAACATAAAAACAAAACAAAAGCGAAAACGACAGGAAAAATATTTCCCGCCATATTGTAAATTGTTATTGTTGGTTCTTTTGTTGAGTAGGTGTGTAGATGAAGCTTTTGTTTGGGGGGTGAGGGAATTAACAGTACTAGTAATTGTGAGTATCAAATGGCATATTATTGCGTTTATATGAATATATAATCACGTATGTATACTAGTTTATTTTGTATGTGATTCATCTTCATATGAATCATACATTAAGTATTACTAACATACGAGTATATGATTTATATTGTAATTGTATAGTAATTAAAATATTGTGAGAGGACAATTAATGAGTAAACTAATTAAAAAGAATTGTGTTTTCAACATTTAGAAACTGTTAAATTTTAACATGAATTAAACTGTAATTAATAGATGATAATATTAATATCGGGTAAGTGAGATAAAAATAGCAAAAATTATAAAACAGTAATAATATTAGTAATAATAATAATATTATAATTAACTTAAAAAATATTGCTATTAATAATAATAATAATGATAACAAACTAATATGAGTTTTTAATGGTTGACTTAGGAATAACATGTATTTATGAGTCTGAAAAAAACTCTTTTTATGAGCGTTTCGGAGGACTAACCGCAAACGATTTGCATTAGTCTCATATACTTCATAAATATTATTTTTTTATGGCTGATTTTAGATTATTATGTATTTACGAGCCCCATAATACTCTTTTTTACACGTTTTTCAAAGCGCTAACGGTAAACTATCGGCTTTTTTTGCAAACTAAATATATGTTAAGATTGTTATCAAGTGTAAATAAATAAAATTAGATGAAATATGTGGCAAAAGGCTTTATTGTAATGTCTTTTCGAACTTATTTTTTGGAAAGCTTTAGTTTCAGTTTTCGAACAATCATTTCGGACAATTATTAGGTGCTGGGATTCTGTATATTGTATTGTGCAGATGATTAATGCAAAATTTAGTACATCGAACAAATTTGAGAAAATCAATTTAAATAAATTTAATAAGACGCACGTACATTAGGACGTATAAAATGTTTGACCAACAAATCGTATTCTAAAATAAAAAACTACAATTGATTTAAATCTTTTTAAAATAATATAAATGAAAATATCAAAGAGAATCCATTTCCAATTTATATATGTATAGTGCATATAACAATAACAATAATAATAATATTAATAATAAAAGATATAATATAAAAATAACTTCGAAACTTGGAAAATTTAATTATAAGATGCTTTGAAATGTACATATATGTCCTAATTGAGCGCCCAGCGTTTTTCTTTACTCTTCTAATTTGCATTCAAACATACACATTCGTAAACATTCAAACGCATCCATACCTAAATACTTCATACGAATGTGCTAATGGATGAGTATGTATCTATGTATGTATATAGATGTTTGTAGTTTACACAAGTGATATTGGGGTGGGGCCATTGACAGGCAACTTTAACTTGTTTGTATGCTGTATTAAAAATATACACTACGTACTACGACTACGACTACGTTGTTATTATTGTTATTCTGTATATGAATATGAAATTCTAAGCAATGCCTATTAATATTGTTGTTGTTTTTTTGTTATTGTTTTATTGCAATTCTTTATTGTATTTTTAACACATATTTTGTATTGTTATTGTTGTTCAAATTGTTCAAATAACTCTTTGAATTAAAATAAACATTCATTCACATTAACGGAGAGAGATATAGAGAGAAAAAATAACAACAAATCAAATAAAACTGGTTTTCAAAACGCGCTTAGTATAATTAAGGCAAAAAAAAAAAAATCAACATAAAAACTTGTTAGAAACAATCAAGAGAAAATATGATCAAAACCAGCTATAGGAGAAATATGTGAAATAAATACAAAATATGCAAGTCACTAATACATATTTAGAATATGCAAGTACAATAGAAAAATTTCAAATAAACAAAAAATGTAAAATATATAAATCAAACTAGAAATTATTTTAATTACGAATAATTCAAAAATAAAAAAATAATAATAAAAAACAAAATTAGTTACACACATTTGACAATTATCAAGAACAAAATAATTATTTATTATTGTTGTTGCTTTGTTGATGTTGCTGGTGCTTATGTTGATGGTGATTGTTTGGGTACTTAGTTGTTTGCTTTGTTGGTGTTTCCTGTGGCAGTGAGTTTAAGTTATATTACTATTCTATTTGTTGATGTGTATTAGTCACATTTACTATTATACTATATATTTTTTTTTTTTGAATTTGTTTATTTTTATAAATTTTCCTTCGTATCAAATTTTCATATTTTTCACTTTTGAAATGAAAAGAAATTAAAATCAAATCAATTGCACTTCAAAACAACCACTTGTATGAAATAACCGATACATATAAAGATTAATTGTATATCCGTCGCATTCGTAATTGTTTTATCCGTTTCGTATTTTGCACATAAACACGTATACGCACGTATAAAGTTACACTGTAAGTAACAACGTAAACCAAAACAAATTTAAGCTTCAACAAACAACAAATATTAAAACATAAGCTGCGTCGCAATGCCTTCGTACGTGCATGTCTAAATAGTTGCCATATGGCACAAGTATTTTGCCTCTCAAATTATGCCTGTATGGGGGGTTAGGTGAGTGTTACGAATATCCGAACGCGCTCACATTTATTTCAAAATATTATTGGAATGAAACTTGAAAATTTGTGAAAGGAAATCGAAAATAATATTAAAATATTATGCAAGTATTCGAATTGAAAACGTCCATACGTCTGAGTGTGTTCATATAACAAACATTTCTAATAACATTTTCAATCGGTTTGTGTGCAATGGGTCGAACTATGAAAACGTTTACTTTTTTTTGGACTACATTGTCACCTATAAAGAAATATAAATCGAATAAACAAATTTGTATTTCAGCAATGCCCATTTATTTATTCCTTACTTCTAATACAAATTAAAACTAAAAATGCATATACTTACCTTTTGTTTCCAGTTCTAAAAGGGGTTGCTCTAAAAATTGTTATTTTCATAGAAGTATCAAATATATCACAGGTCCTATTCATGTTTAATTTCCAACCTTTGTCCTAAATATGCTAACTGCGTATGTCACCCTCCGAAAGCGGCCGACCATATATGCGCATAACTTAATTGATATCACTATTTTTGTTTTTACTGATTTTTAAAATAGATTTTCAATTTTAGTCTGAAATTATTATGGATTATGGATGGATGTGGATTATGCTTTCAGTTCCGCAACTGCAACCAATTCAACAGAATTTGTTCAAAAAGGCAAAACAGTCATTGAATTTACCCAACCTGGCAGCACGACCTAACATGAGCTGCTGTTACTACTATTGCTGCTGCTGCTAAGGTGCTCCCCTTTCATTCACTCTCTCTCTCTCTCTCATACATAGTGAGTTTCTCTTAACATAGTGCTTCAAATTAAAATGAAATGCACGATAAGAATTATTTTTTATTTCTCACGACTCACGTTTGTTTAATGGCTTTGTTTTTATTATAGCTACATTTTCATTCTTGCTCTTATTACGTATTTACTATTTACTAACATTTTTATTTATTCTCCTTTTGAACTTGTTTTTGTTTACAAAAGCTCTTTTGTATTTTGCTTTTGGTGAATGGCGCAATTTTATAAATGTGCTTGCAATAAGCTTGAATTGAAATGTTAATACATTACTGCAACTTTTTGGGAGAATTCTACAATATTTTACAATATCCCACTGTTAATGGACAGTGTTTTAACAGCAAATTTGGCGATGAACCTCGGTTTTCGAATGAATTCTCTTCGAATTGCTCTCTTTTACTGTTTCTTCAATTATCGGCGATTTTTTGTCTTACTTTTCGAATTTTCCTAAAAAAATAGTTTAAAAAATAGTATTGCAGTTGCGATCGAATGATTTCATACGTGACACTATAAGCAAAGAGTTTCAATTGCAATTTCACAAATTTACAATTACTCTACCTTCATTATTATACCATGGTAAAAAGAAAATTTAAAACACAACCAATTTTATAGACAAAACTATAATTTTTTAATTTTCTTAATTGCATTTAATTTTTAATTTCAGATTTTTTGAATTGATAATTTTTTTTTCTTAAAAATTCTATCATTTTCTTTTTAATTTATATTCCTATTTACACAAACTACTTATATAGTATGGTAAATACATATGTACATGTTTATATACATATATTCATCTTGGTTTAGATACATGAATCAATAAATAATAAATGTTTAATTTAATTTAATGTATCGTACATAAACATTTTTGTTTGAACAAAAAAAATTAAATAGAAATTAAAATGTTTTTTTAAATTAATTAAAATAAAACAGTCTTTTATCGTTGCACACAATTCACAATTGCTTCTACTTACATTACTAAATATGTATGGATGTGTGTGTGTGTGTGTGTGTGTATATTTAAATGCTGATGATAGGAAATTCATATTTAGGAACAGGAATAAATTATGGGAGAATGGTAGTCATATGAGTGTATTATTACATCAGATGTATGGGTGTATGTGCGTGTGTGTGCGTGCGTAGAGTGTGTCGTTAAATATGAGTTTAATTAATTTACTTAATAATAATTGTTAAATTATTAACTAGTTTGTTATGTATGCATCAGAGTAAGAAAATGCCATCCCAATGCATTATAAATACTCATCATCCTATTGCTGCCGTTATTGCTTTCGTTGATCTATTAGTGCCATCTGCTGGTAAAAACCTTTCAAAATGACAACAAGTTTTTCTTAGTCACATTACGATAGTTCACATCCATCAGTATATACGATCGCGTAACACTAAGCTTAGTGGCGTTTTAGGGGCAAGCAAAAATTCAAATTCTGTTTGCAGCGGCTCTTTGAAGCTGATCTCAAATTTAAGCAAAAGCTACATGCGAGTAAAAAATTGAAAGGTAAAATATATTAAAGGGGCCATTAAAAAAAAATAATAACATAAGTCAAATATGCAATCAATTAACTAACAATTTACATACCTTTGCAAGCATTAAAACAATTTCCATTTCGACAAAACGTCGCCCAGGACATGTCCGTTTGCCAATACCGAATGGTACCACAATCGATGAACTATCGATATTCACTGAAAAATTACCATCTGTATCGATCCAACGTTCGGGACGAAATTCTTTAGCCTCCGGAAAATTGGCGTCCTTATGACAAGCGATCATATTCTGGCAAAGGACCACTGTCTAATAATAAGAGACAGCGAAGATAAAGAAAGAAAGAGAGAGAGAGAGTGTGTGTGTACGTGGGCGAGAGAAAGAGAGTGAGAGAGAGAGAGAGAGAGAGAGAAAGAGCAAAATAGAGTGTGGAAGAAATAGAGAAATGAGAAAAAAATATTATCTGAATATACGCACCCCAGCTTTGAGATCATAGCCTGACAACTGCATATCCTCTTCTAATATACGCGCTAGACAAAATGCTGTAGGTCGTATGCGATATGATTCTTGGACGCAGGCTTTAGTGTAGATCGCATTCGTAAAGGCGTCTTGTAATATTTCAGTTTGACGATATTCTCGAAATTCATCGAGTATTCGAAGCATAACATTTTGATCACTTGTCACTGAGCTTAAAACAAAAAGCAACGTATTGGCAAGCTAAAGAAGAATTGAAACAACAAAGTCTCATGTATAAAGAATGGCTTTTCTTTTATATATAGGAAACTACCTAAATAGTAGTAGCAACTTACCGTCTCAATGCCAGCTGCTATAAAATCGATAATTGCTGATTTCTTATCACGTATATCGAGGTCTTTTAATTCTAAAATATGTAAAAATACACTACGCAAATCGCTATCACTATCATCATAGCTGGCAGCATTCTCTTCTAGCGCTTGTTCCACCATTTCCGATATTACACTGTATGGTCATAGATAGAGAAAGTTAAATTCCATAATAAATACAGATCCATACCCGATTGCTGATATTAATCTCACTCACTCATAGATAGTTTCTTCGGCTCGTGCAAATTCTCTATAGGTACGAGTTGGAAAATATTTCCATAAACCTAAACCATAATAGGAATCACGCTGTGAGATGAATAGCTGCTTCACTGCGACCGCCAATTGTCTTATTTTGTGAGGCTGTGTGGAGTTACGTGCCAAAAAACCCATCCGTCGACCTAACATCAGTGTACATACAGCTTCTAGACCCATCAGATTGGCGATATCTTCGAAATTTCGTACTTCCATTGTTACTGGATCTCGCTGATCGCGTAGCAGATCAATAAAATCATCACAAATACTATTAAGAGCTGGTAGAAAATTTTGTAATATTCGCGGTGATGTAATACATGATGTAAGCGAACTGCGTAGCTTTTGCCATGTCGGACCCTGTCTGAGAGGAAAATGAAGTAAAGGGGGAAAAACAGACAAAAGATCATCAATGACCATCAGTTTTCTTTTAGAATATTTCATAAGCATTCTCTCACTCTCTTACTCATTAACAATACCAACACTGGCATAACGGTCGGGTCGTGATTGACGATAGGTGACCACAATTTCGGTGGGCGGTCGGAAAGGATATTTACTTGGATATTTTAAAACTTTCTCCAAATCATCACGATTAAATAGATGCACTATTGGCATACCAGATGGCATCACTTCCACAATGATATCGCCATATTTGCGATTTAAATCTATGTATGTGAACAAAACGATCATGAATAGAAGAAGATGTAAGTCTATGACACCAGCTAGCCACCACTACTCACCCGCATATACCTCATGCAGCGTTGACATTTTGTACTTTCGAAAAAAGACCAAAAATATCCATTTGGTGCCCAAGAATGGTATCGCCTGTGGTCCTGGTATTGCCCAGACATTACGTTCTTTTTGCTGCTTTTGTTGATGATTGTGTGATCGTATCTCTGTCGCATGATAGCAATCATTTTGCAACTGTGCCAATTTTGTAGGATCACTAATATTGTCTTGTTGCAGTTGCTGTTGTTGTTGTTGTTGTTGTTGTTGTTGTTGGTGGTGGTGTCGTCGTTGTCGTGTTAATAATGATTTGAAATATATAGCTGAGATTTTGATCAGATCTAAATTGCAACAATAGCAGGCGAGTAATATTGCAATTGAGATCAATAGTATCACACCCATAACCATGGAGCTCTGTAAATAGAAATACGAAATAAAATAAAAACTATTACGTACAAATCGTTGATAAAGTTAGGCAAATGTGTATTCGATCATCTTGAAATCGATCAAGTGATCGTGATTTAATAAAAATGAATCAAAATTAGAAAAATGTATCTAACCAGGGATGATATCTTATCATTCGAATGATAGCTCTTAATAAAGCGATAATGTCAGGACATAATTTGATCAGTTTTTATCAATTCTCTTTGGAAATTGTCAAAGATGTATCCATATGTCTGTTGTGTGAAATGGATATTGTAAATAATGATCTTGCATTATAAATTTCGAGTATGTTAAGTAAATGATAAAATCATTTTATTCAATAAACTATCACGGATTTTTTCTTTATTTTTCTTTTATATTTTTTATAATTATCTAATTGAAAATTTATTGCGTAAATAAATAAAATAAATCTGAACTGTCGCGTCCAAATGATCTATTAGCACCAGTTTTTAATCGAAATTGACACTTGATTTTTATATTATTTATTGAATTATTTATTCTTCTTTTTGTGCGTGTGCTTTTTTTTTAACAAAATGTTGTCTGCACTGTGTCTGGTGACAATGTTGCTACTTAGTCGATTTTGCTGTATTACTACTTGATTTACAAAATTTATGCGATTTTTTTTTCTGATCCGATAAAATAAATATTTAGCATTGCTTATTAGTATTTCTTTTTTGATTTGTGTATATCAATTTAACGGTGTACTAAGTAAATTCTAGATTTATGGTCACTTGAATTACATGATCAAAATAATTTATACTCTAAGCTATTAAGGCTTCTCGGCAGGTGGTGGCATCTTTGGTAATGAACAATTATTGGTGAATTGCATTCAAAAGATCAATGAGGCAAAGAGTGGCTAACGGAATGATATTACTGCCTAAGGTGCCATTCCTCCCAGTCATTGGCATTGGCAATTTGGTTGGAAATTGAGGTTATAAACTAATTTTTTTTTTTCAGTTATTTAAATCAATCAAGAAGAACTGCATTTGCTCGTTTTCAAAATTGCGAAAAAAAGCTTAATTTCGGTAGTACCGGTGCGATTTACATCCAAATTTACTAATTCACAAGTTCGTTTGGTTGCTGGGGAAAACAATCTTAAGTACAAATTTATAGCTCAATCGTTCAATAATTATAAATGATATCGTGCGAACAGACGGACAATCAGACACAAGTGGCTAAATGGATTCAGATCGTGATTCTGATCAATTACACATGTACTAAATGCGTGTACTTTCCATATCTTTCACCTAAACACGGAAGCTCGTATTCAATATAACCGTGACACTTAGAATATAGGGTATAGCAACAAATTTGAAGCAATTATATATCGCGTATCTAATACGAACCATTTATTTTTTCAATATCTATTTCATTGAACCGTTAGTAAAATGTTTGGCTGTCAACTTGAAGTTGATTTGAAACTTCAGATTATGTATTGAGTTGTCGGAAAAGTAATGACGCGCTTTTAGGGAGATTAGCGAAGCTCATTTGATAATATATGAAATCGTACTTCAATGAACCATCATCTTCTGGGATGCTGCCGCATATTTAGAGCGAAATAAATAGAAGTCTTTTGACGAGTCAACAAATTTGTATGCAGTCTTGAACTTTGGGCAATTTCGCACAACACTGCCTTGCGTTCTTCCTTTGTAGAATGATATTTTATACAAAAGTGTTAATTTCGAACTTTATGTAAAAACTAAACGACGGGATCAAATTGAACAATTTTTTTAATGAAGTCTAATCTGTCATCTGTCAAGTTTAAGCAATTGAGCCAATTGTGTGGCGTTCATAGTTCATGACTTTTCTGACAACCCCCAATAGTACGTTGATTTTTTTCGTGTTTTTTTGTCAGTGTTGTACGATCAGCAATTTGGTTTTATTCAAGTATCCACTTGAGGTGATTTATTTGCACAAATCAAAAAACCAATGTGTTAGTGAATCAGCACTTTTTAAAAAGACGATAATTGAATACAATATATGTTAGTTACAGAAAAAACGATTTTAAAACCATATAAATTATATAAATAGCATACTATTTTAACAACAGGTAGAGTAATTTATCAATTCACCATGCCAATAAATATAATTTATAAATGGTTTAATCATGGATTAAAAATAAAATCACTGCTACTATATGGAAAAGTGAAAATTTGACACATGTGATTTTTCCCCCATTCGCAAACAGTTATTATTTAATCATTATATCGTTATAATCATTAACAATGACAATGAATTCAAGTTCATACTTACATATACTTGTACATATGTGAGCATGCGTTGCTACTCATTACTTTAGTAATCAACAAACAAGTACGTAGATAAAGCTAAGACACGTGCGCTACTTGGCTTTCAATGCAAATGTCATGGTATCATATCATACAAGGTATGTTATTCCCGTTTCGACATCATTGCGCTACCTTGAAATGTTTATGGCAGATTTCAAACGAAAAACAAAAATATTCCCAGAGAAGAGGAATGAGAGAGAGAGCTCCTTAAAGATTTCACCATAAATTGTAGAGTTGAGCATTTTGAAATAAAATCAAAATGAGATAGAATTTTATGAACGATTTTTGTTTTTATTTAATATTTATACATTCTTACTATTAAACATATACAGATATACTTTCATTTGTAACACTAACATTGTTTAATTATTTGTTTATTATTATTTTTATTATTATTATTATTAATAATAATAATTATTTCAATGTTATCTAAGACGTATGTTGCTAGTAAGTAGCTTTAAAATCGACTATGGCGTGTAGATTTTACGATTTGCGATAAGATGTACTCGTACTCATGTGTACGCACTTAATACTTTAACATAGAATGGTGAGAGCGAATATTTGCTGGAGTAATGACGTCAATACTTGACTGTTTTTGCTTTTTGTTTTTAATACGCATTGCACTTGAAACTTCATAATTCTCATGTTTATTATATCAATATTAAGGGTATTCACTTTATATACCACCGTATGCAGTGTAGCGATGAACCAAAGTGAATGAACCTTTGCAGGAGCGTTCGAAAATGAATAGTGTGCAGTTGTAGAGTTGCAATTCCAATGCCATGTGACAACTGTCAAACAGTTATGTAATAGCCTAGACAGACGGCAGCCTAATTCCGGATTACCGGCTCACTTAATCCGAATAAAATAATAACCTGTCAGACGGCAGTATTGCGGATTAACTAAACGGCTGATTGCTGTTTTATTAGGTCTGCTCACTTACATTACTATCACTATCAATTTCTGTCATCTGTCACTCGCGATATGAGAAAATCTACAAGAAGTTCGTGAACTGAAAACTATTAGAAACTTGTAAATTGACATTCACAGTTCTTAATTGACAGCTGGATTTATTTGTTCGCCAACGCTTTTCATGTTGAAAACTGTTAACAATTGTTGAAAGTTGTTTGTTGCGAACACACCTAATTTTTTGTAAAATGGATCGAGAAAAATTCACAATAGACAATTTTCAGCGGTGTTGCCAGCGCAAATTGACCTAATCCTCTTTTATTTTGAGAATTAACTCATCGAGTTTATGCGGATTAGCTGCAGTTAATGCCCGAGTTAATTCGAATTAACTCGGTAATCCGGAATTAGGCAGCCGTCTGTCTAGGCTATAAGCAAAAATGACATTACTTCTAGTTACTGGAATTTCATGTTGGCTCGGCTCTGGCGAGTCAAAGGCAATGATGACCGATGAAATGATCGAAATCGATTTTCGCTTAATAGAAAGAAATGTGAAATAAAAGACGAGATGTATGTTAACTTGGCAAAAACGCCTTTTTTGCTACGATGACGTGTGAAATGTATTTTAAAATCGTATATGTGTGTGTTTGTTATTATTCCTACTATTGATTTTCTATCCCTTTTTTATTAGAGTATATACATTTTTCCATACGATTTATTTGCAAGTGGAAATATCGCTTTGTTTTATATGAAATTGAAGACGTACGGTATAGTAAGTTATTTTCATTGAAGAAATCTAAATATCATCACATTAGACTACAGAATGCCGGTTATTTGCAAAAACAAAAAAACCAATGATAAGCTAGAAAATGAATCACATTATTACCTATTGCGTAATGAAATCAACTGATAACAAAAAAAAAAGTAGAAAAAAAATTATATATATATAAAATAATATACAAATTAGGTACAACAATAACGCAAAATTCTAAACTACCATGACCACATTATTAAGTGTCAACGTGACTACTACAAATCTACTTCCACTTTTAGTCATATGCATATACATGTGTGTCGCCTATACCTGTATATGCGTTTGCTTGCTTAATTATGCGCAAACAAATTTAATCTACAACAATATATGTATTAGAAAATACTCGTCTACTCTATGTATTAAGTTGTAGTTGTTGCACTATTAATAAAATATTAAGAATATTAAATAATTCGCGCATTTTAACAATTTAGGCATATTCGGTTTTTTTTTCATTTTTTTTTTTTTTTTTGCTTTGTACCATTTTTGGTTTACCTCATACATAGGACAAATGTATGAAAATGTGTGTGTGTGTGTTTATATTGAACTTCCTGTTGTTTCAGCCACATTAATAATAATATAATTATTTATATTAAGTTACTATTAGCAATATTAATAGCAAATTGGTTTGGAAGAAACGCTGGATATACTTTTATTTCCGCTGTTCCGTTTGTTGTTGGTACAATATTATTATTATTATTCTGGTGAGTATTTGCTAATTCCTTTCTACGATGTTGTTGTTGTTGTTGCTGTTGTTATTGTGTATATCTTTTCTGCTCTCCTCAAGCAGAAAAAAAAAATAAAAATAAAATAAAACATAATGGTCATCAATTAATAGAATAAGATTTCGCACGCACATGGTGCTAGGTGTAAGTGCTGGGCAAATAAGGTCCATTATCATAAAATTTATTTATTGAATCTGTGATAAATCGTCTCCGAGCTTCAAATCAAGCCAAGCAAGCACTTATCATCAGACAAGCCATCTTGGTTCTTTCAAAACTATGGAACCAAGAATGCCAAATCTTCCTCTGCAGAGTATCGGGAATGTACGCCGACAATCACATATGAGCATTCGACAAATTAGAAGGTATCGCATAATTTTCACTGAATTTTTAATCACTACAATATAAATATCACACAAAGGCTACAAACTTTCATCAACAGATGCTTCCCTATCATCTGTAGAATATTCTGGTCGAACACCATCAGCAACGACGCGCTGTGGAGACTAAAGAATGAAGAACCCGTCCTGTTGCAAATCAAAAAATAGAAAGTGGCGATGGATAGATCACACACTTAGAAAACCTTCAGATAGCATTACAAGAATGGCACTAAACTGGAACCCGCAAGGGAGCAGAGGTCGAGGTCGGCCAAAAATACTTGGAGTAGGTCGATATTGCGCGAGCTAGCTGATGACAACACAATATGGGATGGCGCAAAAATAACAGCACAGAACCGTGTACGATGGAAGGTTGCTCAACAATCAGTAAGTGAGCAGTGAAATTCGTTCACTCGAAAAACAAAGACTTAAACTCTGTAAAACTTTGGTCGTGGTCCATTTAGATACGAAAATCTTACGACGTGATTGGGGCCATTAGAATTCAGGTAATATCGAATTTACACAAAAAATGAATTTACGGGGAAAAGGGAGGCGGATTTTGACACAAAGAATTTTAGTTTCCAGTTTCCGGTAAAAGTACGAGTATCAGGATATCCAACTGGCGATCGTTTCGTTTTTCCTGCAAGTATCTAAATCACAATAAAGAACTTCTGACAGGTCTGACAGAACTTGTATACGAATAGGCAAGATAGAAGTTAAAAATTAATTACGAAGAGAGAGCGAAAGAGAATAAAGATATGAATGAGTATAGAAGACAGAGAGAATGAGATTGAGATCGCAATTTACTCTGAATGCCAATGAGAAAAGTATCAATTGCAAAAAATGAAAATAATATTTAAGAAAAGCGTGTATAAAGAAATATAGCATAATATTCCTCTTCTTTTTTATTGTTTTTGTTGCTGATATTTATATATTATATATATGTATTTATTTACATTTTATTTACATGTAACATGTGCTTCACTGGCCAACTAATTGCAATTGCGTGTTGGCGCGCGCGCTTTTTCTCTATGATTTTTGCACAAAAAGAAAAAAAATAAAAAGAATGTAATGAAAACTAGCTACACTAGAATTAGCCAAGTAAATAATTACTTACTTAAATAGTATCAAACTACTTGACTATAATAAATACAATTCTGCTCTATCTATATGCATACATCTTTAGGTACAGATACCTATACTCGTATGTGATTATGCAATGCAAGCTAGGAAGTCTTTATTGTTGTTGGCCAACCACAATCACATGAATAATAACAATAACCACAAATATGATTAAACTATGTATCTATCTACAAAATAAAATAGAAATACATATTAGAATGTTTTAGTCTGTCTAGGTCGACATCATGTCGATATTATGTACTCGAAGACTGACTGAGATAGTTTTTGTCCATATTTTATCTATTAAAAATAATTTCAATTATCATTTCATATATTCAAAATACGTATAATTGTCTTTCTGGGAATTTTTACAAATAATTTAATAATTTTAAAGAATTTTTTTATCACTAAAATATATTAATTTAGAATTTTTTTAAAGGCAATATTGAGAAATTATTTGAAATTTGAAAAAATCACTTTTCAATATCTTTGATGGTTAGAAGCATCATATTAAAATAAATATATCTTCGCTACTATTTGTAGAGTATAAAATACAAATACAGACTGCAACAAAGTAACATCTATGAATGTGATCATAATCACGTGTGTATGTGCATTGTTTGCATCAGTATTTAGTATTCAGTAACTACGAGTGAGTATGTACCATATCTACTTACATAAATATTTATGTTGAGTAACGATCGTTCATAGTTGCTAATGTATTTGTGGTGAACGTGAACATGTAATGATCATATAATCATTTCATCAATATAGGCTGATCTGATTCTGATTGTGTTATACGATCGTTTGCTAAAAAGAGGAATGCGCGCGAGAGAGAGAGAGAGAGAAAGAGATAGCAAATATGTGAAAGCATAAATAGATAACCGTAAAAATGTAGCTTTTACTAGGTTGTCTATAGAAAAATACCTAAATCATATTGCAATAATAGAAAATAATTGTTTTCATCAAACTGCTAGAACTTTTGATTTTTATTTAAATCATCAACATTTTCATTTCATCAAATCGTGACCTCCAAATCATAGAAATGAAGAGAACTATGCATGGTATAACCTTTACGTAATCTAAAACGAATCGATAAGAACTTATAGAATGAAGAATCTTTTATTTAATCAGACAATGTGGTTCCAGCCGGTTAATCAAACAATTTGGGGTTTTTTGTTTTGTTTTGCTTTGTAGCAAAGCACTGATAACTTGTTTGGTTTGCTTTATTTTAACAGTGCATTTTGTATATATTGTATTTTTTATGAGTCCGATCATTTTGATCAAAATTCAATTTGTTCCTGATCTTATCGGTGATTTTTTGGTGTTTTTTTTTTTTGTATATACATACGTATGTAGGTAAATATATGTATAATACATTCAAAATATATATATGCATAATATCTTATCAAAAAGGTCAGCGTTTGATATGAACATATCTTGAGTGTATACATATGGTATGAGCTCAGAGTATTTAAAAAAATGTCTCTTTTAATATGACATGCTCTCTTGGACTTTCTCACTGTATGACTTTTGTTTTATTGCTTCATGAATTCATATTAAATCAATCAATCGATCAGTCAGTCAATAATCAAAGATCAATATACCTACTTATCAACCTATTGGCATTTGAAGTTATCACTCGTCGTCATATACGAAAATATATTTATTTATGTATTTTAAATTGTTCGTGTGATATTTAAATAAAAAATAAAATAAAACAAAAAAAAATCATGTTTTTCTTCTAAATAAAATTTGTATTAACATTATTATGACAATTTCATTATTATTTGCGTAAATATGATAATTTTTATTATATAAATAATTTAACGAAGAAGAACAACTTAACTATAAGTGAGTTTTATTTAAAGTTTTGTACGAAAATATTGTCAAATTTGTGCTAAAAATAGTTGATTCTATAAAAGGCGTGTTTTTGAGCCTTATATCACGATCGATTTCTGAAGCTCAAGAGTGAACATCAAAACACTCAAAAATGAGCTAATTTAACACTCATCAAAAACCATCCAAGTAGAAGTATTATATGACCTATATTTCGGGAATCTTTTTTGATTCAAATTTATGAAAACTTCATGACTCATATTTGAAAGAATTTTACTACTCATAAATGGCGCTCATGAAGAAAAGAGTAAGTGATAACTTGATGTCATACATTTCGCACAGAGCATTGATAAATAATTTCACAAGAAAACTTTTTCCTAGAATAAAAATTATCATATACAAAATACAGACAAGATCTTTGACATTACAGTATGTAAGTTTTTTCTTGTTGTTGTTATTGAAATTATAACGATCACGAATATTACAATGCAAAAGAGAAAGAATTTCTATAGAATCCATTAGGTAGGTAAAGTTAAAATTAAAAATAAACATCAACAACAACAACAACATCAACAATATAATCAATAACACGTAAAACATTAATAAATTTACAAACATTTTTTAAGTCAACCAAAGAAAAAAAAAAAAGGTTACCAATAATAATATTGAGAACTTCAGTAGAATCTATAATGAATCATATTGAAATGAAGTAGGAAATGTCACGAAATCAAAATTTATTATTTAACTTTTATTTAATACACACATACATACATAAATACGAGTATAAGTGCCCATAGTTAGTGATAAAGAAGAAAGCGAGAATGAAAAATAAAAAAATAAAAAAAGGTAAAGGTAAACAACCAACCAACCAATTGATGTAGCACATGAAGTATACAAATTCGTTATGTACGTGAAATTATGATGAAATAAAAATTATGTAAAATAAAACGACTTTTTTATTAAACTCCTATCAATAGAATTTATGAATAGTCACCATATCATTCACTATATTATTCAGAAATATGATTCTTTCACTTTTCTTAAGCCATGTATGCAGCGAGTTTTATTTTTTTTTTTTTTTTTTTTGTTAAGTAAGACTAACCACCAATATACTGAAAACAAGCTAGCCAAAGCAATAGTAAGTTAACTATTAATACCATCGTCAGCATTTACCACTTTTTGTTTTGGTTTTTTTTATTTTATTTTTTTACTTGCGAGTATATACATACATATGTATGTATTTTACGTACAGTGCTTTCCAATAGGAACGATAGGATTTACTATTTAAAAGGTATATTTTATACCAATTATGATTTAAACAATATTTCGCTCACATGTCTATATCGATTCTACAGCACATTTACCAAATTTCAAATAGAATCAATCATCGACTTTGTTTTTAAACAAAAGTTTTACTTGTTCCAGAATTGTCAATAAGTTAATGGAGCGCCATTTTTGAATTATAAATTTATGCCCCTATTGCGGTTCACAACTTTTGTAACAGTTTGGTCGCCGTCGAGAAATTCATATTGCCGTTCTCAACTCGACTGGCGGCTGATTTTTTTGATTGTGTTCATTATTTTTGTGGTATTGCCGTTTGCAACTCTGTTTCAGTTTGGTCGACAAGCACGTTAAATATACACCACTGCTCATAAGCAGTTGTGTTTGCATCAGTTGCAGTTTACTTTAAACTAATAAAGCCAAAAATAATGGAGAGATCGTAAGTAATAATTAGCTTGGCTTCATATTGTAATTTCTCAACATTTTATACATTTTCAGAAGTTTAAGAATTACAACCAAAGCTCAATTTGAGAGGCTTGTTCAACTAATGGACCAGAATCCAAGCTAACAAAGTAGACGTGAATCTAAGAAAATAAGATTTTTTTTTTTAAATAATTTAAGTTATCTTCCATTTACCAAAAAAGACTGAAATGAATTTAAAAAATAAATAAGAGATAAATTTATTGAGCTTGGAAAGAACGCATTATATTATTTCTGATACTCCTTGCAGCGTCTGTTTCGTCTCCAATACATCTAATACTTCTTTTAAAACAAGTGACATTGTAGATTGAGCCACTCCTATATTGAAGTCATTGCCGCTGCTCTTCTGGTAGCTTCCATCAGCGAAAAATCTAAGAGCAGCACACAATTTCAATATTGGTGGTATAGATACGACACGCACAGATTTCTTGAAATGGTCTTTTACGTCATCCAGCAAAAAGCAAAATGCCTCTTTGCTCAGTCGAAAATAGCTAATAAATCTATAAAAAAATTTATTATTTTCTTTTATTTATTTTGAACAATATTTATACTTTTCGCTAGGTAGTTCAAGAGGGTTAGAGTCATCACGAATTTTTCTCCGTAAGCGTAGCAAATCAATTTTCGCGTCTTCGTTTTCATCTTCATAAAACAAATCTACACTAATATCCATTTTAAATAATTTTCACAGCAAAACACAATTGTATATTTCCTTAATTTTTACTTTTAATCGACCACTTTTCTGTCATAAGTGATATTTTAAGCTGGTAACGCCATAACAATTTCAACCGAAAACAGTGGTGTACCACAATACCAAAAAATAGTTTGGTCTTGTTGAAGTCGGGTCGACTCTAAGACGACCAAACTGGGTTGAGTGGTGAACCGCAATAGGGGCATTATTTTCTTACTTCATTTTAATCGGTCAATTCATTCTGTGAATTTGGCCTATAAAAACAATGTTTGTAAATGGTCTAATTTGTTTAAAAGTGGTCGCACGACGATGCTTTTGAAAGATCGTTGTTTGTTCGAGAGAGATTTTGTAAAGGCCCTATGTATCTCATCAGGCATCGTTTCAAACAGCTGTGTGCACAATATGAATCCAATTAGCGAATAAAATAATGGCCGAGATTCTCTTCCATTACTGTTGTGAGTGTTAAATTTTGGACAGTATTAGAAGGGACCTAGTTATTTTAGCCGATTCCGAACGGCAGGACTTTTGCGACATCACTTTTTTTGAGCTTTGTCACAGAGTTCTTTTAGAAGCTTTTTCATTGCAAATTGTTTCTACCGGAAGAATTGCCAATTGATTCCCTACAGGTGTGTATCGTTCGAAAGAAAAGTGTTTTCGATATTAAAATTGTTATGCTTCAGCCGGGAATAGTGGAACAAAAACACATTTGGACGCGACTTGGCAACAATTATTAGAAATCATAAAGAAAGGTGGTTTTTGAATTAAAACAACAGGTTCAGGTTTGACGAGTTCGTACTCAGAAATCGGAAAAGAAGAGTTTTTTTTACCAATTTTCGAATCGAGTTCATCCGAACGTTTACAATAACAATTTGAGTCTATGAGCTTGACCAGTTTTTTGGTTTCAGTCATTTGGGATGCCATACACCTGCTTATACAGCATCAAAAGCGATCACTTAAATCAGCGAATTCAGCGTATTCGTAAGATTTAGCTCTTTTTGATTGCTGGCTTTTCTCACATCTCCACAAATAATTGCGTAGTAAACATTTTTTTTATCAAACCAATAGCTGTTAGAAACCATACACCACAATTTTCTAGGGCTTCCGGATTCTTAGTTGGAACAAGTGTATTGAGAATATACCGTTATTTTTACAACTAGATTAGGTTAGGTTATGTGGCTTCCCTCTCTCTGAGAGGACACACTTAGGCCAGAAAGGTCCATTGCTATACCACCGAGCTTCTCTTCCAATACTATCGTGCGTGTTAAATTTTTACAGCATTAGAAAGGTCCTAATTATAAAGGGCTATCCATTTCGCGGTTTCAAAAGTATAGGGCTAGAATTCGACATCTGTCAAACTGAGTTGTTAAAACAATTTCTTTCTTTTTCAGTTCAAAGTCTGACATTTGCGAAAATGGATCGCTTAACTATCCGCACAACGCATTAAAATTGTAAAAACCTACTACAAAAATGGTGATTCTGCCACAGCCACATATCGTGATTTAAGAGGAGATTATGGTTTACATAATCGTCCAACTACGCAAGCAATTGGCAAAATTGTGAAGAAATATGAAGAGACTGGATCGGTTATAGATATTGTAAGGCCTGTGCATCATCGTTTCGCTCGTACAACCGTAAATATCGCTGCTGTAAGCGAAAGTGTTGCCGAAGACCCGAATGTGTCGATTCCTCGTCGTTCTCAGGAATTAGGACTGTCTTACGGCACATTATGGCGTATTTTGCATTTGGATCTACACCTACATCCATATAAAATCCAGCTCACACAACAACTGAAGCCAGCTGACCATTCACAACGTCGTAGATACTTCGAATGGGTGCTTGAACAACAGGCGGTGAACGGCGATTTTTCGAACAAAATTTTCTTCAGCGACGAAGCACATTTCTCACTCGGTGGGTATGTTAACAAACAAAATTGTCGTATTTGGGGTTCTGAGAATCCTCAAGTAATTGAAGAGAGGCCACTACATCCACAAAAAGTCACTGTTTGGTGCGCTCTTTGGTCCGGAGGTGTGATTGGACCTTACTTCTTCGAAAACGACGATGGAACGACTGTCACCGTCAATTCGGAGCATTATGGTCATATGATAACCGACTTTTTTTTGCCTGCTATTGAAGAATACATGCCACACAACTCGAGCGAATATGGCTTTATTGCAAGAGAAATTTTCTGGCCGCGTAATTTCTCGTCGTGGCGATATCAAGTGGCCACCAAGATCATGCGATTTGACACCGCTTGACTTTTTTTTTGTGGGGCTACGCGAAAGACCGTGTTTATGCAGATAAACCTTTAACTCTTGAGCACCTAAAAACCAACATTCGTCACGTTATGGCTGAGATACCGCCCAATATGTGTCAAAAAGTGGTCGAAAATTACCTCAAAAGAATCGATGGTCGATCGCTCGAAAGAAAAATCTTTTCGATATTAAATTTTGTTATTTTTACAACTAAAATTGTTCTATTTCTGATTTAAAATGTGAATACATGTTTTCGCGGTTGATAGTTTACTAAAAAATAAAATTATCGGTAAAATCATATTCAACTGTAAGTTTAAGTCGATTAAACCAGCCATACTATTGTCGTGTACATTCAATGAGTAATTTAGAGATGAAACCCACATTCTTCTTTCAATCATACTTCTGCAGGAATTAAATATTACACAGACTTTCAGTTTTGAGGATTGAGGCAGTTTGAAACCCCCAAGTACTTGATCATGCCTGAAAGATCAAGAGAGAGTCTGGAATATTGGTTTTATTGATGAAAAGCATCAGTTTAATCTCATAAAGCAATTTGGTTTCTTTTTTTAAGATTAAATATGAAAAATGTTGCTGAAAATTCTCTTTTTTATTATGGAAACAAATCAATAATATGACGGAATAACATTTTGGAATTTCAGATCATTCTTCCAATAGAGAAGCTGCTGTTTGAGACTAGTATTCAAAGACTGCAGTTCGAATATGGAATATGGTCACAGAATACACAAGAGTCAGATGATAATATGTCTGATGATTGAAGTCTCATTTTTCCCTACCCCATGTACAAAATCTATTTCCACCAACTTCAGTGGTATACGTAAAACTCGACAACAACTCATATACAAGATCACACGTACTGTGTGAAAAAAATAAAATTCATATGTACATACATCAACAACCAGATTGGACATATGTATAAGTTATGTAATCCAAAGGCAACCACATAATACGGTGATGTGTAATGATCGATTATGACCGATTATACATACATACTAGATTCTACTTACTTTGTATACGAGTACACCTATCATCTATTATTTACTTGCATTTCTAATATTCTTTATAATATTATTTCTATTTTCCATTCAAAGAAGCGGAACAGGAATATACACATACATGTGCTTGTATCTATGTGTGGTCTACACATATACATACATAAATACATATGTATTTCTATGAACATACCAGCGCGATATGATTATTTTTCTTCTAACACGCACATTGACATGGCTAGTGAGGATGCCGCATTGCCAACACCGTTGATATTGCGCATATGAACATATTTAGCCAACTAGCCAGCCAGCCAGCCAGCCAGCCAACCAGCCAACCAGCCAACAGTCATCCAGCCAGTCGTGCAGTCAGCAGTCAGCGCCTTAGCCATTGAGTATGATTATGAGAGTGAGTACTACCTGTAGAAAAAGTACAATGAACCTATTTAAAATTCTAACAAACAAGACGTATTAATATATGTATGTAGGTACTTACATAGATACAACAAGAAGAAAGCCCCAAGGAATAATGAATAAGTTGTAGAAGAAGCACAAGAAGAAGAATGTAAAAAGTAAGCTCAACGCAGAAAGCATTAGAAATAGCAGCGACGCTGCTGAATGGATTGACTTCTTCATAAAACTGAACTATTCAAGTAAAGAATGGCAAGCAGGCTGTTTGATATATTTGTAGCCATGTGAAGAAAAATAAATATTGTTTTTTTAAGGCAAAAGCTCATTTGAGTTGCTCAAAATATGCTGCACTACAACTTGATATGCCTCTTGGTATACTACTGTTGACCGAAAATGGTCAAAATTAATTCCAACGCCTAACCCCTTTTCCATGGTTGGCATATGTAATATTTTGCTGGGTATTTAGCATACAACCTACCTCTAAATGAAGATCTACCATGAAATAGTAAACGAAGCGACTAAAAAACTATATATATAAATATACAGATTCAAGAAGAAGATGAGATGAGGCGTGCAAAAATGACATAATCTTTTGGTGTGTAAGTATGCGCATGCTCAAGTTTTTTAAACTCGTTACCTGATTTCATGCTATCGTTGATGTTGTTGTAGAAGTTGGCTTAGAACTTAGAACATTAGAAAAATGTAAGAGAAAGAAGAAGTTGAATATGACGGCGATGAAGCAGTAGTATCTGGTAGCCAAATAAGAAGAAGAAGACGTGGGAAATGAAGAGGAAGAAGAACAAGAAGAAGAAGATATGTTGGTTAACAACAACAACAACAACAATAATAATAATCATCATAATACGAAATGTGGTTAAAATAGTAAAAGCAGGAAAAAATGTTGGCAAAAATAGAAATAGCAAATAACAATAACAGCAAAAACGGACTGAGCGAAAATATTAATAAATAATTCTCATTATAATTACACTGTATGGCGAAACTGCTATCATTTTCTAGCTAGATAGAATGGAAGTGGTTTATTAATTTTTAAAAATGTTTCAAAATTAATATACTTCTTTACCGGGTCCTTTGTTATCCATTAAAATAGGTCAAATGAAACATATTAGAAATGCAATTTTGAAGTAAAAGAATGTACAAAATGCATCTGTTGGTTTATTTTTGGAATATCTTTTTGGAAGCGGTGATTAAAAATGGGTTTCAAATGATATTCCAAAGCAAAGCATTCCATTTCTTTTGTCGCAAAGTGTACTATTACTGCCTTACGTATTATTATTATTATTACTATTATTTTTATTACTATTATTATTATTTTTTTATTATTATTAGCAACAAATTTCTTGTTGTTTACTATGGAATTCATGCTTGTGGTTTTTATATTGACATCAGGTGGGTGTAGGAACAAAAGGAGAATGAAAAGAGTGTACGACGAGAAATTCTAAAAACATACTGATGGATGAATATGGGGATTCATATGAATATATACAAATTCATCAGACATGCAATATCATTCTAGTTCGTTAGTACTCGTAATGTCACGTATGCATATGTATGTGTGTGTGTGTGTGGCGCTTTTACCCAAACAGATACATATTTATTCAAATTGTCGTATACATCATTAATCAAGTATTTACATACTATAGGAAATAGTTGTATTTTATTTTTAGCCACAGAAAGAGAAGAGAGAAAAAAAAAACACTCACTTTATTGTTTTTTTCCCATTTTTTTTTATTCAACTTTGCGATAGTAATTAATATTATTTAATTTATTTATTTTGCCATATAACGATTTTATCGAATTTATGTAAATTTTTTTTTTTGTATTTTAAAAGTCTTAAATATGGCGTGAATGAAGTTTTAATTTAAATGCGATTTATTTTGGGAGAATAACACTTTTCGTAAAAAGTTAGCCAGATTATAGGTTTGAAAAAAATGTTTATTTAATAATAACAAAGTTTTAGTAATTCGTTATTTAAATATGGGCTGTGAATAACACGTACACAGTCCAAAGATGATTTCTACAACAGAGAAAACACGGAAAAATTCTGAAATGGGGTGATGTGATATCGAAATTGATAAATAAAAATACTATTTTGATTTGTGACTTATGGTATATAAATAATCTAAAAGATCACTAAAATATCAACTGCAGGACTCGCCAAAAAAAGTTGATTATTATATGGTAATGATGCTGAGAATTGATCGTAACCTAAATACATATCAGAGAGTCATGCTGACAGGATGCATTATAATCTCCTGGTACCCTTATGTGTTTTTACTAGAGCGAGAAATTGCAGTGCTGAAGAAAATGTTGGTCCACGGCCTATTGGTTCAGCAACCAATAACTAGGCGTTCTTCCACGCTTTACATGATCAACAAGCTTCCATTATTATATCAGTTAAGCTTTATTAGGATGGAGCTGTAAACAAAAATGCAAAAGTCGTAGTTCGCATGTCGATGAATTCATAAACTTCCATTGCGAACTTTGCGATATCAGCGATCGACCCAGTCTCTGCGAATTATTTCACACTCGATTCACTCATCCAAAATCGATTAAATCATCCTCTTCGAGCATATTCACGGGAGAATCACTTAGTTGTTAACACTTTAGTCGTTATCTGAAGAAATCCGCAACTTATTCAGAATTATCAAGTAATCACTGTACCACGTATTATAAGCATATTTACTATATAATGCATACTATATGGATACAAGAGTTCTTTGATATAAATTCATTAAAATTCAAAATCCAAAATTAAATTATGCAAACAATTTGTGTATTGTATGAGTAGTATACATACATATGTAGACATTTTGAAGAAGTCAACAACCTTCTTAAAAATTTCATGTTGATAATGGTCATGATGATGATGATGATCATGATCATGATAATGATAAGAATGGATAAGAAGAAACAAAAATAAATAGCTATAAATATAAAATCAAACAAAAATTTCATTATGCCAGTTGCTGCCAATGTGCAACCAATGTGATCATAAATTATTTAGTTTAAAAAAATTGTAAAAAAAAATACGACGAATATAATAAAATTACATATGCACATATGCTATACCTTCTATGGGTATGTATGAGTAGAATAAAGAAATTCTTTTATTTGTTGTTTTCAATATTGAAATGGAATGGAAAAAGGAACACTACGTATTGTAGAAGAAATTGAAGATCAGCACACGATCACTATGTATTACGCAATACAACAACGTGTGAACTCAACTCTTCTTTCACACTCTCAATGCTAGCTGCTAGTATGCATGACTATACACGTACATTTGTACTAATACATACATACGAGTATACCATCAGTGGTGAAAGAGATTGTTTATTGTATGTTTGTAATGTGGTATGGTATGTGTGTCGTTGATAAAATTGATAATAATGATCGTCGGCGATCATTTTAATAATATTGCTACTTAATGATAATAAATGAGCATGTTGTTGACAATGATGATGATGATGATGATGATGATGATGATGATGATGATGATTATGATGATTATGGTTTTGAATTAAATAAAGCGAATGTTGAACTTGAAAATTAATAGTCATAATATAAATAAACAAAATACAATACATACGAAAAAATAAAATATGGTACTGATCGTATGAAAGGAGATATTAAATGAAAAGAAAATGTATCTACACATATAGTATAGGGGAAAGGGCAGTATGTTGGGGCAATGTCTTGCTTTAGGGGTATATAGAAGAGAACATTTTTGATTGCAATAAAAGTAAAAAAATACGGTCACTTTTTCTGAAAAACACATACGGTTTCTTCAAGCTTTCACAATTTCTCATACTCTAACCTTTTACAATGTGGGTGCCGTTGCTTAGTGCGTTGATCTTCTGATCTGTAGGTCGTGGGTTCAATCCCCGGCTGAAGCATAACAAAATTTATTATCGAAAAGATTTTTCCTTCGAGCGGTAACCACCTGTGGGCAAGAATTGGCAATTTTTCCGGCAGTAAGAATTTACCAAAAATGCCTCTTAAAGAAGCTCTGTGACAAAACTAAGTTAAAGTGATGTCACAAGGGTTCTGTCGTTCGGAACCGGCTAATATAAGTAGGTCCCTTTTAATGCTGTCCAAAATAAACACGCACAACAGTATTGCAAGAGAAGCTCGGTGGTATCACAATGGGGCTTTCTGGCCTAAGTGTGTCTTCTCAGAGAGAGGGCAGCCACAATAACCCAAACTCAACCCTTAACTATGAGGATAGCATACAAAGTACTCATTAATATTTTTTACGAAGATTCCAAGCGAAAAAATTTTTAAATAATTTTCAATAACTTTTGGTTGTAAAAATTCTAAAGATAATATTTTTTCAGATTCTCAGGGAGCACAATGTAAACATTAAATGAATATTTCCCCTACATATAGACATATGCGAAATATGATAAATAATTATTTGAAAGAAGAAAGTATGCAATAAATGCAAAGAATATATTTACATACAATATAAATAAAAAATAAAAAAATGGAAGGAGAGATATGTAGGGTATTGTTGTGTTTACGTCGCGCTAAGTTTCCGTTTTTTGTTAAAGTCATATTTCAAATGTTAATAACTTCAATTTGTTGTGGGACTAACTGCCGCCTCACTTTTCATATAGTTTCGAAGAGAGAAGGCTCCTTTACTGTTTTAAAACTGAAAAAGTGTCTTTAGTGCTTATTAAAACATCCCATTGGTCTATTTCTTTTTCGCATACATATTTCTTAACTTCTTTCGGTTTAAATTTGTGTGTCATCCAATTCCATTTCTTTTTTAAATTGATCTAATTAATTGCAAATGACGATTCGAACGAAATTAAAGCTCGATTCAAAGCTTTTTGAAAGCTTTTTAGCAAAGTCTAAAAAAAAGCTACATAAAAGAAATTGTCGCTTCTAGAAAGTGTGATGATTGTTTTATGATTTAGCAATTGGCAATCAACACTCTTCAAAAAAAAAATGTATTTTTAGAAAATATTTATTACCCACCTAATTTTATGTTGCTGCAAATTTATTTGAAATTAACTAAAATCTCGTATTACTTGTTAGAGTTGTTTTGTAATTTATAATTTTTTCTGCATATAATTACTTCATTAATTATGTAATTATAAAGAAATTATTTATGAAAAGAGTTGTTGTTGCATTCAAATTAAGCACAGGCGTCATCAGGTTAATGATTTTGTTTCAAAATGAATTTGAATTGAATTAAATTTTTTTTTTTATAATCTTTCAACACTTTTTTCTGACAATTTGATAACTTTTAAATTAATTTTATTTTTATTTATTTCTTTGACTAAGAACCGAAATGCTTTATTATACCCACTAAAATTATAATTTTTGTAAGAAATTATCTCAACTATTACTTTTTCTATTTACCAAGCACTAAAACTAAAAAAAAACTAAAATTTTTTTTATTAAAATTTTATGTTTTCTTTTGTTAGTTCAAAATAAATTTGTATCTTTATTGCATTGTTGAATTTGCTTATACAATTATAATTATTAAAACATTTTTTTTTGCCAATTATTTCGTTTCATTTAAATAATTCTTTTAATTATTCCTGTTTTCGATCTGAAATTAAATTACCGCTTCAACTTTTGTTATTCTTACGAATTCTCGTATTCCGAATCTGACGTCTTTAATAATAATACTATTATTGTTATTATTATTTTGAATATAAGCTTGTGCAATAATTTAACTACGCGGTATTTTATTTATTTAACCAAATTGTCATCACTTGGCTTCAGGTTTTTTTTGCTTTTTATTTCTTTATTTATACACTTTCTACCGACTTTCTTCTCGTGAGTTCTCTATAGGCTTTCTATTTTGTTCTAAACTCGCTTGTACGTTATTTTGTATTTGTTTAAAGCTTTTTAGAATTTCCTATATTTGCGTAGTTTATCCATTTAATACGGTATTCTAAGCGTGATCACTTTCTTTTAACTATTTTTATTATTCTTTCAATTTCTTTCTTTCAGTCACTTTTTGTTTCTAATCAATTTTCCATGGTAGCACTCATATTTATGTGATTTTTCGCTTTTATTTTGTGATATGTTTTATACACGTTTGCTCGCTCTTTTGCTCGATCGTTTGACATACTCTGCCTGAGCCGATCGTATCCGTATCCGCTTTCGTTTGAGACTGATTTTGACTGATTGTTTGGTTTAAAAATTGTGTACGCTATGCGATATTGTTGAACAGTGATCGTGGTGATATAGTTATCTGACTGTGTATTGCACGATCGCTTTATTCATGTACGAGTTCGTCCGTTCGATCAGTCGTTCGTTCGTTTGTTCGTTTGTTCGTTTGTTTGTTAGTAAATCCATATGTTTTCGAATCGTTTGAACTTACGATTATCGCGCTCGTTTGTTTACTTTTAAGTTTTCAGGTGTTGTTGTTATTATTGCTACTCTCCCACACATACAGTTGGACAGACAACTGCGATAGCTTCTACTATGCAGTTAGTAACTGAGTAGCGTGGTGTTGGTGACACGCATTTAATTCGTAATAGTGGCAATAAATTGTAGGTACTGAAAACAAAAATAACTACTACTTCTACTACTGCTACTACTTGCTACACATTGCACTAATGCTGATAATTCAACTTTAATGTTTACCGAAGCTAAAGAGAGGATGAATACATTCGCTTCAGGCATTTTTGTTCACGAAACAGCGAAAAATTGATAGACATTTTAAGCATTTGAATCAAAACATTGACGAAAAGAGGAAAAAGATTGACAGCAAACATTGATGCAGCTAAATAACACACACACAAATGATATTTAATTCGTTCAAACTGTCACTCAATCAGTTACTGGCTTTTTACAGTACCACGCTTCGAAACACCGTGCATCTGTTTTCTTTTTGCGTGTTCGATTTTTGTTTTTGGCATTACTTTTTGTACTACATTATGTTATTGTCCGATTGGTCTTAGTGTTTCTGGTGGTTTCGTGGTCCGTATGTTCGCACGAATCATGAGCGATCGAGCTGTAAATCGGCACATACGATTGCATTTCATAATAAATGGATTAGCTCGAAAATGGGAGAAATGGGATAAAAACCACTGCTGCCTGCCATACAAATTTATGCTTTGGTAAGCATGTTTTCACACTATGCGCACAAAAATATCTAGAATATAGAGTTATCAAGCTAAAAATCGGTAGTGAACAAAGAATTGTTTTTTTTTCGGAACTAAACTACACAATCTCTGATCAGCGTCTGAGGTGTCTCAGATAGAGATCGAACGTAAAACAGAAATTTTTAACCAACTGGATCGAACTAGATTTTAACGGGAGGTTTACCATATATTTGAGAGTTCTAATTTGAAACATCTTTTTAAAGAACTCTGTGACAAAGCTCAGAAAAAGTGATGTCACAAGTGTTCTGCCGTTCGGAACCGGCTAAAATAAGTAGGTCCATTCTAATACTGTCCAAAATTTAAGACGCACAACAGTAATGGAAGAGAAGCTCGGCCAATGAGCCCTTTGGGGCTTTAAGTGCCACATATTTATTTTTTTTTAATTTGAAACATTATTTATTTTTTATTTTAGCAAGAATCAGAAGAGAAATTTTGCCATTTAAAAGGGTAAAATATAAGCTAAGTTAACAGAGACCACTTTGAGCCTAAGCGATTTGTTTACACTTTAACTGTCAAGAACTCAACCAAATACCTAAAAAATACATGTGCGATAAAACTTGTAAACATACACGCGTAATGCAATCATATCAAAATGCATGCATGTAGTTTGAGATATCTCTCCATCTCTCTCGCTCTCGCGCGCGTTGTGAACACTCTCACTTGGTTTACTCACTTGAAAGCGACACACTCATTCAATTTGCAAATTAATTTATTCACTTGCGCTCACTGTCGCTCTCATTCGCACACTCTCTCGCTCTCTGACAACAACATTTGCTCCATGTTTTTGATTTACGGCTTTTTATTTTTGCTGATTCCGTTTATTTATTAATGTAATATTTTTAAATAATTTTTTTTTCTTGTTTGCATGTGTGTGTGTGTGTGCACGAATGTATGCTTTCAACAACACAAGGTTCACTGATAAGAATAAAATTGTCGTGGTTAAGTGTACGAGTATATGGCCCATCATTACCGTTTTATTTTTAGCAAACAATTTTTATTTTCATATGGGTACATAATACCGTACACTTGATCGTGTTTTATTCGATTTGCGTTGTTATTGTTTTGCAATGCGCGCGCAAAATCATACTTACAAAACACTTTAATTGCAATTAAATCACATTTCGCACACACACATCGATACATGTTGATACATTTGAATTCACTCATTACACATACTAGATAATAATATCATCAGATCATCATCAATATCAATATCGCGATCACACAGTGTCTGTCTGCACACTGTGTGGGGTCTGGTAATTTTGCGAATGCACATATATGTATATTTATTTATTATTATTATGGCGCGCAAAAGCCGGTTGCTACTGTTGGTGCGTTGATGGCTGGTGTGCATCTGAGAGCATGTGCAAAATCAAATGAGTTTTTTAGCACTGTACTGTACAACTGACTCTCTGACAACTGGCTTCAATTAGTAGTGAGCGAGTGAATGAGTGATTGAGTAAATGATTTTATGATTTAGTTAGTTATTAATTAATCCACTATACTTCATCATCATTTCAATATCACTCACAATGTGATTCATTTTCGTTTTGCTTCTCTCTTGCAACGGCTCTCTCACTCTCAGTAATTTTCGAACTGTATTTTGTTTATTTACTCTATCGCAGTAGCGATCAGCTGTATTTAATGTTTTCGATTTTGTTTTGATCGATCGATTGATAGCTAATGTTGTTGATAAGTGTTGTTGTTGTTGTTGTTGTGATATTTTATCTTGGCGGTATTAATGATCATCATCATTATAGTATCAGTGTTGATCTCAAGGCGACTCTGTTCGATAAGTATTGCGATCAGTGATTTTTTTGGACTGTGTGAGATAAATTTGACAAAAGAGCGTATTTCAGTAGCTGATTAAAGACAAAAAATTCTTAAAACTCCACCCATTTGCCTGAATTTTGACATTTCGAAGTTAAACTAATTTTTTTTTAAAATATATTCATTCTCCAATCTTTAATTTGGTAAGAGATTGAATCAAAATTCTCTCATATTTGTTTCTAATAATTTATTTAAATACCATGTCCGCAATTGCAAATGGTTCTGTAGCTTAGTTCGTTAATGCGTTGGTATTCTGTGCCCACCTGTCGTCAAGTAATTGATTATTCTGCCGACTGTAAGAAAGAACGACCTTAAAGAATTGTTGTGATATTTCGACTTATATTATATACGGAAACTATTGAAAATTGGCGTGATCGCTCAACTGATGCGATCATCCGTAGCAATCAAACAATATCGGAAATTTCTATAAAATTTGAATTTTTTTATATTTCACCAACGACAATGACTATATACTATTTGGCATATGTATAAATATTTCATATAGCTCTTATTCATAGTCTCTACTACTTTGACTCATTCAATTATGCCATATATTCCATTTAAAAATTAGTGTGGTACAAGCATATGTAGTCCATGTTTTAGGGCTTAAGTAGTCAGTAAAAAGTCAGTACCACGATCACCGTAAAGTCACTATTGTGTAGACTCAAAGATGTCAGAACATCCTCTCAAAAAATAACTCAAATTATGCCTGCATTTTGAGAACATTTACTCTTCGAATGTGTGCCCCTACTAAGAATAAATTGTTGGAAAATTCATATATTTAGAGTCTTTCCTGTGTACATATTTATATAGCGCAATGTATTGTATCAAAAGGAAGAACTAAGTTTAGTTCAAGGCCACTGACAATTCATTCATATTCGATGTCTTATGGAGTGTAGAGCACATTAAAATATAACTACATGTTAGTGTGTGTGTGTGTGTAATATCATATGCATCAGATTAGTTATACGCATAAAGTGCATTGATTATGTTCTTACTACTATACACCATCCCACCATCACCACAGCTTTACCATCAAACAATTATTCTATTTATATGCAGGTACTCATGAAAAGTATACTTTAAGGTAAGTGTTAATCAAATGATAAAACAGTGAACATAAAAAAACAACAAATACTTACAGGCTAATCTACAAATAAAAAATTACGAATACAACACACACACACACACATATTGTACGAACACATACACACTGCGTCTGCAACGTCTCATTCATTGATTTACATTTGTTCTCGAAGAGCATATTATACGATCACTAAGTGGTGCTTTTCAAATGCAAACGCATGCATAAATTAGTTATGACCATTGCTCCATATGTATTGCTTAAGATTTACGAAAATTACTTCATTTAATTATTCTCCGAAATAGTTGATTTTGCTGACAATTGATGTAAGATTTTTGCATTATCAGATATGGACTGAACTATCAGATTGAAGAACACATTTCAGGAAAGAAGGTGTTGTATGTAAACGTGTGTACCATTTGATCGCATTTTGGATTTCCAAAAGACTCTATTATATTTATCTGGCGTCTCATATTGTCTTTTTACCAATGTGTTTGGAGTATGTGGAACGTAACTTGCTCGTGTATTTTATTCTAACTTTGGATCCATAACTCATAGGTATTGACTAGTCTGATCCACTGTACAGGATTACGATATCGCAATACTTATCGAGTGAGCAAGTATACGTATAAAAAGTGCTTGAGTTGCAACTTCATATGATGTCGGTGCTGATGATAACGCATTTTGCGATCATTGCTTCTTCCTTTTTTGTTGTTGTTTGGTCTCGCTCGTATTCCTCTTCTTTTTCTTGTTCTTCTTTTACTAATTCGCGATCCTCTGTATGTTGCTTCGCTGCACGTTTCTTCATCTTTCATTCGATTTTATTTACAATCAACATTAACATTAGTGGCATCGTTGGGTGTCCGTGTGTATTAAGGATGCCTATTGTCGGAAATACTACTTATCCCGGATTATTTGTAATTTTAAAAAGTAAATCTTTTCAAAATTATGTTGCTTTATAATGTATCACTTTTAATGTCTATCGAAAATGAAACACGTTGAATGAAATCATCAGGATTATTAATTCTTGTTTACTTATTTTTATTTTTATTTTGAATACTATAAACTTTGATTAGTGAAATAATTTAAATTTTTAGTAAAATAAAAATTATGGTTGGTCGAAAAACCAAAATATTGATGAATTCAATTAATGATACATAAAAATTGCTATTAATCGACTATTTTATAATAGAAATGATGATGGAATGGAACCATGGAGAAAAATATTGACGGTCGAATTATTGTACATACATATGATATAAGTCGGAATGTCGGGACTGGTACCACTAGTGTGTATGTTATATGTATGAAATTCATTTACTATATAACAACAACAACAACAAGAACAGCAACACCATTGCATTAGCATAAGCTGTAAATGAGTATTAATTTTCTTATGGCTACTGGTGCTGCTGCTGCTGCTGCTGTTGTTGTTGTGTTGTTATTATTATTATTCTTATTATTATTGTGGTATACAATGCTCGTACATAGGGATAGTCAGTAGCGTTATGCTCATGATTTAATATGTGGCAGTGGACGACTTTACTTACTTATTAAATGAAATAAATCCATAAGAATGAATAGCATAAGAGGGAGAAAAGAAGGAATGCACCGACATCTAACAATAATATCAACAACATTTATTGACTTCATTCACTCACTACTGACTACGAGAACATGATCATATACTTACATTCGAGTGCATACTATATAAATAATAGACTGATTGACTTTGTGCTTCACTATAAGTTGCCTTTTTGCCTTGCCTTTATTATCATTTGTTGTTGTTGGTGTTGGTGTTGCATTATGATTTCCTCCCGCTTAATTGACCGACCGATTATTCCGATTATTTTGTTCTTCTCCTCCTCCTACTTCTACTCCTTCTGACTGGCCAACAATGGATGGCAAATGATCACTGACTGCCTACTAGTAGTTTGATTCTGGGTTAAATTAGATGAAGTGTAAGTACAAGTATATGCACATATGATACATATAAAGATGAGGATGAAAATAAGAATGAAGATGCGTATGCATGCACGCATGCTGTGTATAATTGTGTAAATGCATATGTATGTGTGTTTGAATTGGTGTGCGTATGTACGAGTATGTTTTAGTGCTGACCTAATGAACTAGTCTGGTACGGACTTGAGTGAGTAAGCGAAGCGATCATGATAATGATGTTTACAACATGTTATTGGTGTATTGTCAGTCCGGCTTGAATATACTCGTACGCATATGTATATACATATATACATAGCTCAATGAAGCAAACGTTTGGGGTGGTAAAGGCCGGAGAAGTAATGTAGAGCGAGTTCATCATTGATGATGATGATGATGATGATGATGATGATGATGATTATGATTATTTTTAATATATTAATTATGGTATTATTATTTGTATTTATTATTTTATAGAGATTTTATTTAAAATCGTTTTTTTTTTTTGAATCACGTGAATTGAGATCGAAATAGCGGCACGAAAGAATTTAGCGTTTTAACGATGGTAATAATGTTTGAAAAATATAGTCCACGAGTTGAAACACAATTAAATGTTATTTTCAATTTTATGGACTTTGAAAATAGATCGATCGTTGAAAAGTCCAAAAATACTCGGTCGATAGATGACCAATCAAATAAATCGATTTGTGAGACTATAGGCACGCATTAATAATAGTTCATACTTGGTGATAAGAAAGTGAACTTCAATACTTCAGTGAACTACGTATGATCGATCTAATGCATTTTTATCTCTTCGCACCCAACAAAACTGTTCCACAAACTTCTATATGGCTTGATTAATGCAATAGAAAATAATAGATACATTTCTCAGTACACGTCGCGATCGGTCGTTAGACTACAAAGCAATTCTAGTTCATTGATATTGCACATATGTACATACCGAGTACTTGTTATTGTAATGATTCACTCTCATATGCACATATTGTGGTCGATCGTTTGATAGCTTTAGAAAATTCGCTAGAACAGCGCTGACGCTTCTTCGCTTTTTATATTCATTGATGACGACGTGACCTGACATCAAATTGTGAAATTTAAGAATGTCCATATATATATAGAGTTGTATGTGTATGTAGACGCCATTTTATCATATTATGTATATACACTAGGGTGGCAATAATTTGTATGGGGACAAAAACACATTTATTTTTTTGCGGGACCACCCTCATGAAACGTAAAGTTATAAAAAAAAACCTACTAAATATGAAATATGTTGTCGACCGAAGAAGGTTTACAGAATCCAACTAGAGTCTCAAATTTGAAAAATGCTCGATTTCACTCTAAATCCAATCCGATTGGTTTAAAATTTCATATTTACTGGTTTTATGGGTAACCTCATATTTCTAGAGGATGTCCCGAACAATATCGACAACTTCAGAAATAGCGGCCACCTTAATGTACACTCACCCCAACCATATTCTCTAACCATAATTGAGTATGAGAAATGACTTTAAATTGACAAGAATTGAATATTTTCTTGTTGCTAGCGCACTATTTGGCTTCCTGGTTTTATTGATAGTGTGTCAAGGCACACATGCATTCTCATTCTACAAATGCATATTTTACTATAGACACTGCATTCTAACGAGAACGAGAACAATCGTTCGATTTGATAATACTTGTGTGCATATTCATATGTCGTCTATTTTTATTCATTTAGATGATGATTATCATTGTCTGATCATAATGATGTGTTAGAATTTGTATAGGACGAACATTATCATGACCGTTACAATGACGTTGATTATGACGAAGACAGCGACGACGATCAGCACATAGATCATATATGTATATGAATATGCCGCACATGGCCAGCATATTCATACCGATTGTTGATTACCTCCTATTTTTGTGGCGTTTTTTTTTTTGTTGGTTACACATGGAATTAGTAAAATATTTGATATTTTCAACACGTTCATAATTTTCTGCTTTATTCCTTTGTTTTCGAATGTTACTATTCTATATTGCTGTTGCTGCTGCTGCTACTACTTACTAGGCCTAGGTTAATGACTTTTGCTTTGATAATTCTTGCTGCTATTCATTATTGTATTTTAATCAAATCAAATTTATATTTGTGTAAAGTGTAAAGTAACTAAAGGGAGACATGAGTAAATATTTTTCAATTCTTGGTATTTTTCAGTTTTTATATTTTTATATCAAATATTAATATTTCTTTAATTGTTTTTGTAAAAAAAAAAAAATATTTCAAATTTTTAAATATTTAAAAAATTTTGTTTAAATGTTAGCCGGTGAGTTATTGAATAACCAAACAAGTAAGAACCTAATAAACAATTGATAAATTGTTATTTTTCAGCTATTCTTTAATTTCAATAATGAGCATAATGCTTTTTAGTTTTCTTATAGAAAAAAAAACCAAATAGTAATAATATATTGCAAAAAATGCAATAATAATTTGCTCTCATGCAACGTCGAATATTTGCGCTAAATTGTAAATTGCACTGTTGTGTAATCCGCTCATATTTCATTTTATTTTCGATTTCGAAATATGTACATACATCCATGCATACGCAAGTATTTGATGAGCGAAAGTGTGAAATTGTAATTATTTGAATTTCTTAATATTTAATGATGATTTGATGTCATTTTCAAGGTATCCAATGTCAACAATTGATGTATTGCGCTTTTTATTTATTTTTGGTTTGAATTTTTGTTCTTCTTTCGTTAGGCTAATGTCCTAATGATGTTGCAATATTGTAATATAATCATATTATTAACCCTGGTATTTATTTATTTATTTATTTATTTTTTTATTATTTTGTTTTGTCTCCATTCATTTATTTTATTTTTTATTTTTACTATTCTATTTTATTAGGTCATTAAAATTGCATTGTTACAATTACTATAAAATTATTATTTTATTCTTATTTGCATTATTTGTAGCTGTCGTTTATTAATGTATGCATATACAACAATGTGTATATACATATATTATCCCTCAACATTATAAAACTGAGCGCAAGCACGTTCTGTATTGAATTGAATTAATGGCGAGCTAAATGAAATACGGCGAAAAAAATCAGAAACAAAAAAAAAAAAAAATCTATAAAATAAAATTCTTATCATCCATGTATTTATTTTGCAATGAAAATTCACGTTACATTCATATTTTTAGTGCTGCATTTGTATGCAGGCAATTGCTACATTGTCTTAGGGAAAATAATTTTATAGCTATGCTATCTGTACCCTGTACCCTACAGGGTATTTAAGGATTTCTCTTTTCTGGGTGTTCATTACTACTGAGATGATTACATCTACTTATCATCTGATCAACACCAGCATGATTAGTAGCACAACAATTTAAAATTAAAAGTGTTCTATTTATATCAAATTATTGTCTACTGTTGATCACATGAAACATCTAATTAGTAAGTGTAAATACTATGATTACTGTGATTATATCGCATCTTTAATAATAAAGATAATTAATACAAAATTACTGTCCAAAATTTAAGACGCACAACAGTAATGGAAGAGAAGCTCGGCCAATGAGCCCTTTGGGGCTTTAAGTGCAACATATTTAATACAAAATTTCATTTTTTGAGATGTTATCATGAAATTAAGAAATCACAATGTCATAAAAAATGGCGGAGATGGATAACTTTGAGTCTCTTCTTAATATGGAATATAAATTCGTAGATGAAACTTCAAGTTTTGAATTAATTCTCTTTATATATTAAAAGTGCTATATGTATGACAACTAAATGTATTTTTTGTTTACTTTTCTAGTAGTTCTTGGTAACGTCATCATTATAAATATTTAATGATTGTCATAAGAAGAAGAAGAAATGCATAACCATCGTCATTCGATATTATATAGAATATATTGCATTTATTTAAACAATAATTCTTGCGAATATTTATAGAGCACCATCACCTTGAACATCATCAAATAGTGACGATGTGTATTGCATTAATCATTGGAAATAAATTGCATTGTTGCATTGTCTAATTCTTGTGAATATTTAATGAGAACATCAGTCAGTCAGTCAATCAGTCAGTCATGAACATTATGTTTTATTTATCATCATCATAATGATTAGAGTTTATTCGATCGGATATCGAATACAAATATTATTCGACAAAATTTTATTCCCCGAATAATTTGAAATTCGCGAAAATGGTATCATTGGTTCTGAATGGATTATAACTATGGCAGTTGCTCGTGTAAAAATAAAAAATATTTAAGTATTTTATAATATTTTATAATTATATTAATTATTTTGTTTGTTTGTCATATGCATTCATTACATACATAATTTTTCCAAGAAGATGGAATTTTAGCATAGCATTTGCGAATCATAGTAGTCAGTATCAGTATTTCATACGATGATATATAGTAAATATAAATGCTAATGTTGATCAATCTCATTACGATTATTTAAAATTGAAATTTATTCACTATAGTGTATATCATCTCATCATAATGGTCATCACTATGATTATTTATGCCACGATCATTTCATATATCTCGTAATTATTGAAAAGAAGATTATTATTTCAAATAGTATTTTTTTTTCAAGTGAATTTTAAAGAAATCTTCATTATGACCATCTACATAAATATATTATGTATAGTCTAAAACTACACGTGGCAAAAACGAATGACCATCAAAAAGAGATGTAAGTTTAGCAAGATATAACCCTACGATAATCATTGATGATGATGCTTATGATGGATGGAATGATGATAAAGGATGAATTGTCTATTCATATATGCAAATACATTTGCTAGTTAATAAAGAAATTAAAAATCGAAAAAAAAAGACGAAACATATTAATTTCTACATACACAACATATACATAATACTCGTCTAAATACAAGTAGTTGTAGGCCATTTACGTGCTACAATATTTAATTTTCCACTAACCATAAATCATTAAGTTAAACAGCAACAACAACAACAACAACAAATTAAACATTTAAATATACAAATTATATTATTGTTGGTACTTATATATATGCGAATGCCTGTTTAATTCCAACACTTTACTGCATACATTCACATACGCATCGTATTTGTTTTTTTTTTTTTATATAATATTTTTGTCCTTGAACTTCACCTCAAAACCTAAAGAACACATGTAAGTGGTACATATGTATGTATGTATGTATGTACATACAGATAGAAAGCAAGCAAGCAAGCGAAGCAAGTAAGGAATGAGATTGAATATTCATACATACGCGTATGATGATGAAACGTACTTGACGATGGGGGTGTTGCAGAGAGGGCAAACAAATACGAGTAACAGAAAGGGCAATGTTTAGTGTTGTGTTGTGTTGTGTTGTACAAGTACATGTATTGTATATGCAAAGTGCTAATAAGTACGTGAGTAAATAAATGAACATATTTATATAAAAAAATAAAGAAATCTTCATCGTTCAAATGAGAGTACGAGTACGTGTGTGTGTGTGTGTATGTACATTTATATGAAAAGTAAGCAATAATCATTAAGTAAATGATAGCAACAACACAGCATCAGCAGTAGTGCATTCATTCTGTTTAATCAACTTGTAGAAGAGCAAACATTTTTCTTATCAGAAAATATAGATGCTAATATGAATGTGTAAATAATATGAAAGAATTATAGTCAGACAAACAAACAAATGTTCAATATGTGCATAAGTATTAAGATTGCCATTATCATCATCATCATTGTGATCATCACTAACGATCATACTAAATACAGTGTTGTACAAAACATATGCATGTTTAGTTGGAATGAATTGTTGGAATTAATATTAACGTTATTAATAATATTTTTTTGAGCAAATTGAAGTTGGTAAATAGTGCTAATACTGGTCTAAACATGTTTAGTGATTGTTGGAATTAATATTAACCTTATTAATATTATTTCTTTGAGCATATTGAAATTGGTGAATAATACTAATACTGGTCTGATAGTAACATTAGTAGCTTTTCATCATCATCATGCCTATGAAAATAATTTTAATTTTCCTAAATCCATCCCAAAAAGTTACTACTATTCCTTAAAAAGATGTGGATGGGCTTGGGCATCATTATCATCATAATCATGCCTATGAAAATAATTTTAATTTTCCTAAATCCATCCCAAAAAGTTACTACTATTCCTTAAAAAGATGTGGATGGGCTTGGACTTTTTCTCAAAAATTTGAATGATCAATTTTATATGCTTTGTAAAGTCATAGAATTGCTCTTGCTAAGAATCCTTATTATAATGGTCCTTATTGCTATTAACTAATAGAAATTTGATTATAAAAAATTCTATAACTCAAACGCGAACTACTTAATAAGTCGTAAATTTTGAACAATACTGTATAATTATATTACAAGCAGGATGACTAGATTAGTGAATTATGAAAAGGGAAAATAACAATACCACTAAAATCAAAAAAATAAACAAATACTAAATAAAACAAAAGTGAAAAGTTTTAAATGAAATAATGAATTTATGATCTTCCATTTTTATTACTTTCATAAGTACGCTACATGTGGCACATTCAATTTATCTACATGCAAGGAACTCTTAGCTCTCTGTCCCGTACGGAATAAATCTTTTTAGCATCACATACAAGGTCCTATCGAGCGTACTGTGTGAAAGGTTAAAGTCTATCCTTAACAACCTGATTGGACCTTATCAGTGTGGCTTCAGACCTTGTAAATCCACCATCGATCAGATTTTCACACTACGCAAAATTCTGGAGAAGACCCAAGAAAAACAGATCGACACACACCATCTATTTGTTGATTATAAAACCGCTTTCGACAGTCCGGTAAGGGATTACCTCTACACAACAATGTCTGAGTTCGGTATTTCTGCAAAGCTCATTCGGCTTATTCAATCTTATTATGGAGAAAATAATACGAGCCACTGATCTACGACATAATGGCACTATCTTCAACAAACGTGTTATGCTGTTAGCGTATGCCCATGACATTGACATAATCGACATAATCGGGCAAGACGAAGTATCTAGTGTGAACAAACAAAGAGTCCCGGCATCTTGGACTGTACGTCACTGCTGACAACTATGCTTTTGAAATAGGAAGGGACTTTGTCTATCTTGGAATTAGATCAACAACTGTAATGGTGTCATCCTGGAGATCATGCATAGGTACTACTTTGTGCTAAGTAAGCAATTGAGAATTCGAGCCCTTTCTCGAAGAACGAAAACTACACTCTACAAGCCTCTCATCATGCCTGTCCTTACATATGGCGCTGAAGCCTGTACAATTTCCACTTCGGATGAGCGAATGCTTGGAGTTTTCGAGAGAAAAGTCCTAAGCAAGATCTTTGGACCGAATAAGGTACAACCATGAGCTGTATGAGCTGTATGCCGACGCCGGCATAGTAAAGCGCATTAAAATTAACATTAAAAGCGAATGGACGAACACGCTCCGACTAAGAAGGTGTTATATTCGGAAGCCGCTGGTGGACGACGCAAAAGAGGAAGACCTAAGCTCCGGTGGAAAGATCAAGTACTGGAGAACTAGTCAGCGCTTGGAATTTCTAAATGGAGCCAGCTATCGAAGGAAAGAGCTCGCTAGCTAAGCATGCTAGATTCGTCCTAAATCGATTTTCGGTTGTAAAGGCCACATAAGTAAGTAAGTAATTAAACGGTTATATCTTATTTTGAGACATGCCTCCTATTACAAAATAAACGATGTAAATACGACTATGGATTCAGATTCAGTAACCCTAAATCCATACAATGTAACTGCTCTGGTCTTTTGGACATCATATTTTTAAAACTAACTCCATTCGACGAGACTTTCGCTAGCTGAATTCGAATCCGTTTTGAGAAAATGAAGAAAAACCTAAAATATGTATATAGAAAACATTTTCGCGTACGTTTCTGATAAGATTTTGGTGGAGTAATTCTGTTTAAAATTTATGCTAATGTTTGCATATTTCTAAATATACTAACGCGGATATATCCGGTATAAAAATATACATATATATAAGTATAACCGCATAACATATGTGCATGTACTTTATTCTTGTTATTGTCCTACACGTATACGCTGATGATAACGTTGACAGTCGTTGAAGTCAATAGCAAACAATATCAACAATTATAATAATATCAAAAAAAAAATTTTTTTTTTTATATTATTGTATTTTTAGGATCATTTTCGACAGGGTCTTGACATTCTGGAATATTTTTTTGTTTCTTTTCATATTGTATTATTCATACAGTTGAATGTAAAAAAGAAGAAAAAAATGATACTCAGTTTTGTACTCGCATGTGATTATTATAATTATTTTTTTAAGAGATAACAGCCATGTGAAACACACATGTACTTTCTCTTTTACTCTGCTTATCTATTTTTAAGTTATGAGCCATTGAGTAGGTGTGAAAAAGTGCAAGCATGTCAAATTAATTAAAAAAATATAAAAAAAAAGAAATATTAAAAATAAAAGATTTATAGAAAATCGTTTTTTTTTTAAATTTTATTAAAAACGTTCTGTATAAAACGCAAAAATTTTCTTATCAGTGAGTATATTTAATTGTTTTTTAAAAATTGTTTTGTTTAATCATTCTTATGATGTATGTACGTATAATATTTTATATGAGCCATTAAAAAGCATCACATCACTTGTGTACTTTAGTAAGTGGAAAAAATATTAATTATTCTGAACTTGAAAATTTTCAACAAATAATACACATTTTCATACATACATATAATGCATAGTCCTCCCTCCATTCATAATAAAAACTAAATTGAGACCTTAACATCAATGATTAATTATTTTCATTTTTTGCTTAATTATTATTTGTTTGCATATTCAACTTTTACCTACAGTTATGTAGTATGTAGATTTTGGGGAATTTTAAATTTGATTTTATAATATTATGACATCTCTTTGAAATGCTTTGCCATCTGCTAATAGCTGGACCTTGACTCAATAAAATATAAAAATATGTTTTCTAATCACAGAAAATGAAGAAAAAAACTAAAGACAAAAGGTTAAGCCAATGACAGATATCAGACCATATATGTCATATTTATATTTCTCAATTCTTTTGCCGGCAACTTCTGTGATGTCTGATCCGAAATTGTAAAGTATATAAGAAACTCCACGTCGTTTGAAGGATCTTTGTTCTCGATGATTCCAAACATGATTGTAAAACAAGTGTAACAGCAAGTGTAGAAATCATCTCAAAATTTTTTGGAGTTCGTTATACGAAGCATTGTTAGAAGAGGCTATGATGCATTATGACCATTTTGAGTCTTCTGTAATAAGCTTGATTATTTGCTCATATATAAGAAGGCTTTTAATACAAAACATTAAAAAAAATTATTAGGCTGCAAAATAGAATATGCAATTTAAATTACAAATCAAAAATATTTTGTGTGAGCCTAAAAGTATGCAATGTAATAAGCAATATGCAGTAGCAACGTAATACAAACCGGAAATCATGAATATGATATACAAAAGCATACAGTATTCACATACGAATGTACACAAAGGAAAAGTTGAAAAATGAAAAATAAATAATAGCAACAGTATTCCCTCGATTTCAGCTCTATCTGACTTTCTCAGTCAGGCCATGTGTCATCGACATGAACAAGTATTAGTCGTGACTTATGTTATTTTCTCTCTCTCTCTCTCTCTCTCTCTCTTTCACTCTTTATCTAACTCTTTCTACGTTATACCTTGATAGAACGCCATCTCGGCTCGGCACCTTCTGTTGCATATAGTTTTATTAAGTACCCCCCAACAACAATAACAATTACAAATGCCAAAAATATTATTAATAATTATGCAAAATGATGAATAAATGAATGTGATACATAAATAAAAAGTAAAACAAACAACAACAATGAAAAAAGTATTAAATACAAACAATTTACAACACCACAAAATGCGTGTTTATTAATTGAGTGTCATTTATTTTCATTAAAACAATTTTTAATTGAGCATGAAAGGTGGTTGATTGGCAACAATAATGCTAGCGATGCTAACGATAGCAGTCGAATGGTAACGATTATGGCGCCAAATGGCGCAGCTCATAACAAGAGACAGTCTACATGTAAAATACACACACAAATACCCATACATATACACAAACAATATCTGCCAATGTCAATATACAAGTATGTAAATAATAACCAGCAAATACTATATACGAGCAACAACGGTAGCTATATTGGTAAGAACACCACCACAAAAATTAAACGCGTATATGACAACCATTTTACATCTTTTCAATCCTCTACTCCACAATTTTTCTACCCTTCCACCTGCATATAATTATATTTTACCTACACATTGCTTTACTTTACATTATTGTTTCAGCTTTAACACTTTTATTATAAGGTATATCGAAATATACACCATACCCGCGCCATTTTATCAACATTTAGCTCTCGTTAGCATCCTTCCCCATTTATTTTTTGTTAAAGTCCCCTTACATTCATTCCTCCTGCTTGAATGAACCCTTTTTCAATATGCCACAAAAAAGCACAAACAAAATGCTATTTATAACAAAATATGAAGTGGTGGAGCATAGAATATAGAAACATAAATATTTTGATCGGCATTAATGGTATTTGCAACACGCTATAATTGGAAAAGGACATTGCCATACTTCGAATAGAACGTTTGGAAGTTTTTTTGGTGGTATAACAGTCTTACAGCCTACTTTCATTTGCTATTATTGATCGATTGATTTTATGCTGGAGACGACCTATCAATTCTAAGCCTTTTATGTTTTAGTGGTTTCAGTGTCATCGTAGATTTTTTTGAGAGCACTTTAACATAAATTCAGGTGTTACAAAGTCGAGGCGATAGAAGAAGGAAGCTATATAAAATTCGTTTCTGTTCTTATTCGACAGTCTGCTTTAGTAGAAATATGTAAAAAACAAATATGATCGATTAAATTATGTGTAGAGCCAATGTGTATGTCAGCATTTTAATATTCATAGTAATTAATTAATTTCGCATAATTTAATGAAGGATTTATTTTTATTTGTAGATTCCTATGGGAAAACCCAAAGGATAGAGATTGTAGAAAATACAAGGTAAGTACTTATAATCAGGGGACGGAGTTGAATGTAACATAATTTAAAGTAAATATAAAATGCTTGAGAGAGAGAGAGAGACAGCTCTTCTACATAATGAAATGGATATGCCCAAGGAAGCTTAAGTATGCTCAATTAATAAATTGTGAAAGCTGAATGATGAATATATTATTTTAACTTTTTCTTGAAAGATCACATTTAAGTTACGCTTAGTATGAATTTTATTGAATGTAAATTATCACATGTGTCATACAATAAAATAAATGTGAGAGTGTGTTTATAGTTCCATTAGAAGCATATTGAGTTTATTTTTTTTTTTATTAATATTCCTTTTTCAATGATATCCTGCCTTAAAAAAAATTCCAAAATAAATTCGTCCACGTCTAGTAATTGTGGGATGCTTGAAGTGAAACTTTGATGTCACAGGAGAAAGCGATTTTGGAACAGTACCATGTACCAGTAATTGCAATCGACAGCAGGAATCCCAAAGCATGGTTCTGGATCGATGTTGCGAAGTTCAAAATTAATTCTCACTTCTATAAATTCCATAATGACCTGGTACACCAGGCACGGTGATTTTTAAAGTGGTCATACTCTGTAGTGTGTCAAAGTACTCCGATGCAACGTGGGACCCTGAGAGTCTTAACATTCAAATGGAATCCTCAGTATCGCAGAAAAACAAAAATGCATAATTCACCAGGAATCGCAACTTGAAAAAAGAAATCAAACCCATATCGAGCGGTGACACTTTTCTGCCGCTCTGTGTATGCTTTGCAGGGCACCGATGCAACTAGGAAGAAAGGATGAAGAAAGTATTTATTTGCGTGATCTGCAACATATAAAAAATCCATGCGTTCTTCACAAATATAATACAATGTAAAATAAATTTATTTTTGGAATCCAGCTGAATATCACCATCAAATTATTTCATCATAACATTTCGTAGGGTCATTTGAACATCAATTTCCGTATTATGAAATGCTTAGCAAATTAAATCTTCATATTGATATTATTGGCAACAACTGTAGCGATATATTCTTATAAGCCGAATTATCTTTCTGAGAGCCGATACAACATTTTGCTCATTATCAACACCATCATAATTAGCACTGTCTTCATCATCATTATCATCATTAGGTTCATCATTGTAGAAAGATTGTGTGTTTAAATGTGCATCAGGGGAACAATTAAAATAACAATAACAACAATAACACAACAACAATATTTATTATTTTCAAAGCAGTCTATATGCAGTACACTCACACATCGGCACATTGAAATGATCTGTGAAAACTTCTTTTTGAGAATCAAACTGTTTGTATGTATGAGAAGGAAGAATAATGTTCATAATATTTTTAATTTATTTGTTTGCTTTTTGCTATTGTTGTTGTTGTTGTTGTTGTTTTTTTTTTTTTGTTTTTGACTTCTTTATTCATAAACTTCTTGGCAAACACTTTATGAAATCCATTTATAGGCATTTAACATGTTTACCATCACCATCACCATCACAACCACCACCACCATGACCATTATTGCTACATTTATTGTTTGTGTTGTTATTTGAAATGAATATATTGCCATCATAGCTGAAAACGTACATATAGTTGTGATATAGGATTACAAGTAAGGCACACATGAATCATGTTACAATATTAAGTATTTGGTAATATTACTTGAAAAAGGGCTAACATGATTTAAGTACAACTATACATTTCATGGTCATATACAGGGTGTTGCATGTATCAAAACATTTCAGAAATGTGTTGCAAGTATAAATTTATCAAATTCTCGTGTATCATATAGATGATTTTTATGCCATTTATTATTTAAGCAGTACCATCAACATCAATATCAGTTTAAACTTCTCCAAAAACATGAATAAACGCATACATTTTTTAAACACCATGTAGTTGCATATAAAATATAAGTCCTTCTCTCCCTTTCCCTCTATTTTTTTGGCGGCATCTATACTTTTGATATGATAAATGAGCGCTTTTAACATTTTAACTACAAAATATGTTACATACGTTTCATATGTAGGTACTTATTACATTATTTGCGTGTTGCAGTAACTGCAATTCCTTATACAATATTAACGGTGTCAGTAGCATCAGCAAATAGACAAAAGAAATATGCACATACATACGTATGAGCATGGTCGATTATACTCATAAATATATGTGGCTATGAAATTGTAATATTTTTATGTGTTACGTGACTTAACGATGACTTGCAAATCCATTATAATACATATCAAATAATGATTTAGATGTTTGCCAATTATTTCACACATACTTATACATTTTTACATTTAATTGCTGCAACATTAGTAATGTGCATTGGTCTAAAAGCAGACTAATGCGTTTAGGTGGGCTGTTATTATATTTGGAAGTAATGTTGGGACAGACGAATTAATAGGGTCATACATTTCACCGCTTTAAGGGCATGCCGTGTGCTTTTAAGTTTATTTTGTGAAGGAGCTTCCCTAGGGAGTAAAGATAGCGAGTAAATATTTTTAGAAATATTGTTAAATAGTAAACATTAAGGGGGGTTGGCTATATATTTAACCTCGCAAGCGTAATTCTGGGACCAGATGCAACGAAATTTGTGAAGATGTCAATTTTGGAAGAAGAAGGAGGTTGGTACTGTAAGGACTAATACAGAAAAATGTTGAGAATAAAAAATAATCAGAAGTCGCTCACACATTTCAATCTCTGGAGGTAATTATGCGTATTTTAATGTTACTCTTACGGACGGAATGGGTGCCGTAGCTCAGTGGTTAGTGTGTTCGCCTTCTGATCTGTAGGTCGTGGTTCAATACCCGGCTGATGCATAACAAATTTTATATCGAAAAGATTTTTCTTTCGAATGGTACCCACCTGTCGGCAAGCAATTGGCAATTCTTCCGACAGTAACAACTTGCCATGAAAAAGCTTCTAAAAAGAACTCTGTGACAAAGCTCAGAAAAAGTGATGTCACAAGTGTTCTGCCGTTCGGAATCGGCTAAAATAAGTAGGTCCATTCTAATACTGTCCAAAATTTAAGACGCACAACAGTAATAGAAGAGAAGCTCGGCCAATGAGCCCTTTGGGGCTTTAAGTGCCACATATTTAATTTTTTTTTTTCTTACGGACGGAATTCAGCGAGTTCAGCAACCCCAAATACGTAGAGAACTGTATATATAGTCTGCTGAAGTATACATTTTGTTTTCAGGTAGTTGTGTAATCGATGAACGTTTTTAGTAGTGCATGAAGCCCACGGAAAACGTCGCTATTAAGAATTTTTGATACAAATTGTTCTTATTGCAGCGATATCATTTTAGCTAGATTAAATGGAAAATGTATGGTCTCTCAATTTAATATTGTGGAGTTTACGTTGTAAATAGAGCCAATTTAACAGTAAAACATACTTATATGGGATGCATTCTTCATATTTAACCTCACTTTTGGTTTTCTCCATTCAAAGTTTGACTAGAAAGTTTATTTCTCGAATAAAGTTTGATATTTTTTAAGTTGTCTGTAGCATCGAATAATATATTTCATACGAATAACTTTCTCAAAAGTTTATGAGAAGTATACGAAGAAAATGTAGTTTTTATAACCGTCTGCAGCATCTATATGTTGCATGTGCTCTCGTTTTAATCATTTTGAAGACAGAGAGATTCCGAGAGTCGCTCTGGGAAGTTCCGAATATTCGTTTTTGCATATAAAGGAGTTCGAAACCTTTATTATTTTTGTATTAATCAATATTTTATTTTGTGAATGTGAACATAGCAATTAAAAAATTCTAAAGAGCAATGTGGGTGTATTTGGCACAATGGTGTACTAATTGAACGTCTAGGGTCTGCTCACCACTTAACTCTGTGTTAAATAAATCCCGACCACGAATACTAAATACTTTTATTTTCAATTACTCTTTGCTATTTTACTTTTATTACATTTTCCTTTTTTAATCAGTAATAATTATAATTATTTTTCAAATTCTTCCATTCCATAATATTTTTCTAACGATTTCATATATGTATGTATTTTTACAATAACAAGCGATCATCTTTATTGCCATCATTTGTACTTGGCAATTATTTTTATAAATTTTATTTTACTATTGTTTGAATTTTGTTTTAATGCTTTTGAGAATATAGCATTAATGCATATGAATATATTTTTTTGATTTTATTAGATACCTTCTCTTTGAATATCTCAATTTGCTCAACAACTCCATTTCCTCGCTGTGAGTGTAAACGTATCTAATTTGATTTCATTGCACGAATTGCAAACAAATTCAAATTGACAGCAATAATAAGAACAACAACAACAACAGCGAGTAGCATAATGTCAGTGCAGCAGTGGAAGAATGAGAAGTAACAGCAACAAATAGCAGAAAATAGTAATGGTGGTGGTGGCAACATCAACGCCATATTGATAGTGACATTTTTATAACGGCATTACTTTTTTACAGTGTTTGTGCCCCCACAAAATTTAACTTTTATCGTTGTTGTTGTTGCAAATGAGAATGACAACAAAAGTCAAGACGAAGAAAACAAAATACCGAGTTGAGTAAGAAAATTTAAAAAAAAAATGTTACGAAAAAATCGCTTGTAAAAAATACAATTCAAGAACAAAATGTGAAATAATCGTTGGCATTATCACACCCACCCACTCCCATTCCGTGTGATCGGCATCCAATAGTAGTCATTAGGGTGCTCAATGTAACCATGAGGTTTGTTTGTAGTAATTCTGAAGGTGTTCTATTAGTAGTGTGTTCATGTGAGAGTGTGTTTGTGTGTGAGAGAGTGAGTGAAAGAACTGGGAGAGAGAGTTTACTATATTGTACGATTATACTGTCATAAGCACTTATGTGGATATGTGAATGTGCATTGTACAGTGTTGTATATGAGGGATAGCGGGAATGAATTTAGCAGCATAGCAATCAGCAGCATTTCGATTTTGATATCGAAAAAGTGTCATAAAAATATGCGACATTTCGATTTTATGACTTTTGAAATAAATATGAATAAAAGCAAAAAAAAAAAAACTTGGCTTTTAGAGATTTTACAAATTTTATATTTCTTCTATTATAATCAGCGACATCTAACGGGTGGTTTTATTTAGATAGAGCTTTTATTTTTCTAAAGAAAACCCAAAGAAAATCGTTTAATGGTGTTACACGGGTTAGCTTGGCAATGTTATGCGTTAATCACATGTTAATTAACCAATGTCATTGGTTAACCATTACATTTCTATTTGAATTAGGCATTAATCAATAATAACGAGTAAGCGATTATTAAATTCTGTAGTCAATCAATGGTTTAATTGACGACTGTGAATTTGGATTTCAACGTTTGATAATAAAGTGTGTGAACCACACTGTTATGTGTGCGAGCCAATAATCGACTCATTTGTTCAGATTATTTGTTCACCGAATGTTTGTTTTAAACTATTCTAATCTCTAAACTATCTGAAGAAGGATGCTAATAATTTGAAAAATCGATTTCGTTATCATACGAGTTCTCATACGAATTGGTGGTGTCATTGAAGAAATATCGATGAATTCGAACGAAAAAAAAAAAACTAATCTTGCCCCCAATGACTATCGTTATACAAATACAATTATTAACTTGTGTAAGTATTAGTTATTTAACAAACAAAAAATAACAACAATATTTGAGTGCTGCAATAAGCATATGGCAGCTATAAAAGCTATAAAAACAAAAACAAAATGAATCGTCTGGCTAAAAAGTTCAAATCAAAGAAAATTGAAAAAAGCGAAAAATCAAAAATATTGTACAATCATAGCAAATGCCACTTACAAGTGGCAATAAAAAATAAATAAAATCATTGTAACGACTTTGGCGGATTGACACACACACACACATATAGGAATAGAGAGAGAGAAAGAGAGAAGATTTAGTAAAATGAGAAAAACAAAGTCTAGAGGAGAGGGCGACAGTTCACATTGAAAGAAAGAGTCAATGCAATTTTATTTAATTGAATAACAAAAAATTGAATGGGAAGGAAAAAATGTGCGGCAATGTTAATTCAACGAGGGAAAGCACAAAGTTAAAAGTGAGAATAGCAACACAAACAAAATATTCATGAAATTTTCTCCAATATAATTTCAAATGAAATGACCAATCGAAACGAATTGAGATTGAAATTGAAATCACATAAACTGAAGAAATAATAAAAAATAATAACAAGAACAATAACAACAAGATCAAGGCATACCATATTTGTATAGAGGACACAGAAGCAGTGATGGTGAAGTGAATATGCAAATTTTTATTGAGTAGACGAATCGAGGTTGCCAGAATTGTCAAATATTTTGCGATGCTCTGACGATAAAAATATGTATATTTTGTTGGAAACATAAATAGTCGTCCAAATCTATTTTGTGAAAATGGCCCTTAATATGTGATTCAGCTTGGTAAAAACGAAAAATGGTCATTCAGTAAATGAAAGGACGTGATACAAATTTAGCGTGACTAGCGGCAATAGATGAGTACTATATTTAAGTCAAAAATTGGGAAAAGTCAATGGATTTATTTGAAGATGTCAACCAATATAAAGAGGTTCGGATATCAAATAAGACTTGTTTGTACAGTACTTTAATACTTATTGATATTGGCTATAATAATGTAATTAATATTAATACAGTATAATTAATATAACTAATATTTTCGTTAAGATAAAAATCGAGAAAATACTTCATTTCAGAATTCACCATATTTTGAAATTTTATCAAATGTGGCAACATTGAAATTTTCAGAAGAAGGCAAAATGAAATGAGTGAACAAATGGTGGCAGAAACCAAGTAGTGCAGTAATAATACTTTACATTACATTGCTTACATATGTATAAACATGTGCATATGTATTTGTGTGTTGTATGTTAAGTGTATACAATTCGAATATTGTATTACAATTTATTGATGATGTTTACTAGCAAAATTAAAAAAAAAAAACAACAATGTTACACAATTGGTGTTAGGTAACATATTTTTTCAGTTTTGCCGCAACTACTATAACTCCACTGTCTTCATGTTTTTCGATTTTCTTATTGCTATTTTCCATTTGGATTTTCAGTTTCATTTCCATTTGATTTATGTTATTGTTCGCTTACTGTTCGATGATGGTGATGGTTATTACTTTTGTGTTTATTTCATAATTTGCATTACAATTGAATGTTATTGAATTAAGTAAGCGTTGGTTGATAGCATTTCAGAGAGGGAGCGACAGGGTGTGCAGATTATTAAATACAAAGTTAATTAGAAATTTATAAATTATGACTGCCATCAGAGTGGCGTCGATTGTAACATTCCGAATGTCGCAATATTATTTGTGTTTTTATTTATTCATATTCATTCCTCTTTGTTATTATTCTATTTATTTTATACTGCTTTTTGTCAATTGCACATTTTCTTCTTAGTGTTTTTTTTTATTTCATTTTTTGGCATAATATTGCTGCAGTAATTTTCGAATTTTTTAATTGAAATCAAGTTTTTTTTTTCTTACATATTATCACGTATTTTTCTTTACTTGATCTTTTATATTTTTTAATTATGCTAATTGGCAATTCAATTAAAATTAGTATTTTTCAATATTCTCTGTTATGCAATTATAAGGACATCTACATGCATATAATATATGCACGTACATACATATGTATATATATGTATATACAAGGTGTGACAATTATGTATTAAGACTGTCTCTAGAAAACACAATTGAAACACGATATCTGCTAATTTTTCGGTATATTTATTCGAAATATTCTCCTCCTGATTCAATACACTTGTTACATCGATTTAATAGTGATGCAAAGGCGTGTTCCAGCTCATTTTTCTGGATTGCCTCCAGTGCCCTCTTTGAAGCCCGTTGTATGGTCTGAATGTCATCAAAAAAGCATTCTTTCAACTTCAATTTCAGTTTTGGGAACAAAACGAAGTCGCACGGTGCCAAATCAGGTGAATACGGCGGGTGATTCAACACACAGACCTGATTCCGAGCCAAAAATTGACGAACAATGAGTGCTGTGTGTTAAATTTCATGTTAAAATTTCAACATCAAACGAACACGTGTTTTGTTAAATGAATGTCAATAAACATTAAATGTCAACCAAATGCCATGAAATTTTGACAGTTAGTAGAGGAAGCTTGAAGCTTTGAATTGTATGTGCTCACACATAGATGGCGCGCTTGGTTGCTGAGATATGGTTCGAGTCTTAATACATAGTTGTCGCACCTTGTATAATAGAAATGTCAATCCCGGAATATCCGTTTGTATTTAGCATCTGTTAAAGAAAATAACAGAAAATAACACTGTTCAAAAGGTTAAATTTCAAAAAAAATTTCATAATTCCATAATTCCAAAAATTCCAAAAAAAATTTCCAAATTCCAAATTCCAAATATGAATTTAATTTTAAATAAAAGCATTTTCTAGTATATTGAAATGCCTATTTTATCAACCATAAATGCGCATACGATCATTTTCAAATATATGCACAACAGCAACAATAATAATTTGGAAATTTTATATAATAATTTTAATTAATAGCTTATTGATCAGCTGTTAGATAAGAAATAAATAATATTAGATAAGCCACGCATAGAACGAATTGGTTCTGAGAGAGTTTTGAGGTAATTTTATACAAAGAAACATCAATTTTATAGGAGAGCCTCCTTATGGTGTGAATAAGAGATGTAAGTATGTTTCGATAAAATGTTAAATAGAAAAAATTATTGAGAGTCGATCTTACATCTCACCTCTTCAGAGGTAAGGTGTGAATATGAGAGGTAAGTATTTTTCTATAAAATGTTAAATAGAAAAAATTAATGAGAGTCGGTCTTATATCTCACCTCTTCAGAGGTAAGGTGTGAATATGAGAGGTAAGTATGTTTCTATAAAATGGTAAATAGAAAAAATTAATGAAAGTCGGTCTTATATCTCGCCTCTTCAGAGGTAATTTTCAGATTCTCATGTGTCTCTGTGTTCATTTTCTAGGGTAGTCGCCAGTAGGATTGCAAATAGATGGTCAATATGTTTAGAAAAAATATTAGATAGCAAAAATTAGTGCTAATCAGTTATATGTTTGACCTCTATTGTGGCACCTTGTTATTATAATAACATCAATTTTGCAGCAGAATCCTTCAATAGGTGAAGATAGAGGGCAAGAATGTTTGAGCGACTCCTAAGCACTTACTTATCAAAAGAAAATACGTAAATTAAATTAGAATGCATGGATATTAAAAAATCAGAAGAAAATTAATATAAATACTCCACAATGAATCTACTATTTCACATTCGAACGCTTGTATGATATCCAATTTGGAGCCATGCCAGGGTGTCTGAAAAAATTACTCTCTACTATTTTTTGCGATCTATTCACTTCACTTCTATGTCCAAGCTCTGATACTATAAAATCAATACGTCTCATTAAAAATATGTAAATATTAATATTGGTGTCATTTTATGGGATTGTCTCTATATCATTTTATTTAATATCAACAAATTTCACCTCCTTATCTTACCAGTCCAATGGTTGTTGGACTATGTAATTCAATTTTGTAAATGTTAACGCCCAATAAACTTTTCAGTTAACCACCATAGAAAATTCTTAAATATACGAGCAAACAATATTATAATAGCCTTATTGGAAATAAGTAATAGGGTATCAATGCTCATATGTACTACGGATTGGGTTAACATATATCAATAATGTAAAATAGAGTGGTAATGTGGTGTGGCGATAGTCTATGGTGGTGGTGGTTGATTACCATCCAGCACCTGCATTTTTTCTTTTTATTTTTTTTTTTTCATTCCAAAAGGTCATAACAAAAGCAAAGGATGGCCAAGATATAAAAATAAAAATTGGATTTTAAGTAAAAAAGGGTTCAAGTTCAATAAGGGACACTAGGGTGTATTTATGAGTGTGTCTACAAAGGAGAGATCAGACTGTTTGATATCCTTTTAACAAATAATAAAATTGATTTGATGGCTCGTTATGCGGTCAACACGGTAATTTTTGTTATATACGAGCATTTGTTCATATATTGAATGATCATGGTCATTGAATGGTTCTTATTGACTTTCAATTAAAGTGAAAGAAAAAGGGTTTTATTATTTTTTTATTTTACAAAACGTGCGTAACCAATCCTTTTATAAATCGTAATCGTGTTTTGCCTTTCAAATAGTAACCTTTTATTTTGCACATATGCTCGTATGTATTTATTATACCAATGTACTTACCCTGCATTAAAATTTGTAGCAATTGGTCTCAAATGCTGTTCTACGGTATATTCAGCTTATATAATTCGAATATTAAACGTAATAGACTACACTTCAATATACTATTATTATATTTTGTGAGTGATACTAGCTATGGTTACATATGGTCTAGTACTATATAGCCGTAGTATGGTAAGTATAACAAAAATATGCCACTTCTTTCAAAAAGGCCATTTATTATAATCGAAAATATGTTCTGATTATTGTAAAACAATCAGAAAAACAGAAGTTACATAAAATTGGCTCCAACCAGATGCACATATGTACATACATATATTATAGTTTCATATGATTTCTTTTTTAATGCTATTTGTTTGAGAAAAAAAAAATGGCAAGGGATTTTTAATAAGGGTTTTGTGGACGACCTGAAATGATTCCTTAACAGAGGACACATTAAATATAATAAAATTCAATAAAAATGCAAATTGATTGATATTTTTGCAGTGAAAAGTAAAACTTGATGATGTGGGGGTAATAATAAAATGAAGGTAAACTCTTTCATTTTGTATAGCACTACTGAAATCGATTGTAAGAATAAATTGAGAGTATCACAATTCAGGATTTTTTTTTTGTTGGTAGCACATTCAACCGATTGTGCCACCATGACTATAACCTTAAGTTTAGTCTTATTTAAATTGAGTTCTTGCTTAAACTGGCAATTCTAAGATGAATGTGAAGTCTAAATATGTTTTTTCGAAAATAACGTGATTTAATATTAATAAATTACATATTATTTAGAAAGATTCAATAAAAATATTGAAATTCTAAATATCTTTCATATCTGTTTATAAATAAAAAATTGCTTTCTGTCTATTGGTTTGGTATAAATTGTTATTTACAGATTTCAGGTAGCCAACAAAATATAAAGAACTTTAATTGTTGTTGTTGTACTATTTTTTACCATTGTCCTAGGTTGTAAATCTCGCACGCAAACCACATGACATTACATCATGCATGCTGTGGGATGTCCATAGGGAAGAAGCATGAAGTATGAAAGCCATAGTGTGAGAGAGAGAGAGAGAGAGATATAGAGTTGAAATAATAACGAAAATAGCCCTTTAGCATTTATTGCAATTGGATTATAAATTATGCATTTTTCTTTTGTGTTAATCTTATGAACAAACAACAACAACAACAGAACCTACAAACAATTAAAAAGTCACATATCGACAAATAGAATTTTATATGGTCCATTACAAAGATTTGACTTTTGATATGTGACTGACTTCACATTGATTCGATTGCTGCTTTTACGAAAACATCATAAATTTTGGTGTGGATCTTGTATTTCGGTCAATTTGTGATGAGCAGATTGGTTTGTTGTTTTTGTTTCAACTACACTTTACCGTGAAATTGTATGTTGTTTGTTATTAAACCGAAAAGAATCTCAATCTCATGGCGATTGTTATTCTCTTCTTGTGATTTGATGTAAAACTGTCACAAATACACTGACAATCAGTAAACATACATACATACATGCATATATGCACATTTGATTGATTTATTGTTTTATTGTGCGAAAAAAAAAATTCAATGAAAAAAAAAAGACTTAAAAATTCTTGAAATGGGAATTGTTTTTTTATTTTTCTTGTTTTCAATTTCATTTTTTTTATTTTGTACTATTATATATATAATATTATCATAAGACTATGAAAAATAATCAAAAATGGAAAATAGGTGAAGGGGAAAAATCATAATAAAAATAATACGATAATCATAATAAAAGTTTTTAAAATTTAAGCATTCCTATATGTCAAATGAAAAATTAGGTGGCAATAAAAAACGAAAGATACGCATAATAAACAAGATCTGAAAATGTAATAATAATAATAAAATTTATACAAGAATAATTAAAAATGTTTGAATGGACCAGCCTCAACATTAACTCTCATGCAAGAATCAACGAATTGGTATTATCATTATGTCGAAAATAATTGTTTCGGTATATGGCTTTTCGTTTTATAGTCAACGTATATGCCGTATAGCGAGGTATGGGCGTAATCTATATAAAAGTCTAGGTCAGGCGAAAGAGAAGAGCTTGTCTAAGCAAAATCCAAAGTTGTAGCTGCTGATGTAAATGACAAAGCAAGAGTAAAGGAACAAAATGTAAATATTAAATAAATATTAAATATTTAAATAAAATATTTTCATTTCCTCAATAAGAAGCAACATTTTTTATAATATGCATCCCATGATTACTACGTCGAAGATTAATCTACTACTTGCAACAGCATTGTGAAATAAATTCACACACCAACAACATCAACATTAATCAAAATAGAATTTTTAAAATAGAAAACAGTTACGGCAAAAAGCAACTATAATATATTAATAACAATATATATAAGACGAAGAAATTTAAGAGAAATGGATACCTCCCAATATTAATACTATTAAAAACATAGTAATAATCCAGGTAATTAATAAACAATTTGCTTTTAATGGGAAAGAAAAAATGAAAAGATGAGCTTTATTATATAAAGGCTGTAACAAAAAGTATACCCATCTCTATGTATCTATAAAGTTTATAAAAAAAAGAAAAATAAATAAAGAGACATTGTCAATCACTCAAAGGTACGGCTCTTTTGGTTGCAGATCCGTGCCGCATTTAGGGTTGGCAAGGCCTATGTTTAAAGGTAGTCTTGCTCTAAGTATAAAACTGATATATAAGAGAGTGTACGATAGTAAAATCCTCTCGCAAACTGTAATTAAATTGATACAAATTAGTAGCTTTGGTTACTATTTAGCCAAAGCAGTATTGACTAATAAAATTGACTATTTTTTCGTTTTGAAAAAATTAATATGCACAAAACACAACATTTAAATTGGATTAAACAATTTTAAGAAATTCTTGAATTGTAAATTACGTAGTAAGCGTAAATTTCTTAATTTTATTTCGTTATTTATTTTGACATTCCACATTTTGTTCATGCATATTTAATCGAAAAAGGGCGGCACACACTTTTTAAGATTTTTAAACGTCTGTCAATTTGTGATATTATTTGTTTATACTCAACAAATTGTTATTAATTTAGAGAAGTTGGATTAATAGAGTGTCGGCTCCATCACATGTGTTTGTCCGGCCCTGAAAAAAGCTTTACAGTAGTGAATTAATAGCATATGGCAGAGTATACAAAACTGTTGTTGCTATTGTTATTATTATTATTATCTAAGTATGTAGTGGTGCTTTTGTACATTTTTATATTGATAATTAGCAGATACCCAAGAAAATTCAAAAATAAAAACTAATCTTATTTATTCAAAAATTCATTACTTTGATGGCTTCCTATTGTATATGATGATCATTTTAATCCTCTCAAATTGATATTTCATATTTTGAGCCAATAGTATGTGTATATATTCAGTAAATAACGATGATGTAATTAACTATGTGAAATGTGCCATATATCATTCATATCATTCATCATACATCATTAAGCTGGAGGCCATCTTTTTAGGAAGTAGTTATAACTAATGTGTGGCAGTGATTGGAATCAGGGTAAGCTTATGGGATTGTCGGTCGAGTGTTTTAGAGTATTGTGGTTAAGTCCATTTTGTGCCTTGGTGTGTCTTTTTTCTAACAAAGTCCAACGCATTGTTTCTTTCTCATGTAGGTATCAGTGTAAAATATCAGACGCCTTTGTGACGTCTTTGCAACTGCGAGTCCTATTTTGGAAATACAATGAGTTTAAAACACAGAGGTATAATTATTATAACTTAATTAAATAGTAGCACAATGAATTGACAAGGACGAGAAATGGTGAATGGTGTTCAGAGAAGAGACAATTCAATACAATTCTCATTTGTGGTGAATTCAATCAAATTGGGGTAAACAGATCTTAAACAAATAACGAATGAGTCTTTTCAAATGTACTCTCTCACCCAAATGTATTTAATGCATCTCTATGCTATGAGTAATTTCATTTCTACTTGCTTTTGTAATATGAAGAAAAACAATGGCGTCGTAATATAAAAAATGTCGGATGGTATTACTCAAAAACAAAACGACAGACCCTAAAGAGATAGAGATAGAAAAAGGGAGAGTGTGTGAGAGAAAAATTGAAGGAGAATAATGAAAAATGGGTGTGACTACACTCAACAAACAGAATATACAAGTATAAGTATAAGAGGCGTGTCTTCTAATAATATCGCGTTTCGATGCCGTGCGTTGCATATGCACATCAGAAGTGTGCTTGGTATGATGACCACCAATAAAGCTGTGAAGAGTTTATATACTTGATTATGTAGAAGTATATGAATATACGTATGCTTACCTACGAGTATATTAAATTGTATGTGTGCGTAGTTTATTATTTTAAACAAAAATAGACAGGGTTATAGAAGAAGTGAAAGAGAGAGAGAGAGAGATAGAGAGAAAGAGACAAAGAAAAAGTGTCTGTTGGCAGAAAGAAAAACAAAAAAAAAAAAAAATAATAATAATGTAATAATTATTTTAGTTATAATGAACTCATAAACAACTAGTTATATGTTCATTTTTTTTTGCGTCTTGTACCTATATAAATTTTTTCAAAGGACATTTGTACTGTGTTGGTACATATGTATGTATATTTGAATGGAAAAAAATAGAGATAATAAATTGTTAGGACATACTATTATACATATACAGAGAATGTAATAAAGATATATGTTGATATATGCCCTTAACTATGAAAAGAGAGTCTACGAGCTTGCTTAATTTGTATAGTTATCTCATAGCTAAAATCGATTTGGTGTTTCTCTGTACTTATAATGACTATATTACAAGTATTCATTTACTATTATTCCATTAAAAATGTTTTGCATAACCGAAATGATCATCTGACATACAGTAATTTTCAAATTTTGTCTCACACCACTTTCAAAATTAAGAGCTCTTTCTTACGTCTATGTCTATACGTCACGCTAAAGATGTTTCCCATATAATTTAACAATTGACTGAATTAAATTTGTATTTTTTTTCTAAAATCCCTTCGAATTTGAATTTATTGAGTTAATAATTTATGTGAAATGTATAGTAAGCGACAAGTTCAATAATTCTTATACATTTTCGTATGTAAATAAGTCGATATATTTATATATGTATCAGTGTGCCTATATGTAAAATATTTCAACTTAATTAAAAAGCAACTTGAATGCCATTAAAAAGGAGATACATATATAAAAAAACACACGAACATTGCGAATAAAATAAAATATTGTACAATAACAGCAATAACAAGAACAACAAATTGTATTCCACTTAATATTTATTGCATAGTATTAAACAAATAAACAAAGCCGAATATATATATGTTTACATATACATATGTATATATGTATGTATAGACATTTTCAGTGTTCCACAAATATTTTGAGTGGAACACAATATCACAGTCGAATGTCGGATTCTTATAACAAATGTTATACCAAAAGGTTTTGTGGTTTACAACGTATAAACAATTAAATTTTAGCTTGCTTGTTTTTTTTTAACCTCGAATTTGTAATCATATTACTGTAATCTTTTTGTAATCCTATGCCATTATTAAATAAACGATTACTGATGACCCACTTATTCATTCGTGCACATTGTTAGTTTCGTAATTTGATCAAAAATTCTTTGCAGCGATGAATTTTTTCAAGTTTGGAGATTTTCAATCAACGCTTATCATAATTCGTTCAAATTACACTCAAAATCGTTAATGGTTTTGCCAGCTTGTATAACTTAAAAAATTAATATCACACGATTTCTGATGTTAATTCACTTTTTATAAATCCCTGATGTACATCGTCTTAAAGGGGAAGACCACTTTGACGGTTTGAAAAAATCGAATTTTTTTTTTTTGCTTGAAATGTTCTATGAAGTGTGTATTTTAATGTAGTATGCATCTATAGTCCGCCAGAAATATTTAAACGAGGTAACGAGACGATTTTTTAAAAATTTCCCGGGGCACTGAGCGAGTTTCTAAAACTTCAAACGCGTTTATCTCGAAACGACATTTTGTAAACTGGTGGGACATATCACGCTTGCAGTTTTCAACCGATTTTGATGAAACCTTGCAAAATTATCGAGAATTTAATTCTGCATCGAAATACTGGATGGGATTTTTGATATTTTATAATTTGGATTTTTAAAGCACGATTTTGAGGCAAATTTTACAGGTAAAAAATTAACAATTTTTTATAAATAGCCACCATTTTCGTAAAAATTAACTTTTCAAAAACCGGCTTCAGTATTTCAGTGCGAAATTATATGGAGAATAACCTGCCTATCTAACTTTTGTTCCAGATTCACTTGCCAAGGGTCCACATGTCCCACCGATGGGGAAAACCGGGCTGGAGGGGGGCTACGCGACCTGGTGCAGCGTATACAATTGACATGTATTGTAAAAAAGATAACTAATAAAATCATATAAAACATTTTATCATTGCAAGTTGTTTTAATGCTGAGAAAAAATTCCGAAAATACTTTATTTTCCGACAGCTCAAGGTGGTCTTCCCCCTTAAAGGCTTGTGCTACTACTTTTCATCAAAGTAGTCTATTTTTGAAGTAGTGATCTTTGAAGATCGTGACTTCTTATAAGTTTTTAAAATTCGATCGTGAATTTTCTTTGGATTTAAAACCATCAAATTAAAGAATTCACTCACTGCACGACATTCGTATTTTTTCACAAAAAAATCCGTAAAATTTTCCATAAAAGAAATTGTATATTTTGAGCTCCTATGTAAAATAAATAAATAAATATGTGGCACTTAAAGCCCCAAAGGGCTCATTGGCCGAGCTTCTCTTCCATTACCGTTGTGCGTCTTAAATTTGGACAGTATTAGAAGGGACCTACTTATTTTAACCGGTTCCGAACGGCAGAACACTTGTGACATCACTTTTTCTGAGCTTTGTCACAGAGTTCTTTCAGAAGCTTTTTCATGGCAAGTTGTTACTGTCGGAAGTATTGCCAATTGCTTGCCGACAGTTGGGTACCATTCGAAAGAAAAATCTTATCGATATTAAATTTTTTATGCATCAGCCGGGGATTGAACCACGACCTACAGATCAGAAGGCGAACACACTAACCACTGAGCTACGGCACAGAGCTCCTATGTATATTGCATTAAAATTTGTTTCTGACGGTTTTTGAAGATATACATATAAATATATATTTTTTCAAAGATTTTTTTACTATTTAGGTCATATATAGAGTAAAGGATTGAAACCAATCTGTTCAAAAATATTGAAGGAGTGAATAATGATGTCAGAGTACAGACATTTCAGTATTTCGCCATTTCTAACTGTGTCGAAAACTAAGCATGACTTTATGACTTTGATTTGTGGCCACAAAAAATATATAAAATCGAGATAAGGTGGTGTAAATGGTGGTCAAAGTGGGGTCAATGATTCTAAGTAACCCTTCACAACTACCCCATTAATTTTAACTCCAAATATTTTTTTGGAATATGTTTACACCCTATCTCTGTCACGTACAAAATTAAAATTTTTTATAAAATTCAGTCACACCGTTGCCAGATTGCCTCTAAAGCGATATAGTATAAGACCTTTATTCCTTCTTGCTATTCAAAATTTTCTCTTCCTCTCAGGAAGGATCCTTCAAATAGCGCAAAATCGTTAAATTTGTCTATAGCTGCGAGGTATCGTTTCTAGAGAAAATATACAAGGTATAGAAAATAGATAATTTCTGCTGAAGAAATTTGTATATTATGGCTAAATTGAGAAACACTGTGTTGTAGGTAAAACAAATTAATATCCATATATATACTACCTACTATCTGTATACATACACTCAATTTTCATACCATATGGTCACCAACATCATTCCATTACAGAATACATTCTGCTCTTTGTGTTGTTTGCGTACTATGTACTCGTTGTCGTGCTCCAATCCCAAAATAGTGTATTTTAATGACGTACATAATAAAAATCCCATTCGTTTTGTACCAATTCCATAAAATTCCATTCTACAATCAGCAACAAAAGCAACAACAGCAATGGCACAATAATGATGCTCCATTGTTAGACACTGAAAACACCCATCGTCATTTATACACGCTACGGTGTTATTGTTATTTTGCTGTGGAATTTCTTCATTATTTTCTGTGTCGTTGTTATTGTTGTTGTTGGCACTCAGTGATTTTGAAACACTGATTTCTCACTGATTTACTTACTACCTACCAAAGAATATATATGAATACAAACGCACCATGCAGCATAGAATACAATAGCTATAGCAAGTACGTACGAGTACCTATAATAAATAAAAGCAAAATAAACTGCTCGTATACGCAAGCAAGTATATTCAATGAGTTCATCATGCAGGCACAGGCGCTCTCGTTTTCTTTAACAATGACTGCGAGTACTCGTGCTACTACTAAATCTTGGTAGTCCTATTATTCTTTTTCATTCTCTCATAAGGTTGACCAAATGCCAATGTCATATGACAGAAAGAGTAAGAGATTGAACGAGAGAGAGAACGTAATTAAGTGTGGCAATAATAACGGGGTAATTTCGTCTTTATTTTGTTGTGAATTACTATACACTGGGCGGTAACATTTCGATGAAAATATAACAAAAGAGAGAGGGAGAGAGAGAGAGAGAGAGCCAATATAAGTTTGAATGAGAGAACGCAGAAATGTTTATGCTTGTGTGCTAACGAGTACTTACTATGTGCATTTGCAATGCCGTTGTTATTACTAATATTGTTGCTGTTGTTGTTGTTCTTGCTGTGGTAGTGTGTATTGTATGATGATATTTCTTTTTTTTTTGTATTTTCTTCTTCCGGTTCATTTTTCCAACGAGAGACAATCATCGTTAAGTCAATTTTGAAATCATTCTGTAGTCTTAGGCCTAATCATACGGACATGCACAAGTAATGATGTCGCTTTACGGATTAATAACGGATTTGGCAAAATAAAAACAATCAGTTCAAATTATGGATCGGTTCATATCCATTTGCAATAACAACAATAATGATTATTACAATTTCATTGTAGCTATTATACACTGTGAGCAGAGTAAATAAAATGAAAACGGTTAAAAATGTGCATTAAGTGCATGTGTGCTACTAGCTAGTTTAATGAAATAAATTGGAAATTTACTCAAATAAATTACAACAAAAATTGGTGAATTGAATGAAGATTCTAAAGAAAAAATATGATGTGTACTATGTACACGTAAATGTGTTTGTGAGTGTGAGTTTAGTATTAAATGTCATTTCGATGTAAACAAACCAAAACAAAAATTACAAAATAAAAAATGATTGAATTTTTTCAAATCTCAAGAAAAATTGTCAACAAAAAATTGAAAACAAAAGATTAAATGGAAAATATATGAAAAATTAAGAAATTGTATGGAAAATTGAGAAAATTCATTTGAAAACATACAAATTTCACAATTAAATAAAAATCATTTTCAAAACACAAAAATCCCCAAATTTTAAAATACTGTAAAAAACTTGGAAAGGAGTAAAAAACTTCTTTTTTCAATAATCATCTATATCTATGTAAAAAAGATTGATTAATCTGTGAATAAAATAAATTTATCAAGCCCATTTATATGCTGCTTAATATATGATTGATGCAATTTGAATCCAGAGTTCAGATTTAAGGTTCGCAACAATAATAAGCTGCCATTGCAGCGAACAGCAACAAAACGTTTCAACTATCAGAGAATTCCGCTTTTAATTTAGCCTGTCGCCTAACGCCGCCACCATTAAGCGATCCATTTAAGTGCCATAGCAATTTTACTGCTTCACCGCCGCAATTGAATAACGCTGTAACGGCTTTTACGGCAGCAGCATTTGCCGCAGCTGTTGGTTTGCACGGATTTTCTGCTGCAGCAGCAGCTGTCGCTGCAGAACAAAACTCACCATCACCTCAATTTTACCAACAGCAACAGTTCTTTCAGACACAATTTAACGGTGACCAAAGTTCGGATTTTTTTTCACCGTCTACAGCAGTCCCATCAGCAGCAGCAGCAGCAGCAGCTAGTACAATAACTGCAAATAATATGGATTTAATAAATCCATATATGAGGCATACACATAATTTTGCTGCTGCTGCTGTAGCTGCCGCCGCTGCTAGCAGCAGTCAAAGTTCGAGCAGTTCACCGCCGATAGCCATGGCAATGATGAATCGGTCGTCGCCACCACCAAGCCTCATCAACCCGCATCATCATCCACATCATCATCACTCTCATACCACGCGGTATGAGAATCATCATCATGCGGCTGCAGCGGCGGCTGCCGCAGCCGCTGCTCTCTCCAATGGATTCGTTGATGCTCATCATCATCCACATGGGCCACCACATCCGCATGCGGCGGCCACAGCTGCCGACTATCAGAATCATCATTTATTGGATTACCATAGTGCCGCAGCGGCGGCTGCTTATGCGGCCACAAATAATAACAACCTCACCAGTCCGCTCATGTTGCTGAAAGGTGCTGCGGCGGCGGCAGCAGCATCAGCATCGACAACACCACAGCATTGTATCGATGGTGGCGGTAGCGGAGGAGCCGATATTGGTGGGATTGGCAGTGATATTGGTGGTGTCGATGTCGATGGTGGCGCCAAGTCGTTATCAGGACGTTCTGCTGAAGATTCAACGTCAACACCACCACCTTCTGGTCTGCTCAGCGGTAGCTGTGGCAGTCACATCGATGCCAGCTCGTCCCGCCTACAATCAGAATCACCCGATAATTGCAACAATTCGCTCAACAACCGCAGTCGTTGCTATGAGAATTCCAGTCCGGGTGTCGATAGCGTCAAATCGTATGCCTTGTCGCAGCGTAGCAGCGAGGAAGCATGTAACAACAGTGAAGCCAGTCCACCGCCACCAACGCTTTCATCATCAACTGGTGGCGGCGTCGGTGGTGGTAGTGGTGGTGGTACAGGTGGTAGTTATAGTCCCGAAAATCTATCGTCGAATCGCAAATCATACCATCATCATCATCAGCAGCAGCAGCAACAACAAGAACAGCAGCTGCATCAAATGCAGCAATCAATGTCAAACAATAACAATAACAATTCAATGCATAACAACAACAACATTATGGATCATCACAAGTTGCCATTAAGTTTTTTAGGGCCACCTTTGGCCGCACTTCATTCCATGACCGAAATGAAGTCTGGCTCTAATGGTAGTGGCATCAGCTCCTCATTAAATGGCCTTAATGGTGGTGCTAATAATTGTGGTAGTGGTGTTGGTGGCTACATAAATAATTCCGGTATCATTGGTGTAAATTCAATGTGCTCAACATCAACGACAACAACCACACATACACAAGGTGCTGCCAATCCGCATGGTATCGATACGATATTATCGAAACCGCCACCCGTGACATCAGCGGCTGGTTTAAATGCTTTGACGGGAGGTAAGTCGTTGAATAGATAGAGTGATAGTTAACAATTGTGGTGATATTGTAATGTGCATTCTTATAATAAGGTATCACAGTGTTAATGCGTTCGTAAATACTTCGTTTTTTTTTCAATCCAGTTTCGGTTCAAACAACCGATCTTATCGCATGAGATATTGTCGATAATCGCGAACAAGTTAGTAATGTATGCGGTCGGAATGTAAGATCCTATCCTATCAGACGATTTTTCTCAATTTAGTTCCATTATTTATTTGTATTACTTCTTTCCATGTACCAAGTAAGTCTCCCTCAACTTCATTCTTTCTCTCACTCTCTCTTTCGGGCAAATAAGGTCACACGGAATTCAAATATATTTTATATATTTTAATCAAAACACACAGACATTAGAATACAAATCATTTTCGCCAATTCAAAAGTAATAAGGTAATTAATCGCAAACTTTCTATATATTGCTGACAAGCGAAATTTTTCATACGAATGTTAGTTCACGATAGGTCTGAATAATATTGCTGACTTTCGTTAAAACTTGTTTTAATATTGAAAATTAAATTCTTTGGTTTAAAGAAGACTAAATTTTTATAAAAAAATCTAAATTTGAGAATTTTTAAAATTTGAGGGAATAAAAATCTTCTTTACCTTCTTACAGAAAGTGAATAGAATTTCGAAATTTTAACAATATTTTCTTGAACATTTCCGAATCTACTTTAGAAAATTTATTTTCGATCACTCCTCTTCCTTCTTTCGCGATAAAACAACAAACAATTCCGTAATTAAACCAATATCCCCCTTAGGGACATTACTCTGTCTATGGCAAGCGTTATTGATTCAATTATTTTATTACGGATCTACATTGCTTAAAAAATAGTCTCAAAATTCATTGTTTTCAGAATTAACTAATGGTTTAACTAGCATTACTTTATTTTCAGTGCGTAGTTCATCATTACTCCTGAGTGTCGATGGTTAAGCATTAGTTAGGCAACAGTAATACAGCATACCTTCTCCATATTTATATGCACCAAGCATATGTTTGTGTAATCCATACTAATACGATCCATAAATTTCAAAGTGCTGCCATATTTTTGTTAGCTTAATGCTTTTGTTAGCAAAACAAACAGTAACAGTAGTTAAACCCTAGTCAAGACTTCAGCTAAATAATAGTTTAACTTTGATTTGGCACTAAATTTATGTAGGTATTTGCGTTAGGATTACAAATAGTGCACGATGTGAGCTCTATTATGGTGTCTTATAAAAAGGAATACTTTGACTTAGAAGAACCCGCAAGAGATTAACGCAAGAATGATCAATCCAAAGGCGATTAATATATTAAAAGCAATATGGAGCATGCGATATTTTGTATATTTTGGGATTTTTTGGGAATATTTGAGCATTTTTGGTAATTTTTTATCCATATTATTCATAATACGTATGGCATTGGTTAATATTTTTTATATAAATACCAACTTTAGCGTATATTTTCATATTTACAGTATGTGCATATACAAAAAATCCAATGAACATTAAATTCATTTGTAGCCGAGTTGAAATCAAATCGAGGAACTCGTCTCAGTGTGTCTTTTTTGGGCATAACTGTATTTTAGCGCTTCAATTCTTTAAAAAAGTTATCCGATTATGGTGCACATACCTGTAAATAATGAAGTCATGAAAATATTTTTTAACAGGGTTTTGTGGAAAATGTCTGATAAAGCTGATAAAGGATTTGCCCAAATTTAACATGTCATCTAGTATAGATTATTTATTTGTTTATTTTGTTTATGATAATTTTTCTCCTTAACATCTTTCTTTCATTCTTTATTAATAGGTGGCATTCCACGTTTTTCAATTGCTGCTGCAGCCGCTGGTATGGCACAATATCTATCACAAAGTCAAGGTGCACCATTGAAAACACATGCTGGACATATTGTGGAGAGAACACATTTATATTGGCCTGGTTTACAAGGTCTCGTAGCGAATCCCATGGCATGGCGAGAACGTTTATCGAGCACAAGTGAGTAGCATTCATTTTCTAAATATTCAAATTTCTTAATAATAAAGCAAGTGAACTAATGGAAGAGATATTTCGAAATACAATCATGAAGTTAAGAACAAATATAATGGACTCGAATATAAAAAACCTTTATTTCAATTTTAATAAAAATTCATGAACAAAATAAGGTTCATTAACGATTATTAAAGATTCTTATCAATAAATTTCTATATGTATTTGTGATTTTAATAATTTTTAATGAGCCATTGATCTACTCCGCTAATTGTGCATGCTGAGTGCAGTGCAGAGTGACTTACAGTTAATGATATGATAATATTATTATATATGTAAATATAGCAAACATTAAATGTCTTCAACTTCCATCGATATGGATTCGATGTTGCTATATCATTAATTTGATTATTTCCATAATCTTTTTTAAAAACCAATAATAATAACAATACAATGATGACGATGACGAATACATTGGGTATGATTACAAAGAATCTTAGCAATAATATTTTGAAAAATTACGAAAAGAATGCGTCGAATTAAAGAAAACAGCACATCATCGTCATTAACAAATCATAAAATATATTGTACGAGTATGTTTCAATGCATTATTGTTAAATTCATTAAATTATCATCATCTTCATCATCATCTTCATCATTATCGTGATCATCAGGCTTCTTCACCATTGTCATTCTCATCATTTTTTTTTTATTGTTTATTTATTTACATTTCATGATGTGATATTAATAGCAGACTGCTGTAGCAGAAGCTGGCCTCATCAACACACACACCATACACATATGCAGTCTCTGCTGCATTACTCTTGCCATACATAATCATCACTAATAATAATAACACAAAATATGGGAAAATAATTTCAATAGATATTGTACTACATACATAGTATGACTGAGTTTTTTACACCAAAATCATCGCACATCATATAACATACATATTAAGAACGAATAGACAGAGACAGGAGAGACAGAGATCGCTAAGTCGACTCAGATTGTTATTCTGATCAGTAATACATATATATATTACATGGAGTGATAAGTTTTACTCATAAGCAAATGTTGCTGGTGGCTTTGATGCACCAAAAGAGGTAACAACATTAGAATTCATTAAAGAAATCCATTAAATGGTCTTAGCCCATTGTAAATTAAAAGGTAGTGAGTCAGCTGATAGTCTTAACATGGCAACTGAATATATACGGTGTGTTTTGCATGAACTTTTGCAAATGAGAAACTTAATAACAAAATCGGTGCCACGTTGTCTTACGATGGCTACTATTTATATTTCGGGAATATCAAATAACAACAAACATTTTTAAATGAAAACGACTTTATTGTTTTTCAAATTATTCACCATGATGATCAATGCACTTTTGCATTCGTTCAAACCATTTGTCATAGCAGTTTTTCAATTCCTATTGAGACAATTCCAAAACATGATTTTTGAACGCTTCAACTGCTTCTTTGGCGCTCGTAAATCGTTGACCACGCAGTTTACCTTTGATATTCGGGAACAAGAAGAATTCATTGGGTACCAAATCAGGACTGTACGGAGTCATCAATTCGATATTTTGGCTGCTCAAAAATTCACCTGTTTGACGAGATGTGCGAGAGCTCGCATTGTCATGATGGAGAATGATTCATCTTTGGCGGTTAGTTGTGCGAATTTCTATGAAGACTTTCGGCAAACAAATGGTCGTGCACCACTCAAAATTGACCTTCCTAAGTTGCTCAACCGGAACAGTGGCCACATGAAACGAGCCGGTCGAAGAAATGAGCTACCATTTGCGACAACGAGCCTTTTTTTTTTGAGCTATTGATAAATTATGGGGTATCCAACGACTGCAAATTTTTTTTACAACTAGCTGTTCATGCAAAATCGAATGTATTGAAGTGGAACTAATGTGCAAGGGATCCTCTATCTTACGATATGTCACATGACGATCTTGCATTATCAATTCATGCACTGCATCGACCTTCACGGAATTCGTCAGCGACCGAACTACGACCACGATTAAACTCACAATACCAGCGATATACTGTGATTTTTGATGATGCTTATTATTGCCTTACAAAGAACTGAGTTCATCGACACATTCTTTTTGAGATAATCCACATCGAAAGTTGTGAAAAATTATCTAAGGAAAACCTTCTCTTGAAATTTCCATTTTTTGGGCAAATTGATTTTCTTAACTCACTGTAAACGAAATAAATAGCACTTGTACATCAAAACGTTGTGAGCACGTTTCTGCTCAAAATGTCAAACTTTATTATGGTGTTGCCAGATTTTAGCTATTGACATTAGTGTGGCCAGATCTCGAAATATAAATAGTAGTCCTCATCAAAATAAACGATTTAACCTGTTTAAGGTTTTCCAAAAACATTCAAAAGGATAACAATTCCTGGAAAAGTTTTGACTACTGTTTTTTTAGATATACAAAGAATAATATTAATCGATCAAGATGCTGAATCGTCATTAATTTGAATGGTATGAATTACTACACAAATTGGTTCCACATCTTCCATATTATTCAGTTTTAGCAATATTTTTTGTTTCTAAACCTAAAAAGATGGTTTCAAAGAAAAAGATTTGACTCAAATGAGGAGATTATTGCGGAAAGAAACCCCAACCATTCTGATGGCATTAATAAAATTTAAAGTATCTAGAAAAATTTTATTGAACTCGAAAGGCTTGAAGAATAAAAAATAATTATGCCAAAAAATTCTGTTCTCTTTGTTAGATCTAAGACTTATCACCCCATGTAGTATATATTTTTCCATATTTGCTACTATGTTTCTACAAAAGGAAGCATGGGGATGGAACCCCAATAACAGTATACCGTTTGAAATCATTTACAAGATTCCTAATATGCATAGTCTCTAAATTATATTTTCCATTTGCAGTGTTGCTAATTTAAAGTAAATTTGCGACACAAAAAAGAAACCAATTTTCCTTTAATAAAGTCATCATATATTTATAACTTACCTTGGATTCGCACATTTTGCATTGATTTTTCAAAGAATAGTAAAAAACACACAAAATAAAATCAAATATACCAAAAATGCACAAAGAGGTACATAGAAAATGTATACCCAATACTTATTATTTATTATTATTATTATTATTATTATTATTATTTTCTTGTCGTTGAAACTTTCAACTCATCGTTTCCACATCATTGACGCATAGTTGTTGTATTCTACATATATAGTATAGTAATCGATTGGTTTGCCATAGTCGCCGCTATCGTCACCGTCGGCATCAACATTATGCGATATTATGTTAAAAGCATCAGCAACAGCAGCAGACATTTTCAAAAAGACATACGCGCGTGTGTGTGTTATTATATATATTTTTTTCATATACAAGCTGTTGAGATACACAATATTTTTTGGTGAATAATTTTTTTTTTTTAGAAACTTTTGTACATTTACATGATGAGAAGTCAGCTAGAGGGGGTTGGGGCCATACATTTTTGAGGGATTGATTGTATAAACGATACATATGTTTACATGCAAGTGAATGAGTGAATGTGAAGCGTCAGTTGGTTTGTTATGTATTACGTGTTTGTTTCATTGGAATTCTATCGTACACTTTGCACCAAATGGCTTCTTCTCTTTTTCTTGACTTTGTGTCTTCTGTTGCTGTTGTTATTGCTATTGTCTAGTCTGATAGACACACACATATTCATACATACATACATGTACGTAATATACATTTATCGTACACAAATTTTCTTTTACCCCAAAAATGTCCAACTTGAAACAGAACGTACACAATCTTAAAGCTTAGATGCCGCCATCATTGTTTACGTTTTCTCATACATATGTACATACATATCTGTGTTTTACATATTTTTCTTGTTACTTATAGCTATATCTTTTATCAGTGTTTAGCTTTATTTTTACATTTTTCATGTAACATATTTACTTTCGGAATACGAAAAAACCAAAAACTTAAAAAAAATAGAACGGGGTGCTCTGATGGATAAAAAGCACAAAAATAAATGGAGCTCCATGTTTCGATCTTAAATTTAGTAGATAGGAAGACCAATTGCAGAGGCTTCAAAGAACGTTGGTCGAACTTCTTTCCAGTATATTTCTCCGTGTTAAATTTTAATACTTTTCGAATCATAATCTATTCTAACCGTCATATATTTGTGGAATTCCTTTCCTCTGATCTTATTCACTGGGTTTTTCAAGAGCTTTGTGCGAAAATACATTATGGAGCCAAGCCATAATGTATTTGTATGTATGTATTTAAATTATAGCTTGATCTCATGGCTGGCCACTTTTCTGGTACTGGACCTAATGAAATTTCGTATATTTGTATCAAGAACTGCATGAAATAGCAATACTTGAGAGATAAATTTCCAATAGTAAAATTGTAAAGAAATATACTTTGGTGTTCCCTCTTCAGAAAAGTGCAAACAATTTTCTTCTTTTAACTTTTGCCTTTTACACCCCCCAAATGTATATGTATATGAATAAATACATATAGCAAATATAGTGAATAAGTCTATATACTATATATACGTCATTGGTATATTCAGAAAATATTCCAAAAACTTTTAGTTTTACTGCTATTCATGCTATGCCATAGAAAATGTGTCGTTCATTCATAGTAAGTGTGTTTTGTGTGTTTCCGTATGTGTGTGTGTGTGTGTGTGAGTATATACAATATGTATGGATGTGTGGATATGTACATATATACCTACATAATCATATGTGTGTTAAATTGCCCTTTAAAAATGTGCATAAATCCGTAATATGGAGCATGTTGATGATATTATTGTTGTTTTGGGGATTCATTGTTGTTGATATTTTCTATATATATTTAACAAATATTCTGTATATATATGTTTACGTATTACCTTGTATCATGTCATGTTAACACGACACTAACACCAGCATAAAATGGCACTTTTGTAAAGTATCATACCTATACACATAAATGTATATTGTTTCTACATTGAAGTGTATTGTAGCATCTTGAGTTGGCATGAGTAGTGTGGGTGGTTTTATTCCGCATGAGCTCGCTCATAGCATTTGTATATATATAGTATATAGCAATAATGACAGTATACTTATGTATGGGTGTGTGTGTGTGTGTGTGTGTATAAAAGTATATTTAAGTTTATGCTTAAAGTACATTCATATGTGCATATATTTGTGGTGTATAAAGAAAGAATATATACATGTTGCTTGGGATAATGTTTGAGTATATACATATGTTATGTATACATGTTTATAGAAAATGCAGGCTTCATTTGAAATAAAATATTACAAAATCATTTATTTCTTATCTCAATTTATGTATAATAAATGCTGCAATTATTTTTTAAAGACTTTTCTACAGATCGTAATATTACAATTACTCTATAATTTTTGCAAAACGTTGCGTATTTCGTTAGTCAATTGTTTTTGGGAAGAATAAAAATAGTATGAAAAAAAAAATATCCATGCAATTATTTACCCACTCTATCAATAACCTCATTATATTCAATAAAAGTTCATATTTATTTGATTGAAACACGTGTGCATGCATGTGCATGCAATCGTTTGTTAAACACTTCACTAAATATCGTATATATATTATTGCACATGTGCTGCTGATATGAGTAGTGCAATTAATAAATAAACAATAAGAGATATAAATATGTAAAAAAAAAAAATGAAAACAATTGCAAAAAAAAAAATTCATATGACGAGACTTTTGCAGTGATGTATATCAATGATATTGATTTAATTATATTTATTTGATTTTTTTTTTTTTGTTATTTTCTGTTAATCAATTATAATAATATTATTATTATTTACTTGCACAATCATTATTATTGCTATTATAGTATGATATATTGATTTTTATTTTATTTCTTTATATTCTAACATTTGATGGAGCGTATGGGGAGAATATTTGCAATTGCAAGTGGTGTGGTGGATTAAAACTGCGTATAATGCGATATGTATAAAATTGAACGAACTATTGTTTATTTTATAATGATTCTAAAAATCTTTCGTCTTTAGAAACAAAATTTCATGAGTTGGATCCGTCTTCCAAAACCTACTGGGTTGGTGTGGGGAAAACTTTTTTGTTATGAAATTTTTCAAAATATTTGGAAAAGATTTGTCATGGATAAAAGTGATTTAAAAATGCTAAGATTCTACATAATTAGTTTTTCATTTTGCTGATAAGTAGATTGAAGCCATTATCTTCAGTTATTTTCATAATGAGATATTCACGATCATTTAAAGGAGCTAGTCCTATTCTACCTTATCTATCTTAAAGAGAAATATAACTACAGAATCTGATGGAAGTCACAGCATATACAATATATACATTCTTACCTATACCCGTGACTAACTCCCTATTTTTACTACTTTGCCGGGGTTTCCCCACAAAATGAGCTAAAAAAGACTTTTTTGTTGTTTAAACGGTCCACCTAATCACTAAAGCCGACATAATTTCGAAATCAATGTAAAATAAAGCAGCGTTAATTTTTAACTGAAAACTACAGGAAGATTTTTTTTTTCTTGGACCATATGACGGGGTTTAACACACATAAAATTTATCATTTTACTGCTATTGCTAATATTATGATCGTTCTTTTTTTTTTGGCACCAGCTGTATGTACAAAGTAATTTTAATCAACATTGTAGCATTGTCGTATCAATTACCTATCATTTCTATGATTATCAGTATTAACGCAACATCATCAATGCATTTTATTAACAAATTGTGCTACAGAAATATATGAAAAAAACAAATTATTGATGACACACAAAAAACACAGCAGCAATATCATCAATAGAGGGGGTCTTTATTTCATACACACGCAGACAGATGTTATGAGACAAAGAGAGAGAGAGAGATATAGAGACAGAAAGAGAAAGAGAGAAAGGGAGTGAGAGTAATACTCGTAAAAATGCTTCAATATACAAATCTCTTCAATAATAGATGGCGCTTGCGTGAAAAAGAATTACGATGGGTTAACTTTTATACACACACACACACACACATAGGGGATTATAGACAACTGCTACCTTTCCACTGTGTTATGCCAGTTGCTAGTATTCCTATTCTTGTTGTTGTTGTTGTTGTTGTTGTAATAATGAACAGAGCCAAACAAATATGAGAGGCAGAAAGACAAAAACACAAAAAAAAACGAAAAAGGACACAATAAGGATATACGCACATATGTACGCACAGACAACAAACAAATAAACGCGCTTCTTCATTTCAAACATTTACTCTGCCATTATTTATGAGCTTATTGAGATAAAACAACAACAACATCAGCAATAACAACAAAATATATATTCATGTTGACAATGTCAATGTTATCGCTACTTTCGTTGTGATAATTTTATGATGCCGTTTAAATACCGGCTTTCGGACCTCAGCTGTTTTGAATCAATTTTTGTTTTTATGAACGTTTAATATTGAAGGGATTACAAATGTCATTTTTTTTTTTCGGTTCTTATTGCGATTGCATATTATTGCTTTTCATAAGCAATTCATAATGTCAATATAATCAAGTGTCGACGGTAGGTATTTTTTATAAATTAAAATTTTTTTACTATTCTTCTATCGATAATTCATCATATTTCATTTAGCGACTTTACACAATAATAGGCGCGAAATTTTCGACATTTTCCACATTATGGCAATCATTTTTCCCAACCTCGTATATTATACCACAAAGTCCATGATATATAGCTGCACACATCGACTTAAAATGATACACATCTCACAAAAAATCTTCAAAGTATGGGTCGATCGTGCTACACGGACGCTATTTAAACGTAATTTCACTATAAAGGCTATCTCAGATAGGGAACTTTTCTCTTTTATTTACGGCCAACTTTTAAGGAACATACCTAAGCCGTATATCGAGGTATAGATTGAAAAGCCATCAGAGCTGTATTTACAAAAGATGTTAGAGAACCTAATTCTCCAGAAATATCGTTTAATATGTGTGCTGCTATGCCTAAAGATGTGATCTCCTCGTAGAGACTATGTGAACGCTCATCAATTGCGGCATCATAAAATAGCACAGAATAATAAAATTTGGTACGTAGCACTTTAATCTGTGCAAATACAAGATCCTTTAATTAATTCTATGTTTTTTTTTTTACTTGTAAAATGTAAACTCATAGAACTCAGCCTTTAGCAATTCTCATGTGTCATATTAATGAGTTTATGAAGGTGTGAGGTTGGTTGGTTGGCTTCTACAAAATATAATTAATTTAATAGGATTCTTATAGTTCTTTTACTATTTCTCTGTACTTGTTAAAATTAAATATTAAACATTAAAACAATTTTTTGTACATGTAATTATAATAGCCATAATCATCATAACCTTAATTGTATATATTTAGCTTCATATACACTTCAAGGATATGAGTAAGCAATTATTTTACACAGAAATGATTTTTGCTACTTAGTACCATGTTGTGAGCGGAACAATGGGAACGTAAGAGTCATAAAATGTGAAAATTATAATTAAAATTATCAAGAACAATAACAGTCACAACAACAATAACAACTACTATTACCATATACATTCATATGACATGGGTCATATGAATATATGAACATATGGGCACATGTATTTGCATATATATGTGAGCACCTATATATATATGTATTGTTGAGAATATAATTTGGTTTGGGGCGAACACTTTTAGCGTTTATCACATCTAATGATCCTTTATATGTATATGAGACCGAGATGGTGGATGTGAAGTAAATTTGCGAGTAAAGTGTGTAGCAAAGTTCACCGAAAACGATGGAAGGTGGCAAGGTTTCAAAAAAGTCATGGGAATTCTTAATTCAAAAAGTATACGTTGTATGTATTTTAGAAAGAAGTAGAAAGCAGAAAGACTGTTACCTTAAAATCCAAGTAAAAAAAGAAGGTCCCCAATACAAATATGGGGTTGCCACAAAGAATATACTTTGTCGGAAAAAATGGATTTAAGACCTATGGATTCTTGGGCGAATTACACGTCATCGCTAACCTTAAGAACAATTGTCATTAGTGTAAACTCCACGATTTTAAGATAGACGTATTAAATAAATTAAAATATTTTCTTAAAAAATTCCTGTTACTTTTTAAACAAAATCCATATCCATAATTATAAATATAAAATACATATTGTATGTACGTGTAGACTGCTTTTGCAATGTTCACACATGTACAATATTTTTTCATTACAGCCATCAAAGGCTAGGAGGCACATACAATCTCTATGCATTTTTTGCATACGTTCATGCTTGAGACCTGTTTCAAAAGGTATAAAATAATTTAATAAACCCATTATAAAGGTATACGAGTGTGATACATATGTAAATATGTTGATACATATGAATGTGTATGAGTATATGTAATATGTGTAAGTTAAATTCAAAAACATAATAGCAGTTAAATTTCAGATTGTATATTAATTATACTAGTGATTATAATTAAAAAAATGGTATTTACTTATCATGCCATTCAATATTGATGTTCAATTTGGTTTGTGCTGTAATTTAGAATTCAATTTTAATATAAATATTCAATATTGATTAATTTAATAGATTACTCTATTGTTATCAGCACATTTTATAACTACAAAATTTTGTACAATTTTGGAGGGTTTTAATTCTATAAACAGAAAAGTATAACTTATTGGGATATAACTTAGAGTTTCTAAGTCTATTAATTAACACAGGGTTAGGCGATTGAGGTGATACCAGCTACACACAAGTATATCTGTCAAACCGATATTGCCAACTACGTGAAATTCATACCAATATCAGCTGTTTATATTACTTACTTAGAACAAAAGTTATTCGAAATGGAATTCAAACGTAATAGTGTGATTGCGTTATATTTCGTAGAAAAATCACAACCAGCTATTGTTCGTGAGCTCAAACATCTCAAAGTGAATAAAATGTTTATGTATCGTACCATAAATCGTTAGAATGGTACAGGCAGCATTGCCAAACGCTATGGTGGTGGAGAACAAAAAACAGCAACATCACCTAAAATTCTTCGGAAAGTGAAGGCTCGTGTTGAACGAAATCCACGTCGAAATCAAATGGCCAAAGAACTGAGAATATTCCAGCGAAGCATCCGACGCATATCCCAAAATGAGCTCAAGGTAAAGCCTTACAAGTTCCAGAAGGCACTCAATCTTACACCAAAGCAACAAAAAGTTATACTCGAAAGAAGTGGTGAATTTCCAAACATTGTGTGCTCTAATGAGAAAAATTTCACTATTGAGCAGTTCATAAACTCTCAAAATGATCGCGCTTACTTAACTGAACGCACTTACGAAAATTTGAGACTACGAATGGCCACCTGAAGTAATTTTCTATCTTAAGTGATCGCATGGACAGCTGTGACCGCCGATGGACGCTCTCCAATCGTTTTCATCGATACTGCGACTTATTATCGGGAAAATGTTTTGGAAGTTGCTTTAGAGCTGTGAGCAAGCAAAATTATGTTCCACGTTTCATTTCGTCCACACAATGTCTTTGAATTCGCCAGATGGAAATCCGTTGGACTATTCCATCTAGGCCATTTTGGAGAGCAACGTGAGGACTAAAAAATATGTCAGTATGGATGCGCTGAAGAAAACCATTGTTCGGGAATGGGTCAAAATACCGGAAGATCACATTCGTGAAGCATGCAACTCATTTTGTAACCGTGTGAAGGCTATAGTCAAGGCAAAAGGTGGCCACATCGAGCTAGAGTGAATGGATTTTGAATAGGTAACACTTCAATCGCCTAAACCTGTAGTTAGTTACCTGAGAGGAAAATGTACTGCTTATTGAGAAATTTTCAACAATATATTGTATATATTTGTGAATCGGCCATCAAACTTCAGAGCTATTTCAAGTGTGTTGTTCGGGGTCTAAAAACGAAACGTTAATACTGACGAGATGTACCCAACATAAGCTTTTAATTAAGGGGAGGACCTTTTAAACTTTTCTCATCTTCTATTACGATCCTTAAAACCCTTTCTTTTAATTATACTCATCCACTTGAAATCACGATTCAAAATGATTATGATTATGAAATTAAATGAAGTCATTATTATTGTTTAAATACTGTTTGTAAATACATTTTATTAGTATTATAACAACAACAACAATAAGAATGTGTATGAATCCTTTCATACATATTGTTTCATTTAATTGTTCAACTTGCCACCAACATGCTCACTGCTCATCGCATAAAAATATGTTCAACCACAGACGTGTAACGACTTTGCTTTATTATTATCATTTCAATGAGGTGTACGAGGTGTATGTTTTCGAATGCAAGACGATGAAATGAGGAGCGAGCTAATTAATGTAATGTTACAGAGCAGAGGATGAGAGAAAAATGTAATGTGAAAGAGAGACAACATAGCGAGATAAATATGTAGAACAAAAACAAAAAGGAGAGAGAAAGAGGGAGAGAGGGAGAGAGCTAAGTTTGCCTCATTAAATGTCTGTACCCAGTGGGAAAAGCAATCCTCACCACTTCAATGAATTTTGAAAATTGTGGTATCATGCAAAAGTCATACATGGCATAGTCATCACCAAGTTACTATAAGAGATATCATGAGTATAATAAATGGCAAAGGTAATGCACATACATTGGCTTGGCTTTTTTCCTTGATATACCATATTGAAGCTCTTCCTTTATCAAAGGTGACAAGAGTACATACAGAAACTTAATTTCGAAAAATTCTATGAGTAGTTTCTGTTAACACAACCCCACAAATAAAAAAGGTCGCATGATATGAATTTTGGGTCACTGAATCTGTCAAGTTTCTTTTTAATCTCAAATATCACAGTTTTCTCCAGCATTTTTGCTAGTTTATTGAGGTTGGAAAGAAATCTGAGGGCGGTGGCTGAATTCGAACAACGTAGCCAGATTCAGTGATCCAAAATCCATAGCATATGATTATCACAGTGGGTGCCGTAGCTTAGTGGTTAGTGTGTTCGCCTTCTGATCTGTAGGTTGTGGTTCAATCCCCGGCTGATGCATAACAAATTTAATATCGATAAGATTTTTCTTTCGAATGGTACCCACCTGTCGGCAAGCAATTGGCAATTTTTCCGACAGTAACAACTTGCCATGAAAAAGCTTCTGAAAGAACTCTGTGACAAAGCTCAGAAAAAGTGATGTCACAAGTGTTCTGCCGTTCGGAACCGGCTAAAATAAGTAGGTCCCTTCTAATACTGTCCAAATTTAAGACGCACAACAGTAATGGAAGAGAAGCTCGGCCAATGAGCCCTTTGGGGCTTTAAGTGCCACATATTTATTTTTTTTATGATTATCACAGTCCATCGGAAATCCTGCTTTTTTTCTTGTATGGTTGTGTAATGCATTCATCCACATTTCCACTGGGTAGCTATGAATATTTCATTATTATGTACTCCATATAGTGCGTGTGTGCCCGGAATTGTAGCTGCAATTGTGTTGAACTTGTTGTTACTGCCATTATTATACATTTTATGCTCATGATTATGTGTTTAAAGGAGATGGCAAACATGTAGTAGGACAAGCAGGGACAAACAACCTTGCCAGATAATAGGTTTTGGCGCCATTTTTTGGATTTCCAAAATCATATGGCAATAAAATATTTACTTTTAGGCGTTTAAGTGCTTCAAGGAGATTTTATTTGGAATGATTTTACAATCTGGTACTATTCTTTAAAAACTGGATGATAATTCAATGATAATTAAGTTTTAGCTGAAAGTTTATAAGTTTAAAAATAGTCCCATATAATTAATCGAAAACAAACAACGATTATTTTGAATTACTGATAAAGCAAAAGGGGGAAAATGATCTCAGAAAAATCTGACAGCACTAATATAACAGTGAACAAACCATCTACAAATATAGTCAACAACCAAGAAGGCAACAAAACAAGGAAAGAAAATAATACAATATTGCAGTTGATTCTCATTTCTGTTATTGTTTTGATATTCTTGTTGATGAAAAATACGAACGAGTAAATACAATGATTATGAGGATGATGCTGTTGTTGTTGTTGTTGTTACTGTTGCTACTACTATCATACAATGATGGGCCAACAAATGAGGAGAACGACATAGAAAATGCTTTTGGAATTTTAATTAATTATTTCAATTTTATTCTGAAGCGTACATATGTAGATATGTACGTAATTGTGGTTACATACTCGTACATATGTATATATGTGTGTGTACATATCCATACGAATATGTACCCAATAATTATGTAGTTGAGGGAGTGGATGAGTTTCATTCATGTCTTCATTAAATTTAATGAATTGTGTCGAATTGTAAGTAGTAAGGCAATGATTTTGGTGTTCTTGCTGCTGTTATTGTTGTTGCTGTTGTTGATATAAATGTTGTCATTATTATTATTGTTGTAGGTACTGTTAACTGTCTGTTGTCATTTTTATATCTGTGCTTGAATAATTAAATCGGGTTCACAGATGATATTGCTCTTGCTTTATGGATGCTACCGGCTTGAATATACCTTATATAAATGAATGTATTGATGTTGCTTATTATTATCATTTCACATATTGTTGTTGTTGTTGTTGCCGTTCATGTCGCATTAAAGTTAATTATTTAATTAATAATTTTATAAGCATTTTTTTTTTTTTTGGTTCTTTGCTTGTTTGGGCATGATTTGCTTCGCTGTGTATTAACCATGAGTTCGCCATCTTATATGAATGCCTGCAACTTTTGGTTAATGCCAATTTTCGTAAATAATTTTTTTTTAAAATTATATAAAAAAAATAATTTTTCATTATCAAGCATTTATTTAATAATTATTAAGTAAATAAAGGTTTGGGGACATTTGGGGCCATTTTGTGTTGTATTTAGTTGGCTCCAGGTGATAGGTGTAAACGAGAAATATTTTCAAGCAATATTTACTTCCGACAAACATCAATTAGTTCCATTAGGTGGAGCTACAATTACCATTAGCGTCTATCTATGTGTCTGTTCACATGATGTACTCCGCGGCTTACTCTGAGCGCTGATAAAGAATAATAACCTTCAATTATGCTTTGCTATATTGTTTCCTATCTCCTATCTCCTATCTCCTATGACTTATGGATGCTGTCCAGCACCCATAAGGCATCCATAAGGAAGTTTAGTATAGATCCTACCCTAATGGACTTCAGCAGGTGTTCCGGTATTATAAATTCCCCGGAGTATATCTCTTATAGCTTTTATACAAAAATTTAATTAGTTCAAAAGGAAAATTCCGTATCAAAATTTGCATGTCTTCAAAAACCTGCTTGAAGAAGGTAGTAAATAAAAAAGCTTGTCCATAGCTTGTTCATTCAATATCAATCATGATGCATAAAATGACAATTCACTCAATGTGAGTGAAATAAAAAAACAAGTGCTCATATTTATTACCTAAGAAAAATATATTTTGAATACATAAACATAATGACAACGAAAACAACAAAAAACCATAAAGAAAAATATGTAGCAATAAGAAAAATAACAACAACAATAACAACGCAAAAGTAATTGTTATCAGGCACTAATTACCTTGTCTAATATACATACATTCATACTATATACATAATTATGCTCATGCAAAAACAACAACAAAATGCAAATGGATTGGTCAACAACAATTGGGATAATTAATTGTCCTCACCAACAACAACAACATAACGATAATGTAAATTACAAATTACACAGGAGGTAGGAGCTTTTAAGGATAATCGTCCTGCCGGCCAACAATTCCCTTCTCCCATTAGGGTATTCCTTCGTGGGCTTGTTACCCACATTTAGGATCGACCAAAACATATCAATTAACAAACACAAATTGTCCACAAATTAATTACGTGACAGTTAGAATAATAATGAGAAAGAGAAAGATAAAATTTGTATACCATTTGAGTGGAGCATAATAAAGTGGAGACGGAATTTTAATATATAAGGTAAGGTAGCCAGCCAGACGTTGGGCTTTTACATACTTAGTATGTACATATATACAATACCAACCTCATGAGACGATGATTCTAAAACAATTTGCAACTTAATTTATGAAGTGAGCAAGGAGAGAATAATGTGTGTGTTTGTGTGTGTTTGTGAATGGGAAAATCAATTAGACCAATTTGAAAAAAAAAATCGTATCAAAATTAAGGGGCAACAAAAGGCAAAGGTAAATGAAAGTTGGTAGTATATTGAAATTTATATGAACCAATAAAATATAATTGTATTGTTCAATAACACACGCCAAGCCCACTATAATACTTAGTCCAATATAAAACCAGCCAAAAATATGATATTTTCCAACATTCTATTGTATTCATCCACCCTTGCTTATACGATACAAGTACAAGTACCTTTTCATTTTCACCCAACTCTCCTCTTCAATTTACTCCAAACATAAACAAACTCACTCTCTAAGCAACTCCTTTTACTTCCCAAGGTAGTCGTATAATATCGTATGTCTAACGTAAAGTGTCTCAATGCTAAATGGTACACATTCGGTAGTGTGATTGTGTGACCCCACCCCCCCACCGTTGTTAAACGACAAGTGTGTTATTATATTTTAACAATTGTTCAAATGCCTCCTTACAAAGTTACGACAAAGTTACGAGTATTATGTCACACCGTTGTCGTCGTTAGCATGAACATCAACTAAATACTGGAATTACCATCAACAGCACCACCACCAAGGATGAGGCTGAAGCAGGCAAATTACAGGATGTGACTGACGAGCGGCCAATTAATGTCACCCCATTATTAAATTATACCCCACCCACTCTGTTGGCCTAATTATATGAAATGTGATTTAACGACAAAGAATTCAATGAGCACCCTTGGCCACAGGACGGACGGTTATGCATTGAGTTAAAGTACCCTCATGAGAAATTCTATTGTACGTTGTACGTTGTCATAAAGTGAAAAGATGTGTTTACGATTTAAATGGTTAAGATTTTGAAAATACACACAGCTAATACTTAATATTAAAAATAATGATGTTGATCACGATGATAATGAAATTGGTGGAGGATGAGATACCTTTTGGGGAGGAAGCATACAAGGACATTGAAAAAGACAGGAAGTATATGCAAAGCTATGCATTGTCCACTGCGATTATGTAGAATAAAATTTTAATGCTCTTTTATTCGGGTTTTTATGATTAGTTCATTATGATTATAGGTTATGGCACCTGTCATTTTCTCTTTTGTTGTAAGAGCTTCTCAATACAGACTTCTACAGTAGTGACATTTCTGAGTCTGTCTACGGTTACTTGGTATGGCATTCTGATCAAGTAAGTTCATTAAGTGCAGATTATACTACTCTGCCATTTTGTCAACATATTAGCGGATATGTACTATGGTCTTTGATGTTATAATATGAGTTCTCAGAGCTCTGAATGACTCCTGGCTAGCAGAGAATATGCCAACATTTCTCATGATGATTTATAGTCTTCATTTCCATTTGGAAGGCACTACAGTGTCTTGGAAATTTGATGGAGTACCTTGAATATATAACTAATGCTTTATACTCGGAGTGCTTCGAAATTTGTGAATTGTAAAAGTGTGGATCTAAACTATGTGTCTTTTGTTGTGAGATATTTCCTATGGAAACTATGAAACGTCAATACGGAGAACGCATTCGCAGCAGACTTCATTGTGAAAAACCTAAATATTTATTCAGTATTAGCTTTTAGATAAACAATAGTTAAAAAAAAAGCATAATTTAGCGCTGAGGGCAAAACAGTCAACGAATTGCTCTGAATTCGACCCTTTGGAATTTAGAGGATATTGTAGTTTACCAATTCAGAATGGAAGAATGATTGTTTTCGATGCTTCACACCAACGATTTCTTTGGGTTTTTTGAAAGTCATGCTGCTGACTCCAATTCATAATTTAAACCGCGGAGCTTATGCACAATAAGTCATCGGACTAGCAATAGCAAGATAATTCTATTTAAGAAACTTTTTCTCGTTTTTCATCCATTTATGTTCTATGCCAACCTTCAATGGCAAAACTTTTTCATTTTATTATAATGTTACAATATAATATTATTGTTATTTTTTTTTTTTGTAAACTAACTTCCACATCATCATCGTCCCAACATACATAAAGCACTTGCATTGCTCTCACTCATATCACCGTACAAATTAGCATCTGCGTAACAAATTCATTGAGCAGGGTGAGATGATGGTGATGTTTTCAACTTGCATTTATAAACAATTAATAAATATGTCACAGTAACAATACCAACAATAACAACAACCACAAAGGTTTATAATATGAAAAGTGTAGTGAAGTTACAAAAAGGGTATATTTATTTGAAAAAGGTTATAAGCTTGTACAGTTTTATGAGCGAGCGTTGAAAATTATTTCATAATAAAATATGAGTTTTGAAAAGTTTTGGAAAACAATTTTTCTTTGTTGTGGTTGTTGTTGTTTTCCAGTTCTGGGACATTTTAAAAACATTGTAAACATGCACTTGTTAAAGGTGACACTGATTGATAGGAATAACTGATATGTGTATTAGAGCAGGTGTGAAATATATACTTATATATCGTATGTCATATAAAATATTCAAAAATGTTTACAACAAACTATTATTGTTTTTCAACTTTTTCTTTTAGTGTCTGCAAATTTATCCCAATCGCATCATCAGCAACACCATTCACATCATCAGTCGAATGATAAAGATGGCAAGAAAAAACATACCCGCCCCACATTTAGTGGTCAACAGATATTCGCATTGGAGAAGACATTCGAACAAACTAAATATCTGGCTGGACCCGAACGTGCCAAATTGGCATATGCCTTAGGAATGACCGAGTCACAAGTGAAGGTAAGTTTCAAAGTAGACAAATAAAGAATATCCTAAATTATAATATGAGAAAAATTAAGTTAAACCAGAAAATGCAAATTAATTTTTAATATCTATTGATGTTTAAAAAAGTAAAGAAACTAGCTAGCTGCCTGATTACAACAGTTTCAATAGATATTTATGTTCTTCCAAACAAAATTTCAAAAAAGTTGGTCTTTCAGTTCCTTAGGATTAACAAAATCATTCGGTACTACCATCAGTAACACCAGCACTCACTCCATTTTTCTTTGTATTTAGCGTTATACTATACGCTATCTGGTATCGTCACCATCATCATCATCATCATCAATAATCTCATAATACCTTGTGCGAATGATCCTTTAAAATTTTAAAGTATATTACTCTCTTTGGGATGAATGTTTTTCGTTTTCATGAAAATAGTAAAAAAAAACAAAACAAAAATAAAAATACAATCCCCAAAAGGATCAACGTATATGTTGCCACAAATCCTTTTGTCGTCAAATTTGTTCGTTTTTTTTTTTTTTTGTTTCACAACACAATTTATTGTCATTCTAGTTGGTGAATGAGTAAATTTATAATTTGCATTGGAAAGTAGTGAGCAAAATGACGGTGAGAGACACATATGAGACTCACACGCCCTGTTATCATTATTTATATTTTTATTCGGCGCGTGTCTCACATGACATATTGAGAGGCGTATGGTCAATCCACATCTATACCACACATTTTGGTTAGATGTTTGTAAGCAATTGAGCGATTAGTGCCAAGATGGAGAAAAATTACCTTTTTAATTTATTTGAACATTTTGGCTGCTGGTTTCATTCCCGATTCGTCGCCATGAGATTGAATGTAGGACTTTTGAAGGAATTTTCAATTTTATTACAATGGCATTTTTCCGCTGATATTTCTGGTAATTCGGCCATAACATAACGAATGTTGATCGACTATGATTGTTTAAGAAACTTTTCATCTAAAATTGTTGATCCAATTGTGAAATATTCCAAGGTTAGCAAGTAATCCAAAGTTCAATTCAGAGATTTATAAAAATAAATCTATTGGGCTATAGGACAAGGCAAATGGCTACGAAATACGAAATTTATTCTGTCCGTCATATATTTATTAACTGAAACAATATTTTTGACAGAACGTACATGTCGATGACGTTCGGATAGTGCAATATCAGTGATCGATAAATGTGACCGAAATTCCAATTAAATTGCGGAAACGTGGTTACGGGATAATTATAATTTTGGTAGTAATTTGCCACTATTTTACTTTTGAAATAGTGAACTAGAATAACTATATTTCTTTGGGAAACATGCTATTTCTTAGTATTTTTTCCAAGTGGTTGGCTATATAACAACTAGAACATAAATTTGGACTGTTTTCCAGCACTGAAAAGTTGAAATTTTAGAGTTTTCCATTATAAGAGCTTGAAAATAAATCGTATAACTACTAAACACTTATTTTTGGGACACATCCACTATACATATTGCTATATAATCACAGCACTAACAGTCTGCATATTAATAATTGTAAATGATATACTAAAAACAACAACAACAACACAAAGAGTAATAATAGCAAATTATGAAATCACATGTTCATGCACAAAACATGTACATACAGTGGCTCCCAGCTTATTTCGTACAGTGACAGTTTAAAAATTGCTGCAGTCGTAATTCCTAATATAGCAAAAATATGAACAAAATATAAATGCCATTTTAGAAAGGAAGGTTTGTTTTTTATTTTCCAAAATTTACTTTTTCGAAATTTTAGTGTTTGACACTATAAAAAAATAAAATAAGAAAAAAATAGGAAAATTCATGTCACAGCTTATTTCGTACAGTCTCTTTAAGTTCAAACTAAAAACAAAGTAAGTTGATTTTAATATTTAGTTGACATCCCTTAGCGTTAATGACAGCCTGGAGTCTACTTGGCATTGAATCCACCAATTTTTGAGTGATGTCTGGTGTGATTTTTTTCCATTCCTCCATCAGTACCTTCTTTAGGTCTTGCTTATTAGAAATCTTGTGTGTTCTTATTTTATTGTCCAAAATAGACCAAAGATTTTCAATCACATTCATGTCAGGTGACTGTGGTGGTGGAGACATCAAGTGTGGGCAGTTCCAAATAAGCCAAGATTGCACAATCCCAGATTTATGTTTTGGGTCATTATCTTGGTAGTACCGAAATTCTTCCCGCAAACCCAGTTTGTCTGCACTTTGAAGTAAATTGTTTTTCAGAATCTCGAGGTACTTCATTTTGTCCATTGTTTCCTCAATAAAAACCAATTCACCTACTCCGGCTGCTGACATACAGGCCCAAACCATCACGCTACCGCCACCATGCTTCACTGTGGGCTTAAGGTTCTCCTTGTTTAGCTCGGTATTCGCTTTACGCCAAACATATGACATTCCGTCCGAGCCAAAAATATTAAACTTAGACTCATCCGCGAAAATAACGGTATTCCAGAACGCAGGAGTATTAATAATATGCTCTTTGGCGAAGTCAAGTCGGCGTTGTATATTCATTTTCGAAATGAATGGTTTCTTTCGGGCTACTCGACCGTTCAAGTCATGATTGCGCAGCACACGTCGGACAGTTTCAGCACTGGATGATTTTCCTATTTCACGCTGAACCTCTGCAGCCAACTTCGGAGCGGATAACTTTGGATTTTTCTTAATTTTTCGTACAATATAACGCTCGTCTGATGCGTTGAAAATCTTATTAGGTGCTTCTCTGCCCTTGTTCTCCAACCGATTTTCGCGAACGAAGCGTTGAATGATGTATTGGACAGTTGAGGCACTTAAATTTGTCATTTCAGCAATTTTTCGCACACTCTGACCTTTCCTAAAATGGTTAATTACCAGTTTACGCTGTTCCATCGTTGTACGACGACCCATAACGCTAAATGTTTAATTTACAGCACTTTAACTATTTAAAATAATAATAATAAAAATTGTTATAATAGTTAAAAGGGTCCAAAAACTCATACAATTCAAAAAAACTTTGTAACTGCGCGGCAGAATGAAACTTACTTACATTGAAGTTTGTGTACGAAATAAGATGTGAGCTGAAAATCAGCTGATCAATAGTTTTTCTCTCTTGCATGACAAAAAGAACAATTTTTGGGGTTCCCCGTTTTCTTATTAGGTTTACTAAACACATACATAGACATCTACATTCAAAACTTATCGATAAGTTTTTTAGTTTCGATGTTACAGCCATGTACATAAAAATATATACACTGTACGAAATAAGCTGTGAGCCACTGTATATAAATACATGTTCATAGGGAAATAATAAAATTTAGTTACATAATGTATGAGAACAACAGTAACAGCAGCAGCCATGAGATCAACAATAATAATTTCAATCAGAAGAACTGACATCACCAAAAAATATGTATGCATGACAGAGAAGCATACACAATGCACAAAATAAATGATATTAATATTATGTATGATAGTAACAGAAATAAGGAAAAACCTAAAGCAGAAAGTCTCTTACTATACGCACAGACAATTTGCGTTTATGATGAGCAACAAAGTGATTAATGACCAAAAAATGAGCATCGTTTGTGATACGTGTAATAATTATACAGAAGCCACGTACATACTTCTATCACTCTCTAACACTATACGAATACGAATAGAATAGTACCGCCGACATGGGCAATGTATACAATTTGAATGGTGGGTGTATTGGATAAATGAATGATGATTGAATATGATTGAATAAAGAGTGAGCGACAACTGCGACGACAAATGGACACCACACGGCATATGAATATACCGGAATGTATGTATCATACATATATAGTATGTTTTGTAATAGATATGCACGTATTGTTGGCTATTGTACTTGATGATGATGATGAGTGTAAATTAAATGCATCTTGTGCGTGTTCATTTATGTATATCATGCTGTATACTATAAATGTGTAGTAGCTAGAATTAATGTTGTAGCTACATATGTACTATATATGGAGGTATATATCAGGACAGATGAATATGACTGATAGGCATACTATCTGTCTGTCTGTCTATCTGTCTATTTTTCTCTTCATACATATTCAATTAGCATGGCTCATCATAGTACAAGTGTATAAAGGACAATAAGGCATAAAATAGATTGAGCATAGGTAGAGATGACATCGAAGATAGATGAACAGAAGCAACAACAGCGATGTAGAAAAGCAGTTAAATGGCTGCCTAAAGGGATAAATGAATGTATGGATGTATACATACATATGCAGATCTTTTGCAAAATGAAATTTATAAAGCATGTATTGTAGATGTAGGCATAAATTTTGGTTGGTTGGTTGGTTCGTCTATGTCATTCTATGTAAATGTTGTATTTAAGTATATGAGCAGTATCCACATCGTATGCTAATTGTACTCGTTATACGATGATGATGATGATTATGATGAGCATGTTGATGATTTCTATGATAGTATGCAAATTGGACAAAATAACAACAAAACAAAACAGCAATTATGAAAGTAGTTACATGCGTGCTTGCTTGTACAGTTGCGTCCAACAAATGACAATGACAATAATATGCAAATTATTTTGTAATACATATTTGTAGGAATATATATTCGTAGGAAATCAAAATGTTTCTCTCATGGCATTACAATCAATGTTTCCAACGAATTAAATGATATGAAATTTGCAAATATTTTTGCAATAATGGCGCGCATTATTTTCCATATAGAAAACTTTTCCTTATTATAGCAAAAAAATGTCCACAATGTAGACATTATTGTGGAAAAATCCCGAAGAGAGGGACCATTTAAGAAACCCGTGTTTTTTTTTGCCTCTAAATTTACGATGTTTTGAAGGCGGTCGATTTTTTAAATGTTAAAAGTAATTTCCCATAAATATTCATTCTTCATCAAATAAAAACCTATAAAGTGAGGAAATGCATAGCACCACAAAAAAAGTAGTATGTCCGTCGGATGAGAGTAGTCTGATTCCATTGATTTTGGGGCCTGTCACAACTCTCAGGTTTCTTTCTAACCTAAAAAAAAGCCTGCAAAAAATCTATGTTTTTTGAGACTTTAAATGAAATAGTTGGCAACACTGATTTCTTTGTAGTGTTGCAGCTTTGCATTCACCCAATTTTTTTCTCACCCATACCTGATTACTCTTGAATTGGTTTTTATTGTTGCATTGCATTGATTTGATTAACAACATTTGTTGTCCTCATAATTAAAAAACATTTGTGTTACAACAACAACAACAACACATTAATAATAACTATCAATTCCTGTGGACATTATTATTAAGAGACATTACTGGCTGACTGACTGACTGACTGTATATTTGAATGAATTGTGAGATTCGAGTTAATTATGAGCATCATCAAATGAGCAAATTATGTAAAAAATATATATTTTTAACTAGGTGCACTAAATAGTACATAATTTATTTAATATTATAATCGAATTATGGTTTTCATAAATTATTGCAATAACTTGATGATTGCAATAACTCGGTGCATTCTTGTTTTTCCTGCAAAAGGTCGCCAAGCGTGTAACTTTAAAGACGTATAGAAATGATGAACAATTATATTTTCAAAATAGATTTTTTCAAAATTCTGAGACACTTATTTTTTAATTTTTTTACCACTTTCAGCATCTGTTTCAATTTCTCACGACAATAAAAGCTACATCTTCACCGACTTTTCTAATCATGATTAACACTAAACACGCTTTGATAATCGAATGCTGGCTTCACCGGTTAGTCGTCGTTTTCGCTTCTAAAAAAGCTTGTTCTGAAATCAAAGGCACAAGCATATATTTGAATCCTGTTGTAACAATACCAGGTTCAGATATCCGTGAGAAAAGCCTGGTATAGTCTCGTGAAGAAAAAACAACAATATTGTATATTATTATTATATAAAAAATAAAATTATTATATAAAAAAAAAAAAAAAAAAATAGAGAACTGGTAAAATAACGACAACGCTCGCGATTTTGGCGCTATATTGACATTATGGCCCGAAGCCAAAGTGAAGCTTTTTCTAATTTCTTTACTCTTCTATACCATATTTCGATGTTTCAGGGTTCTTTTCATATACATCTCTGCGATACTGGTGTTCAATTCAATGTGTAGTTCAATGTGATTAGAAGTTTGATTTAGCACTCACTTATCATTATCTAAATCAAACTTCATTAACTAGAGGGTGCAGACATAGTTGTTTTTAAATGGTCCAAATCATACATTTGCCGATAAGAGTTATTTATTGTTTTGTGGCTGAATAATTTAGAAATTTAGAAATTAACAACATGAGACTAATATCAAATATGTCTTCAACAAATTTATTTATTTGAATTTCCACCTAAGGCCGCTGTCTTAATTATGGTCATATCTGGCAATTATTTACTAGATAGCGTAAATTGTTGTTATTCTTGTTGTTGTGGTTAAAAGCTATTTAAGCTTATTAAATATGATCAATATAATGAGTCAGCATGTATAAACATATGCGTATTACCTATAAATGATTGGCTTAATGGATTGATTTGATTGGCTGCTGCATATTATTCATAAGACTATGGTCACTTTATTAATAATTACAATTATTATTAACATTATTATTATTATTAATGTTAGGCTTCATACATATTTTTGTATATCATATTATTTCGAGCATTATTGTTCATTTATCAGTTGACTGGCAGCTTGTATTGTGTATGTACTCGTACATTGTACATTTTGATTGTATAGCTGATGAAGGTATGGTTGGAGGATGGATGGTATTTATATATTTACATAAATATCACAAACAATTAATTTTTATTTATAAAAAGAATGTAAATAAATAATGAGATATTAATAAAATTGAAAAATTGTTCATAATTAACGCGAAAACATGAGCACAGAGCGCGGCGCATTATAGTCACAAGTAACATAAGTGTCAATTATAACAGTCATTATTATTGTGGTTGTTATTATTATTATTGTTGTTGTTTAATTGTAATTATAACAATCTGTCGCTGTTGCTGCTTTGCTGTCAATTATGAAAATTTGTTTGTTTGTTGTCTGTGGCAATTAATATACGTACGTACGAGTACGTTGTATATTCGAATGAAAAGTAAAATTTCCATTATTTGTATATTTTTTAATTTACATTTACAAAGTAACAGATTCAGATTCAGAAAATGTAAAGCCATTAACACAACACAATACACAGTTATATTGTTGTACATACAATTGTTTCTATGTGCATGCAACCATTCAACTGATTGACATTTGACTTGAAACGGCAGAATATGAAGAATTGTTAGCAAATTTGTAATACCATTTGATTTTATAGCATTATTTTAATTTATTGAGCTATTTATTTATTTATTTACATATTGACATATTTGTCTTAGGAGATATATGTATTGTATCCATACATAAATATCAAATTTCTGACAGTTAGAGTAATTGTTATTTGACATTTGAAGAGAGTGAAATGTTAATGGCATTTAAATCATATATGTATATGGAATATAAAAAATATTTTTGTTTGTATGATTTTAATTTTTAACGACTTTTTAGTAGATTTTCGACGATCACTTCGATCCAAAAAAAAAAGCGAAATTTTAAACATATTTTTTTGACTCATGGCACAAAAACTATATAAACGAGTAGAAAACATGGTTTGACTTTTATTTGTTGGTGTAAATGCATGTGCAATTTAACTGCGAGAAGGTTGGGTCTTCAAATCAATCCAGACGTTGGCACTACCATTCGATTTCATATCCTCACATCACACTAGATTTTGGCTTTTTGTGTGCTAATTGGGAGACAGTCACGTTGCTCTGCATGTACAATACTACAGGAGGTAATCTTATGCTGGTTGAATTTACCCACTGTAGGATTTATGACTTTTTAAATAATCAGCTCAGATCAAATAAATCAAATTGATCTCTTCTTGTTTAATTTTTTTTTTTTTTTTTTGTATGCACACGAAAAAGGTAAAACATAAAAATTACAGCTAACAATTAGTCCAAAATCTGATGAATGCTTAGGAATATTGCACATGATTATAGTAGGCATCAATATAGAAACTTATTTGTTATTGGGAAGTGCCAATAATGGATTTTATTACACACATACACACACACACACAAACAAACATAAAACAAATCTCTCCATCCTATCAATAAATCACAGAATAATAAAAGTGATGGTCCCAACAGAATATATTAGTTCTGTACATAAGTATGCGTGTGTATGTATGCATGTAGATGCACAACTTACTATAATAAATAAAAATAAATTTTAAATCTATAAAGGTAACATGCATGAGCAAAACAGTCAAAACCATCAGTCAAAATAAAATTTATTATGCACATGCAAATTTTCGAGACAGCATATACTCGTATTTACCGAAGGTAGCAATTGAGAGTGAGCGAAACATACTATATGAGAATGGTTAATTCAATATCAAGAATAAAAAAAAAAATGAGCGCTAAGCATAAAAGTAGATCAAGAAGCAGAAACTGTAGTCCAGGCGTCACTGTGCACAGTGCACATACGGCTGGCTGTCTTCTTCTTATGCAACGACGATGCTGATTTGTTATGTCAAAGTATTAAATACACACACCTTGGTTACCCTGTAGGCAATATTAAAGCGACTTGGGTATTTAATTACTGCTGTATACATGATGAGGCAAAATTGGACCGATTTTGGAGATTTGAAGAATGGTATTTCTAATATGAATATGAATGAAAACAAATAACCGAACCCAATGCCCTCATTTTCAGGATAACGCGATTTGAAGTTTCAAGTTTTTTTCGATGACAATATCTTGAAAATGTTTGGGAATTTTCTCATTTTTTTCAACGTAGTATGTAGCCCAGGTCAAAAGAAAACATCTGTCGAAACATAACTGTGTTTTGGAATAAAATATCTTTAGAAGTTAAAAATTTTATATTTTTCAAAACGCAGTCCCATATTTCGGTTGAACATTTCACAATGGTTTCTTCATACAACATCTATCCCGAAATATAAAAAAATCCGTGTGCTTGAAATTGGTAATACCATAGGCATCTCAAAGGAACGAATGTTATATTTTGCATGAAAAACAACATTGAAAAAGTTTTTGCAAGGTGGGTGACGCATTTGCCAAGAATTGAAGACGAATTGATCAAGCATGTTTCACTAAAGTGATTTTAATCGTCAATTTTTAACTGTTCGTGAAACTTCAATTCACCATTATAGAGTAGAGTGAAGAGAACAGCCTCAAAAAATGGATTGAAGCTGGTGCAAGTGTACTAAAGAATACGAAAACAGAAAAGGTTTTTTTTTTTTTGGGATTACAAAGCTGTTTTGTTGATCGTTTATTTTGAGAAAGGTAGAACAATAAACTCAGAATATTATTCAGGTCTTACCGATAAATTGCACTTAAAAATTCATGAAAAAAGTTGTGAATTAACGAAAAAAAAATTTCAAATTTGTTTAAAAACAGTATTTTGATGATGACTAAATTCAACAAATTAAAGTACGAAATGCTTGAACGTCCATCGCGTCCATTAGATTTGGCTTCCAGCGAATATTATTTGTTTTCAAAACCGAAAAAATTGCTTGCTTGAAATAGTTTTACAATAAATGACAAAGTTGTGTAGCTGTGAACTGATATTTCGCAGACATTTCGGAATCAGTCTTTACGGATAGTATTGAATTATTGGAGAGACGATGACATAAGTATAAAGTTCTGAAAAATTATATTGAAAAATATAACATATCACTTCAATGCCGAACACAAATATTTCTCATAATATCCTCGTAGCTATATAACTAGTGAGCCGTTCAATCTGAAGTAATGATTTCCACAATGGTATATCTTCTTAGAATATCGTAAATTTTCATGACATTTAAATAGGTACATATCATAAAAAAATACACTGGATTTCAAGAAAGAGATAGATAGAGAAATAAAGAGAAAATGTTAAAGCAGGTAAACGTTGTGAGTAGCAAGTGAAAAAGGATGATAGAACGCTTTACCATCGATATCATCAAAGTCATATGAGCATATACTGCGCATGACAATAAATTTACTATTATTTTCTTTTTATTTCAACCAATAACAATAACAACAACAGCAACAACAACAATAAAATCAACATTTTCTACAAATGATAGACTCCATGGGTGATGCTTGCCATTGTAGCTATTTATTGCTGCCATCGTTAAAGCAAAAATTAATGGTCGTTCCAAAAAGTGGTGAGCATTACTATGTAGTACATATGTTTGCTGGTGTGACCATCTTATTTTTGTGTCAAATATTTGAATTCTTAACAACTCCAGGAGCGGTTTATTAGGCTGTTTCCAAAAGTTCCTCATCTTTATTGTGACTCTTTTTTGAAATTTATTTATCCAAATATTTGAAAAACAAACTACGAAATTTAAAAATTAATTTTCAAAAATAAAATAAGAATTTATCACAGTATTTATCACAGTGCACTCTGAATTTACTATAAGAAATTGTACATAACGCTTTTGATTTAATGCCCACACCGTGAAAAAGAATTCAATACAAACTCATACATAAGTACACACATGAGCATACACACACATAATCACTCAGAATCATGCATGCAATATATAATTTAAATTTTATTGTTTTATTGATGTTGATGTTTAACTGACACAATGGAGAGTTTGATTGAAGACTCATTGATGAAGTTATGAAGTAAGTTGGGCTTATGAACACCAGACTGCTGCTGTTGCTAGTTATGTTGGTATGTTCTGTGCACCTACATACAACAACAACCGATTGCTACTACGAACTATCATAAATTTTCGAAATCTTTCTGTTCTCAAACGGTTCGATATATGCGCGCAGTTAGGCCAACGGGATGAGTATCATAAAAATGTCACCCTTTTCTGAAAATAATCTCCAAAAAATATATATCACATAATATATGAGTTTTTATATTGTAATTTCATATAGCTCAGATTCCTCTTCTTCCTATTTGCATATGTATTTTATAGTTTCACTTCGAAATCTCATTTGTTTCTACCAGTTTTAATGAACAATTAATCTGACCAATTCTGTCGATGGTTGTTTTAAGCTAAAACTCTTGAAAACAAATATTCTTAGAATTATGTACCACATGTCTTATATAATTTCTACCTAAAAATTTTCTCCAGTTATTAAAAATAAATACCTAGTCAAGTCATAAATATTGGTACACAGAAAAATCGACGCCAAATCGACGAATTAACATTTTTCAAAACTTTTTGTTTTTATTGGGTTATTCAATGGCTACAAATCTTAGACCAACTTAATCGAAATTACTTCCACGACTTAAGACGATCTGGACACTGCACGGACAAAGGCTCGCTTCAACGACTTGATATTTTGGTTAAAAATGTAAAGTAATTTGTCGCTCTCTCAAACTGACTCTGCATTGAAATGTTTGGCTATTTTGTTAGAAGACAGTCGACACTGAAGGGATTCAATAAAATTTATTGATGCTCCTGTGAGGAATTTTATAGCAGCTTGGCTGTTAGTGTAAATATATATTATCCCTGATAAATAATTAATTAGATTTACTGACGCGTTTATCGCAGCGATCTCGCTCTGAAAGAAACTACAGTGATCGGGAGGTCCGAAGTTAAGCTCTAAGCTGATTGATGTCAAAAAAAGTATATCCAAATCGGAGTCAATTGCATTTGTGTAGATGTCCAACGCAGTTACCATTGAGGAAGACTACCAACGATTGATGCATGTTTCAATATTACGGTAGTGATCTACTGACAAATTGATGTATGTAGATTGCTCTTTGGTATTGAAAAAGTCAGCGGGCATTCGATCGAATCCGTAGTTTCATTTAGTTTTATTTATTTCTAACCCGGGATGGTTATATGCCGTTACATTTAAGATTCTACTCAAGCAATTTATTTTCTCAACAAGTTTTTGAGTTTCATTCCCATCTTGTGTGTGAATAAACGTTTCTACTTACTGATTTTATTTTGAAATGATATTATTTATATTGTTCTGTCTTAAGGATTATTCAACATACATACAAACAACAATCAACATATCATTACAGTACGTGACTAAAATTATATTAATAAAATGTGTGAAAATTCCAAATTCGAACTAATATACACGTTCACTCAAATTGAAAATCAAATAAGGACGAATCGATGAGTAAAATTATTAAAATAAATTCATAATGTGTTTGAGTTTGAGAAAAGATTCGGCTTCTCTCTTGAGGCCGATATCATTAGTAATATCGGTATTGCTGTGTGTTTGATGGGACTGGAAGAGTTATCGCGTGCTACAAAAAGCCTTGATGACGTAAGACCATATTCATATTTTTAATGATTTGGCAAAAATTAAAAGAATTGAAATGCCCATTTGATTAAGAATATGCAAGACTTCATTACTAGCATAAATCCTCCCTAACCGAATCATATTTTTAAATCATTCATCTGGGAAAAATATTCGTGAACAATATGACGACGAGTACACTAAGTAGGTTTATGTAGTTAAAAATATGCTGAGCGAGAAGAGTGTGAGAAAAATATGTATAAGCAATGTTAGTTACAATACCTATACATGCATATAAAGTAGAGGGTACGTACATATTTAACATCAACAGTAGCAACAAATGTAGCAAATATTTGGTCACATCTGTTGCCAAAAAATAATGACCATGAAAAGCAGCCTTAATGATGCCATTTAATGGTGTGTTTCATCATCATCATCATCATCATCGTCGTAACATAACGTAACGTAAACATATTGTTCATATTTGCAATGAGCCACCAAGAGTTCACAGATTTTCCATTTGTTTTTTTTTGTTGCCATCTTGATTGTCGACGATTAATTCTTATATACTTTTTTCTTGTTTATTTACATTGAAATTTTAATGTGTTGTTGTCTGTGCAAAAATTAAATACAATTTGAAGAGTTTTTGAAGTTCATGCTTTAGATTTCTCCAATTCAAATATAGTTTTGATACAACTAATACCGCAGTAACACGATTAAGTTAGCTGAGAGAGCTAAATGCATTTTGTGGAATGCAAAAGAAGTCTCAAAATTATGTGTAAGTGACATAATGGGACCATTTGGGACCATTTGGGATGACCCCAGATTGGAGCTCCGAAGTCTGACTGTATAGTTTATAGAGCCCTCAGCGTGCGAAAAGCCTCTAAGTTCGTGGAATTAGAGTTAACTAATATTAGTTTAATTCTAATTCATATATTGTAACTAAGTTCAAGAGAAATTGAGACTCACGCATAATACAAATATTTATATAAATTTTATTCTAAAAACTTTACGACTCCCCTGAAAATAAAGGCAATTTAAAACAATAACAACGAAAAATTATGCCAACTCTAATGGGGCATTTTAATTTAAATTGTGTTAGCATAGTGCTGCATTTGTGCATAGTGGCATACATAGACTTCACCACCACACTCACCGACCAACAGTCAGCTTGCCACCACAATACACTGTGTATGTGGGTTAACTCAGCTCAGCAAGAGCACAACGAACCCGTATTAGTTATGGTTGTTTCTACTATTTTCTTTTTCCTGTGCTCTGTGTGTGTGTGTGTGTGTGTGTTGAACCTTCTCTTATGCTTTTACTACTTGCAATAGTTGCGCCTGGTTGGTATTATTAGGAGTTGAATTGTATAAATAAAAATGAATCGAAAGTGTATTGGACCATTTTACGCCTTTATATGGCGTCTTAATTGAGGGTTAACCCAGGCGTTTATGATCAGCGGACATAATGTGATTTACGGGGAAATTACTTTCGAGAGAGAGTGAGTGGGCGTTGTGTGAGGGTGTGTGTATTGCGATAATGGTTAATGAATAAGAAGGTAGACGATTCGATTCGACTGCATATACATGTGTAGAGTAAGTAAAGAGTGGTCATATTGTGTTCTCTTTGGTTTGGTTATTGTGGTTATTTGGTATTTTTGCAACTTGCTGTTGCAATGTTAATGATACACTGTTTATAGTATATACAAGACAGATGCCACATATGCTACATGCCATATAAGAGTACAAGGAACTTTTCTATTCCACTTCCAAGGTATGTATACCTAAATGTATGTGTGGCTGGGTATGTGTTAATTACCACGCAATTATCATCCACCGCTGTTTTGATATTTTATTATGTTGTGGCATAGAAATGCTGCCGGGCAAACAGCATATTTAATTAATTGAATTTAAAATTATAAATTTCACGAATGTGGCAAATAATGTCGCTATATGCAATTTCAGTGCCATTTTGTCATTAAACGAATTCAGAGATCAACCTTCGCAGGAATAGTGAAAATATTATTTCAGAAAATAGAGACTCAAAACTCTCATCTCTTTCATCGACTATCGAAAGTCGACCGTCATAATTTGTAGGAAAGATTTTACAAGATTTTACAGTGGCAAAACAGTGCCCTCCATAACTTTTGCTCTCTTAGGCGCCTCAGTAATTCTTAAAACGGCACTGAGTATATTTTGTATATTCTACTTCATCTACTACTCGTACATTTCGTCATTACATATTGATTCCTTTTGGAATTAATTATTATATCGTTATTTTAATTTGGTTGTATTTTTATATTTTCAGGTTTGGTTTCAAAATCGTCGAACCAAATGGCGTAAACGTCATGCCGCCGAAATGGCCACAGCCAAACGGAAACAGGACGATATGGGCGGCGGTGGCGGTGGTGGTGGTGGAGGCATTGGCATTGGTGGCATTGGTGATGATGGTGATTGTAGTGATGCAATGGACAGCGATAATGAAAGTTTAGATCTGGTCGATACGCCAGCACAAAGAAAACGATGTCGTCTCTCACAAGAAGATAATTATCGTCATTGAATACTTATTGTATGTGGTGTTTAGGATGTGTGGCTGGATGTATGTATGTATGTATGGGTGTTGATAAAAACTGGTATGCATATGTGTAAACTTTATGTATGTGGTGAGTGAATTAAGCCGACCTGCAATAAGCAACATTAGGCAATTAGGCAGCGAAGAAACAAAAAAAACAAAAAAATTAATAACAAAATGCACGAATTTATTAAATTTAAATTTATTATACTCATTTTTTTTTTGGTTTTTAGTATTTTGTAATTGTAATATTTTTATATTTTCATTATCATCCAATTTCACTAAATGGCTAAGCTTAATTTAATAATTATCCATCATATTTTTTATACTGATAAAAATATATAAACCTCTAAAAATTGACAACAGAGGAGTTTGTTATATTTAAATCAAGTTTTGAGTATGATCTTATGCAAATAATAAATTATATTTCGATTTTAGATATTTCTTACGGAATCGACACAATTAATTTATTAATTATTTCATTGCTTGCTTAAATTATGTATAATTAATTCCTCTAACGATATTCAAATAATAATGAAATGAATTTGTAATTTAAATAAATCCATATAATTATTAAAAATTTATCTTTTTTGTTATATTGTATATAACTTTCTGTAAATATTAATTTCCACAAAAGCATTACATTAATAAAATTTTAAGAATAATATGTAATTAAATATTAATAATAAGAAAATCACGCCATTGTAAAGCTATTATTGCATTTAGTGTACTTAATAACTTATCTATCTAAGCATTAACAAATACTTATAATACATAAAAATAAATATTTACATAGACAAAAGAAAAAAAACTAGAATAACTTGCAAAATTTACGCATTAAATAGAATAAATTAAATAATGAACATTATAATGATGTTGATAACTACAATTACTGAACTGCAGGGTGTTCAATAAGTTGCTGCAATGAAAATGTGAAATTACATTTGTATGGTAAGGCTTTGTGATTAATAGCTTAATCAAATAATCGCACAAATCGATTAATCAAAATTCTGATTAATAAATTTTTCACTTCATTTTAAACAATCAAATAACATATTATTTGAATAATTATGATTTTGATTAAGCAAAACTGAAATTATTCGATTAGTCAGAATTCTGTTTAATACGCATAAAATTATTCGAATAAAAAATTCAAATAAAAAGCTTGTCTGACTTAAAAAATAAAAATGGAAAAAGGTTTGATTAATTAAAATTCTGATTAATCGAGTAATTTGTATTTTAATTAATCCAAATTGTGATTAATCAAATAATTGATTAATCAGTTTGTTCGACTGTGCGACAATTAATCGCACAGCCCTATTTTGGGATTCAATATACATTTTATTATTGAATAAATTTTCTCTGAAGCTCGACATATTTCTTCCAACGATCTTTTAACTCAAAACTCTCTGCGAGCAACCAGAACAGTCAGAGTCAAAGTTCAATTTGTGTGAATAAGATTACTGTGGCAACTGTTTCTTGATTTCTTCGAAAGACTTTTGCTTTGTATCCCAAGCACCGGGTTTAGTACATCCATTAGTGATGGAGCCAAGCCTCACCAACGACGCTCAAATTTATTTTCATCTTTAATTAAATGCTCAAAGTACTTCTGTAAACATCCAACATGAATGTGTTTTTGTTCCAAGCGTTAACAAATGCGGCATTCATTGTGCACAGGTTTTTGAAACCACAAATTTCATTTAAAATATTGATCAACGTGTTCAATGGGATGCGTAGAATTTCTATTTCAAAGCCATACCACATAGTTCTGCTCTTATTCCTGTTGGTGCTTCACATTTCGAACACCCTGCACGTGATGTATATTCTGAAAATGTTCTATGTTCAAACTCGGCAACTGGGTTCTGTACAATTCGGAGTAGGCTGTTAGGAATCCTTTTAATGCTTCCTAATTATGTTTCGGTGATTCTAAATCTTCTAAAAAACAAGAATTTACGCCTATCTATTTTAAACCGCTGTGAACATACTAATGAATTGACAGATTGAAATCAAATTTCACAATAGTTCATGAAAACATCGAATTATTTTCAGCAAAATAGTTACGCCATTGTGATTGCAGAAACTCATTGATCAATCTATATGCGCACCAAAAGAAACAAAAAACAAAAACAAAAAAATAAATAAATAAACACATTTTTTTCAAATTTCATATTAATTATAAAAAATAAAATTATGTAAAAAAACTAATTCTATTTTTTTTTTATTGTAAAAAATTTCAATAAAAATTATAAAATTGTTATCAATTGTATATATGTATGTAAATTCAGTTAAGAAATTTTTTTTCTACATTACATTATACTCTTGCCGTATTTTTTCTTTTCATATTGATCGCATATAAGTAATTATTACCGAAAGAAATATGCAGATATTAATCGCTACATACTACAAGTAATCTATAAATATTATATATATATTCAATTAATGATAATTACAATAATGAGAATGATAATGATATGAACCAAGTATGAAAATGTAATTTTAATTAATTTCAATTGATAATATGTACTATAATGCTACTACATATAGATAATAAATGAATACAAGAAAATAAATGGAAAATTATTATATAATAATAAATAACAACGGCAGAAAAATAACAAATAAAACTGAAAATATTACAAAATTATATTTGATTTTTGTTTTAATTTTTTTTTTAATTAATGTAGGTTCGCCATTTGAAACCGCAGCTGGTTTGACTGTGTCATTCTTAATCGAAAAAATTGATAAAAGTTGAAAAATTCAATCTCTTACCCTTGACCCTCCATCTGTTATTCAGACTTCCCTACAAAATACACGTTTTTGTGAAATTTCGCTCCCATCTCACTTATAGCCCCCCTAGAGGTATGACTGATCCGCATTAATTTTTACTATTTGACTATGCGACCTACTTACTCTCTAATTCTACTCTTTAGGGTAGCTTTCAAATAAAACGAATATAAGAGGATATCGATAAAAAAAAAAATTCCTCCAAAATCATCGAGAAAGGTATGGCTCCCTTCCATTCATTTTTTTCTTCCACAACATGTCCATCAAATGTAGTTATCCGCTAAATTCACCTCTTAGCGAAGGATGCATATCTCAATTTTCTGGACAAGCCTATTTTTCCATCGTCTAGCTATCTTATAACCTACGCTATTTGAAACTAAATCTATTTTTTTAAAGTAAAGGTAACAACTCTAATCATAAAGAAGAATCAATTTTAGAGAACTGCATAAAAAAATTCGAAGTCTGAAATTTTTCTAAAATAGTCCAATGCATATATGCCATTCATTTATTCTAATGGGAATGACGAAACAGGATATATGCAAAATTATATAATGAATTTTCTGGTCGCATATTCATATTCTGCATTTTGCATTAAATTGAATTTTTTTTTTTTTGCATTATACCCTTATCAATATTAGTGTGAAGTCAATTGAATATATATGGGATTATATGGATTTAGAAATACATAAATCTAAATGCATTGAAGACATGCATGCTTGATGGGCAAAAACAAAAAATTGGAATGAACAAAAAGGCAAATTAGTCAATTCTGAATGGAAGTGTGGAGAAAAAAAAAGCCAAATACATTCCACCTATTGAAGGAATTTCACAAACCGGAAATCTATAGAAGTGAAATCAAAAAGGATTAAAACAAACCATAATGAGTTTATAAGGAAAGAATATTAACAAAAATATACATGAATGAAAAAGTCAGTCAGTCAGTTAGTCAGTCAATCAATGAATGACTGAGTTACATACGAGTATAGTAACCTGTTGTATATATTTTCAAAAAGAAAACAAATAATAATGACAATAATAATAATATCCTCCCTATTCACCTTTCCTCTCTTATCGAAAGGAATACGAAATGCTTTGTGAGTTCGTATTGTTCTTGAAGATTGATTGACTGTCAATCTTTTTCTGAGTTATATTACGTATATTGTTCATATGATATGCTTATATATATGAGAATGCATCGTACATAATTTCCATGAGGTTACTGAGGAGTATAAAGAAATGAATTGAATGAAGTGTGAATGAATGAATGAATTAAAGATTTCAAATGAATATATGATATACCTGTATTATGTTTTTATACGCATCCATTGCTTGATAAGTATTGCGATGAATCAAATAAAGCAAATATTCTTTTTATATAAAATGAAAATACTCAATGGGAAGCATTTAATGATTTCAAATGCATCGGCTAATCAAATATCAAATCACACTTGGTATATTGCAATACATATCGAGCAATCTTCTTATATGAGTGTTAATTAAAGTGCAGGCTGAAATCTTAGTGTTAAATATATAATGAATTTCACATGAGAATATTATTAATGTCATTACCTGTCATGCTGCTGGTGGATTTCCGATGACGATCATCCAAACGCGTCATATTTTATTTATGATGACTACGAAAATCAGGTAGTTCGAATCGATGAAAAAATAATATTCATAAATAATGAATGGAAATATTTGACTACAGAAATTAAGAAAATTATGAAAATGTCAAAAAAGGGTAGGCAATATGCATTATTCTTCACCATTTGACATGCTGCTAGCTGTCAACTACAAGTTGACTCAACAAGTTTAATAGAATTAATATAAAATTGTATGTAGTTTGGTATAATTTTGTCAGCAATAGTAGTATGTATTTACATTCATATACTCCAAGATATCTCGCTAATTTTAGAAAGCATCACCTCTTACAAAATGATTCGAATTCGAAGGTCTGAAAACCTTCTTGATTTCATTTAGGTTTTAAAAGTGCTTTACATATGACAAAGCCCTGAAAAAGGTTTTCAGAGTTCAGAACTTCTTATAATGTCCAATTTTTAAGACGCTCAACAATATTGTGAAAGAAGATCGGTCAAGATTCTATATCGTCTATAGTATCAACTATATGTTTATATTTCTTGATGATGCTAGGAATTGTATATGTATGAATAACTACAAATTTATGCTCATTGTACTACCTGTTGTTTTGGCTATTGTTATTATTATACTATTGTGCTTATATTTATGTACATATAGCATAGGGTGATTTTTGAAGAGCCATCGGATTTGATAAAAAAAAAATAGTCGAAAGGCATTAAATCGCACGATCTAGGCGGCCAATTGACCGGCACCAAACCTAAAATAAACTGTACAATTGGGCCATTGTTTCACATACTGTGTGGCATGTGGCTCTTCCATTTTGGGCAAAAAAAAATTTGTAATCATTGCACGGTAGCGCTCGCCATTCACAATTGCGTTCCTGCCTTCGTCGTCTTTGAAAAAGCAGGGTCCACTGATGCCACCGGGCCCATAATCCACGAAGCTGAGCTGCCAAAAACAGTGTTGCCAAAAAAAAAAGTTGCTAAAAAATCACCTTGTATATTACTTTATTATCAAATTGATGATAGCTACCTTCAATCTCTATTTTAATTTACTAAGATGTACAATACATACATATTTGATGGGCATTAATCACAAATTTCAACTTTTCTTTTTGTTTGGAGAATTAATGTTGAAAAAAATGTATTTTCTTTTTTTCTTAAATATATTTTGTATAGAAATGTATACAATATTCAATGCGCGGGTGTTCATAGTGTCAGCATTGCCACAGCAGCTCACAAGCTAATGAGAATTGTAATTAAAAATAATATTAAAAAAAAAAAAGAAGATTTTGAACTGCCTTCAAAAAATTGCTAATTAATTAAAATCACCATTCACCAAAATAAACATTCCTTTTAATGGACAATATTCTCAATATTATTTATTCATAAAATATTTTCAAAACGAAAGTTCATTAGAATCCGATCCCTGAAAATAGTTCTTAGTTGAAGTACTTTACTATAATAATCATCATATTTTAAACTATTATTAGGAAATTAGGATGGAATAAATGTCAAATCAATCAAAACAAATTAATTGCATTCGACTTTTTTGAAGACAGTTAAAAGTGCGTATATTTATTAAATAACACAACAATCACAGTAAGTTGTATAAATAGCAGAAGAATTAGATGGTGATATGTATTGTTGATTTAAGCCACTGTATATAATTGAATAATATGGCAAGAGCTGTACGTCTGTGCGCATATCGGTCATTGTTAGTTTATCGTTGTACATATTCTTATACATTCCGTCTTTGCACAAGTCTCTCACATCTCTCACCTTCACCAATACTTTTTGAACAATTTTCATATTTAATATACCATCTATTATGAACGCAAATGTAAATGGATTTGAAAAAGATTTGAAGAAGACCATCATTATTCATTTTAGATGATAATTGTTGGTAGTGATGCTGCATACTATATATACATATATATTCGTATATTATCTATAGTACATGATATGTATATGATATATTATATGATATGTTAAGTATAATAAATAGTTTACCAACAGTTGGTAATAATAAAAAACCATTAGCACATTGTTGGTAATTGCCTGCTATTGCTGTCAGTTGTTATTGTTATTGTTCTTGCGATTACAAGTCTATTTTATACATATGCGTCCGTATGTTTACATATGTATGCATATGTGTACATGGCTATGTGTGTACTATTATATATGAGTAGCGTAGCTACTGTAGTACTCCTCGTAGTAGCGATATGTGATGCAAATATGTATAAAGAAATACAAAACAGGCCTGTTGGCAAATGAATCATCATGAGAAGAAGAAATTAAATGTGGTTCCGATGAAATTATGGCTATTCATGTTATGTTGTTCAATCTCAAAGGTCTCGTATTTGCGAAAGAATTTTGACAGCATTAGAAGGGACCTACTTATATTAGCCGGTACCGAATGGTAGAACTCTTGTGACATCACTTTAACTTAGTTTTGTCACAGAGCTCTTTTAAGAAGCATTTTTGGCAAATTGTTACTGCCGGATATATAGCTAACACTTCATAGCGATGTTACACAGAAAAACATAACATTCATTTATCTATTTCACCAAAAGTTCCCCTAAAAATTTTACGCTTAACATAATTTAGAATAAGTGATTTCAAAAGAGCTATGCCTATCTAAATTGGCTAATATAAATAGGTTCATTTATTCGAAAAATTCAACCAGCTGCTCTCATTAGCTCTCAGCTCAGCCACCTGCACAAAGGTATGCAAGCAATCAAACTATAGCCCATACACGCCAGCCGACATTGAATTGCTAGTAAGACTGAAAAGAAGACTCCGAAGACAATGGCAAGAATTCAGATCACCGAACCTGAAAACACAGCTACAGCACTGCACTCGAAAGTTAAAGCAAGCCTTAAAAAATAAAAACAACAATGAGTTAGAAGAGCACATAGCGAAATTAACACCTGGTGAAGCGTCAGACTACTATTTGTGGAAATCAGCAAAAAACTCAAATCGGCCAATTCTCACTGATTTCCCCATCCGTTTGAGTGACGGTAATTGGGCTAGAAGCAACTGTGAGAAGGGTTTGGCTTTTGCAAACCACCTAAAAAGTGTGTTTACACCCAATCCACCCTCTTCACAGTCATCATTACCAAAATTAACTTCTCAACCTTGCTCAATAACGATCAAAATTAAAAAAAAGGACATATTCAAAGCAATTTATAAAGATTTAAACCCAAAAAATCACCTGGTCCAGATAAAATTACCGGTAAAATGATAAAAGAGCTATCTCCGGCTTCAGTAATTCATCTCATGCACATTTTCAATGCTATCCTTCGTATTAAACACTATCCCAAATGCTGGAAAACTTCAAAAATTATTATGATAGCAAAACCAGGAAAAGACCCTACAAAAGTTGCATCGTAAAGACCTATCAGCCTCTTGCCTCTACTCTCTAAAGCATTCGTAATGCTACTTGTCATGAATATAACTCCATCTCCATATAAATTAATCTCAACCAACTGATTCCTCAACATCAGTTTGGATTTAGAAAACAGCACGGCACAATAGAACAAGTCCACCGCATTGTAACTCTGATAAGGAACACTTTTGAAGAAAAAAAAGTATTGCTCAGCTGTCTTTCTTGATATCACTCAAGCTTTCGATAAAGTATGGCACGATGGCCTTATTTACAAACTCAAACTATTACTGCCTGCAAATGTTTCCTCATTGCTTAGTAGCTATCTCACGAAAATACAATTTCTCGTACATCACAAGGATTACACAACAAATCCATTGGATATTCACGCTGGCGTTCCTCAAGAAAACGTTTTGGGCTCCTTACTGTATCTCTTATACACTTCAGATATGCCCAACAATAACTATACATTCATATCGACCTTTGCTGATAATACGGCAATATTGTGCTCTCGCTCTAACCCCATAGAAGCTACTAAACTCCTGCAGACTCATGTCGATTCTCTCGAAATCTGGCTAGCAAAATGGGGTATAAAAGTCAATGAATCAAAGAGCGTCCATGTAACCTTCACGCTAAGGCTAGATACATGTCCCCCACTTAAAATTAATGGCCAATCAGTTCCACAATGTTCCTCAACAAAGTATTTGGGTATTCACCTCGACAGAAGGCTGACATGGAAAAATCACATAGAGGCAAAGAAAACTCAGATCAAGCTTAAAATGAATCAGTTATGATGGCTGTTACACAAAAGATCAAAGTTGAATCTTGAATACAAAGTGCTATTATATAAAGCAATCCTGAAGCCAATTTGGACTTATGGTATTTAGTTTTGGGGCACCGCATCTCCCTCTAATATCGAAAAATTGCAGCGAATACAATCCAAGTGTCTGCGAATTATTGTAAATGCGTCTTGGTATATGAGGAACGTTAACATCCATCGAGATTTAAATGTACCCACAATTTCTGAGGAAGTTGCAATGTCCTGCAGAAGCTACATGCAAAAATTACACAAAAGACACACTGAATATGCTGTGAAATTGCTATACCTCGCGACTCAACAAATTGTGATGGAATGTTGGGAATATCACATAATTTTAGTTAGTTTGTAAGATTTGATCACTTATTGTTAGTTTCTAAGTAATTTTAGAAAGATCCAATAAAAAAAGCTTGTTAAAAAATAAAAATAAAAAATAAAAAAAAAAATAAAAATTCTAATATTGTCCAAATTTAATACACACAACAACACTGCAGAAGAAGATTCGACCAATAGTTCTTCGGAGTCCAAAGAAACTACTTCAGACGCGTTAACTTGTTTGCCAAACGTTTTCATCTGTGGATTATGAATTAATGATGATTCTGTAACAGGAGGCGCCATGTTACTGAGAAAACGAGGAATGAAATAGTCAAATATATATGAGCACTATATCATCGGTTCGGTGGGTTTGAATTCATTGAAATTGTCATTTGTTGATGTAGACGTTCGAGAAAAAATTAGCTAAATAGGAGATAAACATTTTTCTATTTTAAGCTAAGGAATCGATGAAGATCAATGTCATTTGCCATTGATTGATATGTGCCAACTCTTCTACTTCTAAACAATGACGGGCAGATAACTCCCCCAGCCCAAAGAGCGCTAAAACCAAAATATTTTTCTGATTACAATGGCATCTGAGGAGTATTCGGTAGATTATTTCTTATATGTTTGTTATTAGGGGTCACTAGGGGCGGGAAATAACCCATATTTCTACAATTTTTATGGCTACAAAGGCGATAAAGTACGATTGATTCCTATTGAGGAGTAGGATATACCTTTAAACCATCCTTTATTTGTTGTATATAGATCATATCTATATACATATTTATATTGCGAATGTAAACACAATAAATCCATGGTATTAATTGATGAGAAAAATCATAAATTAATGAATCGAATGAAGAAAACAGCACGTACGCATGTCCAATATCGTACGTATGTAGACACTAACAAGCATACACACATAATGGCATTTTAATGTACTTAGTTGCTATATATGAAGTTATTTTTAAAATCAATTAAAAAAAAAAATGAACATACTCAGCTTAAATGCACAACTTCGTATGACAATGACTGATTGTCAGACTCGAACATTCATTCATTCATGCCACAACGTACGATTATTATTTGATTCATTCATTCATGCATTATTATATAATCCTATATTATACGCAAGGATATTTCAGAGCATCCTGTTGTGAAAAATCCAGAGAAAATCGGAAAAATCATATACCTATTTCCGGTAATATTTCCTCATCATTTTCATTTACTTCTTAACGCATTGTTTTGATCACTTATTTCTAGCACAGCACGAATGCAGTCAGCAGATTACACAATAAACATTTGAGTATTGTATAGCAATAAGAGCAACAACAATATGCAATCGATCTAGAATATATAGAAAACCAAATTTCAATAAAGAATCAAGCAAGTTCCAATATTGCAATGAGACGATCATTGGAGTGGCGAGAGACAGAAAAAATACAAAAAAGATGAGTTAATGACGAATTTCACAAATGAGTGTTAATACGGCTGCATTTTGAATGTGCTTGGATACAGGGTGCAGGGTGTTTACATATATAATTACAAGCAGACTACAAATTAATCAATAAGGTTTTGGGCAGTGGAATGGAAACATCAAGTAAATCTGTATCCTGTACAATGACACTGTTCTTTGAACTATCTCAGAGAATATCTAATCAATATTTTCTTTTTAAATCATACTTTCAATCTTACTTTCAATTCAATTCCTGAGTTTTTGTTGAGTATGAATCCTATTTTAACTGGATGTACTCAGCAAGACAACGTTTGAACGTATTCATATTTTCTTGAAACGATTATACACCCGGTATGTGTGTGTATATGCTTGCTTATTTGTTGAAATCCAGGTGCGCATATGCGTATGCTTACCTACTATAGGTATTATAATACATACGTACGAACGAACGTGCCTCTCAAGGGAATTATCGTAGTAATATGGCAAATTGATATGCAGGGCAATGTAACACAGAAGAGATGCAGAACAAGAAGAAGACAATGAAACACATATGAAACAGAGAATAAACCACAAAAACGATCGACTCATTTTCCAATGGCATTCCATTCCAACAACAACATCAAAACACATTCATTCATGCATTCATTCATTCATTCAGTTGAATCAGCAACAACGGAGAACAAGTCAATAAGTCATCACTGGCACACAATGTAAAGATTCGAATATTTTTAACAAACATTTGCAAAATCGGATCCGATGATATTCATAGCAAATCTCTGTCATTCTATAGGATTTATGTAGGGAGTATGTGTATTGGTGTATTCATGAGTTTATGAATGAGCACATCAGCTTATCCCATGGGTATAATTTTAATTATTTTAGTACGTGTTTGTGAAATATATGAAAACAAAAAATGGACTGCTGTAGATTTGCAACAGATTGTTCTTATTATTGTTGTTATTATTATTTCGCTTATTTTTTTGTTGTATAGTCACATTGTTTCGCCGACCAATCTGAAAATTGTTGTATTGTTCTTGTTAACTGACACCAATATAATTATACACATTGAAAAATAAGTTATACAAAATTTGCGCTACTTTATGTAGAAGAAATAATTATGAATTTTTAAGCATTTTGAATATTAATCCAATAATCCTAACTTTTTTCCCCTTTATGCTCATTCATAAAATATGATATTGATTTCGAACACAGGTATATACTATAGAAAAAAGAGAGAGCAAATTGTTTTTATTGATTACGGACATTTTTGTGAAAGAATTAACATGCAAATATAAATGCGATCAAATATTTTGAGTATTTTTGATAAAATTTAGTTCACCTCCGACACAATATGATGCGCCATTTGTACAAAATATCAAAAAACCACTACCAAAAAGTTACGATTCATTGAGAATCAATGATACCATTTTCGCGAATTTCGAATTATTGATGATAATTTCGTGGACCTGTCTTAATTAATAAACGAAACAAGGATTTCCCCAAACTCTAAGCGTGCATTGAGCGTGCCTACGGATCCCTTGAACCTAACTGACTATAAAAAAATGTCATTCTTTGAAGGCGAATTGGAAGATTAGTCCATTATAAAGTATAGTTGGTTCGAGGTGCGCTGGAAACGTCAAAATATTTACACTTAATACGATAATAAACTAACTTTCTCTCCCAGACCATTATTGCTGTTAAAGTGTGTTTCCAACATTACACTCATTAGCATTTGCTGTCTCGATAGTTTTTTTTTATAGTTTCTATAGTTTTTTCACTGATTACTGAAGAAAAAACACCCAATACCTTTGATTACGAATAAGAAGAGCAAATAAATATCATATAAAGAATATATCATCATAATCATCCTTTGAAGAATATACAATCATTGTCTTCTTTATCTTTCATATAAATACATATCTATGCTTAATATATGTCAAAGTTATTAAATAATATTAAATATAGAAGAAATGATTAAATAATGATGGTAATATTATGTTTCATTTTATCTCTACGAGTATAGCAGTATTTTATTAGAACATTATTTCTGTATCCTGTATTCGAGTATGTATTGGATAGGAAGGATATTGGCAAAAATGAATACTCGATTATAGTAAATGATGGCATTGTATTTTCACTCAATATTTTCTTAATGGTATTAAGTAGAAGGACATAAATCGATAAAAATAGAGAAGATGCGTGTGGATAAAAGCGATAGGAGAACAAGTGTTAAAATAAAAAATGATAAAAAGTAGATATTGACTGTAGCAAATTTTCCGTTTCCATTTCATCATTCACCTATGAGTATATATGTAGTTGTGCTTACATACATACATCTCACTCATTCTCAATTTAATTCTCATTGCATTGTCTCTTCTCATGCCATAAACTCTTTCTCACTTATCTCACACTAACTCTCTCTCTCTCTCTCTCTCTTTCTCTCGTGGCGGTCAGACAATAAGAGTTCTTTCGAATGCAGTTCATATTTGTTAATAGTATTATTAGTATCCGTCCTAACCGATGAGCAGTGATGCCTGGGTGTTTAACCATATTATGAGCCTTTAGTTTCTTCAAAAAGCTTAAAAGGTGAAAAGGATCCACCGAAAATTTTAACGATTTTTTGCCATTTATTTCGTGGGCATTTTCGAGCGATTTTTATAATTGAGCTGTGTGTAATTTTCGCATTCTTCCCACTTTTGGGGGGTAAATCAGCAAAAATATACCATCATCACTGCCAACGAATGTTATTTTACTTACATTTGAGCGCAATGCAAATAATTTACAACTTATGGTACACATTGTTACATGTTACACCCATTGGCATATATTTAGCATCCAAGTACCCAGGATGATAGACCATCTCAAAACGATTGAGTTGAAATTTATTTGACAATGGCAATATAGAGACACAACGTAGATTTGTTACATTTACAAAAATAACTATAATGCAAAATCTACGAACATGCTCATATGTACAAGTGTACATATTGTACAGGATATACGCAGCCAATTTGTGAAATGTTAGTTCGAACAAATGAATACAACACGTACACTGGCAGTCAGTCGTCTCACAAGCCAGACTATAAAGTGTCAACAGAGCAGAATAAATTGATAATATCTATGAACCAATTGAGTAGATAATACTCTTTCTCGCTATTTTTCTCGAATATGCTCCTATATGTTGTACTACTAATTCATGATGAGCTGACGCATATAGTTATAGTTGGGCACTATAATGATGGTGATGATAAATTTGGATGTAAAGATGAGCATCAAAATGACGATTTTAGCAATGATGATGAAAACTATGATTATGATAACGGTGATGGTGATGATTGTAATACTGGTGAATGTCCATTAGAGAACAATTTTAATTAGCAATGATGATAATGACACATAATAAATGAAGGTAGGAAGGGGCATTAAAAGAAAATATTCATGAGAAAAAATTAATAGGAGTCAGTCATAAATTTTATCCCTCTAGAAACACACTGGGAGCTGTGGGAGTAAGGTTTATAAAAAAACTTTATCTCATCAAATATGTTGATGAGATAAAGTTAATTGGAGCTATTTCTGGTCAATTTTAAAGGTAATTTGCTCATTTTGAGGTACTTTTAAGTCTGTTTTGTTGGAAAGCTTCCCTAAAAAGTGAAGATAGTGGGTACGAATGTGATTAATTTCCTATTATTTACAATGATAAAAAATGATTTTTATTGTTATCCAACTCTAAGGATCATAAATGATTGTTTACCTGGGGGATTAGTTCTGTACATTTTACATATTCGAAAATATTATTAGAACAATTGCAGATAAAAATCGTGTTGAATGCATGCACTAGTAATAATGATAGTTTTTGTTATTTTGTCTGCCATTGCATTTGTTGATAATAGAATAGTTCTTTGCGCATAACAGATTTTTGCAAATACTCAGTATGACTTTGCAATACTATACCAATACGATATGAATATACCAATTCCAGCTAAGTAGTACGAGAATATTACAAACTTCATATGAGGCAGTTAGAGTAAATCCAATACGAGTGAGTGAATAAGAATTGTGACGTATATGTGAAGGAATATAAGAGTACATAGTACATGTATATATGTATGTATGGATGTATGAGTGTATTATATGCAGATATAAATACATTTTCGATTTGTCAATATAAAGTACAAGTATACAGTCGTGTGTGCATGCTTTCGATTGGATTAAATTGTTGTTTGAAATTGAGTTTGGTATGGCACATTGAAGTTGCTTTTATTAATATTGTTGTTACTGCCGCTATTACTTTGCTATACTACAAATATGATTGTATGGTACATATGTATGTACTCATATGTAACATATTTATGTATATGTTTATATACATGTCTCTGCTGTTCATTGTTTTGTGACTATTTGAACATTCTATCAGCTCGTACCATAGACACCATCACTTCACTGTATACACAGAGTATTCTCATCATTACAACAATTCCAAATGCGACAACATCAGCGACATCATCATCGTTATAGTCATCGTCGTCGTCGTCGTCGTCATGATTGTTGTCGTCATCGTCATCAGTAGCAGCAGCAGCATCATCATCATCATCATCATTATCGTCGTCATCGTGAGAGAGCCCATTAATTTTGTGTCTGTCTATTGAGAGCAGCAGCATATTTATGATGCGCCATTTTCGTATTTTCATCCATATATTCGTTCATGGCTGATGTTGTTGTTGTTCTTATTGTTGAGTTCAATTTGAATTTAATGGCACAATTGTTTTCTTTTTTTTTTGCGATTCCAATTCTTTTTGTTTCATTTCATTTTTATTATTATTTTTTTATTGTAATTCAATTTGAGATAAGAATTATGTGTGTATGTTCATATGTACATAACATACACATGTAAAAGAAGTAATATTTTATTTAAAATATATACTTATGCGTATAAAATCTATATTGGATTGAGATATTACTTGTCTGCGACAATAACTAAATCATATTTAATAGAGACTCTTTTTTTTCGTTGTTGAATATTTGGTAGATGTATGAAATTCTGTAAAAGTGATGTCACAAAAGCTCTGGTTCGTGTCAGAAATATGCATATCAAGCAGAAGAAAGGAACCTAGCCAAGGTTCTGGAGAGTTATTAATGGAAATTCGCTTCAGAATTTCGAGTACAACATTTTATGGGCTAGAGTGAGTCGATAATTCGATCGATATGACTTAGACTGTGCCTATGTCAACGCAACAACGCGAATGCAAATACATCCAACGATTGGATTATTTGGATTTTAACCGACAGGCTCAAAATAAAAATATCGTATTTGATGGACCGGAGTAATCAAATTATATGGATTTTGGGTGTCTGTATATGCATCTGCGATTTGCGACTTTACCCCCGGATTTCGTTCTTTTCGTTTTGAGAACAATCATTTGAGGACAGCACACCTCACCCTCTGATTTTCATTCTAACCTCAAAAAAAAAAAAAAATAGAAACAATACCCGAAAATGATGACTGTTAAAAAGGAAAGTGATGTTTTTTAGTTAAGAAATAAATGTGATAGGAAATCGATTTAGGTTTTGGAACCAAAAATCCATATAATTTGGCTACTCTAGACATTGCACGTTAAACGTGAAACCAGAAAAATTTTTGGATGCGCGATGGACCAGATTAGCCACGTTTTATAGATTTTGGGTTGTTGAATCTGAATTCGTGGTCGAATTTCCGCCAACATAATTAATTTTCTTTCTAATATCAAAAAAACAACGTTTTATGCTATTTTTTCTAGTTTTTTGAGGTTATAGTGTTTAATCAGCACACGAAATTAGTTTGTTTCATTTTTATGAGCTGCTTCAATTGGTTGCTAGAACAAATCTTTTTTACAGATCTGTTTGAAAATTGAAAAGAATTATTGGGAATTATTCACCATCAACCACTAGGTTACTCAATTTCGGTGGGGTTGTGCCAGCTCGTTCTCGTTGCCCAATAGAGGTCAACACACCACAATTGGTGATATTTAACGGTCGGTGAGTAAAAGTGCACAAATATGAAGACTTATTGATAAATAATTTTAGTTTTGCATAACAATTTGGGTATGTAAACACTATCTTCAAGATTGGTGGCGCTTTAGCTCACAATCGTTTGATAACTTCAAAAAAGTGTTTGGCGATGTGTAATCGCAATCCGAACAAGTTTATTCGCCATTTCGTAAATTCAGATGAGACATGGATCTAAAACGATCATGATGTATCGAATGCGAAGAGGGTCTGTCAGGCGACAAGGTCATGTCGACAGTTTTTTGGTATGTAGGCGGTGTCATTCACATCGATTATCTTGAATAAGGTGAAACGACCACCGGCGCATATTAATAGCTGTTGGATCGATTCGATGTAGATATTAAACAAAAAACGACCTCATTTTGTTAGAGAACGGAGTGTATTGCGCTAAAATGTAACTATAACGCGAAAAATCAAGTTTTCTTCTTTGTTAAATAAGAGGTTCCTAACTCTAATTATCAAGAATTTATTGACCTACCTTCGAGTAGTAAAACTAATAATATTAATCATTTTTAAGAATTAAGAATTAAGTATATAACGTGCATTAGAAAACCAGTTACCAATAAGTGCTAGTCTCTGTTAAAATATTAACTTCACCTCTACTTCGTAAGTACTATACAATAGAATATGTACAACACGACTCAAAGAGCAAGAAAAAATTACTCTCAGAATAAAAACTCAATAATTATAATGTATAAAATGCATTGCATTTTGTAGCATTTTAGATATGAACTTCCATGTACATACACACCATGATTTCTCTCTCCCTTATTAAACGCACCATGCAAAGAGAACAAATTTTCGTTCGAATGACAGAAAATTGAGTACTTTTAAGACACTCCTCTTTTTGTTAAATGCACTGCTTCTCTACTCATTCTCACTGTGATTAGAGTAGGCAAGGAACATAGCTACAACTATGTGCTTTGTGTGTTTCATTTGTTCATTTTGTTCCTATAGCATAATGCATGCATATACCATAATTTCTTTTTTTGAAGGGGAAATTCATTATTAAAATGGTTGGAGGTGCGTATTGCGCATGCATGTTTTTAAGTTTCGTTGCACAGCAATAATCATGGCGATTTACTATGTCATAGTCATATAGTGATATCAGTAAGAAAGAAAGAGAAACACGCTATTCGTTTATGTGACGTGTAAAATGCATGGAATCAAAATGGGGAGCAGCAGTAAGTAGTTGTGTGTTTTTTTTTTCTTTAATGATTTTTTCATGTTGAATGTTCAGGTTATTATTATTATTGCTTTTGTTGTTGTTTTTGTTATTGTTGTTGTTGCTACTGTATGTTTTTGAAAACTCATGAAAATGAGCATGTGATACGTGTGACAAGCGAGATGGAGTCCATTTTCTGAGTTTATTGTTTGATGATTTGAACATTTTATATATAGATATGTATGTAAGCATACATACATGTGTTGTTGTTGTTCAGTTCTTCAAATGCTGTTGCTATTATTATTATTATTATTATTATTATTATTATTATTACTGTTTTTGTTGTTATTGTTGGGGGCATTGCATCGATTTGTTCATTGGTGGTGATTGTGATGTTGGCATTGTTAGGGTTAAATTGAAAATCGATACATGGGGACATGGTGTGTGTGATAGAGAGAAGGAGAGAGAGAGAGAGAGAGAGTGAGGTGCTTCTTCTTTTTTAACTACTACTTTATATTTTTTGTTCATAAAGGAGGTGATAACATGGATTTTATGCTTTAGCGAGGACAAAAGAAATTGCATTTGATGATAGAGATGCTAGAAAAAAAGTGTGCGCAAATTGAGAAACTATATATAGATAATGGGTGGTATAGATATTTTGTTTTACCTTTTTTTAGTCGTAATGCGCTTATAAGATGTAAGTATATACGCAAGCATCGCCAAAACTAGCTGCTGTCCATTTTAATGATGTTCTATCTTGTCCATTATTTTTACGTGGAAGTCAATTTAGAGTTTTGTTGCAATTTCTAAGAGTATTAACGTTTTTTTTTTCGAATCTTCTTATTGCATTTTGAGTACTTTCTCAAGGAGTACTAAGCACTAAGCTAACGTTACCTTACCTTGATTATCTATAGGGTAGAGAAATTCCTACCTTTCTACAACGTTATTCATTGCCAGCGTGATAGTATCTAACTGCTTAGTTGATTGTTGGCAGTAAAATGAAAAAGAATTGATATTGTTTTTAATGAAAAAATTTTTTTTTAATAAAAATTATTTTTGTGTTTTCCTTCATCCACAAAATTATTCTTGAATTAAATATTTTATCAAAAACCAAAACAAAAATTATATGCCTGGCCATTTTGTTTTTGTTAACTATTTGATTTTTTTTTGTCGGATTTTTGATGAAAATAGTTTTGTTGAAGAAATAAAATTGGTTTTGTGTCAACTAGCAATGAGGGTGAGTCCATAATTTCTAGACCAAATCTTATTATTTTTCAATATAGTCTCCTTTTAGCTTGATACGTTCAAAGTATTTCCATATTGTGGATGTCTTTCTCGAGGCCATAAAAATATGTGTTTCTTTCGTTTCCGCCGAGCCATTTCTTTATGTTTAGGAACAGGAAATAAGCTCAGGGCGGCAAAATTTGGATAATATGCCTAATAAACTGTAACATAATTTATGCAGTTTTGTCATTGTTAAGGTAACATTTTTTCTCGACTTCAACTCAGCGTAGAATCGACCAAATAGCTTTGCATAATTGCGCCAATGCTCGTTTGGAATGAAATTCTTGCAAGTATTGCATCGAAACATTGAATACTACGCTTTGAATATATTTTAAATATATTATAATAGCAAAGTAATATGTATATCGAATTTTCAAAAATATTAATACACCCAAAAATATAATTCATTATTCGCTTTCTCATCATTACAAATTAATACCAATAAAATAGGTATTTTATGATATTTTAATTAACTATTTACGTGTTAAATTTCGTAATTGGCATTGTAAAGTAATAATGTACTACTATTTTTTGTTTTATTGTGCAAATTGATTGCCATGCTTAATTCATATCCATTTCGTTATGGTAGCTATTTGCCGTTGACAACTGTTCAGTTTGCGACGAATCAGACAGAGACAATAAAAATGCAGCAACTCATTAAACATTGTTGCATTTTTATATTACGAAAATGTACAAATTACTTTGATATGTGACTGTTTGTTACTCTTCTTTTGCTTCCTATCTCAAAAACCTCGTAAGTAACTCACCCTTCCCATCATCTACCCAGCGGGAAAATATTAGTAGGTAAATGTAAGGAAATATAGGTAAGCAGATATTCGTTTGAATTATTCTTAGCTATCCTAGACCTTATGCACTTCGTCGACAATTTATATTATTATTTGGAGATTAGTTCTAAGAACCAATAATTTAAAGGAGCTCAATGAGTACTCTGTCGTCGATCTTCAATAGACTATGGTATTAAAACGGCATTTAATGCTAATCGTTTGACGCAGTAGGATTTCTATCAGAAAAGAACTCTTCACTGCATTGGCAATGTATTACTCATTTTCCCACCGGGCATTTGCTGCAGATGTGTTTTATTATTGTGGCGACTCACATAGACGCATATGCATCATCTGTGTGTGTGTTTTTTTTTACTTTTATAGTAAATTAATTTCCGTAGCGAATAGTTGGTAGTAATTGTATTTTTATTATTTCGTTTATTGTCTTTCATACTTAAATATATGCACCTTTGCATATAATCTATGCAATATATTTCTCAATTTTTTTTTTCATTGTTAATAAGACATATCAATGTATATTAGAGTGATTCTTTGCTCTATGGAGAATCATATGTACATGATAATCACCTGGGTATGAAAATTTTGAGTCAAAGGCAGATAATCTTAATTTCAATAATTCAATAGAAAAAATAGAGCAGCCTTCTATAGTGTATTTGGAAGTCAGCAGTTATGTATGTATATATGACACAAGTGTATATTAGATAGACACAGAAGTTTAAGAATAATTACTTTTTTACATATGCATGAAATCAATTAAACCATTAATATTGAAACAATATAATTCTGGAATATTACAACATATTTATGAGCTATGAATTTTAATACTATTATAGTATTCTCACGATAATAAGGTATAAAGGGGTATATATGTATACCATATATCATCTAGTAGTTTAAACGGTTTTTAATTCTCTAATATTGTCGATTTCAAAAAATTTACTCAATTTAATTAGTTAAGGTTTTATGAATATTGTTTTGTTATTACGACAATTTGACTTATGGTTTTCCAGAATTTTCATTTATAAATGCAATTTGTAATCGATGAACGTTCAAACATCGTTCAAATTATGTAGTAGCCGTCGAGTATTTTTGTTTTTTGACTATCCCAGGTGAATGATCTATATTTTTGAGACTGTCGTGGCAATCAACACAGAGCAATGGCAATCGCTTCTTGGATCGTTTCAGTTTTAGTACTTTCAACCCATAAATATTTCGCGTTTCATTAAATATATGGCTTGGCAGCACTGGCTTAAGCTGCTCAGGACAGAAATTTTATGCTTAATTATCACCATTCCCTCCGATTTTTTTGAAATAACGCACAGAAGTTTTTTGATTTCTAACAATTTTCATAGATAAATAAACAAGCATTAAAAACGCCAGTTTGTATTAGGTCCTTAACTTAATTTCCCCCCAAAACAGCTTAGAAAAAATCATTTCTTCAGTAATTTCCATTACTTTCTACAACTTTTATCCATCTTTCTGGCGAATGAGCGATACCATCTCGATAAAATGATGTCGGTTTCGAAGCATTTTCGCACTTCTTCAACATTTCGAAAACGTGTACCACTCACACCGTGAGGAAGAGTTTCCTATTCGAGCTGCATCAGTGTTTCTTTGACGATTTTTCCAGTGTGTGGCCGAGCGTTATCGTGAAGGAGAATAACCTTGCAGTTTCATAGTTTCATTCGGTTTCAGCAGCTCGTAGTACACCACTCTTTTCTGATCCCACCAAATGCAGAGAAACAGCTGCTTCAGTAACTCCTAGCTCATTTCCAAGTTCTTCTAACGTTCAAGCTGAATTTTTCATGCAATAATGCTTGCAATTCATCGTCTTCGATTTTTTTCGGCTGTCCTGAGCGTGGTTTCTCATTGACATCAAAATCAAATCAATTCTGAATCGTCTATACCACTCCTTACATGTTGTATGTGATGGATCTTGATCACCATAACATTCTTCAAGTAATCGATGAACTTCTGCTACACTTTTTTTCATGGTGACTTTCACTTGTTTATGGTAACTGAATTTGATCTAGAAATGTCAAAACTAAAAAAGAAGCACAAGATGCATGATTAATAACTACTAAAACTGTTTACATCTCCCTCTAACGTTCGCGGGCGGAAATTAAATTAAGGATCAATATAATTGAGAATTTAGACAAAATTTGTAAGACTACAATTAAATCATGTTTTTGAGAATCGAACATTAAAAACTTGTTCGGAAGCTTGCAGTGGAACCTCTAAGTCAAATAACTTTAGAAACTGAAACCTTTCAGAATTTAAATCAGGTTAGGTAATAAGCCTCTATATGCATAATCATTCAAACACGTGAAGTCCTCTTCTGCCAGAAGTAAATGTCACTTCACTGTCACATACTCCCCGCTCCCGCTTTCCCAAGCAGCTGAATATAAGTATGTTTAATATCGTATAGCCATAACGATAGCATAAGAAAGGAATCAAAAAATCAAAAGAAGAGGAAGACCAGATTGAATTGACATTAAAACCAACTAATTTATGGGCTTTTAATTTAATGGGTTGGCTTCAGTTCTGGTTGAAATATCTCAAAACGAATAGCATGGGTAGTAAGGATTGAATTTTATTGCTGTAAATTACTATGAAAATCCCTAAAATGCTGTATATGCATCTGTATGTATTGAATTTGTGCAAAAAGACATAACGTCAAATAACAACAACAACACTAACAACAATGACGACGACAATTCATTGTCAATGATGATGAATGCTAAATGTTGCGTGCAACAAATAAGGGAAAAACTTAAAATGTGAGTGTAGTATAGTGTTGTGGCACTTTGAGAGAGAGTAGCAATCAAATATAATACCAGTAGTCGTGGATCATATATATAGCATTAATGTGGCACTTAGTCCTTTAATATGTCTACGTAGTATGTAGCGAGTGCTATGGGATGCCAGTGTCATCGGTATTAAGCGAACAGCATCGCTAATTTAACGAGTACTTTGTATGCGTTCTCCCCTTTTATCTCTCTCTCTCTCTATCTCTCTCCATTTGCCTCTGTCTCACTTGTTTTGTTGCGTCTGTGTGTGGAGTAAATGTGTGAAGTTCATTAAATTAGTTACGCTGCTGACGTTCATAGTGATGCTACCGTGATGCAACTATTTTTTTTATTACTATGGAAACTGTATGCAAGCATATATGAGGGATGATGATTTTTCGCAGCATCCACTCGTAATATCATTCATTTACAGCATTTATGATTGTATGTATGCATACTTCATACCCTCATAAACTGTATACGAGTGTATTTATATTATCTATTAAAGGCTTTTATATGCTATTTCATTTTTTTTTTTTTTTTACTTATTTTTATTTCGGTTTTTATCCCGCCACAATGTTGCAAATTGCGCTTTTTCTTTGCTCAAATAAAAAAAAAGCAATATTAAATAATAATAATTTTTTCTTTACCGGATTTCAATACAAAAAAAAAAATCAATAAAATAATGAAGGAGTACTCACATATGAGACTAACAGATACATAAGCATGCATATGTGCTGCAAGGATTAATTGCAGATGTTATGATTTTTATTTCATTTCAATTTGTTTCATTCTTTTTTTTTTTTTTTTTGGATTACCACTTTACCCCTCTATCACTGTACACTTTGTGTAAAAATTATCCGGAAATTATCATTAAAAGATTCGCTGAAAAAGGTATTGCCATAATTTTTGATTTTATTCTTTAAAGTTGGTAGCACTGTACGGAGTTATCACATGTCACTCACTATGCCAGCATCACATATATTTGTTAAACTTACTTTTTAATGATTTGTGATTATAATATTGGCAAATTTAGTTTGTATTCAAGGAGCCTTTTCGAAGATTATTTGATCAACTGATAATGTAATCAGAGAGCTATCATAAATGAACGAAAACATTGCAATGACTTTCGCTTTCAAATTGCAAATTATAATTTCCGGGTACTTTTTACAAAGAATGTGATGATCATGATATTTACATTTTGGTTAGACATATGAAATATTATTTACGCTCAATTTATTCGTTCATTTGTGTGAAAATATATGGTAAAATCAATAAATGTGTCTAAAAATTATTATTTTCGATATGTCAAATGAAATGTTAAAATAAATTGTTTAATAGAGTTGAAAGGTTTGAGGGAAATATATTGTAAGTTATACCCCAAAAATTCCAAAATTCCAATATTCCCAAATTATATATTCCATAGTGTCAAAATGGCATACAAATTATATGAAGTGAAAATCGCAGTCGAAGTAATAATGTCTTTTCAGAGTTACACCTATTTGCACTCGTAATTTAGAATGTTTTCGAGAATATGCGCAAAATATTTGCATAGCATATATTCAGACATTTCTTTTAGATTTCAATCGTTCTTTAAATTATTTTGAGTTAAAGTGGACAACGACTGTCGTGGTGAACCTGAATAACATGGGCGGAATGAGAAATGACTTTTAATTAAGTCAATATCTTTAATGTTTTGTAATGATTGTTATAATAACACACTTCTGAATTTCGATCAAATTTTTATTTCACTATAATGTTTGGACCATGCCACTATATGTGAAATACGATATTATTCAAATGTCCTCCACGAGAATGGGTGCTTGAACCACAGCGTTTGGATGATGATTTTTCACATTGACTTTTCTTCAGCGATGAGGCTCATATCTCTTTTCTCGTGACATTCTGAAAACTAACATCCGTCACGTTATGGCTGAGATATTGCCCGATATACATATGCCGGAGGTTTTGTGGAGAGCATTTGAATGATGTTGTATTTCAGACATATTGGCAAGTTGCAAACTTTATATTGAAATAACAATCTGATCTAATTTGAATGAAAATTTATTTACGTTTTGACTAGCTGGGGCGGAAGTGCCGGTGAGCTGCTACGGTTGCTGGAAGTGGTGAACTATTCCTCTGATGACGTAGTTGCCGCTGCTACGATTAATGCCTAAACTCTTCAACAGCATTGAGGAGTTGGCTGAAGTAAACATCAGCAACCTCCTAAAGTTTTTAAACAGCACGAACTGGATTTAACCGTGCTGCCCACACAAACAACCTAACGAACAGTTGGAAGCGAGGATGTGGTAACAAAACGGTGCGTAAGCGCTATTTGGACTCATGGATGAGTTACCACTTCAACCAACCAACCAACCAATGCCTAATTCCTTGGGGTTATATATGTTTATAGCTGCTGCTGCCACTAATGCACAATTGTTGGGAGATATATGTATATGTTTCTATCTTCACGATAATTAAAAGCAATGCACTACTTCGTATTCGAATCGAGAAAATATAATATTTATTAACCTTAACAAAACTTAGTATTACTTTATAATTTAATTTTGAGGATAAGAAAAGAAAAAAGATAAAAAAAAGATCGCGCACAGTTAAACCCTTTTGGTTAGAGATTAAAATATAAGTAAGTGCAGAAAAGCGAAACAAAAGGAATTTAGTTTCAATGGAAAAGAAACAATATGAGAGGGAGAGAATATGAAAATATGAATATGAAATCAAGAGGCAGGCGTAGAAGAGGAAGAGTAAGAGTGGATTAATTGGTGAACTGGTGATGCCAGATCACCAAAAAAAACCACCCATTACAACCTCTTCTATTCTGGCGTAGACACGTTTATTTTCGAAACCCAAAAATGGATAACCCAATAGTAAATCAGAAACTTGAAGGTGTTCGAAATTTTCGGTTTCGTATAGTACTCAACGAGATCTTGAACCTTCACTAGATCATGGCGGAAATTCGATCATGGATGATGCTGAAGTAATGACAGAAATACGACAACGGATTCAGATTCAAGGACTCAAATCCCATTTCATTTGAATACTCTGCTCCATCATACATGTTACTTTTTTGGCTTTTACAGCAACAATAAAAGATTTGACTGGCTCACACCAAACCCGTGGTCGGATTTCCATCATCATTCTCAAAATTCTTTCTAACACCAGAAAACCTTTGATTTTCTAGCTATTTTTGCATAAAATGTGGCTTCTTTAGTCGATCGGACATCCCAATGGTCTGTGTAATTTAAAAAACTGGAATTTTTAAAGAAAACCACTAACCACTGAGCTACGACAGCCACTAAATTTATTAAAAGTGTTTAAAGAAATTACACCGCTTAAGTCAAATATATGAATTTTATAGGAGAGCGGTTTTAAATTTCTGAGTGAAAACAGTAAATCAACAAAAACTCGATAAGTCGGACGAATTTCGACATTTTGAAGATGTCAGCAGCTCTTTTATAATCCCAAGTAGGTAATTACCTACTATAAAATGAGAATTTGAATTCCTTCTTCCACGAGGAAATGGAGCTAAATCGACTCGAAAGACCTAAGCGAAGCTCGACTTAAGTGGTTACTGCTTTTTGTCACAGATATATTTTCTTTCATAAAATATTTCAAGTATGCTACAACTTCCTTATTTTCTATTAAATTATTAGGTTGCTTTTAGCAAATTTATTATTCTCAGTGTAGAGAATAATTGTGTTGTACATCCAGTTTAAAAAACTGGAATTTTTAAAGAAAATTCATTTTTTAAATGACAACATTGCCTTTTAACTACTTTCTGACAGGGTACGCTACACTGTGGAACCTTATCTTAAAATTTATTTGCATTTATAAGCACTTTAAGTGAATTAATTAATAAGAAAAAGGAACACCAAAGAAATAGCAAAATCCATTATATCAATATTTTCATAAATTCGTATAAGTACTTGTGCATATGTATATGTTGAAGGCTAGGAATCATAAATTTCGTGTCTAAATTTAATTAAATTGGTCAAACAGCCGCTGTTTTTATTTAAATAAAACTATCCAATTGGGGTCATACGAGTATGTACATGGAATTTAATTAAGAAAAATGAAGTATTCCATATCATACCATACATATGGTTAGTATTATACGTTTATACATAGATTCCAGCAGATTAAGCAATATGTACAATAATCTTGAGCTTTATTAGATTGTACATTTCTATGATTATTACACTTTACGTAATTAATATTAACATAAAATTGTAATATACCCATATGTGGAAAGGTCAAACATATAGCATTCATATATAACAACAATCCCAATAGGTATTAACACTATGCTTATGTTCGAAGATGCGTAAAGATTACTTACTTGATTACTTCAATGGAATCAGATTGTCAATGCATATACAAAAATTTAATATTGTATATTAAATTCTAAAAGTTTATGTATGTTGACTAAATCAATTAAAATGTTGCCAGGGTCGTCCCTGCATATCAGTGCTATCTACATACATATATTTGTCTATTTGAAATGTGCCTTTATTATTTTATAATAAAAAAAAAATTATGTTATTTTTAAAAATATTTGTTTGATAACAAATCCTATTCCAATTGGGTATATGCTTACACAATTAATTACAAGTGTAAATATGCTACATTCTGCATATGTGAAGTTAGTAATCTAATATGATTACATACAAGTTCATAATATTATATACATGTATATACACAAAGATTCCACACAAACATGTTCGTATATACTTTCTAATTTAATAATCAGATTTATTGATTTATTAAATTGGCTAATGTTGCTACTAAGAGCTATACATATTCGATTCCCTCATATATTCTGCTACATATTTTGAGTTAAAGGGGATGAGAATCTAAATGTTAAAATGGCGATGTTAACATTTATTTACTTGCAAAGCAAAGCAACAACAACATTATGATAAATACCTACTTACATCATATTGGCGCGTCATAGACCAACATGTGTATGAAATTATAATATCAAACAATATAGTAAAACAACAACAACAACAATCATACAATATATATATATAGGTATTATAATACTCGAAATAATATTTTATTACCTAAGGCTCGCCTACACATCATCGACTCATACCTTTGTACAGGACCAACCTATGGCTATGTGGTGGTTATCGTGTTGAAATCACTTCAATATACATTCATATACTTGTATACATGTGTCTGCATCAAGTATATGTGCCTATACACTAATTCTAGTCTTATATACATACAATTAAGCCGCTTATTTGGTTGGTCCATGAAACTTTTAGTAATATCCATAAAGATTAGCCGATTATATGTACACAGTCGACATCGTCATCGTCATCGTCATCATCATCATCATTGACGTTCTCGTCCTCCTAGTGTACTTAGTTGGTATCAATTATAATCGTTCTAAATAATAACATCTCAGTAAATTGCAACACATATCGGTAATTGTTGATAATATTCGTTCATATGAACTATGTTTATTCTCGTCGTTATTATTATTATTATTATTATTGTTTTTTTGGTTTTGTTGCTTTCGAAGCATACATTCGGCTATATGCATAATATTTATTATTTTCACATGCTGTAATTATAAGTATAAGTTGCCTGATTGTAAGACATATGCGTGATATAAAAATGGCTGATCGTAGGTAATTATAGAATATTCGAGAGCAATTCGTTCGCAAATCCAGCTACCAGTATTAAGTTTGTAGAATCAAAGATTATCAATCAATTATTATCAAACAAAATGTTCCGTAGTTTTATCGCAAACATATCGATTACTTTGAACCATCAACTATAACATTCGTTTGCCCAATCAGTGATATAACACTGATTTGCGACAATAATCTAGAAGCTGCATGATGGACTCGAGAGTAAAATTTCCTATATTCCATAATAGAAAAGATTATATTGTGGGAAATTATACAGAGGGTTAAGATGGACACCCAGATTTTCAGTGATCTAACACTTTTAAAGATATCGAGTGATCGAGCTGATCGGTCGTTCAGATACTAATCGTCTTTGAATTTTAAGACTTTTTATATTTACTTGTCGATTTTACTGTAAATACGTATATTGCTCATACTTATTTTATTCCTTCTTATCGTTTACCTTCAGATGCACTCACTACACAATCTCATATTAAAAAATGTATAATGTCCGACGAATCAGATGGATTTTAGGTCGCTGAATGCGACTTCAAATGGTTTGCTAACCTCAAAAATCCTACAAAAATTGTCGAAACTCGTCGTTTTTGAAGTTAGAAAAAAAAAACTGAGGCTATGATGACCATCCGACCATCATACATTCACAGAGCCGAACGTTGGCAAATTTCCGCCATCACCTCAGTTTTATTTTCAACCTCAAGATATTACCAAAAATAATAGAAGTTCCAAAAACGTTACAGTTTGTTTGTTGAGCTTTTGTATATGATATTCTAAAATACCTCTGTGACAAGCTTTGAAAAAATAGTGTCGTAAAGGTTACGTTCTTTGAAATCGATTAATATAAGTATGTGGCTTAAAGTCCTCCCTAAATATTATGCATATGAATATATTGTGTGTGTATGTATGGCATATTCGGCGTCTGTGGTTCGCCTAGATTAAAGCCGCAGTCGACAGAGTTGTGTTTATGATCGATCATTGGACATTTTTACCAATAAAAGAATACATCTGTTCGCATCGAAGAAATTGTAGCTTCTATGCGACGTAATATTGCAGAAGATCCCAAACAATGCTATTCACCATCAAACCCAGCAGTTCCACGCTATAGAATATTTTATAGAAAGATCTAAGTTTACAAGCTTGCAAAGTCTAGCTCGTGTAAGAATTGGAGCCATTTGACTATCTATCGTGTACATTGTACTCTCCATATTTTCATCACAAACTTGTTAAACGATAAGGCTCAATCAGCAAAATTGGCACATTTAGGCTAAATTTCACAAATCGTTATTGTTAATTTTTTGTCAGCATTGTGTGAGCAATTGGCTTTTAAAAGAGTTCTGTGATAAAGCTCAGAAAAAGTGATGTCACAAGGGTTCTGTCGTTCGAAACCGGCTAATATAAGTAGATCCCTTCTAATGTTGTCCAAAATAAGCGCGCACAACAATATTGAAAGAGAAGCTCACCAAAGAGCCCCTCGGGGCCTATAAGTGCCTCAAATTTATTTATTTAAGTGCAATGTGCACCACCCCATAGCTTCTATATAATTGATGGCCTTGCATTTAATCCACAAAATCAATAAACATTTTGGAAAAGTCATTAAGCAAAAGATGAGCACAAAAAAACAAACAAAGGGAAATCAAATTAGAATTCAAATGATTAAAGGAGATTATCGATCAGTCTATGATCACCGGTTCTTATCAAAAAACACCAGAAGGATATGGTTATTATTGAAAATATCAATTATACGCACAATATTTCACATGGTAAAAATTACTGAAATTATAAATGTTACAATAGGCAACCAATAAGATAAATAAAAGTAATGATATTGATCATAATTAGAAAGATCAATAGACAATACAATACAGTAGTAGTACAGTGTACCTAATAAATAGTAAATAGCAAAAATAATAAAAATCAAATAAATTCAAAAATAAGTAGTACAATGAAAATATGGTACATTTTTAAATGCGCATTCATCATTCTTCATTATCCTCGCTTTATCAATATTAATACTTATATGCTGTGTGACAGCAATTAAATATTGAGAAAATGCAGTGTGAAAGACAGAGAGAGAGAGTGCGAAATATAGTGTTTGTGTAAGAATACATACAGTAGCACATTGGAAGCCCCTCAATTTATAACGGCTCGCGCTTTGTATATCATTGTCATTGTAACAAAAATTATTGAGGTGTGAAATTGCACACAGGGGATAATATGAAGCTGATCTTGTATACTGATCGCATTAGGATCGTTCAATAGTTTTTTTCTTCACTGAAATTCTTCAATGTCATTAAATTAGCAGCTTGATGTTCCATTTATAATTGCAAAAACCGGATATATACTATAGTATACCATTATAAGAGCAAAAGCAAAAAAAAAAACCAAACCAGGGTAATTGGTAGGAAGTCCAAGTTGAGAGCGTATGTTTACCTACACATCATTATTTGACACAATGAATGAGTACTGACTGCATTCACTGTACTGTTGATTCAATTTAGATAAATTTGATTGATCACCAAGTCAACGTACGTACATACTCGTAACTCAACAACTCGTACGATTGACTAGAACGAACATTGAGTGACATTCGGATAGCTACGCTATACCAGCAAAATGCTATTATTTCTATTCGTACTCGTAAAAGTATAATATAATACGATACGTACCTACATGGCATTACAATAGGATCAAATTCAATGAAAATTACTCTCATAGAAAATATTGTATGAGAAATGTGCTTATAATGAAATTGCAGCTAAATTTAATTGTGTCACCAAAAAAGAGACAACCACGAAAAAAGATATGAAATTACACTGAGAGAAAATTACATTCAAAAAATGAGAGAAAAAATTAAATTTTAAAAATGTTTATAATTTTAACTTCAGTTCAGCTTAGATGACTTGGATACCCTACACAATGATAGCTCGAAGTTCGAAAAAAATTTTCTGATAGCGCCTACTCTCTCTGAGAGGACACACTTAGGCCAAAAAGACCCATTGTGATACCACCGAGCTTCTTTTCCAATACTATTGTGCGTGATATATTTTGACAGCATTAGAAGGGACCTACTGATATTAGTCGATTCCGAACGGCAGAACCCTTGTGACATCACTTTAACTTAGTTTTGCCACAGAGCTCTTTAAAGAGGCATTTTTAGCAAATTATTACTGTCGGAAAAATTGCCAATTCTTGTCGACAGGTGGGTACCCTTCGAAAGAAAAATCTTTTCGATAATAAATTTTCGTTATGCTTCAGCCGGGGATTGAACCCACGACCTACAGACCAGAAGGCCTACGCAATAACCACTGAGCTACGACAGCCACTAAATTTATTAAAAGTGTTTAAAGAAATTACACCGCTTAAGTCAAATATATGAATTTTATAGGAGAGCGGTTTTAAATTTCTGAGTGAAAACAGTAAATCAACAAAAACTCGATAAGTCGGACGAATTTCGACATTTTGAAGATGTCAGCAGCTCTTTTATAATCCCAAGTAGGTAATTACCTACTATAAAATGAGAATTTGAATTCCTTCTTCCACAAGGAAATCGACTCGAAAGACCTAAGCGAAGCTCGACTTAAGAGGTTACTGCATTTTGTCACAGACAACAACTTTCTTTATTTCCACTAAATTTTTAAGTTGCATTTAGAAAATTTATCATTCTCAGTGTACAGAATAATTGTGTTGTACATCAAGTTTCATATTTTGCAATACGCTGGCACATGATTATCCTTTCATTCACATATTACTTATATTTATTCAACGTAGTTGACTTATTAGTGCACAAATTAGTTTTCATGCATTGTCAGTCCCTCATCAGTTTATATACATATGTATGTATGTGCTACATATATACAATATATTGTAGATGATACACAAAAGCAATAAACTACTTACTACGAGATTCATTGTATAGAAAGTCGAAAAGGACACCCTAAGGATATTAAGTACTCGCACATGTACGAGTATATGTTCATATGAGTGCCTGAATGTATTTTGTTACATTTTGTTTTTTTTTTTTTTTGTTTTTTTGTTGCTGCTCTTTTTTGTTTTCGAAAATTAATTTTTGCCAATTAACTCTAAAAGTCATTCATTCAGAATTATTTTTATTTTGTTGTTGTTGATGTTGTTACTTTTCTATCACAATTCTAATATGAGCATACATGGAAAGCAGATCACTTTTAATGTTTATCATTATTCACATCATCGTCATCATTAAATGATCACTCATAAAGAAAAGCAAAAATGTTAACAAATAATTTTATTAAGGGTTGTTTGAAACAGTAGCAGCAGTAGGTTTTTTTTTTTATCGAAAATAGGAAAAGAGTATTTATAATCAAAATGAAGCACAGGACATATCAGTCTTTAAATAGGGATATCCATTTTTTTACTACGACAAATTAAAATACGTTAATCCATTATTTTGTGGCAAACGATTGCTCATTATTTCTTAAATTATCGTCGGCAATAAGATTGATTTAAAATATAGATTAATGTACAATATTTTATGTACACGCGCATTGCTATTGGGAGATATTTTCACATGAATAATTCTATTTGTAATTGTTGAAATCATTTGTTCATTTTTTGCATGATTTATTGTATAACTTTCTGTGGAAAAGTGGAAATTACTTATATAAAATACTTAGAATCTCACAATCAGGCATCTGTGATATTATGATGTCGCCGTGGGATTTCCTCAGATCTATCTATAACTACAGACGGCTAATAGCCAAGGTTCAAAGAATGTCTGCGGTGTTGACAACAGGACCTCTAAGAACCACTCCGTCAAAATCATTCTACTCGCTATTGCATCTATTCCCTGTGGATCTATTTGGCAAGCAGAGAGCGCTTATATCAGCAATAAGGCTAAATATGGCTTCACGCTGGGCTCAACCAGTATACGGGCATTCAGAGATCCTGGGCAAGTTCACTACAATTCCGAATGCCATCGACTATACCATTCCCATACCATGCTTTGACAATAGATCCTCATCCCATATACCCTCTAGAGAAGAATGGAATAGGGGTATTGTCAACGAAACTGAAGTATAATTGGTACAATTCTAAACAGATGGCTCCAAATAAGAGGGAAAGGTATGAGGTGGCGTCTGATTCTTTACGCGTTAAGCTTAAGTTCCGATTACCCCGCTATAAAGGAGGCGGCAATGTAGCTTCGCTGTAATACAATATTTTTCAAAGATATTTATATCAACACCGACAGTCAAGCCGCCATTAAATCTCTCGCAGGAACGTTCGCCAAATCGGCACTTGCCCTTAAATGCCGCTCAGCTCTTAACGAGCTAGCGGAGCACTATAATATACACATTGTACGGGTACCGGGGCATAGGGATATTCCAGGGAACTGTGAGACAGATGAATTGACGAGATCGGACACTAGGTTGCCCACAGATCTATGCATCTCATCAAGCATGAATTCCGCTTGCAACATGCAAGCTTTTTGGAAAGTCTGGCCAACTCTTGACAATAGAGGAACTCGTGCACTGTTGTTAATGAGTAGGAAAACTATCAGTAATGTAGTTGCCGTACTCACGGGCCATTGGCTTGTGGGTAGGCTTGGTTTACCGGCCAACGATTTATGTCGTAGCTGCCAGTACGAGGAAGATGAGAAAACTGTTTACCACTTCCTCTGTAGATGCCCCGCCTTAGGGAGTGCCTTTTTTTACAGATACCATTGATCTAGCACCCATGGATGTCAGGGACATTGCTCTATTAATTAGGAAATCCCAATAGTTCCGTTTAACAGAAGTAGCAGGATCGAAAACATCATTGGTGGACGGTAACACAATGGGCTAATTTTTGGCCTAAGTGTGCCCCCCCTTAGTGGGCGGCCGCATAACCTAACCTATAACTATTAGATAATTCCAACCTGGCCATCATAAAATCATTTAAACTTTGAAATTCAAAGCATTTAATTTTGCAAAATATCATTTTTTTACATTTAAGGAGTAACCATTTACAATATATCACTGCAAAAATGTGACACTCATTCAAATTCACAATAAATGGTATTGTAAAATTATTTGGCATTTGACTTTATGCAAAATTAATGCCAGTAAAATCAGTATCAATATCAGACTTTATAGCTTAAATGTAAAGTGTGTATTTTATGTTCAGCATTCAGATACAAATGTCAGTTTCAATTTGCAAATTGTCAATGGAAAATGTTAATTGCCAAAAAGAGTCACAAACACTGAGAGAGAGAGGGATCAAGATGAAGAAGCCAAAGCCAAAGCCAAAGCCAAAAAAAAAAAAAAATAATAACAAATAAAAGGCTAATAAATTAAATTTTCATAATTTCACAATAATTTGTTGGCCAACACAAAATACTACATGAATATAATGGCATCCATCCATATATACATACATATGTACTCGTACTACAGCTTAACCACAACTGTCTCTAAAGTTGATAAACAGCCACTTTTTGCACTTTTCGTTTCCCATGAGCAGGGGGATATGTTCTTGTCTCTCTCGAAGAATCATTTTAAAAGTACATGTATTTTTTATTTTTTTTTTTATTAAGAGTGTTTTCCAAAGGAGGGAAAAACCTACAATATATTCTATATTGTGGGAGAGAATGTTGCAGAATATAAAATTACATTTACCACAATCTAAACATATTAACTAAATCATCTTTAAAATGTATGAATGTGCTCAGAAGTTCTATTGCCTTGCTGTTTGTCATATTTTGTTTGTTTCTCAAATTCACATTTCTCTGTGTGTTTTGTGGCTTTGCCCCCAAACCTAATGTAATGGCCACGTAAATGTAAATTGGAGTTAATGTACTAATATTGTACATAAATACACAGTCATGTCATTGAATAGTAATGGGCGGTTGAAGTGGCTATTTTGAAAAAAAAAAAAAATTGTATATATTTTTCATCCACGAGACCCCAAATATTGAAGTCGTTTTATCTGTAGTCCTGGACAGAGACACAGATAATGGTTTATTGATTCTTCTTCGTCTTCATCTCGGCAGCCCTTACACAGTCCGCTCGTCGGTATACGCCAACGTTGAAGCATTGGCGCAATGGCACAATGCCCAGTAAGCACCCCGGTAAGAATTCTAACTGCAGGCTTCGCTAAGGACAATAGTACTCTCTGACCATCGCGTTACAAGACATTTGATAATATCAAATCTGAAATATGTACATGTAAGCAGAACTATTTATTATCGACTAACAGAGTGATGCTAAAATACCATTTTAATTCTAAGGTACATCGAAGACATCAGAGTCGCTCCTGCAATATGATCATCCAGAAAAATGTAATTGAGATTTTATTACTTACCGAATACAAACACACACACACACATGCATACATATTTACTAATACAAACACAACAATTCAGGAAAAAAGAACAACAATAACAAAAACAAAACATTGTTGAACTACTAGCCATAATTCTTGTAGTTGTAGTTGTAGTTGTAATATGTAGTTGTATTGTAATAATACTTGCTTCTAGTAAGAACTTTTTATTTGACATAGGCACTTACTAACAACATTAACAACAATAACAACAATACTACAATAATAATAATAATAGCAATAACAATAAGAATGTTGAGAGAAAATTAAGCAGATATGTAAGATATACATACGAACACTTACACATACATATGACTATATGATATGATAAAGCTATGTACATTAGGGCAGATCAAATTATTAAACGATTTGAATTTATTTGCATAAAATTCAAACTGGATAATTTAAAATTTTTTCCCCAAGAAAACAAATTGAAGTTTTAGATTGAAGGATTCGGCGATTTTTTCAGTTTTTTGTTATACAAAATCATACATTTTGTAGGAAAGCCCATCTAAGCGATAGAGATAGGAAGGAGGTAAATAAGTTTGGAGAAAATGTTGTTAATGAAGATTAGTCATACATCTCATTGTTGCTTTTAGTTATTTTTACGTTCATTTTGTATGGGAACGCCTTAAGGGTTAAGTAAGTTCGTAGCAAATATTGGCCTATCATAAATTTTATCCCCCTAGGAGCACTTTGAAAGCAGTGAAAGATAATTTTTGTAAAAAACCTCAATATAGTGCTTCTAATTACAGAATTGCCTGCAGAGTAGTGATATGTCTGACTGATACTAATGAATTTGTCCTCCCTAACATTTTCTCCATTTTCTTGCTTACTTCCTATCGACCATACTTATGTAACTACTTTACATACCCTGCAGCCTTGTTTGAATTCTACCCCGAAATTGATCAGTTTATAATTATACAATATATTAACCATCGGTTGTTCTACTTGTTTTGGCAATTGCATTGGTTTTTCAGGGCAATTTTATGCCCCAATGTTTTTTGTATGGAAATCTGATAAAATCATGATTTTGTTTTATAATTTTGTATTTCATTTATGAGTTTTTATTGTACAGAAAATGGTTATAAAATAAAGACAAGTCATTTTGATCGATTTTCAATAGGTTCAGTATATCTAAGATCTGAAAAATCTCCAGTATCAAAACAATATAAAAATGGATTTTGTTTATTGTTTATTTGTTTCATATCAGAAAAATATCCTAAAATACATAGTTAAGAGATCTTGGACTGTTTTCATAGAAAACCCCATTTTTGTTATTCAAAGTTGTCAGGGGCTATTTTTTAAGCTCGAAAAATAAAAATACTAAAATAAGCCCATTTTAATTTCTGAGACTATGAATATGAATATGAAGAATCAAATGCCAAGAAACAATTGTGAAAAATTGTATTGTAAATATAATCATTTACGATTCACTGTTCAATGGTCACTGGTCACTGGTTCACTGGTTCACTGGTCTATCACCAGTCTACTTGGCTGCCTGGACAATATGTTCTCTCATGTGTGTGTGTGTGACTGTGTAGCTACTTATTTTTGCTTGAGTATGACAAAGAATTAAACTATTTGACAAGGCTTTTAGTGTTATTTAATTTTTGTTCTTGCTATTGTTGGTATTCCTAATAATAGACATATATTTATAAGTGCATATTCGTACATTCTGGTACATGTAAGCTTATTCACAACCCAGAAAACCAAATCGATCCAAAGAATATGTAATTTCAACTTATATTTTGGCTCGTAAAAGAATTTTAATTAGAATTAATTGCGATTCATCATAAAACAAGTTTTGTAAATATGCTTTATAGAAGATTTCTTAATATCGGATCTTAGAAGACGATGTATTCGAATGAATTGGATCAATTTATTTATTTATGCCATCGTACATATAAGAATTCTCAAAGTCATTGCAAAATTACGATTTTCTTTTGAATCATATATCAGAGTGAGTACCAGAAAATGGTTTATTGGCATAGGTGGGTATATCGTGTGTATGTGTGTGTTACAGACTCATGAGTATTATTGTAGTCATAGTAGTAAAATATATGTAGTTAAACATATGTGATAATTGAATTAGAATTGGCTTGGTAAATGCTTTTTACTAATGACATCACTTTCCAAATGGCATAACAAGAAGCTTCAACTGAATCTGAAGCTAGAAGGGGTGAAAAAGATGGAGAGTAAGAAAAACTTTTTAAGTAAACACCACAAGCAAATATATAACAATAACATACATATTTGTACTATTTTGCATACATCTTAATTATTTTCTCAAGATGTGGAGAAAAAGAGGAGAGGAAGGCATTATGGTTGGTGGTTTGGCTTATGTAATTACATAGTATTACGACAATGTTGACGACAGTAACACTTGAAATCATTTGCATTTGCATTTTTGCCAAACAAAAATTTATCCACCACACACACATAGTATATATTTTCGATCAAGAAAAACAACATAAAACAATCATATGTATGTATGTACATACTCGTATCTTCTAATTATACTCATATTCATATCATCTAGACATATTTGAAGCAATTTGGCGGCATACGGCCGAGTAAAATCGGTGGGTGGTATGGCATGAATGGAGGAGACACATAGGCAAGTACAGTGTAGTACTTGTTTGTAATTATAGTATATAGAGAGATATTTAATTAGTAAAATGTTATTAAGCCAGTGAGTGAGTGTATGTACGAGTATCTATGAATACTCGTATGTCATATGGCAAATGGTAAAAATTATATGTTTTCATACTTACACTAAGCATGCTCATATGAATGTGTGAACAAATTAAATTCAATTTACATATAAGCAAATATCATTGGGAGTGTGTGTGTGTGCGTGTGTGTGAATTTATATCAATATGTGTATATGTAACCACGAAATGGTGTTTTTCAATCATGTTTACTGTTACGTATATCAACCAATGGCACCAGAAAACTTTATATTCGAATATCTGCCATTTCAATTTGAAATCACTTTGCAAGTAGCAAGTAAGTACTTGATTATTTTGATGATTTTCAATATTTTTTTATTGTATTTACGTATCCTTCCAGTATGTAGTAAAATTCAATGCATAATATTTTTCTAACCTAGAATCATTTAAGCTCAGCAGTGGATGAGGTAGAGGTTAGGATGAGGAAGAGAAAAGATAGATCGAAAAGTACTTCATTACAAACTACTTTAGCTCTTTTAGTCGCTCAGAAGTCTGTCGAGGACTAGGGAATGTATCACGTCCGTTCCCGTAAGGTACGTCGTCTCATTTTACTCTGCATTATCTACATCTTCTTTCAGATAGTATACGCAATTTGAACTTTTAATGATATATATTGCTCTGGCATATGCTGGTCACACTTTAGGTCGAAGAACCTCTCTTTCTAATGCTAGAAGAAAAGTGTTACTTTCATGTTGGGTTTTTGAATAGGCACTTGGTCGTTTTGCAGATGGTTGACCCAGGCAGTCATTCGTTGTGAATGCTGGTCACTTAGCGCTTGATCCGGGTTACAATCTCTGCTCAACTCAATCCGATAATTTGGTCTGGTTTCATTGCAATATTTACATATCGTTTCTCCTGAACACCACAATGTCCCACAAGCTAAATATATTGAAATAGGTTTCTCCTAGAGACAGAGTCAAGCTTTGACTTTCATTCTATTTAAATTTTTGAAGCCATTAGTGTGGTTTCTAGGGTTTTAGTGCAGTTTTTTCTGAAATATCCATTCCTCGACTTGCAGTATGGAGAACACTTGAGACTTCTGAAACCGAAAACCGATGTCCAACCGCCTATACCAATAAAGCATTTGATATTTTCATTCAGAAGTCACATCGTTCTTGATCTTACAGTCGTTGGTGTAGAAAATGTTTGTTGTCTCCTAAAAATGACTCTGAATTTCTCCATTGTTTCCTCGTCGTAAAGCTGATGTTGTATTTTCTTTCAAAATTTACTCCAACTATACCTAAGGAAGACCTAACCTCCGGTGGAAGGACCAAGTACTGGAAAACTGGCGCCAGCTAGCAAAGAATAGAGATGACTGGCGAAGCATGTTATTTTCGGCCTAAATCAATATTCGGTTGTTATGGCCACATAAGTAAGTAAGTATACCTAAGTGTGTGCCGTAGCTCATTGGCGTGGGTTCAATATCCGGCTGAAGCACAACTTTCATATCGAAACAATTTTTCTTTCCAACGATACTCACCTGTCGGTAAGCAATTGGCAATTCCTCCAGACAGTAACAATTTGTCATGCAAAAAAGTGCCCTGTGACAAAGCTCAGAAAAAGTGATGTCATAGGATTCTGCCGTTCGAAACTGGCAAATATAGGTAGGTCTCTTCTAGTACTGTCCAAACGTTTAACACGCACAATCGCACTGGAAGAGAAAAACGGATAAAGGGCCTTTCGGTGCTTATAAGTGCTACTTATTAATTTTTGTTAGTTTGATACCCAACGGACAAACGTTAACATCAGAAGCAAAGGGTATATATCGACATCATCTTCAAAAACCTTTCAATGCCCAGTGTAACTCTCATTTTACTATAAATGACACATCGTCGTCATTACTTCTCCAAGCAAGTCCAACAAAATGTCCCACAATGTTTAAGCATGCGCTTCTCTGAAATATGTTTATCACCAAACTTGTGGACTTTACCATTGATTGGTGTTGTATATATCCAAATTGCAACAGCAGGTTTCAGATCACAGGGTTTTGTTAAGGACTCATCGGCACACCTTTTGCGCCCGATTCACCTTCAGCTGGGCATTTCTTTCTTTCTTACCCTAAATAATGCCTAGATATTTTACTTCAGAAGAGAAACTTAGAGCTATGTCTTTCCAGCTTCTAAAAATCCAGCAGCAACAAATCTACTATGAATCCGACATCTGAAATAGTATCGATAGATATATGCGTGGGAAATTTTTCCAAAAAGGTCTATACTATCTTTGTTGTTGACTTTATTTTGACTATTAGTAACGCCCAACTTCCACGAAACATTAAGAATAGAAGAGTCCTCGTTTGATTATACTCTCCTGAACTGAAAACTCACGCATTAGTCACAGTTCAACGACACTCACTCACAATTTACCGTTGGCCAGTTAAATTTAGAAGATTATTCCACAAAATGGAGAGACTGAAAATTACTTTAAATGATGCTGAAAGAGTAAAAAATTCCGTATGACGTCAGAACATACGTAACAGTCCCATTCTCTTTCTAGTACCACATCGTACTACAATCTTCTTCGGGAATGGATATTTTTACAAACAATCATTATGCTATAAAATCGATTGCTATGCTATGTATGTATATTTTTCCCCGACTTCAAAAATATGCCAAATTAACATATCAGAAATATGTAAATTAAATTGAAACATAACATAGAGTAGCCTAATACAAATTATTACAACAAATTTGTAGAATTCAATAATGTTTTCAATATACAATTCCATAAAATCAATGATAATGACATTAATAAATAATAAGATTTTGATTTGCATGAAATGGAAACAATACGCAGACAGTAAAATCGAGTTTGGAGAGTGAGAGTGAGATAACAAATTAATTATATGGCAGCATATGTACGAGTACCATATACTAGAAGCAGGAACAACAAAAGTGTATAATTTAATGATATAATGAAACAATATGTTACATGCTACATTGTATGTATGATGACTTGAATGTTACAACTGTCACTGCTGCTGCTGCTGTTATTACTGTTGATGATGATGATGACGATTTTACAATAAGAACTACAATAGCAATACTATGTAGGTATACAATATAGTTATGTATAATAACAAAATGCCAATTTATCATCAAATCAATTGTAATTTGTATTGTATTATATTGGTGGTGTACTCGTATGTACTTGCATATAAACAACATATTTGTATATGTAGATGACGATTGTGTCGTACTTGCATCCATAGACCACAATAATAATCGCCTTATGCCGCCACGCCTCATTACAATGTTGATACTCGTCGCTGTACAGAGTTGTACGCCAATTGAGTATTACAACAATTATTAAGACCCTCCTTCAATATCTGTCCCATCATTCATTCATTCATATGCTAGTGTAAATGCTGCAAACGCTCACCCATAGGAGAGAGAGAGCTCTAGCTGATGTCAATTGCACATGTTGCATGTGTTCTTCAATTCTTGCACCATTCATCTATTCGTGCAATGTAGACAGTTCATCAACTTTTGAATTTTTTTTTTTTTTTTGTGTTTTGAATATCATTCAATCATGGTAAGCAAGTAAATGAATAAGAAATATGAGAATAAATAAACAAATCAATAAATGAAAATGTGATTTTTTTGTTTGTTTTTTAAATAATTTCTAAAACGATATAATTTATTAAGATGGTTCATTTGTATAACAAGCAATTTTCGGGGCGCAATTAGACATTTCACCAGTCCTACAAAAATATTTTGTTACTCGTAATGCAGTTGCCGAGGTACTGCCGTAGCGGCTTTGAAAATTTTTAAATATTATAAGGTTTAAAAAAATGAAAATTAAAAGGAAATTACAAAAATTGGCTGTATCAGTAACTTGGGTAATTTATCTGCGCATGCTTCGACATCCGACAAAAAATATGTCAAGCATGATTTATTGAATCCACAATTCTTCGTACCAATTTGAAAAACCTGCTTCAGAGAAAAACGTCAAAAATTACAGTAAAGCAATGAAACACCAGCGTTAGCTTCATTGAGAACTAGTAGTTCACAAACTAAACCAGATCTATAAAAATAAACGTTCACATGTTTTAGACGAGAAATGAATGCAAATAAAAAAAAAAGTCACAATTTTGATAAGATCACAGAGTTGAGCCGGCTTAATAAAAACAAAAATATTAATTGATTGCATCTTAATGCCTTTATCTATAAATAATAATTGTATTGCAATAAGAATAATAACAAAAATTTATACAGCAGCATCCCACATTTTAAGCCGTCTTCAAAAAAAAAAAGAGGAATTGCGGCTTGAAATAATAAATTTTTTATTTCATAGCAGCCTAACTAATATCATCGGCTATTATGTTTCCCTTTACACCTTTGTGTTCCGAAGCACAGCGAAATCAAACAAGGAATCGTTGGTACTAGGGAATCTAAAAAAATGTGACCTAACTTCACATTAAGTATTGTTATGCGTACTCAATTTGAACACTATTGGAAGGAACCTAGAATGATTAGTCAATTCCGAACAGTAAAAATCTGTCGCAAAGCTTTGTCGCAAAGCTGTTTTTGAAGCCTTTTCATGGTTGCTTTCGGAAGAATTATCACTAGCTTGCTTCCGGGTTGTCTTAAAAAAAAATTTTTCTTCAGTTAACAGAACAAGAAATCAGTGCAACCAACTGTAGCACAGTTTCGATAGGCATTTCTAAATGATTGTATTTTCACGTTTTACAGAGAATTATGTTCAGTCTGACTGTCACTCCTAGCAATATTGCAATGAAATGCGTATGTAATTTCTGCTTTACTGTTCTGCATCCATAAGGTTTTTTGATTGCGGTTCAGATTTTCGTATTTTTAAATATTTTGACATTAAAATGGAATTCTTGCAATTTCATGGCAAATGCCTGGTGTAGCTACGAGGCATTGAAGCCGTATGGATTAGTTGTGTATTTGTATGTAATAAAGTAAAAAAATATTTGTAATTTTTTCCATAATTTTGACTTGGCATATCAAGCCTAATATCTGCATTAAATTACCCTACATTCAGTAAAAGTAACCCAAAATGGTTTTGTCAATTGAATTATGAAACAAAAGAAGATACAAACAAAAGCTGAATATTTTGTTTTTTTTTTTTTTTGTATTTTACGAACTATTAAAATAAGTCAATTTAAAGTATTTGACCATGAGTAGGATTGTTGGTGACCTTTAAAAAGTCAATGTTCTCTCCTAAAATGTAGTACGATTAGTCAACACGTGAGGTAACAGAAAGTGAAGTAAAGTGATGTCAAAAAACGGAGTGCGATTAGTCAACAGGAGGATGAAACATCGATCTACATCTTTTGCGAATGTTCGGCCTTGGCCAGACTTGGCCATCAAACACTTTCAGCTGAGTTTCCCAACACTATCTTCAATCATCAAATGTCCGTCAAGACCTCGTTTGGTCGCAGTACCCGTAACACTTGTGGTTGGCCCTCAGAGGTATCATTCGTAGGGCTCATATCCTCTAACAGACCTAGGGCTGATTTCGCGTGGTCCACTTGATGAACTAGGAGTATGTCCTTGCTCCAATGGCAAGCTCTCTTTTGATTGATTGATTGATAGTCCCCACGGATAGATCAGTCCATATGCTATATGAGTGGTCGAGAGATTGCTAGGTATAATATAAAATAGAAATATGATTGAGACAAAGTCTCTCTTCTGACATTTTCTGACATTACGTCGCCTACCAATCTACGTGTTGACTAATCGCACCATAAGAAATGCTCCGTCCTTGCTGTTTACGTCGCCATTTTCCTTGGCAATACTTCGAACACATCATAATTCAGCGCTAATAAAACGCATAACAAAATTTGCAATTTGGATCTGTATTAATCCATATTTTAAATGATTTCTTCTGGATATAAACATATCGTATTTGTTTCTTTTTTCATGTGGCTATGTAATTGAAATTCGTCTATTGCCGACAGCAAATTATCGCTTTTGCAACTGAAATATAAAAATTACAATCATTTCTACGTCACTAAGTGTGCCTATGTAGTAAATGTGTAGGTAAGTAAAAAAAATATTGAAAATTATTGAATATACCTACTTCTTTTTTGATGCAATTTATAACATATCTGTTTTCGAAAAAATAGCGAAGGGGGAAGCTGACATTTTTTATTAGATTTATTGATGAGCATCAAGAAAATATGAATGATAGCGCATTTATGTAGAGCAAGAGAGGGAGAGAACGGGAGATGATCCCATCAGAGCGAATGCAATCAATTGATTACCGTTGCTGCTGCTGCTGCTGTTGATGCATTGCACTGTTGCACGGCCATTTTATTGCATTTGCAGTGAAAAGCAATGCAATATTCAATTGAATTTGTGATTTCTTCTCGCAATTTCGCGTTTTTTGTATTTTGCGAACTAAATTCAAATGATTTGTTTTTTGTGTGTTTCTAACGCTTCCATATTGTATGCTTTTATAAACGATGAGTATGTATATATGTGTGTGTGTGTGTGTGTGTTTAAGTGGCTGTATGTTTGAGAGTAACACATTGAATCTAAATAGCATCATAAATCAGATCAGATGGCATTCTATGTTTGCGTTGCTATATTGCCGCCGCCGCCGCTGCCGCCACTATGAATGAAGAATATGATATATGTGAAAGGCATTATTCATTGGCCGAGGAAAGTGAACAAAAAAATCAAATAGATGAAAATATCCACACCACGTATATATAAGAGTATATACCAATTTTACATATGTACATGTGTATGTATGTATATGCCATCAATATGAGCAATAAAGCAGCAAGGTGGGCAAGTCGTTGTCGACAGGTATGTAGTATGGCACGGCATGGCATGGCATCAGCGAAAATATTCCATTTAAATGCCAAAAAGTGCGGAATATTCGTATATATCATTGAGACAGGTGAATTGTATTACATAGATGTGATGAACGTGTTGGTGTTGGTGAGGTGTGTGGAGTGTGGTGTATGAGTTCGACAGCAGGCGTCATATGATTCTTGTTATAGTGCTACGATATACATTTGCAAGTATGTATGCCACTACTTTTATCTCTCTCTCTCCTCTCTCTTTGTCCAAAACGAAATGAAATCAATTTATAAATATTATTTATTCAATGAATGGCTACCTTCACGCGTGTATATTATTTCATATCGATGGTATGTATAAGATCGGGTCGCTCATCGTACAGAAAAAAAAAATGTCAAATGTTCCTTTTTTTATCATTACTTTGGCACTTAGATTCTCCAAATAGCCTTTTGGCTGACCATCTCCCTTGTAGTACTATCATGAGCTTTAAATTTGGACAGTATTAGATGAAACCTAACATATACATCTTTTAGAAACTTTCCCATGGCAAATTGTTGCTGTCGGAAGCAAATTGCCCATTGTTTTCCAAAATGTGGGCACCGTTAAAAAAACATATTTTTGATATTAAAGTCACCTCAGCCGGGAACCGAACTTACGACCTACCCACTACTATTATCAAATATTAGTAATTGCGTGCCGACAGGTGGACACCATTGGAAATATAATTTTGTTTTTATTTTAAAGTTGCCTTTCTTTTTTGGTTTTTATATTAAAAGGACTCGAACACATCACCTACAGATTCATGCACAGAAAACCAAAACACTAAGCAACTGAACTATGGCACACACAAGAAGCCTGCCTAAAATAAAAAATAAATATGTGGCACTTGAAGCCCCGAAGGCCTCATTGGCCGAGCTTCTCTTTCATTACTGTTGTGCGTGTTATATTTTGGACAGTATTAGAAGGGACCTACTTATTTTAGCCGGTTCCAAACGGCAGAACCCTTGTGACATCACTTTTTCCGAGCTTTGTCACAGAGTTCTTTTTAGAAGCTTTTTCATGTCAAGTTGTTACTGTCGCAAGAATTACCAATTGCTTGCCGACAGGTGGGTACCGTTCGAAAGAAAAATATTTTCGATATTAAATTTGTTGTGCTTCAGCCGGGGATTGAACCCGCGACCTACAGATCAGAAGGTCAACACACTAACCACTGAGCCACGGCACCCACGAAGCCTGCCTGCTGAGGGTTAAAATGCTTAAGTGCTTCACTGCAATATTCTACTCTAGGAGGTTGGAGGTATTTTTCTTCTTTGTTGATAAATGTGTCCCATCATATAGAACACCTTCTTCGTTGGAGCACCTCATTTAATCTGCGCGAATAAGATCGACACAACCCAACCGCTAGATTGTGATGTTGAGGATGATCATATCACTTACTTCTATCGAAATTCAGTTATGTATTGGATATAATCATTTCGAATAAAGCGAACGGTTGCTATTAGAGGATCGCAACGGAGTGATTTATATCAACGTCTATCAACATTTTTATGAACATGAAGGACATCATTCATGCAACGTGGTCAGAAAATTGAAGCCAACACTTGATAAGCTTAGTTTCAGGTTCCGTGATCTAAGACTGGTGATTGTGGAGGCGCTCATAATCTTTTCGCAGATAATCAGATCAACTTATTGTAGTTGATTCACCACATTTAACAATTTTAATCAATGCCAGAGGTTTTTCATATTTCTAGGTTTGCTAAATTTAGAATTCGCATTATTGAAATCGTCCGTGGAAATTATAAACAACTTATCGAGCTAGCTTTTTTAAGTTGCTGTGCTTTCCAAGACTCGATCCATGGGATTTCAGAAATTCACTGCGCGATGCTTGGATAAAGCGACTCTACACTGCAGAGTAAACCATACCATCACATAGAAGGCGCAATCAACCATAAAATCGCTAGCGAATTGGTTTGTGATGGATTCAACAAAATTGATCACCTTGTATGGACCATTCGGACCGTTGCCATACAAACGCTTGTTAATTGGCCACTTAATAACTTAATATATTCCCAAAGAATAGAACTTATAAATGTAGGTACATCATTCTCTACAGTCTCTCGATCCTCCATACACGTAAGCATGAGATATGTCCCATCTCTATTCAACTCTACAGATAATCCGCATACCTACCTATTATATTTTATGAGCCTCACCTTCTCTGGCACTTCGAATAATTCATTTCTGTCCACTATTATCCACCCAACTCTCACTCTCTTCTGTCACTGTCTTTTGCGCTCCAATCCCATATAAAATGTTTGATATTCATACGAGTGCCTTTGTACAATATTTTCAATATTTAAATGTGCACACCGCCATCACCAATACCTATACATACATATTTGCATATACAACTATATACAGAAATATATGTGGTTTGTATCCCCAATAATAGTACCTAGCTACATTTTTTTTTTTTGCACATATCGCGTGATTTCAGCAATTTTTTCATATTTAAAATTTTTGCTATTTTTTCTCTTTTTGAATGATTTATTTGCGCGCCACAAATGAAAACTGATAACTTGGTTGTGTGTGTACATATTTCTTTTATTTGATTATATTTTGTTGTTGTTGTTGTTGTTGTTGTTCCTTTGCTATCCACACGTTCTTCTTACACGACTCATATAGCATTTGAGTTACCAAAATCTTATATGCAAATATATTCGTGTATGTGTGGGTTAGAGTGAGTTGTTATGCTAGTTTTTCAAAACTAGAGTAACTACTAGATAAGTTTGATAACTGATGTAAATCGGAGTTTATGTAAATTTCTTTTATAAAATTCTATGAAATAAACAATAGGAAAACAAACCAAAAAAGAGAGAAAAAAAATTGCAAAACAAAAATGACGGTGGAAAATGAAATAAATCATAAAATAAATTTATGGCGGTTTTTCGTTTTCTAAAATATTAAAAATCCAATACATACATATATCACATCTATTTATACACATAAATATTATATTATACAGATACACACCTTAAAGCCGATTAAAATAATATAAAAGGTTTTACAAACTATAAAGTCAAACACTTTTCTTGAACCAGGTGCTAGGTGTCTCGAAGGGTAACTGATACTTTGATACTGATCGGCGTTAAATATGATGCCTTTTACAGGGAGTTCTATAAAAGATGTTCGGATGATAAGGAGGAATAAACGAAGAAACTCTTGCTCTGCGACTGTAAATGTCTTCAGAAAAATCGCCCCAAATATATTAGAGACGACATTCTTTTGCTTGCAAATTATTGATGAAATGTCATTTTAGCGGTTTTATTGACATTTTTCAACATGGTTGGTTGCTTGGTTTAGGTGCTAATGCTAATGTCATCTACTTTGTTTCCAGGAATTTCATTTAGGCTAGCCATTCCGAATTTCCCTAGAGTTCTATGTCGTAGAGCACCCAGAATTGGAATGGTGGAAAACCATCTCCTTGGATCCCTCTTGTTTGCAGCTTCGGTTTCTGTCGTTGTTGGGTCCATCCTATTTTCTCTGCATGGTCCCCTATCGGCTAGTGACCGGTAATAGTAGAGGTGATTCTGAAGATGTCTGTTCTTTTTATTCTTACCAATTCGTCGGTTCTTGACTTATCGTATTTAGGCCAAGTAGCATTTGCTATTTTGCAGGCGCCAGTTCTTGACTACCTGGTTTCTGTTTGCTTTCGAGGCTGTAGGTAGAGCTCTCTTTTGATGGCGCTAAGGAGGTTTGCAACAGTCACCGACTCGGATTCGCTGTTAGTTAACCACCCTTCTTGCCAGTTCGTCCGTTTCCGTTCGTTTCCTTTTATCTTCCTGTGACCAGGTACCCAGACGAGAGTGATGTCCATTTTGCGTGCTAGTGAGTTGAGCTCTTCCTTACATTATCTAATGATTATTGAGTTAGTTATCGGTGATATCGGTGATGCCAGAAGCCTGCCGCTTTGATATCTGACAAAATACATGCCTTTGATGATGTATCTGTATCTGATTGTTTAAAATCTTGCAAGCCCCTTTTATCCCTAGAGCTTTGGCCTGAAATATACTATACTATACCCGTATGTCATGATCGGCCTTACTATGGCAGTATACATCCAGAGTGCAATTTTTTCAACAACATAGTCACTTTTATTGTCTAGAAATTAGATTTGAGAAGGCTCTCAAGAGGTCTCAGGTCTTCAAGGACTCAGAGTCAAGAAAATTTGACACACAAAGGCCGGAGAAAGTGATTCGGTTGTGAGATGAGACCATTTATACAACATTTAAAGCAAGTAAGTGATGATGACGATCAACGCAAGAATAATTGAAACTGCAAGGTCTAACTCTTTAATGAATCTTCTCACCGCTCATAATAATCATAGCCATTGATACCAACAATCATTATCAGCGAATGGCATAAAAGCACGAAAACCTTAAAATGTTAATATTTCATGCTTTCCAAAGAGCTAAATTTGAAACAAAAAACATCACCATAAACATTATACTTCATACACACTTATCTCACTAATTTATAGACTCTATATGCTCTTTTATCTTTTTTAAAATCAAAAATGCAAAAATTATATGCACCCTATGTGAATGTATGCGTGTAAAAAAAACGATTTATAAATATCAGTGACCAACCGCCAGTGTTGTAGTAAATAAAAATGATTACAATCTCATTGTGTATTGGATAAAAATATTTACATACATGTTAAAAATTAAAGTTAAAAATGTACAAATGTACGTTCTGCATTAATTTACGTTAAAAAAAAAAAAAAGCAGAACATTCATTACATTGAATTGGCAGCACAATATTCAAGAAAATCCCACGATGAAGTTCAACCAACATATACGATTGTAATGATAGTAAGAGTGGTTATATTTTGTGGTTGATTGTTTATCAGTGTAAACAATCATTTTAAAATTTGCTCATCATTTAAAATTGGATTTTTTTTGTGTTGGTCGTTTTCTCAAGGGAATTCGATATGCTAGTAAATATGCTGGTGCCGAAGAAGAAGAAGATAAGTGTAAAAAATGACAGCTACGTGGACAAAAATTGATTCTAAGAGGGATGTACAAGGTACAAAGGATTTGAACGTGGACAAAAGTTGTCGCTGAAAGAGTCAAAAGAGATATTTCGTTTGGATACAGCGCGTCGAATCGATGAGTAATTTAAATATGGAAGCCATAACCATAGTAACTCTTTTACTCTTGTCGTTTCTAGTAACCCTCTACGCCTACGCCTAAAATCACAATTGAGTAGTTTGCATTAAACATATCTAAGCTAGCTGGCGTTAGTGTTGATCCTTGTGATGGATATAGCGTCTCTACAGATGTGGCACGCGTCTGAATACCACAAAACCAACCACATGTACACACAAGGTCACACAGATAGTGGCGCATGGGTGATGACGGATGTGTATGCAATTGGTGGTTTTCGCATTAAATGTTCAACTTGCTAACAAGAGAAACAACAACAGCGATGACATTGCGAACAACAACAACAAAAACAACAACAACAACGATTAAATGCTTAATGGTAATTTTATGATTTTTATTTGTCATTGTTGTTGCTCTTGTAATGATTACATGCATTTTACACGCATTTTACACACGCTCAATTACAATTTAGCGTATGTACGCATCACAATATTGTTATTATTGTATCAGCCTACTCCACATTACGTACGAGCGTAGTTAGTACTCATTTATAAGGACAAGATTGTGTAATATACATCGAATGAAGGGGAGCCAAATGATTTGAAGACACGTGTCGTGTCGCCTGCTCACGTGCCACTTGTGTGATTGTGTTCGTGAGTAAAAACTCACATACAATAACAACAAAGAAACAACAACAACAACAACAACAACAACAACAACAACAGCAGGAATAATAATGAAAATAACAGATTTGTCATAATTAGGGGTAAATAATATGATCTAATAGAGTTTTGCAATGTGCTTCAGCCAATAGTTACTAATGTGATACCATATACCATTTACAATACAACAACAACAACAATATGCATTCTTTCTTGACTGATTGATTACGTGTTGCGACGGCTATCATCGTTTTTGTTGTTGTGTCATTGGAGAAACACGGTGCACACCATTTTAATAAAAAAAAAATACCCCCACTAATACGCTGCTTTCTCATATTTTGCATTTAAAGGCAAACTCACAACAACAACAATAAAAACAACAACATATATACAATACAAATAAAATAAATTACATTTATTTAAGCCTAAAATGTCGTCTGTGCCATATAAATTCCCAGTGGGATATACTTTATATCATCACTTGAGCCCACTTCCTCACTCAAGTGCCTCTTGGCTGGTTGTTTGATTATTTCACATGGCTCATGTCACAGTGTGATATGGTATATATTTTCATATTCAATTTTATTTAATTTTTCTTTGAATACACCAAGCACAGGCAGGCAGGCAAGTAACCAATTCAACTCAACCCTCTTTATGAGCTGGCCAACCTATTTAAATTTTTTCTTTTCCCCCCCATGAGTCGTTTAGCTTTTTGACATGGACCGCCCACATGTCAGGGTTTTTATTTTTTCCCCCTTTTTTTTTTCTTATATTTCATTGGACTGCTTTGTGGCCTATGCAATCAGTTTGGCACATGAGGTGTGTAAAAAAATATAAATGGATTCACAGCACCGTTGCGTCAGTATGAGTTTCGAAGCTATGGTCTGAGTACAGATTATTACTCAAAACTGACACATCACGAATTTCTTTAATTTGTTTATGATAATTTACGGATTTATGTGATATATTTTTGAAGGTTGTTGTTTTTCGATTTCCATTTTTTTTTCTTTTCTTTTGTTTCCTTTGGAGAATACAAAATGTACAAAAGTGCATTAAAGATTTCAATGTAATATTCAATATGAGTACTACTCATTTTATGGATGTTTGCTCATTGCAAAAAATATTACCAGTTAACGCTTATAAAAGCAGAATGATTATTATGTTGAACTACTGTACCTGCAGTTAGGATTTGCCATTATTTTAGAAATTTTGAAACAGCTCTGGGATACAGCAAATGGAAATAACTCACAAAGCGTACATCACTTTCGTTTGTCGGGAGCCTGACACTCTGTTTAGTACCAACTGTAGAAGTTGTGGAAAATTAAAAGAGCAGCTCCAGCTCCAGAGCTAGATAAAAGTCATACTATCAAATTCAAAGACATCGCGTCAACATTCAATACGTTGCGGGTTGACGCATCGACTGTGATGAGTAAAAATCACTTCTGAATATCAATATTTTTTGTAGTGCTGCCGGACGATTTATTTCTCTTATACAGCAAAACAAGTTTTTTAACTTAAGAATGTCATGGATTTTGCATGGAAATGTCGCATGCTCCAGGTCTTATGATTATGAGCTAAAACGAAAATTAAAACTTGGCTGTAAGTGGATCAATGGTATATGTATAGGTATAGGTAAACACTAGGTAAACATTTGAATGAAGATAATTTTTTCAAAAAAATTTGATTTGATTTTTTTTTTAATCTTACCATCGAAATCACTCCACTGAATGTATGTGGAAAAAGTAGTGCAATAATGTCGGCAAACGCATTTTACCGCTCGACGCAGGTCACCGCTGTTCGCCGCATGTCACCGCATTTCGACGCAAGTCAACGCAGATCGCCGCAATTTCGACGCAATTCAACGCATGTCGACGCAATTCAACGCATGTCACCAAAGTTCGCCGCAATTCTTAATTTTTGGTTTTTGTTTTTAGTTTAAGCTTAGCCGTTTTACGTTTTCGCTTAGCGTTTTTCGATTTTTAATTGGCGTTTTTTGATGCGTTTATTAATTTTCGCTTAGCGTTTTTTGATTTTCGCTGAAAAATTATGTGGCACTAGACCCGGAAAGGCCCTTTGACGCTTAAATATCATATTTTAATTTATGAACAAAAGTTGTTGTTCACGTAGTGGATCACATTTATGGTAACATTTATGTAACAAAATCCGAAAATGTCGAATAAATATTTCCTGTATCAGATATATTAAGAATTATTCTATTTCTTCCTTACTTACTTACTTACTTACTTAAAGTAGGGTAACATGACCGGAATGGACCTTAAGTCGAACTGAGCTGCTTTTGAAATGTAATCGGCTGGACACCAAAAGAACAATTGGGGTTCTAACTGGACATTACCTTATTGGTAGGCACTCAAATACACTAGGGGCACCTTTTTACGACTATTGTAGAAGCTATCAGAATGTTGAAGAGCAAGAAATCGTAGAACACCTTCTGTGCGGTTGCATGGCTCTGTGCAGGAGGAGGTTCAATACGCTCGGAATCGATTCTTTTGACAGCATCACGGAAGTAGCAGCATATAAAACAACAAAGATTATTTCGTTCATTAAATCCACAGGATGGTTTAGAGAAGACCCAGTGGGATAAGGATAAGCTTCAGTGGGTCACAATGGGTCTACAAATGGCCCAAGTGCGTCGGAATCGACTCTCCTACTTAAAAAAAAATCCCGAATATATAGCTATTTTGAATTTTTGCCTTTTCGCAATATTTTTTATATAACCCAAAGAAATGACGAGACATGTAATTTATTTTTCAGCGTAAAAAAATTTGTATAGCCAGGTCCGGTCGGCTGCCCTATTATAATTCGCAATGCACAGTACTAGTATAGTTCATTATTTTGGAATAAATTTGAATAAATTCGTCTTCGAAAAGAAGGCAATCAGTATAAAAATATATTAAATTTAATGATAAAAATATTTCTTATTTCTCAGTGTTGCCGCCTATTGACTAATGACATTATTTTCTATGCGAAAATTGAAAATTCAAAAAAAGAGAAAAAATCAAATCAAATCAAATCAATCGTAAAAAATACAAAATAATATAAAAATTCGTAACATTTATGATTTAATGGGAGGGGGAGCTAATAGCACTGAGGTGGTTGTGGAATTGACGGTGGTAGTGGTGAACATATGCAAAGATTATAAAATTCAACACATATGAATGGTGTAGGCAAAAAAAAAAAATAAAAACACTGCATGAAGTAGAAAAATATAAAAATTTTATGTCGATTATGCAAAAAAAAAGAAAAAAAAAAAAAAACCAACACAAACATAACAACAAAATTTAAGCGCAGCACCATATCTTCCAACTATGACAGAGGTCATCATGCATACGCACATATCGAATATATGAATGTATTTATAATCATAAAAGGTACTAAAAGTCACACATGTAAAATGCACTAAAGGTATACACACATACTCGTACTGCTACTGCCTACTATGTAACGCAGAGCCGTAGAGAGTAACAGCAGCAGTAGCAGTAACATTGCAGCCAGTAGTCCCTTTTTTACGATCGAAACACAACCTCTTCATACGTAATAGGTATGAGTATTTGTGCTTTAAAATGGCAGCAAGTAAATGATGATGATGATTTCTGCTCTTGTTGTTGGTTGTTGCTGTTTTCTTCATCCTTTTCGCTGACTTCTCCTTTTTGCTGTTGTCGAACATGAAATTTTTATGCCTAAATATGACATTTTTGCTATTATTATTATTATTGTTATTACTATTGCTTGTATTGCTATTGTTGTTGTTGTTGTTGCTGATTTTTTTATTACCTACCTATGTTGCTTTTGCTCCTGCTGCTGCTCCTGCTCATGTTACTCATGACTAAGCAGCTTGCGGTTAACGCAAATGCACATTACTTTAATCTTTTCTTTTCTTTTTTTTTGCTGTTTACCTTTGATAGCCATGTTACACATATTTCTATGGTTGATTGGTTCATTGGTTCGCTGCTTTGAAAATCTATAATTTTTTATTACATACTTTTATTTCTAAAATCTTAAATATTTGTATACGGCAGCGCTCCATCTACATACTCGTGTTCATCATATACTCGTATGTATGTGCACATATATGTATTGGTGTATGAATATATCCATACCTGTTTGTGGTAATGCATGTGTGTGTCTTCATGCGAACCATTTTGTTTTATGACCCTTGATCGTATGCATTCTCATACTCTATGTATGACAGTGTTTCCGAAATCATAGATCGCGACGCAAATTTGGTTCATTACGATTATATTTTTGGGTTTAAAATATACGCAAATGGTCCTGCAATATTGGTTTTTCTCAATGTATCAATATTTCCAAAAGTATTTCAGTTCCAGAGACGCTTAATGTAGCTTTAGGTCTCTACGTAATTCCTAATGGCAAGCTTTGCTAACTCTCTCACTTTATTCTATGTTTTCTCTAAGTCTCCTAGGTCACTCGTTAGACTGCGCATTCATGTCATTCTGGGCTTTTTTCCTCTCTAAGTTTGTGGGGCTCCTAGACCAGTATTTAACGTAATATATGAATATATCTGATCAGTCCATAAGTTCGTGTGTCATTTCTTCAATAGTTTCCCAGTATGCGCTCTTTGCGTACAAAAAATGATTCGTGGGAGATAAAGGAACTATTTTTATTTCCTCTGATGTATTGTGTATTCAACAAGTGATTTTAATCGCGGATAGAATTACGCGTTGTTAAAAAATAAAATGGAATCTTTGCATGAGTATAAGAGGCATATTTTGTATTTTTTTTTTTATAAAAGTGAAAAAAATGCAACAACCGCTGCTACAGAAATAAATGCAACTCATGGTGATTGCGACGTTGAGGATGCCCCACGCTCTGGTCGTCCTGAGGTCTTTATCTCCACCGCCTTGCTGAAACTCGTGCAAGCTGAGTCAAGTTTGACAGTCGATATGATGACTGTAAGGATAAATTCATCATATGGAACAGTTTACAGGCACCTGGTTCAATTGAGCAAAGTTCCAAAGCAGGGAAATGGGTTCCGCATAAGTTTTCCATCACAAACCTTCAGCAGAGAGTGAATATGTGTTCTCAGCTTGAAAATGAGAGTTTCTTGAATCGTATTGTTACATTTTTTTTTTATTTTGGACGAAAAAAATGTCGTTTGCAATAATTCTGTTCGCAAACGCCAGTGGTTAGATAAAGATGAAACATCAGAACTAACCCCCAGAAATGGCCTCCTGTTGGTGGGATATGGCCGGTTTCATTTATTTTGATCTGCTGGATCCAAACCAGACGATCACAGCTGATTATTATTGCCATCAAATATCCAAACTGAATGAAGCACTTAAAAAAACACGACCGTCTTTAGTAAATAGAGCAAAGTCTTGTTTCACCACGACACCACAAGACCGCAGACCTCAAGACAGACCTTAGGCAAGTTGAACGAGCTCGAATGGGAGCTAATGCCGCATTTACCATACTCTCCGGATATTGCACCTTGCGATTATCACATTTTCTGCGGAATTTAGTCCCATTTAAGTAATAAGAACTACACCTCAAAAGAAGCTATAAAATGGGGTATCGATGCGTATTTTAGCTCCAAGGACAAACAATTTTTTAAGCAGGGGATTCAAAATTTGCCTAAACGTCGGAAAGACATTGTAAAAAATGCAGGAAAATATATTATTGATTAATAAATACTGAAAATTTATTTTTAATTTTTTTTAAAACCACCTAAGAAAAACACACGAACTTATGGACTGACCTGATACTTTATCCATTTCTATTCTTGCCGCAAAATCATTACTTTAATTAGAATTAAATGTATCAAGATTGATGTTGAAATTTATTAAAATGTCGAAATGTGTCAATTTTCTATTTGGTTTATATTCGTGAAGAAATAAGCGGAACCTGGACACAGGTCAAAACGAGACTCGGAAAAAAATGATCGGGCCTTCATTTTCTTTCCACGTCACTGGCATTGCTAATATTTAGTATTTTTTCTTATTACTTATATAAAATTATTACTTTTTGAGTTTTAAATAATTTTTTTTTTTTTGCTTTGAGTCACGGCAGCGAATCATTGAGCAGCATTTGAATTGCGAAAACGAATTCGGGAACACTGCCCTATGACGATTACTCTCTGAGCATACCACACCATTGCCACCATTTTGCTGTAAAGTAACTCATTCGCTCACTCACTGACTCAATGTAAATAATACCTAATAATAATAATAATAATAATAATAATAATAATAATAATAATCTGCATTTTTTTTTACGATCTAAAATTCCAATGATTGTTGCTACGGCTGTTGTTTCTGCACACACACACACACTCACATGCATTTATACTTTGATTTTTATAGTTTTACAATATGTTGTTGATTTTTATTTAGCATAATATCCAAAGGTACTTACATACGATATGAGCAAATTAAAATTTCATTTGCAATTGAGTTATTTTGTGAATCAGCACAGCACAGAAGTAGGTTGTTGGTAAAAATAAAAATTTAATAAATATAATTTTTTAATAAATAGCATATTGGCGTGCATATGATTCGAATAAATGGATTATGCATCCGATTATAGAGAGCCAAATGTGACATTTAAAATTCGCTTCAGCAAAATCCAAACAAGTTGCGACTAAAAAGGGAATTCCCGCAATTCTTGAGGAATCGTGCTGAAATTTTGGGAAAAGCAGATGAAAACCATATCACACATATCCCATACAAAAGTAAGTTTTTGAAAGTGTGATTTCACACTTTGTATACGAAAATATATAGATGTGCCCAAAAATGAGCCTATGCCAACTTCCAATATGACATTACGCTTATTTCACTACATATCTTATGGCATATCACACAGCCACCCGGTCATTTCTAAATGGACAACGGAGAAGATGCGATCATGATCTGTTTATATAAATCTTCGCAGCTTCCTTCAAATGGCTACAAATATGTGACATAAGTGAAAATATTCTTGCACCCTATTATAACAAAAACACACAAAAAAAAGCAATCAAATAACAGCAAATGCTAACAATTTATATTTTCAACTGAAGATTGACTGCCAATCATTTATCATAACACGTATTTACGCATTGTCTTTTCGTTTTGTTTTTTTTTTTAACGAATTTACGCATTATGCCGTGATTTGGCTACCACACACACACACACACACACACTCTACCATAGAGTGGGAGAGAGTATGACAGCGATATGAAGATAAACAACCAGCAAAAAAATGAAAAAAAAAAGTTAAATCAAAAGAGATGTAGAAAAAAAAAACAGAACACAAATTGAATTATGAAATCCAACTGTATGAACATGCCCTATGGATGATGGAAGGCAAAAGAGAGAGTAGGGAGTAGTAAAAGTGAAGCCTAAGGTGTATGCATATCCATATATATAGAGCACACGTGGGAAGTTGGCGAAAATAAATTGCTCCAAAAAAGTGATTCAATTACGAGCGCTCATTTGCCTTCTTTTCTTATCAAATGGTGTAGTGAGCGTGAGAAGAGCAAGAAGACTGAGTATGTGGACGACAAATTTCTTTGAAGCAATTGCTATTGCTGCTACTGCTGCTGATGGCAACAGTAGCTGCAATTTAATGATGGTTGTATGAATACATGCGAGTGTGTGTGTATGTGTGTATATCTATAGTACACTGATGGTTACAAACAATTTGCGCGTGTTACACTTTGTAAAATTATTACCAGCAAACGAATAAAAGCAGCAATGGCAGCCAGTAATATTCGTAGGTACTCGTACATACTAACAAACTGAAATGAAATGAAATGTTGCGTGCTCGCGTTTATTACCTGTGGCACAGCTGAGACACGCACCATTCCACCATCATCCCAGTACACACAGTTAGAGGGTCGGAAAGAGCACATTGCAAATAACATTTTAATTGCCACTTTAACGTTGGTCTTGCCGTTGCTACTGATTTAGCTGCTCCAGTTGCTTCAATGCGATTTTAATTTCAACGCAACAATAATAATGCGCGTTAATATGACGACAAATAATAAAAAATACAATAATAATATGTCTTAGACAAAGAAATAAAATAATAATAATTGTAACAACAACAACAACAACAACAGCAAATTCATAATCATACAAGTAATAATAATAAAATATGAAAAACGATGCTTGTACACAACTTGCTTATGAGGTTTCAATGTAATGAATTTACACATAAGAATACAATACTAGCTAATTTTATGACATCTACGTTGGTATAATACTACATAAGAATACATGCAAAAATTACCACCGAAAAATATATAAAAATATGTATTAATATCAGCAGCAGCATGTTTAGAAATTCAGCATAAAATTGTCAAATAATTACTATACAATTATTTATAGGGGAAGCGAGGGAGTCATTTTAATAAAAAATACACAAGGGGAAAAGGAAGATGATGAATAATGTAAATCAAAAAATTGAGATATCAAACCACAAATGCCCTATACTATGACAGATAGATGACAGATAATGCTTCAGCTTCATAACGTTCGAAAGCATGCATACAGAAGTATAAATTTGTATGGTAGTTAGGAGTGATTCGCTATTTGCCTCAGCCTATTTTCGAGATATTAAATTTCAGCTTGATAGCTCATATTTTCCACGAGCGAACTTCGCCTATGTCTGGAACACTTAATAAATTTTATGGCATCTCTACTGTTAAGCATATAACTTTTTTCTTCAGCTAAATATAGCTAAATAATTCAGCAGATAAAAATATTATACCATTACGAGGGCTGTCCCAGAACTACCCGACCTGACATGTAGATGGCGGCAGTAGTTTGAAAAAAATTACTTTGGTGAAAAGTGGCAACCACATTGTTTAGTATTTTTTTTTTTTTGAGCCATCGAAAATTAACGACCTCAGTGAATTTGTAAACATGGAAAAAATTGGTCACCGTTATATAATTAAATACTTTCATTTAAAAGGTTTCAGTCCAACGAATATTAAAGCCGAACTAGATTCTACTCTGAGGTAGTCTGCTCCTTCGTTTACGACCATAAAACATTGGGTGGCAGAGTTTAAACGAGGTTAGACGAGCTGTCAAGGCGAATACCGTAGTGGTCGACCAATTGAGGTGGCCACCCCAGAAACGGTTAAGAAAATCCCCAAAATGGTATTGGATGATCTTCGGGTGAAGGTGCATGATGGCATGCTAGGTAAAAATACAGGCATTTCAAAAAGTGCTATACGTCGTATATTGACCGAAAATTTGGAGATGAAAAAGCTGTGTGCAAGATGGGTGCCGCGTGTGCTCACAATAGAACAAAAATAACGTAGTGAAGATGTTTCACAGTAATAAAGCCGAGTTTTTCCGTCGATTCGTAACTGTATTTTGGGATGCGAACGGAATAATATTCATTGAATATATGCAAAAAAGAACCACCATCAACAGCGACTATTATTGTGAACTTTTGCAAAAGAAAAAAGTGTTGTTTCACCAAGACAATGCAGCGTGTCACAAATCGATGGCAAAATTGAATGAATTTGGCTTCGAATTGCTTCCACACCCACCGTATTCTCCAGATTTAGCCCCCAGTGACTTTTTCCTGTTTTCAGATCTCAAGAGAATGCTTTCTGGAATTTCTGAAATTAAAGTCCGATGATACAGTAATCGCTGAAACTGAGGTCTGCTTTGACGAGAAGGATAAATCGTACTATGAAAGTGGTATTGAAAAGTGGGAAAATCACTATACTCGTTGTATCGCCCTCGAAGGCAACTATGTTGAATAATAAAATCGAGTTTTGTAAAAATTTGGTTTTTTTTTTCATACTTATCCTACGGACTTAATGAATGGCCTGGAATCATTTACTTACATTCGAATAATCGAAAGTTATGTGTCGAAGACAGCACTATTGTGCTAGGTATATTTTGATTGTAGCATGTTTTATATAGCATTTATTTTTCAGGCTATGGAAATATACTGCATGTCACTGTTGCTTACACCAAAAGCTAAATAAATACCAATAAAAATATTTTATTTAACCTCTGTGAAATCTTTCGCAAACTTTATATTATTTATTAGGATTCAATCGTCTTACGAAATCATTGGTATTGTATACCTCCTCCATGTATACACTAGACCTTAGGGGTAGGTATAGAGGGCGGAACCATCCTAATCCGTAGAACTGTATGTCTGTATGTCTGTAGAACATACAATATTATGATTGACTTCAATTGCTTCTGATAAATTCGATTAAATATATTTTAAATTAATTATTATTAAAATTTCATTAGTAATGTAACTAAGTGTATGTGAACATAAATTTCTATAATATTTAATAGATATTTATGATGCTCTTTAAGTAATGAAATCATAAATTACAATCTTCTTACATACAAACTGACATAATTTTAAAATCAAGTGTCAAAAATGTAATTTAAAAAATTAACTTAAAACGGAAAAAAGAGGCAACAAAAGTCACAAATCCCCACACACACACACACATACAAATCGAATGGAAAGCAACCCCAATAAATAATAATAGCAAAACGCAGTAAGTAACATGCGTAAAACCCTTCATATTGTACCTATGACAATTGGTATGAGGATGAGTAGTAGTAGTAGTAGTATTGTCAGTACATGCACACTCCCACAAAAGCTGTAGAAGCATGACAACAAAGATAAATAATACGTGAATAGATACGTATGTATGTGGCATTGCATAAAATACGAAATCATTTAGCTAAACGTTTAATTCATTATTACCCTTGAATCAAAATCTAACCAAAATATGCTGTACTCTTCCTTTCCTTTTTAAATAATAGAATTGAGAATAAATATCATTGTAGTTAGGTATATTGTATGTAGATGTATTGATACAAAGAGTATTTATATTTACACCACACTATCACAGCAAAAGAGCAGCAATTTAGCACTGAAAAAAAAAATGCTAAAACATTAATTTAAAAAGAAACAACAACAACAGCGATGATGACAATGATGATGATGATAATATTTAGCAAATACAGGGTAGAGTAGTTTATGCTTCGCTTTATTTCTATTTTTATTTTTTTAATTGATGCATTTATGCCGAAAAGTAAAGAAATCAATTTCACAAAGTCGAATCTGACTTCGACAAAACTCTCGTGGTACCACATTTTCAAAGCTTTGTCATTCTAAAATCATTATTAAGTTGATAGAGTCGATATTTAAAGCGATTTCATCTTCATTTTTGATGAAATCACAGAAAACTGCGACTTTTTGCTTGTGTCCCTTGACAGAAAATACGAACAAACCACCCTGTAGAAAGTATACAGCGGCAAAAGTCAAAAGGCAAATTTTAAGCTTTATTTGCCGCGAATCTACAAACACTTTATAGTTTACATACATTGTATACGATATTATCCTTTATGCTTGCTTGTTGTGCATTACAGACTTTCTTCCCCCTTTTTTTGCTAAATGATTAAATTACAATGACGTAGATTGTGTAAAAGTCAAAACTAAAGCAACAACAACCATAGCAACAACAGCTACATACAAGACGCTGCACCCCCAACTTCGCTATCATTTCATTATACGATTTAACTTGAATTGAGCAATCCAGCCCTTCTTCATAGAGAGCAAATAGAAAAGACTGAATGAAGGGTGTTTTAGTATTTGATTCTGTTTTTTTTTTTATTTCTAGTTATTGCTTGTTTTTGCGTTGAAATATATATTTACAACAACAAGAATTGCATTATTATAATGAAACACTATGTGTAAGTCACACATACATCCATCCATCCATTCTGGTATTATTTTGTAGAATTTTGGTATTTTTTTTCTTACTTTGCTCATTCAATTTAAGCGATGTGTCTGTCATAAGTATCATTACTATATGTATGTTGAAATTTATACTCATCGTACTCGTACTATACAATATCATGTATTTACTCCATAATCACATTTCTACTTCTATGTCAAAGGATCTGAGAATTTTGTTCGAGATTTAATAGATGTCGGTATAGCATAATCCTACGCACGTGTCTCCTACTCAAGCTTGCAAGATATATAATATTTGCACATACAATATGTGTAGAGATGTATTATATGATGATAAAAATGTTTCAAATTAGAATTTACCTCTGTTAGATGACGATTTACACATGTTTACCCTAACAATGGGAATATACACTGAAAATGAAAAATACTAGAAATAATGAATTTCATAAATTTTCAATTTGCAACATCATGAATTTGCTAAATTATATGCGTCGTGATTAATCGTCATCGGAGCTGTATTTGTTGGAACCTGAATTTGATTTTTATATCCAAGTGTATTGGAAAAAATGTTCGGAGGGGCGGTCCCAGAACTAACCGACCTAACAAAGAAAACACAACAAATTTGGGAAAACTTTTTCCTCATTTCTCAACATAATCTCCTTTTAGCTCTATATACTTTTCCCAGCGATGTTCTATAGCTTCGATACGCTGTTTATAGTATGAACTGTCTGTCTAGTTCATTAAAATAGCCATCTACCGCAGACTCCACCTATTCATTGTTTGCAAATCTTCTGCCATCAAGCCAAAATTTTTCAAATTCCGAAATATAAAATATTTTGAAGGAGCTAAATCCGGCGAATAAGGTGCATGCTGAAGCAATTCGAGCTTCACACGCACACATTGATTTTGGCCATCGCAATAACCTCTGCGATTCTTTCTTTTGATTTCATCACTTAAACGCTGCAACAAATTAGCAACAAATACTAGCCGTTGATTGTTTTTCCTTTTTGAAGATAATCAATAAAAATCATGCCACGTGCATGCCAAAAAATCATAAGCCATAACCTTGCCTGCAGATGGAACTGTCTTCGCCTTCTTTGGACATGATTCTCCCCCCGTTCAGTCCACTGTTTTGACTGCTCCTTTGTCTCAGATGTGAAGTGGTGGACCCATGTCTCATCCATGGTTGCGAATCGACGCAAAAACTCGACTTTATTACTGTGAAACATCGCCAAACACTCTATAAAGTAGAAACATCTTCACGACGTTGTTTTTGTTCTATTGTGGCCATCCCATTTTGCACACAGCTTTTTCATCTCCAAATTTTCGGTCAATATACGATGTAAAGCACTTTTTGAAATGCCTGTAAATTCACCTAGCTCACGCACCTTCAACCGGCGATCATCCAATATCATTTTGGGGATTTTCTTAGTCGTTTCTGGCGTGGCCAACTCAATTAGTCAACCACTACGGTGTTCGTCTTGGCAGCCCGTATGACCTGGTTTAAACTCTGCCACCTAATATTTTATGGTCGTAAACGAAGGAGCAGACTCCCCCAGATTAGAATATAGTTCGGCTTTAATATTCGTTGGACTGAGACTTTTCAAATGAAAGTATTGAATTACATAACGGTGACCAATTTTTTCCATATTTACAAATTCACTGATGTCGTTAACTTTCGATGGCCGATACCGTACCATTTGGGTTTTTTTTCAGTGTACTGGATTTCCAACAGCACAGGCAGCAGGTGTCATCGGTATAGTGAAGAACATATTTGTTCGGCTGCAGCCGACAGTATGTAGTCTCATTGTTGGTGGGCTGGTTGAATTGCTTACTGCTCCGTTTGATGAGAATGATGTTGATTGCGTTGATTTCTATCAGCATCTTGTACATAATCGTACATATGTATGTATAGGAATGATATTTATGTAATGTAAACTCTTTGAGGGTGTTGTTTCTCATACTACGGCGCTCGTCTCTCTTCATCGTGCAAATATGCTTTATTATTATTATTATTATTGCTATTCCTATTATTACGGTACATAGGTATGTAGTTATTTGTTCTTGTTTTCTGCCATATTGTTGTCATCATTATTATTTTGTTGTATTTCATTGTAGGAGTGTGCATGTGAAAGAGACAGAGATACTTTGTATTGAAGAACATCCAAATTGATTGTGTTTACATGATTTTGACACTACTACTTATCATATAATGTCAATATTATTGTAAACAAAATGTTGTAGATATTAAACACGAATGCAGGATATAGATATAGAATACGAGAATCGTCGAGTAAATATTGTATTTGCAAGGTATTTGATATGATGTAATGTAGTATTTGTTACAGGAGACAGTGGTGGAATGTTTATAAGTATTTAGAGTTTATGAGGACATATGTCTATAGTGTAATATGATGATTGAGAGTAATGAAATGTTTTCCTTGTAGTTGTGGAATTTTTCGACTGTTTGCTTGATCTTGATTGTTTTGAAAATTCAATTACTAGGCCACTAGCAAAAACTATGGTCATAGACCATTGTCAATTAGCTTCAATAGGAAATCGTTATGACCATACTCCGCAAATGTTTGATCTCAGCTCTCTCTCTCTCTCTCTCTCTCTCTACCCTTTTTGCCCTAGCTCTAGGATCCTTACTCTGTTTTTTTTTTTTCTGTTGAAAGATATCATTTATTAACCTAGATAGTTATTCAATTTATTGAATTTATGCAAAATATATTTTCTCATCACTATCATTAATTTATCGCTTCGTATAACAATTATTTACAATTCGTACAGTCCATAGCCACCCCAATTGTTTTTGACATTTTCATTAAGACATGTTAATAACACTAATGGCCAATAAATATATACGTCAACCATGACTAAAAATGTAAGTACATAAAATAAAACAGCAACATCAACATCAACAACAACAGTAAGAACGCAATACGAAATCAGCATAAAGGCAAATCAAACTTGAGCAGACTTGCTATCTGTATCGAAAAAAGAGTTATATCATTATTCACGCCAATCACAACAACAACAACAATAACAAAGAGCATTAAATAAATAAATAATATATATTAGCAATATTCAACACCTTCTATTTATTAAATAGTGGCAAGTGGCATGCAAAAAAAATGTATATGTGGCACTTAAACCCCAAAGGGCTCTTTGGCCGAGCTTCTCTTTCATTTCTGCTGTGTGCGTTAAATTTTGGACATTATTAGAAGGAATCTACTTATTTTAGCCGGTTCCGAACGGCAGAACCATTGTGACATCACGGGGATAGAACCCACAACCTACAGATCAGACGTGTCAACACACTAACCACTGAGCTACGGTACTACGGCATGAATTGCATACAAATACGACGCAATTCCAATTGAATTATATTAGGATAGGACCAGCTTCGAAAATTTGGAAAGAAGACCACTTGTTATTTGTTTGTACCTACAGTGATGGAAATAATGATAGTACCTCCTAATTATTTATTTGTTCAATACAACCGAGCAACCAATAGATAATGTTGTAATGCGCTCAATTTAAATCTTCAATCCATTACTTAAGATTGCTTCTAGTTTTCGAGATGTAATATTTCAATATTTTTTTTTTTGTCAAAGATAGATCTCAAGCAAGAAACTGTCATGCCGATTGATTTAAATAGCAATATTTTACTTTTGTTTTACGTGCAATCGGTTAAAAATTGAAAAATTTTTTATTAATTTTTCACCATTTTTAACTGAAAATTGACAATAAATTGCGCTGCAGCTCAAGAACCACCTTTAGAGATGTCACATGTCTTACCAACCACTATTAATTATTCTGCCTCAATCTTTCTCTCGAATTTTTTTACTCTTTGTCGCTACAAATTTATTTTATCGTCAATTTTTTAAGGAAGTCTCCCTCAAATGGCTTTAAGGATCGTTTTCATCTGTTTTGATTGAAAAGTCGGCCGGAATTTGTAAAATTCTGTAATTCATATATAAATGATGGTAAAATCAACGTCTTCAGATCTGCAACTAATTTTTGTGTGTAGCAAAAGTAATAATTTCTTATTCTCGGAGATTCATATGTAAGACCTTTAGACCTCAAACGTATTGAAAAAATTTTAATTATTATTATAAAATTCAAATTATTCAAAGTCAATTTTCTCTAAAAAGGAGCAGGAAAACGAAGAAAATATCGTCTTATTTATCTTTGATGCAAAATTGTCTGAAACTCTTACCTACTCAAATTTTAGGGTTTCATAGAAAATCATTAAAAAAATGAACTTTGTCCATGAATTTCACAAAAAAAAAAAACTTAGATATTTTTTACAGACTATACGCCGAAATCATATTGCACTGGAAAATTTCAGTTAGCTGCCATTGAAGTTCAAAATCACACCAGACAATATTAGTTCTAGTAATATTAGTAAACATGTAATCTTGGGTTTGTTGAAAAAATATTTTGTAATATGAACGAGACCAAAAATACTTTTGCAACAAGCACAAAATGAGATTTTGTATTCTGTGTGATTTAGTGAATTGTAGATTTTTTCTTGAATTATTTTGATGTAGAAAATTTTTTCACTACATTTCTATTTCTTCCATATTATCTGAACTCGGCAAGATCTCTCGAATCTGTGATTTATTTGTATTCATATTTTTGTATTCATACACAATGGTGATGTAATATATTTGTCCACCGCTGTGTAGTATATGATGAGTGCGTAATACACTAATAGAATAGTTAGTGAGACAATAAGCAATTCAACAGCTATGTAGTGTAGCTTAACTAGCAGGGGCGACAACTAAATTGAATGAAAACCATTAAGTAAGTGTTCAACCATGCGTGCTGTGGATGTGGCAGAGGATGGACGAATGGCCGGTAATATATTTAGTGGAAGGATGCAATGGCAGTGTGTTTTGGTACTATTCGTCTCACATTAGTTTTATGCGATGCTAAATACATAATTGTTGTCTTTATCATGAATCATGAAAAAGAGGATGTTATGTTCCTGAGCATCAAACGAGGAATGTATAATAATTTGTTTGTAAACAAGCAAACCAAAATAAAGCAAATATTATATGGTCGAATTTATTGTGAGTATTGTTGTATTGTATTGTAACTGAATTGAATATACATCTCAAGTAGTGGAGGTCAAAGAGTATGTGTGAAAAATTTTAAGGAAGAAATTAATCTACTAATAGATCAATGATTTCTAGCAATTTCTCCCGCCCGAATGTGCATTCAAGTATGTAAAAATCGTATCATTAAGTAAGCTTAACAAGTACCTCTATCGTGTATATATTAACAACGACAATAGCTTCAAATCAAGTAAATTGTTGTCGCCCAACACCATCTCAGACATGTCCACCACTCATCATAATCTACATGACCACCACCACTCTAATATTTTTGTGCGCCCATGAACACTATCATTTATTACTGCTGTAATAATTAATGAACTTAGCTTTTTGGCACTCGATGATGGCATACACCAACATACCGATCATGTATTGTAGTAAAACTAATATATAGTACATATAGTACAGCCAGAGACTACACAGTAAAAGATGGGGTCTGTGACCAAAAATATTGGCATGGTCGTATAGGACCGTAGTAGTAGTAACAATGATTAGCTATGCCACCTTGGCGTGGTTGCCGAAGGTAGATAAAATAAAGGCTGGAATGATCCTTAGCAAGGTTCATCGAATAGCCTGTTTGGGTGTCACGGGAGCAATGCGCACGTGCCCCACTGCAGCCTTAGAAATTCTGACTGAACTCACTCCTCCACACTTCATGGTAAAAAGGACGGCAACCACTGCGGCATTAAGGCTGCCCAATCTATCTAATCTTAAAAAAGACAATCTCACAGGACATAACAGGACATACAAAGATCATGGACACCGTTTGAGGCTCTCCATGTCTTGTGGTCTTCGACAAGATGGATAGAAAGCTAGTCTTCTCCAAGCACTTTGAAGTGGTCATCAACGACCGTTCGACTTGGAGGAGTAGTGATATGGTCCCAAAAGGATACTCACAGTTGTGGTACACTGATGGGTCTAAGATGGAAAGCATCTTCCATCTTTCAGGCGGACGCCCATGCCTTAGAGGTATGTGCGAGATGATACATATGTAGGGGCATCCGTGGTACCAAAATATACATCATCTCGGACAGCCAGGTTGCTCTAAAATCCCTGGCAAAAGTCTCGTTTCAATCAAGGCTGGTTTGGGAATGTTTTAAAGTTCTCAATGCCCTGGCAGCAAAGAATCCTGTCTCCCTTATGTGGGTGCCGGGACACGAGGGAAACGAAATGGCCGACTACCTTGCAAAGGCGCAAGCACGCCTTTCATTGGACCAGAGCAACTCGATATGCGAAAGGGATTTACTCGACTACTGGAGAGCCCAAACGGGCATGCGGCAGTCGAAGCGACTTGTTGATCCCACACATGTTAAGGTGGTCTACACAGAGCTGCCCACTGGGCACTGTAGACTCAACTGCCATATGAAGAAAATAGGTATGGTAGAAAACGATACCTGTCGACTCTGTCATGAGGAGCAGGAAACATTGGAACATGCTATTGCCCAGGTAACGGAACCTTGACTCCAAACCACATAAATAAAATCAAGCCCACAGCAATTGTAAGATTGATAAATAGTCTAGTATTGTTTTAGTTGGGCAATAGGCGCATAAAAGATCTTTTAGGTCGCAGTGCATTGAATAGCCTGAATAATAATATCTAATAAATATATATTTTTTTTCTTGGGTCATTTTATTTTTACCTTAAAACATTATATCACACACATAATGGTTAAGAGAAAATTATTTCCAATAATAAATCAAAAATGTTTGGACAAAAGAGGAATATTAACAACAAAGAAATGTAAAAATTAAAAGTAAATATTAAGAAACTAAGTAAAGGAATCAAAAAGAATAAATAAAACGTTGAATAAAATAAAATATAAAATAATGCAACAACGTTAGCAACAGTAGCAATCAAATGTCAGCAACATGTGGCTACAAGTTTTTCTTTTTTTGAAAAAAAAATTAAGAAATTCTGAAAAATAAATTGAAATAAAATACATTTCAACTTGCTAGACACTGGTTCACTGAAAGTTTGTTGAATTGAAAATGTATATGTATATATTTTGTTAGAAAAAAAATATAAAAATAAATAAGTAAACGAAATGAAAAGAAAAGAATTCACTACGATGCAAAATAAGAAAAAAAAAAAAAAAAAAATAAAAGAAAATGTTTAAAATTAATTAAATACTAACAATGTTGGCAACATTGTCACTTTTTACATTTTTTTTTTATATTCTATTTGAATTTTTACATTTTCTCACTGCAAACGCATACAAACATTTACACATTCACACATACAGAGAATAACGTCCATCTAGCCATCTGCTGTCACCTGCATTTGCAACGCTTAATTAAATAAAAGAGAAAAGAACACCATGATGATGATGATGATGATGATAAAAAAAAATATTTTAATGAAAAGTAGAATGAGTAAACTCACATGCAAAATATAAGAAGAAGAAAAATGAGAATTAAAAATTATGATTTTTTACTTCTTTGCAAATGTTACTGAGTGTGTGTGTGTGTGTGCGTGTGTTTGAACTTTTTTAATTGAATTTGTTGGTTTTTTTGTGTATTTTGCCCCGTTCTTTAGTGCGATAATTTAATAACGGTAAGCACCGCTATGTTCAAGGTGAGCAATAGTTGTTGTTGTTGTTGTTCTTGTTGAATAGCAATACGTAGTATCACTGAAAAATAAGCATTAATGAATGTTTGAGATAATCACAAAGTCGTATACGAATCTTAGATATCCAATCGTTGGACTATACATTGAGCTGAGTCAAATTGTATGTAGCAAAATGTATTTTTCGTTCATTTTGAAAGGGAGCCAAAGGAGATTTGTAGTAGATTTTGATGGACCAGTAATAATCACTCCTGGGGAGCTGCGTGATTATTAATCGCGTTTGAAGCGTTTCTGCATTTTTTTTTCTGGGAGAAGCTCCTTAATAGAGAGCAAACTGAATGGCGTTTTTATAAAATTCCATCTTACAGGTCGCACGGTCCTCTTAAAGGGGTAAAATATGTCGCAAACCCCCATTTATTATTACTCTCCACGACTTTTCTTGAATATACCTACTCCTTATACTTTCACCTCATATACAAAATAAAGGTAAGAATCAGCCTAAGATTAGTGAAATGTACGACTCTCCGCCAATTATTGTTTCTCCTCAACGTTTTCTTCCCTATCACTATTCCTTCGAAAGGGCTCGTCTGTAAATTCAATACTTTTGTAGAAGCGCACAATTAGGCGAATCCAAGCGTGGTTTTGTTCAGCAAAAAAATATACTGGAAGAGTTCTATAGTTCCCAACCGCCAAAAAGTCAAGAAACAACTCCTTTCGAGATTTATCTAGTTTGGGGAAACAATCTTCCGAAACTGTTAGTAATTTCGGGATACTGGTTTTCCTCATTGTGTTACAAAACTTCTATGAAAATTAAGACCGCCTCTATGTCTATATAGCAAAACACTAATTGATGGAAGAAAAGTGAAACCTTAAAAATTTAATTACAAAACGCATACTCGAAAAATGAATCTTGACTATAGGACTTATTCATAGCAAACAATATCTACTATAATATGAACTCACACATTTGTACATATACAATGGATGTTACATTATCTGAACTCATCATAATCTTGACATTTTTATTAACAATTTTTAATTTTTGTAGGTATTTTTTAATGTACAGAACACATTCCACTTTATTTTTCATAATTTTCTTCACTTTTATTACTATTATTGTAATTTTTTTTTTTTGTGTTAAAAAGGGGGTATTTTTATTCTAACCACCTTCAATGAAACATAATTCGTTACACTTCATGATTTTTTTCTTTTGTCTGAGTCTTATTAGTATTTTTGGTACTATTACAGTTTTTTTTTTAATTTGCTCTTACAAAAAGGGTTAAAATGCAGTAATTTTAATGCGAATTGTCATTTAAATGGCCGCTAATAAAAATGCTAATTTAATGATACACCACCATCACCACCTCCACCGGTATAATACGTATATTTAATATACGTACAGCTATATTCCTGTATATGCAATTACTTGTGTCTTCATTGTACTCGAATTATTTTTTACAGATACCCAAGTAGATAGTGCAAGAAAAGGTAAGCATAAAAAAAGAGTAATTATATTTAGCGTAAGCCCGTAGAATAATTCAACTTTATTAAAAAAGTACAAAGTATTTATATTTTTTAGCAGATAAATTTTTCAGGAGAACGCTTTTCACATCAATGTGTTTGTCTGTTATGCTTTTAATTTTAAAATATATACCTACTAAGACTGGGCCCAATTTATCGAACTTCAACATTACTATCTCTAACGGCAAATATTTGTCGATTTTAGAATTCGAATTAGGCTTCTTATCCATAATTTATTTATTTTGAAATACCTAAAAGAATCACTTATTTTGATTTGAAAAAGAATTCTTGTATCAATTAAATTCCTGTTCAATTTAAATTCAATATTGAATATTATTGAAATAATCATTGGCACTCTGGTGTTGATTGGTGTAAATTGGAAATGCAAGTTAGCTTAGACGCAAACCGCAAACTAGAGGATAAAATCAAAGAGGATAAAATAACAAGAGTAGACGGATAATATTTCTGCCGCAAATTCATCTGTAGAAAATATGGTAATGGTAATGGTAGTACGGGTTAGGCTAATGCCTTTATGCACAGCGACCAATCTGGTCTATTGTGCACCCCTTTATACTTAGATATTTAGTATATTTAATAAATCGAGGAATCGAACCAGCTCCTTCAGGGGGAGTATTTGAAGGTCTTCATCTTCTAGTAGGTATGAACCTAGGATTTTTGCCTCCTGTGGCCTAGTGCATCATAGGTTGTGATTAAGTGTTCCATGGACTCTTCCTCATCACAGCAGAATCTGCAAGTACTTGTGTTGGATACTCCTATTTTTTGTATGTGTTTATTGCATACGAAGTTGTACGTTAGTGCTCCGGAGAGTAATCTAAGATTCGTTTTGTTTAGGGAGAGAGCGGTGTTTACTCTTTTGACATCAAAGCTCAGGAATTTTTTGGAGTGGTTGAGACCGCCAGTATTGTTTCAATATTCTATGTTTTATGTTGTTTTTATTGAAGTCAAAGAACGGGGTTGGATCGATTATTGGCCTTCAGCCCCTTTTTTGGTATAAAGGACCGCCTTCGTGTCCTTCATGTTGTTGAGTGCGTTGTTACGCTCTGTGAGGACTTTAGGAAATATAGTTGCATGGTAGCATTTTGAGAGATTGTGCAATAATCGAGTAAATCCTATTGTATTTTATCTTTTTTGTAAGTTACGCAATTATCCGTCTACTCTTGATGTCTTATCCTCTTTGAATATTCGATATGATCAAAGCGACTGATAATTTTTTTTGCGATGGGAAATGAAAATTCCTATGACACTATGAACCAGTTTTTTCGTACAAGTTTTAACTAGTTTTAAACTAGTTTTACGTAAAAGGATTTAAAATTTAAACTTATTTTAAACCGCAACAAGAAAAGATGTGCTGGAGGGCACGAACAGATAGCTGTACAACTGATAGGTTAATCTTAGTTTAATCCAGCTAGATTTGGTGCTTAAACTACGTTGAAATTTGACTGAAAAACTGCAAACCGAGTTTAAAGTTAGTTTAAACGACAAATAGAGTTAAACTCGCACTTAAGAACTGGTCCTATGTGTCTGGTTAAGCATAGCGCATACCAAAGAACTAACAATAGTCACTAAACATATATATATGTGTACTCTCAAGTACATTAATTATGCAAATTGAATTATAAATTATAGGTTCTTTCACTTAACTTACATCATTTTGTAAAAAGCCAATCTTCTACGTCGCACAAATTATATGATATTCAACTTTCTGAGAGAGAACATGGCAGAATTTCTCGTACAATTATGAAACCACCCATATCCACTCAATGACAATCACATTTCATAATAATTACATCATTCCATAAATTAATTAATTATATTACACTATTTCGAATTTTTCAACATTTTCCAAGTCATACTTTTCCATCATATTTCGAACTTCCTTCAGCTCAGCGAGCATCGCCTTAGCATTGGCTAATTCTATATTCACCGTATGTGTTGTATTCTGTGGCAGGCCATCGACTAATTCTTGTGAGATTTTCAATTCCAATGTAATACAATCATTTGAATCTTTGGTTGAAGCAGCTGGTATATATTTTATATCAGATAACTCATTAACTGAGAAAGGGATGCAAAAAATGTTAAAATTTTAAATTTGAATGATAAAATAAACATAAAAAATAAACTTACTTTTAAACGATTTATCAATAAGTTTCTGACGAATAGCCTTTGCGTTTGTTGTCAATACTTGGCCCAATGCCGCAGAATGATCCTTTGGCAAGCCAAGCTGTTGTATCTCTTCAACGAAAACACTCTCCACAACACCATGACGTGCAGCATTTATAAGCAAATAATGTATGCAAGCCACTGCCGTTTTGCCATCAGCGGCTACATCGGATGTTAAAGACTTGATTAAATCCTCCTTTGGATGAGAGAATGTTTAATTTTTATTTTAACTAATACTAACTTCTAAGTAAATAGATGGTGTATTTTACCTCAAATGCTTCTCCAATAATCTTCTTGGCAATCAATGATGCTAGATTCTCAAATTTTTTTGCATTCAATATCGATAATGTTGATATAATCTCTGCAAGCACCCAATCGGGACAATCACCCTCACCACAAAAACGAAATTTCTACAAGAAAACAACAATCATAATCAGAAATATGTACAAGTTAAATTAACAATGCGTGCGTGTGTTTTATGTATGTTAAATGTACCAAAATAAAAATCAATTGAACATGCAAATTGTCCAATCAAAAGATTAAAATAGCATAAATACAATTACAGCTATGCCGCTTATCAACACACAATTCATTCAAAAGAGATAATAATGATGAAACTATTATGAACTCTATGGACTATTAAAAAATTACACTGAATTAACTGGTAATCATCTGTAAGGACACAGATTATATACTTTTGGATTAAGTTTTGTTGTTTTGGAAAAAGGAGTGAACTCATGTTATCCATTATCGACGGAAACCTAGTGTAATTATGTTTTTATTACGTCGTTTCGGTCTTCTTTTGTGAAGCCATAGATTTCTAATCGTAATCTTGTTCCTGCGACTGCTGACTCGTTGTCACTGTGATCTTTCTGCCCTGGTACCCATATCAAGCTTAAGTTATTTGATTTTATTGAGATTGCGGTCCTTAGGACTAAGGTCAGAAATATGCTGAGATAACTGAGGGTATCTTAACTTGTTGAATAGTGGAAGTGCTAGAGAGTATTGTGGTTAAGACTATTTACCAAAATATAAATTTTGTCAACATGCCAATAATTTTGTGCGCTTTTGACATTTATCAAAAAAAAGCCTTGGATTAACAATTATGTCTTCTTAACATTTTGTAGATACAGACTTCGAGAAAATTCTGGGAAAATTTTTGTAGAAGGATGACTTTGAGAAAATATAAAAGCATTTCCTAAAAATAAGTAGTTCATGAACATTTCTGGTATTCATTTCAAAGGCAACTGCGTAACAATTATGAACTTTGAGTGTTTTAAAAAATACTCAAAATTAATTTATTAACGTCTTTTGCATCGTCACCATATCGGCTTGAAGGATATTGCAGTCTGACAGATACATTGAATTCTAAATATAGAAATGATATTAAGAGCTACGCGTGGGCGAACTATTAGTTGAATGCTCAATTTTCAAGCAATTAAATTCAATTTTAAATCGGCAGAGTATTCGTAAAGTAAAGGTTCAAAGCGCCCATTGCTTGTATATTAAGTGGGATAATATCTTAAGTCTTTTTGTATAGTTTTGTCTTAATAAAATATATGTACATCGTCAGTGGGAGTACTGAAAAGTATGTTCATTAATTTGAATTCTGCTTTTTTTTTGTTAGCACTTTATCCAGTTAATTAAATTTTTTACAAGAAATATTTATTCATTTACGTTTCGCTGCATTCCAAAGGCAATGTATGTTTATTATCATACGTAAATGGAGTACTTGGTAGGTATTTGACAGTAGGAAACATGGAAGAAATACCTCGTTTATATCACATTTTTTCTTCTATATATGTTTTTAATATGCACAACACATAGAATAAAATGTAATTTTTATTCTTTTTTTTTTTTTTTTGTTCGTTTACACTCATTTATAATATGTGCCCTGCAATGTTGTTGTTGCTTCATATTAATTTAAAATAAACGTTTATAGCGTGCGCACGCTTCAATTAATAAGCTTTCAACAGCACTTTGTTGACACTACATATCGTATGTATATCTTGTCGCTTGCGTTCGATGTTGTTGTCATGGATAACATGTACAATTTATGAGCATGATAAGCATACTCGTACATACTATACACTAGTTGCATATACCAATTTATTGTAATACTTTTTACGTTGTTGTTCTTATTGTTATTTACATACACCAACCTCATACCAACATCCATCCACGCTTTATTATTGTAAAACGCCAAAAAGCATGCAACACTTTTCTGTACTTATTATCTACTATTTGGGGATGAGTGTTGTAGTTGTTGTTTTTGTTATGATGCGATATATATTGACATCATGTTTGCTGTTATTAAGTCAAATAATTATTATTTTATTAACTGTGAGAAAGTTTACATGCAAACAGACATATATCCTTTATTTCTATCCTTGCAGTAGTGTATTTCCTTCGCATATATAAAAGGCTGGATATCTTCTTAACAAAAGACAGTCTATATGAGTATTACATTGAAGCAACAAGTGAATTTGAATTGAATTAAACGTGAAAATAGTTTCGAAAATATATAAATAAGCTGAGTTCTGATTAAACCTCATACAGAATATCAAGCCTAGTATTGGCTAAAAAGGTGTGTCTTATTGAAATATTGTGTCCCTTGTGTAGTGTAAATGGCTATAGCCACAAGATCTAGTTGATATCCTAGTCATTAAGACTCGCAGTTATTGTCAAAGTTAGAACCACCTTAAAGTTATAATAGGCTTTTTGACAGATTTTTAAATGGGCAATATGTCAAAAAAGTCGATTCTAGCTTCGATTACAAATATGGTGCTCAGATGCACCGTATAGAGCTTACACAAATGAGAAAGGGTTTCTAATATCTTAAACTTGGGAACTTCGTATTTCCTTACCTAAACTGAGGATAGGGCTCACCATGAGCATTCTGATTCTGAACTGCTATTGTACATAGGATAATTTGTTCTCTTCTGAAAAATCTCAAAATAATCTAATTAGTATTGTAATTATAATCGTGCAAATCTTAGTCTTATTACAGTTTGTGTTGCATTTCGAACATGTTTGCCATTAAACTGATCATCACAGTACTGGTTGCATATATTTTCCAACAACAACATCAACAATTACTTGCACTTGCCGAGAATGTGGCATTAAATCATCCCAGTATTACAGATGAATTAAATACATGTGAAGAACAACTATCGAAATATCGTAAATTTTTACTAAAAGCAATTATTAGTTTTGAAGATGTATGTGATGCTTACAATATAAGGCCATTAAATCCAAGTGAAACTGTATCGGCGCTACGTGATGACATCAACAATGATGGCACTACATCATCATCATCAGCAGCAGCATCACAATTATTTTATCGTAATTATCAACCGCCTGAACAACGGTCGGAAATATGGGCATTCTTCAAATTATTAATGGCACAATTTAATGATTTGGAATTTACAAACGTTATACGCGAAGCAGTAGTACAACGATGTCGTGTCAAATCAGCTTTGCAACGAGATGAGAAACGTAATTCTGTTGTATTGGGCAAGAAACAGCGTTTCCATTCATGGGGCGGCAAACGTGCATCACTGATGGGTGCTGGCATTGGCAATACTCTTGGTGGTACAAGTGGCATAGGTGGTGGAACTGCTCTCTATGCCGCTGATGAACATAATGGCGATCACACATATTTCATTTAAATCTGTTTATATTGTTATTGGTATATTTGGAATTCAGGGATGTGTGTATATTTATATACATATAGTTAATAGAATACTTAAAATTATTGATATACAAAAAAAGACTTGTAAAATGATGCAAATTAAATGAAAATTATATTATACACCAACTTTTTTTCTGCACTGCAATTACATTAAAGTAACAAAATATGTGTTTTATTTCACTACACTCACCATTTTTCACTTGATTTCCTCTTTTTACGTTAATAATTCTAATTCAATTTTAAATAGCACGAACAATATAGTCAAATATTAAAAGTATGAGCGTGAATGAATTTATAAACAAATTAAAATAAAAGCAGCTGTCTGTCTATTTCCGATAATGCTGTCAAAACAATATATCGAAAGGGCATTGCCATCATTTCAGTTATTTATTGTGCAGGGTGTATTCCACAAAATAAGGTTTGAGTCAATGCTAACTTTTCGTCATAATACAAGTTTTATCGCTTTAATAATTTTTTAAAATATATAAATCCAATACATAAATATATAAATTATTTATAAATTATTGATTATAATAAATATATAAAATTGAGCATTTAAAATTTCTGTTCATATGTATTAGCATGTATTCGGTTTTGTGGAAATCGGTCTGTATGAATATTTTATAGTCTAGGAAACCCTGTGGGAAATTGTATACAAGATGTATTATCTCCTTGCGATGGCGCCAACTAAACAGATAGCGAAAAAAAGATTTTCAGTTTGAGTGGGGAAAGTGCGATTTATAGATAGATTTAAGTAATTTAATCGCGTTCAGGTGTTGAACTATTTATTTATGAATTTGTTTAATTTATATTATCATAATTTGTTTTTCTAATTAATAAATTTTAAATATTTATTTATTCTGCCACTAAATGCATAGATTGTTTACTAGCCAAAATGTAAATAAATAATTTCATAATCAGTATGAAATTGCATTGCAAGGCGATATAGAATTGGCGCCACAAATATTTTTCAAGAAATTTCCAATTTTATTTAGATTTCAAATAATATTATCAATATTAGTTCAGCCACTATTATTATTATTATTATTTGTTGTTTTTTTTTTCATGTGTTTTTATTTATTGTAATATGTCTAGTAATTTCTGTAGGTTTGAGTACATTAAATGACGATGTAATTCAAATGAGTATCGAGTTAGACAAAATCAAAAATTTTAATCAAAAACGATTATTAATCTAAAAAAATATACAGGATTTACAATTGTCGCTCAATAAAATGTTAATTGGACATATCAAATCAAGTCAACCGGATGATTATAATATGTGAAGCATATCTAATCTAATATCAAATAACAAAATCTAATAACAATAAAATACACATCTCCATGCTAAACGATTCCAGTATTCATAAGAACATGCACGCAAATGAGATTTCGTTAATATAAGCCATCCTTCCAATATAAACTTAAGCAAATATTTGAATTATTTACTGATCATTTGTATTTTTTCATTTTCTTAATAGTTGTTCAGTTTTTATAACCTTTTTAAAATATATGATATTATATATGATATTATATATGATATTATATATGTGTAGCATTGAATTGAATTATTGAATACTTAAAATATAATTATTTAAAGATTCAAACAATGTAATTTATTGAATTCTCCTTTCTATTTAAATCGATAGTAGATGTGAAAATTACTTATCCACTATTCATTGAGCTGCATCAACCTATATAATTTAAATTTGATTTAATTTTGAAAGATACATATACATCAATCTATAGTAGAACAAAGTCTATATGGGATAGAAATAGCTTGCATTTGCATATATGCATGCTACCTATTCATATTTGAAACTCAAGATTAAACATTTTTTGTTTTTGAGACTGAAGGTCAATATGAAAGTTAAATTGTAATTTATTACTAAGGTCCAATCGTATGGTATATTAGCAATTTTTTTTTCTCTTCATATTAATTAATTGATTTATGGTGGCTTCTTCATTTGCATTGGTTTTTCATATTCTGTTGAATACATTTTTTATTTTGTTTTTTTTTTTTTTCTTCTTTTATTTTTGAGTGTTAATTTAAATAAGGCATTATTTAATTGATAACGAAATATAAATACAACCATAAGAATTACATTTCTTATGGGAGCGCATGTATTTTTTCGATTCAATTATTTTTTACGTCGCTGACACATTTAACCCAAATTGCAAAGTGTATCAATTGGTTGAGGCTGTTGTCGATTTTTTATATTTTTAAATTATTTAATATTATTACATACGTACATCTTTTTATTTCTTTCCTTCTCTTGGAAAAATGTTCCCTTTATTAATACATAGTAGGTACGTACTTTTTTATAGTAACTTATTTATAGTAGATCGATGTTGTGCGATATCATTTTTATAATAATATAAAATGTTTATGGGCCACTCTTTGTTATCACATTATTTATTTAATGGGTTTTTTATTACAATATTAATTTCTTTTTTATTTGCTTAATATTCATTCATCATTGTATGACATTGGTCATTAAAATTATTTTAAAAAAGGAAACTACGCACAAAGTGATAGAGGTAGAGAGAAAACGAGGGGGATGTTGACAAAATAGAGTGTTTGATATTACAATACGAGGGCAGTCAGAGAAGCGTTGGGTCAAAACTTTAATACGTGTAGCGCAATGTGATTCAGGAAGGTCTGCAAAATATCCCTCCATTGCTCCAATATCTTCGCATTTTAATATGTCCAATTTAGTCATCCCCCAATTATAAAAACAATAAATTCATAATTCGTGAGTATAAAATCTCCAAAAGCACATATTTTTGCTTTTATTTGTATGCACAAGTTCGGTTGAGAATAGTGAACGCATGAATTATGGGGAAGTGATGAGGATTTTATGTTTTGGCGATTTCGTAGTCCTTGATAGACAAGCATAGCTCCTGGATATGCTTTTGAATTTCGTTAGATCTAATTTAATAATGCCATCATCTTCTTTATAAAAAATTATAGTATAAGCCTACTCGAAAATGTGTGCTGATTATATGGCTTTCAGGCTGACTGTCTGTCAATAGAAGTTTCAATCAGGCGGAAGGAAACTACAGCCATGCTTCAGTAGAGTTTTATTTAATCTCTGACTTGAACTCCAAAACTTTGGTGGCATAGTTTTTTCTAGAAATTTGTTTTACCAATAATTTTTTGTTCAGCATAATTTCTCTTTACACGAAAAATATGCATGTCGTAATAATGTCGCCAAAATACACTTCCTCAAATATGTAGGTGCGTATATGTCTTTTTCAAGAAATGTAAAATTAATTATTTTATGCATTTTTATTTCCATCGTAAATATATGTATGAGTACGAGCACATATATTTATATACATAGTAACATAACACAAACACAAGCACGAATTAGGAGCTATTAATGAAAATAACAACAACAACAAACAATAAACATATACTCCTATTGTGTCTGCAATTTTTATCTTTCGTAAATTTTAACTATGTAACTTTGTGTGCAAAAGACTTTGGAAAAACCAGTTGGAAATTTAGTTCAAAGCTTGCAAAAAAAAAAAGCAAAAAAAAAAAACAAAAAAAAAGGACACAAACAAGCAAAAATAGGCATACTCTTACAATAATAAATTGACTTGCCTCGCTTACATTCATAAATTTTTTACCACCTACATGTATAGAAATACGTCAAACATTTACTATACTTACCGGCATAAAATACCGTCCGTATGGCATATATGGTAACATTGTTGGCGCATGCGCATGATGTGTATCTCATCTATGCTACATTCATACCATATCGGTACCATACCATAGCTACACAACTATACATATATAAGTATCATATGTATGGATTACATGTGAAAAATGTTATATCTCATTTATGGGTGGGTGGGTTTATTACGCTTGCTCCACCGTTACATATTTGTAACTCCTACTAATTTCCCGTTGAAAAAGAAAATAATTTCAAAAAAATTTCCTACTTTATCATATATTCATATATTCATTTCATAAACATTGTTTGTTTTGTGCGTTATCTATAGAGTGTTTCAATTATGTTTCTCATATGGTAAAGTTCTATATATCAATTGGATGAAAACACTACAATGGTTTAAAAATTCACAAAATTTTTGCACATCCTAATGTAATTTGAGTGTTATAATAATAATTGATAAAAAAAAAAAATTTTTATGAAATCTTAATATCTTCTTTGTTTAAAAATGTTTTCTTACTCGAATGTATACAAGTAGTATGTACAGTATTATTTCATCAAAAGCAATTCATTAAGCTACGAGTAACTAAAAAAAAAAAAACATACCTAAACAAGCAAATAGAAATAGATTGATGTATATCTACTATATGTGATGTTTAAAATTAAAATTTAAGCACTTTTTCGGTACCTTTTAAATATACAATTTAAAAAATGAAATATATATGCAAATATGTCGATTCACAAAAAAAAAAAGAACAAATGTCAACATAAACAACAATAAAATTCGAAAAAGTAACAAAAAAAAAACTTTTTGCTTAATTTTGGTTCATTTATTTATTTAATTTTTTCTTAAGAGTACATATTTATTTATATATACGTGTCTATAGGGTGGTTGGTTGGTTGTGGTGATTAATTTCCAGAACCATATTGTGTCTTAAAATTTGCTATATCGTCCCTTTAAAATCGATTCCACAGCAAACATTGACTTAATGGGCAAAACTTCTGCCTGGAAAACGGTGGCATTATTTGTAGATCGATCTATTGTCGCTTCGACGAAAATGATTTCATTCCAATGTCAGCTGGAACTATGCTTTATATGATCTCTTTATGGGTCCAATTTTTAAAAACTTATTCAATCATTACTATTGGAATCTATTTATATATTTGTTAAGTTCTCAGTGATCTCGACACGGTTTCTTTCAAAGCAGCATGCAAAGGGAGGTCTAAAATCTTCAGTGGATACATGCGTTGGTTATTTTATGCTTTCAAATTAAGTTCATGATGTTGAATATGTTGTAACATCGTCAAATGGGTTAATTACCGTTATTATGTTATTACATGTTACATGTGTTCTATATGGCCTATCTATTAGGCTATAAAGTAATGAAAATTGCACATTGGAAACGATGTGATGATTTTCATGATGAAATTGTACTCAATACTAAGACAAAATTCAAATTATTTATGTATAATCTGTGAAAAAAAAATCTTTAATGAAAAAATATCACTCGATGAAGCACCCTCTTCGTAAAATTCAATCATTCATTACGCAATTACGTATTGCAAATAAATTCAACATTTGCCAATAATGTATCAGTATATATGTATACAGCATCTTCTATAGGTGCTTTTCAAATATTTACATAGCATTTGCTCTTTGAAAAGAGAAATGGCATTTGTAAGAATAGTGTTGAAAAGATATTTCTTATTCTTATTCTTAGGTGCTATTTTGTACTAAGTACACAAATGAGAAATCGAGACCTCTTTGCTGAGGTCTCGATTTCTTCACTTTCAACGCATTAGAACATGATATTCGTATGCATTTTTTGGAAAATAACCATCAATCTTTCCTTCTCGAAGGGCTGTTAAAGAAAAATAATTTAAATTACCAGAAAATTGACAATTAACTCCATAGCTGCCCAGAAAAAGCCTCTAGATGGGTGAAATATAAAACCAACCCCCATTAGTTTTACCATAACATAATTACTTCTCACCTCTACTCCATACAAAACTAACCCAAATGAAACTGAAAATCGACAAATTACCCCATAGAGGCCCAGAAATCGCTTCTAGAGGAATGAATTGTAAGGTGGTTTTGTAGTTTGCAGTTTCAAATGGCTTACTTTTTAGGTTAAGGGAGCTAGAATAAGCAACACTATATTGTCAATGCTTAAATTGAATAGTACCTCATCAACAGATTCATATAATATTTTATTCTAGTCGGTTTTTACCGCTGTCGCTTCAAATAAATAAACGTTTGAATACTGCTCATTAACCAATAGACACAATATTGTGCATTAGTAAGTACTCGAATATTAGTGCATATATAAATATATGTTTATATGTATGCAGTGAGAATAACAAATTAATTAAGAGATTCTTCCGGCCTTTTGTTTGACAATGAAAAAAAAAAAGTTTGTTCATTTCGTTTTGTAAAAACTATAGCAATAACAAACGCAATAACGTATAAACAACAATTAAAATTCGTACATCGTACATTGCACTCTACAACGTAATGCAAAACGCAGCAACATCAAATCATGCTCGTATGATGTGTATAAATAGATAATTTTATTGTATTTGAATAGTCTATGTAGTTATGTACATACATACTATTTATTATATGTACTTATTTAGTGTTGTCAATTCGTATAAGCAATACCGGTTAATCATTTTTTTTTTTTATTCGCAAAATTGTTATTTCTATTCGACTTGATTTCAATTAATTTCGCATAATTTTAATACATTGAATCAATCATATGCAAGTATTAAATATGTAGGTACACAACATAAATATTGCATACCCATCTTACTACTTCCTACTACTTCCTTCTTGTATATGAGAGCGTCAGAAAATTAATGATTTTTCATCCGCAAATTATAGAAAATATAAAGAAAAAATTATATTTGACCTCTTGTAAAATTTAGAATTGGTATTTTTGTGAGGTAATTGAATATTTCTCTAATTAAATATATATTAAAAATATCACAAAATTCTTTCTATAACTTTTGCTTCAAAGGTAATCTTTTATGTATTTCTACTATATATATTTCGGTTACTAAAATTTGTCGCATAATATTTGTATTCGGTAACCGGGTTTTTTTGAGAAGCTCCAATAATTGATAGCCCTAATATACAAATACGCATACAGTGGCATTAATGCATATAAACTCAAGTAGAGATTAAGTAATTTTATCATGTTTACAGATGATTTTTGAAGTTGTATATTTTTATGTAGGTGCACAGAGAGAAAGAGAGACATTAAGAAAAAAATCAAATGTTTTCTTTAAATGTTTGGTTTTTACTGCGCTCCATCGATTGTTTTGAATATTATTGATTTCATTGATTTTATGGAGTTTTATTGGTTGTAAATTGTCTAACTTCTAAAGTTATTTTTCTCATTCGTCATTTATTCCTACCTCTAACACTTTCTAACAATAATGAATTGTTTTATCCAATCAAAATCGCGACATGAAAGGCGATTTTTTTTTTTTTTTTCAAGTTTAAGTCATAACTTCTAGCTGGCCAGTCATGAATTATTATACATATTTTGTTCCAAAGTGAAGCATTTAAACGCTTTGGAAGTATAAATCTATTGGAAAATGGAATATTCCTTTAGCAAAAGCATATCAATTTCATTGGCAATTTTTCCCAAAGTGAAAATTTGCCATGAAACAGATTATTATGTGTGACAGTTCTGTCATAGGGAATCAACTCACATAAGTAAAGAGAAAATGTTGGAAAGAACATTTAACAGTTCTCGTTTGTATAAAGATCTGGATCACTGTGTTAGTAAAGGTTATTTAAATAATAATATGGACGCATACAAAATAATGTGGATTTTCAAAGCCAGATGCGATTTAATTTACCTTGGCGGACATAGGAATCTCAGCTGCACTCTTTGTAATTTGAACGAAATGGAGAATATTACACACTTTTTGGGAAAATGTCCAATACTCAAACGAATTAGATATAGATATTTTGGAAAATATAGTTTAGATTTAACGGAAATAATTGACATATTAAATGGGACAAAAGAAGGTGGTTGGGAAGGTTTAGTTAAATTTATCATTGGTGCTTTGACGTATAGAAAATTAATATTGAATGAGTATGCGTTATAGTGTATGTGTTAATATATAAAATATTGATAAATAAGATTAATTGGAATGTAGTATTTTATGTTATGTAATATTAGGTTTATCTCCGACAGACGACTATATAGTCATTGTCGAATGTTCTTTAATTGTTTATTTTGTATTAGCTGTTGATTTATAATTTGTAAGAATATTTTTTTAAATAAAGAACTATATCTATCTATCTATCTATCTATCTATCTAAGTAGTTCTCTTGCAACATGCATTCAATAAGATCCAAAATTCCTTCGAACGTGAAGTGTATATATTTTATTATTATTATTATTTATATGAATTATGTTGACTCGATTTGAATTTCCACCACTGTATTTATGTCGTAGTAATAATGTATGTGTGTATTGTAATAGAATATGCGGGTTATATGTAGCATTCGTATGTGTATTCAATATTGTTTTAATTTTAAATATGTAGTATATATAATTGTACAAGTAGGTACTCTACGCTTATATTAAACACACGAATATGAGTACATATGAAAATGTTTAAATGGATATATACTCGTATATGAGTGTTCAGCAATCACTGCTAGTGAATGTATATGATTTACAAATCTAATAGTATGTAATAATTAAAGCATTTGTATTGTACTTAAATGTAGAAAATGTTCACCAATGGTACAAATGTATGATGAACATTATCAACAAACCTATATATTGATTATAATTAGTGTATGCGTCTGCTTTTGATTTCATTATAAATAATAAACGATAATCATCATAAGTAATAATAATAATCGTTTACATATGAATGTGGATGGAACTTTGCTTCAGATTTAAAAATTGTTATTATTTTCTTTGGCAAACATAATATCTAAGTAATTCATTTGTATGTATGTTGACCCATTTTTCAATTTTGACGAAACACTTGTGTTTTCACTAATAGAATATTAATTAAATGATAATTGAAAGCATATTGAAAGTAATCGAATGTACGTGTTCAACATAATTGTCGATGCCTATATAAAGAAATTTCGTAATAAACATTAAAATCCGAGAACTGGTCGTCTATGAGTGTATTGATAGAAAACATTTTGCAATTCAATTGAAATGTAAATTTTGTAACTATACTATTCAAATATCTAAAGGGTAGGCCATCTGTTGGTTAATTCTCAGAATTGCCATTGTTTTTAGTTATGCAATATATTTTCATTATATGAAAATATAATAATAAAAATAAATATATAAATAAATATATATTGATGAAAAGTTTATGAGATATTTTGAATTACAAGATTATTATGATTATTTTTTTTCAAGTGGATTATTAACGTAAGGTGCAATGGGACTTAACAGTTCCACATCACGAATACAGTCTTGTATTTCCAATTTTTTATCGAATAGAACGAGAACTGAATGTTGTTGTTTCTATCAGTTCTAGTTATCGATATCCTTTGATCAGCAGTATCAATCGAACATATCCTCTCCATGCACGACTGTTATAGTGAATTCACTTATACTGATTATATAATATTTATATCATTATGCATATGAATCCGAAGCGCATATTTGCAGTTGAACAATTTGCATATGTTTTAATTTAATTTAATTTTAATTGCAATCACTTTAGAATTGAGATTATTTAATCTTGTACATACAAATATATAAGTATGAATGTATGATTTACGCTCTACCTATACTTTCGATGTTAGCAAAATGCGATCATATTCGTTCACAGACAAATTCAAATTGCTCACTCTCACAGTGCATGCACAACAGCTAGTCTATCCAAAATGAATACCTAATAAAATTTAAAATTTATATTATTTTAGTTGTTTCATTTTGTTGTTTTATTTTTGTTTTCTATGAATAATAAGTATAGAAAAAAAAAACAAATATTAAATTTTTAAAATAACTAAAAGAAGCAGAAAAGTCATCAAAAATGATATTGTTACCAGTTTATCGTCGCCTTCTTTAACACAGTAGCCTCTCCGATCCACACATTTGATTAATTAATTATGCAAATCAAATGCGATTAAAGAAATGTAGAAATGTAGAAATGTAAAGAAATCACAACTTTAACACGATACAATCACACCATACGAGTATAATGAAGCGGCGCCCAAAACGCCGCTCAAACGCGTTCAATTATTACAAATTTTACGTTTTGTGTTATTTGCCATTAGAATTGCTAATCTTGGTTGTTGCCATTATTGTGACAAACGAATCTTTACGGTTATTAGTGATGTTGTTGTGGTCGTTTTTGATGATTTTGCAATTTTTGTTTTTTTTTTTATCTTTTTCTCTTTTTATTTTCGACTTTTTCCCATTACATTATAATATGATAATCTGTAGATATGAACATGAAAATATCGTATGTTCAATGATAATATTTATTGATATTTTAATGGATTGGAGAAAAAGAAATCCATTAATTTTAATTTATTAATTTTAAAATATAATAATAATTTGTTGCCATTATAAAGTTAATTTCATAATGCCCTGGTCCCTAATGGCTAGACTTGATCAACAGATTTTCACAATCTTGAATATAAAATAGATGCATCAAAACAAAAGTTTGTGATGAGTCAGTAGAAAAGTGAAACTCAAAACTTCTCCTGTTGACCGCTTTTGGACAATTGCTAACTAATTTCGGACATCATTGTTCTATGTGACTCATTTCTTATGCATAGTCACCTTCAGTTAGCAATCGTCTATTAGAAATAGTTCGATTTTATTCTATTTAATCAAGTTTTCGTATATGGAATTTCAGAACATCAATTTTGCTTCCGTGTAATTCGCTGTGACGTGTAACGGGATTCATTCATTTTACATTTTTAATTTTATCAAAACAATATTCCGAATTTTCGCTTTGTAAAATTCCATCTTTAATACCATATTACTCACAACGAAATTCACCAATAAAAAATGATTGAATTAATTTTTTTTTAAGTAGTCCAAAATGCCACTATTCCAATGAAGTATATATATTACTAGTCATTTGGCGAAAATAAAATGGATTTCTTTTTCCCCAACTTAATAGTTTCGCCTGCAGTAAAACATGGATAAATGCAACAGTGTTTATGTCAAATAAAATATATAGTAGGGTATAGTAAATAGTAAAGAGTGTAACATTATCTCTTAATTGCCTAATTAATTAGAAGAAGAGAAATCCATTCATAAAATACAATATTTTAAAATAGACAATTATGTGTAAATGCGTTTTCATTGCCTAAGCACAAGTGCAAGACCAAGGCCTTACAAGGCCCTTGCAATTATTTTAATGCTGTTATTTATTTATATTTTTTTTTTCCAAACTTAATTTTGAAATAATCGATTGCAATTGCGTAATATGAAAAATCGAGCGGTTGTCCAATATGAATAGATCACGTGATTCGAAAAATATGAATACATTTATAAATTATTCGAATTGTAATACAATTTTAATTGTATTACTGTGTAATAATGGTTAAAAATCTGCATTATTTTCAACAATATTTCACAAAAAAATACAAGAAATCAAATTTATTTCACTCACAATCTCACAATCGCATTTTCTGGTTTCAAAAGATCAAAGGTTTCAATTTGATGGTGAAAGTGTGCTTGGAAAATTCCGCGCGATTTTCTTTATTAAATATTATTTAGAAAAAATTCTAATTTAGTGAAATATATTTTTGGCTCAATTATTTATTAACTAAAAACAAAGTAATAAATATTGTATAAATCTGCAATAATAAAAATTAATTTAATCAAAAATTCATTTATGTATTCTTGTATGTATGATTGCACATGCCTCGGAGAATTTCTTGTACGATGGTATTGTTCAAAGACATAAGTAATAGATATGACATTAATAAAATGTGGGAAGCATTGTAGTTTTTAACTCATTTGTTTGTTTGTTTTGTCTTTTTACGATCACAAAATAATATAGCTTGTGAGTGCATAATTTTTGGAAATGTTTTGGATGTTTCTTCGTGCGATTTTGTTTTTAATTTTATCATTAGCTTTTTCTATGCGATCAAGTATTGATCAGGTGATCTAGGTCAGTTACGGCATAATGTAGTATGGATACATAAATATGATTTTTATCATTTATGTGTATGGTATTGTTTTCTGTTTATAGATATTTATTTTTAAAAAAACATATAACAATAAATAAAAATTATTTCGTGAAATGAGAAAATATTTAACAAAACATGTTGTTTTGTGATTTTTTGGCGACAAGTGGAAAAATTATATGATGTCACGATGATTATGTATTTCCAAGCGAACTGCCAGCGGCTGTGTTCATTTATTGAAATGGACTCTTTTGTCGGATCAGTTTTCGTACAGCAGTATCACAGCTCCTACATATTTGAGCGGAGAACTGGATTGAATTACACAAAATAAAACAGTCAAAAATATTTTTTTTGATTTAGAATATATGTAACTTTGTGATTCATCTCAATATATACCTATTATGTATGCTTAGATTTCCTTACAAGCATTCATGATTACCACAATCAACACTTGGTTCAAGATCGATAATAATTTTACTTTTTATTTCTACAATCTATATTTATGTAAATATATTAGCACTATGTACATAGGTATGAAGAAATATATGCTATGGTATAATTTACAATCTCAATTCCATTTTCTTCAATGTAATGTCATATCATTGTACATACGTACGTATGTACATGCAAGTAACTACAATACGAGTGTATAAAAAAATAGTAAAAAATTCACTCTCACATAAAGTAATTTTCCATTGCGTAAATCATGCACATATGTATGTTTGTAGCTACCTACTACTTTAAACTTATATATAGCGATTATAATAATTATAAGCATGTAAATATGTTTAGTAAGAAGAAAGCACATATTAAATCATTTATTACAATATGCATGTATTTTATTTTTCAAGTATAAATTGTATATATATTTTTCATATATATACATATATAACATTTACCCATAATCAGTACAATCCGTATAGTACGTAGCCACATAATATAATAATACATACTATCGTATGACCACCATGATTATCGCAATCAGCAAGCCACACGATCTTAGTGATCACGTTCTATTTTAGTGGTAACAACTATTTTTACCTACCGTATGCATGTATAGAGACGGCATGTTGTCGGTACAACGGGGTTGCATCTATTGATAAGAGATTTAAAATTTTATTTCGATATTATTATGAAAGTTTTTTTATTTTATTGAGGCAATCATCGAGTATTAGTCTTATATAATTTTTATTTACTGTTCACTTTTATACCCTACATGAGTGCAAGGTATATTCATTTCGATCAGATGTTTGGAACCACTTGAGCGTCGCCTAAATTTGCGATTTAACCATGTCCGTCCGTTCGTCTGTCTGTCATCTGGCTGGTTCGCACGATAACTTGAGTAAATATTGAGCTATTTTGACAGAATTTGGCATGAGTAATCTATGAATAATGGGCGTGGTCGAACAACTGCCATGTCCACACGGAGCATTCACAGTGACTAACCTCGGAATTCTAAAAAATCTTTAACTTACTGCAACTACTTAATATACCTTGTAGGAGAACAATATTTGTCATATAGAGTTATGCTGTAGTGCTATATAATCTCGCCAGACATGGCCGCGCCACGCATACTGTTCACAGTAGCTCCCATACAAAACGCCTGAATCTTTTTTAATCCCCATTTTGACAGGTAATAAAATTGTCACATAGGTCTGCTCAGACCCCATTATAAATTATTTCAATTTTTGTTGCTTTTTTATTGAAATTTCATTTTTAAAACAAAAATTGACTATTATAAACTTAAATATTTAAGCACCAAATCAAATAAAAATAGTGGTTTTAGGATGTCGTGAAATTTGAAGGTAATCAATTAATTCTAAGTTCTGAGGGTTAAATTTAAACCGTTGTAACAATCACAATTGACACTAAGATTAATATGGCAGTCAGAAATAATTTGGCATCAAATCAGTCTGCCACGCCCACTTCTTAATGGGACTCCCATACAAAGTTGCGGCAATTTCAAAAAGGTGAAACCGCCTTAACTTACAAACTATCCATCGTAGGATAACCATATTTAAGATATGGATTACTATCGCAAAGATAATAACATTTAGAAAAAAGAGGCAGGCCATGCCCATTTTTTAATATAGCTCCCATACGAAACTTCGGAAGTTGTTTTATATTTAAACCAGCATAACTTCAGCTATTTTTAGCTTAAAACAACAATTTTTAACACGAAATTTAATATTGTCGTTTGCCAATTGCAAGAAGCCAAGTGTAGATTAGTATTATAGGCAGAAATTTCTCCTCAAAGTAGTGGAAATAAAAGAAAAATATGTATATGCGAGCCAACTTTGTATATTTAACCCCGGGCCGACAGTAAAGTCATTTTTTATTTGATTTTACTTTTTTTGTGATTTGTATAATTTAATAAATTTTTAGTACCTCTATTTATTTGCATGGTGGCTATGAATAAAAATATCATTTGTATTTGTTATTTTCATTAAATTTTTGAATTATATTATACATTAATTAGTCTGTCTGTCTGCTGGACATCTTCTTTTCATCAATTCATGCATGCAATGTGTACTTTTAGACTGTGATTTAATTAAAATTTTTTTTAAATACAACCTGTATTGTTTATTGTTTGCACACAACTAGTTTACTTTAAACATACGATTTACTAAAATAGACATAATTCTGTACTGAGCAAACTAAAAGTTGAAAAGTAATTTTTAGAACAAAGAAAACATGCGAGTTGTCAAGAATCAAAAATGTTTATTTGATGGCACAATTAAATTTCATTAAGTTGAGCTTGAAAATTTAAGGTGGATCATTCCTGAAGCCTCTTAGTTATTGGTTATTGGCAGCAATCACTAATAGTAACACTGGTTATCACTAATTCTAAATGAACGTTTATAGCTTTTAAAACTTGTATATATATTATATTTGTAATGCATGTAAACAAAAAATAATAAATACTTAATTTGGAATATGAAACAAATTCAGTATTTATTTCCGTCCTTCCCCTTTTTTTAATTTTTTCTCTCTCTCTTAAATTACCTTTACGGTTACCATATGTTATCATTAGCCTATCATTGCCTATTAAAATACCATATTTTTCTACTTTTTGCTTTGAAGATTTCTTTTTTCATTTTTGATTTGTCTGTAACAAATTTAAATAAATAATTTAATTGGAATTTAAAATGAAATTAATTAATTTAAATTCAATTCAATTTATTTTTGTTCAAACATTTTTGTGCATATCTGTGTTATCATACACCTATTCACATAGGTGTTTCTGTTTTTTATCAATTTCATATACATGACTTTCATCACCCTCAATTTAACTTATTGCAGCTGCATATACTACTTTATATCAATATGCTTATAATAATAATAAAGTATCATTTTGATATGAACACCGCACATACTTGGCGAGTGTTAAAAATATAAATAAAGTGTTCGAAAAATGAATATATTATCTTGGAATTAAAGTAAAATTTAAATATTGTACAACTTTGTTAAAATATTTCCTTATTCCTTTTGTGCTCATATTCCAATTGATTTTAAAACGGTTTATCATATGAAACGTGTAACATTAGCTAATAGAAAATTGTTCACAAATTGATAATGAATGAAATTTTGAAAATAGTTTATGATATCAAAAATTGCTATGACAAATAATTGTTGTTGCTTTTTTAATCTAAATGATTGAAAATGTGAAGATTTTTGTATGATTTGATATAATTCTAACGCATTACTCAAGTATTTCAAAAGATCCAATTGTGCTATTCAATCGTTGAGCCGGCTCTTTTTGAATCGGCGATTGATGCACAGAAGGTAAAAGCAGGTGAATAACCAATCAGCAATATTTTTCTACCGACAACTATGTTTATTGCACATTTTAAGCTACCAGCAGGTGATTTTCCATGAGAAAAGATAATATTAATTAAACTAAATCTCTTTTATTTTACGATTGATAAATACGGTAATTTGAAAAAAAAAACTTAATTATGTTGGGCAATTTGTTAAATTATTATCGCTATTACTACAAATATAATCATCATATTAAATATGCATATACTCCTCAATACCAGTTCATTTGATGGAAGTGGCACAAATAAACATTAGAAAGAGAGAGAGAGAGACAGAGAAAATATACACGTTCAAACAGCTTGATTTTGAATAAAATTTAATAATAGACAATGCTAAAAGAAAAACACAAAAAATAATTACATATGTAATTATAATATTGTTTATGCATGCCCATACCACACTCGTACGATGCCGCTTAATGGTATTGCAAATAAAAGTAGTATGTATTTAACATGCAACATCATTGGACATCATCAGTACATCTGCAAGCATCGTGGAATATATGTATACCAGTATGTGTACTCGTATAATACAAATATTGAAGAATATAGAAAATTCAAGATATTTTCACTAACATTAGCAACAGCATCATGATGCTATGTAGCTAAGTAAGCCAACGTAAATTATCGTCATCAGCATAAGTACCATTAAGAATCTTAGGAATCATTGCGATCATGTAGTAGACTGAATGATCAGCAATGTTAGCAATAATAAACAATAAAGTCGTCGCGCAGCAATCTGTAAAGCAATTGCCATAAACAATAAATGACTTGCCTGGCATCGTTTTAATTTGCTTGGACAGGAATTCGAAAATCTTCATCAGCATATGCATTTATTTATATTATATTTCAAAAAGACACAGCTGAGAAAATAAATAGCTCAATGCCAGCAAGGAAATATATTGCGCTTCATCCAAGACTCAGAATGTCTTTCTACGACACCATAATGGATATTACCCGGTCTAAGTGAGTCCTTGCATCACGTACGAAGTAGAAATGCTCGCTCAAAACTTTGCCCCATCGTCATGACAGAAAATACGCCGAATTGTACAGCTTGACTCCACAATGTTTCTTTCTGTGCCGCTCCTAAGTGCTTCCTTCAAAGCGCCTGTCCACAGCGTTCCTCCATAAGTGAAATATTTACCATATTTACCACGATACTCAATCAATCATCTGCATTCTCTTACCGGAATTCTGAATTTTGCAATTGTTGTCTGATATTTGCAACAGACTGATTTTGCAATAATTATTACAAAAAACCATTTGACGAACATATCTTCTAGTGTTAAATTTAGGATTTAGAAATTTTATTACATCACTTTATCTGAGGCTTGTCAAAGAGCTCTTTCGAAAATCATTTTTATGACATTTTTATTTTCTCTATGACAGTTGGGCATCGTTTAAAGTACAAACGATTATCTTTATGAAGAAATTTTTATTGAGTTGGCCAAGCAGCGAATCGATCGAGAGACAATATATTCATATCCCATAATTCATATCCCATCTATGGTCCATTGTGGGTGAGGTTACACTGACTGACCACCAAAAAGAGTTTTCGGTGATCCAGCCACCATTGCCCTGTTATTTGATTTGTTGGGAGACAGAATCAGCTTTGGGTATCAGGGAGAAGGACAACTCCTTTGACGGTCCTATTGGTAGTTTTGTTTTACTCTATACCCTCATTGTAGGATGCTGCATTATATTTGTCAAGAACAATAACCAATGGTAAGGGGGCGCCTTCCGTATAGTGGATTTGGGGATTCCGGCTGCAAATAGTTGACGTGTTTCGTTAAACAATTGGGTGATGCATATTTGAGATCCTCTTGAAATCCTTGCGCCCAATGACGAAGTGTTTTCTACCACTCACCTTAACCGATAAACTGCTTAGTCTGGTCACTTTCTCTCTCCCTCTTTTCTACTATTATTGGCAGTGATGTATGAGAGGGACACATTAATGTCAAGATTTGAAGTTTGTCTGAAAAATTATTCAATACCTTCACCACCCACTATAAATTATAGCATCATAAACTTTCCAAAATTAATTATCCGATGCACTGAAACATATTTGAAATATGGTATATGGGTCCATCATACGATGTGACCTTTTTATACCCTGCATAATGCAATATGCATGGTATATTCATTTGGGTCAGATGTTTGTGTCCACTTGAAGGAATCTCCGGAGATATAGACATAGATATATATTCGTGATCAGCGTCGATTAAATTTTCGATTTAACGATGTCCGTCCGTCCGTCCGTCTGTCTGTCACCTGGCTGGTTCGCACGATAACTTGAGTAAATATTGAGCTATTTCGATGAAATTTGGCATAAGTAATCTATGATCCAAGGGTACGGAGGGGATTGATATTGGGCATGATCGGTCAATAACCACGCCCACACCAAGCATTCAAAGCGACTAACCTCGAAATTTTCAAAATCTTTAACTTGCTATAACTCACATAATATACCACTTGGGACAACAATATTTCGCTCATAGACATATTATACTACTATATAATCTCGCCAAAAGTGGTTGAGCCACGCCTACTTTTTAGCGTAGCTCTCATACAAAGTGTCTGTACTTCTTTTAAATTGAAACTGCTGTAACTTCTACAATCTTCTGTCTAGAATAACCATAATTGACACTTAGATTAACATGGCAGTTAGAAATAATATGGCAGAAAATCAATGTGCCACGCCCACTCCTTTTTGGGTCTCCCATACAAAGTTGCGGAAATTAAAAAAAATGTTACCGGTTATAACTTGCAAACTATTCAGCGTAGAATAACAGAAAATGGGTGCACCACTCCCAGTGTTTATCGTAGCCCCCATACAAATTTTAAATTGAAACAGCTGTAACTTCGGCAATCTTCTGTCTAGAATAACCATAATTGACACTTAAATTAATATCGTAGTCGGCAAAAATCTGGCAGAAAATCAGTGTGCCACGCCCACTCCTTCACGGGTCTCCCATACAAAGTCGAGTGAATTAAACTAAAATTTTAAGCTCCATAGCTTACAAACCATTTAGCCTAGGACAACGAGACTTAGGGTATGGATTAGTATTGTACGAGCAACTAGGCTCACAGAAAATGGGCGCACCACGCCCAGTGTTTATCGTAGCCCCCATACAAATTTTAAATTAAAACAGCTGTAACTTAGGCAATCTAATGTCTACAATAACCATAATTGACACTTAAATTAATATCGTAGTCGGAAATAATTTGGCGAAAAATCAGCGTACCACGCCCACTTCTTATTGGGGCTCCCATACAAAGTTGAGGAAATTAAACAAAATGTTAACCACCATAACTTAGAAACTATTCAACGTAGGACACCAAATTTAAGGTGTGGATTAACATTGAAAAATTAATTGGATTTACTAGAAAGTGGTAAGCCACTTTTTATATAGCTCCCATACTAAGCCTCGGAATTATCTTAAAATCCTTTTACTTCGTCAAAGTCAACCATATTTCGGGTGTAAATTAGTAGTATATGCAAAAATTGTTTCTCGAAAAGTGGAAATAAAAGAAAAGTTGGATATTCGTGTAAACTTTTTATATATAAATCTACATATGCAGGGTATAGTTTGGTCGGCCCCAGCCGACAGTAAGGAGATTTTTAATTTAGCCAATCGATGATGAAACATACTCCAAAAAATAAATCATTCAATTGATTCAACTGATCACGTATTTATGATAGTATTACAACACACTAATGTATTGTAGTACAATTGTCAGTACAAATAAAAAAGGGATCAACAAAAATAAATATAAAATCTACTCTTGGTCGCACTTGAATACAATATATGTATGTATGATCAATTCAAAATGCATTCTCACACATTTTGTATGTACATTTGTACGAGTATGTAGGTAGATATGACTACTTGTATATACTTCAACAGAAGCATTCGACTTTATGTACCACTTTAAGAAAATACATACATATACGAGTATGTAAGTGTATGGACACAAACCAGACTCCACTATGGCTACAACACACAGACAGCGAACTCCTCCGTGCTTTATTTTGCGCCCACTTGAAAGCGGATTGTATAGGTACATACATATGTATGTACATATGTACAAAACAGAAAATCAGTTGGAATCACTGAAGTTAACAGTGGCATACACATACAGGCAAACATGCTAATGAACGCGTTAAGTGTTTTTGCTGCGCGCTGCCGGCACTTGATTATATTATTGTTGTTGTAAAATTATTTATTTATATTATATGTACATGTGTGCATAGACTTGGCGTACTTACTCATACAAATGTATAGTGATTTTTAGTTGAAATTACCGCGTAGACTTGGTATACATTTAAATGGGTGGTACAGGCTGCATAAAAACTGCATTTGTATGTACCCTAAGTGAGGGCGAGTCAAAAATTGCTAGAAAAAAAAACACGCTAAAAATCGTGCCTCCGGTTTTTTAAGTTGTTTATGATTTCTTTGTCTATTCTTAGCCAACTTATTCATCACTAAAGAATTAGAGGTGTTTTAAGACTAGTACAATAGAAAGTAGCAAATACAATGTAAAATATATCGTAGTAAAAGTCAAATCTTTAGAAATCACAAAATTCGACGTAAAATATATCAAATAGCAAATTTCAGAAACTACTCGCGAAAATTATAACAACACTTTTTAAAAATGCCCCTGTACCAATAGTTCACATACAACAAAGAAATGTTTGGAATTTAAATTTTCCTATTAGACACATCATCCTTTCTTTATTTATATTTCTTTATAATTTATTTTTACTAGTACTTATTTGTAAAACGGTCGAGGCTCAAAATTGATTTTAAATCTTCGATTTCTTGGGTAAATTCAGTTAATATTACCTGTAGAATTTGTTTTCGCAATAAGATTGATTTTCGACCTTCGATTTCTTGGTTAAATTTAGAATTATTAGTAGAATGAATGTTGTATTGACATATTTTGTGGACGGAAAATTTTACCAGCCCTAATCTATAATGTGTAGGAATATTTGTATGTCGTATATTTCGCACATGGCCATCTGATGTTTAATTTGCAAGCTCTTTTTTTTTTTTTTTTTATTTACTCTTTTTCGCTCTTTCTGTTCTTATAAATGTGATGTTTTGTTGCTGTTTTTGTTACTATAAGTGTGTTACTATAAGCTGTATGATATATGTCTAGCCTGAATTAGATAGTTTTTAATACAACTGTTTCATTCTCGATCACTTCAAAATAATATGTTTTATTTATGTACATGAGTAGTAGTCAAATATTTATCCTGTGTGTCATTTTTCGGTTACAAGGGAGAGTCTAAATCTGTAAAATGTTCAATGTGGATATATGTAGAAGAAATGCAGATGTGAATGAATTTTGTTCATATAATATATACCACCATACCAAACAGGTTTACAGCCATTATGATCCACAAGATTTGACAGTCATTACTTAATTGAAATCGCAAATATATCCGGTTAAAGTTTATAGTTGGAACCAAGTTGAAGGTAAGTAAACAAAAGTAAAACATTTTTTTTTTTTCAGTATAAAATCAGCAAAATTTTATTTTTTTAATTTTTGGGTAAAAATTATGTAAGTTTGTAAATAGCTTTGGTTTAAAATTTGATTAGAAAGCCATGTACAGTCTGTTGATGGAAAATACTTTAGAGTCAACATTCTTGTCGATCTAGTCGGCGAAGAATATTTCCAAACAGATCGAAAACTGTTTCATTTAATTAAATTTTCTCGAATCTAGTGCTTTAATTTCGATACCGATTTTTTCAACAATCGTTACATTATTCCAAAAACCATACTTCAATTCAATTTCTGAAATATTTGTAAAAATTTAAAAATTCTTCACACTCATTTCAAATACAAATGCAACTGCCAAACAGAATTTGATAGTAAATTTGATGAAAAATACCAATTATTTGATATTAATAATATGATATCTTCTTCCAGAACAGGTACATATATATCGTACAGCAAGAATACATATTTATGAATGTGTGCGTATTAATGTATGAACTACTGGTAAGTGTGTATGACAACCAGCAGCCACTTGTTAAACGCGTGCACAAGAAAGTTTGTTTATTGTAAATATAGCAACAACAACAATAACAACAATAACATCAAGTAATCATCTTATTGAAATTATGAAAATGTCGAAAAAGCGATCTTGCATTAAACATTTCATGATGTTGCAATTTTTTTTTTGGGGGGAAGCATATGTAATACTCTTGAACTTGCTATTAACTACACTGGTTTACAGTGAACAATGTTTAATACGATCATTTTTTCTATGGCGTTAGCACTTCGAAATTTAAAATATATTTCATTTCTTTCGAGAGTTGTTTAACTATTTGGATCCACTAAAATGAAAAATCACATTAAAACTTCGTTTGCGGAATGGTTTTCGAAACACAATAATTCCATTGTCTTTTTTTTCGATGGTTGTTTTACTATTGGAACCATAACTGCAATGAGAAACTATCAATCCGATTTCTGAGAAATTGTTTTTTCTCGTACATTTTTAAAAGAAATATTCCAAAAAGGAAATCATATAAAATTCCGATTTTCAAATTTACAATGCTCAAATCAATAATTATTTGTAAACCAGTGTAATTTGTGGAAACTATTCACAATGCAGGCACACCCTTTTAATTCATCAATAAAACAATTATAACACAACATATAAGTATTTACAGATTTGGCATCATTCAGTGTGGATCAGCTGATATCGTATTTGCACCCGCACACAAAATTTATCTACTTATTTCATTGTGTGCCTGCCGAGTTGTTTAAGACCGGAGGCAATGAGCTGCTCACCCGCATGTACCAGCTCATAAGCAGAATATGGTCGGATGAAAGCATGCCTGATGATTGGAGGCTCAGTGTTCTCTGTCCCGTACATAAAAAAGGAGACCCCACAATTTGCGCCAACTACCGTGGAATAAGTCTCCTGAGCATGGCATACGCTATCAAGCGTATTGTGTGAAAGATTGAAGCCCATGCTCCTCAGCAACCTGATTGGACCTTATCAGTGTGGCTTCGGACCTGGTAAATCTACCATCGACCAAATTTTCACACTGCGCCAAATCCTGGAGAAGACCCAAGAAAAACAGATCGACACACACCACCTATTTGTTGATTATAAAGCCGCTTTTGACAGTCCGGTAAGGGATTACCTCTACGCAACAATGTCTGAGTTCGGTATTACTGCAAAGCTCATTCGACTTTGTAGAATGACACTGCATAGCTCCCGTTGTGCAGTGAAAATTGGAAAGGACCTCTCCACACCGTTTAGTACCGAACGGGGTTTCAGACAAGGTGATTCGTTATAGTGCGACTTCTTCAATCTTATTATGGAGAAAATAATACGAGCTGCTGATCTACGACATAATGGCACTATCTTCAACAAAAGTGTCATGCTGTTAGCGTATGCCGACGATATTGACATAATCGGCATGAACACGCGAGCAGTCAGTGCAGCATTCTCAGAGTTGGAAAGAGGGTTGCGTCGGATGGGTCTTACGGTGAACGAGGGCAAGCCGAAGTATCTAGTGTCAACAAACAAAGAGTCCCGGCGTCTTGGACAGCACGTCACTATTGACAACTACGCTTTTGAAGTAGTAAGGGACTTTGTCTATCTTGGAACCAGCATTAACAGCAGTAATGACGTCCGCTTGGAGATTATGCGTAGGATAACTCTTGCTAACAGGTGTTACTTTGGGCTGAGTAAGCAATTGAGAAGTCGACCCATCTCTCGAAGAACGAAAACTACACTCTACAAGTCTCCCATCATGCCTGTCCTAACATATGGCGCTGAAGCCACCTTTTCCAATTTCCACCTCGGATGAGCGAATGCTTGGAGTTTTCGAGAGAAAAGTCCTACGCAAGATCTTTGGACCGAATAAGGTACAACCATGAGCTGTACGAGCTGTATGCCGATATTGACATAGTAAAGCGCATCAAAATCCAGCGGCTGCGCTGGCTAGGTCATGTCGAGCGAATGGAAGAATACGCTCCAGCTAAGAAGGTGTTATATTCGGAACCCGCTGGAGGACGACGCAGAAGAGGAAGACCTAACCTCCGGTGGAAAGACCAAGTACTGGAGAACCTGACGGCGCTTGGATTTCTAACTGGCGCCAGCTAGCGAAGAACAGAGATGGCTGGCGAAGCATGTTATTTTCGGCCTAAATCGATATTCGGTTGTTATGGTCACATAAGTAAGTAAGTAAGTATTTCATTGTGATATCATTTTTAGCAACTAGCCGGACGTAATTCGTCGTCACGCTGAAGTGAAATTATAAATGCACTAAAAAACAGTTATTTTGTCTTCAATATTATTACTACGATGATTTGCTATGGGAGCGCCTTTAACGGGTAAAGATAGAGAGTATATATATTCAAAGGTACGAAGAAAACGTTTGTCTGGAATAGTAGGGTTTTTGGATCATTTTGTAGAGAAGCCCGCCTAAGGGGTAAGTAAATTCGGGAAGAAATATTGGGCAGAAAAAAATGAATGCAGTTCGATCTTATCATTTACAAATGATAGAAAATTGTACTATTGAACCAAAACTGCAACACAGCGTTACGGAGGGTTTCGATATGATGACTTGAACAATTTGTAAGCCCACCCGAATTAACGTATCGATATGAACAAATTAAACCAAAAATAATAGATTTTTGATTTAATTTTTTTTTTTCTTCCTCCCATACTATTGTATGTGTGTGAAAGTATACAAAAGGTTGGTTAATAAAACATGTACATACATATTTAAGCTTACATGCAGCCATAAATTTTAGCTTATGTTGTTCATTTATCTCTATGTGGCTTTATGTATGTATGTACTTACGTATAATACAACACCTTCAATAAATACAAAACAAACAAAATATTGTGAAGGTGACTGAACAAGTGATTTTAAAATATTTTTAACATACATAAATTTAAATAAAAGCATTTCAATGCATTCATAATTGTAAAGTTGTTTAACAAAAAAATAATAAATAAACCAACAAATATATATATAAAATTGACAAACAAAACTGATAATTATTCACACTTTAGTGACAAGACAAGAAAATTTAGGAAACATATAAACAAATTTTCACCATTTTATCACACTCCGATAGAAACATGGAATAAATGTTTTAGAAAAAAAAAACGCAAATGATAGGCAATCATGGTTATAAATGAATACAAGTACATACGTACAAGTATGAGCTATAAACTGGTTACCAATATTATTCGGCATACCTGCCACATAGAACTAGAAAATCAAAAATGAAAATTTTCAAAGCATAAAGTCAATTAACCGGTTAAATACACCGCATACTACGTATATTTATTAGTCCCACCACCATTCACTATTGATTGCACTCTGCATTGCTGCAATGTGAATAGATGCATAACACGAAATAGAAATATGTATGTACTGCTCGTAATGGCTATGTTGAGGAATTATAGGAAAAGTGTCATTCATATGTTTTTATATATGTATATTTTTAAAAAATAAATATTGCTGTGGTAAAATGTTGAATGTGTCATGTATGGCAAGGCAAATTACTTTTATTATCGCAGATGATGATGATGATGAAGGAATCGATTAGAAATTGTTTCTTTTTTTACATCGCTACAGTGTTATGAATATATGGAGCAACAGTGATATTTAATGTGTTCGAAATTGTTCTACTTGAAGAGATTTAATGGGAAAAAATATATAATCAGATTAACATACTAGAAACAATTCAATTGTCACATTGAATTGTTAAATTTGATGCACTTGCATGATCAGAGTTTGCATCACCTTTTCAATTACGAAATTTCTACTCTTAATTCTACAAATTTTTCTGATGATTTATGAATTTAATAAACCTATAATGCTATATTTTGATCTATTTTTTGACCAATTACAAAAAAGTTTCTTTCAAAAATTTTACTTTGATCGCCACAGACAAGAAGAACCTAAAATACATAAATAAATACTCGTCTGTGACAAAGCTCAGAAAATTGGCATCAATTATTATATTAAAATAAGCAAATTCGTTCCAATGACATCCAAAAATTTGAGAAACACGAAAAATCCTGAAGAACAAGTAGCTCGACCAAGATATTTTGAAGCTCATAGATCATAGATAAGGATCCAATTATGTCAAATCACAAGATGGTTCCAGTTTATTTATTTTTTTGTTTCATTAGGTAGCGAATACGAGAAATTTCTCGCGATAGAGCATTTGTCAGACAATTGGCCAGAAATCAAGAAGGATGACGAGCAACGTCTTTGAACCAAATACATTAACAGCAGCGACATCATCCTTATTCGACTCATCATTGGATCTACTAATTTCTACCGACCATTACTGTCTTGTTGGAAAGACGACTCCGAAGTTCTTGTCAAAGTGAATATCTTTAGTATTTCGATTTGATAAACAAATAATTTATAACCTTTAGTTTCCATGTAAATTGAATTTGATGGACAAGTAACAACAGGTGTCTTGTTCAATTTCATATTCATTTAATTAAGATTATCGATTTCTAGGATATACATACTTCCAAAAAGCTGTACAAATACACATAATTTTCTAATTTCTACACCAGAACTGAACAGAAATGACCACTCAGAGCGTTCAGATTTTTTCAATTGTGTATTGGTCCATGATTAATATCAATGCCTACAGATGAATTGTGTGAAAAACAAAAAATCACGTACACCCTATAAATGGAGAAAGGAATGAAAAACGAATGTTGAAAAGTCTTTGAACTACTTTTTGTGAAAAAAAAAATCGATGTATGTAGGTGCTTATTTACTAACCCCTATTATAGTATAGTCAATATAATATCGATGCAATGTTGAATCAATTTTGTTCACACTTAATGCCTCTCCCCAATATGGACACGACACTTATACATACATACATATGTATTTACCTATGCATACACAAATTAAAAGTGATACGGAAATCAAGCCGGTTATGCACAATGCCTCTGACACGCTCACGCACATGCATTCAAATAAGAAGAAAAGACAGAAAAAGAAGAAGAAGAAATATAAAAAAAGACAAAGTAGTAAGGAAAAGAAAGAAAAATCTTAGATAAAAAAAATATGTATATGGTATTTATTGTATGTACCTGTATTGAGCAAGAGATGGTAAGTTGACATTTTTCTTTTCAAATATGAAAATAAATCTTTTTTAGTATTTTTTTATTGTCACATCACTTTACTTATCTGCGTGTGATATTGGAAAGCAAACCACACAATAATAGGTTTACATACAGCACCAACAAGAAGAGAAAAAAAAACTGGTTGTAGAAAAATGTCAAAAAATAATCAAGCAACGAATGTGAAAATGCATGAATACGCGAGAATGCAGCAGCAACACAATTTGTGGCATTTGAAAGCAACCGGCTATGGAATAGATAATAGATCTAGGTAGTGGCAATAGCGACAACGGAAACTGTTGGCATTAGAATCAACTTGATATGGCCTAATGGGTTTAAGTAATTTATTAAAATCACATTCATTCAAAAATATGGGCTTAACATCGCTTAACATCATCCATCACAATATGCTCGATGTCTAATAGTAATTTAGCCACTAAATTACTATATAATGTAATGACAACAATTGTAAATGAAACAATAAATATTCGAATTCATACACCAGCTGAGTGCAGTACTATTTATAAATTTATGTAATATACCTACCTACCTACATATATTCGCTCTTACGCACTGCAAAATGTTCCGTAATCATCGAGATTTCTAGAGAAGAATTGAGTATTTGCTACGTACAATGCCAATAAACATGCGAATATGTGATTAATATACGATAAATGTCATAAGTGCATGCAAAGAGAGAATATCAGTTTTTTGAAGAGAGCGAGCTACGAAGAGAGATATTGAGAGAGCAAGAGATAGAGAGTGAGCGAACAGGTATTGTAATTGTAAAATTGCACAAGTGATCTGCAAAATCATGGTTAATCACAGAAATTAAAATATGGCTCATATAATTAAGTGCAAATGAGATGAAAATAAAAAGAAGACACCAAAAAAACTATGGTTAATAATATAAATTAAATATGAATACCTACGCACTCACTACATATTCACATTCCAGTATTTAAGCGCTATATTAGTGTTGAATTAAGCGATTTTAATAATCACTTCAACCTTTTTTTTCTATCTAATTTTGCAGTGAAATGATACATTTTTTGCATTACATGATTTAACTAAATGTTTTGAATGAAAAAATATAATTAAAATTTGTTTTTATTTAAAAAAAAATACATGCATATACAAAATTATTAAAAAAAAATATAACTATAATTAGATATATCTTGACTAATATCGTTTTTCATATCTATCAATAATAATTAAAAATGAATTTAGTACAAATTAAGCCAATGATATTGGTACTTAAAATATTTCAATTTTCAAATATGTTGAACTAAGAGATGATAACTATTCTAATTAATGACAAATTAGTTTTGATACCAATATATATATATAATAAATTATAAATAGAATTTTTTATAAACTGAAAAGTTAAGAATATCTTTTTCTAGTTGATCTTTTAATTCGAGGAACTTTATATTTTATAGTTGTTTTATTAAATTTAATGAAAAATTGTTGTAGAAGATAATTGCGTTTGTGCAAGAAGTAATTAAATAGTATTTAAAGAATTTTTGCGAAAAATCATTTTTTTTGGAATAAAGCCTCTAATTGCAACAACAGAATGGACCGTAATTGATCGGACAGCCTTTTAAATGCATTACTTTCATATGAAAGAAATTTTTGTAAAATTCTACAAATAAAATATCGATTTAATAAAATCACATGTTAAAAATATTTTTTTTACATTAATCTAACAATACACAATAATAATATTTAGAATTATTTTTCACTAATGATGACATTATACCAACTTTTTGAAGGATTACAATAAGACATGTACTAATATTTTTAAAAAATCATAAATATGACAAATTAGAGTACTAACAATGAATACAAATTTAAAAATCAAACAAAAAATACAAGATCAGTATTGCTGAAAAGTTCTATTTACTTTATGATATAATATTAGTGTACATACTCGTATATATTTATGTTTATCTTTTGTCAAATTTTTAATTGTTTACATTTTCAATTTACATTCCAAAATCTGCATACATCCACATGGCATACGTGCATATTGTATGATAATTAAATACATTTTCTTTGGGTGTAGCCACCATTGCAGATTAAAATCAAGCCTCTGTGCGCACGTCAGCATGCTATACTCCTTTAAAATAAATATATTAAAGTTAAAAATTAGTTTCGGTGGAACAGCGCATGTTTCCAACGTCCAAATACTATAAATATGTATTTCAATTAAAATCAATCAATTCTTCAAGTTTGGACTATATAGATGAAACATAGAGCACCAAAACAACATTAACTTGATACCGGGGTACCATCATAAATATGAATTATTATTGTTTCTGTAATTAGCAACAACAAATAACAATACTACAAACATTCAAGTATACAGATTTATATGTACTATTTATATCAATACTCTTAACTGGTTGCTCGCAAGCGCATACTAATAATATGCGCAGGGTTACCAGACGTATGACAATGTAGTAATTGCATGTCCGTTTTGAACCAACACTCATTTATGTGTTATGACCACATGACGACACATGAAATGGTCTAAAAGAAACGTTATGTCTGATATTCAAGCGTTTATGCGATTCCTGCAAATGGCCAAGAACTACTCAACGAGTTCGATAAGCGGAACATTTAGCACGAAGGACATCAAGGAAACATCGTACCCAAAAAATTGCAAAGTTGGGAAAATTGAGAGAGCGAAATTACATTTCTTTTTGAGGGGAAGTTGCAAATTGTTGCTGGATAAATTTACGCCAGCAAGAACTTGTAAGGAGGAAAAACAGCTAATGGCAAAGAAACGAAAAATTGCAATTTATTTAGTGGAATTATTCGAATTTTTCGAGAACAGTTAATATTTAGTTTTTAACTTCCGCGTAACTTCCGTACTACCAATGAAATCAGCTGTTCGTGAAATTTTGCGCTCTTGTATTTTCTGTATATTTTTCTCTCTACGAGCGAATGCATGCAATTTCTGAGAAATTGGATTATTTTTAGTAAAAAAGTACGAAAACTACTAAGATCTGCAGATTCGAAATAATGCGATTTTTAGGGGTTTTTTACAAGCGTTTAAAACGACATTATTTGATGTGGCAAAGTGTAGTTTTATTTGAATTTTTAATTACTAATTTTACATGTTTTTCTTTTAAATATTGTATTATAAAACCAAAGTGCTTGCCGTAGCTCAGTGGTTAGTGTGTTCGCCTTCTGATCTGTAGGTCGTGGTTCAATACCCGGCTGATGCATAACAAATTTTATATCGAAAAGATTTTTCTTTCGAATGGTACCCACCTGTCGGCAAGCAATTGGCAATTCTTCCGACAGTAACAACTTGCCATGAAAAAGCTTCTAAAAAGAACTCTGTGGCAAAGCTCAGAAAAAGTGATGTCACAAGTGTTCTGCCGTTCGGAACCGGCTAAAATAAGTAGGTCCATTCTAATACTGTCCAAAATTTAAGACGCACAACAGTAATAGAAGAGAAGCTCGGCCAATGAGCCCTTTGGGGCTTTAAGTGCCACATATTTATTTTTATTTATTATAAAACCAAAGACAATAAAATTATTTAAACAATCCCTTCTTGTGTTTGTACGAATATGATGATAAGAGTTGAAAAAAATGAATTTTAACATGTAGTCATGGCAACTCTGCGCAAATGCTTCAGATTATAATGTACTACACATACGTACTCTTTTACCTTTTGTGTGCAATAGTCACGTACGCGTTAGTTACAGGCTCTCTCGCTCTGGTACATAGTAACTCATTATCTTGTTCACTCTTTTTATACCCTGCATAATGCAATATGCATGGTATATTCATTTCGGTCAGATGTTTGTGTCCACTTGAAGGAATCTCCGGAGATATAGACATGGATATATATTCGTGATCAGCGTCGATTAAATTTTCGATTTAACGATGTCCGTCCGTCCGTCCGTCCGTCTGTCTGTCACCTGGCTGGTTCGCACGATAACTTGAGTAAATATTGAGCTATTTCGATGAAATTTGGCATAAGTAATCTATGATCCAAGGGTACGGAGGGGATTGATATTGGGCATGATCGGTCAATAACCACGCCCACACCAAGCATTCAAAGCGACTAACCTCGAAATTTTCAAAATCTTTAACTTGCTATAACTCACATAATATACCACTTGGGACAACAATATTTTGCACATAGAGTTATATTATACTACTATATAACCTCGCCAAAAGTGGGTGAGCCACGCCTACTTTCTAGCGTAGCTCCCATACAAAGTGTCTGTACTTCTTTTAAATTGAAACTGCTGTAACTTCTACAATCTTCTGTCTAGAATAACCATAATTGACACTTAGATTAACATGGCAGTCAGAAATAATATGGCAGAAAATCAATGTGCCACGCCCACTCCTTTTTGGGTCTCCCATACAAAGTTGCGAAAATTAAAAAAAATGTTACCGGTTATAACTTGCAAACTGTTCAGCGTAGAATAACGAGATTTAAGGTGTGGATTAGTATTGTACGAGCAACTAGGCTCACAGAAAATTGGCGCACCACGCCCAGTGTTTATCGTAGCCCCCATACAAATTTTAAATTGAAACAGCTGTAACTTAGGCAATCTTATGTCTACAATAACCATAATTGACACTTAAATTAATATCGTAGTCGGAAATAATCTGGCGAAAAATCTGCGTACCACGCCCACTTCTTATTGGGGCTCCCATACAAAGTTGAGGAAATTAAACAAAAATGTTAACCACCATAACTTAGAAACTATTCAACGTAGGACACCAAATTTAAGGTGTGGATTAACATTGAAAAATTAATTGGATTTACTAGAAAGTGGTAAGCCACGCCCACTTTTTATATAGCTCCCATACTAAGCCTCAGAATTATCTTAAAATCCTTTTACTTCGTCAAAGTCAACCATATTTCGGGTGTAAATTAGTAGTATATGCAAAAATTGTTTCTCGAAAAGTGGAAATAATTGAAAAGTTGGATATTCGAGTAAACTTTTTATATACAAATCTTCATATGCAGGGTATAGTTTGGTCGGCCCCAGCCGACTGTAAGGAGATTTTTATTTTTCTCTTAGATTACACTTAAATTGAGTTGTATACGTATCGTAAAATTTGGTCCTATAAAGGTGCTAGATCATTGGTTGCGTGTTTATTTTCTACAATACGCGTCAAGTGTAGTGTCAAGAAATATACGAATTAATGCAATATATGACCCGTTGTTTTTGAAAGTGACTTGCCAATTAATAATAATTCATAGAGTAAATAGGTTTTTAATAATTACATAAGAGTTTGAGTTTAAAAAGATCATTAACTTGATTTAAAAGCAAAATTAACTTATGCCACTGTCAGAGAAACATCTTATGCTTTTAAAATTGGTTCTAAAAATACTTACTTACTTACTTACTTACATATAACATGCTTCACCAGCCATCTCTGTTCTTAGCTAGCTGGCGCCAGTTAGAAATTACAAGCGCCGTCAGGTTCTCCTGTACTTAATCTTTCCACCGGAGGTTAGGTCTTCCTCCTCTGCGTCGTTCTCCAGCGGGTTCCGAATATAACACCTTCTTAGCTGGAGCGTGTTCTTCCATTCACTCGACATGACCCAGCCAGTGCAGCCGCTGGATGTTGATGCGCTTTACCATGTCAATATCGGCATACAGCTCGTACAGCTCATGGTTGTACCTTATTCGGTACTCGCCACCAACGCAAATAAGTCCAAAGATCTTGCGTCGGACTCTTCTCTCGAAAACCCCTTGGGGTTATATATAGCTATATATATTTCATTGTTCTTCGGAATCCTATGGTTTGCGTCGAAAAAGTTATGGTACTAGTCTCTGATACAACAGGGCAGCGATAAAACGTGATCCTACAAGATTGGAAAATTTTTGGATGGCCGATCTTCTCCAACAGTGTTGTTCTGTTATTACTATATTTGATCAATGTTGCAGAGGGACGCACGTATATGTGTTATTTTCTGTATTTTCCATTTCAAATTTTCTTATTATCAGAAGAATTAGGCATCGTTTTAGAATGAACAAATTATTCACTTTACGTGAAAAAAATCGAGGAAAAACGAGTCGAGTCGTAAAAATTAAGTGATTGATCTAGACCACTCTTTTGTGAATACGATATTCTGAAATCTACTACAACAAATATATTGTATCATATATATTCGTTGTCGGAGATTCCTCTCTTGCGTTCTCTCCGTATGATTAAACATATTAGCGTAAGAAATTTTGTCCGGTGAAAACGAATAACGCATACGCAATCATTGGTCAAATATTTTATGCAATACGAATGTTCACAAACGATCGAGACGAGCAACAACAACAGCAACAGTGATATTAACGATTAACACAACACAGCCCAGTATACATGCGCTCTGATATACGCGAGGGCAAAGCAGTATATATTTGAGTATATCGAACAGAATATATCACAATCGCCTGTGCCTTTGTGGAGATTGTGTAGTGTTGGTTCATTCATTCGTTCGTTCGGTCGTTCGTTGGTTGGGTTTTCGGTGTTGCTGTCCGTCTTGTCTCGAACTGAGCTACATAAATCTGTATATTGGAGTGCGTGTGTGTGAGTTTCTACGACAATACATTTATATACATAGGCCTTCTATCTGTGTTGCACAGTTTTGATGGCAACTCATTGAAACACTGTCAAATCATTCATCTGTTCAACATTAAAGTGAACGAACACGATTTCGGTCGTTTAAACAAAAATACCTACCTACACTGCATAATAAAAAATTATCACACACGCGAGCATTCTAAATAATATTTAATTTATTAAAACTAAAGTTGCATCTATAATAATATTATTTGTAATAGAAAAGGATCAAACATTTTGTAAATCGTTCAAGAAGAAAAATTTGCTCATGCATAAGTAAATAAAATATATGTAATTGTCTAGATTGACACAAGTCGGAAGTATAAAACGAAACAAAAGTATTTATAAATAAATTGAAACATATGTACTACAACAAAATCGAATGCTAACATAGCACGCCGGTAATGCGTGATCAGTGAAAATACTGTATTTGTGTTGAGGAGAAAGAAAATTCTTTGCATTTTATTCAAAAGCAAATAGTTAGTAGGTATTTGTTTTTTCTTAATGTTATTGTGATATTGCAAAAAAATCCTGCGAAACCAGAAATTTATAATTTAATAATTAAATCGTTGGAAATACAAAATTCCTTACAAGAAATTATCAATTATTGTCGTAAATAATGACAACTCGCATACTTTATCAGCATAATTACATTTGATTGATCCACCCGCACAATGTATTTGTATTATTTTGGTGTTTTGTGACGTGACGTGCGTGTGACGTTTTCATCAACGAACAGGTGAAATAATAAAAACAAGAGAGAAATGTGAATTAGTACACAACTATCACAAGCAACAACAGCAGCAACAATAACTATTTACGGTTAGTTTGACATTCAGTAATGAGTATTTTTCTTTTGTATGAGTGGGAACAAAATTAAAATAAAATGTCTTAACAAATTCTAAATGCCAAACAGAGGAGTGAGTGTGGTAGTCACAATCAATAACAACAATTTGTACATATACATTTTTAAAATGAGTTCAATAGCATTTCGCATGTGATTGTGATAGGTTAGAATACCATTTCATTTTATGACAATAGAAAATTCTATATGTATATACTTCCCTACATATTTATAGAGAAGATTAAGTTCCAATATGACTTTAGTACCGGTATTTTGTAAGGGAACAGCCCTACAGCCCAATAACAGCCTTTGTTCACATATTGTTTGATTATACGAACCAAATACAGTGTTATTAGGCCAGTTTACAACATAAATGTCATATTAATTGATGTCGAAAATAATTGGTTTGTTTGTGGACTGTGTGTTTTCTAAGAAGTTTTCGATTGTAAATTGATTTAAAGGACACAAAGGAAACCTGTTTTAATGAATACATATATTGGACAAAAAGATCTGAAAAAAACACATTGTACACTGGCCGGCATTGTATTTTTTATTTATAAACCTTGTATATTAAATCAAGTTCAATTTTCTTTTGCTTATTAAATTATAAAATTCTCGCATGCAAATCTTTTAATTGCAGTTGAACATAAATAGTGATAAATTAAAATATAAAAAAAAATATATATATATAAAAACAAATTGCTTCAAATAAATTAAAATAATTCGAAAAGAAGAATTCTACAACATTGACTTCAAAATGATTTCACATAGTCCACCAATATTTAGCCATAGTCCGCCGGTTAATTTTCTAACAGACTTCATGAGCAGCAATCATCATAATCATCATCGTCAAGGATTAAAGTGAGTGTTGTTCTAAATGTGTGTGCATTATTAATTTTTTAGTTTTAATTTCAATATTATTTCATAATAACTAATAGTTCTAATGCTAAAAAAAAATTACACTGCTTAAAGTTGCATTTTTAAATTTTAATTGAACAAATAGGTTTAGCTAATAAATATTTTAAAATCGTATATGATTAAATGTTTTTTCTTCAATTTGTTATTTAATAATACCGACAATAGATATAAACATTGCTTTTACAGATAGCAGAAAAATGCATTTCACAAATCATCCGCATTCATATTTAACACTTTCACTCTCCCATACATTTGTTTTGTTAAATTTTATTTTTATTATTATTATTATGATAATTATTATCATTATTAAGATAAATAGCAGAACTAAATGAAAATGAAAGTGGTTGTGAATATAATGAAATGTGACGTGTGGAAAACATACTTGTATTCATTGGAGATAATGAGTTAATTGAAGAATTGAGACTCACAATGAGAATGACAGTAACAATAATAACAACTACTCGTAAAATATTACAATAATGCTACCGGCTAAATTACAAGTTATCAACACTGTGTATAAGTATATGTAGCTATGTATATATACTCATATATACACACATTTGCCTATCTCTTTTATTATTATATTTTTAGATTTCTCATTCTTAATTCACAATAACAGCAAGCATTATTACCTCAATTGATGTTATTGTTAACGCTGTTGTTGTTGTTTATTTTTTTTTTTTATATAATCAAATTCATTACACATTTCATCTGGTTTGAATTTCAATTGTTTGTATTTTTTTTTTTCAAATACATTTTATTTGATTTTTTTCAAAATATTGCTACAGATTTGCTTCTGTATTCATCATTATTGTGTATTTATTTATTTGTTCATTTTAGTTCTCTTTTCGTACATATATTTGTACGTACACTAATTATTCATTTTCTGTTTTTCATTGAAAAACACATTTTATTTTTCAAAAAAAATTAATAAATAAACATATAAAAGCTGTTCAATTCTATGACTAATTAAAATATTTATATAGAAAAAACATTGCGAAAATGTGCTTTGATTTAAACTTAAGCTTGAATTTCAAAAAGCAATTTTCAAAAAGTATTTCATGGTATTCAAAGTACGCTCGACAACACAAGATAAACTTTCCCCATAGGAAAGTTTGTTTTGTCTCTCAATGGGAAACATGAATAAGATTTAAAATAACTTAAAATGTCTCTATTTCAAATTTATTTGGTTTTTAATACAATAAATTAAAGGCAAATTGGTTACCCTATACGACTTTCGTACAGTCGATATTTTTGTAATATATTTTTTAAAACAATTTCTACTCCAGTATTCATCTTTTTTAAATATTATTAAAGGAAAAAAAAAACATCAAACGAACACCGTAACCAATTAAAATCAAATACTCCTTGAAAAAATGAGTTCAAAACAGGTACTTAAAAATTCTGCCATACCTTGTTCCATTTTAAATACATCAAGTATTCAAAATAATAAAAAACTAGACATACCCTTCCGTAAATTTTGATGCACCCTGTTAATATGTGTGCCAAAGAATAATCTTATCTGCGATAATTTAATTTTCAAGTCCAAGCAAAATAATCTATTTGAAGTTCGATAGTACACAGTTAGTTACAAATGAAATAAATTCCATTTTTTGCTATTATTGAATTTTGTTTAATTGTTTTTATTTTTATGAAATTGCAATATTATCAATATCATAAAAATGTAGATAATATTATTTTTCGTATCCAAAAATATGAGCTTTTTCTTTTAATGTCATACCAATATAGTAGTGTCACTGTACATATTTCAATTTCAAATAAAACAAAAATATCTTTGAAAATAAATATTTGATGGAAGAAATAACGACTATATTAAATTCATAAATTATTTGTTTATATAAAAATAGAAAACTGGCCATATGATTATCGTTCAAATTCGTGGTTATCACAGAAGTCATTATCTCAGACAGTCATATACTCACAGTATCAGTAAGATTATGATATGTTTATTATGGTAATTTTATACTTATAGGTGTATATATTTTACCGCTATCATAAGAAAATATTTGAGAAAAAAAACGTAATTCAAATTTTTCTTTTTTTGGCTAATAACTAACTATAAAATTTTGCTGATAGCATTATTATTTATCAATACGTTTAAGATATGCGCTCGATCATTGTCAATAATGAAAACATACATTTTTCTACTCTAAATAATTATATTATTCTAAATATTGTTGTTGATAATGGCATTTTTCTGTATGACCTACGTTTTGAAGAAAGGTTATAATATGACGTTTGCGATTACATAAAATGATAATGGATTTAGTGCTAATATATCCTCGTGAAATAAATCTTTCTTTAAACAGAATCTCTAAAATATTCTTAGCCAATAACTGGAAATATTCGTTTGCATATCTTGAGTTCGACGCGGAATTTTGTCCTTGTGTTTGTTGAATTTTTAATAAATATAACATGCAAGGTGGCAATATTCTCATGCAAAAATTAATGAATTTAAATGGACTTTTTCAATTTTTTTGATTTTTCACAAATTGTGCAAAAAGTTTCAGATGTTGAAGTACACATTTGAAGTTTTAAATTTCATTTTTTTTATTAAAAATACATTAAAAATGTTTAATTATATATTTTTTTGGTATTCTTTCATAATCTTTCACTCATTCAACCTTTAAAATTTGTGCTTTCTTGCACTGTGTACAATGTGTTTATTTTTATTTCATTTATCATCGTTTTTTTGTTATTTCCCATCACATTATTTTTAACTAAATGACGTACTAACTTGGTATTACTATTTTTGTATAAACAATAATTTTTCTTTTGAAAAATCTTTACCCACAATTTTTCGCATAGCATTTAGTATAGTATTTATGCGTTCATGGCCTAGTTAAATAAATAAAATATGTGAACCTACAATAAAAATCACTCATCAGGTGAAAAAAAAAGAGAATTGAAAATTCTTGCAAATAATTTCGTCATCAAAATGAAAAGATCAAGAATACTACCTACACTATATGAATGTCAAAAACAACAATAATAATATTCAACAACAACCAAGAATTGAAATGCAAAAAAAAAACAAAAAATATCGCATGCATTAAATTGTCATACAAAAATTTTGTATACGCTTGTGCTACATTTTATATTTACTTACTAATTGAAATCATAAAAATAGAATGCAACAAAAGAAGCACAGAAAACGAAAGGAAAAGAAATGATTATGAAAAATATTTGCGCAGAAAAGAAAATAAAATATGCATAAAAGTGAAAGATATTAATTTGTCCCTGAAATGTGTTTACATGAAACACATGACGATGGCGATGAGGAAAACGCAAAAGTCCAATAAGCAAATGGTTCCCATACGATTAGAACACATATGTATACCTTGAACTTGAGTACGATTGTGTTCACCGAAGCACAATGTGTGTACGAATATGTACATACAATGTATGACATTGAAAGAAAAATTGAATTTTTGTTGATCTTCCTATTTTTTTTTTCAAATTTGCTTAATTATTTTCAATTAATTGGATGCATGCTTGCTTGCTTGAGAGACAATGAAAATTTATGACAATGTGTTGTATTTGTGTATATATTTGAACGTACAGTATCGCATCGATAATGGCGATAACACTCTGCTCCATATATGTGTTTCAACATTTATAATTTTAAATTTTCAAATAATCGAGCTGTCATATTCAATGAATTTATTCATAAACACATAATGGAGACTGTCAAGTTGAAATATGTACATATATTTCAGTCGAACCAACCACATTCTGCAGTGCACATCAGGGTTGTCTTGTGGCTGCATACCAAGCTGTTAATTGATTACAGTGCCTGATCTATAGAAATCCAACTGTGTCATAGCATAACCATTAAATGTCATTTTGACACCACACAGCCACCACTACGAAGGTGTAGCTAATCACTTGTTATTTTTCAATTTGACAGCCATGTGAAATGACAGTGAGAGAATAGTTACTAATTGTTTATATTGTATATCAGTTGGAAAAATTACACAAATTTTTTGCAAACAATTAAATTTGTGTTTTTCCAAATTGTTGAAATTTTGTTGAAAGAACAATTCACACAAGATGTTAGAACGTAATTGCAAATACATTCTATGTATGTGTTTATGGCATTATTATTTTTTTCAGGTTTTTTGTTCTTGACTGTAGCAAGAACGTAGACTTGTAATCGCGAAAAAAGTTGTAAATCTTATCAGTAAATAAAAGGGCAAAATATTATAAATATACTAATAGAATTCAGTGCGTAAAGTCCTCTATTTGAGGAATACAGAATTCATAAATTACTTTATACAGTATAAAATAGTGTAAAAATTCATTGGAAAACGTTGTCACGATTACTGAATCTGAGTCTGAATCTAGCTTGAAAGAAGTAAAGAGCCTTGATTTTTACTAGTTGTGTTAATCGATGTAGTACTGTAATAATATATATATTTTCTTCTTCTTCAAAAACAACATATGACACTGACGTCGAATAAAATTAAAACACTCAGATCATATGCAGACTTCTTCATAGTTTTTAAATGGCATAGGTTGTGACTTGTATTTCCTTTAGCCATCGTTAACCAGTCAACCAAATGCTTCCTAAGCCTTGTAAATTTTTCATATTTTTTTTTTCGCAGAACATAAATTAATTATGCTCCGTCTGATAGTAGCATTGCGACTAAAGTAGATAATTTATGCAGCAGCTTTTTAAAGTTTTAAACATATAAGAATTAGTGTCATTTTTTCAGAACTATCAGAATCGTAAATGCTAGAAGAATCTGTGGCAAAAAGCAGTAACTGCTTAAGTTAAATTTATTAGGAGCAGCATTTTTAGATTTCTGAGTCAAAACGGTAACTCAACAAAAACTCAATCAGTTGGTCGAATTTCAAAATTTCGAAGATATCAACAAAAAAAAATAAATATGTGGTACTTAAAGCCCCAAAGGGCTCATTGGCCGAGCTTCTCTTCCATTACTGTTGTGCATCTTAAATTTTGGACAGTATTAGAATGGACCTACTTATTTTAGCCGGTTCCGAACGGCAGAACACTTGTGACATCACTTTTTCTGAGCTTTGTCACAGAGTTATTTTTAGAAGCTTTTTCATGGCAAGTTGTTACTGTCGGAAGACTTGCCAATTACTTGCCGACAGGTGGGTACCGTTCGAAAGAAAAATCTTTTCGATATCAAATTTGTTAATGCATCAGCCGGGTATTGAACCACGACCTACAGATCAGAAGGTGAACACACTAAACACTGAGCTACGGCACCCACCCGAAGATATCAACAGCTTTGATATAATCTCAGGAATTGTCTACTATTTAAAATAGTAATTTGGGTTGTTTCTTTCTCGAAGAAAATGTGCTTAAATGAATATCTATTGTAGACATAGATTTTATGCATATTAAAAAAGTAAAACAAAACAAATTTTAATAAAACAACATATGTATAATATGTGTAATACTAGTAGATAATTCTATTCGGGGAAATAAAAATATTCGAACATTCGTCATTTCATTTGGTATTGTGGGTTCCATCGAACTTATATTCATTCGTCTTTACGGTTATTCACGTTCTCATGTTTACATACACTTTTACACAGACACACACTTTCTTTCTCTCTCGCTCTTTCCCTTTCCTGCCATAATTTATGAGTTGCAATTGCGATGTTGACATTTGTATGCAGTTGACATGCATTTTCAATGAAATCTGTCTTTCTCTTCTGACATGTATTTATGACTTAAATACATAATTTGAAAGATTTTTTGAAAACATTTCTTACGTGGTAACAGGATGTTTTTATAGTGACGTAAATTGCGTGGTCCGCATAAATAGTTTTTTTTAGGTTAAAATGAACATAAAATAAAAATAACCATAAATAAAGGAGAATAAGAAATTCGTCCTAATTAAATATATTACACACGCAATAGATGGAAAATTTTGTGGATAAAAGTAAATTCAGATCATCAATTAAAGAATCGAGAGTCTAGTCTAAGGAGTATAGAGAAAAAGAGAAAAATCATTTAGGCAATGTGGTGAGAACCACAAATTAGGGATCGAGGTATGGCAATCCCGTGAGTAATTATGTACTCTCTCACGAAAGAAGGAGAAGAATTATAACATTGACGGCAATTAGCGATCATTTAGAAATAGTGTTGTCTACTCAATAATAAATGCCAGAACAACTGTCTGCTAACTATGTATGTTATGTATGTAAAAATATTTTAGACATATCTTTGCCAAATGCGCAAAATTTTTATGAGCGTAGATACATACACTGTGTATTTTGTTTTGTTCAACCGTAATAATAATAATACAACATTTCTCAAAATAGATTTACCCAAAAAATATTTATACACACATCATTTGTTTTTGTATGTATCAAAATTAATGTAAGAGAAAAATTGCTTCTCTTAATACACTCGAAAAAAAAAACAAATTACACAATATTAATTATTATACACGTTTGAATGTCATTAATTTATAATTAACCCTGCAACGGTGTCGTATTATTTTTAAGAATATTTAAGCTGTTTACGCTCGCTTAGCAGTAAGTTAATGGAAGATAATAAAATAAGTTATTAGAAAAATCTATATTCGCTCATAATTTCTTTTTTTATAAATCAATTTTTTTTCTTTTCAGTTATAACGATGAAAGTAATAATCGTGCATCACGCTGCTGCCGTCCACAAGTAATTACACTTGCTTCAAAGGCTATGGTTAATAATGCTTCAAATGCACTGGCTGTGGCATCCGCTACAAATGCCAACAACAATTACAATAATAACAATAACAACAACAATTCAACGTTGCAACAACAAAAGCAGCGTGTTATAACTGCAACAAAAAAAACGGCAGCAACAGCAGCAAAAGATGATCGTAATGTATTTACGCTCAGCAGCACTGAAAGTAACGCTAATGGTGCTGGTCGACTAGCAAATGGTGGTCGTACTGGTGGTTTGGGACGTGTTGTTTCAGCACCAGCACTTTTAGCACAATTTCCTAAATCATGTCTCAGTCGTAAATCCTGCGTGCACGATTGTTCGGAAAATTGTTTGAAAAGATCACAACCAGAAACGACACCAACGGCGGCGCCGCCATTAGATGCAACAGAAGCGGACACAAAGGATATGAATAAAGAAGATTCGGAACAGAGGTGAGTTATTATCTAAGGACAGGCATTTAAGATTGATTCTTAAAGAGATTTTATTTTGTGTGTGTTGGATCATGACTACTTATGCTTATTTACTACCAAATTTTGCTGAAAGCTCAGTTTTAAACGAATTTTAAAGTTTTAGGGCGTTTTTTTTTTTTTCAATTTGCAGCATAAGCATTGCCATTTTTTGTAATTATTCAGTGTTTTTTTAATTCAGACTTGTTTTTTTTTTTTGGAAAAGTAATATTCTGCACTAGAAAAAAAACATTTTTACAATTCCTTTATTGGTCGATTCAGTTGTAAATTGCTAATATGATGTAAAAAATGAAAGTTAACATAGAGAAAATCCAGTATACGGTGCATTTTTATATCCAAATCGAACCCAAAACATGTTAATAAAGTCTTGAAATCAGATAATTTTTAACAATGAATTAAAACTGAAGCACTATTATTTTTATTTATTGCTTATCTTTTCTTTTTCTTTTCTTGAAATTTAAAACATTTTGCTGAACTATCATAACCACAATTTGGTTAAATAATAGTATTATTGACGTATGTATATACTTAATAGAAGATGATGATGATGATGATGAAACATATACAAATACGTACATACATAAAAACTATATCTAGAGCATCAGCATCATATTGATTTATTTATTTGTTTGCTGTGATATTGCAATTGACGCAAATTAATGGCTTCATATTACACCCACAATATATATATATAGGTATGTGTATTCACATACACACACACACACACACTCATATGCAGACGTGTCAATTTATTATGATTACAATATTTTTGCAATCAATTTGACTGAAATTCAAATTAATTTTATTTCAACCCTTTCAGTAGAACATTTTGAAATTTATTTCGAAGTATTTGATGTTTTATTAAAGCAGCTAAGTCCATTCAAATTAGGCTTAAGTGCTTTAATTCGTAGAAATGAGTAGCAGTGGCACATAGTGGCTGGCTGGCAAACCTATATATAATATTTGTGTAGTTATACGAGTATATGTTCATAAACTTTCTTTGGTTTTCATATCACTGCGATCAAATTACCCATACTTAGAAATGGTGTTAGGTTGGCATTTCCATAAATATATCTATTTAAACTGCATAAAACTAGTAGATAGATGATATAGCCGGTTTATCAAGATTTCATTCGAAATAAAAGTGATTTTTTTATCATGCAATTATTTGTGGAAACTTGTATCTACCTTACTTGTATGTACCTTACACTCAAGAAGTTGATAGTAGATTTACGATTGGATAATTTCAAGAATGGCTGTAATTAATTGAAAATTACGCCAATGCAGTTAAATACATATTTTAGGAATATGTTTTTTGCATGCATGTAAAAGTAATGCAAGGTAATTTCCTTGTAATTGAAGTTTCATAATTATACATCTACTTATTTGTTTTATATATAAAATACAATATGTATCAAATGTGATATATTTATTAAAATATATGACTTTCACGCCGTGTGTACACTGTGACTCATGCAAATACCTACATATGGAAAAAATGAAAGTGAATAATCGCTCACATTCTGTCTTATCAGTCGAAGAATATAATAGAGTAGGTATGTACGTCTTTGCATGTTTTCATATGAAACATATTGCTTGTAGTTATATATCGCATTATTATTTTTTCTTCCATCGTCATCTAGTATACCAGAGATTTCTAGCCTATTCTCACATATTTCTTTCTTTATCTCTATCATTCGCATGTTCTTTTTATTAATTATTAGGTTAATGCACTATACACTTGTACAACATTTGCGTATGAATAAATCTATCGTATATGAGCACGCACACTTGAAATCATTGCAACAACAAAAATGTATGCAGATTATGTTTAGATGCCTTTAAATTAGTAATTGCAGTTTTTTTACTATACCATATGTTTCCTATATAATCAGACCAGTCAAGAACAAAGTGTAATTTTTTTCAGTATTAAAAACCAATATCTGAAAGCTTGACAAAATTCATAAAATGCTATTATTCTAAACTGTCAAATGTCGCCATTTCTCTTTGTGGAGTTGTCACAGTTAATAAAAGTGGGATTTTCGACAAAACAGAGATAAAATAAGCACACAAAAAACGATGTTATTGACTATTAAATATTTTTATGATATAACAAAATTTTTATACAATATATGCAACAATTTAATACATTTAAAATGTATAATATTATATTAAATATGATTAAAATGTAGTATATGTATTAAAAAATGTATAAGCATAAAGTTTCGCCCTTGTAAATGCGAGGGCCTACATTTCTTCACATAAATATATATACACACATACATATGTACATAGCTGCATATTGTATGTATATTAATATTGATTATTAAATATTTAAATGAGTAATCTGAATTAAATAAATATTTAAAATGCAATAACATATGGCGCCATAATATTTTTTTTTTTCTATTTATATATTTTTTTGTAGTTGTTGTGGTTTTTTGTATTAATTTAACCAATTATATATACAAATAATATTATGTATATAATAGTATATGAGTATTGAATCGAAACTAAAATCAACCACAAGCTTAAAGTTAATATCAAATAGTTTCAAATAGAATATCTACAAAAATGGCTAATAATACTATACACTAAATATATTTACATAGTATTATATACATATATTTTAAATAAAGAATATCAAATGATAGGCTAAAAATAATTTTATATACTACCTTTATGTACATACATATGTATATCCCTATAGCTACTTATAGCTTTACAAATGATCCAAAACTAATGAATACAAATATACATACATATCTATTCATGCATACGTATGCGTATGCGCATACATTGTATGCAATGTGTAATCAAGTGTGCAATGTTGAAATGAAGTGAAACCTATTTTTTTAATTTAAATGCATTTCTAGTTTTATATTTCATTCCATTTTTAGATTTAAAACTCTGTGTATATATATACATATATATACATGTCTTAATGTATATACATATGTATGTATTACGAAAAAAAAAAGGACAACTCCAGCCAAATATGGTGGAAAATGTAAAATATGTTGTGTGTCTGTCTAGACATTTGTACTACCCTTGCCTGCTACCTACTATTTTCGTAGATATCACGCTTTAATTAAGTGTTTCAGCGGGGAGCGAGCGGGAATGCCGGTGGGCTATCTGCGATGTGGTGCACTTGCCTGAATCTTGTGTTGGGGGTATGGCTGCATCTATTTATGTGATTGTGCTAGTTATTGTTAATATGATACACACTGATTTCTCACTTCTATATAAGTTAAATATTCCGCACTTTATTTTTTATTATTATTTATTAAAGTTTTTTTTAAACATCGGATAATAATATCGGGACGGGAAATATGTCGCGCACTGTTCGAGAAATTGGGACCTTTTTATTTCTGTTTATAATTTTAATTTTAATATTTATAAAAACACGCACTTGCTTTTAATAGGGAGTTTATATCAACAATATAAAAATATATAAAAATGGAAAGTGAAAAGTATAAAGTAAAAGAAAATAGAGTATGGGAGTGAGAGATAGAGAGAATTAGAGAATTAGAAATTGCGGAACGAATAGAATTATATTAGGGTTGCTAACCCTTGGAAACATTATACGGGCAGTGCGCGACACACAACTTCTGGCGTAGACATTCCGCCCCCCTTGCAGGAATACTGCAAAAGAGACGGAACCTCCACCCGAGACGGAGGGAATGAGAAAAAAATTAAATGAAAAGAAAATACAAATAAAAGTACGGTATTTCATATACTTAAATTTAAACTTAAAAATACTTAAAATTAACTATAAAATATTCCTATGCGTATATGTGCGATGATACATCATCAGGAAAAGCGGGAAATTGAAGTGGAAGGTTGACGTTCACAAGAGTGAAAAAGAGCTCTTGAGGCGGGATGACACATGTTGATTGTTGAGGATGTTGATTGCAGATCTCGAAGCGAATGTTGATTGAAGAACGTGTTGATTGATGAGCGTGTTGATTGATGAGTGTTGTCCCATGTTGATTGGTGTGTAGATCGGGGTTGGATCACACCATCTCAGGTGAACAGATTCTATCAGGGCTGGTCGTAGACCAGATCAAAGGTTTCGAGAAGTCAACGTAGTTGACAAACCTAGAGCTCGTAGAGCGCTTGCAGCATTAATTTTTTCATATTGTCGGTATTGCCATAATATGCAACGCTCGTGACAAGTTATAAACTCGGATAGAATCTGCGTGTCTTGGGTTCATGATGACTCAGCTCATGAATATGTAGCAAATTATGTGAAAATAACACATGGGATTATTCATACGCATATACACTATGCCAGTTCATAGTTCCATTGAAGCATCGTAGAAGTTGGGGAATTAACTCGGGCAGTTACAGTGAACTGAACAATGTGAGAGTGGGATGCATATGACGGTCAGTATCGCATAACCTGACAAAACGTTGCTACATAATACGGGTGTGGCATCAGAGGCTTATATGTTGCTCAAGCCACAATCTTCTAATCACCTTTTACGTGACAGCAATTTTGGGGGCCCAGTATTAGGCGGGATCGAATGTAATGCTGTTCGAGTACAAGTCCTCTCGTTGATTGAACGAGCCTTTTGTGGAGAGTGATAAGTAGAACTCGATAATCCGTTGAATGTCGCTGTACGACAAGTATTACGGGTGGGAAATACATTTGACGGGAGATGTCCTCTTCTTGGATACGATCTGTAAGATCGATCCTTTGCATCTGGGTGAAGCATTGCATAACGGTGAACTTTCCGCTTTGCTCTCGGGTCATGCCGTGCTCTGTGAAGCAGGGAATGATGTTGCTTCCCACAAAGACGGCATGAAAACACACTGTGGCATTTCGCAAGGGTATGCGATGTTGCCAAACAGTTGTTGCAAATTCCATACTGATGCACACAGAGTATTCTCTCTTCAACCGTAAGTCTGGAGAACTCTTTACAGTGTCGCAGGGGGTGCTTGCCTCTACATAGCGGGCAGCATGTCTTCGTGACAGTACTATGCAACGAACTAACATCTTTAGTTGTTGCGACGGTTTTTTCCGAACATTTGGTGTGCATTCTATCATTCGATCGTGTCGGGTGCTTATCGCATCTAGTACGAGGAGATGAACGCGGGAGTTTGTCGAAATGGATTCTGCTGTGGAACGATGAAACCTTTTTATGGGAGGTCGATTTCATTTGTGGGAGGATTGCCGTGATGGGTACTGTATCCAAAGCTGTATTATGTTTTTTCTTCGTAACAACTGGCAGCAGAGAAGAACGAGTACGCTGACAAGAACGTTCAGCTGTTGTTTCAGTGGGAGTTGAGTCGGGAGTTACATCGCAACGAGTGCTGGAAGCATTCTCTAGCCTATGAAGTAAAGAATGATGCATTTTCGCACAAAACGAACACGTGAATATGCTTCTGCAATTGCTACGGTCGTGAGAATTAGCAAAGCAATTGCTACACAGTTTCTGCTTTTTTACAACATTGTACCGTTCTTCTATGCTTAATTTAAGGAAATCCGGGCAATGGCGTAGAGGGTGTGTTTTCCTACACAGTGGACAACCGCGAGTTACAATGTTGTTGGGGTATTTATTGATTTTTCTGGGAGTCGTTGGAGGACTGTTCGATCGCCTGGGAGGGTCGAACCGACCGGGTTGCCGATTCGATGGCTGGTGGAATTTACTATTCTGTGGCTGGCTGGGTTGCCGGGAACCACTTCTGATATCGGAGACGGATTCCAAAGTCTGATACCGCTCTGTTAAAAAGGCGTCGAAGTTAGTCCACTTTGGGATTTCGCGCTTATTCTTCAACGGCTGTTCCCAAAGACACAAAGTTGTGTCGGGAATCTTCGTGGAACACAAGTATACGATAATCTCATCCCAATGAGAAGTATCAACATTTAGCAGCTTAAGATGTGTAATGCTGTCATTAATAGTGCGTTGCAGTCGCTTTAAGTTGGGGCCGGTTTCTCGAGTTACCGGCTGGAGAGTGAAAAGGGATTTCAACTGTAAGTTGACCAGAATTCTCTTATTTTCATATCTCTCCTCGAGATTGTGCCATGCTAGTGCGAAGCCATCATTAGTCAAGGGAGTAGACTGAATGATATTATGTGCTTCGCCTCGGGTTTTCTGAAGCAAGTGGTATAATTTTTCCACTGGCGACAGCCGGGGGTTATTGCGATATAAGGCCGTAAACATGTCGCGAAAACTTGGCCATGACACATAATCGCCAGAAAAACATGGGGTGTCGCATGGAGGCAGCTGAACAGCGGGAAATGAATGTTCATTTATTTTCTCAACGGGTGGATTTGGAATTGCCGGAGAAGAGGAAACTGCGGAGGATGCCACCACGAAACTCAGCTCGTGAAGAACAGTCGGAAATGAAGGTTGACGGGGTATGTTTTCAACGAGAGAAGAGGAAATTGCGGGGGGTACCACTTCGGATCTCAGCTTGTGAGGAACTGCAGGAAATGTATGTTGATGAGATATGTTTACATCGGGAGCAGGTGAAATTTCGGGAGACACCACCTCAGCGTTCAGTTCATGAAGATGAGCATTAATATTAGAGAGGCACCGGACATACGAGGTGTAACATTTTGTATATATCTCTTTAATTTGTCTAATATCGACATCTTCAGCGACTTCCTCTGTTAGAACATTGTGATAAGCTGTTCTGCAATCACTCCACAGGGACTGGAATTGCTTTTGCTGTGCTTCCAAGACAAATTTTTTATGGTTTTCCGGGTTGATGGCATGAAAATTGCTATCAAAATCAATAATATCTTCCACGGCAGCTCTGAAGAGATCGTAAGCTGACATCCTTTTAGCAATTGTAGAATTCCAGATATAATACGGGATAAAATTTGAAAACGAGAGAGCGAATTGCTTGCGAATCTGGGGTTATGTTGCCTGTTCGCACGATTTATCAAAAAATGGGTTGCCAAAATGTGCCCGGAAAGAGATTAATCCGAAAGACGTAGTCTTCCGTAGCCAAATTGAAGGTTATACTAGTGGGCTAACTTATGGAAGGTATGACGAGCTTATTTTAAATTCGTATTCGATTCCGCTAAATTCCGGAATTGACGGAGATGTAATATAAATTAATTCACAATCAATAAAATTACTCAATTATAATGAGCCGGGGTGATATTTACGTATAGAAAACTATTATCCGATGGGTATAAAAACGTTTGGGAACCACTGTATACTACTTTCTTCAACTTGTACTGTATTATCTTGCACAAAGAACTCAATTATTTGATATTCGTAAACACTGTAGCAACTTAGGGTTGAGAGTGACTCTTTTTCACACTGGGTATTTTTCGATAGAAAAGATAGTGTACAATTGTTATTGCAATTACTTTTCAATGCAATTATATTTTGTTGCTATTACATGTATATGCAAAACAAAAATTGGGAGATAGAAATTTAGCAACAATATGCACTACCGCTATATTTGTGATCAAACGCAGGTATATTTGTCGAGACAAATCAATGCGTTTTATTGTTGCCTATGTATGACGAAATACCTTTATTGCTTACTTTTGGGTGTGCTTGTTGTTGATGGTTTAGGGATATGGATGAAACACGGTAGGTAGTTGAAATTTAACAACAACAAGTAATCGCATGTGCGTTTGTATAATAAGGCGGTTGTTTTTGCAAATGCACAAGGCAAAGGTATTGAGAAAAAAATGCAATATGTATGAAATTGTTATTGCACTGCCAAACAAATATTTTTTGAATATTTTAATGTTGTTGTCGATATCAATTTTCGTGAGGGGAAAAACAACTTCTATTGGGAAAGTGTAGTTGTATTATGCTTTGTTCTTCCTTTTACAAAGCAAGAGAATATTGTTGTTATTATTGGCAATAATATTTTTCGTAGAGGGGAATATACGGGGCGATACGACCGATATGATACCACTTATTTGTTATGAGAGAGATGCTTTGATGATGATATATTTTTTCTTTCTCTCTTCTCTTATCAATATGTACTTATGTAAATGGTATGTGCAATATGTGGGATATGATTTCGGGTATTGTTTTTGCACATATAACAATTAACAACACTTCGAATAATGAGAAGAAGAACATAAGCGGGAAATAAAAACAAAATAGATCAACCAAAAGTGCGTTTTGCCGTCGGCAAAACAATATCTATGGTATAACAATATATTATGTCGTAATTTCTTAATTTTGGCAACTATATTGGAGAGTTAACCAAGCGGAATGCAATATTTAACTCAGCGAGAGATTCGCTGTAAGTTATCGGGATGTTTAAGCGGGATTTGTTATAAAATGTACGTACGACGTACTCATAAATAATGTAGCCAAAAATTAAGAAATCACCAATAATTGTTGATTTTATCGGGATATGACGTACCTGGGGTGGCAAGATTTGCTTACCAATCGTTGCGAGCCGATCCGGCTCGAAGGACCAATGTTTCAGCGGGGAGCGAGCGGGAATGCCGGTGGGCTATCTGCGATGTGGTGCACTTGCCTGAATCTTGTGTTGGGGGTATGGCTGCATCTATTTATGTGATTGTGCTAGTTATTGTTAATATGATACACACTGATTTCTCACTTCTATATAAGTTAAATATTCCGCACTTTATTTTTTATTATTATTTATTAAAGTTTTTTTTAAACATCGGATAATAATATCGGGACGGGAAATATGTCGCGCACTGTTCGAGAAATTGGGACCTTTTTATTTCTGTTTATAATTTTAATTTTAATATTTATAAAAACACGCACTTGCTTTTAATAGGGAGTTTATATCAACAATATAAAAATATATAAAAATGGAAAGTGAAAAGTATAAAGTAAAAGAAAATAGAGTATGGGAGTGAGAGATAGAGAGAATTAGAGAATTAGAAATTGCGGAACGAATAGAATTATATTAGGGTTGCTAACCCTTGGAAACATTATACGGGCAGTGCGCGACACACAACTTCTGGCGTAGACATTAAGTATATATTATATTGCTGATATTCGTGATGAAATACGACAATATAAATGTGCATTTGAAGTTACATGCTTACATATACATAAATGTGTATATGTGATGGCTTAACTTGGTTTGGTCGTGTTTCGTCCCTAGATAATGGCTATGTGACTCTTAAGTCAAATATTGGCCCATTGAAGTACTGTGAATTAATGATGCTACTTTGAAGCTATGTTACCTATGTCACCCTACCTAGCTATGTTAAATATTCATTCAAATACTTTGAACCGACCTTCAAAGGGTAAAAAATTTGACCGACCCACATTAAATTTTTTCTACTCAACATTTTTTCTTAACATAATTACTTATCCTTACCACAAAATTGACGTTTGTCTAAATATCGCTCTCACTTCTAACAGAGGGCTCATACTTAAATTTAAATATTCATTCAATACTTAAAACTGACCCACAAAAGGAATGTTTGACCGGCCAACATAAATTTGTTTCTGCTCAAAATTTTTTGTTAACATAATTACCCCTTATCCTTATCCACAAAATTGACATTTGTCTAAATTTCGCTCTGACTTCTAACAGGAGGCTTTTAGAGTAAACAAATATATGACCGAACCCTATTAATTTTCAGTTTTTTCTGAGCTTACTTCTCTACAAACCTCTCCCAGAGATCTCCTTGCGGTGTAAAATGTATGACCGATCCAAATATACTTACTACTTACAACGCCATAATTACCCAACAATCCCATCTAGAGCGATGGAATGTATGACCAATTACCATTCATTATTTGTCACCTAGAATACCATTAAATATGCTTGCCGCCTTCCTTAAAGGGGTTCCCCTATAAAATTGATGTTTTTATTCAATTGAAAGAATATAGAATTTGCAGAAAAGCCCCCTAAATGCTATTAAAATGAAGTGAAAATATTTACGAAAAATCACAAATTCCGTAGGAGACATAAAACCACTTACTGAAAGACCTTCATCACGGGGACATCTTCGAAGCAATTATTTTCAATGACGCGATTTTCCTTCTGGGTATGCAGTAATTTACATACATTCATAAACATCCATATATTGAGTACATAAGTATTGATTGTGATTATAATAACCATAGACCGCTATCACCGCTGTTACACTCATACTTTTACATAATTAGTGATTGGAAGAAAAGCACAAATTCGAAATATCGATTTATATTGATATTCAGATATCATACTAGTACAACATATTGTCATTGACACAATATTACGTTTATCAGTTACTATACCCATCGTTAAATGTAAAATAATATAAAAATGTATTACAAACAGGTGTGTCTCTTTTATAATAGTATATTGTATAAGTATTGTATATTTCCAATTTGCAGTGAAAATCAGTTATAGAAATGATTATATCAAATATCCCAAAAAAAAATTCAAGTTTTCAAAAAACGTTTGCTTCTTGGTTTAGCAATTAAAATTATTATTCAGTTTTGTTTTTTTTATTTGTAATAAAAATTACCTATAAGGTAAAATTACACACAATTTTTGTACATGATTTTTACACATAAAACAAGAATAGGCCATAAATTATGATAGTGTGAACATAGCATTGATCTTTAATAAATTTATGAAAAACATAGAAGTAAGTAAATTGAAATTGTGGTAATAAATCCATGTTTTACCTTGCATTTAGGCAATTCTAAAGGCGTACTCTATTGATTTTAATTAGTTCACTCTATCTCGTGTGTATTGTGGACAAGACTCTTATGTTTTGTTTTTTTCATAAGTTTTCCTTTTAACGCTTCATAAAATTACCAAATTATGTTTAGACGCATAAAATGAAAATTTCATTTCATACTAAATATTATAATAAAATAAAGAAAATGTTGCCATGAAAATATTTTTGCTTTCATTGTAATGTAGATACAACACCCATACAACATATAATATTTATTTTTATTCGATGTCACCTATCATGATCACGTGAAATGATCGTGTTCACTTATACTCTTACTCTTAGTAAATAAAGTAGAGCAGATTAGCTAGCGACATAGCGCCGTCGCCGCTGCCGTCGTCATATACATAGAGTCGATAGTGATTACAAATAAATGTCGTCGACATCTAGGTGTATAAACATGTGCGTGTGTGTGTGTGTGTGTGTGTGTGTGTGTGTGTGTGTGTTTGGCTGTGTTTATATGGCGCTACAATATTACCAGTCTACATATGTGATACGCATGTAGATTGAAATTTCCATGCGTCGCGACATGATGATCGTTTGTTGTTAGTAGTGATGGTGTAGTGACAACAGCGATTATCATGAATACATACAATAGGTAGCTACATAAATACATATTTAATGATTGCGGAAAGACAATACCACCTTGTATAATATGTAAGAAATATAATAAGTTCATTTACACATTAGACACAAGGGCTTGTATGAAAAATTATGAAAATTACAAAAATCACGCAGTTTACCGATGCCTTAATTTTTCACTTAATTTATCATATTCCCATGTATTTATTTAATTTAACTTCAAAATTTTTAATATTTTTTCTTCTGTTTTTTTTCGTTAATAAAAGCCATCATTAAGAAGGTTGTTGATGATGCTACATGCTACATAGTCACATGATTCCTTTTGATATTTTTATTAGCTCTGACAAATTTTATTTTATTTTGTCTTTTTTTTTATTGTTCTTACGAGCATTTTTCGGCATACGACATAAAATATTCGACATGTTTATGTTATGATATTTTTAGTTTTATTTCTTTCTTGCATATGTATGTATGTATGTATATCTAATGATGTACATAGGATTGAACTCAACACATCCCACGTATTGTATTAGAATTATAACAACAGCGTCGCCATCGTATGAATTATGATAAATTTAAGTTATTTTTGAAACAAAAATTTTGTACATTTCTCATTTCATCATAATATTTGCTTTGGTTTTTGTTTTTTTTTTCTTCTTTTATATAATATCTTATTTTATTTTTTCTAGAAAAAAAACTGAGAAAAAATATGAAAAATGAATATTTAATTATTGTATGGCTTCGCAGTAGGTTTTAAGAGTTAATTAATTTCTTTAAAATAGTAATTATTTTTTAAAAATTCAATTATATTTTTAAATCAGCTTTATCAGCTATAAATCATAAAAATTTTGCAATAAAAACTATATATTTTGTATAATTGGGGTTTTTTGTAAAATAAATTCCCTTCAAATTAAATTGAACAAAAAAAAAAAAAGAATTGAAATTTATGGGAAAAACGATTTTTTCTACTACAAATAAGTTGCAAAATAGATGCAATAGGTTTATCTTGCATCTTTTGTATTCAACTTTTAGCTGAATTAATAAAAACAAACAAACGTTAATGTTTCATTTATGCATAAAATTATTCATCTTTGGTCAAATTTGTAGTTACAAATTAAATCAAGAAAATACAATACAAAAAAAAAAATAAAAAAATCATAATCACAATAATAATAATAATAAAATTAAACTAATCACAATAAATAAAGATCAATTGTCAAACTTAACCCCATTCGGCTTCTTTTATCAGTTGTTTAGCATAGCAAAAAATAAAAACACAAAAACAATGAAAGAAGAAAAGAACAAGACAAAAAAAAAGAAGAAATTGAAATGGCATACGGTCACGTATACTATATTTATTTATTCAAAATTCATTTATTTAACAAAAACAAAAAAAAAACAACAACAACAAAAAACTACACTTCATATTTGGTGAAATTTCACATTGAGAATATCATACGATGCAACATACACATGTACACATACATCTCTACCTACTTATGAATAATCAAATTCAATCACAAAATGTGTCGTCCACAAAATTTCTATTCAAAATGGAATGACAACTAGCCGCTATTACTTATTATCGCAAATTTAATAAAAGACCACTTAGTGAAATAATCAAAGCAAAATATTGCATGTATGTATGTATGTATGTATATGTGAGCACAAGATCGTCCAAAATTGCCAAAGTAAATACGAGTAATTGAAGCGGCAGCCAAAATTTATAAATAAATCACAGCAAAAACAAATAAAGACTTTTTTTTTTAATCATCCCCATGGTTACGATCGTTCGATCGCTTGGTGCTGTGCATCTGTTCACACGGCGATATCACGTCATTGTACTTGTCATTGCCAATCTATCAACAGTACAAATAATTGTCAGCACAAAAAAAAAAAATAAATAACTAAAATGTGATCATTCAATTATTGGTGGTGGCGACGCCAATATTCTTATAATTTTTCACTTCACATTCAAACACGAAATCAATATCATCAAAATAAATATAATAATAATAAATTAATATTAAACATGTTTTTGTGTTTTTGTCCAACAACGATAAGAGATAAAGATATAAAATTGAAATTTATTCGCAAGAATAAAAAAAAATAAGTAAATAGCAAAAGAAATTTAGGCAATAAAATATACAAAACAATTTTTACTTGATTAAGATGCGAAGATTTAGAAATAAAGACGAAAATCATTACTAATAAAAAAATTGCATTGATTTGGTATTTCCCCTAATAAAAAAAAATATCTACAAAAAAGTTATCTTATCGAATTCGAATCAGGGTTCCGTTTGGCTTCGTATTTCGTCTCTAACCTATAAAAAAAAAATGATGAAAGTTGCAATATTCATTAAAAGACCCAAAAACATTGCCCTCTAACTCATTTAGAGGACGTTTCCCAAAGCATTGACGTTTCCCTAAAATTCGCTTCCACCATCACTTCCAGGCGTAGAGGGGTTAAATGTAAGACCACCCCACATTAATTTTTTCTCGCCAATTTTTTCTTTTGACCATTTTTATTATCTATCTCTGCCTCTTATGAGTGCTCCCGTACAAAATGAATGTTTCATAAAATTGAAGGATCATCAATTTTGTCGGAGAGCTCTCTGAGGGGTTAAGTTTATTTGAAAGACACATTGAGGCAAAAAAATCAAGTCATACATTTTTTGAAAAATAAAAAGCAAAGTGAAATGACAATGAAACATCAAAAATATTATCACAATTTTTAGATAAACTCTTACAAATATTGATATTAAATATCCTAACAAAGTATTAGTTGTCAAACTACTTGGAAGTTACTGATTTTAAATTTAGTTTTTATTATTGCTATAATTTTTTATCGTATAATTTCAATTCAATTTTAATTTTAATATTATACTTTTTTCGAATTTCTTTCTGATATTTTCTGATCGTTAGTATTATTATTATTATTATTATTATTCAGTATTATGGTATAAATGTTCACGCGTTTATTTGTGTTCATCACGAGGTCGTCGTCTGATTTTTATTATTAATGTGGTTGCTTACCGGGTACATGCACATACATATATGTTTCACACGTTTTTTAAATATTGCATACGGAAAGTTTTCTGGCAAAAACATGCGTTCATATATGCATGTATACTACTACATGTTTGCTTCTCTACATACCTCCACATGCATAATGATGTAGCAAGGAAGACATAGTATGATTATCAAGCCATTAAAACAGCAGCAGCAACAGCAGCAACTTCTTGCAATCACCTTAATACTCGTACATAGATTGTTTGTAAATGGCCGTGTGTTGAATGCAAAGTTTCTTGTTGTAAATTGTTGAGTTTCCATTTTCGATTTTAGTACATATTTTTGTTTTTATTTATAGTCTCTCATTAGTTCTGTGTAGGCACCATCATTTACGCTTCTTAAAATTACAACATTTTAAACAGGTTTCATTGTAAAGCAAACATGTATAACGAATAAACTCACCTCATCAAGTTGTTGTTTCGATTATTTTTGTTTTTCCTTTGTCTCTGATCACATAAAATTATATGATCAGCATACAAAATTATAATTTTAGGCGTGATTGTGCTCTGCATTACATATGCACATGCGATGAAACCTTTCTTTTTATAGGGTTTTTAGTGTTTCGGTTTATTTTTTCGTATTAAGTATACAAGGTGCGACAACTATGTATTAAGACTCGAACCATATCTCAACAACCAAGCGCGCCATCTATGTGTGAGCACATGTATTTTGAAGCTTCAACCTTCATCTACTAACTGTCATGGCATTTGGTTGACATTTAATGTTTATTGACATTAAATGTCAACCAATGTCATTTTACAAAACACGTGTTCGTTTGATGTTGAAATTTTAACATGAAATTTAACACACATCACTCATTGTTTGTCAATTTTTGGTTCGGAATCAGGTGTGTGTGTTGAATCACCCGCCGCCATATTCACCTGATTTGTCACCGTGCAATTTTTTTTTGTTCCTAAAACTGAAATTGAAGTTGAAAGGATGCTTTTTGATGACATTCAGACCATACAACGGGCTTCGACGAGGGCATTGAAGGCAATTCCGAAAAATGAGCTGGAACACGCGTTTGAATCACTATTAGATCGAGTGACAAGTGTATTGAATCAGGAGGAGGATATTTCGTATAAATATACCGAAACAAAGAGTCCCGGCGTCTTGGACAACACGTCACTGTTGACAACTACGCTTTTGAAGTAGTAAGGGACTTTGTCTATCTTGGAACCAGCATTAACAGCAGTAATGACGTCAGCTTGGAGATCATGCGTAGGATAACTCTTGCTAACAGGTGTTACTTTGGGCTGAGTAAGCAATTGAGAAGTCGAGCCCTCTCTCGAAGAACGAAAACTACACTCTACAAGTCTCTCATCATGCCTGTCCTAACATATGGCGCTGAATCCTGGACAATTTCCACCTCCGATGAGCGAATGCTTGGAGTCTTCGAGAGAAAAGTCCTACGCAAGATCTTTGGACCTATTTGCGTTGGTGGCGAGTACCGAATAAGGTACAACCATGAGCTGTACGAGCTGTATGCCGATATTGACATAGTAAAGCGCATCAAAATCCAGCGGCTGCGCTGGCTAGGTCATGTCGAGCGAATGGAAGAACACGCTCCAGCTAAGAAGGTGTTATATTCGAAACCCGCTGGAGGACGACGCAGAATAGGAAGACCAAACCTCCGGTGGAAAGACCAACTACTGGAGAACCTAACGGCGCTTGGAATTTCTAACTGGCGCCAGCTAGCGAAGAACAGAGATGGCTGGCGAAGCATGTTATTTTCGGCCTAAATCGATATTCGGTTGTTATGGCCACATAAGTAAGTAAAGTATACCGAAAAATGAGCAGATATCGTGTTTTAATTGTGTTTTCTAGAGGCAGTCTTAATACATAATTGTCGCACCTTGTATGGAATTGAGCATATTAGTATGTCAAATGTATTTTAAGTGCCAGATATGAGTTGAAAATTAAGTAAAGTTGCTTAAAAAATACATTATTGAGTAAGCTATTGAATTGGTGAAAAAACGGTCGTTCGTTTATCACTACAAAATATTCCAAACTTCGTATTATACGTCCAAACTTTTAGACTTTTCAATGATTTTTTTTTTTTGCAATCGCCATTCAATGAAATGGAATTGGATGCCATCAGATGTACGAGTTTTCTATACAGCATTGGTCAGACGAAAGTTGGCAATTTTCAATGATGCCATAAAAAAGCAATTAATTGTCAAAAAAAAAAAAAAAATACTGTTGTTATTGGTATTTTGTTTGTATACTTTTTATAGAAATTTCACGTTTTGTTTACATTTTGCACAGAATATTCTGTGAACAATCAAATCTGTGAAATGTGGAAAACTCATAAATTTAACACACCCACAAAATTTCAATATGCCACCCATCCACAGCATATTATTGCATCTATAGTATATACTCTGTAGCATATACTAATGGGTACGTAAATAACTAATATACGTTAGAGCGCTTCAGACTTGTATGGAGAAACTTAAGTTTTAGAGCAAAACTTGAATTTCGTTTTCAATTTTGCATATTTTAATTAAATTTGCTTCCAAATAGCATTTAATTCGAAATTGTTTTTTCGTATCTGTAGATTATAACTTGAGGCAACTCTATTTTTTTTTTTTTTTTATTCACTCTAATTAATATTTAATATGAATACATGCTAAAATTTGACAATGAACAAAAGGAAAAAGTAATTTGTATTTTCTTTTTATATGCTTATATATTATTATCATGAATTAAATCAAAATAATAATCAAAACATATAATATGATTTTTATATTTCTAAATATATCCAAATATATCCAGATTATAGAATTTTCGAAAATTTTCTAATACGCCATTTTATCAACGAAATAGAAGAAAATACAAATTTCAAGATATTTAATAAATATTTATTTGTCAGATTTATGCAATGTCAAAGCATTGAATTGCAAATAAAGTTTGAACAAATTAAGTAAATCCGATATTATACATACTATAAATACTAACGAAATGAAAAGCATTAAAGAAAATCATTAAAATAGGCAACATATCACATCACATACCACATGCGAACTGCCCCTAAAAAAAGCATATTAACAATCAATGTGGATGAAAAAAATGTCAACGACCTAAAATCGAAAAATATATGGAATTATAAATAATATTGAAATGAAGAAAAAGAAAGATATATTAAAAAATGAGAATGTATAATACTATATGTATACATACACATATTTTCGAAAGTGCGTTTATCAGAAAGGAAAAAGTAGGTAATCAGAATAAAAACCAAACGAGATCTACTTTATGTGACTTTAGCGATGATTATATACTGTCGAAATGTTTAAAAAAGAATGATCTGCTTTTGCTTGCCCTTTTTATAGAAAGCATTTTTTAAGAGCTTCTATAAAATGCCTGTAAAGGTAATGCGAACTTATAATAGAGTACTTTAAAAGGGCATTTTATGATGTATGGCCTCAATATTTTGCTACTTCGATAATCAGAGATATGATGGTGGTTGTGGTGCTCTGATCATTCTTATTGCTGGCGTCAAACAATATTAATCAGAACAACATATGCCACATCATACTATGGGTGTAGTAAATCGGTGTTGACAATGCGGCTGTGTCAGACGCCATACTGACGATGGGATGATCTTGCTGTTATTGTTCCTATAATTTTTTTAAACTTATCAATCTCTTTATAGGTATATATACATATATTATAATGTGTTTTTTATATATTTTTAGAAATTTTATACTATTTTTACCAAAACAATTTTTTTTAAATTCCAATAATTTGCTAATCAATTGTATGCAGCAAACGACTATAGAAACATAAAGGAACACTCATCACTCACATGTTTTTAATCATTTTTAAACAACTTAAATGTTTGGTATTTTTGTATTTTTAGAAATTTTATATTAATTTTGACCACAATAATGTGCACAACATACCTAAGGTCGCAGTGCAACATAACTCTTAAATAATAATACCAAAATAATATTTTGTTTACAATATAAACACAAAGAAACACTCATTACTCACATGTTTTTAATCATTCTTAAACAACGTCAATTTTTTGTATTTTTGTATTTTTAGAAATATTATATCAATTTTGACCACAATAATTTGCTCAACATACCTAGGGTCGCAATGCAACACAACTCTTGAATAATAATAACAAAATAATATTTTGTTTACAATAGAAACACAAAGAAACACATGTTTTTAATCATTCTCAAACACCTTTAATTTTTTGTATTTTCGTATTTTGGGGAATTTTATATTAATTTTACCAAAATATTATTTTTTTTTAATTCAACTAATTCGCTAATCAATTATATGCTGCAATAGACACTAGAAAAACAAGGAAACACTCACTACTCACGTGTTTTTAATCATACTTAAGCGACTTTAATTTTTTGTATTTTTGTATTTTTAGAAATTTTATATCAATTTTGTCCACAATGCAACACAACTCTTAAATAATAATCCAAAATTATATTTTGTTTTAATTCAAAGAATTCGCTAATCAATTGTATGCAGAAATCGACACTAGAAACACAAAGAAACACTCATCACTCACATGTTTTTAATCATTTTTAAACAACTCAAATTTTTTGTATTTTTGTATTTTTGGGAATTTTATATTCATTTTACCAAAATAATATTTTTTTTAATTCAACTAATTCGCTAATCAATTATATGCTGCAATAGACATTAGAAAAGCATGGTAACACTCACCACTCACGTGTTTGTAATCATTTTTAAGAGACTTTAATTTTTTGTATTTTTGTATTTTTAGAAATTTTATATCAATTTTGTCCACAATAATGTGCACACTAGACACAATAGGGTCGGTCGCAGTGCAACACAACTTTTAAATAATAATACCAAATAGTTGGCTAACCAATTTTATGCAACAATCGACACTAGAAACATAAAGTAACACTCACCACTCACATGTTTTTAATCATTTCTAAACAACTTTAATTTTTGTATTTTTGTATTTTTGAAAATTTTATATTAATGTTACCAAAATAATATTTGGTTTTAATTCAAGTAATTCAAGTAATTAGCTAATCAATTTTGTATGCAGCAATCGACATTAGAAACACTCACCACTGACATGTTTTCAATCATTCTTAAATGACTTGTAGTCTCGTACTCAAATTTTTTGTATTTTTGATTTACATTGAAAGTTTATTGATCGAATAAAATCTATCGACTTAATACCAATGATTTTTGCGTATAAGCCTAATATCCCAAAAATTGTCTCATAAGCGAAATATGCCAACAAAATGAATGTTTTGAGATTAACCATTACTGCCATTACCTCTCAAAATCCTTCAAGTTTCTGATTAGTCCTAAGGCAAAGTCAGAAAAAGTGATATTGATATCATGTTTTGATCGTCGCTATTTAAGTTGAAGTAGTCATGATAAATGAATGAATGAAATGCAAATATATAGATTGAAATATAGAAGGACACATTATTATCAATATCAATTTCTCATTCTCTACAGTCGAGCACGCAAACATGTAATATTTGCTGATGATGAAGGCCGTTCATTAACAGAGGTACGCGTCATGTCTGAACCGTCAAATGTGCCACCATATTGGAGTATAAAATTTTTGGAACAAATTACTCAGGGTCTAGTTAGCCCACATCCAGCTGATCAGTGGACAGTGGACTTTAAACAACCAGCATCAGATTATTTAACATTTAGGTGAGTTTATGGCTGTGCTGATCTATATTTAGTTATAATTATAATGGGAACGTTGTCTAAAATCATGTGAATTTCAACAAATTTTCATTATTTTCATTATTTTTAGACAAAAAATCGAAAGTAATTTTGTGTCATTGGAAAATGTAATTGTTAAGGATGAAGAATCGATTGTTGTGGGCACCATCAAAGTAAAGAATATCGGTTTTGAGAAAGAAGTGATCGTACGTGTTACATGGGATGATTGGAAGAGTCAACAGGATATATTTTGCACATATGCAAGGGTAGGCTTTTGCTTAATTAAAATACTATATATGAGAGCAAAATTTTTACAAATATATTTATTTATAATCTATGATATATTTGCAGGCCTATGGTCCAACAACATGTGCCCATGTGGTTTTCGACACGTTCGCTTTTAAAATAACATTGCCACCATCATCGAAGCGTTTGGAATTTTGCATTTGTTTCCGTACTACAGAAGGCGAATACTGGGATAATAATAATGTAAGTAAATATATATTAAATATATATTGAGTCGACCAAGTTGATGCTCGACTTCCATGATAGGGGTTATTATCTAAACACAACAATAATCGAAAAATACTTTGTTTTAATTAATTTCATTTTCATGTTCTTCTTCAATTTTAGGGCCACAATTATACTATAACGAAACGTTCACCTTTCTATTATAATGCACTGTCACCATATGGCACAACTACATCACGGCAAAACAATAAAAATAAAGTAATGTCCTCACTCACTGAAGCCTTATCACATCTTGGTAGCACTGATGGATTTCATGATAGAAGCAATATCTGGCTTCATGAGCCAAGTCCCTATTGGTAAATGAAGAAATCAATATGAAAGAAAATAGCCTGGAAAAGTGTGGCACTACGAGTATGAACTGAACAGAAAATCAATGTAGCTGTTTGAACATTTCGGTTGTTTAATTTCATACGAAACAAGAACAAAATAACCATAGCAATATGCATTAATAGCACAAAAACTTCTATTTTAAAGGATAAATATGACATTGATATGCATTGGGATTCGATTGGTCAGATCGCTCTAGGAATACAAACAAAATACAAATATTTGAAATTATGTACTCGAAAATTTAGACATATTCTGCATTTGCAATTTGCTGCATCCCTTTAAAGATTATCAGCTATTCTTTTTGAAATACCATGTCATCAAAAGTGATCTCTGTTATGTACATCTACCAACAATGACCAGTGTGACTTGATTTTATTCAAAATACCATCAATTATAGAGCAATAAAACAAGAAAAATTATAAGCAAGGAGAAAGAAAAATGCTCAAGAATGAGCGCATTAAAATAATTCTCAAAAATGAATTATAGATGGTGGATTATGGAATGTTTGGAATTATGACGACTGCAACTATCAGAAAAGTGAAAAAATGAAGCTCTGAACGAAGCTCTAAAATAGTTGATGAAGGACATACATTGTCAAGAACAACAATAGTTTCTCAATAATGCAAAAAAAATCCTGCAATGTGTTTAAAGAATGGAAAAAACAAAAGGGCTCTTTTTTTCTCGAATAATTTCCATCATCCGCCGATAATTATTGTCAATGATGATAGAGTGATTTAAAATAGCCTCCTTGAAATTTGTTGAGACGTTGCGCCTGGAGCGTATTCTAAGAATCCTAATTAATGATTTTGAATAAAATAAACCCATAAAAGGCAGAAATCACAGTAGTAGTACGGTTTGAAAAACACATAACATATGGAATGACCAGCTCTACCTATCTATTAATATAACCGTAGCAAATGCTACTACGTGTACAACACAACTGCTACTAACTACTTTTACAACAAGGAAGCACAATGGAAAATATGCACCCATGGTGTAATAAAACTAAGGTGATATCATCTCACTTTTTGACAGTCTTATACAGTGCCTTTGATTTACTCCTTTTGTAGTACGTTTTTCAATTAACATGCCTTTTTGGTTAAACAATTTTAAAAAATGTACAAAATGTTCTCAATTTGTCATCAAATATATTTTAATAATTAATATAAAACATAAATAATTACACCTGACAATGCTGTGCGTTGTAGGTGTATTTTCGTTCCATTTTTTGGGGGGAATTTTATAAGGAATTTTTAAGTAAAGAGAACATCCGAAATTGTCAAAATTGCAACAAACATGATGATATCGCCTTAGTTTTATTACGCCATAAGACCTACCTAATTATAGCATAATTAAATATTTAAGTATGTACAATACAAAATCTTAAATGAAACAGAATGACAAATGAATGAATGAATGAAGCAATGGAGATATTGTGCAAGAGTCTGTTCGCAAACAAATATATGTATATTGTAATGATAATTGAATTTATTTTGAACGTTTTACACTGGAAACAATTTTTTACTTGTGTCATTATTTTTATGTCCTTTGTCGGAGTTTAATTATAAGTATGTGGCTTTTTTTTAGATTTGTTTATTGTATTTATTTACTTCGTACTTTTTTATGATATGATTATCAGATATAACCAAAATATTCAACAATTGTTTTGTGTGATTTTAGTCGAAATCAATTTTGTTTCTTTTTTCTTCAATTGTATCGTCCATTGTGACTCGATAAAAAATCTATATAAATAACCCCGATTTAAGGCGTTCGCAAAGAGAAGTCAATCTATTGAAAAATATTTTTTTTTTACAGAAGCACATTAACAAACTAACAACAGACAAGGTTGCCATATATTCTACCAGTTGATTTCCAGTTGATTTTAACTTTACTTTTGAGAGAGAAAATTAATAAAAAAAAAAGAATTGTATTCATAATTTAATACAATTTTTGATTTTCGGTTTTTTTTTATTTTAATGATTTTTATGTTTAACTATATATTTGAAACTGCAAGACTGACATGTTAATGATGATACTGATTATGGTTGTTGAAGAAGAAAGAAATGTGCGAAAAGAAAACATCGATAAATTTTTATTGAAACAAAAAAAAAAGCTCTAAACAATCCTACATTGAACCTTTTATGAATTGATATTTTTTATTGTTGTGTAAAAGTTAATGTAAAAATTATATAAATAATATTTTATTTGTATTTTGTGAATCAATGATTTTTTTAATAAATTCTTATGAAAACACTATTAGCTTTTAATAATTTTCATGAAAACAATAAATATTTTCTTAGACTTATTTATAATTATCTATGAATAGTATGTATAAACGTATATGCCTACCAACACACTTTAGTTTTAAGCAATTTTCTTATTGATTTTTTATTTTTATTTTTTTTCTTAATATGTTTGATATAATTTACAAAATATTACGAGAACAGATTTGCAATATACATACATTTAGTCATTTATAGCGCTCATGCATTATATCAAATATCTTTATATTTAATATATTGTAAATATTTTATAATTATTATTATTATTTGAAATTATATATTTTTTACTTTATACCTTTTAGATATAGATATTTACTTATTTTTAATGCAAAGAACAAGAATAATTCAAATAAAATGTACATATATTGAAAAAAAAGCAATCATCATTTTTTCTAAATAAAGAAGAAAAATGTAAGAAATCAAAGATGAAATTTATTTTAATTTATTACAAATATTAGCTTGGTTAGACTTATTTACATACTTCATTACTTATGTGGCCCTTACAACCGAAAATCGATTTAGGCCGAATCTAGCATGCTTCGCCAGCCAGCTCTTTCCTACGCTAGTTGGCGCCAGTTAGAAATTCCAAACGCTGACAAGTTCTCCAGTACTTGATCTTTCCACTGGAGATTAGGTCTACCTCTTCTACGTCGTCCACCAGCCGGTTCCGAATATAACACCTTCTTAGCTCGACATGACCTAGCCGGCGCAGCCGCTGAATTTTAATGGGCTTTACTATGTCGGTATTGGCATACAGCTCACACAGCTCATGGTTGTACCTTATTCGATACTCCCCACCAAAGTAATTAGGCCCAAAAATCTTGCGTAGGACTTTTCTCTCGAAAACTCCGAGCATTCTCTCATCTGAGGTGGAAATTGTCCAAGCTTCAGCACCATATGTAAGGACAGGCATGATGAGAGACTTGTGAAGCGTGGTTTCCTTTTCTTGAAAAAGGGGCCGACTTCTCAATTGCTTACTTAGCCCAGGCTGGCGTCATTGCTGGTGTTAATGCTGCTTCCAAGATAGAGAAAATCCTTCACTACTTCAAAAGCGTAGTTATCAACAGTGACGTGCTGTCCAAGACGCCGGGACTCTTTGTTTGTTGATGCTAGGTACTTCGTCTTGCCCTCGTTCACCGTGAGACCCATTCTACGTGACTCTCGTTCCAATTCAGAGAATGCTATACTAACTGCTTGCGACTTGATACCTATTAAGTGATATCTTCACTTGCCATTATGTCGTAGATCATTAGCTCGTATTATTTTCTCTGTAATAAGATTGAAGAAGTTGCACAATAACGAATCATCTTGTTCGGTGTTAAACGGCGGGGAGAGGTCCTTCCCAATTTTCACTGCACAACAGTAGTTACACAGTGTCATTTTGCAAAGCCGAATGAGCTTCGCAGGAATACCGAAATCAGACATTGTTATGTAGAGGTAATCCCTTACCGGACTGTCGAAAGCGGCTTTATAATCAACAAATAGATGGTGTGTGTCGATCTGTTTTTCTTGGGTCTTCTCCAGGATTTGGCGCAGTGTGAAAATCTAGTGGACTTGCCAGGTCTAAAGCCACACTGATCAGGTTAGAATAGTTTAGGTATATTTATTTGACAACGAGTTAACCCAATGTACTGCATTAATGTTGAAAACGTGGCAGTCACAGCCACGAATTGTTTTCAATATAAAGTGCAAATTTAGACGAGTCAAAAAAAGAGTAAAATCCTCTCGCAGACGCAGGCACGAAATGAATTCGCACCAGTAAGCCACTTGCAGACTTAATACATATGCAGTAGTGTTAACTGTCCGTGTAACAAAGCACTTAACGTCCTTTTGGTTAATTTCAGCCTAGTCTGAACGTTTTACTTTGTATTAAACAGCTATTTTTAAATAAGAGTATTATTAAAAACTGTGCCCTCTATTTCACTTTAAAATTTAGAAGAGAAACCATTTTTGTTTTCTTTTTCATACATTTATGGTTTTATTCTTTCGGTAGATGCTATCCATACGCACATTGCAAACTGTAGTATAGAGAAATTGATTTTATCATTATACATATAGTATTCTTTTACATAAATATGAAGTCTAATACAATAATTTAGGAAAATGCATTTATATAGTTATAAAAAAATAGAAAGCTTTCTATCCAAATAGCAAGAAATATACCAAAAATAAATATGTAGATACATACATAAAGAATTCATTAAAAAAATACAGCAGATTATAGAAAATATATTAATTCAAATAGAGAATGAGTGTAGTTGTGTTGTGAAAAATGCATATAGCGGAATCCATAATATATATATTTATATGATATATCCATTTGGAATGATAGCTGTATGTATATACATACTTATGTGTGTATATATAATGTATTTACGCTAAATGCCAGTAAAACTTTTCATACTTAGAAACTAGACACATTTACAATCATCACTAGTTGAAGAAAGCCATGAAAAAGAGTGATAATAAATACGAAAAAATGTTCAGAAATGCACTTGTGCAATGTACGCCCTCCTTCAATTATATCATATGTTGCTCGTTTCCATACTATAGGTTGCAATTCGACACATCTACTCGAACTGTATGAGGTCTCCAGTTTACTGCTGTATGGCTTATTTGTTTGATACTCATTTGGTTGTTTGTTGGTTGGTTTGTTGTTGTTGATGTTTTAGATCTTGCTTTGCATTAGTTGTTTGTTTGTTCAATTTAATATAATTTGAGTTAATTTGTTTTTCATTTAACCTAATCATTTTAATTTAATTTTGTTTTGCCTCCAATTTAGCCTTAAGTGATTCGGGCATCTCTGGTGGTGGTGGACGTGGCAATGCCAATGCTACTTTAACACCATCATAGATGAACCATTGCAAGGCAGTGAGTGTACCGATCATAATAATACGTGGTGTCAAACCGTTCCACATGCCCATGAAGCCCAATGATTTGGCTACTTGTATGGCTGAAGAGCCCTTTGCTTGATTCAATTTGGAAACAACAACATCAGCTGGATGTGACACCACAGCACAGAAGACACCAGCAATGTAACCAGCAGCGAATGTAACAATCAATTGTTCACCCTTCGTGCATTCAGCACGTGGTTTTGGTACAACATGCCTATGTGGGGAGAGATGGAATTCAATAATAATCCAGAAATAAAAGTAAAATCCAACACTTACTTGTACAACAATTCAACTGTCTTCTCGAAGCACGCGAACTTCATCATGGTATATGGTATTTGTCTCATCCACAATGGTACCAAACCCTTGTAGAAAGCGGCAATACCCTCTTCTCTAATCATCTTAGGCATAGCTTCGCGCATGGTATTGGCATAACCGGCAGTTGTTTGTATTTTTACCTTGGCAGCTTCGAATGGTGACAAAGCAATATCAGCAAAGAATTCAGCCGACGCTGAGGCAGCCAAATACAAGTAGGTGCGGTACAAGTAAGCATTCTCTTCACCCAACAAGTTGGAGTAGTATACTTTGAAGACTTCGTAGAAGCCGAATTTACAGAGACCCTATTGGAGAGAAAACACAAATTATTCTTTAATTGAATGACTAAACTATAAAATACGTCATCAAGCAAATAAAAAGAGACGTCACGTGCATGTAGATAAGCAAATGTCTAAAGTACAATTTAGCAGGCAAAAATACCTAATACATATGCACATATCAATAAGAAAAAGTGTACAAAATTAATTTTAAATTGTATTTTAACTAAATCAAAGTAAACAAAAGTTTACAAAACGACGATTGGTTGATTGAACATTCAACCAATCGGTAAAATCAATAAATCACTTTTTCGTTGTGTAACATGCATGTGCTAGTTATTATATTATACTCACTTGTGCTGAATAGCCAAAGAATGTTGGTGCCCAACCTTTAACCAAACCGCGTGCACCTTCTTCAGCAACGGTGACCTTAAAACCGTTGAATAGATTCTTGTATTTCTTTTGATCGACCTGAAGACGACATTTCACCAAATCCAATGGTACAACAAAAGTGTGTGTGGTACCACATGAAAGAATACCACCAAGTCCGCAAAGCATAAAATACTTATTGCTGCCAAATTCACATGAATCACCGCTTGGAGTGGGTGCTGCTTGAACCTCGCGGCCAACTGATGGTGGTCCACTTTTTGCTTCGCATTGTACCCGTGTGAATGGTGTACGGAAGGGAGAGTTCTTCGCTGCTTCGAAAAGTGATGAAAACATGATGTATGTGTTTATGTTCTTTTATTGAGTGCTGGAATATATATAATGAAAATAATGTAATTAGTACTAGTAACATAAAGTGAAGATTTCCATTCAATTACTTATAAAATTTGACTATAAATCTACATATTTGCAGAACGAATTCATTTTACTCATTAAAGAAAATATATATATAAATTCAAGGTCGCCATCTGCCAGTTGTCCGAGCTATAATCTTTGCCCATACCATACTATATGCACTTTTCATCGCTTACATAACGTGGAGACCATCGATTATGAAATGCGTTCGCAAATTTCATGCAATATCATATAATTTGTGTTTCGTCCCATTTCAATGTATCTTAAACAACTACAGTTATCGATTCAAATAATAATTTATATTTTACCCTATTTAATTATGCAATAATTTGCGATTTTCACACTTACAAAATCCAATACCAGCCACGGACACGAGAACGAGACTTTGAAAGAAAATTTTCTACTTCACTATTCGTTGACTGGCAATTTATAGTGTTGCCAGAATCATAATTTTTATCGTTGATTTTATTCATTTCCAAATTTCCACTTAGCCAAAAAGATGGCTAAGTGCTAAACAAACACATGTCTAATGTAGTAAAGGAACAATATTATCTTGAAATCGGCGCTTTTAAGTAATTCTTTGGGAATAGCGAAGTCAAATTCGCCATGGAGCTTTGAACAATATAATACACGTCTTTATTTGATTAACAAAATAACTTAAAATTTCAGCATTTTGTAGCTGAAGAATATAATTTAATTTCATATCAAAACTATTTTTTTTTTTTTCAAAATTGAAATAACGCATAAATATAAGATTCTACGTAAGTTGAATAACACAATTCTAGTTTGCATATGCACAATTAGCTCATTGAATATCAGCCACGTATTGCACTTCAGTCAATTATTGGTATTTTTGTCCAAACTGTTGAGAATTACAGCATAAGCAATTTTGTAAATTGTCGCATATAATTTTTATATAAAAACATAGAATGGGTGATACCCAAAAACAATTTTCAGTTTACTTTTTACATTGTAGCGCATGTATAAATGGAGTTTATTCTCTGAGTGCAGAGAAGAGATAAATTTTGTTTAATTATTTTTTTTTTTAAATATTATTTAATTCAACGAAAAACAATTTTATAACAATCCTGGCAGGAGTGTGTTCATGTGTAAATGACATTTCAAAGTTGTAAGAACGAGCATTAAAAGAAATAGAGAAAGGTCTGCGGTATTTTGTGGATATTTTGTTATAAATTTCACAATAATTTAAATTGCTTAATAAAATTTGTATCCAGTTTAATCAAAGAATATGGCTGATGCCGCAGCAAGACAGCTGCAGTATGAATATAAAGCGGTAAGTAATTGAAATAAATTTGTAGTGAATGTTAAGAAGTCAGCAAACACAGGAAATCATGCGGCTAAACGTTTATCAACAAAAATATTTATGCATATTTTTAATTGAATTCATATTATTTACAGAATTCCAATCTTGTGCTGCAAGCTGATGTACGATTGATTGAAAGACCGCGACGTGATGAGGCGACTGGTGAAGTTGTCTCTCTTGTTGGTAAATTAGATGGTACACGCATGGGTGATCGCTATCAACGTACAAAACCTGAGAAAACAGAGGAACGCAAAGCAAAGCGTCTGAAACGTGATGAGGCACAATATGATTTCGAACGAATGAAAGGAGCTACTCTACTCTCTGAGGGTATTGATGAAATGGTCGGTATTGTGTATCGTCCCAAAACCCAAGAAACACGTCAAACCTATGAAGTACTCTTGAGTTTCATACAAGAAGCATTGGGTGATCAGCCACGTGATATACTGTGCGGTGCAGCCGATGAAATATTGGCTGTACTCAAAAATGATAAACTAAAAGATCGCGAACGTAAACGTGAAATTGATAGTCTATTAGGTTCTGTTACAGATGAACGGTAAGCATGTTTTTTTTCCAAAATATGTGGTAAATAATTTCTCATTTTTATAGCTTTGCATTGTTGGTCAATCTTGGCAAAAAGATTACCGATTTTGGTTCAGATGCTGTAAATGCATTGAATGTTGCCACCAATGAGGAACAGATTGATGAGACATATGGTATTAATGTGCAGTTTGAGGAATCGGAAGAGGAGAGCGATAATGATATGTACGGAGAAATACGAGATGAAGATGGCCAAGATGAGGGCGAGGAAGCTCGAGTTGATCATACTTTACATGCAGAGAATGTAAGTGCACATAATACTCGTTGAATATATGCAAGAACACTAATTACTGATAATATTAATTACAGTTAGCTACTGAGGAGGTGGCAAATGTGAAAAAAGAACGTGGTCTTCATCCACTAGATATTGACGCCTACTGGCTGCAACGCTGCCTCAGTAAATATTACAATGATGCTATGGTGTCGCAGAGTAAAGCGGCGGATGTATTGAAAATTCTCAAAGATGCCTCGGATGAGCGTGATTGTGAGAATCAATTAGTACTTCTGTTGGGCTATGATTGCTTTGATTTTATTAAACAATTGAAAATTAATCGGCAAATGATACTCTATTGTACAATGTTGGCATCCGCACAAACGGATAGTGAACGTCAACGTATACGTGAGAAGATGCGTAACGATAGCCATTTGGCAAAGATTCTGCGTCAGCTGGATACGGGCAAAAGTGAGGAGGATGAGTATGGTAACGCGTCACGTTCGAACAAGCGTAAGGAAGAGAATGAAGAAAATGGCCAGGGTATGGCAGGACAAGTGACTGGTGTACGTCAAGTTTTGGAATTGGATGAGCTCGCCTTTACTCAAGGTTCCCATTTTATGGCGAATAAGCGTTGTCAACTGCCCGATGGTTCATTTCGTAAGCAGCGTAAAGGTTATGAGGAGGTGCATGTACCAGCATTGAAGCAGGTTCCATTTGAGGATAAAGAAGAGCTGCAGTCCATCGATAAACTGCCGAAATATGTACAACCAGTATTCGATGGTTTCAAGACACTGAATCGTATACAGAGTCGTCTGTGGAAGGCTGCATTGGAAAGCGATGAGAATATGCTATTGTGCGCGCCCACTGGTGCTGGTAAAACGAATGTTGCTTTACTCACAATGATGCGCGAAATTGGCAAACACATCAATGAGGATGGCACCATCAATGCAGATGATTTCAAAATCATCTACGTAGCACCAATGAAGTCACTTGTACAAGAAATGGTGGGTAATTTTGGTCGTCGTCTGTCCTGCTACAATCTGGTCGTCTCGGAATTGACGGGTGATCATCAGTTGACACGTGAACAAATTGCTGCGACCCAGGTGATCGTTTGTACACCAGAGAAATGGGATATTATTACGCGTAAGGGCGGTGAAAAGACATTCACCAGTCTGGTGCGATTGGTTATTATTGATGAAATTCATTTGCTGCACGACGAACGTGGTCCGGTGTTGGAGGCCCTGGTTGCGCGTACAATACGCAATATTGAGACAACGCAGGAGGAAGTACGGCTGGTTGGGCTCTCAGCCACGTTGCCAAATTATCAGGATGTGGCCACATTTTTGCGCGTCAAACCAGACAAGGGTCTGTTCTATTTCGATAATAGCTTCCGTCCGGTGGCATTGGAACAACAATATATTGGTGTGACAGAGAAGAAGGCACTCAAGCGCTTCCAAGTGATGAACGAAATTGTGTACGAAAAGACCATGGAGCACGCGGGACGCAATCAAGTGCTTGTCTTTGTACACTCGCGTAAGGAGACGGGCAAAACGGCACGTGCCGTCCGTGACATGTGTCTGGAAAAGGACACCTTGGGCAGTTTCTTGCGCGAAGGCTCCGCTAGTATGGAGGTGTTGCGCACTGAGGCCGAGCAAGTTAAAAACACCGAGTTGAAGGAGCTGTTGCCCTACGGCTTTGCCATACATCATGCTGGCATGACGCGTGTTGATAGGACGCTCGTTGAAGATCTGTTCGCCGATCGTCATATACAAGTGCTGGTGTCCACAGCCACCCTGGCATGGGGTGTCAATTTGCCGGCCCACACTGTCATCATCAAGGGCACACAAGTGTATAACCCCGAGAAGGGACGCTGGGTTGAGTTGAGCGCTTTGGACGTTCTCCAGATGTTGGGTCGTGCTGGACGACCCCAGTACGATACCAAAGGTGAAGGCATACTCATCACGAATCACAGCGAACTGCAGTTCTATTTGTCATTGCTTAATCAACAGCTGCCCATTGAATCGCAGTTCATTTCTAAGATGCCCGATATGTTGAATGCTGAAATCGTGCTAGGCACTGTGCAGAATTTGAAGGATGCAGTCAACTGGTTGGGCTACACCTACCTCTACATACGTATGCTGCGCAATCCAACACTGTATGGCGTCTCTCATGATTGCATCAAGGAAGATTCGTTGCTGGAGCAACATCGTGCCGACTTGATACACACGGCAGCGCTACATTTAGATCGCAGTGGTCTGGTGAAGTACGATCGCAAGAGTGGACACTTTCAGGTCACCGAATTGGGTCGGATCGCATCGCATTACTATTGCACCCACGAAACGATGATGACCTACAATCAATTGTTGAAGCAGACATTGAGTGAAATTGAACTGTTCCGAGTATTCTCGCTGTCATCTGAATTCAAACACATCGCCGTGCGTGAGGAGGAAAAACTTGAGTTGCAAAAGCTAATGGAACGTGTTCCCATACCCATTAAGGAGTCGATGGAGGAAAACAGCGCCAAGGTGAATGTATTGCTGCAAGCGTATATATCACAATTGAAATTGGAGGGCTTCGCTCTGATGTCCGACATGGTTTTCATAACGCAATCCGCCTCTCGTCTGATGAGGGCAATCTTTGAGATTGTCCTTCACCGTGGTTGGGCTCAATTGGCCGACAAGACATTGACTCTATGCAAAATGATTGATCGACGGATGTGGCAGTCGATGACACCATTACGTCAATTCAAGAAGATGCCCGATGAGATTGCTAAAAAATTAGAAAAGAAAAACTTCCCCTGGGAACGGCTCTACGATTTGGAGCCGAATGAGATCGGTGAACTGATACGTGTGCCGAAGTTGGGAAAGACTATACATAAGTTTGTGCATCAATTCCCGAAATTAGAACTATCCACGCATATACAGCCGATTACTCGTTCCACACTGCGCGTTGAGTTGACCATAACCCCGGATTTTCAATGGGACGAAAAGGTTCATGGACAATCGGAAGGTTTTTGGATTTTGATCGAGGACGTCGACTCAGAAATCATTCTGCATCATGAATTTTTTCTGCTCAAGGAGAAATACGCACAGGACGAACATCAGATAAAATTTTTCGTGCCAGTCTTTGAGCCATTACCTCCTCAATATTTCCTACGCATTGTCTCCGATCGTTGGATTGGCTCAGAGACCCAGTTGCCCGTCTCATTTCGTCATTTGATTTTGCCTGAAAAGAATATGCCGCCGACAGAGCTGCTGGATTTGCAACCGCTGCCGATCACCGCATTGCGTAATCCCAAATTTGAGGAGTTCTATGTTGATCGTTTTCCACAATTCAATCCCATACAGACACAGGTCTTTAATGCCGTCTACAATAGTGATGATAATGTGTTTGTTGGTGCGCCTACCGGCTCCGGTAAGATGACTATTGCCGAATTCGCCATTATGCGATTGTTCTCCAACAATCCGGAGGGCCGTTGTGTCTATCTGGTGTCGAAGGAGGCACTCGCCGACTTGGTCTTTTCCGATTGGCACGCAAAGTTCGGCAGTCTTTCGCTGAAGCTTGTCAAGTTGACCGGCGAAACTGGCACCGATTTGAAGCTGTTGGCGAAGGGCCAGATTATTGTCACCACCGCCGACAAATGGGACGTTCTGTCACGGCGTTGGAAGCAACGTAAGAATGTACAGAACGTTAATCTGTTCATTGTCGATGAATTGCAATTGGTCGGAGGTGAAGATGGGCCTGTGCTGGAGGTGGTTTGTTCTCGTATGCGTTACATCTCGTCACAAATTGAGAAACAGATTCGTATTGTTGCACTCTCATCCTCGCTGGCCGATGCACGTGACGTTGCACAGTGGTTGGGTTGCAATGCCAATGCCACATTCAATTTCCATCCGAGCGTTCGACCCATACCTTTGGAGCTGCACATACAAGGCTTCAATGTAACACACAATGCAACACGTATCGCTGCAATGTCGAAGCCTGTCTACAATGGGATCATCAAATACAGTCCCCATAAACCTGTCATTGTATTCGTATCATCGCGGAAGCAGGCACGTCTCACCGCAATAGACATACTGACGTATAGTGCGTCGGATCTGCAACCGAATCGCTTCTTTCACGCTGAGGAGGACGATATTAAGCCATTTTTGGATCGTATGTCCGACAAGACACTGAAAGAGACGCTCTCACAGGGTGTTGCCTACATACATGAGGGTCTGACGGCATCCGATCATCGTTTGGTTGAGCAGCTCTTCGATTCGGGCGCCGTGCAAGTTGCCGTCGTGGCTCGTGACCTCTGCTGGGGCATGAGCATTTCGGCACATCTTGTCATCATTATGGACACACAATTCTACAATGGTAAAAATCATTCGTATGAAGATTATCCCATAACGGATGTGCTGCAAATGATCGGTCGTGCAAATCGTCCCATTGAGGATGCCGATGCCAAGTGTGTGCTGATGTGTCAATCGTCGAAAAAGGATTTCTTCAAGAAGCTGCTCAACGAACCGCTACCAATTGAAAGTCATTTGGATCATCGCCTGCATGATCACTTCAATGCGGAGGTTGTCACAAAGACGATCGAAAACAAACAGGACGCTGTCGATTATCTGACATGGACATTCCTTTATAGGCGTTTGACGCAGAATCCCAATTATTATAATCTACAGGGTGTTACACATCGTCATCTGTCGGATCATTTATCGGAAATGGTTGAGAATACACTCTCCGATTTGGAGCAATCAAAATGTATTAGTGTGGAAGATGATATGGATACATTACCATTGAATTTGGGCATGATTGCTGCTTACTATTATATTAATTATACAACAATTGGTAAGGCTCTTGCTCTATTGGATTATTTCTTCGAAATCATGTTTAATAACTTTTATTTTTCAACACAGAACTCTTCAGTTTATCACTGAACAGTAAGACTAAAGTGCGTGGCCTCTTGGAAATCATTTCGTCAGCGGCTGAATATGAAGATATTGTTGTGCGTCATCATGAGGAAAATATTTTGCGAACACTATCACAGCGTCTGCCAAATAAATTGACTGGTCCCAATGATTCAGCTCCAAAGTAAGTTGATTGAACTGTCTAATAACTAAGTAATTCTGTTATCGTAATCAGTAGAACAACGTAATTGAACGTCTCCAGAGTTGAGGAGTTTTGAATGTTGATAGCTAAAACTAAAGCTGAAGTGTCTTTATCCCTTTTTCTTTCTAGATACAATGATCCTCATATTAAAACCAATTTATTGCTACAAGCCCATCTCTCACGTCTACAATTGGGTCCTGAACTACAAGGTGACACTGAATTGATACTCGGGAAAGCTATACGCCTGATACAAGCATGTGTTGATGTGCTTAGTTCGAATGGTTGGCTATCGCCGGCTGTAGCTGCTATGGAATTGGCACAAATGGTTACACAGGCAATGTGGAGCAAAGATTCATATCTGAAGCAATTGCCACACTTTACCCTGGACATTATAAAACGTTGTACGGAGAATAAAATTGAAACAGTCTTTGATATTATGGAACTTGAGGACGATGATCGTACACGTTTGCTACAATTAACCGATGCTCAGATGGCTGATGTGGCACGTTTTTGTAATCGTTATCCGAATATTGAGTTGAACTTTGAGGTTATCGATAAGGATCGTATAAATTCGGGCTCGACCGTAAATGTGGTGGTGCAGCTGGAGCGTGAAGATGAAGTGACTGGACCGGTTATAGCACCATTCTATCCACAGGTAAATAACTGATTATATGCAGGTTGTTTTGTTGTAATTCTTACTAATTTCTTTTTCTTTTTTAATTGTACTTTAGAAACGTGAAGAAGGCTGGTGGGTTGTCATTGGTGATCCGAAAACGAATTCACTGCTTTCAATTAAACGTTTGACGCTGCAACAAAAGGCCAAGGTGAAATTGGATTTTGTTGCACCAAGTCCTGGTCGACACGAGTACACACTCTACTACATGAGCGATTCATATTTGGGTTGCGATCAAGAGTACAAGTTTTTCGTTGAAGTGGGCGATTTCCAGTCGGAAAGCGAAAGTGAATCAGATTAAATGGGCACATATATGGAAATATATATATACAAACACAATAATTACACAATTAATTAATTAATGTAATTAGTTTTAGTTGTCTTTTTTGTCAGCCAAAAGAAATTTGCAATAAAATTTCACACAAAATGATTTTTTTGCTCTTATATACAGATTGATTTATTGTTATTGGTTTTAGATCACATTTTGTTATTGCTCTTCAATATACACACAATTAACCACGGCTCACTGAAATGGCACCGCCACGACTATTGGCATTATTGCCAGAAGCACCGCCATTGGCAAAACTGTTTGTGCCAGCAAAGCTGATTGTTTGCCCATTTGGCAACACATACGATTGACTCAGCGAAGCACCAGCCGAATTTTGTTGCTGACCAAAGCGATTTGCATTTAGCGCTTGTGTCACCGTGCCCGCTGAGGAGGCGCCAAATGAGCCAGCCGGTCCATGGGCATTAAATGCTTGGGATTGTGCATTCGCAGCGGAATTACCAAACCCATTCGGATTCCGATAATGGTTATTGGCTGCAGCATTTGCTGCTGCTTGTGATTGACCATATTCATCGGTTTGACGACGTTGCTGTTGGTGTCCCACGGCACGTTTGACACGCTTGTGTTCGGCATAGGAAGCGAGCAGTGAATCAGTGAATACTCCCGATCGTCGTGTTCTACGCAAACTTGTCTTAGGTTTCGGTTTAATATACAAGGACGATTCGACAACAACTTCATCCACGGGATCCCCGGTAGCAGCTAGAAGAGAATTTATTGCTATTTGTGCTGATATTGTTATTGTTGTTGTTGTGTTGCTATTTACACTTACGCAATGGCGCACTTGGCACATTTTCCTCACTAACCACATTCAAATTTGCTGTCCATGCCATCGTCGTTAATACTGTTGCCATTACGAGGAAAACAATTAAACTTTTAGACGATATCATTTTCTGTTTTCTTTTGATTATTGCAATATTAAACCTAATTAAATTGCAAGATTTAAAGAAATTGCTTTTCTTATTTCTTTACTTTGTGCAAAATTTTAATGTTGAGAGCTATTTGAACAACGTTTGAAACCACACTGAAATCACTTGCTGCTTCCGAGTTTGATGTTGTTACTGCTGTTTTCTTAGTGTATTTTACTTTGTTGTTGTTGTTGCTTTAAATCTCTTTGTGCTGCTTAATGTAGGTATTATTAACCCTATTAACATATGCAAGTATTGTAGATAAAGAAGCCAAAAGAGGCCAAGTCCAAAAACAAGAATATTTTCTCAGAAGAAGAAAAAGTGTTTCGTTCAAACAGTGTCCAAACTTCGTTAAGATACAACAAAACATATTGGCTCTAAAGAGAGTTTTCAATTGAGTGGAGGAGCACATGAAACTGGAGCTGGTAACTGGAACGCCCCAACCTAATTTACAGTATTCAAATTAGTAGAATAATGATTCAGATCCAAATATTGGAGAATATTATTATAAAGAACAAAAGTGCATTTTTCACACGATGCTCAAGTAATTGGAACTTTTGACAATTTGTTTTGAAATAGAGGCATTTTATCATGTGAGAACCTCGGATGCTGCAGCATTTCTAAACAATTACATATTTTGGAGTTATGCTATTCTTTCAGTAATCGAGCAATATATTATAGTCGCACAAATTTAAGCATGCAGCATCCAAATATGTACATTAGAGCGGACTAATCTTCATGTAAACGAAAGTTGGTTCGTATATGGAGCTCAAGACTGTTTCCGCGTTACATAAAATTTTGATCATAGTGACGCTAAGGGCTAGCTCAAGATCATTTTTGTCAAGGGCACTTTGATCTTTCGAGGTGGTGACCAATAATTTTAATAGTAAAAATTCGTCATATGAAAGGCAAACAGAAGAGCTCTGTACCACAACTTTTAAATAGTGATATCGGCTTTCGGATTCGGCAGATATTTAGGGAAAATTTGACAAGAAGAACTATGTGACACAGATCAGAAACAAGGAAATTACATAGGTTTCGGTCGGATTTCGAAATCGGCGGACATTTAAGGAAGATTTAACCATAGATACTGGAAGAGTCGGTCAGCTAAAATTTATTTATTATTTAGTATTATTATATTATTATTATTATGATTTTGAATTACATCATATTTTGGAGAAAATCAGATTAAAGAACATTCGTAGGAAGCTCAAGCACTGGGGATTCTGACAGCATTTGGAATTTCTAACTTTTTCGCCAGCGAGCGACGAATGGAGGAGCATTTTTTATTCCACCAAATTCCATAAAATCGATGTTTGGAGTTTTTACGGCTTGACGTGTGCGGATTTTTTGCAAAAAGTTCTTAATAAAAGAAAATTTTTTCGATTTGCACATTTTTGCTTTCGAGACTCGGTTTAATATACATCCACACACATAACAAAGAGAGAGAATTACTTATAATAGCAACAACAACACTAACAGCAATAAACCAGACTTAATATGGCCAGCGACCAATCAAACTGGTTTCTTTTTCGTACTTAGGGAAGAAACTAGTTTTTGTATGTGCTATCATTTCCTAAAAAAAAATATTACATTTATAGCAACAATAGTACAACACAACAACAACAACAACAAAACGCCAATAAATGGCCCATAAAAAATAATTTTTTTTTGTCGCTCGCAGAACAAGTGAAATAAAAATGGAGCAAATAGAGTTGATCGATGTATTGCTAATCTGAGGACAGCGTCCAGAACGAGATTAAATAAACCTAAATTAGTTATTTATAAAAATAAAATTATTGTAATATAAAACAGGGAAAAGTATGGGGGAAAATATTGTTGGTATGAATGAGCTATTTATGGTCCAAGAGACGCTATTGAAAATAATCGTGATCTGCCGACTTACTTGCCCACACAAATCAATCAAAGGGACAATCTTGGCATCAAAAAAACGTTGAATGGCCCTAACTTACGAAATATTTCCCATAGCACAACTGTATTTTAGATACACGAAAGGAAATGGGAGACCCACTATTTAATATAGCTTCCTTGCAATGGCATGCTTCTTTTTCAAACTTTAAATCGCCATAACTTATGTAATATTTTACCCAGAATAACAAAATGTTTAATTTTAATATTAAATTAATTTTCTTGTTGTTCCTTAACATTGAAATACACAGACATATCTATGTATATTATTATTATTTCTGTTTATTTTGTATATAGCAATAGTAGAGCAGTAATTATCATAATTTTTATTGATAAGCGCGAAAGACAAATCATATTATAATTTAACTTGTTGTTGCTCTTTATATTTATTTAATATATACGTAAATAATACCTATGTAATATTATGTTTATGTCGTATGGATTTGATGTATGTGTGTGTGTGTATACGTGTTTGTTATATATAGCATCAAATTGCTTAATACGTAATAATCTATTAAAATTAATGGTAATGTGGCAAAGAAAACAAAAAAAAAAAAAATATCAATAATAATAAAAATAAATTGTTACAAGCACATAAATGTTTGCATATTTGCAAATTAGTTAACTAATTTTAATAAGAAAATATGTATATATATATGTATGAATAATTAAATTATGTAACTATGCAATTTGAACATGGATTAAAAAAATGTATTTAGTAAAATTACATATTTTACTTACACAAATGTATGCGCATACATATTGTTTACATTTGTATGTGTGGTATGTATAATTTGTTTAACATTTTATTTATTTTTTATTTTATCTTTTATTAAACTTTCAATAATTTGCTCAATAATTTGTTTAATTAAATTGTCTTGTGCTGAGATCGCATTTATCTACTCGTATCTGTGTAATTATGTATATTAAAGCGGAGGCAAATTGTTCGCAAGGGTAGAAATAATTTTAAGAAATACAGAATGACAAAAGAAATATACATATAAATAACTAAAACAATAATGTTGACCCCCATGAACTTTGAAAATGATACCTAGAAATATATTTTGCTACATGCTTTACTCGCTCTAATGCCTCGAGTTTCAATAAATTAAACAAATGAAATGCATAAAAAAACAAAAGATGATAATACTAAATTAGAATTTTCAAACAAAACCAAATTATTTTATAATTTAGCAAATAATTGTCTGGTAAATTGCATTCGACAATAACAAAATACATAATATTATAATAATAATGAAGGCATTTGTAGATATAATCATTTTATATGCTTATTTATGAGAAACCCATTTGGACATACGATCATTAATCACATATCAATAAGTAGAATGTAGGTATGTAATTACATTCAATACATTTTAAATAAAATGATTTAATAATAAGTATACGATGTAGTGTAATTATTGATGTAGGCAGTTGGGTAGTCATATGTATGGTATGAATGTTGCTAGTGAAACAACTCTTTTAAAAAGTGCACTCGCAACATTACAATTTCAATTGATACATATTTACAATGACATCGAGTGTGAGAGAGGGAAAAGGTTAGAGTGCAGAAAATAGTGGTGCTTAAAATCGATAAATATAGGTATTCAATTTAATTAAAAACTAAACAATTGATGTACTGCATTTGGGAGTTAAGACAGTCAATCCTCGGTTTTTCAAAGAATTTGTTGTAGCCATTTCATTCTATACCATGTGCAAATATCATGACCAAGCCAGGTTCAACAATAACATCCTCTGACATATGAGCATTATCGCAACTAAGTACCAGGACTGCTTGTTTACCAGGAATGCGACGACATACATAATTATCATAGATGCGGCGATTATTTTGACGAGTCTCCAGCGAACTTAAACCGCGTGGCCAACGACGTTCATGACAATTTTCCATTAGATTATCCAAGATATGTGGTGGACAGCCAGATTCAGATAAAGCGCGTTTAATCATCATCTGAAAGCAAATAAATGAATATACACGTGTGGAAAACATATGATAATTCTTCATACCTGCAATGCATCATCGGGTGTTGAGATCATACCACCCCAGCGTGTTACACGGGCACGTGCCAAAGTACTGCTCCAACGTATAACCTCATCACGTTCCATTTGATCGGCAATCGCACGCATAGCAGGATTGGAGACACGCATCGCACGCATAAAATCCTTAAATAGCTGCAATTCACGCTTGAGCTCATTTATTGTAATATTTTGATCTGATATTTCAGTTTTCAATTCCGACATTTTATGCTGCTGCGTATGTATCATTGTACGCAGCTCACGCACACAATTATGATCTTTCAACTCATCCTTGGGTATAACAAAACCGCAACCTTTCTCACATGGCAGAGGACGTTTTGGATTATGCTCACATTCTTCCAAATGTGAATTGAGCGCATCCAGCTTGAGTACAAGTGTACAACCATAAGCAGCATTATCGCAGGTAATCGAGAGACTAATGTGAATAAATCAACGTTGGTATATGGCATTCAAATCAATCTTAATCAAATTATGTACATATATTTACTTACCGCGACAATAGATTACGTAAAATTCTTGGTACAGCCCGCAAACTAGCTGTCGTTAGTGCATTACGATCTACAGGACATGTAGGTTGACGTGATAACCATTCGTTAATACAGGCGCGACAAAAAGCATGCTCACACATGGCGGCCTACAAAAATTGTACATTTATTATGGCACACAAAATTGCACAACAAACACAATAAAGATTATGATTATGAACTACAAACCTGTAGAGGTTCCTCCAGTACTCCCGAACAAATGGGACATGTTAACTCCTCATCGACTTCACCTTGAAAACGTTGCAAATCATAACCCATCGCAGCGATCGTGCTCCTCTATTACGTATGCTGTCTGGTGGCGATGTTGCAACCCAAAACCTCGAGAATCCAATGCAAATACGAACGAATTGATGCCGACGATATTTGTGCGTGCGCGTGTATATGTTTGAGGTGTCGTGTGGGTCGCGTAAAATATGTATAAACTTAAAATTTTATAGAAAAACTTGACAATTTTGCAAGCTCAATGGAAAATGTATATTGAATTAATTAGTTCAATTGTTTTGTTATTGCTATTTTGATTTCATTTATCTTTATCTTCTCCGTTATTTGCTCTGTCAACCAATTCGAACGTAATTTTTTTCTTCAATGTTTTCTTCTTCTCATTCTTTCTGCTTGTTTTACACTACACGGTGTTTGTTGTTGTGATTTTTTGCAATCACTTTATATCTTTTCGCGCACACACCAATTATATATTTTTTTAATGTTTTTCTATATGCATATTATTATTTAGCCTTTATGAATTAATTAGTAGTTTTGTGATATATTTTATGTTTAACAAATCATAATCTTTTTCGGTCGGTCACAAAACTGCCGTCCGAAAATTTCAGAAGAAGGACGAAGCAATAGTATAAAGAAAAAACATTTTAGGTACTTCTTGCATCCGTTGACATGTGAATGTCAAAACCGAATGCAGTTCTTTGAACAAAAAATAGGTATGCAACTTGTGGATAAATACTGGTACTTATTTTACATTTTGTGCTATATCATTTTATTAATCTAAATATGATGCCTGACAATTAAATAACCGCAATTTTAATTTTTAAAAATATATCCCATAGGTTTGGAAGCATATATATTTTCTCCTTCACACGATCCGTATTTCATGTAAATCGGATGATGGTTCATAAAGTGATTACAGTAGCGTTGGATCTTATGTAGTAGGGTTGCAATGGAACAAAGCGCAAATATTAAATATTGTTTTGAAATTGGAAAAAAAGTGTGTTGAGTTATTTGAATTTTTGAAAAAAATTTATGGTGATGATTGTATGCCTCAACGACAAGTTTATGGGTAGATTTCGCGCTTTAAAAATGGTCGTGAACGTTTAAACGACAACCCAAAACCGGGACGACCAGAAGCCAAAAATCGTCCGGAGTTGCTGGAATGAGTTCGTGGAATAGTTGCTATCGATGAGAATTGCACTGTAAGAATGTTGGCTGATGAATTAAATGCAAATAGAGAGACGGTTTGACTAAATATTTGGGTAAAAGGAAGGTTTGTGCACGTTTCGTTATGCTTGAATTAAATGAAGATCAAGAAATCGCTGGTGTAGAGCATTGTAAGGACGTCATTAAAACCGTTGAAAATGACCCAGATGAGACATGGTGTTTTATATATGACCCTGCCGAATGGAACTCGAAGGGAGAGCCGAAACCGAAAAAAATGTTTATTGAGGAATTTGTTCCACAAGGTGAAACTGTTTCAGGAGAAAACTATTTGGAAGTTCTACATTGTTTGTGGTCAGAAATTAGAAAAAATTGAAAATAAATATATTTTTTAAACTTAAAATTGCGGTTATTTAATTGTCAGACTCAATATTTGAAGTACTCCCGTGGCTATTCAAACAATCTCAATTTTTTTTTTATTCAAATTTTGCGTTCCGTACCTTAAAGGTAATACAAAATGTTGCTATATCAAGAAAATAATAATATTCATCCTAGCATTATAAAGGAAATGCCTTTGATTTATGGTCGAGTTGATTACAGGGCATACTAATGGGGATAATCATAGACATCATCGACGGTTCGTAATCGATTGGTGGACATCAACGAAGGCAAGCAGTGGATTTTTGATATATCCAAGTTAAATAAAACAAATATGTAGTGGTTAATCCAAATTGCGTTTTGTAAAGGAGGGGGTGGCGGCTGTCGACGAGAAGGAAAATTCAATACAACGTAGTCAATACACCAATTACAAAAGAAAGTAGTTGATTGTTTCATTGATATTTTAGCATTTATTTTAAAATTATCAAAAAATTTATTCAAGCATTATTTCTTTATTGATGTTTACGCTACACTTTACAATAATAACCTAGGATTTTTTTTCTCAATAATATAAAAAATATACTATATTCACATATGTATATATCGTTGCCTTAATGTGGAAAGACCCAAAACTAACATTTTTATTATTTTATAGAAGCAAAAAAAAATATTTAAAAATATTGCTTATTGCTTGCATATTCGTTATTTTCTATTATAGTACACTTAAATATTTTAAGGAAGTTGTATTTCAGGTCTGATCTATAAACATCCTGATTTTTGAAAATAATGATAGTTGGCGACTTTCTACATTAAGGTAAAAATATGTAGAATTATATGCAGAAAATTAAAGAAGAGATAGTAATAAAAATCACTTAAAATAAAACGAATATCATTTTTTTGGTATAGAAGAGGAAATGCTGCCATTAGATTTCAAAAAAAAAGAAAAATATTTGTATAGAAGCGCATGTAATTTGGGATACGCAGGACGATAAAATTAAAAAGAAATTCTGCTTAAATCCATAATTAGGATAACAATTTAAGGAATGAAATGCAATTTTAAGAAAAGGATTGACCGTTGTTAAGTAAAAACTGCAGTGTTAGTGTATGGATATGGACAACATTGCCATAACCCTGTGTGTGTGTGTGTTATTGCGCATTGAGAGTGAAAATATTTTATTTATTTTTCATAGTCTTTATACGTTTTGTGAAACGACCTAACATTATACCCACTATAAAGAATATCCCAAGACAGGAAAATATTAGTGTGATGAAATATCTCCTGGCCGATGAACCCATCACTTGACCAACCAGCTGCTCCACGCTCTCTGGTGGTTGTGCCAATACCTATTGCAATAAAAAAGATTAATAATAAAGTACATCGTCATATGTTTCTATAAAACGCATTGCATAATACACCATACCGTATCAGCATTGCGAAACATTTCAATGCGTCGTTGCAATTTCATACGACAATCTTCTTCCAGAGCACTCGATTGATCTTGCAATAGAACTTGTAAGCATTTAAGTTCTACAAAAAACAGAGTACAACCAATTAAATCAATTAAAAACGATCAATTTTCAAAAATACTTACTACGTCCATTACCGCTCCTGACATTCGAACAATAACGCAATAAATCCACGGTGCATGCATCCTCCAGTATTGGATCGACATGTATATCTGCTTTGGTCTCCGCTATCAATGTGGCTACTTCAATTTTACAATCACGATTTAGTATTTTCTGATTGATAAACGCCGTCTTGAGGCACTCCTCCACCTGTCCATGTTCCTCAACATGTCCACGTGGTTTACAGAGTACTTCTATTTCTGATTTACAAAAATTTTGCAACAAAGGATTCAATTTGTAATTTAATGCTTGCTCTTGCAAAATTTTAATCATTTCCTGTGCGCACTCTTCATCCAATTGAGATTCACGGAATTTATTTTTCAAACATTGTATGACCTAAAGGGTATATAAATTAATATCCAAAAATGTAATTAGTATGAGCTATTAAATTTAAAAACAGATAAATTAAATTCGTAGAAATACTGGGGGAACTGGGGCCATTTCGCCATTGTATCACAAAAACATATTTCGAATTCGGATGTTTACAAAATCAATTGGAAAATGTATTTCTCACAAAGAAACTTGACATTGTTTATTGTTTAACACTAAATTTCCAGACATACTATTTTTACATATTGCTTATTTAAATTTGTTTCAGGTTTTCCCTTTGTGCTCGCTAATTTGGGGTGTTGCTCTTTTTGTTTCTCATTGGGTTGTCATATATTTTATTAAATCAATACATTTAAAACCATATATTGTCAATTAATATTGATTGTTACTTTTAAATTTGTAGCTAATTATTATATAAAAAAAATGGTGGCTAAAGAAAAAACTTACGGAGCACAACAACAACAACAATAACAATACTTTCTGAAGCTGTAACACAAAGTTTTTGGTTTGCACAGCATTACTTGTAAGCTTATTAGATACGTAAGCACCTTGAAAGCATGCTTAGGATATTCTCTCAAATAGAAGTTTACTCCAAGCTATATTTCGGAATGCTTACTGAAAGCGAATACATTCGAATATTTATTTGTATTGATTCGCTGCACATCACTTTTCGCACGCATCTTATTTCTGATAATTATAATGAGAAATGTAGAAAACTCACACACTTGGCACTCTGAGTACTTGCTTTATAAGAATACTTAATTTTTGTGAGCCAAATGAGCCAATTTATCGTCTGACTGTGTATTGAAGATTTAAATTTGCATACCAGTTTATTAAGGGTGTTTTTTTTTAGAGTAAAGCACTTTCGAATTCTGAACTAAAAATTGGCATTATTGGTAGGATAATTTTATGCAATTAATGTTTGAAAATAAATCCAGAGTCCAGAGGCTCTCAGAGGTTCATAGGCCCATTTCGAGAGATTACCTTGTCGCCAAATATGTCCTTCAATAAATCGATTGTTATGTTCGATGTATGGCATGCAGGGCCGTCTTGCTGGAACCACATCCACATACCACACAATTGGGGAATCAAATAGCCAGTTATCATGGCTCTGTAGCAATCGCCATTTACGGTTACGTTGTTGTTGTAATAGACAACGATTTCGAAATTACGAATAGGTATGGATGTCAGTTAATTGAGTTGTTCACATCGACCAGCTCCAGGAAGACGGCGGACTCTACGGGGTGCGGTCTGGAATTGTATCAGCCAGACGGTGTTTGTAGCAGTTCAGATAGATGCTCCACCCAGATCTTAGCTGCGCCAAAGTGGCTCGAGCGGATCTAGAGAGCTGTTGTTCGCAGTCTGCAATTGGCGTGGGCCCCCAGCACGATGTTATGAGCATGACCCTCGATGGCCGCCTCCACCGCGCGTTGATGCAATGAATTCAGAGCCACCCTATGCGTACTAGGGCTCAAATCATCGAGCAGGTGACTCATATGCCCATCAAATGAGCGTAAGCGACCACGGATGCTACGCGGGGGACAGGCAAGTTGCATTAAACGGTAGTTGGGGTATGATGGAAGGTGGCAGGAAAGAAGAAATAGCTGCGAAATCAGTTCGTTGTGCTCACGCACTTTTCGTATTCGCGTTTCCTGATGTAGGTGATCCTCATGTGCCATCTTATGGCAGCCCATGATGATGCGCACAGCAGTATTCTGCCGGGTTTGCAGAAGCCGCCATTGCGTGTCGCTTATGAGTGGCGTCCAAATTGGAGCCGCGTAGTTGATGATCGACATGCCGATGGCAGCGTCTCTTTGTCTCTCCCCCCGCCAGTGTCTTAAGGATATTATTTCTGCTATGCAACCTGTGGATGGTGTTTTCAACAGTCGTGAGACTGTCAAAAGTAACTCCGAGGATTTTAGGTCTATTCACTGACGGTTACGTTGCTGCGCCCTGCCGCGTTTTTAAAGAAGTATGGACCAATGATTCCACCACCTCATATATCATACCATACAATAAGTTTTTGTGCATGAAATGGTGTCTGAAGAATTTCTTGTAGATTGTCTTCTACTTCAAATCCGACAATTTTGCTTGTTCACATAACCAATGATTCAGAACTGAGCCTCATCATTGAATAAAATTACCGATCTCTAGGGATCTTTGAGTTTGGATGACAGAAGCACGATTTTCACAATAAAATTTCAATATTTGCAAGCATTGTTGCGGTATCAATCTTCCCATGATGAAATTGCAAATCTTACTGAATACAAATGACTTTTGGGTTAGCATATTTCATAACTGCTATACCTTTTATCTCTAACGGAAATTGCTTCACTCTAGAAAAAAAAACACCCGTTAAATGTAGAAAATGAAAATCGAATATATTTTAATTAATTCATTGAGTTTCACCCTTTTCCTTCCTCCCCAATTTATATTGTAATTGCCATTCAACACAAGTTCTGTAAAATATTGTCTACTTAAATTGAGTTTTTAACAAAATATTTATATATTGTGCAATCATTTGTTTGTCAACTCTTGAAACGTTCACATATCGTATATACACACACACACATTCACTCACACACACAATGAAGTTAAGAGTCAGTATAATATTAATTGTCGGATTTATTATAATTACAATCATATGTGGCCGTACATATTTTGTTATGGCTAATGCACAACGTGAACGAGAACAACTACAACAGTCCGAGCAAAATGAACAACAACAATTAGAATCATCTACAATCACCGTTAATATACCAGAATTGGGTGAAATTGTTGGCAATTATGGGAGAACTTATTGGAGTCGACAACATTTTATGCAATTTCGTGGTATACCATTTGCTGAGTCACCTAGCGGTCATTTACGGTATAAGGTAAAATTTGTAATTGCTTGTTGTTGTAAATTGCATTTCGAAACGATTATCAATCATATTATTGATAACGATATCCAGCAAATTAAAAAATTTTATTATATGTGTGACATTTTACATATTAGAGATCGAATTTGTTTATATGCTTCCCGAGAATGGACGGGTCTACGTCCCGGAAGCACTCGACCACGTGGTCGACCAAGGTCCATTGAACTCAACAGAATAAGGAAATGCTTTGTACGGGAACAAAACAAAGCAATTCCGTATTCTTGTTACAACAACAACAACAATAACAACAATTTGCTTATATCGAAACGGCTTATATTTGAATGTGACATGCCTTAGCTCGGTAATTTTTTAAGAGCAGCAGCAATATTTGTGGTTGAATTGAAAGAATTTTCAATATTCTATTATTCTCGCAATGCATTCTTTTGTCCAACTCACATTAGGCACCCGTTGCACGTAAGCCATGGCAGCACACGCTCGATGCTACACAATATGGACGCAGATGTCCGGTAATAACAACAATTTCCAAACTAAGTGAAGAAGAGCTTCGCAAAGAAGACTTGGAAGATTGTCTTAATTTATGTGTGTACACAAAAAATGCAAGTATTATAATCATTTTTAATTTAATAATCAATTTAAATGTGTATCATTCTAAATACACACAGCTGACTGCTAAACAACCGGTAATGTTTTACATTTACGGCGGTGGTTTCTATAATGGTTCTGCATCAGATCATCCACCTGGCTATTTGCTCGAGAAAGATATCGTATTGGTGGTACCTCAATATCGTGTCGGTGCATTGGGCTGGCTTGCCACACGCAGTGAAGCAATGCCGGGTAATGTACCGATTATCGATTTGATAATGGCCCTACAATGGGTACATGATCATATTGCAACATTCGGTGGCAGCGCTGAAAATGTTACCATATTTGGTCAGAGTGCAGGCAGTGCTATGGCAGGCGCACTCATGTTGAGTCCTAAAGTGACGCCGGATTTATTTCAACGTGCCATCATACAATCTGGCTCAATATTTGCACCATGGGCCATCAATTCAAATGCATACGAACAAGTTGAAAATGTATATAAACGATTAAATTGCACTTGCACTTCTGATGTGATCGAAGAGAGTAAATTGCATGAATGCTTGCAGGAGATTGGCTTACAACAATTACTAGAGGCAACAACAATGGTAAGTGGAATTGTTAATATGTAGTTTCATTCCATTCCAGAAAACAGTACAAACTATTGCACTTAATTCATTACAATAACACAGGATCGATATTGTCCCATTGTTGGTGATTTACATGGCATACTGCCACAGCATCCACAAGTGCTAATGGAAAATTTCAATAGAAAAATATCAGTGATGGCTGGTTTTACCAAGCACGATGGCACATTTATATTGGGAAGTATGGCTTTTTTTTTATTTATTTATATCTATATTCGAGTCGTTTATTAGATCTATTCAGAATAGTGTTTGATTCAGTTCTTATGATCCTCAATTTGCTTACGCCCTAAATATATGAATGGAATGGCCATAACAACCGCTGATCGAATTAGGTCGAGCATATAATGCGGCACCAGTTTTCTCTGTTCTTCGTTTGCTGACGCCAGTTGGATATTACAAGTGCCCCCAGGTTATCCAACACTTGGTCCTTCCAACGGAGGTTTGGTCTTCCTCTTCTTCTGCGTCCTCCAGCGGGTGCCTCATTCGATACTCGCCATTAACCCAAATAAGTCCCAAGATCCTGCGCAGAAGTTTTCTCTCGAAAACTCCAAGCATCCTTTCATCCGTTGCGGAAATTGTCCAGGCTTCTGCGCCATATGTTAAGACAGGAATAATGAGGGACTTGTAGAGTGTGATTTTCGATCTTCTAGAGAGGGCTCGACTACTCAATTGCTTAATCATCCCAAAGTAACACCTGTTAGCAAGAATTATCCTACGCTCCAGTTATCCTATGATCTTCAGGCTGACGTTATTACAGTTGTTGATGCTGGTTCCAAGATAGACGAATTCCTTCACCACCTCGAAAGTGTAATTGTCAACGATTACACTTTCTCTGCCCTCGTTCACCGTAAGACCCATTCGACGTAACTCTCGAACCAAATTCAGAGAATGCTGCACTGACTGCTCGCGAGTTGATACCGATTATGTCAATATCGTCGGCATACGTCAGCAGCATGACACATTTGTTGAAGATAGTGCCATTAGGTCGTAAATCTGCAGCACGTATAAATTTCTCCATAATAAGGTTGAAGAAGTCACGCGATAACGAATCACCTTTTCTGAAACCTCGTTCGGTATTAAACGGAGAGGAGAGGTCCCTCCCATTTTCACTGCACAGTTAAGCAGTGTCATTCTGCAAAGTCGAAGTAGTGTAAAAAATTGATCGATGGTACATTTATTCGGTCTGAAGCCACACTGATAAGGTCCAATCAGGTTGCTGAGCATAGGCTTCAATCAATCGCGGTAAATAGGTTTAGAGAGGCGCAACTGTAGATCAACCCTAGATTTTTAAAATGCAAAAGTCTTATGTATCGTTAGGAAGTAGCTTATGGCAAGTATGTGTGAAATTTATTTATCTCTACCCTATGTTCTCTTCCAGTGTATTATGATACGTTCACGAGAAGTCTGGGGCCAGCATTTGGTGCTAATGTGACCGTACGTCAAGTAACAGAACGTATTATGAGTATATTTAATGACACAACGCGTCTATCAAATCACTTGCTCTGGCGATTGTTCGATGATCTTTTGGACAGTCATGAGCACAAGAGAGCATTACCAGCGTATATTGATGTGAGTTAAATAGCGAATGTATTTGCTTGGTGGTTGCAATTTGTAAATAATCAACAATATTTTTGATATAAATTTAATTCACTCTCACTCTCTATCTTTATGCATACAGCTCGCAAGTACGATATTTTTTAAATCACCAGTGATGGCTTTGACATCACATTTGGTGCGTAAACAACTGGGAGATACATATTTGTATAGCTTCGATCACGAGGGCGAGCAGACACGTTTTGGTTATGAAGCTGGCAATAGCCAATATCCCTTCGAAGGTGGTGTACATCATTCCAATGAGAATATTTACCTATTTCCTACGCACAAATTAAGTGCGGCAGATGATATATGTGTAAATAAACAAATGATTGAATTGTGGACTTCATTTGCAATATATGGCAAACCCCAGACGGCAGATAATTTGAAAGTACCGCCAATGAAAAGTAACTACATATTGAATTTTCAGAGAATTTCTAAAAGCGTCAATTCATTAATTTCATTCTAGCTGAAAATGGGCCTTATATTCATATAAACAAAGATGTCACCATTGATGATGGCGTTCTCAAAGAATTCACAGTCACACTAGATGATTCTCATAATGAGCGTTTCAATAGGCCTGATGTTGAATTTTAGTAAAAGCGACAAAAAAAAAACATCATAAATATAGATAAATAAAAAATATAAAAATATATTGAAAACTCACCTTTCCGTTTAGTTCCTCATTTGGTTGTGCTGTTGCAACAATATCCGAACAATATCGATCAATATTCTTGCCACATGCTAATTGCAGTGCAGGATTAAAACGAAAGTCAGTATTTTGCTCAATCATACGATTGACCACAACCAAATGGCATCGTTGATCAAATAATGGATCATCTTTATACGTTTTCAGACAGTCCAGCAGGTGAATGGAATCGGTATTGGCACAAAATTTATATGTCATCTCTTTGCATGTATTCACCAGCGTATAATCAGTAGCACTATCACCCAATTCGGATCGTTTCACTAAAAAGATCGCATGATGGCAGGCATTTCCAAGACGTGCCGTATTCTGAGCAAGACATTCAATGGCCTACAATGATATAAATCGATTAATAGAATGTAATAATTAAGGAACATATTATATAATGCAATAATCTCAACTTGCATTCTTCGTATTCACCTGACCGGGACCCTTTTCGTCTGGACAAAACTCTTCAATCTCCTTCTTGCATGCATTCGCCAATTTCGGATCGAGCAATAGCGATTCACGTTGTTGATATAATTGTGCTTTGACCTGCTGACGACATTCTTTCGGTATCGAATGACGTTTGCCGCGTATCGTATCATTACGCATCACTTCACTGAGGCATGCAACAACTTCATTCTTTGTTGTGCTGGCAGAGCAGAAACGCATTACATACGGTCTACAGGATTCCTTAAATTTATACGTGAAATGATAATTTTTTAATGAGATTATTTGAAAATGTTCAATGGCAGCACGACATTTGAGATCCTGACGTAGATCGGCATCATTTTTATGCGAGATCAAACAATCGATCATGTCACCTGAGTATTGAATATTAATTGGTTCATTTATTTTCCATACAATCTATTGAACTTTATTTCATTATCACTCTTACCTCTATCCTTGCCACCTTTGAGTATGTGATCACAGTGGGTTTTCATTGCTTCCGTACAGACGGACATAATGACTGGATTCAGTTCAACATGAGCTGCCTCCTCTTCCGTATAGGAGATTACAGCTTTCTGGTAAAGCAGACAGAATTGTAAAATGCAGTTATAATAAAACAAAAGTACTGACGACTTACTTTACATTCCGCCTGCAGATTATCCAAATTATTTTGTAGACATTCCATTTCAGCGCCCTTTTCTGTACGATCAAAACAATAGACAGATAAATCATCAATGCATACATCCTCCACTTCGGGTATTAAATCGACAGAGATGGCACGTTGGCGCATAACACGCTTGACCTCTTTGAAACAGTCCTTACGCAGGGTCACTTTTGAATCATCTCCGTAGGCGATGCGATGTAGGCAAGGCAATATAAGCGGACCACGTTCCGGATCCATTTGGGCATCGGTAACATCATCCCAGGCACGTTTTGCACGACAGTACTTTATGGCATCTTCACGACAATGCTTATACAGCTGAGGATCAAGTTTGAAATCACGCGCCACAAAGTATTGTATCAGTAGGAGGGCGTGTTCACAGTCAGGACGCATTATTGGTGTGCCCAGACGTTCCATGAGGCAGGACATTACACGTGCATCACCACCATCGGTGTCTTTACAAGCGATATCGACGACTGGCTTGCAGGCACGTCGCAATACCGGATCAACACGCCAATCCTCGCCGGCATCGGTTATTTTAATGAGTGCCTCCAACGAACGTTGACACGGCGATGTGACTCGATCCTTGCGACGCTTCACACGTGCATGTTCCATAAGGCAATGCAAAATTTCACCACCACCACCATCACTGCCGATTTGCAGTTTCTCAATATCGCCACAAAATTTCGGTATATCATCCGAACAATCGCTAAGTATTTCCGGTGATAGTTGATAGTCTTGCATTAACATACGACGATGATCATCGATTTCAGCGCGACAATCCGACGTTAGTTTGGAGCCATTTTTCGCCACCGATTCCAAACAGAGCAGAATTTGTGCCAAGCGCACTTGTTTGTCTTCCGATACGCCACGACGGCAGTGGTGAAGTTTGATGTCATCTTTGCACGCCTTTGCTAGACCATGTGAAGCGCGATAATCGCGTGCAATTTCACGGTCACGCTGTGAAATTTGCTCACTGCAACGACGCGTTAAAGATGGATTATTTTTATTCTTCACCAGACACTTGAAGGCGGACGGTGTACCAGCACGTTCCTAAAGAATGCAACAACAACAACGCAAACGCTATAAGTATATGAAACTTGAGGCAAATTCGTACCAACTAGAATACAACCTGAACACAAAGACGCTGCAAATCATTGGCACATATTTCAAAGAATTCTATATCTGCACGCTGTTGTTCGATACGTGCGATCGCTCCCTTACAAGCCGCATCCAATACATCCGCACCGGTCTCTTGTAAGCACTGTACAGTCTCCAGTTGTGATATTCGACGACGTTCCACATTCAAACGACCACATTCTAATTGCTCCACCTGCGCACTGCAGGTGGCAAAAAAGTCGCCAAGCACTTCAAAGTCTGGAAACAGTTCTGCGTGTGCACGTCGTACATAGACGCGACAACTATTGGTGTGTTCCAATTTATCGATGCGCTCTTTTAAACAATTCCACATATTGATTGCATTGGTACACGATGCAAGTTGTTCACGTTGACCCGCACAATGTTTCAGCAATAGGTCATCGTGCAACCATTGTGTTGTCAGCATTGCATGTTGATGTTTCCAAATTGCATGCTGGCATTTGTCTAGCAACGACTCCATTTGACTCGACGTAAAAGTACTTATACATTCCAATATAGACAGATTATCGGTACTTTTCAGATGGGCACAAATAGAACGTATTTCTTGGCAATCGGCATTATCAATGAGTGTGTGTTCGGCTGCGGCTGCCACTGCTGCTATATTATCAACAGCAGCACGTCGATTGCGGCCACCGATTGCATTAGCATCCTCCAATTGGGTGTACGATTGTGTGATGCCGGTTGCTAGAACTAGCAATATAATATGTAGTTGCATTTTCAACCTTAATTTCTCACTGTGCGTTGGCTTTTAATCATTTGGTATGTGTTTATTATATTTAAAACGTTATTTTCTATGATATTACGTTAGTAAAAACATGTAAAACTACACAACGTCAGTAAATAATAATTTCGGATAATGATTTAGAACAAAAGAATAGTGGTGGAAGTAGCATTTGATGACAGTTCTTCGCGATAAGACACAGTATTTGTTCGTTTTATTATACAATCGACAACAAATAGAGACGTCAAAAATTAAACTGGGAATGCATTTCAAGCGTAGCAGCTAAAATATAACTGGTAACGGGCAAGTTTCAATAAAATATTGCCTATTGAAAAAAATTTGTTTATTTGTGTGGATGCTTCCTAAAGAGCTGATAGCCTATGTTTCACTAAACAAAAAACTTTAGCAAAACTCCACTAGAATTGGAGGCAATTTGACATATTTCCCACGTAAAATTCTGTCTAATTGGAGGTGTTTTAAATTTTGATTATAAGTACGATCCATATTCTTTAAATTTTAAACCTATCAATGAAGCTGCAAAAATAATTTTTAAATTTAACAAAAATGTTATCAAAATCTTATCAAAAATATTAGATCGTTTGATCCACAAACAAACCATATTCATATTGCTCTATGTTGGCATTACCGCATATTATTTTGCTTCCTTGTAAATATGATCAATAAAAAATTTGTGAGTGATAATGAAATTTATCTTCACACATTTCATGTATTTTGTATGAACAATTTATTTTTCTATGCATCGTTATAAATGTGTCTCATGCTTTATTGCATATTGTATATTAAACATACCTAAAATAGTGGTTGTGCGAAGAGCTGATTTTATGAAATACTGGTAGACACTGTATTATATGTAGTTCATATTTAAATTAAAACTCGCTAAGTAAATTTGAAATATTTATTACACAATTTTTTAATGAATCATTTAAGATTGGAATATATCAACAGGATCAATGCATGTATGTATAGCAATTTAAATAAAGTATAGCAAGTATAGAAATAAGTTTAATAGAAATAATTTTTATTTGTATCCCGATTTTTGGGTTTATTTACTTAATGTTATAGTAATTTATATAAAAGCTTTGGCAAATGTAAAAATTAGAAGTTAATATCTGCTCACGTTTTAAAGAGAGTTTTATCTCGTTGAAAGCACAATTACATCTAGTAAAAATTTCGGTTCAAACAACTTTGGCAAAGTTGCATAAGTTGGTACTCGAAATAGAAAGAAATTGCAACTTATATGGCTGAACCGTCGAACTTCTTCTTAGCTGGAGTGTGTTCTTCCATTCGCTCGATATGACGGAGCCAACATAGATGCTGACTTTTAATCCGTTTAATTGTGTCAAAATCTGGATATAATTGATATTACTCGCCGCTAACAGGTCTAGCTAACAGTGTCTTACGTTCTTTCGAAGGACTTTTCTCTCAAAAACTACAAACATGCTCTTATTGGAGTTGAAAAGTGCCGAAGCATCTGAGCTATATATGATGCCCGGCGTGATGTTAGAGAAATTGTAGAAAAATATAATTAAGTAACTTTTATAGTAGGCAAGTGGGTGTGAGACATGAGTACATAGATTTGTTTCCTCTTTTCGATTTTCATTTAAATCCTAAAAAATACAATCATTCACTTCAACTACGTGTATTGACTGATTCGAATTATTCAACCATCAATCGGAATCCCAACAAGTGGTAAAGACGATTAATCGGTCTTATCGGCAATTCTTCTTATTCTTTCTTATTGTGTTTCGGTATTGGTAGAAATCTTAATCCATTTCGATTTGAAAAATAAAATAGACAATGTATACAAGTAAACAACCCATTGAAAACATGACAAATCCAAGTTAAACTCAAGCGACGTCGATGATGAATAAGAAACTGAATAGAAAAACAAAATAACAAATCAAATAGAAAACAAAAAATTTAGAAATAGAGCTTACGAAAAAGCAACCACTATATGAAAATTGTTTAAATCCGCACAATGACATTTAAAATACTGCAAGTATGCAAATAGAACAAACCCAGCAAACAATAACATTCAAAATGTCTTATTAGTTTGTTGTTGTTTCACCGAAAGGCAGTTCTACTAAAATTAATAAAAAATTTGTATTAAATTTTAATATTTTAATGCTCAGAAATTTAAAAATAAATTAATTTAATTCTATCGTTCATAGTCTGGAAATAACTGTTAGCTCATCGAATCATTTCTAAACGATATTCGTTTGTGATTAATAAATTCAAAAAAATGATAAATCAATCATAAATACTGATTATTATAAAACAAAAATTAGAGTTTTTTAAGACTCATAAGTATTTAGAAAAGTTCCGAATTTTGTTTGCTTGGAAGAAAATTCAAGATGCACACCTGCACAATTGCTTAGATTCATATATGTATGTATGTATGTGTGGCAATTAAAATGGCAAAATCTTAAATGGATTTATTTTATTCTTTGCTGTTTATTTTCTTCTTTCAGTCAGAGTTTAAGAAACCCTTTAGTTACTTATAGTAGTACATGTAATCCTCAAAAAGTCAATCAATAATATTGTAAATAGTTGGGGCATATAGACAAACTGCATGAATACCTTATTTATATAAGAATATGCACAATGAAATTTAGATATTCAGGTTCTTAACTAATTTGATACTCAAGTGTGCTCGAAAAATAATATAGCAAAAATAATATAAAGCGAGTCAGTACAAATAAAATATTTCCGTATTTTATTTGATTTATTTTGGTACCATCAACTTGTCGAGACTGCTTAAAAATTAGTTTGAAATTCATATCATTTACTAATTCAATTTATAATGTACTGATTCATAAAAGAATTTGCAAAAACAAAAAAAAAAAAAAAGATTATGTACTTTCCCAACATCTGTTAATCTCATGTATAATAAATAAGAGCATATAAATACAGATACAGATATGTAAATAAAAATGAGCTAATTTAAATAGAATGTAAAATGAAAAAATTATAAATATAATATAATATCTAAATCATACATACATTAAAAAAAAAATAACAAATTTGAATATGTAATTAGAGGTAAGTAGGTACATACAACCGATAGGTTACCCGCATACATATGCAAATAGTTATTATATATCTACGTATTTGAAAAAATGTAAGGCACTATATACCTCTAATTATGTACATATTTATATAAATGATGTCAGTGACAGATCTGATTTTTTAATGAAATAATTATTTAGCAATTTTCATAACAAAAAATACATATCGCCAACTTATTAGCTAATTTGCTAATACTGTCGAAGAAAAAAAATTATATTGAGTACATACACAATACTTATATTGGGAGCGCAAATTAAAAATGCGGGATTTACAACAGATGGCGTAGTTCGGGATATAAGCATCAGACAATACTGAAACTATATTCATGTCATAACCTCATTCCATAGCTTTCATTTTCAGTATGTGTCATTTGCCCGGAGTGTAAACAACATAGTTTTTTTTGGCTCTCAATATGTCAAGTTTTGTGCCCACAAAACAGCATTTGCGGGAAGTTTTGATTTACTTCTTTAATTTGGAGAAAAGTGCAGCTGAATTTTTTCGCTTGGGATTGTCGTAGTGGATCCACTTTTCATCACCAGTAACGATGCGATGCAAAAAACCTTTCCTTTGTTGCCTTTGGAGCAGCTGTTCGCAAGTGAAAAATCGCCTTTCGACGTCTCTCGGCTTTAACTCGTACGGTACCCAATTTCCTTGCTTTTGAATCATTCCCAATAGTTTCAATCGATGGGAAATGGCTTGGCGTGTAACTTCGAACTTCTTGCGTTTGACACGAGTCCTCATCGAGTAATGCCTCCAATTCAGCATCTTCAAACTTCTTCGGCTGTCCTGGACGTTCTTTGTCTTCCACATCAAAATCACCACTTCTGAAACGCACAAACCACCTCTCGCATGTTGAAACTGAAAGAGCACACTCCGGATAAGCTTCGGAGAGTAATCGATGCGATTCAGCTGCACTTTTCTCCAAATTAAAGAAGTAAATCAAAACTTCCCGCAAATGCTGTTTTGTGGGCACAAAATTTGACATATTGAGAGCCAAAAAAAACTATGTTGTTTACACTCCGGGCAAATGACACATACTGAAAATGAAAGCTATAGAATGAGGTTATGACATGAATATAGTTTCAGTATTGTCTGATGCTTATATCCCGAACTACGCCATCTGTAGTAAATCCCGCATTTTTAATTTGCGCTCCCAATATATTTACAGGTAATTCTCAGATTCAAAATTTTGTGAGACATTTGAGCTCCAATATTGTGTTAATTTTGCAACAAATTCTGATTATTTACTTGAAATTCAGTGTTTTGCGGTTATGTGTCTATTCTGTCCAATTTGTGAACCCACAGGACACATTTTTTTTTCTCCTTTAAACTCCTAATTGGAGCATAGGGCCTCCACAAGGCTTCGCCATCGCACACGGTTTTGGGCAGTTGATCTAGCGCCTTCCCATGTGATGCCGGCAGCAGCTAGCTCACCCAGTATTGATCGTCTCCAGGTGTTTCTTGGTCGTCCACGGCCTCTGCTCCCCTGCGGGTTCCACTCAAGCGACATTCGCGTGATGCTATCTGGCTGCTTTCTTAGCGTGTGGCCAATCCAACGCCACTTTCTACGCTTAATCTGGATCAGTATGGGCTCTTCGCTCGTCAGACGCCATAGTGCCTCGTTTGAAATAGTGTTTGGCCAGACAATTCTACAAATGATCCTCAAACACTTGTTGACGAAAGCTTGCAGTCTCTGCGTGATGGAGTTCGAGATCAGGAAATTTGCCAGGACACATATTCACATAAAATTTGGGCTTATTAACAACGTTGGTAAAGTGCTCAAACCTCACGGCTTTTAAGAAATATTTAAGAAAGAGCCAAAATTTTTGCACTATTTATCTTTGTTGCTTTTTTTTGGGTTGTCAATGCAATTATCTTTACAATTAATAAGCTGCTTGGATTTTGTATAGACTTTGTAATGCCCTTTAAGTGACCCGGTATGTGACCGTTTGTAGGATCTCTTAAATTTTCTTTAACTGTTCAAGAATGAGTGGTTTGTACGCAGAAAATACAAGCTATTCATGTTATGCTCGAGCTGGACACTATACTCGTCGCTCCACTATGTTTTTGGCCTAAGAAAGAAATCAAAAGATTTACAAAAAAAAAAAAAAAGACAAAAAATTGATTTTATCAAATTATAAAAACATCTTTTCTACCTGATTAGTTTTTGGAATTACTTTTTTTTTTGTTTTCTTCTTTGGTTTATTAGCTCCTGTTGATATTGATGCGTCTCTCTCTCTCTTCATTCCTCTCACACTTCTACTACGAAACATTAATACGAACAAATTGAACCTGCATACAAGTTACAAGCAAACAAACACATATGTACATACATCCATATGCATATATTTTTAGACATTCAACCCATCAAGGATCACAAAAACGATGCAGAAGATGAGGAAAAAAAAAATTGAACAAAAACACATTATAAGGATATTTAAACACACACCTTTTCTTTTACGACAGGTGCGCTACGCGTTTGCGCTGTATAGGTACATACATGGATGCATGTAATAACAAGCAGCGAATGAACGCATACGCAACATTAAATTGAAAAACAAAAATAGCAAAATATAGCAACAAATCTTTGATCTCTTTGACTTATATTGTTGTTCTTGTTTGTTGTGGTATTATTGTTGTTAATAATTAAGAGTCCTTTTTCATCATCATCATCACCATCACCATCATAATCGCCATCAATAGCATCATCGTCATTTAGTTGCTTGTATAATCGTAAAGTTGAGTTGCGACTTGTTCGAGGGTTGTGTGATTGAAATCTTCATTCTTGATGCGTTGTCCTGATGTCGTTTTTGCATTTGTTGTTGTTGTTGTTCGTTTTATTGCAATTGTACAATATATTAACACAATTGTACCACACATCTCCATGTACACACTGCCCGAGACTTGATGATCATCACTTGAATTTTCACTATAATATATTTATTGAAGATTTTATGGTAAAATTATGGTAAAAAAATGGAATAATAATTATTACAGAAAACCAATCTGGGGCTTATCCGTTTCTCCGAAAATGGCGAAAGTCATACATCTTCCTAAATGAAAGTGGTCAAATTGTGACTGTCAATGGCGAACGATATTGGATGATGATAACTCACTTTTTAAGGTCGGAATCGCACTTTCTGTGTGCTGTACTCCTGCCTCTTATGACGGTGTAATGCTATTTTGGAGCTGTTGTAGGAAAAATTTTCATAATTTGTTATTTGGCAAAGAGATCGTTAGAATTCGCCTCAGAAAGCGGATTATTTAACATCCTTTGGTGTTTTTTTCACCGGGGGCTATACTAAGTAATAGGTTTATGACAACAAGGCGCATAATTGGGAGTGAGAACGATGGAAAACATGGATTATATGGTGGTAAGACTGTCAGGGAAAATTGGGAAGAACCTCTCCGCACCGTTTAATACCGAACACAAAATTCTGACAAGGTTCGTTATCGTGCGACTTCTTCAATCTTATTATGTAGAAAATAATACGAGCTGCTGATCTACGACATAATGGCACAATCTTCAACAAAAGTGTCATGCTGTTGGCGTATGCCGACGATATTGACATAATCGGCATGTACACGCGAGCAGTTAGTGCAGTATTCTCAGAGTTGGAAACAGAGTCGCGTCGAATGGGTCTTACGGTGAACGAGGGCAAGACGAAGTAACTAGTGTCAACAAACAAAGAGTCCCGGCGTCTTGGACAGCACATCACTGTTGACAACTATGCTTTTGAAGTAGTAAGGGACTTTGTCTATCTTGGTACCAGCATTAACAGCAGTAATGACATCAACCTGGAGATATTGCGAAGGCTCACACTTGCAAATTGCTGCTACTTTGGGTTAAATAAGCAACTGAGAAGTCGAGCCTTCTCTCGAAGAACGAAAACTACACTTTACAAGTCTGTCATCACGCCTGTCGTTACATATGGCGTTGAAGCCTGGATAATTTCTACCTCGGATGAGCAAATCTCTGGATCTATTTGTATTGGTGGCGAGTACCGAATAAGGTATAACCATGAGCTGTACGGCCTGTATGCCGATATTGACATAGTAAAGCGCATCAAAATCCAGCGGCTGCGTTGGCCGTGAATGAAAGAACAAGCTCCAGCTAAGAAGGTGTTATATTCGAATCCCGTTCGAGGACGACGCAGAAGAGGAAGACCTAACCTCCGTTGAAAAGACCAAGTACTGGGGAATCTGACGGCGCTTGGAATTTCTAACTGGCGCCAGCAGTTAGAAGAGAAGCATGTTATATTCGTCCTAAATCGATATTCGGTTGTTATGGCGACAGAAGAAGAAGAAGACTGTCAGGGATCTACCCGAATAACTATATGATGAGCTATATTATAAAAAGGGCCCTGGTTGATCTAACCACTTGGGCCATGGACTGTGGACTAGGTGTTAACTGGGAACTGCAGTAGGAATTTGATTGATCGGAGTTTTCGGCCATAAGACCATCGAAGGAAATGGGCAGGTAGGCAAATTACAATAGTACGCCTTTGTGCTCCTCTGGGCTTGATTCTAGTGGTACAGGCGTATATTTTCTTGGTGTTTGACAAAATAAGCAATTACCTGCGCCATCTTCAACTGTCATGCTGGAGTCATTCACAAAGTATTCCATTTAATATTCAGCTTAGAAGCAGTGAAAATTCGATGGGTTGAAGACAGCTACCCACTTTCTTTGTGAGGAAGTCAGTTTGAAGATTTTTGACTGAGCTTCAACTATTACAGATAGAGGACGACAAGAGCAGTTACCAGAATATAATAATTTCAATCAAGAAATTTGCAATCAAGATCTATTGAAGTAAGGAAGAATGATTTGGCAAAAGATCAGAATTCAAAATTTCAAGTTAGGATAGTCTAAAGTGTCGTGCAGTGTATGAGAATGTATGTATTTAATGTTGTCACATACAGAAATACACATCATACAGTTGCGAAATGTTGATTCAGAGAGAGAAAGAGAGAGATACAAAATTAATTCCTTTGCTCATATATTATACGGTTCACAGATGACACGAGCCACCAATGCTTTTCATACTGATACATATGTACATTCGCACAAACATTCAGGCATTTTTGCCGCAAACCAAACTTCCTTTATCGGCAATAAGTCGTCTTCTACTGCAGCAGTTCTTTGTCGTCTTCAGCATGATCACCATCAATTAAATGGCACATGCCGCCTGTTCTTGGTCTTATTGTATTTGTTGTTACGCTTTTGACTTTATAGTATCCTTTTTTCAGTTTTACTATGTTGTAGGCAGGAGGTATACATGTATATCGCTGTTGTTGTTTTACATTATTATTATTATAGGGTCATTCATTTGGTTTGAATTTTTTAATTTCATTTGCTGCATGCATAATATAATGAAATGCTCATTTGATTGGGCTGCCATTTCGTTTGTTTGTTTGTTCTTCAGTTTTATTTATTATTGCTACTCGTATTGTTAGTGGAGTTTATTATTTAGCCGCGGGCTTTGTCAATAGTTTATTGAACTTTACCTCATAGCTTGAACCTGGCTTCTTTTTGACGTTGGTGGTATGTGTCTATACATGCATATGTAGGTTTGAGAATTATCAGCTATTAGCTTTGGTGACATGCCGTTGACCGTTTTATTGCTAAAGTTCAATATCTTATGTTGAATGGCCTCTTCTCCTACGTTCGAGTAGAGGAACCGTTTAACTTACAGTTGTTCTCCCTAAAGGCACTTTAAGTTGAACTATTTATAAGGTTCATTCTTCAGTGCAAAAGGTTAATTATCATTTTTTGGAGGGTGCTTTCTTGGGGTCTTTGTCCTTTGTCTTTGCCATTTGATGTTCTGCAAAAGTTCTGATTACTTATACTGAAATTTTCCTTATGTTTGTTAAATTATTATACCAATAAAATGCGGGGTGATTGACATGAATGTTTTTCTTATTTATTATCAGACATTTTTTCACATCTTTTTACCACGTAAATATATATGCCTCCAATCATTTTTCATGTGGACATCCCTCTGATAATGATAAATAGGTAAAAAAAAAGTGTCCTGCAGTTGATTCAGCTGGATATTACAAAACTTTTGAAGCAATTACGAGTTGGCAAGAATTGGCAATTTTTCCGGCAGTAACAATTTGTCAAAAATCCTTCTTAAAAAAGATCTCTGTAACAAAAGTAAGTTAAAGTGATCTCACAAGGGTTCTGCCGTTCGGAACCTTCTAATATATGTAGTTTCCTTCTTATGCTGCCCAAATTTAACACGCACAACAGTATTGGAAGAGAAGCTCGGTGGTATCACAATGGGCCTTTCTGGCCTTAGTGTGCTCTCAGAGAGAGAGGATAGCCACCCAACCTAACCTACTTCTAGAGCTTGCACAATAGGAAAAATATTCGATCAACAATACAGATTTTGATATCTCAAATTGCGATTTGCATTTCGATAAGGTTTCATAGAATTAATTTCTCTTCATGCGTTTTTGCTTCTATAAAGTCTCTTGGAAGCAAATTTGCTTACTTTACCATTCATTTTCGTTCATTGAAGCAGAAATCATCATAAAGGCAATTCAAATTTATATCCATATGAATATTATTTTTATAACCGATCAAATATGATATATTTGGGTTATTCGATATTTGATCGCTGATAAAAATAAATGTTAATAATGTTTTATTATATTTGAATATATTGCAATATCACATTAAAATAAAGCGTTTATACTGTTAATATTGCTTCTATAGAGGGTACTTATAAAAATTTATTCAGTATTTTCGAAATGATTTTCCTTATTTCTAATGAGTCAATGATATGAAAGTTGTATTGTATCATACGGAAGTGTTATGGAGGCCTTATCAAAGCGAACACTTGCTTTTAAACCGTATCGAAGTTCAATTTTGTGTCTTGGTATATCTATCTAAATTCGATTTTGAATCTACCTCAAATTAACCCGACCTAGAGACCCAGCAAGTTAACAATCGATAAGTATTTCCTCATTGATTTTACGAGACTGCTTCCATTTGACATCTTTTTGCTTGTATAAAAAAAATAAATAAATACATATGTGGCACTTATAATCTCCGGAGGGCTCTTTGGCCGAGCTTCACTTCCATTAGTGTTTTGCGTGTGAAATTTTGAACAGTATTTGAAGGGACCTATTTTTTTAGCCGGCTTCGAATGGCAGAACTCTTGTGACATCACTTTTTCTGAACTTTGTCACAGAGTTCTTTTAGAAGATTTTCCATGGTAAATTGTTAATGTCTGAAGAATTGCCAATTGCTTGCCGACAGATGGGTAGCGTTCGAAAGAAAAATCTTTTCGATATTAAATTTGTTATGCTTCAGTCGGGGATTGAATCCACGACATTTTCGCTTGTATAGCGACATCAATAAAATCAAATAAGAATACCAGAAGTTTTAAATTATATTTAGAAATTTCAGAAGCATATATTGTGTACTCTTTAAAAAACGAAATGATCACTCTAATGCACATACATATACAAATGGATTTGTTTGAAATAATTAAATCCCTTAAAATATAAAAAAAAGAGGACACACTCATACATACAAATTTACGATACATACACACGGGCAAAGACTACGAAAAGAAGGCACGCAGTAAAATTGGGTCATTGGCGATATTCGATTGCGATGTGATGTGATGTGACGACGGTGGCTGCGACAGGTGCACTCAGCTAGCCAGCCAGGCAACAAAGCAGCCAGCCATCTAGGTAGGCTAACAGGCTGGCCGGCAAGCAGCCACTCATTTGTTTGTAGTTATCGTAATTTTTTTTTTGCTCTTCTCTGTGTAAGTGCATCGTTGATGTTTCTGTTGTTGTTGTTGGTAAATCGTCTGTTGCATGTTGTAATATTGCAGCAGATACTCGCAGACAGCATAAATATAAGTACGAAGGAATGAATATCAGAGAGACAAAAGAGAGATTACAAAAAATATTAATATAAAATATGATAATATTTTTTATATGTAGACATAGTGGATATATACATTAGGGTGGTCCTTAAATGTAGGCAAGTATTTTTAATATACATCACATTTCCTAAACCTCACCCCTTCAAATAATATCACAAATAAATTGTGGTCCCGATTGGAGACGGCCATAGGGTAATCTGAACTGTGCGACAAGCCTTAACCATCTCCAATCGGGACCAACATTTGTATGTGATATCTTTGACCGTTGTAATACTGATTGAGCGGGTGGGACTGAAATAAATCGTTCATTTGATTTGAAGGACTACCCTAATATACACATTTATTATGGGATAGGATATAAAATCAAAAACTTTTTGAATAGGCGCTTATATACACTTTTATGAGCATGCTGCATGTTTGTTTACATGACTCCATCTACCTGTACGTGCTTGTGTAGTTAATTGTGACGTGTGGCTAAAATGACTATTTCTTCACTGGCCACATTCTAAAGCCGTATGCATACAGTATAACATAGTTTTTACGTTTGCCCTTTCCTATAGATGTAAAGCAACTGTAATTTTAGTGAACAAAAATGCTAAGTAGCATATGTTTTGGTTATTTGTATTATTGTTGTTGCCGTCTACCTCAATAAAACCTGCTTATGATCCTGCTGCTGTAGTTGTTATTTCTTTAGCATGCTCATCTCATAGAGGTCGCATCGCATGTAACTCTTGTTGAGCTTTATTAGGCATTATTGTATGAGTGGCTCAATATTTTGCGCCTGCTGCCAGGTTGCTAACAGGTTGCTATACAGGATTCATTTGTATTTATGTGTGTGTGTATGAGCAACTTATTTGAAGCAGGTGCGATGTATGTTTGTTTGTATATATAACAAACTAGGTGGCTTGTTGACGGCATAATCTGTAAATTCTTTAGTGATAATCTTGTTCTTATCTATGTTGAAGGACTAACTAAAATATATATGTAAAAGCGCTTCAGTAGCATTTAGGGAACATTTTAAAGAAAAGAACATTGACATTAGGCTTTTTGGGGCACTTTGAATATTTTATGTTGATGTCTTATGCGTACCAGCGACGGAAATGGGAATGGGAATGGGAAAGCGGAATCAAATGGGCCTCAGAACGTAGTTCGTCAAATGCGTCGACTTTGTTGTTTTTTATTTATATTTTTATTATTATTTTAAACAGGTTGCTAGTACTAGATCTTAGAAGAATATCTCTCTCTTTCTTAGACATTTTTTCAAAAACTCAACATTCTTAAAGGGGGGAATAGGGTTAAAATTTTTGATGAAGTTATGACTATTTTTATACCTGTCCGATCAACTGACTCCATGCGTATAGGTCGAGCAAAGCAGGAAGCTGAAAAACAAACAAAAGGAGACAGGATTTATCGTAGACAAGAGCAAAAAGATGCTTTAGACATTATGGATGATTGCAACATCCTTTATCCACCTGGCATCGATGATTCAGTGTGAGGTAAGCCGATAGAAATCGCTTACGAACATTTCATCCCAAACTTTTTAGTGTTCTAAACTTTAAAGCGTTTTTCCCACAACTCACGTTTTCAAAGACGGTGTCCCTCATAACTTCAAAACTACTGCACCGATCGTTTTGAAATTTTCTATTTTACTATTTCTGTACATAATTTACGAGGTAACGCTAGAGTGTTTTTTTTTCAAATTTGTTAATATTTTTCATTTTATAATAATAAGTTAACCGATCTTTTCGCAAAAAAACGAGTTTTTTTCCTTCAAAATGTTCCGAAAAAGTGAAAAATTGAAATTTCGAAAAACCCCCCCAAGTATTATCTGGGAAAAGCGATTATCTAACGATATAATTTTGTTTTTTGATTTCAGATGATCCAGCACCGATTTATGAGGGACACCGCAATTCAACTTTTATTTCGAGACGCTCCAGGATAATTGCTGCCATGCCGTATTTTTTAATATTTCTCCACGAAAATTTTATACAATATTCTTCAAATGTCATACTATAATGTACCATTGGTTTTAGTAAGGAGATTTTAACTGTTTTATAAAAAAAATCACAAAAATGTTCCTTTTTTTACACGAATTAACCCTATTCCCACCTTAATCGGAGATGAAAAGTGTGCAGGCTCCAGAGTTATGATGAGAGCCCTGTAGATCATCGGTTGTGTTTTGGACATTCAATCAAGCCTGGTTGCTACATGATGCCTTATATTGTTGATTCGATTCTCGGTTAGTCGAAAATTTCATAATTAGCTTAAATTCCATAACTAGGAACTTCGACATCGGTTATGATCATTTAAATTTTTATGTGGAGGGAGGGAACATTTTCTTCATACCGACTCTTGAAAAGGAAGAAATCAAATCCCAAAATATTTGTTCTCGGCCGAATTAAGATATACGATGAGCACTGATTTCTTTTTCATTTATTTATAGTATATTCAATACAACCTGATAGTACTTTAATTCTATATAAACACTATAATGACATGGGGGCATGAAAATCTTTTGTTTTTTTCGTAGAAAGGACATAAATATATGTCTGTATGGACATATATCTCTATACCTGTACGTGTCGATAATAAAGAGGATTCAGTATACAAAAAAAAAATCTATAACCTGTTCGAATGTATTTTAGGTCATTCTCTTCTTGCATCAAACCTCTTGCTCATATCGTTATTACGATTAGTTATATGTATGTGTTTAGATCATATTCTCATTACAAGATCTGCGTCTGCGCGTGTTTACAGGTGCGTTTTTCTTATGTGTAAGTCGGCATGTTTAGGTGTGTATATATATTTCTGTGTGAATCCTGCTTGCATTCTGGCGCGATCCTTTTTCTTGTTTTTTACATTTGTTACATATATATTGTATTTTTCAATTGAAATTCCTTTCGGGTTATTGTCATGTCGTTTTTAATTGTTGTTACTGTTGTTGTTGGGGTAATTTTGAGCGCGAGCTCTTCGTGAACTAATAATCATTGCCACTGAAGCTATCCAGTGGAGATGCCCCACCTGCAGCAACAGCAGTAGTAACAGTCTCAATAGCAACAATGGTCACATTCGCTTTTATTGTATTATTCTTGTTTTCATTATAGTGCCTTGTTGTTGTTGTTGTTTATTGAATTATGTCCATAAACACAGTTGCTGTTGCAATAGTAATTTATTTTGTTGTATGTATGTGAGTGTATGTTTTTCGATGATTTCAAGTTTGACTTTGTTTTTGTTTTCTTTTGTATTTTGCATTTTGAGTAGGACTGACCTAAGACATTGTTTTTTTTATTAGTAAAGGAACATTAAAGAATTACAGCGGGTCGTTGGTAACAGTGGCAGCAGCAGCAGCGCTTATCAGCAGTACCTTTAGTTTTGTTGCCCTTCTTATTCTTGAATTTTTTTTTCGGTCAATTGCTTGGTTTGCTGACTGGTTGATTTAGGTTTTATTTTATGCTGTATTGTCAAGAGTGCTCATAGTGATGACGATGATGGTGGTGTTGGTGGTGGTGCCGGTTATTGTTGAGCTGGTACTATTATGAGCATATATTCATATACACATATATGTTTATTAATAGCACATGGTAGTGCATTTTTTTTAAAAAGTCACCTGCACGATCAAATTGAGCGGTGCCTCATCATCATCATTATCAACACGATCCTACTACAACGCAATTGTCATTCTGTTTTATGGTTCATACACAGGACAATGACAATAACAATGCAATGTTATCATATATTATCATCATCATCAAAATCACCATCATCACCATCATCATTATTATGATCACCATTACAACTACCACCCTCACCATCATGCTCTTCCGGGTTAACATAAATATTAGAAAATGTTAAAGACTTATATTAACCCCGAAGATATTAACAACTATGGACTATTTTTGGTTTTGTTTTCAAAAAATAAATATATCAATTTGAGTAGAGTCAGAGGAATACGCTCATTATTTTATAGAGTTACCATATAAACTCAATGCTGCGATTAGTTTAATGAAGTCGTCATAGTTCCAGTCAAAATTATTGTGAGATGGTATTGCTTGATATTCGGATTTATATTTCATTGATTAAAGGTTTACGATGAAATGAAGATACCTACGATTCCATTTAGTTCCCATACAAAACCGATACTTTGCATCGCTCCATCGCATATTATACTAATGATATAAAAAAATAAAAAAATAAGTATGTGGCACTTTAAGCACCGAAGGGGTCATTGGCCGAGCTTATCTTCCATTACTGTTGTCCGTGTTAAATTTTGGACAGTATTAGAAGGGACCTACTTATTTTAGCCGGTTCTGAACGGTAGAACCCTTGTGACATCACTTTTTCTGAGCTTTGTCACAGAGTTATTTTATTTAGAAGCATTCTCATGGCAAGCTGTTACTGTCGGAAGAATTGCCAATTGCTTGCCGAAAGGTGGGTACCGTTCGAAAGAAAAATCTTTTCGATATTAAATTTGTTATGCATCAGCCGGGGATTGAACCACGACCTACAGATCAGAAGGCCAACACACTAACCACTGAGCTACAGCACCCACCTAATGATATATTATTTAATAATAATTCTACATCGTCGGATAGATATTTATCATACAACTACTTTTGATAGAAAAGCCAACAAATCATTTTTAAAGGTTTGTTACACAGCTCTTAACAGCTTAATCTGTATAAAAAAAAATTAAATAAAAACCCTATGTGCCCCTATAATGTTGAGATATTCTCATTATGACTTTACGCGTTCATTTCGTGGTTGATTTCAAGAAAAAGAATTCACTTAATATGGTATCCAGTTGTAGTTCAAAATACAGCACATCCATATGTAAGGTACATATATACGTATTGTCTTGTGACAAATTATGAGGGTTCAGGTGTTGTTATTACATAAATACAAATGATGGCCATTGTAGTCGCGATTGCTCATCAACAGCAATATCCTTAAAATATATCTAGGTAACAAAATATATGTACATAAATTCGTTACGAACATGTGTGAAATGACAAATGCATAATTTTTGATCATTACGTAATTATACCCTTCATTTAATTTATGCATATGTATATATGATTTTCAACGAAATGATTCATTTTAAATTGAAATATCTGCATATACCCATAGCTGTACAGAAATCGCTTTTTTTTTTGCTTCCTCCGAACATATACTTCCCCCTATCTGTGATCCTTAAAAGGATTCCAATACAAAATAATTGTAAAAAATAGCAGCTTCATTCATTATATCATTGTTTTGAATGATAAAGCTTCACGGAACATGATCTTTGTTATTTTCTTTATTTTTTGGCATTAAGTGAATTTATTTCCCTAATAAATACTAAAATTTATTATCATTGTTATTATCAATATTATAAATATTATTAAATATTATATAACGAAATTCTTTCATCGTAAATGTACTAGTCCAAGTATTATGCTACCGATTACTGTACTCTGTTAAGCATTAAAAATTTTTGTAAACTTGATTTTATTGAAATATTTACACGCTGAACAATTTTCACTATTTAAAATAATTTTTGAGCGGCGGTATCCTTTTGTCATTATGAAATGCTCCAAAAAAAACTTGCTCTTTCTCTTACTCACATGCAATACATTGTAGTAAGTGTAGTATAGTTGTAAAACCAATCGATCGATCGGCAATTTAACTTTGATGCCCAAAAAAAAAATGTCTTTATAAAATGCCGCATTACAACTCCAAGTAGTGGAAAATAAAAATGAAATAATCAACCAGCAAAAATAAAATCCTCATCACTTTATTTTGTTGCTGTTTTTTTTTGTTTTGTTTTTTGAAGTATTTTACAAATCACACTAAATTATATTTATAAGAAAAAGAATGAAAAATAAGACAAACAAAAGCATAATATTCGATAACAATTATCGACTTATGTTTGTCGATAAGTTACAAATTAACAATGAAACAATGGCAATTACAGCGGCAAAAAGCAGAAGCAGAAGCTGTTCAACGTCTGGCGAGACAAAAATTGAGCTTCTGCCTGCAACAAACGAAGGAAAAAGCCCTCTGCTGCTGTCGTAAACTCAGCTTCAATAAACGGCACGCTCGATGCCTCTAAAATGTTGAGGAATACAAATCTGTGTCGTTTCATTCAAATCTGATCAACGCCAAAGATAAGAGAAAATATAAAACATTTTCAACTATTGCCAAAAACAACAACAAACTATCAATATTTATTTAAATCATTAACATCATAAATTGCCAAATCTTCAAATCAATATGATTGTGATCTTCCTCTTTCAATGTCATCTACCGCATATACCGAAAGCCACTGTCATTATTATTATCTCATTTTCCTTCTCTCAGTTCATGACTCTCGTCTACTCTCTCTCTCTCTCTCTCTTATTACTTAAAGTCATTCAATATCAATTATTTTTTGGAAAACATTACTGCTCTCTTTATGATGCACATAAAAAAATTCCCAAATGTCAATCAATTCAATTCATTCAATATAAAGTATAAACTTGTAATATGCAATGGAATGAGATTGGAATTTTTACGAACAAATTGAATGCAATTGACAAAACAAGCAATAAACCAAAAAAAAGAATATGTATTGATATTGTTGTATGTATCCATTTAAATTGAGAGCACTTACTATATGTATGGATGTGTCATACATATAAGAAAGAGAGAGAGAGAGAGAGAGAGTAAAATACACACCATCATATTATCATTGTACATTTTTACATGTACCTCAAGGATTTTTTACACCGTCTCGCAAGAATGTGAACCTTTAAATCGAAGCCGACAAAGGAGTCGGTCGGGTTGACGTTTAATAGTGTCATTTCGATTTAATCGAACGCTGGCACCATCACCAGTGTCTTTGTAATTATTCTTTAGGGAAGTTGTATTGTACATCGAAACATTGCATAATGAGAAGTAAAGGGTTATCCATTTCGCGGTTTCAAAAGTATAGGGCTAGAATTCGACATCTGCCAAACTGAGTTGTTAAAACAATTTCTTTCTTTTTCAGTTCAAAGTCTGACATTTGCGAAAATGGATCGCTTAACTATCGCACAACGCATTAAAATTGTAAAAACCTACTACAAAAATGGTGATTCTGCCACAGCCACATATCGTGCTTTAAGAGGAGATTATGGTTTACATAATCGTCCAACTACGCAAGCAATTGGCAAAATTGTGAAGAAATATGAAAAGACTGGATCGGTTACAGATATTGTAAGGCCTGTGCATCATCGTTTCGCTCGTACCACCGAAAATATCGCTGCTGTAAGTGAAAGTGTTGCCGAAGACCCGAATGTGTCGATTCCTCGTCGTTCTCAGGAATTAGGACTGTCTTACGGCACATTATGGCGTATTTTGCATTTGGATCTACACCTACATCCATATAAAATCCAGCTCACACAACAACTGAAGCCAGCTGACCATTCACAACGTCGTAGATACGTCGAATGGGTGCTTGAACAACAGGCGGTGGACGGCGATTTTTCTAACAAAATTTTCTTCAGCGACGAAGCACATTTCTCACTCGGTGGGTATGTTAACAAACAAAATTGTCGTATTTGGGGTTCTGAGAATCCTCAAGTAATTGAAGAGAGGCCACTACATCCACAAAAAGTCACTGCTTGGTGCGCTCTTTGGTCCGGAGGTGTGATTGGACCTTACTTCTTCGAAAACGACGATGGAACGACTGTCACCGTCAATTCGGAGCGTTATGGTCATATGATAACCGACTTTTTTTTGCCTGCTATTGAAGAATACGACTTAGAGAATATGTGGTTTCAACAAGACGGTGCCACATGCCACACAACTCGAGCGAATATAGCTTTATTGCAAGAGAAATTTTCTGGCCGCGTAATTTCTCGTCGTGGCGATATCAAGTGGCCACCAAGATCATGCGATTTGACACCGCTTGACTTTTTTTTGTGGGGCTACGCGAAAGACCGTGTTTATGCAGATAAACCTTTAACTCTTGAGCACCTAAAAACCAACATTCGTCACGTTATGGCTGAGATACCGCCCAATATGTGTCAAAAAGTGGTCGAAAATTACCTCAAAAGAATCGATACTTGCAACAATTCGCGTGGTGGTCATTTAAATGATGTAGTATTTCACACATAATGTCAACGTTCAAACTTTATAATAAAAAAGAAATATCATGATAAAAAATATTTTATATGTGTTTTATTTACATTTACTTTTGAAACCGCAAAATGGATAACCCTTTATTATGAAAGTGTAGGCAAATGTATAATGATATTTACTGATCAGAGCTGGTTATGTGCTTGATTATATTAAATAGTATGTATTTTATATATATATATATATATATATATATATATATATATTTTTAAAGTCAAGCTACATATGATATAGATGATATAGTGATATAATTTGATCGCCTATTGAACAATTTATGTAAAATTGACCATTGTATGACCATTGTGATGTGACAATCTCCAATATAAATGAGCATCATTGAAGCTATAAAGCTTCATAAATTTTGATGGAGACTTCCACCTGCATATTAATTTTATATGAAAAGGTGATCCATATTTTTTTGTACAAAATATTAGGGGGCCAAGATATCAAGCAGTTTGATTGCCAGGGTGGAAGAAGAAATGTATCATTCGACGATTTTTCCATTTTTTCAATATATCGAGACTGTAGCTACGCTGCCCATAAGACCTTTGCACTAAAGTAATGTGTCGACCTTTGGCACAGACGCAATCTAGAAATACTAACATCAAAAAAATTTGTATACTCACCTTGAAAGATTGGTTGAATTGAGTGCATCGATATGAATCTTTTTGAGAAGATAAAAAAATTGAGTATAAAGCTGTTATTAAATATATTCTCAGAGTAGTTGGAAACTGTCATTGTTTAGCACGTAAGACGAAAAACGAGTTCGAATGGATATTTCCTACGGACTCACTCACTGCGAGAAGTGCATTTACAACGAATTTAAAGGAAATGATTTGTCTTTTTGTTAGATAAGAAATTTTTCAGACCGCCCTCCTACATCAAAAGTAAGTGATAGAAACCTTATGTCTTCGAAACTGTAGAAAATGTGAATTATCAGTGCTTAATTGTAAAAACATGTTAAAAGTGTTTGAAAAGTCACTTTTAAAAATTTGGGATAATAACGATGACCGGCTTGAACATTGTAAAATACTCTGGCCATATGACAGCCCAAAGTGGCTAACAAATCATACTGGCATACTTTTCTTAAAACTCTAGGTGACAGTTAAGTAGTTGAGTTGCATTTTCAGTGGGTATTCAAATTAAATTTATTATACTCCATACTTTAAAATAAGCATGTAAACACCTTTTTTTTGTTTGTTTTCTTTTATTTTATTTTCGCTTATTCAATTGATTTTTTTTTCCGAACATTTTATTACTCATTCACAAATTCATTTTCAATTAGTTGCATATAAATAAAACTAATTACGATTACTCATACAAAAATTCACATAAATTATATAAATTAAATTGACAAATTTTAAGTTAAGCTAATTTAATTAAATCAAACTAATAATCACTTAAAGAAATATTTGTATTCAAAATGAAAAAAAGAAGAAAAATATAGAAAATCTTTTAAAAAATTAAATAAAAAAATTAAAGAATTAAATAAGTATTTAATAAATTAAATATCGTCATTTTTTAATTATTTTTAAATCAATAATTCTTTGGTACCTTTAGCTGTGGGCCAATTTTTTCAACTTAGCAAGAACAAACACAAAAACATAAATAAAAAGAAAAAATGGTGAAAAAAGGTTAGATAATTTTGAGGATATTAAAATAGTAAAATTTACTAAATAGAAATAAATTATTTAAAATAAAATTACTTAGAATATACATAGTCTTCCAAAAGTATACATACATAAATATGTAAGTACATATGCATATTTACAAAGTATAATTTGTTTGTTTGTTTTCTTTTTTTTTATTCTGACTGTTTGCTTATATTTTGAGGTTAAGTAAATTATTCATATCCAATTACTAAAACTTGTAATACTAAAAAGAAATACAAATTAAATTAAGGTTACTTACTGATATCTGATATATGTAGCTAGTGTAGAATGTGAAATTAAATAAAAATTATTTCTAAATTATTTTATATTAAAATTACTAAAATTAATTAATTAATTTAAGACGCGTCTAAAAAACTTTGGCTTCTTGGCGACTTAGTATTTTCAGACCAACTTGTATGACAAAAATATCTAAAGAGTATGTATGAAAATACGAAAAAGATGATTGAAATATGTATTATCATATTAAATAATAAAAATATTAATTAAATGATGTAATAATACATTTCAATCAATGTAATAATTATAATTTTAATAATCAATAATATTCCATATAAATACAATATCAATGTAAATCGCTTAGAATAATATTAATAAAAAAAAAACTCCTTGAATACCTATAGCTTTATGTTAACATCACTTCAATCTAAGTACACTTGAAATGTTTTCTATTCATTACAATACTTAATTCTAAACACTTAATTATATTGTATATTTATGTTTGTATAGCATATGAGCTCACTATCAGCAACTGCTACTACTGGTTACCTCCATTTTAACCATTGACAATTCCATATCTTCGTGACGACTCTCACGATGACGTCGTAAGTCGACTTTACGTTGAAATGATTGATCGCATAGACCACAGCCGAATGGCTTGTAACCGGTATGTTTACGCATGTGTGTTATTAAATTTGAACTTTGACTGAATGCCTTCAAACAGACGGTGCATTTATGTGGTTTCTCACCTGTAAAAGGAATTGTAGATGATAATTAGTAATTTAAAATTTGTACATATGCTGCGACCAGAATAAAAACTATTGTAGCACATTACATTACTATGAACCGTTCATACGAACGTACATTCTGCCATTCATTTTTATTATGATTGGCTTGGCAATGGTCCTTCTTATTTTCTCTCATTCGTACTTCTACCCTATTTTATTGTATGTATCTCTTTTTTTATTTTGTGAAATAATTCCTATATCATTCACTTTGTAACGTCGAACAAAGTGGGCTCTTCTCGGACACCACTATGAATAAATAGAGTGAGATTTATGTACATTTTTACTGTGTTTTGTCGCTATGACACTAGAAAAAGCTGAGCAAGACTGGGATGTCTATAGTCATGATAAAATCAGAGCAGTAGTGATCAGTATTTAAAAGGGAATCATATCCAGCCTGGATGTTTCAAGACTAGCATTTCATTTTTTTCATATTTATTTAAAATATTTATGTCATTCCGATTATAAGGTGCATTCCATTTTGAATACCTATGAGTAGTAATATAATTGGAAAACATCATTATATTTACATGTGATCAATAATTGAAAACAATAAAGACATGATGCTACAGTCAAGCTGCCATCAAAACCCTAGATTCTGAGACACTATCTTCAAAACTGGTCCAACAATGCAGACAACGACTCGCAGAACTTAGCCAACGGCTCCAAGTTACTTTTGTTTGGGTTCCAGGTCATAGGAATATTGAGGGGAACCGGAAGGGCAGACGAATTGACTAGGGCACGATCTGCATTGGACATGACAAAACTAAGTTAAATTGATGTCGCAAGGGTTCTGCCGTTCTGAACCGGCTAATATAAGTAGGTCCCTTCTAATGTTGTCCAAATATAACACGCACAACAGTATTGGAAGGGAAGCTCGGTGGTATCACAATGGTCCTTTCTGGTCTAAGTGTGTCCTCTCGGAAAGAGGCTAGCCACATAACCTAATCTAACCTATCTACGGTTCTGACAGGCCATTGGAAGGTAGGAAAATATGCAAAAAGACTGAATCATCCCTTCAATTCATTCTATCGCAGCTGCCAGGATGAAAATGAGTCAGAAAGCCTCTCTCTCTCTATGCGAATGTCCTGGTTTGGCGAGAGCCAGAATGCGTTCCTTCGGTAAATAATTTTTTCAAAATATTACTGAAATCTCTATGTCGAGTTTCAAATGTTCCAATATAGTAAAATACAACACTTAACAAATACTCAACGAGTATACTTGGTAATAAAACGGTGCTAGTCACTAATTATGTCTTTTAGAAGAAAGCAGCCATTTCAACAACAACAACAACAATAACATGATGCAATATTAAAGCTCGAGGGGCTAAAATTTAATTACCTTCCATATAAAATATAGAAACTATATTGGAAAATGGACATTTCATATTGCGGATATACATATGTCGTACATTTATTGTAGGTCAGATTTTTAACACAATCGTTGCTTAGATTTTATTTATATAAACCGTTTCATTTGGTAAAAAAAAGCTTTTACTCTAATTACGATATAAAGTACAATAATAATATTTCGTACATATCATTTGTATATCACTGTATTTAAAGCACTATACGAGAGTAGGTACTATAAAGTAAGCATCAATTAAAATTATTAATCGTCCATAAAATAAAAGAATATTAAAAAGTTACAAAAACAACAATAACAGCACTAGATTGAAAATCGTGTTAGTGTTCAATGTGCTACATCAAATTCTGTGACAATTGGTCTAACATAACCTACCACCGTAATATGATTTTCTTCAAACAATATTTATTTTCAGATATTTTTTGAACTGAGTTAGTTGTCTTCATTTTGGAGCAATTTAATTTTGAATTTCCTATATAATCAAAATCATGCTTGAATTGCAGTTTTTTAATAATTTCTCTAAGGGTGGCGAAAATGTTCATCTCAGAGATTGATTTCAAAGCCAGCTATGTAAACAATTTGACTTTTGAGTGCTAAAAGATTGATTTTATGAGAAAAATGTAGCTAAAAGTTTTTTCAAATATAGTCCTTACATTCCAGTTGTTAAAAGACCAGTTCTAGAATGTAGTAAAATAGCATTTGGTGCCGGGGGTTTTTGTTTTAACATTCATTCATATACATACAATACATATGCATGTTATCTGTGTGCATCATACATATAGCGTGTATTTAGTATGAATGTAAAATGTGTAATACCAATCAAAATAAATTGCATTGTTCCAATGTCCTTTTCTGTTCAATTGTCAGTCGATTTGTCAGTTGTTGGTTGTTACAAATTTATGGTAAATATGCAATTGTCTACTTGTTGTCATTTGCTTGGTGAAATCATACAATTAGTAAATTGAAATCTGATAAAAATGCATTAACACATATGCAGAAAAGGACTACATATGAAGTATATATGCATACGTCTGATATTTATGATTATTTCTGTTTTGTTTCTTTAATAATAGTGATTTAATAGACTTCATATATTGTACAATATATTTATGTTACGTCTATGTAATAACACATCACGTGTATGATGTGTATTGTATTTTAGTTGCTTTTATCAATTTAATTTTTGTATTTATGCCACGCTTGACTTCCGCAATTGTTATTGCACTTTTCTCCTCTCTCTGTCTCTACCTATGTGGAGTGGTAGTCATATGGAAGGTTAGTAGGGAAATATGACAAGATTGTATGTGCAGTTAAGTAAATCTAATCAATGAAATAAGTACTTGTGTGTATATACATAACATACATATGTATATTAACCCTTAAGTGGTCATGTGCGATGGTTATGGTTATGCTACGATATTGTTCCAAAAGAATTGTCTTTTCTAAGTGCTGTAATACAACACTGATTGAAGGAATACCACTTCATTTAGTTGTGACCATTGTAAAACTATTTCCATGTCAAATTCCTGAACCTATAGATTTAATTTGATTTTTTATGAGAGAAGCATTGAAGATATTCGTCCATAGCTGTCAATATGAAAATTAAACACACTAAGACACCACGATAATGTGCAATTTCACTCGTAATTCCCCATTTGCTTTCTTCATGTAATTGTTTGTAATTGTCTAGCTTGTCAACACATTTGAACATGTGCTCTGATATCAATAAAACAGGTATGAGGGACAGATATGCATATTTTGGTATACTATAATATGTACCTACTTATGTATAGTATCATTATTAAAGACTTACCCGTATGTATATATGTATGCTTTTTCATATCAGATTTCTGATGAAAACGTTTGCCACAATATTGGCACGGATATGGACGTGTATCACTGTGTATGAGTAAATGTGTCGATAGTGTTGATGAACGTTTAAACGATTTGCCGCATTGTTTGCACTGTAATATAAAAAGAAGTACGAGAATAACTTTAATAAATTTCATATGAAATATTATATGTGGTTGTTTAAATAAAATACCTAAGAGTGTTGGTATATTCTTTTATGAAAATAAATATTAAATAGACAGTGTTAAATTTGGCAAGAAACAAAATTCCCCAAATTGACACAGCTTTTTTTTCTGAGCATGATAGACAGTGTATCATGCAGTAAAAAAAAAGTGAAAAAAAAAATCCGTTTAAAATAAATAAAATCTTATTTTTTTGATTAACTAAATTCAAATACATATTTATGCCTCATTTTGTGTCTGCTTTCATAAATTTGAAACACATGTTTAAATATATTGTTATTTGCAGTTTTTTTTTTTTTGTATAAAATTATTCCAAAGTAGTCTACGGAATAATATTTCAATATGTACTTAGATAAAGATCAAAATTTCCTCATATTGTAATTGACATGCAATAGACAATTCTAAAATGACATTTTGCAAATAGTTCAATAATGATGTACGAGGGCGGTCCCAGAACTAACCGACGAATCCGACCTAACGAAGAAAGCACAACAAATTTTTTTTATTTCTCAACATAATCTCCCTTTAGCTCTATACACTTTTCCCAGCCATATTCTATAGCTCTGATACCCTGTTTATAGTATGAACTGTCTAGCTCATTAAAATAGCCATCTTCCGCAGACTTCACCGCTTTATTGCTTGCAAATCTTCTACCACCAAGCCATTTTTTCAAATTTGGAATTTGAAAATAACCCGAAGGAGCTAAATCTGGCGAATAAGATGCGTGCTGAAGTAATTCGAGCTTTAACTCATTGATTTTGGCCATCGCAATAGCGGATGTGCGAACTGGTGCATTGTCTTGATGAAACAACACTTTCTTTTTCACCAAATGCGGCCTTTTTTTGCTTTAATTTCATCACTTAAACGGCGCAATAAATTAACATAATACTCGCCGCCGTTGATTGTTTTTCCTTTTTGTAGATAATCAATAAAAATTATACCATGTGCATCCCAAAAAACAGACTCCATAACCTTGCCTGCAGATGGAACTGTCTTCGCCTTTTTGGATACGATTCTCCCCTTTCAGTCCACTGTTTCTTTGCCTCAGGTGTGAAGTGGTGAACCCATGTTACGAATCGACGCAAAAACTAGGCTTTATTACTGTGAAACATCTTCACGACGTTGTTTTTGTTCTATTGTGAGCAAACGCGGCACCCATCTTGCACACAGCTTCTTCATTTCCAAATTTTCGGTCAATATATGATGTAAAGCACTTTTTGAAATACCTGTAATTTCACATAGCTAAGCACCTTCAGCCGGCAATCATCCAATACCATTTTGTGGATTTTCTTAACCGTTTCTGGCGAGGCCACCTCAATTGGTCGACCACTACGGTGTTCGTCTTGGCAGCTCATACGACCTCGGTTAAACTCTGCCACCCAATATTCTATGGTCGTAAACGAAGGAGCATACTCCTCCAGCGTAGAATATAGTTTGGCTTTAATATTCGTTTGATTGAGACGTTTCAAATAAAAGTATTGAATTACATAACGGTGACCAATTTTTTCCATGTTTACAAATTCACTGAGGACGTTAACTTTCGATGGCTCATAAAAAAATACAAAACAACGTGGCGCCTTGAAAATTAAAACATATGTTTTAAAAGGTTGCCACGTTTCTCCAAAGTAGTTTTTTCAAACTACTGCCGCCATCTATATATCAGATCGGGTAGTTCTGGGACCGCACTCGTAAATATTTGAATTCCTTCTGCATAAGACAATCTCGCCAACTCTTCAATTCTTGACGGTTAGGGTTTAGGGTTAGAGATCAGATGGATATTCAAAGATACTAAAGATACTTAAAGTTATTTCAGTATACTCATTAGTCATGTATGGGAGTCCTTGATTATTCCTACTTATATATATATGTATTTTCAAGGTAAAAATATATGACAGTGTTACGTATATTAGAGACTTGAAATTAGTCAACATTATTAATATATTGTTTGAATCATATCATAAGATATTTGTTGTTGTGTTGTTTTCATTTTTCTGATCTACATATAAGGCACATATATTCATATAAACACATATTAATTGGCATGAAGAAAACAAGAAAGCAACTAAACGCTAAAATTGGAACAATCAATATCAATAGATATCGTACATGGATACAAAATACTAACACCTAAGTAAATATTTTCACATATATACTATACTTATGTACCAGTGATAAATTGATATACTTTGTCAAATCACAAAAAAAGCAGAGCAACACAGTATTGAGTCGAGCAACGCAAAACAGATCACGTCAAGCGTCAGAGCGATGCAGCTACGTATGTGTATAATTATTGTAATATTAAATATTGTTAACAAATATTTACATATTCCAATTGATCGTTTTTCAAATACAGCTGATATAATTTTATAAATATGTATATACTAAAGTTATGGTTGTATTTATATTTTTTTATACCTAGACAGTACAATAGTAATCTAAATGCAGATGATTTTTATTTCCATTCTTTGAATTAAATCAATGGAAAAATTACAACTAGAAAATCCAATGAAGTTACACATATTCTATGTGTTATTATGTTTATTTGATATTGTTGTAAGGGTTAATATGTAAAATTGTAAGAGCGAAGAATTAATAAGAAAAGTACATTCGGTCAAATACGAAATTAGACTAGATGAAATAATAGTTAACTAGTTAACTAGAAAGAATTGTGTTAGAAGCAGCATAAAGCTCACTCTCAAAAATAGTTGTACATTTTCAGAATATCTAAAACTTAAAAATATTGAATGCTACACTACCAGAATCTGAAGATCAGGCTTGCACCGAGAAGTTTGTCTTCAATCTTATAGTTTGAGATCACAGTGTTCCAGAAGTCGTTTGATTATATGACAACTATTTCTGAAGAAATAATTGATATCTGCTAAAAAAACTATTATTTTTAACTGTGAAATCACGAAGCAGTATATGGGATAAAAAATACAAAAATAATGACAACAACAACAAATAGTTGTAATAAGTGCCTTCTCTTTTCAACAAGATGTCCCAAAAGTCAAACACTCCAAGCTAAAAGGTATTTTGTACAAAGTTGGTAATACTCAGTTTAACAGTAGCAGTTGAGGCCTATACGTAGATCGTCGTATATAGTGTATGTATGTATGTATATGCATTACCATGTAATGAAGCTATATGTAGATGGATCTAGTTGCCTTGTTACAAGTACCTACTTATATGTACATATGTAGTATTTACATACACAAATATATGTTTACACATAATGTGACATGTTTCTAAGCAAACAGACGTGTTTGAAATGTTTTTTAATCATTTCTTGATTATTATTTTATTTTGTTTTTTTTTTTTTGTTTGTTTTAATATTTCCCTTTGTCATTCGCTGACAGCTTTACACAAGTGTGACTCTTTTTGTACAATATTTTCTTGATATCTGCGATGCTGTTGGTGCTGTTGGTGGTGATGATGATGGTAATGATGCTGATGATCTTGATGATGATTATGATTATGATAAGTTGAATGAATGTGTAATCTAAAGGATATGAATTTATTAATTATTTGTAAAACGAACAAGCCAGGTGACCGTCGGTGTTAACATATGATACTTAGGGCCATTTTCAGAGTAGCAAGTTTACTCTTAGAATAGAGGTGACTCACAGTTTTTAGTGGCAACATGATTCTGGTTATTATTATTATTATCGTTGGGGGATGTTGTACTGCGACCTATAAGATCAATTGTGCCCCCTTCGTGGAATTAGAGTTTGTCTCTTAGCCCTGAATATAACCTTGACTCTTTGAACGTAGATAGGGTAAAAAATAGGTGAATTTTAATACTATCGTGCAGAAAAAATATTTATTTTTTTCCAAGGAAAGAATAACCCACATAAAAATAGTAGAAAAAGAGAACATTTTAGTTTGTCTCTCTCCGAAAAATGCAAAAAACTTTGAACGCTACTTAATACGCTTGAAATTGTTCAAATTTGTAGAGAATTTCTCGTTTTCGTCAAATCTGACATTTTCACTGGAAAGTTTGACATTTTATAGCATAAACGTACTCAGAACGTTTGATGTACAAGTGCTATTTGTGTTGTATACACTAACTTGAAAAATTCATTTCGGCTATGATTTTTGATGATTTTCGAATTAAATTATCTCATCAACAGTGCTTTGATTGGATTGGCAATAAAGCACCAACCTTCCAGAAAATTTATAACTAATTTAACGAATTCAAACGTGTTCGCCGTTCGCACCAGGATGAATTTTGTGAAGGCCGTCCAAAATCGGTCATTGTGTCAGAAACTGGGCTTGAACTGAAAATGAAAGATCGTTATATGACATACCGTGAGATAGAGACAACCTTGGGCATTAGTTCTACCGCTGTGCATTCGATATTGCGTGAACACTTAGCTGTCAGAAAGATTTTTTTCTCTTTGTATCCCGCATAATTTAACAATCGCTCAAAAAAGGCTCGTGTCGATTGGTGCAAAGAAATGATAAACAAATTCGATCGCGTTGCTTCGAAAGGCGTTTTTAAGATCGTGACAGGTGACCAACCATGAATATATGCGTATGAGCCTGAAACAAAACAGCAATCGGCCGTGTGGGTGTTCCAAGTATTAGCTCATTTAATGTTTAATGCTAAAGATATGCTAATTAACACAAATGTCATATATTGCAAGACATCGCAGGGCATTTTGTCAGTTACCCAGTATTATGCAGATCAGTGTCAATATTTCTATGATTGTCAATTATTACAAATCACACATTTTGTCTTCTTTCTCTTACTGTATTTCAATAAACTATTATTATAACTTGGGTCATTTGTGTCTCGTGTCAATAATCAATCGGAAGATGTTCCATATATGTTACATAGACATACATATGACTTGCGCTCTACAATAACCGTTAATTAGTAGCAATTGTTCTCGATACATACGTATGTACCTATAAATATCAATAAAGGGTATTCGTTATGAAAGAGGTGTAGCATAGTATAGAGAATGTTTACATATATGAATGGTACGTGATCTAGTATTGTATATATGCATGTACTCGCACTTGGTTTTTTCGGTATGATTTGCTTTAGGTGATGATTATGTGTAATCCACACATTGTCAATGTTTGCTAGGAAATGCTATATATTTACCAACGCAATAATTTCTATATGTAACAGAGGAAGTAGATACCTACTTTTTATAAATTAGTTGGTGATTTGTTTCTACAAAGTAGGTACACAATATGAATATGGGGAATACCAAAATTATGTTATAGTGCGATTAGTCAACACGTACGGTAACAGAAAGTAAAGTATTTTAAAAAACGCAGTGCGATTAGTCAACACTGTTAGCTCAACCCATTTGTATATGAGTAGGAAAGTGATAGCTATATGTAATTTAAAATAAAAATATGATTGAGAAAAGAGAGTATGACTCTCATTCTTTGACATACGTTCCGTTGAAAATTGAATTTCTATAGATTGCAACGTTACGTTACCTACCAGCTACAGCTGATCACCGTTACGCTTATTTTTTTTGTCATTTGCTGTGAGAATATTGAAAGCAATTTAATATTTTAGATATTTTTTTCTTTGGTGAAAAGTATTAAACTAAAAGGAGATTATATTATACTGAGAAATAAATTGAGTTTTCACTGAAAGACATTGTTGTCTTGATTAGGTTACTGCTATTCATCAAATCACTTTCGTAACTAAAACTAAAACAGATCTAGATCTAAATACCAGCAACAAACTAAAGTTGAATAACATTTGATTGATTGAAAGCCAAATATGATAAGTTTTACAATAACTATTGAAAGAAAAAATATATATGCGACAAGGATAACAGCCGATTAAACTGACCACCCATAGAGTATTGGTTGCTCTCGAACAGATGTAGACATAAAAATGTTTCAACAGAAATTATTTATAAAAAATATGTTTAATTATTTTTTATTTTCAATTTTTAAAAATGTCAATAAAAAACAACAACAAAATGTAACAACTGCAAGTCACAACATACGCACATTAACAGGCAGAAAGTCCAAAGCCATATGTTCCAAAGAAATTGAAAGAAGAAAAAAATTAAGTGAACATTCAGATAAAATAAGAGGAACAAGATGAAGAATGAAGTATAAGGACATATAACTGCAACAAACAAGAAATCAACAACAACAACAACAACAACAATAACTGGCAATGAAATTACATACTACGATGAGCAGGGTATGTAATATGAGCCTACCATTCCATGTGTGTATCAATTTAACTATACTTAAATGCATGGCCGTGTGCTGCTGCTGCTGCTGCCACAATAAAGTGAAAAGTATGTGTGAAAAAATTACAACAACAACAACAATATGTTATGTATAACCATATGCAATATAATACACCACCACCGTCAGTCACACTAACATACGGCTGACTTTGGCTTAATTAAAATGACGTTACTTGCTTGCGAGTGTTGCTAAAGGTAGAGCTGGCGTGTGCCTGCTTTCAAGCATTTTATGCATGGGATGAAATTCAACATTAGTTTGTATGTATGTATCATATCGTTTAATAGTAATAATCATCAAAATAATTAAATAAAATATTATTAAATATATACGTGAGAAGGGTAAAATTTGTTGCTAAAATATTTCAAGTACTACATAGTCATACATGGGAGAGAGAATTCAAAAGTGAATGAAGAGAATGAGTACAAATGAAATAGAAATTATACTCGGACTCTTTGGCCGAGCTTCTCTTCTAGTACTGTAGAGCGTGTTAAATTTTGGACAATACTAGAAGGGATAATATGCAAATTGAATACACAAGTAGTTTCTGCTAGTTAGGTAGTGTAGTTATAAAGCCAGATCCGCTTTGGGCCGTTAAAGAACAATCTGGCGAAGCACACAAATATCCAGAAATACAACACTAAGAATCTTCAACGCAAATTCCATCATACAAAAGTTGCAAGTGTTCGCAAACAAATGTTTGCGAAATGTATGCAGTATATTCAGGCCTATTACCATTAGCAACGAAAACATTTGGAAAATCACTGGCAAAGAACCCATACTCAGCCAAGTAAAACGAAGAAAATGGAAATGGTTGGGCCATACTCTGCGAATGGCTTTGACGTGATACCCACAAGGAAATAGAAAACGTGGACGACCGAAGAATACAAGGAGAAGATCAGTGACAAAGGAACTTATGACTTGGAACACCATGTGGTACGACGCAAAAATAGCAGTTGAAGATATAAATACTTGGAAATGTCTTGTAGAAGCCCTATGCTCCCTAGAGGAGTTTTAAAGAATATAAAAAAAAAATTAGAAGCGGCCTACTTATATTAGCCGGTTTCGCACGGCAGAACCTTTGTGACATCACTTTTTCTGAGCTTTGTTGAATTTTTACTGCCGGAAGAATTGCCAACTGCTTGCTGCGAAGTATTGTTCGAAAAAAAATCTTTCAGTATTAAAGTTGTGCTGCAACCGTGATTGAACCCATGACCTACAGTTGAGGAGACCAACGTACTAACCACTGAGGTACAGCATCCAACATAATCGTGGACTGCAAAACTATATTCTTTGGGTTTACACTTTTCCTTTGGACTGCTGATTAACTAATGGAATGATTGCCGAATAATTTGTGCATCAGCTATCTGAAAAATAATGCGGATGAATTGCAGTGTCCTTCAATTGCTCATCGAAGGCGAATAATTCCTATAAAGCTCATATCCACTGCTATCTGTTATGTTGTGTTATAGAACACATTAGATCAATCAGACAATTTTTTCGATAGTATAAATATCTTCTAAAAGCTTCTGAAATAGTTTTATAATAAAGCTCTGAAAAAATGATGTTGCATATATCCGTTATGGCATAAACTTTCTATTCCGCTCGTCCTATAATTTAAGAAAAGTGTAAGATATCAGCAGGTGACATTTGGGTAAGAAAAAATTGTTCAACAATAATTTTTTTCACAGTTGCCAGTTTTTTTTGGCTCTAAGAGGACTTCCCTTTTCCACTTTATTTGAAAAAAATTTGAGTTAGCTGAGATTGTAATTTAAAATCATGTATTTTCGCAAAACATCACTTATAAATGCTTAGAATCCCACATAATGCCAGCAAAATCTTATTTTGGGCATGTTGGAAAATTATGTTTTCACTCTTTCACAATTAGTAATTAAAAAATGATACTCGTTCACTTTAGGCCTTAGAAATAATACAAAATTGTGCATACTACACTCGAAAATATGCTATTTTTTGGGTTATTATTTTTATTTTATTTTAGTTATATACTATTTGTGTAGGTAAGTATTTCTCATCGAATTTTATCGATTGTACGTTTAATTAATTTCGTTTCCCACGTTTATATTATATTGAATATTATGTCACTGGGGAATGTAATATTGAATTAATATCCAAATCGAATTATGAATCCTTTCATTTGATTCGTCGTTTTATTTGAATTTCATACAATTCTGAAATACTATTTGATTAACTAATTGCGTGATTTCGATCGTGTACACTGACACATTCTTACAAACATTCCAAGTATTATAGTATAGGTTATGCTCTATATACGAGTATTAATTGAAATATGGACAGCAGCAGGTATTAAGCAATTAATATGCAAGAGGACAAATAGAATACAAACAAAGCAAAACACAAACAAAATATTAACCAATTAACACGAGTACCACGAGTATCTAAATACTATGAAATGATTGGTGGTGGTGGTGGCTAATGTTTGTTAGTTAAGGATTGTTGGGTACTGCTTATAGAGAATTGGATTGAGAGTATTCATATTCGCTATTTCAAATGCATGGGCATAATTGCTCATTTTGTTGAATGTCGTATGCACATCCCTTCAAACATTTGAATGCAAGAGTACGCGTACTAATACGCGTACTTGTAACTTAATTTTTCTAAAAGGGTTCATTTATTGTATGTGCATATATTATATATTTATCGTTATTGTTGTTGTTGTTTTTATTATTATTTGGTGGGCTCTTTCGTCTAAAACAATTTCATTATTGTGACATGATATTTAACAATTAGAAACCACTTCAATGTTAAGTCAACAGGAAATTGATGGCATATCTTGAAAATATTAAATCCTAACATTTACAATAGTTTCATTATTTCAATCAATTGATGTTCTTGCTCTGTTATCTATGTACTTATATCGAATGCCTTTCAAATGAAGGCCAAATCGTTTTAGATGCCACCAGAGAGTTTTGGGGGAAAAAAAACATTATTTTCATATTTTGACGTGTACTGTTCTAATTTCGTATTTAGAACACGAAATGTTATTGTTATTGATTTTATTATTATCATCATAGTAATTAAATAATTTATAAAATAATTGTGCACCAGATCGGTAGTTGCGTGCGTGAGAAGTTGTGTATTTACTGATTTCTCAGTGACGCATTTCAGCAAAAATATTGAACATTTTGATCATTTATGCGAAATTTAGTGGCTATTTTGGTATCTTTTGTTTCAAGTTTTAAATGAGATGAAATTTCTTACCTGAAAGTTGCGTGTACCACGTTTCTCATCGTATTCACGATATACGCCACCGCCATTTCCGATTCCACCACCACAACCTCCACCATTACCACCACCATCACCGCTGTCAGCAGCAGCAATACTACTGCCACCACGAACATCTGTTCCGTTGGAAATGAACGCTGTTGAATCCGGATGTTGGTATGGCTGATGCGATGCATATTGATGCAACTGTTGTTGTGATATCAATGGTGGTGGCGGTGTAGATCGGCCACTTGCTACAATATTATCACCGCTATCATCATCCATATCCACTTTAATGCGCGCCTCCTCCATTAGCAATGCGGAGGGAATGACGCCGACTTGTGTACCTTTGCCGATTAATTTTTCACTCGTCTGTCCCATAAGGATATCAGCATGTCGTTGCCGTAATAATTCCAATTCACGTTGTTGTGACGCTTTCAAGTGTTGTGTGAACATTTCGAAATTATTTCCAACCGTACCAACATGACCACCACCAACGCCAGATGCCAGACCGACCATAAAAGCATTACGCTGTGCATATAATTGCTGTTGAGCCGCCTCAAAGCTCAGCTCAGCATTCTGTTGTTCGACACTCAACGCACGATGATTATTACTCAACGCCAGCGATGAACTGGACGAGGTGGATAACGGCGATTGTCGTGTCACAGCAGTCATTGTATCGGAAATACTATGTCGTGGATAGCTAGCTCGACGCTCATATTTAAATTTACGCACAATCGGATCAATGGCGTAAATTGTATTTTCCGGTTCCTGATCGTGCTGATTTTTGAGCGTCTGCACATCTCTAACATCTGTTTGTCGTTCAACAATATGTCTTGATTTTTCACACATACTCGCTGGTGACCAAATGATCGAGTTTAACGATCGACGCTTCTTTGCATGTGATCGTTCTTGATGGTGGCGATGATGATGATAACGATGAAGATCTTCGTCATCATCATCATAATCGGCATCATTATCTTCAACATCATTAATTTGTCGTTGATGATGATCATCATCTTTATCCTCGTCCTCCTCATCATCATCATCATCGTCATCAACAACAATTGCACCCATTGCATCAGCGGTTTTTGTATTGATCGCTCTCAACATTGATGGAGATGATGGTAACGGTGGTGACGGTGCTGTTGGTGTTCTAGTCGCTGATATTGTAGTATGCAGCTGTTCAGCTTCATTACCTGAATCAGATTCATGATTACTCGTTCGACCGTCGATCGTTGTCGTGCGCTTAATCGATAGATTTAATGGTAAATCATCACTGCTATTGTTGTTGTCGTTGTTCGTTTTATCGTTACGATTGTTGGTGTTCTGATTAGTAATGGCCGCACTATCCATTAGTGTGGCGCTAACACCAATCGCCTGCTCATCCTTTTCCGGTGTTAGAGCATATTCACGATTATTGATCAATGGTGATTTTGGTGTTATCGGCGTTGTGGGTGTACCAAGTGCCGACGCTGAGCTGAGTAAAAATTGTGGCCATAATAAGGCGCTCGAATATAACAATGGATTGTAGAGAAATGGTAGATCTGTATGAATGAAAATTGAGAATGAACATTTGTTAGCAATGATTAAGGATTGAATTTATTGAATACTGTCTCTCGCTGGAGAGAAAAGCTTCAAATTGTATAGGAATATGGAATTACCAATTGTTAGTAAGTAGGATGTAATTGATCAACCCATTTGGAATTTGGGAATTTTAGATTTTGAATATTGTCCTTTTCATCATCTTGTGATTTTTTCAATAGAGTAATTCTTGTAATGGATCTTTGCAATTCTACAACATCTACTACTTCATTAACCTTTATTTTTATATGTTCTGATACAAAGAGTAAGGCGATTCCTTAGATTTCTTTAAACATTCCCATCAATGCTTTGAGCTAATGAATTTCTTTAACAAGCTCGACTTTAATAGAGCTTTCATCTTAAATATACTCGTATAAACTCCACTTGCATTATTATGAAATCCGTGATCAAACAATTACTAACAAATATTTGGAAAAATGCCCAACTCGATTCAGAAAATATAAAATTTCGAGTAAAAAGTTTTTATGTGAATTTTGAAACATTGAATGTAAAGTATTGTAGGTCAATAAGAAATTGTCAATAGTCCATTCCTAATTGAAAATTAAACCTGAGGTCTCGTCACCGTTAACATTTCTTTTGGGTTACCCTTTTGTACAATAGATCGTAAAATTGTACAAAATATCCCATTGATCTTCGAGGTTTGAATTGGCTAATGGCCCCAATAACTCAAAAATTCATTGACTCTTAAACATTTCTGAAACGTTCTCCTTTGATGAAGTGTTTTATTAAATTTATAAACAATAATTCGTAAAATTCATCGATTTAATTCAAACAAATCGATACTTTGATTGAAGTTCATCATAAGTAAATCTTTAACAGCACGATTATTTTGATGCTTGAAATTCACGAGAAGGACTTCTTGCCGAGAATCGTTCGAAAGCGTAATTCCATTGAGGCGTACCAATTTTGACATGTCTTCAAGCAATACATTGCTTAAGTAAGAATGGCTGTTGCTGTAGATTTGTTGATTAATGGGTTGATCTTTTGTACATGAGTCGTACATTTTGTGAATTTAATAGCATAGAGTTCTTTCAAATGGTGCCCACTTGTCGCCGAGCAATTGGGAATTTTTTCGACTGTAACAATTTCTCACAAAAAATCTCTGCGTGAAAAAAGTGATGCCACAAGAGCTCTGACGTTCCGAATCAGGCAATGTATGCTAGTAGATCCTTTCCAATAGTGTAAAAAATTTAATTTTAATACATACGTGATCGTACATGTATGATTTATAACAATTTTAAGAAGGGCTGTGCGATTAATCATTTAATCCAATAGTCTGATTAATCAAAATAATGATAAATAATAAATAATAAATTATTCAATTATCCAGAATTTTAATTATCTAATAAAACCATTTCACTTTTTAACCGTTATTATATGATGATGTATGACGTATGATTAAAATACAGATTAATCGAATAATTTAAAATTTCCTTCATACAAATTCTTATTATTCAAATAATTTGTTGAATCGTATCAATTAAGGATTACTCGAAAAATTTTGTTATTTGATTAAAGGACCAATAGATTAATCAAATTCTGATTAATCAGATTATTTGAATACAAAATGATTGATTTCTTTAATTGAATGGACCTTGCAATTATAAAAGCTTTTCCTTTCAATTAATCGGAACCGCACATATAATAAAAGCATATGTTTGTTTAAGTGATTGTTTCATTTTCATTTAAAAATATTGCTTAAATAGAGGTGATGTTTAATTTGAAAAAGAATTAATGACTATAGATCGGTATAAACATTAAATCTGAGACAATTCATTTAGAGATTTCATATACCTCGGGTGTTGAGTTTTTGTGCGGCAGCTGATGCAATAACAGTATTAAAAGCAGATGCGCGTTGTATCCAATTTTTCGATGTATTCAAATGCATATCCAAGGTGGGATTAGCAAAAGCAGCCAATTGGCTTTGTTGTGAATGTGGTGATGGAGGCGGTGATAAATGATTCATTTTGATATTGAAATTGAAATATTATAAAGTTACTATATTTTTTTTTTTTCTTCAAAAACACTAAATTAATTTTTGATTTAATTTTTTTCCCATACAATATTTCATAACAAATCATAGATTTCTTTATAAAAGCACTTATTTGAATGAATAAATTATATAAAGATTTTTTGAAATTTGTAATCAATTTTTATTTTCACAAATGTTTCACTTTTAATCAGAATTTCATTTTGTATGTTTTGATCATGCAGAAAAATGTTTTAAGCCGTGCTTTGAAAAAAAAAACTCTTCTATGCACTGCGCGACTCGCTCGAATGCGTGCGTATTGTACGGTGCTTGGCACCTGACTGAATCTTTAAACATTTAAGTTTCATACTCGAAAGGGTCTAAATATGAACTACCTACCAACTATATCACGTTCATATGTATGTACTTTACTTTGGTCTACTGGTTGGGCCATCGTCTGCTATTACTGCTGCTGCTGCTACTGCTACTGCTACTACTGTTACTGCATGTTTGCTTACCTAAAAATCATGATTCAGTTAGCCAAAGGTACGAACAGGAACAAAAACGACTACGTCTACTACTACTACTACTACTACGACGGCGACAACGACTTAAACCAAAGCTACATACATACTCGCACATAAAACGAAACGAATCAAAACGGTTCAAAAACTGCTGTTACCTCGATTCTCTACTTTTGTGTGTATGTTGTTGAGGTGTTGTAAGTGTATGTGTTACCTTGTTTTGTTGCCATTGTACGCATCGTGGTCGTCGTTTTGTCTTCGTGTGCGTGCATTTGCAGGGTGTTTAGTAGTTCTCAAAATCGATGATTTTATATTTATGCTCATGTTATTGTTGTAACATTTTCACCTTTTACTTTATCACACGCTTGTTCTCTAAAATACGCTCACACGAGCTCTCTTGCCCTCTCTCTCACACTCTCTCACTCTTTCTCTTCCTCGTATACAAGTTTTTCATGATTAGCCGTTTCTGTTGATGTTTGTTGCTCTTACTGTTTTGGTGGAAAGTCCTTTGCATTTTCAGTTTCAACTGCAAAAGGCTCTCACACACAGTTAAACGCGCACATTAGTGCATACATATGGTAGGTACCTCAATATATGTACAAATGTATCAGTTACATTTACTGATATTACTACGTATTATTATTGTTGTTCTTATTATTATGTTTTTGCTGTAATTATTTGTTTGACAGCACTCGCGTTCCTTCACAACACTAATTGGTGTTGGGTTTGATGTGTCTCTAGATGGCCAGCTAGCTGGTCGTTTCACAGCACACACGCAGAGAGAATTTGGAGTTTTTATATGACGATAGTAACGGCTATTGCCGTTACTATCGTCGATATTTTGTACTGGACAACTGACACTATTTCACTGTTTGTCCAAATACAATTGTTTTTTTTGTTGTTGTTTGTCGATTTCTGTATGTAATTATAATTATTGAGTATTTGAATGTCTCATGTGGAACGTTGCTTCGTTGAGTAAGATCATGAATGGATATACAAATTGAATGGATATACCATATTGAAATTACGGTTTTTATATTTATTTTGAATTGATCATCTTGATTATTGTGGATATTTTTTTTTCTTTCGATATTACTCTAAAATATATTGAGCCTATAATTCTGTAAATTTTCTCCCCAAAATCGAAATATTTTCGAACCGAAAAAAAACATACACAAACACTTTTTCTATGATCGGTGATTTTCCATTTCGGAAAATAGTGTCATAGAATTTCTTAGTTTTCTTGATGAATTCAAAAATTTCCAATAGGAGAAGAAATCGCCAATCCGCTGTCATATTTCTTCATCATTTCATTTAATGGGTGGAAACCATAAAGCCCTTAACCCATCACAGAAATTTGGCGGATACTTTGATACTTGAACAGTTTCCACTTCATATAAAAGAGTGTTTGGAGTTTTCGAGCGAAACAGAAAAAAATAAAATAAATATGTTGCACTTATAAGCCCCGAAGGGCTCTTTGGCCGATCTTCTTTTCCATTACTGTTGTGCGTGTTAAATTTTGGACAGTATTAGAAGGGATCTAATTATTTTAGCCGGCCCCGAATGGCAGAACTTTTGCAACGTCACTTTTTCTGAGCTTCGTCACAGAGTTCTTTTAGAAGCTTTTCCATGGCAAATTATTACTGCCGGAAGAATTGCCAATTGCTTGCTGATAGGTGGGTGCCGTTCGAAAGAAAAATCTTTTCGATATTAAATTTGTTTTGGTTCAGCTGGGGATTGAAACCACGACCTACAGATCAGAAGGCCAACACGCTAACCACTGAGCTACGGCACCCACGAAAGACGAGCGAAACATGCTTTGCCAAATTTTTGTACCTATTGTCCTTGTCGGCTACATCCAAGAGCTTAATGAGTATGATGATATTGACATATTTAAACGATTTAAAATTCAGTGTTCGTGCTGGGTCGGTCATATCGAGCAAATGGAAGAACACGCTTCAGCCTAAAATGTGTTGTATTCGGTACTAGTACATGGACGCCGATAAAGAGGTAGAACAATTCTCGGGTGCAAGCTGCAAGCACAACTATAAAACCTGATATTTGGTATGGACCTCTTATTGAATTACAAAATCGCTTACATTGAGCATGTTTGTGTTCATTCTATTATTAAAGTCCAACAACTAGCTGTTTGTTATATATTGGTCGCATTGTTCGTTGATCTGTACCATATTGCTTATTTAACCAAATCGGTCTACACATAAAGGGATAGGGAAAACTTACACTTCTTCTTCTTCTTATGTGACCGATGATCGATTTAGGCCGAGGGTTTAGGAAAATTTACGCAGTCTGCGTAATTTGTATATATTTTCATCCAATAGAATGCAACACTGAGTTTATGGAGAATACTATTAAACTTTCACAATTTAATCATTTTCAGAATTTAATTGAGGAAGGTCATGATTAAATTTCTCGATTTTTATTGAACATTCTGAATCACTCTGGCCACTGGCCATATTATATAACAATGTTGGATAATTTTCTACGGTGATCTTTAAAGCCATTATTACCGCCAAGCTGAAATAATAACAAACAAAAAAATTAATTAATTCATTTTTTTTTTGTTAACTGAAATTTATAGTACTTACATACTTACTTATTAAAACAATTAATCAACTAAAAGATATTTATTGTCAACATGCATCAATATCAAGGACAAACAACGCATTATATATATACTTATGCTACCATTTGTGTTTATTATTTTTTTTTTTACATAACTGCCATATAATTTGTTTTAATTTTAGTAAAAATAAATTTTTCTTTTACATGCGCTACTATTTATTGTACTTGCAAACGAGTAAATAGCTTGTGTATTAAACGCTATAATACACCTGCCTGTTAAATAGCATTGATAAAATGCAAAAAAAGTGTCCACCATTTAATATGATAATGATGACGATGATGATGATAACGATGATGATGATCTGAAAGTTGATACTCGTAATATAGTGTAACAGCGGCGTAAATCCTATAGTAAACCTGCATTTCTTTCTTCACTTTCACAATTTCATTTCGATTCGAAATTAACATTTTAACGGCCATTTTTCCCGCATAAATTTCTACGAATTCTACGAATAGAAGCATATGAATAAGAAGAAGCAGCTGCATATAATAAGTAGTTTTTCTTAAAAGAGCTACTACATATATTGGCGCGCTTTAGTTTCTAGTGTTCCTGACGAATGAATCACCCCCTTCAAGTAATGTCTTTGACATGTGAATATCACTTTTTTTTATATAGCTGTTCACTTAGAGGGGGATGCGGGTAACACTGCCTTAACCAAAACCATGCTATAGCCCATCGTACTATTAACAGCACAATCGACCAGAAATAATTTTATTTTTTATTTTTACGAATTGAATAATGGCGATAAAGAATCGGACTTTTTTCAAAATCGTGTAGTAGTAAAAATATTAAAATTTTATTTTTGCACTTCTACGTATTTTATTAGTAGATTTTGTATGACTATTTTATTCCATAAAAGCGTAAGTTCTTTCCAAATTTATTCCATTGCATATAAAACATTAGATCGATTGAAAATATTCTTATTAAGAAATAACACGGCAAGGCAAATATTTCTTTATTGAAATTTTCGAAATTTAGAGTCCCAAATCCATTTAATGAATAGTCGGGCATTGTATACTGTCGATCTGATTTAAATTTGATCGTTTCTTTCCATGTTATTAACAAAATGTTACATATATGGGAACTATTTATCCCAATATACTTTTCCCCCAAATAATAAATACATACATATGCACTATTTGCACCTTATCGCGCTTAAAGAAAACTCATTCCAGTGACTATTTTAAACATACAAATTTGTTTTTTTTTTTGCCTAAATGTTTTGTTTTTGTTTTTCATTATCATAATCTTGGTATGAAACCACCACCTCTCAGCTCATCTTGCCACGCATCAATTCGTATCGTCTGCCTGACACAAGCCATCAACGTATGAGCTACCTGCAATAACGAGCTTCGAAAATATGTACGTATATTTATTACCACGCAATGTAGGTTTATTACATGCATATGTTGAGCTATTTGTGTCCCCTTCATTCATTGTTTTGTTGCTTGTTTTTTTTTTTTTCGTTACATGCATATCTACAGATAGACATACATAAGTAAATATGTAAATATTTAAATAGATGTACCTACAAGTCCACCAATTATTATGCTGGCACGCTTCCATACTATTTGTCATTTGTTGATAGTCTTGATATATTCCCTGTTTCTTCTACGTTTTCTCTTTCTCAATAAGGGGTGATTTTTTTTTTGTATGACCTCGATCAGTAAGTACACGATCAGTTAGCAGAGTACGTCGCTTTATTTTCATATCACCCTATTGGTTATGCCTGAGGGGGCGCATACCTACGAATACCATGGAGTTAGAAAGGTAGAAAGGCGACATGACTGATAACTGCTTGTGTGTGTGTACAGCAAATAGGGTACTGTAGTAGTAGTAGTAGTTTGTTGTTGTTGTTGTTGCTCTTGATGAGGGCCAAATGTCAGTGTTAACGGCAAGGAGCATACAATCGCGCGCGCGCCCAAAACAATAGATTAAAAACCATTGCAATTTCAATGTGTCGGTGTTGTTGTTTTTAGAGTTTGCTTTTACCACTATTTTTGTAACGGATTCACCGTATGTTATGGCGCATGCTCAAAACAGTATAGAGTCGAGTTCAATTCAGATAATCGCTCCCTCGCCTGCTGTTGCTGCTGCTGCTGCTTATTGAGTTTCCCTCATTTGAATACATACTTGCAATAAATACATATATATATATATATATATGTATGTGTGTATTCCATATAAATATGGTACATTGATCAAAAGACAGGTAAAAGCAATGTAAACATAGGTATTGTATTTGTTGTTGGTGCAAGTCATACATACAGAATGTATACAGGGACCGAAATACAATATATTCTAAAGTATAGATTTCCTATAGTTTTCAAGTTGCACATAGCAAAATCTTCGTTTTGATTTCAATAAGCTATTCGTATGTACTCGAAACCTTTTTTGCTAATCGTGGGAATTGCTCTTTGTGGCAGAAATTCTAAATTTGAATATATTGATCGCTATACCAATTGTCGATAACTCGGTGTCACGACGATGAAGTACTCTTCAAGTGGCCCAATGATCTGGTCGATCACAATATCGGGTTTAGAAAACATCAACATTATCGTTGTTGGATCACTTGCGTTTTTTTGGCAATCAATAATTCTGTTATTTATTTCAGGGAATTAGATCGTTTTTAGCTAATTTTGGGAGATATTTTGAGGTACGACAATAATATATACAATAAATAAAAAATACAAAGTATACAAAATTTCCAAAAAACACTGGAAAAACAATACAAAATTGGATCAAAGTCCTTGATATGAATCGTATCGAGCACTTTGGGGTAATTTGAAAAGAAATGTATTTGCTTAAAGATCGCCTCCAAAGTCTGTGGAAAAATTGTTGGGAACGTGCATTACTTTCGAAAGTGTTAAAAATCTTTCGTTTTGTCAGTCTTGTCTAACGCTGTACATATCCAGGTAACTATTTACAAATAATACGTAGACAACTATAACGTATACAAATTTTAAAAGGTGCATATTTTTAGAAAAATCTGAATTTTTCAAGTCCAATAAACTTGAAAACTAGAACTAGTCTAATATATATACACTTGAATAAGTAAGTACTGCCCACTGCCAGACACGCGATATGCTTCAATTTTATTTATTTTGCTGTGATGGCATTCAAAACGGTCTTTACTACGTTTTACGATTTGTTTGTGTTAAAAAATGTATTTTTTTTTTCTATCTCCGCCTAACATTGTACTCTGTATTTTCTGGTGGCCATTGTTGGTATCATTTCTCAACTTTCTTTTCGTATACAATATTTATTTACATGCATTTACTACTTAAATATTTTTTTCAATCATTATATTGTATGTACATACATTTGAAGCCAAATAAATTGTTATTCTCAATAGCAATCAATGTATGCAATGTATAAATTCATGTAAGAATTGTAATTCACCACCACCATTCACTATTTAATTCACCTTTAAAATAAATACCCTCTTCATTGCAATGCTTGTGCGGTTGTTGTTTTCATAACTATATACGTATGTAGCTGCAATCTGATTGGTGGTTGAGTTTATATGTGAAAAGGCGTTGACTTTATATTTGAATAGTACTTATATTGTTGGTGCTCTGTCATATGATGTATATGTACTCCGTAGTGGTGAAGGTGGTGATTTTTGCATATGTGCTTATTCAACATTCTCGTTTAATAATCATAATAATTATTTTGAGATTATAGTTTTTTTTATTAACGATAATTATTTTTGAATTTTTATTATATTTCCGATTTGGTATATTTTAATTTTTTTGAACTGAAATAAAAGTTAATTGAATAAATTTTGTCAATTATAAAAAGTCAATTATAAAAAGTAATTATAAAAAGTCATAAAATGCCTTTTTATTAAAGGAAATATTTTTTTTTGTTATTTTTATAAAAGTAGAATAAAAAAAATCTAAAATCTGAAAATCAATTTTTATATTAAAACATTTTTCGTTACATTTCTTTTGAGTCAAACAAATGGTAAGACAAACTAAAGATATTCTTTAAGATTATCAGATATATTCAACAGAACCGGTGAAAGTTTCAAAAACATATAATAGGTAATAAAAATTAACAAAATAAAAAAATGTTTTTAATGGTACCGACTCGAGGTCAAAGTTAAAACAAATGAGAGAAAGATTGACAAACAACCCTACAGCTGATCAGGAGTCATCGCTAGAGAGGTAAAATACAATATATGGCCGGCCTCCATTAATTTTTTCTCTCCAACTTTTTTCCCAAACATACTTACCTCCTATCTCCAGCCATTCCAGGGGCTCTCTTAGAAAATATTTGTGTCACAAGGTGTCCGTAGAGGAGTCGCACGTACCACCGATATGTTTTATGAATATTCTTATCTCTTATATCAGTTCTTTGTACAAGATCCCCCATGAAATGAACATAAAAACATGTGACAATGGGTATATACCCCATAGCTGCTGAGGGATCGCCTGTAGAAGTGTGAATTGTAAAATCAACCACCTCTAATTATTTCTCTGCAGCAGTTTCACGTAACGTACTTACACTCTGTTTACAACATTTAGGAGCTTCCCTACAAAATTGATATTTTTATAAATTTTGGTCACACCGTTCACAGGGTGCATCCAAAGGGATAGTGCATAAGACCAAACATCATTCTTTTTGCACCACAACATTTTCTCCGAAAACACTTACTTTCTATGTCCACCTTTTATGCGAGCTCCCCTAGCTTGGAAGATCAAGCCTCAATAATTTTTACCTTTCACTATTTCTCCGAACAAATGTAATATCGAAAAGATTTTTCTTTTGAACGGTACCCACCTGTCAGCAAGCAATTGGCAATTCTTCCGGCAGTAACAATTTGCCATGGAAAAGCTTCTAGAAGAACGCTTGGGACAAAGCTCAGAAAAACTGATGTCGCAAGTGTTCTGCCGTTCAGAACCGGCTAAAATAAGTAGGTCCCTTCCATTACTGCCCAAAATTTAACACGCACAACAGTAATGGAAGAGAAGCTCGGCCAAAGAGCCGTTAGAGGCTTTAAGTGCCACATATTTATTAATTTTTTTAATATTTCTCCCAAACATATTTAGCTACGAGGGTACCCCTAGAGGTATCAAGTATCCCATCGATCCCTATTTATTTCTTATATCCGCTGTTAAGAGGGACTGCCATACAAAATAGACAGAAAAAACATACATAAACAAAGTCATTCCTCTTTTATGCAATTGAAATTGAGCATAAGTAAATAATGCTTTTATTATTATTCGAAAATGTGAATCGAACTAACAACAAGAATTGTAAGCCTTGACAGACTTATTATGTCATTAAGAAAAAAAAAAGAAAATTTGCATTTTATCAAATATCCTCAAACCTTGGCTAAGTCTCTCAAACCTCGCTATAGTCTCTACGAAGGTGGAAAATCGGAAAAGAAACTTACATAACTGAATCCTAGTTTAGCTGAAAACCTGATCAAGTTTTGCCAGTATCCTCTGCAACAATATCTCGAAAATGTTGTAATTCAAAATACCTTACAGTCAATCTGGAGCGACTTATTTATACCATGCACTCGTAGAATATGTGAAGGAGGTGGAATTTTGGTGACTTCCGACCCTGACTTCAAAAAGTTATACACCGTTTGAAATGTTTTTTAATGCAACAAGTTTCATCACAACGAACTAATTCGTACACCTATTACATCTGTATTAGTATAATATGAACACGGCTCAAATACATACCGAATAGTATGAATACAACAATATCTATTAGTGATATGATGGTGATATATCTAATTCGCTACATAGCCAACAAAGACAATCAAAACAACAACAACGTAACCAAATCTAGCAAATAATAACAACAATCAATGAATAATCTGCGCTCGGATATGGATATGAATTGTTAGGATATCAGAATTACAGATATGCTTGCAAGATATGAGAACGATCCCAATAACAAATACACATTTGTATTTCGTATGTACGTATACATTTTATGAGTACATGCAAAACACATGTAAATATGTGTGTACCCTATGTATAACAGCAGCGGGTGAGTAACCAAATAGCTTTGATATTATCATTCAATTTCTTCTCTTCATGAACCTCACCACTAGCATCACTTCTTTCTACCTACTATGTTTGTATGCCATTCCAATCAAACGACAATATTTTGATGTCCACTACTACAGTTGTTACCACTGTTGTTGTTGTTGTCGTTGTTGCTGTTACTGTCACTATTGCTACTGCTACCGGTTGTTATTGCTCGTTGCTGTTGTATGCATGTATATATTATTGCATTTGGACCTCCTCGTGTGCTGACAACATCAGTGTAGAGCAATTGCAATAAAACAATTTACTAAATACAGAAGCAGCAACAGCAGTAGCAACGCAAATAAAGGAAAATCACAAAAGACATTGGCGCTGGCGCACATTTATCATTGAAATGTTGAGTTGAGAATGGCAGCAATAGCAGCGGCCAACAGCAGTAGCACCCAACTGCACCAACTGTAACTAAATGACAGCGCGACCAACTGCAGTTTGTAGCAACAAACAAATGAGAGCTTGCTATCGTTTTACTAAGCAGTTGTCACTAACACACACACACACATACACACTCACAGTGAATATATGTATATTAAAAAAGGTGCGTTTAATACGCAAATAAGCGCTGAAATCGAGCCAATTTCTTTTACGGCACCAAATAGAGAGACAGTCAAGCGCCTTATGTTATAAATGAAGAAAAAAAAAAGACAATAACCAGCTAGAGAGTTACAATACCAAGATGTAAAGTAAAGTAAATAAACGACGGAAATTAGAGTTTATAATTTGGTTTTGGATAACGGGTTAATTTATTTTTAGTTTTCCACCGGTTACCAAAAAGTATCGAATATTCAAACATTTTTGAAAACCGAATTACTTTTATACGACCAAGCGAATAATTATAGCTCAAAGCAAATTTAATTAAAATCTGCGTGGCGTATATCGATATACCAATAACTCGATCGATGTTTCATTCAATATCTATCAGAATTTTATAGTTTTGTAATTAATATAGGTACTTTATTTTAAAAAGTAATCCGTTTTGCTTAAAAAGAACATATTTTTATTAAATAATTAATTTATGTAAGTGCACTCGGTTAATCGGATCTTTTATAGTATTTGTAACCGCATACAGATTCTAAAATGTTATCAAATAATGTTAGAATTTGATAGCTGGTCTTTGGAAAAGGTCAAGTAATTATAAACTATAATGAAAATGTAGATAATAATGGCAATAAAGATGTGGAAAATAAAGCGGTTAAAATTAATCGTTATGTCAATGTTTTTGGAATATATCGATCGATCTGGTATTTAGCCACTCGTCTCGAGGATATTCATTTAGAACGCCAATTTGTACTTTGTCTATATGGAAAAGTAACAAAATTTGATCAATCTAAAGGTGACATCTGACAAAACGTGAATAATTTATCACCAGAAATTTCAAGAGAGGTTTCAAGTACTATAAAATGAGCCCGAATGTACGTCAACTTCATCTGACGATATTAATTGATATTTATAATACTCACGATTGATTGATATAAATACAAAATCTAAAAGTCAGAAGAGTCTAGAGACGCTACTGGAGTAATTACCGGACACTGTATCCTTGAAATCAAATTCCGTTTAATTTTCGAACAAAGTTAAAATAGATATCTAGATTCTATTGGCAATTGTTAAACCGCTGGATTACCATAAAACTAAATCTGAAGTCAGAACAATGTTTATGTTAGTGGGCCTACCTTAAGGAGGGAATAGGTTTAAACATTTTTTTTTTTTAAATGAATGCATGGTATCTCAAGAATGTTGTGTTAAAATTCAAGTCAAGTCAATCGGAGCAAAATTGACGAAGTTATGACTATTTTTATACCTATCGTTTATAACGTTTCATCCCAAATTTTTTAGTGTTCAACATTTTAAGGCGTTTTTCCTACAACTCATGTTTTCAAAGTCGGTGTCCCTCATAACTTCAAAACTACTGCACCGATCGTATTGAAATTTTGAACACCATTTCTGTACATAATTTACGAGGTAACGCTAGTTTTTTTCAAATTTGTTAATATTTTTCATTTTACATTTTTTTTTCATTTTTTTTCGCAAAAAATTTCGTTTTTTCCTTCAAAAATTGAAAAATTGAAATTTCGAAAAACCCCCCAGCGTTACCCGGGCAAAGCGATTATCTAACGATATAATTTTAATCTTTTGATTTCAGATGATCCAGCACCGATTATGAGGGACACTGCAATTCAACTTTTTTCCGAGACGTTCCAGAATAATTGCTGCCATTGCCGTATTTTTTCATATTTCTCCATGAGAATTCCACACAATATTCTTCAAATGTCATACTGTAATATACGATTGGTGTTAGTAATTAGATTTTAACTGTTTCATAAAAAAATCACAAAATTGCGCCTTTTTTTACACGAATTAACCCTATTACCCCCTTAATAGATTCTATATTAATCTACTTTAGTTTAACTTAAGCTTAACTTACTTAAAATAATTTTTTTTTTTAATTTAATTACTTATAAAAATAGTTTAAGTCAAATCTAAGCTATAACAGCTATGAAAATAAATGCATCAAGAGGCGCAAATAGAGTTCCTAAACAGAGGTACCTACACCGTACCAATACACATCATATGTATCATTATTTATCTTAAAAAACATATTGAAAATATCGGAAGTAAATATGTAACTAAGTAAGCTATCGCGATAGAAAGTCAAAGGCCATTGTTTGATTGTGTCTTTCAAAACCTATAGTTAGTACTTGTACATATGAATATATCATGAAGACATAAGCGTACACAGATTTAACTAGCATTTAATATTTATGTTGACGATACTAAATATAAATGTGTACGTTTTTCAAACTTTATGGGCAATCATAAGTTATGAGTTGGTCTATACGATGTTTATTTCGGTTCGGTCGGTTTGTGACGCTTGTTTATGCTGCAGTGTTTACTAAGTACCTACAAATAACATATTACAAACAAGTTGCTACTGTTCATCAGTTGTTTTCTTTACTATTTATTTTTTGCGGTTAGTTCTTCCTCTCTTTTGTAGTTGTAACTACAAAATTTGCATAAAAATAGTCGCATTATTTGTTGTTTTCTTTGCTATATGTAAGTTGACAAAAGGTCTCATAATTGCATGATTTAAGATGCTATTCATGTCGATGGAACATGTATGTATGAGAGAGCGCCACATTACAACAGAATGTTCTTATGCTGTGATGCATATAAAGGGTTATCCATTTTACGGTTTCAAAGGTAAATGTAAATAAAACACATATAAAATATTTTTTATCATGATATTTCTTTTTTATTATAAAGTTTGAACGTTGACATTATGTGTGAAATACTACATCATTTAAATGACCACCACGCGAATTGTTGCAAGCATCGATTCTTTTGAGGTAATTTTCGACCACTTTTTGACACATATTGGGCGGTATCTCAGCCATAACGTGACGAATGTTGGTTTTTAGGTGCTCAAGAGTTAAAGGTTTATCTGCATAAACACGGTCTTTCGCGTAGCCCCACAAAAAAAGTCAAGCGGTGTCAAATCGCATGATCTTGGTGGCCACTTGATATCGCCACGACGAGAAATTACGCGGCCAGAAAATTTCTCTTGCAATAAAGCCATATTCGCTCGAGGTGTGTGGCATGTGGCACCGTCTTGTTGAAACCACATATTCTCTAAGTCGTATTCTTCAATAGCAGCAAAAAAAGTCGGTTATCATATGACCATAACGCTCCGAATTGACGGTGACAGTCGTTCCATAGTCGTTTTCGAAGAAGTAAGGTCCAATCACACCTCCGGACCAAAGAGCGCACCAAGAGCGTGGATGTAGTGGCCTCTCTTCAATTACTTGAGGATTCTCAGAACCCCAAATACGACAATTTTGTTTGTTAACATACCCACCGAGTGAGAAATGTGATTCGTCGCTGAAGAAAATTTTGTTCGAAAAATCGCCGTCCACCGCCTGTTGTTCAAGCACCCATTCGACGTATCTACGACGTTGTGAATGGTCAGCTGGCTTCAGTTGTTGTGTGAGCTGGATTTTATATGGATGTAGGTGTAGATCCAAATGCAAAATACGCCATAATGTGCCGTAAGACAGTCCTAATTCCTGAGAACGACGAGGAATCGACACATTCGGGTCTTCGGCAACACTTTCACTTACAGCAGCGATATTTTCGGTGGTAAGAGCGAAACGATGTCCTTACAATATCTGTAACCGATCCAGTCTCTTCATATTTCTTCACAATTTAGCCAATTGCTTGCGTAGTTGGACGATTATGTAAACCATAATCTCCTCTTAAAGCACGATATGTGGCTGTGGCAGAATCACCATTTTTGTAGTAGTTTTTTACAATTTTAATGCGTTGTGCGATAGTTAAGCGATCCATTTTCGCAAATGTCAGACTTTGAACTGAAAAAGAACGAAATTGTTTTAACAACTCAGTTTGACAGATGTCGAATTCTAGCCCTATTCTTTTGATACCGCGAAATGGATAACCCTTTATGATATACACATATATATGGCTAAGGTGTAAGATGAAGGGTTGTGTTTTGTAATAATAGAGTGCGGCAAAGTACAAAATAAACTTCGGATAATATATAGCGAAAGGTGAGCCTTTGGTTGGTTTCTTTTTTTTTTTTTTATTAAATATTATAAGCTTTCCTTCATCTTTAATGGATTAAAGATGTCCGTTTAGAGACACTTTCAAGCCGATGCTACTTTGAGTTAAGCAGGCAAATGAAAACTCGAGTCATCTGTCGGAGAACAATGTGTGTCCTCACTTGAAGCACAGAAGCTTGGACATCCCAAGCATCCCATAATGGCATACCATAGCAATACAAAGAATTGTCCATATTAGGGAGGGATTTGAATAAAATTATTTCTCGTAATTTACTCTGATATAGTTTATGCTTGGTTTTTTTTATAAATCTTTTTATGAAATCTTTTCCTCTGGAAATAATACTATAGTTTCGAAATAATCGATTGTTTAAATAGAAGCCAACATATGGGCTACCTTTTATATTGTGATGGCGTTTATGTAACTAAAAATAAATAAATATGTGGCACTTGTAAGCCGCGAAGGGCGCTTTGGTCGAGCTTTTCACCCAGTACTGTTGTGCGTGTTAAATTTTGGACAGTATTAGAAGGGACCTACTTACCTACTTTAGTCTTATTCTGACAGAGTTCTTTTAGAAGCTTACACAATGCAAACTGTTACTGCCGGAAGAATTGCAAATTGCTTGGTGACAGGCGGACACCGCTCGAAAGAATAATATATGAAATATATGATATGAAATGTATGCTTCAGTCGGGGATTGAACTCACACCCTACAGATCAGAATGCCAACGCACTAACCACTGACTTACGGCACCCACTATGTAACTACATTTACAAATTGTCTACTCATATTGGCTGCTGTGAAATTACTAACTACTATATGTTCTATATGTAAATGTTGACAATTAATAATTGTCATTGCAAAATTTGTTAATGTGAACCTGTGATGATACACGATGAGTAGCTAGCTTACTGTACTGAACGTATTTGAACGAATGTATATGTGTATGATAAAAAGATAACGTACTCTATAAAATTGTTAATTTTACAATTTAGTTACACAAAATGATATATCACCGAGTAGGATGTGTTTAATAAATCGCTCGCTCTCATCCTACTCTCATATAATAACTAAATGTCATGTATTATTATTTAACCTAATACGGTTCGTTCTCATTTTGAAATATGAAACATAAGTAATAGTTTGACTGCAAAGATACTCGTACCAATACAACAACTTTCAACTTGAAAATAAATTTTCTGGTTGAACAGTCAATCGCGTTAAAAAAAAAAAATAAAAATCGCGTTTAGTCATAATAAAAATATAGACGATTTTACTAGTAGCCATAGACTTTTTGATGAAATTAATAGATTGATATATAAATTTGAATTTGATTTTTTTCATCTCTGATAGAAGAATATAAAAAATTGAACAGAAATGAATTGCTTTATTTTTAATACAATCCTCATGATATTTTCTTCTTTTATTACTGTTCAAAAGATCAAAGATTCATATTCATAAATCAGTAATAAATATTTGCATCCATTTGAATTTATTATTTAGTTGATTGTTGTACTTTTTTTATTTTATTATTGTTTTCAGTGCAAAAGAAATCCGACAAAATCTCTAATAAATTCATTATTTTACAATTGCTACTGGTTATGAGCGAAAAACAATTTGCATGCAAGTTTTACGATAGTAAACCGCGGAAATATTATGCTATATGTTTATGTGTATATATTTTTTTGGAATAGCTACCTATTCTTACAGAAACGTACGAGTACGAGTGTGTACGTATGTATCTCGTGAAGATTGTTGGCAATTATTAAAATGATAATTGCACAAATCTGGCTATCAATGCGAAACCATCGCAAGGACCCCAACAATAATAATAGCATAAATACCATAGAAAATAGCCTGCTATCAATGTAAGTCAGAGGGAAGGCAAAAAAAAGAAGGAGAGAGAAAGAGAGATCAATTGGTCAACAAAAGTTACAGTTCAAACAAACGATTGGTATAAACACAATTGCTATAGCTATGTGCCTACAGCTTATGCCATTGTATGGGTACTAGAAAGAAGCAAAACAGCACACACAGGCACACACATAAGCATGTTTGTAATTTTATTAAGCAAACATTTCAACTCTCTAAACTGGACCAAATGCATTGAATTTAACAAACATCAGTACCAGTAACTACATATACGAAACAACAACGAATAGCTGGCGTTGACAATTTGGTAGTATTAATTGAAAAAATAAAAATGAATAGTAAGTAATTCGTATGAACAGCTGTAAGTATGGCTAGCAAAATACCAACAACAACAGACAACAACTGAAGTTACTTGATACACCACTACCGCGAATCTATTTACAATATTGCCCATGAGAAATTCGGTATTGTATTACTGCATTACATTGTCATCTGTGTTACCTCAAAAACACGCTTTGTTAGTTGAGAAAATTATGTAATATTTACTATGAGTCTTCTAATTATTTTCCAGTTTGCAAATTTTTAAATATCAGGTCAGTCTATAAGTTCGTGTTTTTTTTATAGTTTCACAGTAGGCGCTTTTTGCGTACAGAAAATGATTCGTGAGAGATAAAGGAACTATTTTTGTATAAATGGTTTTCCAAACTCCGAAGTGGTGTTTGTGGCATTAAGGATGCCCCACGCTCTGGTCGTCCTGAGGTCTTTAAATCCGACGCCTTGCTGGAACTCGAATAAGCTGAGCCAAGTTTGACAGTCGATATGATGGCTGGAAGGTTAAATTCATCACATGAAACAGTTTACTGACACCTGGTTCAATTGGGCAATGTTTCAAAGCTGGGAAAATGGGTTCCGCATAAACTTTCTGTCGCAAACCGTCAGTAGAGAGTGAATGTGTGTTCTCAGCTTGAAAATGAGAGTTTTTTGAACCGTATTGTTATAATAATCATGTTCGCAAACACCAGTGGTTAGATAAAGATGAAACATCAGAACCAACCCCCAGAGATGGCCTCATGTTGGTGGGATATGGCCTGTATCATTTATTTTGATCTGCTGGAACCAAACCGAATGATCACAGCTGATTATTATTGCCATCAACTATCCACACTGAATGAAGCTATTGAAAAAAATCGACCGTCTTTAGTCAATAGACTCAAAGTTTTGTTTCACCACGACAACGCAAGACCGCATACCGCAAGACAGACCTTAGGCAAGCTAATGCCCCATCCACCATACTCTCCGGATATTGCACCTTGCGATTATTACCTTTTACGCGGATTTCGGTCCCATTTAAGTAATAAGAAGTACACCTCAAAAGAAGAAGAAGAAGAAGAACAGGGAATTAAAAATTTACCTAAACATTGGGAAGACATTTTAAATAATGCATATTAATATATTAATAAATACTGAAAACTTCTTTTTTACTTATTTTAAAACCACCTAAGAAAAACGCACTGCTAAATAATCGACGAAAACAGCGGTTAATCGCTTTCGGGTTACTGAAATGACAGCGCTAGTTTGGAGATAGTTTGGGATGTACCGATTTGGGGCCAGAAAAAATCAGATTTTAGAATTTCTGTTTGTTTTCTTTTTTATAATTGCGCATGCCAAATAATGCAAAACTGTGAAGATAAGCATGTATGAATATTGTTCGATATGTATTGCGACAAATATTCAACTTTTTTTTTTATTGCATTTCCAAATTTGTGACAAAACAAACAGAATTTTCTAGTTTATTTTATGCATATTAGAGGAAAATTAGAAAAAATTAGAAAATATTTGCCTGATGATTGAGTTGCAACTAAGTTTCATTGTAATCTTGCTATAGTGAATGAAGTTATCCAAAAACATACAACGAAAGTCGCTGTCTAAGCTCTGCTTCGCACGTACTTTTTCAATACTAGATTATTGAAAATATATTCAGAATTTTGAATTAGGAGTATTTTTCAATATATTTCATATCATTTTCATCACATTAAAACTTCTCAACCTACCTATAATTGTATTTATAGTGGGAGCTAGCAAACACTGCGTGTTACAAATTGTTGTTGAAATGTACAAAAAAAAAAAAACAAAAAACAAAAAGGCCAACAACAAACAATAGCAATTGATAAAATTATTGTTTCGTAAATACGTAAGCGATTAGCAAGCAAGCGTTATTGTAACGATGCCAAAGGCCAGCGCATAGTTAGCGTTTTAAGAATGCGTAACGAAAACTGGATATATCGCAAATATGTGTGAGTGTGTGTGTGTGTGTGTGTATAGGAATATGAACCCCATGTGGTCGACATGGATTCATACATATATTATTACAGAGATTAACTAACAGGCTGGTTAGCTGAATGACTGCCTAATCGGTTTGTTAAGCTGTGCTAAGAAAGCACGCAGCATTTACTGGGTACATATTTATGTATGTATAGTGATTGAAATCACCACAGTAATAACAATAACAACAACAATAACAACAACAACAACAAAATAGCAACACAGTAATAAAATATTGGTATTGAAATGCAATACAGTAGCTGAAAATACAAACGAACTTATAAAAGCTATGGTTGGCGCATGCGCAAATGGTCATACATTTGTGGACTTACACTCGTATCTGCATATGATGATAGCCCTAAACACAGCATTTCATTACATACATATGTATGTTGCATATACCTTAGATATGATGATAGCAATATTGTAGAAAATCTTAGAACACCAACTGGGCACTGAGCTTGTAGTGTAACTATGGATGATGATGATGATGATGATAATACAATAAATCGCAAATAATTTGCATTTCAAAGTGAATTTATTTCAATTTTATTTGAAATTAATTGCAAATAACTTTCCAAAAGATTGTTTTGTGAACTGCTCAAGAGGCAATATGCATAGAATGTGCTTATAAAGGGTGACTCGTTGTATGAATGAGTGCGTCTGTCCACTTTTCTTGTAATGCCTTCGACTCAATAAAATAATAAATATTTGGCACTTAAAGCCTCAAAGGGCGCTTTGGCCGAGCTTCTCTTCCATTACTGTTGTGCGTGTTATATTTTGTACAGTATTAGAAGGGACCTACTTATCTTAGCCGGTTCCGAACCACTGAGCTACGGCACCAAATTCGACTCAATACCTTCATAATATTCAAAACAGATCTATTAGAGGATATGATGAAGTTGAGGATTTGGTATTTAGGGATTATGTATGATTTCGTTTTGTGGATTCCGTAAACATATTTGTTTATAAACCACATCTACCTCCCATACAAAAGTATGTTGTTGAATATGTGTTGTCACACTTTGTGCGCGAAAATATTAAGTTACCAAGCTTAAGTTATCTAGCAGAAACTAAAGTGAAAATGTGAAAGTGTTTGAAAATTGGAGTTATCATATGAAAAGTACGCTTATCTCAAGCACAAATGTTGATTTTTAGCAAAGAAGCTCCAATATTACCATAATTAAGCTATTCAAGTATTATTTCGTTCATATAATCTTCAATCAGTAGTCTTGTAACTAAAAAGCATTATTCAAGACGTTCCATATGTGTGAGTTAGGTAGCTTTCGTAAATAATTTAACCTACTGTCTATATACAAATACTAAATAGATATAATTAGATATATATATACCATTCCTATATTTAACAATTTTTATGTATACAAGTTTATTTGAATCACATTTACGCATGTGCGCAAACAGCAGTAGAACAAGACGAATGTAGTTATTTTTGTACTCGAATCAGCATGTTACATTTTACAGTGTATCTGTATGTGTAATTCTTTATTTACATAGTACATGCTTGACGGTGGCGCCTTACATGTTAAAAGAACCAGAAATAAGAGTAACAAACAATGTAATTGCCAAATAACAACAATCAATTTGGCAAGTCGAACAAATAAGGCATTAGAATTTAAAAACACTCACACAATCTCACACACTTTGTATAAAGGAAGAACTCACTGAATGTATGTGCTTATGTACTATTTAGGTACGTACAATGTAATTTTTATGGAGGATGAAAGAAATCTGGTATCACCGTTTGTCACATATCCCCAAATTAGTTGTAAGATTTAGTATATTCGGCAATACAAATAGTACTTAAGTATGGGTAACTTGTAACAGCAATGAATAGCATTGAAATATACTATGTAGTTTCAACTCTGTCTGTAATTGCTAATAGTATGTTATGTATATAAAAAAAAATGCAATTAATTGATAATGCAATGCAATTTTTCACCATAAATGGTAGTGAAACATTTCGGTTTGTTGCTCTAGTTTCATTTCATTCTAATCGTAAATAGACAGCTTATACTGTGTAGTTTGTCCCTAATGTGCATATATTTATTAAAGGACACAGATTCCAAAAAAATAAAAAAATAAAAATACGTCAAATAACATTTAAAAGAGTGCTTGAAAGAAAAAAGTAGTAGTTGTTGTAGTTGATAATTTTACAATCTGACTTTTATGATATTAATAGAAAAAATAACTTTTAACGTGTTAAGGTATTGCTCAAAATTAGTCAATTATGAGTTCTGAACTGATTTTGGACTTGCATTGATATACATCTGGCAGTTTTAAAATACAAATCAGTATATATGTACATATTATTTTCCATATATAATTTCTTCCACAAATCCTATCCACCTCCACCTTTAAAATACGATTATTTATTTATATAAAAACTATCAAAAACTGAATGTAAATTGACTATAAATTATCATACACATAAAATATAAAACATTGTGTTATTGAAAGGCTACAAAAAAGAGAAGTACTCGTTTTCATCACCATTTAGATCATTTTCAGATCAATTTTAATATCCTTTACAAACTGAACAACGAACAATGAACAAAAAAATGGAAAAAAAGAAAAAAAAAGCAAAAAAAAAAAAAAAATCAATCAAGAAAAAATAAGAATCCCTTTAAAAATATGCATTCGAAAAAGCGTCATGTGTTTGCAAATGAGAATGTATTGTTGTGTCATTGGCAGCAAAAAGGATAACAACATTTTAAAACAACAATATAAAGAAATTCGAAACGAAAAATCATTTTTAAAGAAGGACAAGAAAATCCAAACAGAAAGAGAAAAAAAAGAAAGAAATAATAAAAATGCAATGACGACAGCCGGCACGCGTCCAGGTAAACGATGATACTATTTGCTTGTATTTTATTCAATGTTTGAGGAACAACTGCAAGGAAAAAAAAAACACTCACACAAACACAATAAAGAAGATGAATATAAAAATAACATATAAAGAAAGATGCAAAAGTCAATTTGTATTTAAAGGACATACGATAGGTAGATTTCACCAAAAGGTTAATAACCAGTCCATTCCTATGGGCAGCAAAAAAGCCAAGTGCTCAAAATTGTGGTTGTTGGAAATTGAAATCACAATAACAGCAACAACAACAACAACAGTCAAACACAAACAGCAAAAAGCTTTTATCAGAAAGGAAGTTCAGATGCTTCGATGATAAATATCTCAAGTATGTATGGATACAAAATATCTCATCGATTCGATCAAATTACAGTTCCGGTGGAAGAGAATATGTTGGTAGTTGGTAGAATACATGACATCATAGAAGCAGACACGTACCAGTAGAATCATTTTTAATTGACTGGAAATAAAATGTAACTGTAAACTCATTGAAGGAAATAAAGCAGAGTCCCAAAAAAAAAAAAAAAGATTTTATTCTCTCTTCCACTGCTGCTAATGATGATGATGATGATTATCATATTGGATTATTTAAAAAAAAAATAATTAAATTTATCATCAACATGTGCGTATAATGAGATGATTCATTGTACTCGACAAAACATTTTGATCTTATTCATATACAAATTAACTGTCCTCTTTCCGTAGTTACAGTAGGCTCAATAATAATGCGATCGAATAAATTGTACGACAAAAATGTTAATATCAGATGGGAATTGATTTTTCATAACAAAAATAACTTTTTCAAGACGGGCTCTGTATACGTGAAACGCCCTGATAATCAAATTGGGCCTTAGAAGGGCGAATGGCTTTGTAAAGGAGTGGACTCAGCTTTTGTTAAGGCAATACAATAATGTTCCTATTGGCAAAAACAATCTACTAAAGACAAACAACAAACGATTACAAAAAAAAAATTTTTTTTAAATAAATTTAAATTTAATTTACGATATCCTTTTTCCAGACCATATACAATGATCATGCTCTATTTGAAAATACTGTCTCAATATTCATATTTCTGCTTCTCCGTGCATTGCAGACTTTGCTCATTCCATGGTTCATGCAAACATAACAAGGATAACATATGTTAAGAAAAGCCGACAACAGGATCATACCCTCTTAGCTTCAATAAAATACGACGAGTACGAGCATTTGAAGACATACATACGTACGAGTTAAACAACTGACGCTGAATTGACTCTTACATTCTTCTTGTTTTGTAGTCGTTGTTGTAATTATAATTCTTGTTGAGTAAAAGAGGATATTATTATATATTGGTATTGGTTTATTCGATCGAGTATTTGAGATGTACTTAAGACACCTTATGTCCTGATATAATTACCATGATAGTGTTATAAATACACATATTTATATTACAAAGCCATACACATACCTAAATTATGTATACTGCATATTACGATTGTAAAAGAAATATTGTTCATTTGAATGGAAAATTTTAAGTAATAAAAATAGATGATTGAGATCAAAATTAAAAGATCGCTCAAAAATATGTTCAAACTGATCATCAGGATATTATTTCAGAAAAATGTAATCATAAATATATCAAACAACTTTGAACATAGATTATGTCTGACATTTACTATCCACTATGTTATATGTAATTGGACACACAGTCAATAAGTAGGTTTTCATTTTAATTTATTATAACGATACTTACAAAATGATAATAATGAATGAATCTGCTTTCGTAATAATTTAATATTACACTAAACAAAAAAAAAATACTGTAAATTAAATCAAAGGAGAATAGTTGAGCGCCGCGGGATGTTCTTCATAATGCACAGATAAGCCTTAAACAAACCTTTCTGTAATGAATCTTATAGACTGAATACCCGTAAACGGCAGTCTAAGCTCATTCCCTATGTTTTCAAAGGTTTCCAAGGTTGCCTTCAATGAGCCGCATGCTTTGCCTTTTGTTCTTTCGATGTAACACGTACTAGGTGTAATCAATTGCCATTCCACAGGCAGTACTTTTCCTTATTACGTAGACTCCATTCTTCAAAATTGGGACCAATGTGTGACCATAAATATTTGAGAATATAAAAATCACTATCTCTTGTGGGGAGCAAAGAATTCCTGTGGAGAGTACATCGATGAGTACTGAATATTTTGATATTATAAACAAACTTGCTAAATAGAAAATTATGAAGGGAGCATAATTTTCATTCATATTTCCGGTTGTATGAGACAAAAGAAGATATCATTGGTCGGCTTTGATCAGCTGTTACTCGATGTTCCTTTTTCGCAGGTTACCGCAAACATAGGGACTCTTTAATTCATACTTTCATAACTTTGTCGTTGGCTTAGAGCTTCTAAACTATTTGCGAAAATCAGAGTATTGCAAACTGCTAAAACCAAAATAAAGCAAGTCCAGAGTTGACAGCAGTGCACCAAAATAATGGAAAAATTATTCACATGATAACAGTATATTTACATTAAAACTCCACTTGCTCGAAGACAGTTACAAAAGAAAATCGGATTGGAGTTATCCCTAAAAAATATCCGTTGGAAATGATAAAATTAAGCGTAATTGGACAAACTATTGGTTAAGTGTATATAGGGTTGATTAAGGTTGATAACGAATCTCATGCATTTACATGGAATGAGATGGAAGTATGGCAACATTCGAATATTTGTAAATTGCAAATACTTATGATTTGTGTTCAAATTTAACCTTTGCATAAAATGGATAACATATTTGCACCGAACTATAGTGTGCCAACTTTTGCTTAACCAATGGTTAACCATTAGTGCGTTAACCATTGATGGCAATCGCCATAGACCTTAAGGGTAGCAAAACAAAAATAGTAGGATGATGAATATGAAGTAGCATTAGCGATGCAATCAAAACATATGGATGTGTTCAGTTCCAATTGATGGTAAAATGAAATCATTCCATCGATGACCGCTATCAAACTGACATGCACCAATGCATCATTCACTTTCATTACATTTTCATCCCCCCAAAAACATATGGAGGTACGCGCATAACGTATAATAGGTTATAACTGCTTTGTATATATTTTGGTATAAATTTTTGTATTATTCAATGTTAGTTTCTTTCCTTACAAATCCTGTTTCGCATCCAACCGACTTTAAAAACCAAATCGAAAACGTATAAAATTGTATTTTCTTGTCTTATCCTTCTTATACGTTTTATTTTTCTTTGTATTGTTTTTAAAATATATGTACATACATACATATATAGCTACATATAAAGTATGTCCTTCCAATTTACTAGCTGCTGTGACTATTGATGCACCTGCTCTTTTTGTGTGTCAGTCAGTACAAGTAGACGAAGAAGTGTTTTGTAAGTAAGCGATTAAATGAGCGAACGCGAACGCGTGCGGCAAGTCAACCACAACAATCAACTTATTATTGTCTGTTGTCGATGTTTGTGGATGCAAGGATGCAAGGTAGGATTTTGCAACAACAACAAAAACGAAGAAAATACAAAACAAAATAAGAAAAAAATTAAATCGCTGTTATTTTTATTGTTGTTGTTGTTGTTGTTGTTGTTTAAAGTGCAGTTGTAGCAACCGCAAGTAAAAATGTTAAATCATCAATACACACTACTATACTATGTATATACATATGTATATATACATATGTTTATATACAACTGTATACAACCAGAGCAACATCAGCAGCACTTAAAGCAGCATTACTGAGAAAGATTTTTTAACCTTTCAATGCATAAAGATGAAGATGAATAAAAAGAAAATAATAATGGTAAAAACATTAAAGGATCAGCAGATGCATCCATGCAGTTGGCAAAAAGCGTGCCAATCTGCCAACCGCAGCAATCGCATGTACGTATGTAGCTACATAAATCTATATACGCATACGCATGTGTACATACGAGTAGTACGATTACACATAGAGGCACACATTTTACAGCTTTAAAGCACTTTCGTTTATTTTACAATTTTTATGATTATCTGCTGCGGTTTCTGGTTCTTTGGCATTCATCCATACAAACATATTTACAATATGTAAAATCAATACTCAGTGGTAGTAGTACTTGTTGGTACAGTGAGAACGAATATATGTATATTTATTAAACTTTGAAACTATATTCGCATTGGCAAACTTCTTAGTTGACTTACGATATTTAAGTTTCGCCAATGGCGGTCTTTCCAAGTACTGTTGTCTTCTAATCCAGAAGTACAGAGACCCTGTGCTGCTGCGACTGAACATCTTCCCATTTGATATAATATTATGCAACGAAAATACAATAAAATATGAAGAGCAATTTTTAGGACTCCATTTTGATCCCTCAAAAATTTTCTAAACATACTTTCTGGGCCTTTGTTGTTTTGCCATATAGTTATTGATACTACATAATTATGAGGTCAAGGGGCGCGCGGCTTCTTCGAATCCGAGAGTTTTATGAAGCAGAAGTACCGTAAAATGATTTTCTTTCATTATTTTATATGAGTGTTTACTGTATGTTGGTTTTTATAGTGGTGGTCTTTCAAAAATTTTGACTTTTTCAGCATTTGTACAAATATTACAGATAACCGTTATGTTTTTTATTGCAGTAATCCTCATTGTAATTGTATAACTGTCAATGATATTTTAGGTTTTATTGATACAAACTTGCGTTTTCTTTTTTCTTTTTTATCACATAATTTTTGACAGATTTTTTATAGCAATTATAATAATTACATTTAAAACATAATAATAATAATAAAATCAAAACAAGTTTGATCATATTTTCCAGACGACGAATCGGTCGTGCTTCAACCACGTGCCATTGTGGCATTATACATGTTTTTTTCGACATTCGGTTTTTTTTTCGCTTTTACATGTTGTTTGTAGTGGCGTGGCGTTGTTGTGGATACGTGCATATTAAATGCAGCTTGCATTATAGTTGTTGCTGTTGCATCATTATGAGATATCTACATATCGTATATATGTGAGTATGAATATTTCTCGTGAGTGTGTGTGTGTGTGTGTAGACACTGATCATGTTTATAATCACCTACCAGATTGAAGTAGCTGATGATATGGACGTTGAGATGTGGACAGAAATGGAGATGTAGGGGTAATGTTGTTCAGTCTCTTGTCTCTGTAATATTTATATTGAGACACTCTTAATTATAAAGAATGAAAAATGAAAGCATTTAATTTTTACAATAAAATAAAGTGAATTTAAAGAAGTACGCCAGCAAAGAACAAGAAAAAATTGCAAAGAAGTTCTCTTTTCAAATGTTTTCAAAATTATGTTTTGTAAATAAATTATGAAGATCCTCAAGAATATTTGAACAAAAAATTAAAAATACAGCTATCGAGCTAACACGGCGTATGTTTCGTTGATCACAGAACAGTCATAGTTGAAAATGGGCATAATTGGATGAATTTGACAGAAGTATGATATTAAATGTGTGTTTCGAGATTTGATGAAGGAAAATATTAAGATATCAAGCTGAAACTTAGTAGTCACCATTATAGTTACCAACTAAAGGGCATATGCGAAAATAGACTGAATCGGATGAAAACTACACCCACCTCTCATACAATAGTATCTTTACGAATGTATATTTTTTGGTTTTGCACATGAAAATATTATTTATTATTTATTATTTTTATCATCGAGCAAATTTTGGTGAAAATGGCTACAATCTAATGCGAACCAGACCTACACTCAGTACAATAGAATTTTTTTCGAAATTATAATCGATGTTAATGGAGCTCAATTCAATAAAATATTAATTTAAAATAATTTTTGTAAATTAAGTGAACATTAAATAATTTTTAAAGTTTAATGCGTTACTATATTAATTTATAAAATGTTAGAGCTTAATTAATGTAATATTGCTGATTTAGTTTTGGAATTATATTCTATTGTTGACATTCTCAATATATTTGAAATTATTTATTTAGTAATTTTGGAATTGGACTTATTTTGGCTTTAACCGATTTTTAACTCATTTTTACGTTATTTATTTATATGTACAAAATTATAGTGAAATATAAGATCTATCAAAATGCCGATTCTAACTTTGACTATAACTACGGGGCATAGTACTTAGATTTACTTTGAGCTTACAACTTAAGTCTCATACGCCATTTTATGATTTATAATATTTACGCCATTTTATGATTATAATATTTACATAAATCAATATCTAATCCTTTCAGTCCAAATTTAAAGATGGCCAATCATATGCCAATCATTCTTTTCATGCGCTACTCCCACGTCTTCATATTATTTCAGTTGCTCGAATGCTTGTCGTAACATCTGATTGCATAATGCGGCGTACGGGTTTATTTCCACAAGCTGAAAACAGACAAACATAAATTAGAAATATTAACTAATACTAATTTCACTTTATAGAAATAAGAAATTTCTCCCACGTATGCATTTTCTACAGAAATAATCTTTAATCAAATTTTGGAGCAAATAAAAAAGAATCATTTTTAGTCCGCTCCATTTAAATATCAAATAATGTAAATGTTGGAGTGTAAACTCACTTGCTGTTTTGCAAATTGACTACCCAATTTTGCCGCCGCTTCAAAATCTTCTCGTGCAGCATCAACATTTTCACGTTTCCTAAACAATACTCCTCGCTGACAAAGAGCGTGACATTTTGTCTTCAATTGCGTGGTGCATAGCTCTAGCGATCTATTCAAATCAGTAAATGCATCTAGAAAGAGAGGAGATAAGAGACGATAAAAATGCAATCCGAACAATGCAGCATATAGAGCATTTATTAAATTGTGGTGAAAAATAAAAACATATTCACCAGTGCTATTTTATGTACAAACCATTGTTTTATCTCATACACAAACCATTTCCTTTTTAAATTTTTTTGTTATTTGGATAAACAATTCGGATAAATCGTTATTGTGACTGGCAATACAATACATACCATCATCACGATCAGCTAAACGTAATGCTTGTGCACGATTATTATAAATTGATGCACGTTGTGGTGTGATAGCTAAAGCCTGTTCGAAGAGCTGCAGTGCTTCAGTCAATTGTTGTTCTTCGGCTAATTTAATTGCGCGCACTTCCAATTCTTTTGATTGTTTTATAGCATCTGCATCGTATTGTTCCTCTTCAATGTCGATTAGATTTGCATCATTACCGGGATCAATTGCATTTGGCATCATCGCAGATGTCATCTCCAAAGGATTAAAGATGTTCTTAAGTACCTCCTGATCATGTTTACTTAGACAATCAGGCGTTAGAGAGTGTGACATTTTGTATATTTTGAATTTTACAATTTTTCTGTCTTTGTTTCTCTTTTTCTTCGCACTGGTGGTATTTCTGGTTCAAATGCGTTTTAACACAAAAAGCGACAAAGTCAAACTATATTATCTGATAGATACTTTTGCACTTACAGGTGTATTTACGCGCAAATTGATATTATGCAAATGATGCGGATAAACTGGTTATTTATATCAGAATTGTTTTTATTTTGAAATTATTGAAATTCACATTTTTATAAACACATGGTATACATACACTGAGAATAATTTCTTATTAATATCTGTTTTATCACCAGATTATTTGTGCCGATGACTCTTATATGTTTACAAAATGTGCTTGATAGTGCTTGTATTAACTGCACGTTGTTATTTGATAGTACATTTTCAACATGCCCCATATGACGCGGAAGACTCTAAGCTTTACGCCAGGGCAGAATGCTTATAGATAATATAAATCCTCCGGCATTGATTGTATGGTTAATTTGGGCCAATAATCAAAATTTCACATGTCTAAAAAATATTGAAAAATATCTATTTTTTTGCGTAATCGCTTAATATACGAGTTTCGATCAATAAATATACATATTAGGAAAGAAGTCGCAAGTTTATATTGATTAAACGGTTCTGACAATTCTTTAAGCTCTCCGAAAAATATGATTTGTCAAATTCTGTAAAATGCGCTTCTGTCGCGAATTTTTCTCTTTCGGATCATATTTGCATATTTGTTGGAGATGGAAAAAGGTCACAAATAAAACTATTAACAAAAATTTAATTTTTTAAAAACATTTTATTCATTCTTTTTGGTTTGTTTTTATTAAATTTTTTAAATTTAATTTATAATTTCTCAATAATAATAATAATAATAATAATAATATTGTAATAATAGTAATAATAATAATAATCATCATCATCATCATCATACTCATTATACTCATAATAATAATAATAAACATAATCATAATAATAATAATGATAATTTTATTAATCATATTGGTAATATTTATATTTGTAATATTTTATTGTTTTTATTAGTTTGTGTATGTATGAAAATAATGATATTGTTATTAATTAATTCAATATTTTTTTATATATGTACGAGTACTTATAAGTTTAATATTTTCATCATTTATGCAGTTTTCTTTGACTTGTATTATATTCTTCTTCTTCTATTTATGTTTTCAGTTAAATAATTCAGTAATAATTAATACTAATTAATTATAGTAAATTAATAATAATAATCATAATGATAATATTAAATCAGCGCTCAGTGTTTGTAATTTTTATTTTTATTTTTTTTTTTATAATTGCTATGCTAATGCTTTTCACTTAATATTTTGTTTAATTTTAATTTTAATTTTAATACAATTGTTAATAATTTTTTGTTGATTTTTTTTTTGGGGTTGTTAATAAATTTTTTTATATTTTAAATGTTTAACTTTAAAGGTTTTTAAGATTTTTTTTTTTTTGGTTTTTTCCATTTATTTTTTATGTATATATACTATATAAATTTAATATATATGCAATATACACAACTGATTTTTGTTTACTGTTTGTTTTTGTTTTTTTTTTTACACATATTTTTAAATAGCTCATTTAGTTACTGCAATATATAGCATTGTATGTATGTATGTATATACTTATATATATATTTTTACTTTTCAATGGTGTTTGTATATTTTGTTTGAGTTTCTTTTTTTGCGAAAAGAAAATAATGAAAAAATATTTCATAATTGAAAATGGAAAAATGATTTTCGAAAATTATTATAAATACCTATTTGATTTCTATTTGCATATTTTTGTATTTATATTTTACTGCACTTTTCTCGTCTTTGCTTCTATTGTTACTACTATTCTAAAAAAAAAGAGAGAAAGTGAGGGAACTAAAGGAAGGCTCTATAGAGAAACGGACTGAAAGTTAAGACCATTATGGATATGATGTACTCTTGTCATCAAAAGTGTCCTCAAACTTGGAAAAGGACTACTAAACTTGGGGAAAAAATATTGGCAAAATTGTATTGTCGCATTGAGGGCGACGGAATAAACTCTGTAGAATAAGCCAACAGTTTTTGATTTACTTCAAGTATGCGGAAACATTTAAATCACTGTAGCACGTAATACATGCATGAATTCATGTAAATGTCTATAATTGTGTAAATGTTGACCTAAAGAAAAGCGTTTAATATTTTTCATACTGTGAGAATATGCTCATGATTTCTACTTGACCTAATTAATTCAGTGGTTCTAAATTAGCATGCTTTTGTTATTCAATTATTTTTTATACTCGGAGTATTACTGTTCATTGAATTTATTTGCTAATATAATACATAGTTGTACTGGTATTAGTAGTAGTTGTAGTCGTATTTGTTGTAGTAGTTAGCAGTAGCAGTAAATTAGTGTTTCATATACTTTGTATGAGGAAAACAAGCCAAATGAAAATGTATTTAATTTCTTTTACTACTTTACTTCATTTTTGAAATTGAATTGAATTGAATTTTTACAAAGTCAACTCTCTAGGAATATTTAAAATAATAACAAAATTTTACAATTCTTACTTGTTAATCAAATTAATATATTTTGTTGAATATTAAAATTTTTATTATTTATTTAGGTGGCACGTGAGTGTTTTTTTTTAAATGTTTTTGATAAAATAGAAAAAAAAACAATGAAATTAATTATAAACGAAAAAAATCAGCTTTTTTTTACATTCTATTCGCTATATGTATGTATATGTGTATGTGTGTGTGTGTGTGTTTAATGTAATTTGTTTATTTTATTATGAATTGTGTATATAAATTCTTTAAATTTGGTGTTTTTTGGAGTTCAATATATATATGTACATATCATATAGGTAGTATATATATATATAAACAAAAAAATTATTTATGACTATTTTTTATTTAAGTTTTATAATTTTAAAGTTTCTTTTTTTTTGTGGAAATTGATTGGGATTTAAGTGTGCTATTTTTTTTAATGAATGACTGAATAATTAATATAGTTCGACAGAGGATCAAATGATATAAATTTCAGTTGACTGAACTCAAAATATGATAGTAAAGTTATATGTACATGTACAAATGTTGTTTGCACTATAGCTAATATTTCAAGATTTTGTTAGCTTTTGAAAATTATTACGGTGAACAACTCTGTGTTACTAAACTTACAGGACGAATGTGAAAGATTATTCTTGATGTGTTGAGTACATATTTAAATTAAATTAAATTAAAATTAAATTAAATTCGGCCATCAAATTAATTCCAATAGCAGAAAATAGAAAAATAAAGTAAAGGTATAAACAGTTAATAATAGAGAAGTAAACAGAGAAAAACAGATTATTTTCTTCATAAAAAAATTTCTATTTAGAGATATGAGTTTGAAGAATTTTTTTTAAAATATAAATAAGAAATAAAATGTACGAATTAAGGCTGCTCGATTAATCGTTCATTTAAAAGGTTTTGGGTAATACAAATTTCGATTAATCAAATGCTTTCAACTTTGAAAGGCTACATGTCTTTGTAGTATTGGAAAAAATATAAATATTTCCTAATAATTTCTTAATTTCATCAAAACCAGTATTCTGATTATGGGAGTAATTTCAGTTTTGATTATTATAAATCATGATTATTCGATTAATTTAAGAAAGTAGTAATCAAGTGTTTGGTTAATCGGAAGTTGTGTGATTAAACGATTAATACCACAGCTTTTGTACGAATAATAGGTAATTTTTTGTTTGTTTTATTTTTTTAATTTTCTTTTTATTTTGTTTAATATTTTTTTTCTATAAACAATTGCCTTTTTTAAACAGAATTTGTACATGTAAATATTTATTTACAACATGTTTGTTTGTGTAAATTTTTATTATGGTTGTTGTTGTTGTCTTTTCTGTAATTTATCTACATATATATTATATATTACATGGAGTATTTATGTAAGCTATCGCTTGAATTTTGTGTTGTTCTTTTTGTTGTTGCTGTTGTTTTATAATACATAAATTAAACATTTAATAGATGAGTAATGCTGAAATTTTACTTGTTGTTATTGTAATTAATAAGCTTGTTTTTTGTTTATTATTTATTGAATAAATGCATTTACCCTTTAGTTGCTTTTTTTTTGTTTGTTTTATACTAAATTTCATTTTTCATATAGAAATATTGGATTTTGTGTTTTTTTTTGCTGAAAATTGCTTTTGGATTTTTAGATTTAATTAAATTTAATTTAGCATTGCATTACAGTTTACATTTAAATAGGTACTATATATATATAAACTTGTCTTTTTATTCTTATATATTTTGTGTGTATTTGTGTAGTATGTGTGTATTCAGTTTTGTATGTATGATTTTATGGCTGTATGGTATTTTCATGCAATATACTTTAAGTTTACATATCTAGAGTTGTATTTTTCACATAGAGTTGCTATTTAATGTTAATGCTTTTGTTTTTTAGCGATATTCTATTAGGGATTCTTCAAAGTCGGTTTTAAGCAGTTTTGTAAAATTATCTCATTTATAAATTTTTTTAGCGTCCTGTTTGGTTTTCCAACATTTTTGATAGAAGCTTCAGTTATTAAATACATAGAATTTGGTTTTTTTTTTGTGTTAATATTAAGTCCGTCGTGCGATTAATCATTTAATCTAATAATCAAATTCCTAATGAGTTGATTCTCAAATTAACCAAAATGATGGATTAAGCAATATTCTGATAAATCGATTAATTGATTTATCCGAATTTTGTTTAATCAGGCTTTTTGATTAAACAATTAATCACACAGCTCTAGTATTATAATATTTCTATTAATTATTTTTAGTTTAATGAGAAATTTTCAAATGTTTATTTCAATTTTATTCAATATCTAAACGTTATAAGTGTAGCTTTTTGTTTTTTAAATTATTAATTATTTTTATTATATTTTTATTATTTTTCAATTTTTGTTTAACCATTTGTCATCAACATAATGTATGTACATGTAGTAATCGTCTCTGTGCTATCTGTCTTAGCTAGAATATATGTACTTAACTAATTTATATTAAGCCGTATGAATAGTCAACAAAATTAGCATTCTTTAATTTTAATTTCATATATTTTTACCTCCATTTGAAGTTATTAAAAACAATTTAGTTTGAGTTTTTAATTTATTTTTTTATCAATTAATATTTTACCTTGTCTTGCATTAGAATTACTGTATATATATATATATTTTCTCATGAAATTTTAGTTTATTTATTTACAAATAAATCAATTTAAAAAAAAAAAATTTATAACTACATATATATTACTATTTCATACTGTTTTTTATTTACATACATTTTTGGTGTATACTATAATTTAAATAGAGTTTTACTTATATTGCATAATATTGATAAATGAATAGAGTTGGGCGATATTATATGTACATGGTGTATTTCTACAATTTTTCAACTGGTGCTCAATAAGCTTATACCGTGGCGCCATCTATGGAAATAATAAAATATTTTTAAGAACTGCACATTTATGAACATTTTAACAATTTCGAGGGTCTATTAGGTAAGAAGTAGTAGGGGAACAAACTTAATAAAGAGTATCCTTGTTGATGATGACTCGTGGTACCTCCAGCATGAACCGGAAATACAGGAAAAAGTGGCCAGTAGTAAAAATAATGGCTAGTAGTTTGTTGATGAAAACTGGAGGATTTAAAATTCACTGATATATTAATAGATGGAACCACTGTGCAAAACTATTGAGCGCTATTTGGAAAATTTTAAAAATACACAGTGTATTTTTGGTAACATTGATTGTGTATTTTATATTGAAAATACTATTGGTAGCTATGTGTATTTTTTTTGGCATTCCGAAAAAGAATAAGTAATAAAGTAGTAAAAGCAAAAAAAGAATTAACTTCTATCAACGATTCATAAAGAAAACGTCAACAAACATAACTAAATATTTTGTTTGGTGAATAGACGAAATGCAGATGCTTTAAATAGAGTTTTGGTAATTTTGACTGATCTTACTGATACTATTTTTTATCAATATGTGAAATTAATTTCTAGTAAAGTAGTAGTTACAAAAGAATTCTTTGAAATTATATGAAAGCCATTTTCAGAATAGAATTCAAGTCAATGTTACCATATTATCGCTATTCGCTTTATTGAATTTCATAGATATATGATATACTACGTCGTATTAATAAGTTAATAAATGACAAAAAGTGATTGCTTTCCTTCACCAACATGTAGTTTAAATAATAAAATTATATAACAATTTAAAAAATGTGAGTCTATCGGATGATGTTTTAATAATTTTTGAATTTTTGTTATTTGAAAAACTTATACATATGTTGGGTGATAGAAACAGTACATATACGAGTACACTATAATAAAAAGTTTAAGCAAAGTGTTAGAAAATTCAATTTGGTCTCCCTTTTCGCTCGTCCGTCATATTCAATGTGGCACAAATTTATTTGAAAATGATTAAATATGTGTTCATATATTCAACTTTTTGGACTTTCTTGATTGTATCTTTTGCATGGAGGTTTTTTTTTTTTGTGATATTCATTCATAATAAATTAGTTTTTAGTTTTTATTTTAAATTTTACAATTATATGAATCACAAAGCATTCAAAATAATTCAATATGACTCATTTATGAAATTTGGACAATTCATATTTAGGAGTAGGTCTCATAAATGCTCATATATTAGCATAATGATCCGAAATAATAATAAAAAATAGTAATTTCGAATAATTTCGATTTGATGTAAATGAAAATAAAAAACTATATTAGTTTGTGAACAATAAAAATAAACGAATTATACACAAAACAATTAAAAAAATAAAAAATTTAATTTAATTTAGGTCTTCGGTCCAATGAACCCAATACTATTTGCTGCAGAAGTCTTATTTAATGTATAAAGCATTTTGAAATAAATTATAAATAAATATCGGTATGGTTAAGGGTTGTCTGTTGTACTGTTTCCATTGCCCATAATTTATTTATTCATCAATTTCACTGAATAAAATTTCTTCGGTGATCATATGATTCTTGGAAAATTAGTCTTAAATTTAATTGATGAATCATCGTATTTGTTTTAGAAAAATATCATACAATTAATAAATTAAATGAAATTATAAAAAATTATCACAAGGTATGCAAACAAAAAGCATTTGTTTTGGATCACTCCGATGTAGTCGAGACATTGTGTTGAGTTTCCACTATATTGGAACGACTGTCTAATTAATATAAAATGTACAATAGTGATAATGTAATAAATTAATAATAATTTTAATGAATTGCTTATTTAATTATAAAAATTAATTTTAGTTAATTTTTCTTTTGTTTTTTTTATGAGATGCTGTAATTATATGATAATAATGAGAGAGCATATAAACACATTTTCTTCTTTTCGAGTCTTTATCACACACTCAACGCTAATTTGTATAAGAAAATTTCAGAAATTATACAAAAAAAAAAAAAAAAAATTGCGAAAACTTGTAAAAATGTATGAAAAATGGTAATAAAAATGTTTAAACTATTGTTAACATTTATAACACATTGTGAATCCTTTATGTATATCATCTTTTGTTGGATTTGCTTCACAAATAATAATTTTCTGTTCTTTGCTTTCTGAAATAATGTTCATTTTAGAAAGAATTTGTATTTGATTTTTGACAATTTGTAAGAGTATACTATGTCTCACTACTACAATATACTTAAGCAATAATATATATTCAATAAAATTTCGCTCTGATGAATTAACCGAATTGAATTGAAAGTTGAAATTGTTGTTATTTCGTTACTGAACGTTTCTTTCGTTTTCATTTGATTGCAATCATATTTTTGTAATACGTACAATAGATAATTGATAATAATGATAACATTAATCGTAATAGTATTTAGTAGTAGAAATCGTAGTAGTAGTAGTTGATAGTAGTTGTAGTAGTAGCAGTAGTAGTAGTAGTAGTAGTAGTAGTAATAGTAGTAGAGTAGCAATTGATGTTGTTTTTTGTCTGATTTAACTCTTCTGCTTCTTGTTTGTTTTTGCTTGATTTTTTTCATCCAATTTATTTTTACATTTTAAACGCGTTATAGATCGCGCCCTGTCGGCTTTGCTGTTGTTTATTTATACCATATATCCTTAATGCCAATCAACCTCATTTTAAGTATCTGATTTATTATTTTTTGTGTAAGCTTCGAAATGAATAGTATTTTTTGAATGTGTGTAATGTATTTGTTTTTGTTTTTGGTTTTTTTTTTTATAACTCGTTTACCATATATGTTTGTGTGGGTGTGAGAATTTGTTGCAAATTTTTTATTTTTTATTTTCGTGCGGTGCATTAATTGTACTAAATCTTTCAAAAATTTTCTATACTTTTTTACTTTTGTTTATTATCATTATTAGTATTATTTGTATCACTATATATATATACCATATAATATTATTAAGTGATTTATTTTTCTAATAGGTGCAATTATGGTGCGATTTTGTTTGTTTGTTTGTTTTATTTTCTCTAGGGCTTGTTTGTGGTTCCTACGATTCCTGTTGTTTATTTTAATTACAGCATTTAGGTGGGTTTAAATATATGTACTAATTTTTTATTTAATTTTTTATATTTTGGTTTGTTCCTAGATTTCTCTGATATTATTAATATTAGGATTTTATTTCTTTTTCTCTCCATTTTTGGTCTGTACTTTTTCCAAATGCACATTTCATATAAGATTTATTGTTAAACGGATATTACTATTCAAAATTATTATTGAATGAATTCATTTTGTGAACAGAAATTAGTTAAATCCATATTACAAAATAAAATTGGAAAATAATATCATGTGCTAAGAAAACTGACAACCGTCAAGAAGTAAATAGCTGTTGCAATACTCAACATAGCTTCGAATTTTTGACCGATAGCGAAAATATATTAATTCATATTTTTCAAGGAACATTTTTCATACTTTTTAGACTTCATTTTCTAAAATCATATTTGTGGCAAATTATAAATTGTCAAATCAATTTCGAACGATAGTGAAAATCAGAATATCCAACTATTAGAATATGAGCTTTGGAAAAAGTTGTCACGTAACTGTCATTTGGTGTAAATCTATTACTAAATAATTGAGTATTCTTTATTATTTTGGTGTAGTTGATTAGAGGATTTCAATTGTTTTTTATTCTATTGGTAATACATATTTTTATTCTATGGGGATTTTGGAATCTTAATTATTTTGGTTGTTGTTGTTGTTGTGGTATTTAATAATATACTCTATATTTATAGGTAAATAACTACATACAACTCGTCATTAACTCTAATCAATTTTCATTAAAAAGTTCATAACAAAATATGAAAAGAGGGTTACACTAAATAAAAACCCAGCTCTGTTTAGTGTATTTATGTGGCTGTGTGTGTGTGTGTGTGTGTGTATGTTGACGGGTATGAGCCAAAAGGGGTAGAATAACTTCCTTTTTTGTTGGTTCTCTTATCAATGTTAAGGCAATGAAATGCCTTAACATTGCTCTTAGGTGCATTCTTTTCAATGTGACAAAATCTAACAGGGTGTAGTAGATAATGATAAAATTGAATAATAAAAACATACCCATACACATCTTTATGTCAATATTTATTTAGGGTAAGTGTAGTGCATTAGAATAAGTGGGTACCTCAATATTAACTGCAGTTGGGAACGTGGTGAATTTGTGTTGTATTATTGTATTAACTCATTCCTATAAAGTGAAGGGTCCAAAAGTGTCATGGAGACTAACTTAGAGAGAATGCTACTTATTGTAGTTGTGATGGATTAGCTGTGCCAGTTAATTGCGATATTTTATGGCGATACTCATCCTTTCCAGGTCTTATTTAGTAACTATGTTATGCTCCAAAACATTAGCCTTTCATAAACTTTATCATGCAATTATGTTAATTCTTCTATAAATTAATTGCATTTATTTATTGTGAAAATTTCATTACTTGGCAGTGTTTAAAGTATATTTTTTATGGATATATATTTTAGGATTTTTTTATATATTTTAGGATTTAAAAAAAAATAATAATTTTTTTTGTCATTTTTTAGTATAGATTTTAGGGAAATATTTGCAAAAGTAGGATTCATAATTACGAGTCTGTCGTAAGAGCTGAGACTTTTTTTTGTATATTTGATTTCCAACAAACTTTCATTTATAAAAATAAATATTTGGTGTTTAAGTAAGATTTTAGCAATGTACAATGGACATTGATCGTCAACTGTAATGCATAAAGTAAACATGAGTAAGCAAGAACCACGAAACTAATATTGCCTATGACATTTTACAATTATATTGTATACGAGCTGTATACTTGTTGACAGATAGGGCACATTTGAAAGAATAAAAATCTGTTTTTCTAAAAAATTGCATGTTCAATTGAGGTCACGTTCTATTTGATCTGAAAACTTGACAATAATATAATTTTTAATATGAAAGACATCTTAAACATCATGGCGATCATTGTAATATTATTTCTTCCAAAAATATTCCGAGATTTGAATGAAGCGAATAGCTTCTTGAAAATATAACAAATCTGTATTAATGAACTTTCTTTAGAAGAAAGCCTAGAGATAATATTAGGTGTTCCCATAATTTCTGAACAAAATAGCCTCTGAACGCATAGTGCCCAAGAAATAAACAGACTTCGAGAATGATATTAATATCATAAACTATAATATTATATGATAAACTCACCTATCTCACCTAACTCACCTAACTCTCAATTCGTTTGGTAAATGCCTTTATATTAATGACACATGCAGAATCTTGCACAAAACCTGGCAATTATGAATACTACTTTCATCCATATTCTAGAAAATGTTTTCATAGTCGCAACTGAAAAAACTGCGAGTAATTATGTGGGGTCGATGTACATTAAAATGGGTAAAATTGTAAATACTAGCATTTTTTGACCACCTGGCCCAGCAGAATTCAATTAGTTTTGCCAAAGGCAGATAAAACAAATTCCTAATTTGCATGCTTCTTAAAATTAGACAGCCACTAGAAAATCATGCATTCTGTTAAGAAGCCCACCTAAAAGAAGGAGACAGAGAATGAGTTAGTTTGGAAACAATGTGGATGAGAAAAAATTGAGGAGGTCAGTCATACATTTTACTGATTAAGATGTTATTTGCGGGCAGACATGGGGCTAATTTTCATTTTTTTATCGTGGTTTTACGTTTATTTTGTATGGGAGCCATTTTAAGGTTTAGAGATAGGAAGTATGTGAAAATGTTGGGAAGGAAAAGGAAATGGAGACCGCATTTATGCATTTCACTACTTTAAGGGGTATTCCTGGGTATTTATGAGTACATTTGTCAATTTTTTTTACGTTCACTTTGTAGAGAAATCATATTGAGGGATTAAACATTCATAATTAATGCATCGGAACCCGAAGCATCGGAGGACGAAGCAGAAGAGGAAGACCTAACCTCCGGTAGAAAGGCGCTTGGAATTTCTAACTGGCGTCAGCTAGCAAAGAACAGAGATGGCTGGCGAAGCATGTTATTTTCGGCCTAAATCGATATTCGGTTGTTATGGCCACATAAGTAAGTAAGTAATTAATTCAAGCCAGTTATGCGTTTCACTGCTCTAGGGGCGATTACTGGGCAGTTAAGGTTATTTGTCGATTTTTAGCTGGTTTTGCATTTTGCATCTCGAGGAAGTGTTGGGGAGGAAAAATTAACGTAGGTTGGTCATATAATTTATTGCTCTAGAATCGATTTCTAAGCAGCTAGTAGAGCTTCGATCTTGATAGAGATATATTTTTTATTCTGTTCCTCAAGAAATAAAAAAAATATTATTTTGAAAATAATCCAAATTTGAAATTCCTTTTTTTTTCTCTACTTGGCTTTTCCCTGACTCACCTTAATGTTCATAGATTTTGCAAACATTTCCCCATTTTTCAAAGAATATAAAAAAGGTGATAAATAGAAAATACCTACATACACGAGAAAACTGAAGTTTGAAATAAAACAACGTCTGTGTGCAAGTGCATGTGTGGTGTGTTTTTGTCTGTGAGTGATTTTATGTTTTTTCTTTTTTTTTTCTTTTTGAGTATGTGTACGTTTTTGTGCATTCTATGGAAGGTGGTAACTGACTAACGCATATAAAAACAAAGGTTAATTCTACCATGGTCAAGAAACTTGCAAAAGAGCTCTGGGCAGGGGGAATCAAATCAAACAAAAGCATTGTATTTGACGGATTGAGGGGTAGCAAAAATAATTATTGATTGTATTTTTTTGTTGCTGGTTTGCAATGGGTAAAACTACAAATACTTAGATTGCTTATTTCATATACGTACATAAATCGATATACATAATCGTACTTATAAAGGTTTAAGTATTATTGTAGTTGGCTCTATGGGAACTTGGTATATATACACATACTTATGCTGTTTATGGATTATACTAGCCTTATATGTTTCTATATGTATTTTTGTGTTTTTGGGGAGAGGATGCGGGATGGTCGATTAAGCATTAGCACAATTAAGCAATTTGTTGTTGTTGTTTTTTTTATAGTTTTACGCGCGTGATTATTGTTTTTGCCAATATTTGTGATGATGTCGGCGGCTGATGGTGATGACGATGAAGATGCGAATGTGGCTGATGATGAAAATGATGATATGTCACATTTTGTTATTATTGTTTTTGATATTTTTTTTTTTTTGGTTTTTTTTTCTTTCTCTCATCACTTTTCATCATCAATCTTTTCCTTCATCTTTATTGGTAAACGGAATTATAATTGGTTCTATTGTATTTGTGTTGATCATAGTGTTGATTGTGTTGATGGTGTTCATGGTGTTCATGGTTTTGGTGTTGATGGTGTTGGTTGTCATAATAGTATGCTTTATGTTGGTGTTGTTGTTGATGGTGATATTGATAATCGTATTCTTCATCCTCATAATCATCATAGTGTCGTCGAGTGTGTGATGAGCGTGTTGATGGTGTATATTGATGTTCTCGTGTCATTGGTGTTGCTGCTGCCGCTGTCGGCGTTGCAGCAGTGGGTGTAAGTGTAACTGCGCTACATGTTGTTGTTGTTGTTGTGGTGGTGGTGTTGCTGACCGCGCCAGCCTGTGTGATAGTAATTGTTGTCGATGTTGTTGTTGTAGCTGTCATTGTCATACTCATGCTGCTGTTGGCTGTTGTTGTTGTTGTTGTATAATTGTTGTTGTAATTGTAATTATGATTGTAATTGTGAATGTGATTGTTGTAATGTGCTGCTGTTGCTGTTGCTGTGGCAGGTGTTATGTGTGTTGTCGTTTGTGTTGTTGTTGTTGGTGTTGTTGTTGTGTGTAATGTTTTCATTGTTGCGGATGCGGATGGTGTGTAATGATGATGTGGCAGTGGCGGTGGATTTTTAGCTTTTGTTAACGGTATTGGTGTTGGCATTGGTTTTGGCGTTGACGTTAAATCAATACCCCATTCATAGAGGAACTCCAATTTTTGTCTCTCCAATGGGTCACTAGCCGGCAGGGCAAGCAAATGTTAGGCTTCTAAAAAGATTAATGCTGTCGGTTTCGGTTCCAAATTTGATTTTTTCGCTTCGACAACTAAGAAAGTTATTTCAGCCTTTTCACGATTAGCAAAGCATTCGGCTATAAGACGTGCAACTTCCTACAAAATAAAGGAATAAAAGAAAATCTGAAATTACTAAAATATTCAACAGAAATGAAGAGTTGTTTTGTTTTCTACTTGAAGCTCGATAGATATTTCAGAACCCTGGATTTTTAATTTTGTCGATATTCATGCATCTATTCAGTCGTATATTTGAATTGATATCGCAATTCATAACCTTTTTAGAAAACTATCGAGCTCAACTAATAGACTAGATTTAATTTGAGTAATTCGAACCTGATGATGTAGACCCTCCACTTTCGTACCGTCTACTTCGAGTATAAGTTGTCCAACTTCTAGACCGCCTGCTTCATATGCTGCTCCATTTTCCTGCAAATATTTGATCAGCAAATATTCGTCTGACAATTGTCTCCATACCATTGTACTTACATGGATATTAATTATCCTAGGGAGCGGATGTTTTGTATTAGCACCACCTTCGATAGCAATACCTAAAATTGGTTTTGTTTTCTTAACAGTAATATGTAAGTTGCCTCTATGATCAGGTACGACGTTTGGATTGTGTTCATGTGTTTGTTCAGTCGTTGAACCATTTTGCTCAGCTGAAAGACGTTGCATAGACTGAAAGAATGCATTTATATAAACATTTATTTTGATAAAATTTTGAAAATTTGCTTTATTATTATTCTTCAATATTTTTTTTTTCTATAAAATATATGAATAAAATTTTTGGTACATTTTTTTAAAAATAAATTTTTAGAAAATTAGATTTTAATCATTTTAATTTCAAAAACAAATAAAAAAATTGTAAGTGAACAATTATTGATTAATCAAACATTCATATTATTTGAATAAAGCGTTGTTTGATTAATCGAATAATGTAATAATAAAAATTTGGATTAATATGACGATCCAAAAAAAATCCTGATTTTACATTAGTGGAAGTGGAAAGTTTCTTAAATTTTTCGTAAATTTTCTATTAATTATATTTGGTTCATCTTTTTTTTCATTTATTAAATATTGTTATTGGTGAAAATAATTTTTATATATATAAATTTTTGTTGTCAAATTAAATTTCATAGACTGTCACAATGTAATGAAAATGAATTTGAGAAGAAACGTACAAATCATTATTATAAATAAATTTTCATTACAAAGTAAATAGTTAATTATTTTTTGCAAGCAAAAATTTCAATAATTTAGCACGCTAAATGAACAAAAAAAAAACAAAACGACGAAATTGAAAAGGGGGAAAAAACAGAGAAAAAAATCTATTAAAGTAAAGTTAGTCAAAGTTATGTTACTCGGTGTGGAAAACAATTACACAAGCTTTTGTAATACCAATTGACGATGCTAAAGTAAATATTTACAACAATATTTTTAGAGTAGTAATTTTTAATATTAATATAACGAATATAACGAAAAAAAAAAAATGAATAGAGTAAAATCAATATTTGGATGCAAAGAAGAGATTTCAATTAATTCGTCTTTGTGTGTCTCTGTATGTGTTTGTGTGTGTGTATATATTATGATTCCCTTATGGATGAGTATATACGATGTCTACTCGTACCTATGTTTTGAGGTGATGCATGAAATATTGTATTATGCTCTGTGAAATGGTATGAAATTTATGAGTCCTTAATATTAAAGCACTTTAATAAATTGATTTTGGTTTTTTCTACATATTTCAGCTTGAGTTATAGAAAAAAAAATGTATGTGAATATATCAAAGGTGATTTTAGGCTTTGCTTTGGCGTGAGAAAGAAATTTTTTTTTTTTATAAAAAATTTTATGCTTTTTAATGTTCATATTCATAGTTTCGCATAGGCGATTTTTCATACAAATAATGTTTGTTATACATTAAAATAAATATATTTTTTCTTTAAACTAAATTTTTTAACAAATTAAGTATAATTAAAAAATATAATAAAAATAATAATACCAATAAAGTGTAAAAATAATTAAAACACTGCACTATGTCTGAAATAAACATTTTACTTTCTGCGGCCATCAATCCGATTTTCAATTTTTTCTTTCAACATTTTTAATAGGCGGACTTTATTCTAGATATTCTAATAAAAAAAGGAAATTATGACCGGAAATTAACCCTGGTCCTTTATTTGTCAATTTAAATTTTGTCGTTTTTGTTCTACATTCTAGAATTTTAGCAATGGAAAATATAATGGATTAATTAGTTTCGAAGTTATGCAATTAAAAATTGTTTATATATAGGCGGTGGGAGTGGTTATGGGTCAATTTCGCTGATTTTCAAACCAACGTTTTGTAAGATTCTCAGAAGCATGATTAATAGGTTTTAAGCGCCCATCTGCATTGGTTGGCAGCAGAAAATGGTGATTTACTATTTACTAGGTCATTTGAAAAGTTTGTGACTCATTCAACCCAATTCATATAACAACTGTTCTGCTTTCTTAGTTTTTATTTTGGGTCTTTTTTGATCAGCTTGATTTTCTCGGGAAGAAAATGTCGAAATAACAACAAAAATATCGATAATTAAATTTGAAAATCCTATTAAACAATTTCTTTCTGTTTGATGTTCGAGATATAATATTAAATTTTTTGTTTGGTTTTTCGTTGAAGGTAGTTTTTTATTTTTAAAATGTTTTTATGACGGTAATTTTACCATTTAGATCACATTCTGAGCGAGATACTATAAATCTTATTGCAAGGGTTATCAAAATGAAGATAATTGTCAATTGGGGGAAACGAGAGAAAATAAATTTTTTTTTTGGATAAAAATGGCCTTTAAAAATCTAAAAAAAAAAATCTGGAAAACATTAATTTTAAAAATATTACTTTTTACCATGAGTTCTTTCGTTTTCAAAGAAGACAAGATATTCTAAGGTTATTCTAAGGTGATCTTCAATACAAAATGGATCTAAAAACATTGGAATATAAATAAATTAAAGGGATTGGTTTAGGATTATATCACTGTATGGGCATCCTCGGAGCTGTAGGATCTAATTTTGTTAAAAATATCAATTTTGTATGGCAGTGTCCCTATATATAATCCAGGCAAATTTGTTAAAAAGGAAATATTAATGGATGTCGGTCCTACATTTATAAAAGCACCCTGGGTTCAGTGGGAGGGAATTTTATAAAAACGTAAAATTTTCAAAGAAGCTCCACGATGGGGTGATAAGATAAGGGTAAGCATGTTCTGAAAAAATGTTGTGCAGGGCAAATTAATCGAAGTCGTCGAAAGATTCAACTTGAACATGAGTATAGAGCTGGAACATGCCTTTTGTTTTTTAAGGTGCAGCCTTTTCGGACGATCTAGTATGTTAGTAGAGTTATAAATAAATATTGAAAACTAAAAAAAAATATTCACAGTTTTTATTGTATTATTCCAATTTGATAGAATTCTACATTTTTCAACATTCGCACAATCCTATTTTTTATTGAATGTGTAGATAATTTTTTAAAGCTTGATGTAAGTATTTGTTTTCTATAAACATTTTATAGACATCATTTTGTTTTGGCGTTTTTAATATTTTTGCTTTTATATCATACTTACATAGATATTGTAAGTGATTTCACTACTCACCTGATGCCTTCGAACACCTTTTTCGCCCAGCAATGTGCCACCTTCATCCTTCATATCGAAACTTCTTGAGAGTTTTGTTGCCAACTCCTAATTTGTTGTATCAATTGATTAGGATTTAAGGCAAATTTTGTGTTGAATTTTTGTTTTATTCATTTTTGATTGTTGTTCAAATTTTCGATTCAATTCGAATTTGTGCAAAATATTTTTGATATTTATTATGAACAAGTACAATAGATTTTTTTTTGTTTTTTGATTTGTTGTGTAGGAAAAAGATATTTTTGGAGAGAAAATTTAATAAAGAAACAAACAAAATGCATGGAAAATGGAAAAGAAAATATTTTTGCATAAGTTGTTGTTGGTAGGTTGCGATTTTTAGTGTTAATTGCTTGGATTGTGTGTGATTCAAGACAACAAGACAAAGAAAATGAATTCACACAAACAAAAATGAAAAATTAAAATCATAAATTCAATCAAAACGAACATATTAACATTTATAGAGGACAATAAAATCAATAAAAAGAACACAGGAACGATTGCTTTAGTATTGTTATTCATTTATTTTATTTTTTTTTCATCTTCTTTAGCTTTAATTTTGCAGTGCTCAGAAGGAGTTTTAATTTGAAGTTGAAACATTTAGATTTTTCAATTAATTTTACTATATTTGCATTATACAATTGATAATAGAAAGCAAAGGAACAAAATATATAATAAAGTTGTATTAAAATATTGAATAAGAAAAATAAAAATCGAAAATTATAAAATACCATATTTTGTGCTTGATTATTGATAAAAGCATTTTATCGTATATTATTTTGGTTATTTCTTGGTTTTTTATTTTGTTTTATTATTTAATAATCGTATGTATGCATAAATAGTAATATTTGCATAACCATGCCGGTATGATTTAATCCTATTCTCCTAATCCTATGTATTTCATATAAATATTTCTAAATTTCAACAATAACAATATTATCCCTTCTGGATGGTGAAAGTTAAAAGATTCGCAACAATATCTTATATTTTCATAAATTTGTGTAATCATGGGTAATCACGATATAATCCGCAAAGAGTGTGATGTACTATAACAATTTGAAAATTAATTAGGACGAAATTCCAATAGGAACTTGGAATGGGGAAAAGTTTAAACTTGAGAAGGAATAAATTGAATATCAGAAAATATATAATCAGTTTTAGAAATTTCAGAAGTACTAGTTTTTATTCATTTTATTCAATTATAATGAGTTTCACCTTGATAACATTATATTTTCGTGCGGAAAGTGTGAAAACATCTAGACGGAAGCATAACTTTGTATGGAGAGTAGACATAGTTTTAATCCGATTTAGTCATTTTTCGTTTTTTTTTTGTCTTTTTATTTGATGACTTTAATTTTTCATGTGGAAAATGTGAAAACTATCATTTAATAAACTACCTTTGTATGGCAGGTAGATGCATCGACATTTAACCCTAGGTTAGTATGGGAGACAGCTAGTCTTCTCCAACAACTATCAATCAGGAATCAAGTGATAGTACATTGGATTCCAGCACACAGTGGCTACGATGGTAATGAGGATGCAGACATATTAGCAAGGGAGGGAGCTGTAAAGCGACCATTTGGACCCGAACCGATCTTAGGTATCAGCAAAGCTCATTACAGGAATTGCATTAAGCAAGAATACATGACCAAAGCAAACGCAAGATGGTCAAAATCTATTGGTATGGAATGTGCCAAAGCTCCCTTTCCGAACTACTCAGTCAAAAACTCGAAATACCTTCTGAGTTTGAGCAGAGCAGAACTAAAACTTATGACAGGTATAATTAGTGGACACTGTCTGAAAATGACAGACAATGAAATATGTAGATTCTGTCTGAACTTGAAGTCACAAGAATCAAAACGTTCTTTGAGAAAATAGGAGGATATAATCTCTTCCAGTATTAAACTCAGGTTTGACACAATAATTCGGAACGGATGCAGTCCCATAGACACCAAGTGTTTAGCCCTCACCAATCTAATCTAATGGCAGTTATATGTGATTTGTATTCGAATATGTCCATTTTCTAATAATATATCAATTTCCTGGTAAAAGTAAGATTTCATATCAATTTTTAGTTCGATAGGTTCAATGAGAAATCACACAATCAACAACATACTTTTGTATAGGAGGTGGGCGTGATTTTCATCCAATTACAGTGAGTATCTAATATATCGATCAATTCCGTGATTAGACTAACTTAATATATTCAGTTTTAGTTCGATAGTTGTATATTTTTTCGTACGCAAAGTGCGACCCTGCGTGTGAGTGTGTGTGATTATTTGTTTTTTGTTTTTTTAGTAAATTTTTATTTAACAAAGCATTTGCATAAACCATATTTTTTATAGATTTTATGATGATATCTGTTTTTCAATTTTCTAAATTGCTTAAAATGAATTTTCTTATGCAAACAAATAAAATGTATGTAAATTTGTGTGAATAAATGTGTGTGTGTTTGTGTGTATCGATATGTTATGTATAATATGCATCTTATTTATGTACGTTTAAGAATGGATGTGTGTGTATAATTTAGCTATTTCATTACACAACTCGTGAGTGTTCGTTCATGTTTGACTATTTTCTACTTATTCTCTATATTGATTTGTGAAAATATAAAAATGCTAATGTATATGTGTTACTCTACTCTCGTAAAGGAAATGAAATTATTAAACTAAAAATATAAAAAATATATATTATTATAATCTCTATCTACAAATAGGCAGGTATACATTCTAATGTCTAATGAATATCTATTGTTGTGTATAAATATGCAATTGACATAATGTATTACTTAAATATACTACATATACAAAGGTACCTATAGGCTATAAATGGCGTAAAGGTTTTATCAAATTTAAAAATATATAATATAAGCTCACACGTAATTTTAGTTTATATGATTATCATCGCTGGGTAATACTAAGCCCAATCAATGAAACAATTTATATCATAAATATGAAGAATATTATTCACCACAAAGGTTTATTTGATTAATTTTTAATAGAAATACATATAAAATACAAAAAAAAAAATATGGAGCTTCTTATTAAATGAATTGTTCTTCCTCATGAATTTTATCTGAAAAACTGAATGAATATGCCGAAAAAACGAATGTGGGTTTTCATTTTTATAATCCCTTCACGAACATCTTGAGAACGATGGGAGCCAATTTGATAAAAAATATCACTTTCTCTAGGCGAGCCCGGCACTGAAACGATGGTGCGGCAAGTTGTTGCAGGGAAATTTTGGGAAAGAAATATGAATGGCGATCGGCGTTATATTTGCTTCCTCTAAGGGCGATTCCTGGGAAGCTAAATGCTTATTTGCCAAGAGGTAGAGAATTAATAGGCGAGAATTAATCGACAATTTTGTCGATTTTCATGCGAATATCAGAATATTATGTTTTCTCTCTAAGTCCATATTTTATAAAAATATTATTTCCATAGGGGTGTCCTCCAAAGAGTTTGAGATATAGAGTAAACAGATCTCGCCAAACTGTTAAAGGTACACATTTACATCTCTTGCAACGACTACTGAAAGCGGTGGGAACAAATTTCATAAAAATCATAATTTTGCCGAGAAGCCGTTGATGGAGTCGGTTCCACATAATACTTAGAAATTATGAATGATAAATTTTTACCAATTTCCCACTTTATTTGGGAAATTTTCATAATTCACTATTTTCAAATATTTTATTTAATATTTTTAACCTGTGAGAGCAAGGAGGAAAAATTACGTTTCCAAATAAACGATCACACTAACATTAATTATAATCGAGCCTCGGGAGTGAATTTTATTAACGAATAAATTGAATTTATTCGTATACAAATATGAGTTACTAGGTTCTTCATAAAAAACTCGCTGTCATCAGCACAGATAACATTTGTAAATGTCAATTGATGTAACCGGTACAAATATAAATTAACAAATTTCACAATTAATGGCAGTTACTATATATTTTTTGGTCATTAATGTGTCAAATATAAATACAGACATTGTTTTAACAATAATAGCGTCTTGTTGTTTGATATTCGGTATCAAATCTACCACAAGCCATAAAGACTATACTTCGTATATAGAGCTGAGGGGCACTTAAAATTACGTGTGATCATATCTAAGAGTAGGAATATTTTGGACATATAATAACTGTGATAAATGTGATCTAAAAAATATATATCTTTAATTAAATATTAATAATGTAATTAATTGTAAACGAAATGATAATGAAATGAGGACAACAACAACAACAAAAAATGCAACTAAGGGGGAAAAACGTACATACAAAACTATTGAATTATAGATGATGATATATATATATATATATATATATATATATATATATATATATATATGTACGTGAGCATGTGAGGGAGACACAGCAAGAAAACGATCAAGAGGTCAGAAGTTCAGCGACTCATCATGCGTTAATGTGCAATTATATTTTTCATAAGTTTTTTCTATTTTTTATTGTATTAAGTTTAATCGCAAAATTTCAATTTGAGTACTTACATTTATGAGTTAACGCAAATGATGCTAAGTTTCGACTAAATTATGTAACTACCTAAATACGAGTATGTATAGGTACATATGTATATTTGGTAGTAGATTTACTAGATAACTATTCAAAGAGCTAATGTGCAGACAATATAAGAAAAGAAAAAAAATAACAAAATGACTAACAACAAATTGTGCTTAGTATTATTGAGAATTGAGAATGTGCTAAAACGTAGTATGCTTGAAGTATGAATGAATGTGCATATGCGCGTATATTTTTATGGAAATGGATATGATGAAGGCGTTTAGATGGATGGGCAGGTTGTATGGATGTTTAACGAATATGTTTAAATCAAAAAATGATATGCCATTGCTGACGAGTATAATTTGTTTTTTTTTTTCACATTGTATTGTATTATTGTAGGTATATGTACGAGTATTGTATATTGTACTGTATTTGTATATAGATAAATATGTGTATATATGTAAAGTATATGCTGATTAAAATAGTAGGTAGGTACTCGTACAAGCAAATAATTCAAATTTAGACAATATAAAATTTAAAAAATACATAAACAAATTTGATTATTTAAAACATCAATAGTAAGAGGACCTTAAGGATTCATATACATTAGTTACATACACACACTACATATGCACATACATATCGGCACATAGGCCAATACAAACAAACGAGCAAAGACTAAGAAACAAACAAACAAACAAATGTAGTAATAAGTGTAAATAATAGCGAGATGGTGGCTCTATTATAGTTATAGTTGTATTTTTAACTAACAAGTGCATTTACAGTGCGCTTCGTTCAACTGCATTCAACAATATCAAAGAAAAAAAAGTGCACAAAAATTATTACGATTTTCTAACTATGTTCTAGTAACATTTTTATTAACTAGGTACTACTAACGATTTGACTACTTTTTATTTATTCTTTGCATGTATACAATATAATGGTGGTGGTTGGTGGTGGTGGTGGTGGTGGTGTGATTGTGATTTTTGTTGTTAACGAAAAATACAATTGCACTTACAAGAGGTCGTCCCCAATACCATGATTTGACACGTTGTGTTAAACCACCCAAATGTGAACGTAGTCCATCTAAGTAGCCACCCTGTAAATGCATAATGAATAAACGAGAATGCAAAACAACAAAAAAACACCATAATAAAATATAATAGAAAATATAAAATCAAAATTATAATTAAAATTAAATTATATTATACACAAGGAACGAACATATATGTTATATATATTTTTGCCATAAAAGAGAATAATATATAGAAAGAAAAAAAGTATTTTCATACATTAAAGAATCAAATAGAGAGACGAAATAAAAAAAACAAGAAAATTTATGTTATATGATTTAATTACATTAAATTTATTTTTTTTTTTTTTTTTTTTTTTTGTTTCTACATAATATTTTCATTATACTTTATTTTTTCTTTTTTATAATTTCATTCTACATACTACAATACATAATTTCTATTTATATTATATATATATTTTTTCTTTGTGAGAAAAACAAAGTAATATATAATTTAAATAAAAGAAAATTGAAACAAAAATATACACATAATAAAAAATTTTAGTATTATTCGAAATACTGTGAAAAAAAGCATCACAGCCATTTAACACTTTAATAGACGTACAATTAATTAGAGACCTTAAGACGATAGAGGAACGTTGTACACATTTTCCAAGTACTAGGTAATTACTTTCTTTTTTTTTTTGCTCAAATCTTATTTAAAAATAATAATAAAATTGCAATTTATTGATGAGTGAGAAAACCAATTACTCTTCCTTGGACTAGTAGTTTTCTCAGAAGTCTGTAAGAGAACTGTAGAACTATCAAAGAGTAGAACTCGAATTTATAGCAAGATATTGTGTGGAAAATATCCTCAAATTGTACAGAGGATTTAAGGAATCTTTGTAGAGTATCGACATCAGAAGGGCAGAATCATTTTAAAAATATTGTCATATCTACGCTTTTTCGTAGCAAATTAAGTATGTCATTTTGAACAGACAACGTTTGAGGGAAAAATATTGACTCTCCCACGAGCGTGTTTAACTTGGGCTTACCAAATACCCTTAAAATATTATTTTATTATTGCCAGAATTGCCAATTGCTTACTGAAAGATAAGCACATTTTTGGGGGAATAATATGACTACAAATAGCGATGATAGTTTCTTAGCAACTCCAAAAAATAAACAGAATTTGGATTATGAAATATCGTACTAGCGGTTTTTAGTCCTAAAAATGACTAAAGACCGAAGGTACAAATATGCAGCTTTTTATTAATACAGGGTGATTTTTTGGCAACTTTATTTTAGGCAACACTGTTTTTGGCAGCTCAGCTGTTTTCGTGTAACTGTCAAACATGTTCAGTTTGGTCTATAATTCAACCATGAATCGACTTAGAAACGAACAACGCTTGCAGATTATTGAATTTTATTATTAAAATTCATGCTCGGTTCAGAAAGTGCATCGTGCACTCTCTTGTGTTCAGCGACGAAGCTCATTTCTGGTTGAATGGATACGTGAACAATCAAAATTGCCGTATTTGGTGTGAAGCATTGCAAGAAATCCCGAAAAATACACAATTTTATGTGTTTTTTTTTTTAATCAAATCTGAAGGCTCTTAAAAAATCATCCTATATTAAAATATATTTTGAAAAATATGTATATTGAAAATTAATAGCAGACTAACCGTCGCAAGGGACCTCCATTGGATTAAAAGTAGTAGGTCTCTGTAAAAAAACGGAAAAAACTGTTGTCTAAAACCACTAGAGAACAGTCTAGATAGTAGATGTTATTTAGCATTCATTAGAATTGCATATACTGCCATATAAAAAATTCACAATGGAATTTTATCTATTGGACTATTGAATTCTATAAAAATTCAGACTAAAATTTCTAATCTAGATTTTATCTAAACGTTATAAAAATTCTATTAGTACCTACGAATTTCATCATATATTGTACATATAAAACTACATTTAGGTATAAAAAGTATTTCTATTTCAAATATACAATAAATATTAAATATTCATTTTGTAAAATATTATTTCATCTAACTGCAACTAAGTAATTTTTTTTTTATTTTGCTATTTATATATATTTATATGTATGTATGTATTTATGTATGTATGAGTGTAAGTATAAAAAGAAACTGGTATTCTGGCACATTAAATATTACATATAATTACATTCAGTGATACTTAAATGATTGAATAAGTATTACAAATCAATACAAATTAAATTGAAAATATATTTAGATATACATATATGAACATATATGTGGATATATATAATAAGTATATATTGTAGATAGAACACAAAAGACAGATACTAAATTAAGTGATCGAAATAGTATCAAAAATTCAAATTCAAAATTATAAAAGGTTGACTCAAATTAATATTCAAATATCATGTATAAATAGAGATAGAAGTACAAGTATGTAGAGCAAAAAAAAAAGGGAAAGAGATATGTATTCGTAGATATGTAACATAGGTACTAAATATTAGGTGGTACATGTACGAGTACAAATATACGATTAACCTCATTATTGCTAGAGGATTATGAAAATCAAAACAAAAATTATTTGTACATACGAATATATCATATAACGTAATATGGTTGTATGTTTATTGGATGTGTTTGTGTCATAATGTAATTTAGTTGTATATATGTATGTATTTATGTATGTACCTATGTATTGTCTGGTGTAGAAAAAAGTTTTGCAGTGTAAACATTTATTACCCAAATAATATCACACCGTCATTATTGTTGCTGTTATTGCTATTGTTATTATTGTTAATGCCATTTCAATAGATTTTACATAGCACACAAAACATCAGCATCTTCACATCTTCTCATATCGTATGTATCTATTTTTAGTAAATTATAATGAGACTAGTGCTATTGTCTTTGGAAATGACATAGATATCTGTATGGATATGTAAATTTTACAAAAAAATCATTTTATAGCTTTCATGTATTCATATTTATACCCTTTTCTGTATCGTCTGTTTCTTCTTTTATTTTGACTATCCTATTCTATACAATAATCATAACTACTTTATGCATTGAGTACACTGAGAAGTTGGTTGATGCAACGTATTCCGCTCAGTAATTGACAGATTAAGTTATGTTGGTCATTCACTTAGCAATTAGTTGTCAGTAATTGCAAAAAAAAAAAATGATTTGCTTCATCTCATTACATCGCCTGAGTCTATTTTTACTCTGCTTTCGGGCAACATCGTTACAGTGTCAATCAAATTGCACATTATGTATAAGCTAAAAAGCCATAGTTTGCTTTAAAACGACACAAATTTACATATTCGAAAATAAAATCCGTCGGAGGAATTATGGCTTCGAAACTCCATAATTTCATTTAAACTCTTGTTCGAAATTTGTAACAATCATTAAAGTACTCAGAATCGCACCATCGAGTTTGAAATGTATGGTCGGGTCCCACAAATTTGTCCTCTCCAAGAATTTTCTGAATATAGTTACACCCAACTTCACTCCTTGATGGGGACTCGAATACAAAATTGACATTTTTATAAAATTTGCTTTCACCGTTATTTTTATAAAATCATTTTAATTTCAATTTTGTTCAGAAGCTCTCCTGAAAGAGAGGAATAGAGGGTTAGAGAGCTTGAAGCAGAAAGTAATTTTACTTTGTGTTGCCCCATAATAACCCATTTTTCGGCATGTAGGTATTAATTGTATTCTATCCTATTATTTATTTTTTATTACATTTTTTTTTTTTTTTTTGTAAATTACTGTTTCGTTTTAGCTTTATTATCTGCATCATAGCTGCTGCATAATTGTATGTACGCTTGGGAAAAACTATTTTCGTACATACATATATGATATTAAGCACAGAAAAGTTTTATATAATTTCTTTTTTTTTTTTTTTTGCTTATAGAATTAAAATCAAAAGCATAAATGAATAACTAATATTAAACATAATAAAAAAAAATTAGAGAAAAAAAGAACGAAATAATATCAATAATAAAACCAAAACAAACCGAAAAATGACATAAAGCATTATGCATTTAAAAGTGTCTTACCTGTTGATATATCAAGCATATTCAAGCAGTTCATCGAATGTGTTATAAACGTTGCATTATATGAAAAAAAAAGAGAATAGAAATGAAAAATAAGTGAGATTTAAGATTATGTATATATTGTTCTTAACAATATCAAAATAGAATTTACAAAAAATAACTTCTGGAAATGAAGTGAGTATCGTATTAAGATTTAATTCAGAATTTGTAAGGAAAATTTTCAATATTTATATTCCCCAAAGGAGTAAGAATATTCAATTAGAACACTAAAAAAAAAAAAACAAGAAAAACTCTGCTGCTTAAAATTAACTACATTTTTTTACATTTTTTATTTTTTTAACAGAATCAACCAAACGCTTTAGTTTTGTGCTTATTTCTCAAAGCATGGTGGTCTAATTACTACTTGCCGACAACTAGGATGTTAACTGTTATTAAATATGTCGCGGCTGTGATTCGAACTCACGCGACTAAAGGCTCATGCAGAGAATACCAATGTTTTTATGAATATCAATTTTGTAGAGGAGCCACCTGAAAGACAGATAGAGGATAAAATTATTCGAAAAAAATGTTGGACGAGGAAAAATTAATGGTCATCCGTGATATATATCTCCACTAGCAGCGATTCCTTGGCAACTGTGTGGAGGGGGGGGGGGGGGGGGGGTGAAAATTATAAATACATCAGTTTTTTTTTTTGGGAGCCTCCTCCTAATGAGATAGAAATAGGGGTTAGCTATGTTCAGAAAAAATGCTGAGGGGGAAACATTTTTCAATTTAAATTTAATTGTTACCAGATTTTAAATTAGCAACCCCAAATACATATAAAACAGTTTTTCTCTTATGTTGGGTAAAATTCTTTGTTGGGATATATCGTAAATACATATCTACATATATTTAGGGGCATAATTCGCAAATGATAATAATAATTGCTTTGACTTATCATCACAAAGGCACTTCACAAGTATTCATATGCCTTACTGAATTATAAAAATATGCACTGGCGTAACATTTAGCCAGAGCTTATGTGTATTTGACATACACTTGAATACATGGTCGACAGCATGTACAAATATTTAAGTTTTCTCCATAAATTGGTAATGATCCTTTCTCTTTTATGAGAAAAATGACATTTTTGATATATGTTACTATATACTAGCGTCAAAGTGTCCTCATTGAATTTTTATCGTATATTTCCTATATGCATATTTATTTATTATAATTGTAAATTATCGCTTGGACATTGCGATGCATCATATGTACAAGGACAGTTTACAAGTAATGTATAGCAAATTCTTTATAATAACACAGAAAAAAAATAACATTTAGATAATAAAAACAAAGCAATAAATAAAAAATTCATATTAGAATTCTCACTGGGAGGTCTATTCGCACTTTGACGTACTTTGTATTGAATTTTATGTCAATGTCAAATTATAAGCGACATAATGAAATGCCTATGAAAATATTGTTGATGAGAAAAATAACAACGATAAGAAAGAAAAAGAAAAAAAAAAGAAGAAGTTACTACAGACCATCAATAGGAGAATATAGTTAGCAATAAAAATTCATTCAAGTTGTTGTACAATACATTGACAAGTCAAATGCTCAGATAGATTATACATATATAAGAGGTGGCATAGTGTGGCTGGCGTTGATAATGGCGGTAATAATGATACAACGTATATTGTGAGAGTCATGATTATGGTGATGGAAGTTGATTTTGTAAGCAATATTAAATCATCATAGAGATAACGATGCTGATGAGGTTGATGATGGTTTTTTATCATGATTACTCGATTATGCTCATTATCTAGTCAAAACGTCAAAAGTTCTGGTAATATCCTAATAAAAAAAAACGAAAAATGATTACCACCACGAAAGCTATAATGATAATGAACATTTTCATGATATGACAATGATAATTATTATAATAGGTGCTGACAATATTTATCATTATATTTTTTGTTTGTTTGTTTCGATTGTCCCTGAAGGAACATATCATCACCTAAAATATATAATTTTAAACTTAAACGACTAATTTGGATGTTAATGATAATAATTTATTCATCAAATGGTGATATAATCACAAAATATTCGTGTTTATGAATTTATGAATTTATGAAATGTCCTAGTTTAGATCGTAGGAATACAGCATAAAACCATGTTGCAAAGGTCATTTAAATCCTCGAATTTTAAAATTTGGATCACTTGTATAATTTTCCGATCTAATTTTTTTTCAAGTACTCTATAAAAGCAGCATAATTGTTTATTTCAAAAACTGGACGTTCATATTCTTCGTTTCATGGAGAATTATCATAATTTCTAATATTATCGTTGGAAATAGCAATTTCAATAGCCGTTTCATGCTTATTTTCAACAAATTATTGCAAATATTTGTGTATATTAATGGTTGATTGTACGTGTCTACGTCAGATTGACTTTGCGCCTACTTGGGTACTTTCCCCCCTAAAATGAGGGAATGGGTTGAGTGGTGATCTGGCACCACCAGTGCTGCTAACTCTTCCCATTCCTATCATATCCCAGTACTGTTTTATTTTCCTTTCTCACTCTCTCTCTCTCTCTCTCTCTCCGTATATTTCTTTTTCCCGTTTCTCCACTCTCTCGCTCTCAACCCACATGTTTATTTTTTCCTATTCTCCACTCTCTCCATCCCACTCTCCATGTGTTTTCTCCTCTTCTTGTTTTGGGTGGTTTTTTTGTTTTGATTATTGTGACTAATCAACTACCTAAGAAAAGGAGTGTGCGATTCCCGAAGCTACAAAAATTTGGAAATTATTAAAAAATAAACAAATCCCCAAGATCTCAGGCAGCGCGCAAAATACCTTACTCCCGATTAACATAAATACATTTACATTTAAGTTTAATTTAAATAAAGTGTAATACTAAAAGTGAAATAGAAGTGTGTGTTTTATATTGCAACAACAACCCCAGCAACATCACAATCATTACACCTCTATCCGCCAGTACTACCTCACAGGCAAGTGAACCAGACGCAGCAAGCCCACCGGCATTCCCGCTCGCTCCCCGCTGATCAGTACGCCAACCGAAATTTGTTGCTAGAAACATGTTGCCAGCAACAGTTTTGAGAAATTTTAGGTTCTCTCGACAATAATATGTTATTTGCCAGCGTAATAATTTCTGAACATTTTTACATGATAAGTTTATTTGAAAACATGTTGTTGTCAACTGTTTGATTTCAGATTTTCGCACAATATGGTTGGTGAGTGCAATAACGTTTAAATATCGTATGTTTCATTATGGAATAATGATAAATGACTGCAAAACAAGAATTAATTGAGATTACGAGGACATTCTACACACTGTGCTTTGAAAATGAACAGAAAGCGTCATATGTTGATGTGATCTATGATCAGACCTGCAAGATCATCAAAAGTAGAATTAGTTAAAATGCAACGAAAACTATTCTCGAAATATTTCTTTTTCGTACGACTTTCAAATTTCCCGAAAATCTTAGCTGAAAACTTGAAGATCACAGAATATAATGACAAATAGTGCTAACACACAATGTCAGTTATCCATACAAAATACGTGAGCAGTAATAAATGTTGTCCATAAGTGTTGGCAACGTCATCGAGTGATGAAAAAAATATTTACAAGCAGTTTTTCGAATTTTCGTTGCGCTCTAACAACGGAATAATGCTGAAAACACCATGTTCAATTGTTCTATGGTCATGGCAACATTATATCATGACCTTGTACACCAGAGCAACTTGTTGAGAAGTTGTTTCCTACATTTTCCATGCGAAATGTTGCCAAATGCACGCGATAATGACGAAAATTATGATGATGATGATGATGATGATGATGATAATAATGATTATAATCTTAATGGTATATACAGATATATAATATTAATTATGAAGATCAAGTAGTTGCCAATAATAATGAGGACGATGATAATAATTATATTGATGATAATGACATTTTTTGTTGCTGCTAGCACAGCATGCTAAATGATGCTTTTATGCATTGCATAAAGTGATGCCGCCGCGTCATATACATGTGTACGTATTGCGTTATACGAGTAGGTACACAGATACAACAGTATGTTGCTAGAGAGCAGTCAGTATACATGGCTTTTTATCTGTTGTAGACATTATAGTGTTGTTATTGTTATTAGTAATATAGTTTTTATATGGTTATTACAACAGCAAGAGCATCATTTGCAATATCGTATAGCATATGTGAACGCTATGAGAAGATGTATATACGGGTATAAGTATGTATATACATACTTATAACATATAACAAGCAGCAATTGTTGCGCCATGCTGTTGCCGCCAATTTCTTAATATTTTTTTTTTTTCATTGAATTTCCATCTGTTCTTGCAGACATTCTCGTATATATTTATACATACAAGTTGTTGTTATTGCGCGAATTACATCTGTCTGTGTTTTGGTATTGTTTTCATTTCATTTCAATTTTATTTCACATAGCATCATCATTAATGTAAAAACAGAAAAATTAAAATGTACAGATCTCTGCGCTACACAGAATGAAAAGCAATAACAACAAAAGCATATGTAAATAAATAGCTTTTGTAGTCATTGTAGTCATTGTTGCAGTTTCAGCAGTAGTGGTTATGGTTTTTGTTTTCTGCACTTTCTGTTACAGTTTTGATTTGCTGTTACATTTGCGACACAAAGTGATACAGCTAATGGTATTGTTATTGCTTTTCATTTTGTTAATCTAATATTGTCCATGACTAAAAGAAAAAAAAGCGAGTTGTATTAAAACCTCAGTTATTTAAGGCAGCCACTTAAAGGGAATAAATCGGAGGTAAATGGGTTCTGGTAAAATGTTTGACGAAGAGGTTTTATATTAATAAATAATAGTAGTAATAATAGTAAATAAATAATAAATAATTCATTAATAATAAAATTATAGAAAAAAAAACACTTTATTTCAATTTTAAGGCCCGTAAGTGACTTCAAAATTTCATCAATCGGGACGAAACTTTCTATTTTGTAGCTTTTGTTTCTCAAATCAAACATTTTTAGCTTAGGCGTACTAGAATTTGCATATAAATATTTTCTACCATACTTTTAGCGGCCCCATTAAATTAGTGCATATGAGATTTTAATTTTGGGTGTTTTGATTGCAAATTTTATTGGTGGAATTTTGTCTAGTCTAAATTTTTTCTTGTTTGAATTTTGTCAACTGCATTTAGTCTTGTTCTTCTGTATTTTGTCTTCCGGACAAAACCAGGTAGACCAGGTCCAAAGAATTTTTAATTTTAATTTTATTTTACAAGCTTTCAATGATAAAATATCACCTTTTTCGATCAAAATTATGACATGCAAACGCTTATAGTGATTTAGGGTCTAGCTAAAGTAAATATTTGTGCAACTTTAATGTTTCACCAAAGTAAGCTTAAAACAGGAAAGATCATTTGAAAATGGGTTTCTTATTTTTTTGATTTATTGATATTTTTCCTATGGGGTCTATACTCTCACATAAATATACTTTAAACTACATTTATTCGAACATTAAATACCATGTATTTAAATATATAAATGTAGAGATGTACATGCAACAACAACAACAACTTTAAGTTACACGCATATGTTCATTAGAATGTGCCTTCTTATTTGTTCAAATTTTTTTTCTCAATGTTGCTTAAATATTTGAACAAAAATGCATGAGATGTTCTGTTTTCATTCCAAAAGATTCATGCAAATCGTAACTGTTTAACTTTTAACAGAAATCGCAATAATTTATTTTGACCATAACGTCCAACAAAATTTGGAACTCATCTGGTCCTGATGCAGTGACTTTGCTGTATATATTTTTATTTTTCAAAAATATGGTCCAAAAATGTTTCAATGTTTCAATTATGATCTCTCATCTCAAAATTATTAACAATTTTCTCAACGAGTGTGCTTCGTCAAGGGGAACATTTTCCTATTTTCAGAACTAATCTAATACTGATTTATTAAAGTACACTCTAATGTTCATATAACCGAAAAATAAAACAGACAAACTGAACTTAGCAACTCTCAGTGTGCAAAACGCTGTTGTATTTATAAAAACAGTAAAAGAAAAGCAACACAAAATAGCAGCAAGAGCGGTGAGAAAGCCATAAAAAATTTTTAAAAAAATATAATACACACTCATATGGGAAAGAGAAATAAAAGGAAGAAGCAGAAGAGTTGCAAGAGGTAAAAAAGAACTACAGTAATAAGCAATGGCACAACAAAAATAACAATAATAACAACAACAACATCATCATCATAAATTATAGTATATGTAGTGGAAGTTGGGCAAATTCAATAATTGGGGTAATATAACGAATATTATTTGTTTGATGTGCCGATCAATTGCAAGAACTAAAGCTTTTAGTGTCATTGCTGATATTCATTCAATTTGGTGTATACACACACCTATTTGCGTTGGTGGCGAGTACCGAATAAGGTATAACCATGAGCTGTACGAGCAAGTAAGTAAGTAACACATTTTTTTCTCTCACGAAGAGTAGTTGAAATGATCAAATTTTATGAAATTTATGTCTTTTGGTATGCAATCGATGTGTCTTTTTGCATTTTTTAAAGGTCTTCGTAGTTATTCTATCTTTTGAAATTCCAAATGATTTTTTTTTAATATGAAGGGGAAAAAGTCCCCTCACAATATCTGTTTGGGATAATTTGACCGATCGGAATAATTCCATCAGTGAAAATTTTGTGTTGGCCGCAAAATGGGACGAAATGCGACCTGACTGAGTCAAAACTATACTATATTTTGATTTCAGCGTTCCGAAGTGTGTATAGAAATGCTAATCTCCTCTGCTGAGCAAGATCTTTTTGTTTTTTGTATTTTTTAATTAGTAATAACCTTGGAGGTGGTAGTATTCTATGATTTTTTATCATCTTTTTATGGTCGTATGATAAATTTAAATCAAAGCCTTTCAAATTATCCCAAAATCCCGTACATTTGACTAAATATATCTAAAGTATCTTTTTCGCTGTATTCGTCATTGTTGTTGATGTTGTTGGTCGTTTATTTCTTGTACCCAGCTTTTGGCAGTACGTACGAGTATGTTTGGGGCAAACGTGAAATCAGTCGTTCGGTGTTGATTACAGTGTAAAGTTCGGTTACTCGCTTAAGCTGCATATATACGCCGTACATATGCACATACATATGCATATATGTACAGCTCTCTAAGCGTAGCAAACATCAAAGACATTCAGTAACTATTTACTAAACTGGCTAGCAATAATAGTGTAAGTGTACCTACATATACATCTGTATATCATACTCGTATGTGTGTATATTCGCAACAAATAAGTAGTACATTAGTAGTAGTAGCAGTGAATGAGTGACTGAGTGAGTGAGTGATATTGGTCATCGTCATCATCATCATCATCATCATCAACAATCGTCTTCGTCGTCTTCGTCGTCTTCATTGTTAGCATCGTTTTGTCGTCATCATAATCATCATCATCATCTTTGCCATCCTCATTACGAATAGTTTTTACTCTTTACGAAGCAGGCAGCACCAGAAAGAAGTCAACTGTTGTGGTTAGTTGGGTGCAATCCATACAGATGATGGTCATTGTTGTAATGATCGTTGTCGTATAATAGTCGCGTGGTCGTGCAGTGTTTATAGTGGTGGTGGTGGTACAGTTCACAAATAGAAATTTCGAAAACAATAAACAACAGAAGCATAAGTATATATAATTTTTAGTAAAAACAAAATTAATAATAAAAGAAATTAAGAAAAAAACTTACATATTACCACGAAAAAAAAGGTTAGTTTTTTGTCGTTTGTTTGAACTTGATCGGTATTCTTTCAGTGTGTGTGTGATCTGTATTTTTAATTTTAGCAAAAAAAAAAATTTATAATTTTTTTCTTATTTTTCCATTATAAATTATTTTTTATATTCTTATCTTCTTTGCTTTCCTTAATCTGCTTTATTAATCATCAATATCGCATGTATTAAACAAGTTTGTGCTCTGTTTCATTTCAATGGATATTAATTTAACGTATTGTATGTCAGATCTGTCCAAAGGAATTATGCAGAAAAATTTTTTCTGAATATTTCTGAATTTTCTGTAATTTAATTTCCAATAGTTATCATATTTTTTTTCCAAAAAATTCATACAAATATATATCATAAAGCTGAGTTATGGTCTATAGCCGATTTTGTTTTTGTTATTATGATAATTTTTTTTATTATTGTGTCAAATTAAAATAAACAGTTTCGATTGTGAAATACTTTTTATTAGCATGTGCTCATGCTTCTATGACGTTTGCTTATTAGGTTAGATCATTCCTCTGCGGATGCAAAAATTGACTACGTAGTACTCGTATAACCCAACCAAAATAGTAATAATAATATTTAGTAATAATAATAATGCAATTGATTATTAATAAAATTACCAAAAGACACTGAAAACATATTTAACTCATATTTAGGAGTCTTTTGTAAATAACCGAGCTCATAAAGTACGCTTTATGAACAGTTTTTCTTACCCCGCCCCTGAAAAGTTCATAAATTTATGTTATAAAAGATCAAATACATCACCGATTCTCATAGATATTTTTTCCGAACTCCCTGATTTCCCAATCTCCACTACTGAGAGGCGATTTTTTAAAAACATCAATTTTGTAGGGCAGCACTCTAAAGGGTTGGAGATAGGAGGTAACTATGTTAAAGAAAAATGTTGTGACAGAAAAATTAATTCGGGTCATTCATATATTTGATCGCTCTATAGGCGATGCCTGAATAGCTATTGACATATTTCTCGACTTTCGCTTAAAAACCGAGAAATATTAAAATTTCAATATTTTCATATAATTGCTCATAACTTGGATATTTATTCATAGATTTTCTTCATAGGTATCTCGTTTTCTTTGTAGAAAAATGAACTCTATGCAAAAAATATAAATCTATATATGTTTTTAAGATATATATTTTTTCTTGATTTTTTTAGTACGTTTTCGATGAACAAATTTTTTTTTTAATATTTTCATCCATTAACTGATTTAAAATAGTATTAGTAATAAATAGTTGTTAATTTGTTAAATTATCTTAATTTTTTAAAATATTTTGAAGTCAGATTGAAAGTTTCTTACTCGAGTTATGCTGCAACTAATACATTTGCATAAATTGTTTGCAAATATTTTCCCTTTATTTGTGAAAAAATTCTTACACCCTAATGTCTATATTTATTCAGGAAATTTTCTCGTACTGTGTTGAGTACAGGTAGTATTAAGATTTTCACGATTTTTGTGATTTAGTTTATTACAGTTAAATTATGAATATTAAATATATAATTTTTCTCTATTACAAATTACTGAAATGGTGATAAAAATGCAATTTTGCAATTATAAAAAAAACACTTTTTTTCAAATACGCTAATACCATCAACAAATACAATTGTATGTATGTCATTGAAAATGCTCACGGAAAATATTCTATTCAATTCATTATTGTGGCATATTGTCAGTATCATCACCATAATTATCACCTCTATTGTTCATGTTAATAAACAATTTCAGAAGATGATGATCTAACAATGTTGTTGCTAACGTAATTAACACCACAATAAAGCATGGTATATCATATGTAATACTAGTATGTATAATACCAACAATAAAGACAATTATAATAGGAACAATCGTTATGGTAATAGCAATAGCAACACCAATCGTAGCAATGAATGCAATAATATAATTTATGTGTTTAGGGCAGAATGCAATAACAACAATGGCATAATATATAGCAGTATTAAGTAGAAGAGAAGCGCCCACAATGGGGCTTCAGACAATATGGAGCCCAAAATATGAGCAAAAGATCGTCTGAAGCATTCATTGACGACGAAACGATCTTTCGTGCACTTAGTACCATTTTATTTAAAATAATTTGAAATTCAACTCAAAGATGTACTTCGTTCAATTATAATATATTTCCTTTGAGGTTTTCATTGACTTTTGATGGCACTATTGATTAGGAAACTTAATTAATTTGATAAAAATTTCAAATTCGAAGGATACCTATTCTCACAACGTAAATTATCATTAGCAAATCAAACAACAAATCGTATTGAATATCGAATCATCCGCGTAGGTCAAAAAATTCCAACTGAATTTCAGTTGATAATGAATGTGGCGATCCAACAATAAATATCATTTGAGTCTGTATGCAATGGATCGCTGTTATTATACAGTTCCAAATAATTGTTTTGTATCGCAATTCAAAATGACAAACGAAACGATTGTGATTTAGTATAACAATTATATGAATACGAGTTATTCTCATTCTCAAACCGTTACAGTGGTTATCGTATTATTTATATGCGAACAAGTATATTTGTATATTAATAAACTCATTCTCATCATAACATACATATGTCAACGCCCTCATGAATAGCCTCCTCCTACTCTTAGCGATGTTGCGTCGTTACTCTATTTTAATTATGCTTTGATATCGTATACGACATAATGCTTTGATTTTGACCTATTCAAATATTTTTCATTTCAACTTTATACGTATGTATATTTTACTGTACGTACATATGTATTTAATTAAGCCGCTCTTGCTTTGAATATCAGTTAAATCAATGTTAATTATGATGATGATGATGATGATGATTATGATGATTAAGTTATTGTCTATTTGTCGGTTGCTATTGCTATGGGCTCTTGAAGTTCCTCTTTACTATTGTTCTACACCATTCTCGACGCTTGTGACTCTTGTCTGCTAACTGATTTCGCGCAATTGTGGTTTAAGTTGATTTTCATTCATTTCAAGAACTGATTTATAGGCTCACACATAATACTTCTGTATATACCATATACATACGAGTATATATGTAATATATGCGTGCCATCAACAGTTGGATAAAGAATAATATAGTAGTTACTATAGGCCGATTATATTCACATTTTAATATAAGTACATTTACATATGTATGTGCATGTTTATAACGAATGTAGTACGAGTATGTAAAGCAGTATTTTAAACTCGAGAGCTCATTTCAATTCACCATCAAGTTCTTCTTTGCGTGTATGATATACAAATTGGAACTTTAAATTAAATTGAACTCTGTTGAGCATGAAAATGCTGTGCTCTGTCAGTTTGTTGGTATCTGTCTGTATGTTCTATGTATTTGTGCGCCTGTTGGTCATGCATCTGTACCCCGTGTGGCAATGAAATTATGTTGATACAAGTACCTAGTAGAGAAGTCAATGATCATTCTTGTACATGTATGCTGTTAAATAATCTATTAATTGAGGCCAATCATTTAGTTTGCATTTTTAATTGTTTTTTAGTTGTTTATAATAATTTTTGATGCTATACATCTGCATGCAAATCACACTTTTTTTTTCAAAAATTACACACAAAGATCTCAAGCATCAAGTGATTTTTCGATCTCTCGCACTTGCATGCATAATACATTATTTTCTAATGTTTTGCATTTTAAATGGGGAAGTACGATCGATCGTATTAAATCAGAAGCTGAAAGGGATGTCCATCAATTTTATATATTTGACGGACTTTTTATGAAGTTTTAGATGTTTTTAAGATTCTTCAGGAATTTCAAGGTATTTTGAAGTTCATTAGAATCACTCTATTGTATGAGATAGCCTTAATTAGTATAACCATATGGACCGAATGGAAAATATAACGAATCATGTTTATTCGTAATCTCAAAAATCAGTTTTTTGACTATTTTTCCAAGCTGTGATATTTACAATAAAACATTCAGAGGAACCAATCAATCAATAGTTTTCGGTTTGTCTATATTTTTAGTTCGAATTTACGACTTTGGGTATTTCTTCTTTCTCTCACTCTCTCTCTCTGTCTCCTTACTGAAAATGAGGAGTTAATTAGAGTTAGTCGTTGTATTACCAATCGGTTTCTAACAAATCATTTCATCGACTTTGGTTTGCCTTTAATTTTCGATCAGATTTTATACTTTTGATTTATGCTTTCGGAAATTCTTCTCTGTCTCTATCTTTTGACCACCTGGAATCATAACTCAAAGAAGTTGAATTAACTTTTTATTGAACAATTTGTTTGATAAATTATCAGCTGTTGCACAAATTCTACCTTGAACTATTATGATTATAAAGAATAAAAATGTACTATAAAATGTTTAATATTATCTACTTATTTATTACTAGATATTATATTATATTGAATGTGTTAATTCGTAGAATTTTTTATTTATTTTTTTTTTTTACTTTGTTTAGTTTATTTGTCAGATAACAAGAAGCTTATAAATTTATATACTCGTAGTTGTTTTAAATGTTTATATTTTTTGTTTTGTTTTTTTTTTTAGAATTATGCTTTTATCTTTTCTTTCAACAATACTTTAATATTCCAAGTTTTTGTTTGCTTTTCATATTGTACTTTAGTTAAGTACAATACAAAAAAAAAAATGAGTATTAAGTACCTTTATGCATGTAGTATGTATAAATATAGTTTATTGTATATTTATATAAAAAATATTATACCTTATATTGTAGATACACTATGTATATGCAAGTAGTTGCTATATAAAACCGGAACTTCCAGTTGACTAATCAACCTATTCAAGTTAATTTATGTTTTAATTACTTTAAGTTTAATAGCTCTTTGTTCTGTTTTATTTTTCTTTCATTCCCCGTTTAATATGTGTATTTTGTTTTTAATTCTACTCTTAATTTTGCACTTTTAATTTTATTGAAACAATGAACTTTGTTCATAAATTAATTTTTTTTACCACGTAATTAATTCTTTTTCCTATTATTGTGTATCGGGGTTAAATGTGGAATTATGACCACTGTTTTATGGTTTCTTATATGAAAATGATTTAAGTAATAAACATTTATTGAATATAGATATTGTAATTGAAAATAAATATTCAATGTCTGACACTTGTATGGCGTTATATATGTTATAATAAATGCTCCAATATGACTCATAGTCAGTGATTTAAAATTTCTTCACCTAGCATAGTCATTACAAAAATAATGAGAACATAGTGATTTAAAAAAAAAAACAATGTAAAGTATTGACCATTTATGATGAATTATGTTAGTTAAATTAAAGTTACGAGCTACCCATTTTTTGTTTGTTTTTTTATTGTGAATGTCAGAATGTCTTTTTCTTATGATACTTTTAAAAACTGCAGATTTTGATATTTTGTTCTTGCGAAAAAATTTGTAATAATTCCGAATATTCAGAATCAATTTATGCATTTTTAAAATATTGTTGTAAACTAATCGTATTTAAAACAAATTGTTGCAAAATATTGTTTTTTAATTGCAAATCAGAAAAAAATTGCCAATTTAAGATATTTGTGTGAAAAACTTGCAATAATTTTATGCAATCAACGAAATCAATATATTTTCTTTTCAAAAACCATTAAAAATTGCTTTTCTATGCTCAATAATATAAAAAATATGACAAATTGCTTGCTACATGCAAAATACGAAGATGTTTAGTTGCAAAGTATTTATGTGAATGGCGCCAACATCAGAGCATGAAATATTCAAAAATTTGTTTGTCATATGATGCGAAAACTAGTGGCAATGCCCTCTTTTTATTTCACATAAATTTCCAGACATCTAATGTGCACAATTTACTGAAAATAATCATCATATTTATAGGGTTAAACCCAAATGACCGATTCAACACGGTGATTCCCTTCTCTCTACTAACAGTGGTACAATATACTATTTGATAATGCAAAACTGCAGTTCAATAATCTCTCAATATATATATTTTTAGGTATATAATAATTAAATTGAAAGTATCAAGCGTGGCGAAATCGGTTCAAAAACCCCTTTAAAAAAAAATGATCAAATATGCAAACTGTAAAATGTGAACAAAATTTAAATTAATTACAAAATAAAATAACCACGCTGTCTTTTTAATGCATACGAGTAAATTTGGGGAAAAAAACCATTTTTCAATAATAAACATTCAACACCCGTATTATTACTATACCGACTTGTATGTACACTTATTAAGTCAAGCCAAGTCAGAAAAAAAAGTCATAAACAAAATAAAATGAAAATATTGTAATTGATGTCGACAGACATATAATATGTTGTAGTAATTGTTGTTGTTGTGTTAGCTGTTGCTAATATTGTTGCTGTTGGCGTTGTAATGTATATATGCTATACCCATAATAACAATGATATTTATTTATGATTTTTTTTTTTGTATTTCGTTTTATTATTTTATCAATTTTTATTTTTATTATTTTTTGGTGACAACTCATTATTGTCATTGCTATTATTACAGTAGTGTTGAAAATTTATTTTATACGAATATTGCATTTGTACATATAACTACATAATGTTACATGCATTCGGCTATTTATTGCCAAAAGAGGAGCTGCTTATTGGCCTATGTTATTATTAACAATATTATGATTTAAATATGATTATTTTTCATTTTTCAATCAGTTGAAATTAAATTTCATAATAAAAAATATTTTTTTTATGCATTATTATGCATTATTACTTTGAATATTTATAATCTCCTCAACGTATTTGTCACAAATTGAGTACCTTTAGATTTCTTTTATTTTTTTTTTGTCGTAAGATTTACGAAATCAAAACACATGTTATTAAAATTGAAAGCGAAATTACTATAGACGGAAGTAATGACTGGAAAAAAAGTGAAAATAACTATTACACATTGCGTAATATATTTCGTCAAGCGATAAAAAAAAAGGAAAGAAATTTCATATCAATATTGATATTTATGGAATATTTGAGTATACATTGTAGGTGAATTAAAAATTTGTATAATGGTAGTTGTTTTAATTATTATCATTTAATTAACTACTAAATGTTAATTCAGTTCGAATATGTTATTATAAAAATTGACAAATGTCGTAAGCGAATTACAACGGAAATTGTTATTATTTATTATTTTAATTAACAACTTTTTGTGTAACTTTTCTGGAGACAATCTAAAAAAAATTGTCTCGTCTTTGTTTTTCTTTTTTTTCTGTCATCACTTATTATATATATGTAATTATACAGTATAAGCGCTTTTTACAATTTTTTTTTATCTAGATGGAATTGTTGCGGGTGGCATTAATTCATTCATATCTTGCACTGTTAAATTAATGAGCTTATACTATAAAGTATATGAAGTGAAAGTTGTTTAGTTGAGGTCATCTGATATTTCAATATATATAGAAATATTAATTTCATTTAGCTTCACCAAATAATTGAAAGGAGTTTTAAGAGTTGAAAATATTTAAATCACTACAAGGATGTTCATTTTTATCATACGTTACAGACTATGTACTCTATTGGAATTGCAAAATATTTTTTCGGTCATACATTTTACGTTGATAACACGCTGTCACGACGATTATGTATTGTACATACTTTCAGATGAATTAGTGTACATTGTAGGCTTCATCGAATAACGCTTTATTTTTAATAAACCATTATCTGGTTGCTTGGGCTATTTAAAAATCAATCAGTCAGTCATTCACATGATCAGTCAAACGATTCCTCATAACTCTGAATATTTATAATCAATTCCAATAAGTGAATAGTAATGAATTTCGGAAAGTCATGCAATTCAGAGTATTGGTATAAATAATTATCAATATAAACTAACTACTTCAACAAATATATGATAAAATAGAAAAAATGAAGAAAATGTATCCACTAAAAAGATTTTATTGTCAAAAAATTCTAAATATTTTCATTTAGTCAACAAATACATATATAATACTTATCTTCCATTGTTTTGTGAGATAATAAATATATTTCTTATCATTAAAAATAATAAAAAAAAAAGTTTTTATGCATTTCTTTTCATTATTGAAGTATTTGATTATTTCTCTTGCATATTGCTTATGATAACAGTTATGATAACAACCGAAAAAAAAAATTAAAAAGGTTGACATCCAGTAACATCGAAGTTTTTAGTACCGTACACCATGTCAGATAGGTAGACATACAGACGTTTGAAAAAGTATTTTACGAGGGCGGTCCCAGAACTACCCGAGCTAACATATAGATGGCCGTAGTAGTTTGAAAAAAATTACTTTGGTGAAAACCCGTGGCAACCTTACAAAACATATATTTTAAGTTTCAAGGCGCCACGTTGTTTATTATTTTTTTATTTTATTTGGAGCCATCGAAAGTTAACGATCTCAGTGAATTTGTAAACATGGAAAATATTGGTCACCGTTATGTAATTTAATACTTTCATTTGAAAGATCTCAGTCCAACGAATATTAAAACCGAACTAGATTCTACTGTTGTATATTCTTTGTTAGGTCTGGTAGTTCTGGGACCGCCCTCGTATATACGGAAAATCGACTTGACGTTCATACAACGGTATTCATATTCAAAGATACTCACTCATTAATCAAAATATCATGTGCAACAATTGTATATACATAATACCGACCGAATTGAGGAGTACTTCTTTTATCAAAGTCGTAAAAAAAAACGAAGATGTGTCAGATGGAACTATTAATGATAGTTGAACATATTCAGTGTAACAGTCAGTAATAATTAAAATCGAATTATCTAAAATCATTTTTCTAAATACAAACACAAAAGAGAAATGAAGATAATTTTGTATAGACCCTTTTCAAATAGCTTATGAAATACACTGTGTCACATTAGAAGGTCACCCAGGTAGATGCATTTACTTATAACAAAGAGTATTTATATTCAACAATTGAAATTGAAATTGAATAAAAAAAGATGATCAGCCCGCGTTTTGATTAACCAATTGTAATCTTATTTATTTAATGCTTCTTAATTATCAAAGTGTTTGACATTGTAATTTAATAGCATAATAGTGGTTGAAAACTTGAGAAATAGAAAATATCACTAAGATGTCTATGGTATAAACATGATCAGTATTGTAGTTAACCACTATTTAAGTGGTAAGCATTGAAAATGAAATTGAAACATTATACACACATAACAATGTTAATGACCTCAATTGTTTATTAAAAGTAAACAATGACACAAGAAATTACAAAAAAAAAAAGAAGAAAAGATAAATAAATAAATAAATAAAATAAAAAAACCAAGCACTCACATATAATCTACATAAATTTAATACTTTTCATTATATGAGCAAGTAAATTCATTAAGTATTTGCATACACTTCATATTGTAATTTAATCGTCAGCTATTATTTACGCTGTTCTCTTGCATATACCAGTAACTTGTCGAAGCAAGCAATGGCATTCGAAAGTTTTTGTGAATATTTAAGATGTAAGAAGATGTGATATTAAGGTGTTCTCATACTACAAATCTTTTGTAAAATTGCATACCGAATAGTTTCTTTGAGAGTTTGCTTTATTCAAGAATATTTTCTTACGTAGTACCAGTTTGTATTCAGTTTGTATAAAGTAGGTCATTTCATCGGTAGAATACTACATGTAACTATTATGAGTGCCATATGTAAAATTGTGAAAATTGTCACACAAAATTAAACTCGGCAATAACATGAATTATGTTTTGAAAGTAAAATATCAACAAACAAAAAAAAAATGGTATTTCTAGGCCACAAGTTCTAGTTAACATAGAATTTTATTGTAAAAAACAAAAATTTCCAACAAAATAATGTAATTTTTAATTTCTTTTTCCATTAGCGCATCGAATGTAACGAAGTTTTCGCTGTAGTTTCGCAGAAAAAAGTTATTGCTATTTTCAATAGTTAGCTCATGGTTTAAATTTGAGCTTAACAATGCCTATTATTGGCTCGATTAAAAAACCAAATAGATTTATACTACTTTCAAAAACCACTACCTCATATATAATGTAGTTTTTTTTTTCAAATAATTATTATCAATTTAGTTTATATCTTCTAGTTCAACATTCTCTTTAACCTTCAAGTATTGATTTGCTCTCATTTCAATCAATTAGCAACTTTTCTTGTGTTTTTAAGTTTTTATTTTATTTATTATTTATAAATACATGTTTGTATTGGAAATTTATTGCCACTCTAATCAGCAAATATAAAAGCAAAGCAAAACAAAACATCTGAAAGGGGGCAAAAAGAAATATTAGACGCAATGGTCGATCATATCGAATGATGAGATCACCAAGTAAATGGGGACAGAAAATGTGGGAAATTACTGATGATAATAATGAGAGCTTTGAAAGAAGAAAACATAATTCGTTTCGCAAAATGAAGATGTAAACTCACTCTACTAACAGCAATTATAAACAAAATACGTAAATGTCGTTTTAGTGACGTAAATAAGGTGATATCGTTTGTACACAACGAAGCATGAATAAATCGTGATGACGTTACTTCAGCTATGAGCTGTGACCAACAAGTAAAGAAAATTTTACATTTCGCATGGACTATGAAATCGAAAAATCAATTCACATTGTATCGGTTATTGTGTAAGATTATGTGAACAAATCGAAACCATTTTCGTAGTCATCATATTCACTAGCTTTAATGTATGATTTGTGCCATTTTTTAAATTTTGGAGGCTGTTGAAGAGTCATATAGCCTTACCTCCGATGTTATACCATCGTAAATCAGAAAATATTCCATTTAGAACAACAATATTCGATACGTTAGTTAATTTCGTGGAAGGAAATCATTTCGTAAGAAATATGTGAGGAACGAAGCTAACGTAGTATTGACCGTATAATCAACGTCAGCGATGAATCAGATAATTTTTGTTTAATTTTAAACAGCCATAAATTATGAAGGGTTTTTTGACTAGGGCTACCATATTTGTTACGTCGATTTATTTTGTATAGACAAATAATATTAGAGGTATTGAACGAGCCAGGTCTATTATTTAAATTAAAATTAAAATTATAATAAAAAAAAAATTAACACTTTTATGCATCATGCATATACAAGGTGTGACAAATATGTATTAAGATTCGAAACATATCTCAGCAACCAAGCGCGCCATCTATGTGTGAGTACATGCGTTTTGAAGCTTTAACCTTCCTCTACTAACTGTCAACTGTCATGGCATTTGGTTGACATTTACTGTTTATTGACATTCATTTTACAAAACACGTGTTTGTTTGATATTGAAATTTCAACATGAAATTTAACACACAGCACTCATTATTCGTCAATTTTTGGCTGGGAATCAAGACTGTGTATTGAATCACCCGCCGTATTCACCTGATTTGGCACCGTGCGACTTCTTTTTGTTCCCAAAACTGAAATTGAAGTTGAAAGGATGCTTTTTTGATGACATTCAAAACAAACAACGGGCTTCGACGAGGGCACTGGAGGCAATTCCGAAAAATGAGCTGGAACACGCATTTGAATCATTATTAAATCGATGTAACAAGTGTATTGAATCAGGAGGAGAATATTTCGAATAAATATACGGAAAAATTAGCAGATAGTTTTAATTGTGTTTTCTAGAGGCAGTCTTAATACATAATTATCACACCTTGTAATACAATAGGATACTACTAACTTAATGCTCACGTTAACCATGGCTATCCGCAGATAAATACTTATTTTGATCTGATTTCACTTGTGCATATATGCATAATGCTTGAAAAATTTTCGCTCTATGGAAAATATGTGCAATATTGTAGTTTGAGACAAACAACAACAACAACAATACTAACAAAGTAATTATGCCATATTTTATGCTTATTGAATTGCTTAATATTTTTCTTATAAATATTATCGTAATTATAATTATTTACATATGTATAATTATTTTTATAATTACTGTATGCCTCTTTAAATATTATTCATTTCATCTTAATCAATATTTTCAAAAAAAAAAAATGTTTTTGATTTATTAATTATGTATAATTTCACAAAAATGAAGCTAAAGTAGAAGAAAAATAATATTTTCTACTTGCATGCGTACCCGCATGAATAAATGCATGTATGCATATCTTTAATTAATGAGATTTTTTTTTCAAAATTTCTTCTTAATTATCGACTTTTACCATTTTTTTAAACAAATGTATCAATTTTTTAATACCACAACTCTATGTCAAATTATAATTATATTTAAGTCCATCATAAGTAGTACTTAGTGAGCCAATTGCATTTACTTGTTGTAAGTCATAAGAGAAGTGGCTGCGAGAGTGATAGAAGCGCGAGAGCGGATGATTATGAGCTGGTACTATAATCACTAGACCACCAGATATCTGAATAGATATAAATCTTTACATGCATAAAAGAAAAAGTAACCGAAAGCAACTAAAACAATCATCATCATCATCATTGTTATAATCGTCAGCATTACCATTTCATTTTTAATTGCCTTCTCTTTAATTGTTGTTGTTGCGTTTTTATGAAAAAAAACAACGATGGCTTTATCGTGTACTTTCCCATATAATGATGATGGTAACCACACTGATGTTGATGATGATGATGATAATGATAATAATGATGACAGTGTTGATGATAGTACCTTTTAATGTAATAGTATACAATACTACAATATTTGTACTATTATTTGAGTAGATTTATTTTCTTCTGTTTTTTTTCGCTTCGATAGAAATGTTTTTTTTTCTTTCTTTTGTGATTTCTCTAATGACCCAGTTTACCAAAAAAATATATATTTTAAAAAATTATCTATGCTGTAAATAAGTACCTACGGTGAGAGTATGTACATGCAGTTATAAATTGAGGGGGGTACACAAACAAATAGAAATTAAAAATATAGGTACATTGATATTGAGTAAGAAAAAGAATAACATCATATTACGTGCGCATGTGCGACATTATGTACAGACATCATGCATGTGTATACCATACACTATGTACTTATACCTGCATATTCTCGAAACTGGTCTTACTATGTCTTGCAAATGGTCTAGTGGCGGCAATTTGGTACTGATCTAAAAGCAGTGCTTATGCGCTTAATAGTGAAATGATGTCAACGACGCGAGAGGTAAAGGAGTAAAATTGTGTATGTGTGTGCGTGTGTTCACATTGTATGCAATGCAGTCTGCCTGCCTACCAGCTGTAATCAAGTTAGCCAGCCGAAGAGGCTTTTGGACACGACAACAATGCGGATCAATGATTGTAGGTAGTACAGTTGAAAGCATAAATATAGTAGTGACCTCTTTGTTGTTATTAGAGTACTACTATTCGGAATAAGGTAATTAAAGTATATAGGTATCCTCTGGTATATTTGGAATTAACGAATTTTTAGTGCCAAGTACATACAGCGAATGGTTTTCGAGTCTCATTTTTCAGTGGTTGGCCTTTTAATTAACTCAATTGTATTCCAAAAAATATCAGCATAAAAATTTCCAATGAAATTTTGTATCATATTCCATTGAATTGTGCACTTGTACTACTAAAGTGTGAATTATATATGGAAGCACTCCTATTTTTGTATTTTCAACTGTATAAGGTATGTAAAATCAACTCTCCATCTGTCTGGATACCCAGACAGACAAAAGACAAGAGACAAATGTGTTAAGAAAACGCAACATATGCATATGTCTCGCCTTACAAATAATTTTGCAAGTAAACCTGTAATACACATATAGGACGAGTATTGGCATGGACATACATACAACAAGCATTAACTTGCATATTGGTGCTCATATGCTATATATGGTAACTTGGTTAGAATTCTTCATGATTTCTTTTTTTTTTTCTTTTCTTCTTCTTCTTCTTCTTCTTCTTGTTTTTGCATGCTCACATGTTCACTCAAACGCCATACGGTACATATTTTATATGTAACACTGAACAGAATACTGACATATGCACCAGTGTACATTTGAAAGAGTTGACACAATTCAGATCAATGATAATATCCTTTCTCTTTATTACATATTTGTGCTTTTTGAACTATGTGAAATTTACATTGTGGCTAAGTGAATGATCTTGTATGGGATTTTTTTTTTTTTGCTATGAGTGAAATTGCTTTTCAGGTGAAATCTTGGATATGAATTAGTCTGAATTATTTAAAACTTCTTCAATTTAATCAGGGCATTTTTTAGTAGTGTTGTGAATTCGTCATCGATCTGAAAATGACTCCAGACAAGCTGTGTGGAACATATGCACTCCAAAGAAGGAGAATACGCATAATTTTCTACACATTGACTTCGGCTATCTAAGGTTTCTGCAGGATGATGTTCGAAACCATATAGTTCAACATACAATCGATCCTCTGAGTGCTAAATTCATTAATTGTGTTATCAACCATATAGGAAGTATAAATTGCCCACTGCAGAGTTTCGATTTGATCCAATTATACTTTTCTTTTGTAGAGTGCCGAGAAAGCACTCGGCAGATAAAGATAATACAGAAGCGATTTAGGTCCTTAAGAGCAGTATCGTTCAATTCAGTTCATTCAGAAGACGCTATTCCAATATATACTAAGCCAGCTGCATGTTTCATAAATAATGGGAATATTTTTCCTTTGTACTACTGGTACCAGGTGTACAAGCTTAAATCCGCTGTTTGCTCGTAGATGGCGTTAGTGAGCATATTGAGCTATTATCAACTGTTCATCCTTTTTTTATGAGTTCGACACCTATTTACATCAATTAGTAAACATCATCAGTGATTTCATACAACAAAATACATTTTTCCTCGTATAATTATGTCTAGTTTCGTGCCAGAAAAATATCATATGCGGGAAGCTCTTCTTTTTTACTTCAATTTGAAGAAATCTGCTGCTGAGTCGCATTGAATGCTTGTGGAGGCCTATGGTGACAGTGCGCTATCGGAAACCACTTGCAAAAACTGGTTTCGTCGGTTCAAAGAAGGCCATTTGACTTGAGTGACAAGAAGCGTGAAAATAGACCCAGAAAAGTTGAGGACCATGATTTGCAGGCTCTTTTGGATGAAGACGACACCCAATCGCAAAAAAATCCTTGCCGAACAGTTAGGTGTTACTCAACAAGCCATTTCCATACGTTTACGAGCCATGGGGAAGATCCTATGAAAAAAAAAGTGTTTTTATTTACCGAAAAACAGCAGATTTAAGCTTGTACACCTGGTATGCTGAGCTTTAGAAGTTACACTACTTTTCCCCTCTCTTCCCATCTAAGAATTGAATCTAAGAAACAGAATCGACTAAGCAGAAGCTCCAGAGTTCAATGATCTAGCTGAAGTAGCGGCCTTAATTAAAAAAACGCTACTGAAAGTTGTAAAAACAATTCGAAATTTTCAAATAGCTCTACATCGCATAACTAGGTCTAGTAATGCCGGTGTCACTAGGAAACCTACCTATACATATTTGAACTAAAATCATCATAAAGCGACTGAAACTACAATTATTTAGTTCATTTAAAAAAAGCAGCATTACATATGACGTAAATAAACAATCAATGTAAAAATTAAATATTTGTGAACATACTCAAGTTTTGCATTAAAAAAAAAGCACACTAATCTACATCAGCGCAGATGTTTTTTCATCTAATTTGTTAATTTTCTCCCTCTCTCAAAATGTTATCAATTAGTAAATTTATATCAAATTACGTGAAATTATGTCAATGATGGCAAATGTGTGCTTATATTAAAATTTTGAGTGATTCTGTTTGGGAATTCAATTAATGATTTCCTCATTGTCAATTTGCATATGAAAAATGCCTTTATTTTCAATGATGATGCAATTATTTTACAGTAAGTATCATTATTATCATCATCATCCTCATCATCATCATCAATCATCATCATCATCATTATTATTATGAGCGAGAAAATTACTTTCATTCAAATCAAATGCAAATATCATTGAACTTGTTAACTCAGTTCAATGTTTTCTGAAAATGAAATGGTAATTACGATTTTCATACAGCAACTTAAACGAGTAATAATCGTATGTAACAATTTTATTTGCTAAGAAATAATAATGTAATAATCACACCACCAATAATAAAAGCAACAACAACAACAACAACGGCGAACCGGAAAACAGTTGATGCGCATTTTCCGTTGCAAGTGAGTGAGTAAGTGAGTGAATGACTTAGTGAGTGAATGAGTGAGTGAGTGAGCGAATGAATGTGAGTGCGTGTGTATGCGAAAGAGGAAGTGAGTGAGTGAGTGAGTGAGTCAGTGGATAGGCGAAGAGGAGGGAAAATGTAAGAGTACTTACATTTACGTACGGATAAGTGGTGCGTTATTCGGGCAGCAAGTGATTGTGAATGCATTGCTACGGAAATTAATATAACACGTTCGTTCGTGAACTATGTATGTGTATGTATAGGTACCTATTTAGTATAAAATGTTTGCATTATATCACGATGAGAAGGAGTAAGAGCATATATTGTATATACATATGTATGTTTGTAGTATTGTATGCACATGCGAATACTTAAGCAAGCTGTTTCAGTTGTTATTGTTGTTGGTGTTGTATATATAAATTGCATCAATGGATGGCTGGTTATTTATTTCAGTAAAGAAGAGTGATGATGATGATGATGATGATGAAGATGAGTGTGCAATTTTCTTGATTAAATTTAACGAACTTTTAAATACATAATGTGAACTTTAGCACGAACGTTTATTATATGCATTAACATACATATTTTGTAAATTATTATTGTAGTAGAGCAGCAAACAACAAACTGTAGTAAACATGTGTTATTTTACAATGATTTTTTTAGTATGCTCATTTCCTTATGTATGCGTTTTGTTTTACTGAATTTTTTTTCTCATCCTATTGGTTAGTTGCCAGCTGTTTACTTTCACTTTTAATTTGATATATATTGTTTGCCTTATTTTTTTGGCTTATTTATTTGACATTTTCGTATAAAAAGTTTTTCAATCTATCTTACCAACAGGTACATAACTCCAACATGCTACTTTATGTACATACATATGTATGTAATTGGTGTTAGTGAGGTTGCGAAACTAATCGAATACTCAGCCTCAGATGGAAGAATATATAAGTTATGGTGGTTAAAAGACAATTACATTTTTGTATGGGAGCTATATTAATTAGTAGAAGTGGCTCATACATTTATGAAGGTTTAAAACTTATGAAAATTCCGAGATATTATATAGAAACTATATGAAAAAGTAGTTGCGATATACAATGGTAATCTGCGTGCCTAATATAGTTATCCCAGGCAAAAGACCACTTAAGTTATGGAGATTTAGACTTAAATTAAGTTTCGAGAGTTTGTATTTGATCTAAGTCTTAGTTGAAACATTTATTGATGTTATAATGCGAATGAACTAGGATGATTGACATCTTTATATTGACTATTTGGGCGGCCCTACATTTTTATTTAATTTTTAGGATGAATTTTACACAATTTTAATTAAAAAACATTGAAAAAACTTTGATGTCTTATATTTAAAAGTATTTTGGTGACTCTTGGGGAAAACAAAAACAACCATAAGCTCAAATATGACCATAAAGTTTCAATATGAGATTCAAAAAGTATGGGAAGTACTTTTGGCACGTTGGGTATAAATTACAAAAAAAAACTATCTGTATATTTCCTTTAAAAAAAAAAAAAACTAATACTTAAATATTAATTAATTAAATAATGTGTTGAGTAATACACATAAGGAAATGATTCATTATAGAGCAATTATACGGTTTACTGACTAATGTATTTAATACTTGTAATTGCTTGTGTCAATTGCAGAATGTAAATCCGTACACAAGTATTTATGCTCTAAATGTAGAGTTGATTACTTTTATATGAAACGATCCACATCGCACTTTAATATGTTTGCATGTATGTATGTATAAGTACAATGTAGATTAGGGCGGTTAAAATTGTTTACTCATTGAAATTACTCAAAATTGAAATATACAATATACAAATATACTAATTTTCCACAATAGTTTTGTCCCACTTGTTTGCCTCGACCTAATATATGAATTCATATGTAATAAAAATCAACCATTCGATTTAAAAGTCACCTACCCAACTAACCTAAGCGGAAAGAATATGCGAAATTCATTTTTTTATTGCAATTCATTCAACTCTGTCACCACTGTTATTTTAGCAAACAGTTAATACTTTTCATAAAACATGAAGCAACATGATTATAGTTTTTATTATGAGAAATGAAGAGAATAATAAAAAAATTGTGCTACGAGTATAAAAATATGTAGAAGAAATGCTGCGTCATTGTAATATTTAGGTTAGCATCTATGAACAACTGCTATAATGCCGCTGCCTATATACGAATACCAGTATTATTATCAAATGATTTATATCCCTTTCACTACTTTTTTTGCTATTGAATGTATATATGAACAATATAATAAGTAACAATGTTACAATAGTTATAGAAGAAATGGATAATTTATTGATAATAAACCTAAAAATTATAAACTGCTTGATATGTGTATGAGTTATATTATGGCAAGCATGCACAATTTTTCGATTAAATGTGAAAAACTCACCAGAGGACATGTGGTGAGATAAGTGATGAGATGATAAAGAATTAAGGGGAATATAGAAGAGATTTAAATTTTGATCGATGTTGCCAGATTAACATTATCTAAAATATATTTAGCCTATTTTCGCAATTTAGGATTAAATTCTGGAATTTAGTATAGCGGGTATTTCAATACGATTTATTTTTCAGTATATATTAATTATATATTTCTTTAAGATTAGAATATTATGATCACATATCATTTTTTCTTACTTTTTATCTATTTATCTATAATTAAATAATTATATAAAATCGTTACAATGTATTGCTGCAAAATGGGCAATTAATAATTGAATTCTATTTATTCTGGAAAACTGATTCCAATCACGCTCGCATACAAATTTTTAGTATAATTTAAACGAGAAATGATTTGGAATGCTCAACTTCGGTAGTACCAAAATATATAAGAAACAAATACCTTTGTGTGGAGGAGTAGGCATGCTTTTAAAATAATCATATTTGCTAAGCTTTAGTCCTATAATTTTATTTGTTCGCGCTCTGATACATTTTAGAATAAATTTGAATATATAGACGATGAATATAATTTATTGTACCAAGTTTTAGCAGTATGAAATTTTACTTCAAGAGCATAATATTTTTGGACGGCAAGTTTGAAAGCCTCGGAGTTAATAGTATACTTTTGTATGGGAGGTGGACGCGGTTTTCATTTGATTTCGTCCATTCACGAATTTGATAGTTCACTTTTGAAAATAATCTTATGTATCAATTTTCAGCTCAGTCGCTCTAGAATGACGGCAGTTATCGTATATAGCGATACAGAGAGACAGTCAGTCATGGCTAAGTCTTTCTATATATAAATATCTATATCTATAACATCACAAATGTAATATTCATTATTTACATTTATATTAATTTATTTGACTCTCTTTTTTGATTTCTTCAGTTTACATCGATTCTTTACAAGTGGAAAATCTAACGTTCGACAATGGAGTCCTATCTGACGGAAATCAAACAAATAAGGATACCACGACCCAAATTCGAACCAAATGGTAGTCCACCAACTAGTTGGCAACATTTTGTACGACCTTATACACCACCACGTGATTATCATTTGCCAGCAAGTGAAATGATAACGGCAACGGGAACACGTCCAAGAAATTATGAAACTGGCGCTGAAGAATTTCGACCTACTATCCATGAGAAGATGTAGAGCAAATTTTTGGGGCAAATACTACCTATTTTTTGTTCACTGTTTCTATTTTTGATCTTAGTCTGAGAGAACTTACATGCGGCGATAATATGATAAAGGTCTCATCTATTGTTTGTATATGTAATGTATTTACTCAATATTAACAAATTAATATTAAGGTCAACAAGAATTATTGTTTTTCTTTTTAGTTTTTTTTTTTTTTTTTTTTTTTGAATTCATATGAAATTGATTTGTTCTTATATACTCCTATATGTTAATAAATATATATACTATTAAAAATAATCATTTTATTTTTATAATTATACAATAATTTTTTAGTATTTGTTTGCACTTACCGCATCTTGTTCATATTCGGAACGTGGTATTTGAGCATCACTGCCTCTACGAGACCTATGGTCATCACAGCCGTATTCCTTTTGATATGATCAATCGAACGAAAGTGTGATAGAAAAGAGAGAAAGAAAAATAGAAATAGATGAATTTTTGAGGTTGTTTTTTTTTTATTTAATACACATTTTCGAAAATAAATTTTATATAATTACCAATTGCTATAGTTCTATGATAAAAAAAAATGTTGAAAAACAAATCGAACAACAGATAGAACAAATTGTAAGTACAATCTAGTATGTATCGTATTATATATTGTAAGATGCCAATTATATGTAGTAGTGTAAGTAAAACACAACAACAATTATATATTAGCAATTTTGTAAAAAAACATGTAAATAACTTAATATATAATATATTAATATAAAAGGAAAATTTCACATAAATATAAATGAGACGCACACAATACCCACCAGAAATAACATAATATCCAAGCATAATTTATGAGGTTGAGTACGGTACTCTAGTGTGAGAGGAAGGGGCAAAAAACCACCATACACACGTGATATAATTCAATTATTATGGTCTCGTCTCATAGAATTTGTCATATATGCCAATTAGATAAAGCTGCCAACTTAGTTGGAAATTTGTAAATTTTTTATGTACATCGAGGCAAATAGGATTACTTTTTTCCAATGTTAATTATACAAATATAAAAAAAGTACAAAATTTAATAAACATCGACTCAATTGAATGTTTAAGCATTCATTAATTGAAATGCTATATTGACGGAACAGCTGATTTTATATACTTTGGCAGAGTATTTACTTTTTCGCAACTGAAAACTTTTATGCAACAGAATGACGTCTGCTATGAGACAAGGACATTACTTTCATAGTTTGTTTTTCGCAAACTAAAAAAAAAAAATTCGAATGTCAATTTGCTTTCTCATTTTTTCTTTAAAAATATAATAAAATAAATGTTTTTTTAATTTGTATCTAACGCAATAGGTGTGAAATATATAAATTATGTATAAAGGTAGTAAAATTTGGCTATATGAATTAATTTCGAATGAATTATTGTAACGAATTATTGCCGAAATATTTTTGGATTGATTTCGAAAATTTCTATATGAAAATGCAACTAAATGTTTAAATAATGTTCAAAAGTCGTATGATATTATATTATTGATATTATTCCAAGTTCGCAAAATTAGTCAATGTCGAAATTTGATTTATTTATTTGTCATTTATTTATAATGTAAAAAAATTGTTTTTTCTTGAGTGATAAAATATTTTTCAACATTGATGAAAAATAAGTTCGCCACTTGAATTCATTCAACATTAATTCAGTTCACCGCCAAATTTTTATTGGGAGCAATATTTAGATTTTTCTGTGAATTGAGTACTATCAATAAATTAATTTTAATAAAGGTAATAAATATAAAAAGAGAAATTGCTGACATAAAAAGGGTGGATATAATAGAAAAAATTGCACTGTAAAATAGTAAAATTATAGAATAAGATTGTATTCACACTATCGCTTAATTAAGCGAGACATCTTTTGATTTTCATGTACATCTGAAAAGAATTAATATCAAAAAGATATCGACATTTATTAACTAAACTGTTTAGGAAATGTCATTTAGTATATGAAAATCATCAGTTGAGAGAGTATGCTCTCTCTCCTTTTTACCATTCGATATTTGTATTCTCTGACACTACATATTGTAATTGAAAATTCAGTGTATTCGTTTCGTAATACTCTTTTAAAATTGGAAATTTAATGAATTGATATCATGCAACGCAAAAAATTTGTATAATAAGCTGATTTTGAGAGAGCAAGAACGAGTTTGCTTGCTGAAAAAAAATATCGATATTAAGGATATATTTATGTAATTGAAAATGAGAGTGTGAACACAATCTAAGAACAATTTAGAGAATTGTAATAACTTTGTTGAACAATTAGTGAAGCAATAGGTGATCCAGAGGGAGAGAGAGAGAGAGAGCGACAGTGAAAGTGAGATTTACAGAAAAGAAAGTAAGTGAAGAAGTGAAGTTTTAGGAAATTAAAAATATGATAAATATGTAAATAAATTATGGTGAATTTTCAAATAATCGTATTTCATAATTCTTTATCATTTTGCGTTTGCATAATTGTTTGTACTACAACACAACAAATGCGTCTGGGATCTGGCGAGGTAAAGGTGCTCAAGATTACCTCTATGGATACAAAATAAAGTTATTACTCAGATTAGTCAAAATATCGCGGCCGTAGTAATTTTTTTCACACTTGGAGACGGTAGTATGAAAGCGAAAATAATGGGAAGTCGCTTCCAAAGAGTGCTTCCAAATGGAAAAATTTGCAGTTGAATTGTTGAGTAGATAGCAAAAAAATACTAAAATCACTATCTAACTGTTCAGGGGCTCGACGAACACTGAGAATCATATGCGATGTGGATCTAATCTGACTGAACTATTGTTATGAATCTCTCAGTGAGCTTGTCGAGCGCAAGACTGTACCCTCACAGTGGGTGTATGGACAAGAAATCCAGGGATAATATGAACCCCAAAGTCCAAAATGCATGTTTCAGAATTATTTAGTAAATGAAAGGGATCTATGAGAGCTTCTATCACTAGTGTAGATTCTGTGAGCTCCATTGCTCCAGCAATGAAACACACTCTATGTGTGTATCCACCGATTATCGGATTATTTAAACGCTAAAATTATTATAGACAGCTATGTCTACATAGACATTGTAGTACCAGAGCCAATCCAAACGCTTTTATTGTGTACGCATGAATGTATGAAGGTGTTTTTTCTGATTTCAACATAAACTTTTCTGACTATTTCTTTTTTCCTTTACGTGTACTTGTTTCATTGCACTATTATTTTTACACTTTTTTCTTTGCATTTGGATCACCTGATCTGAATGATGCTGATGAAGATGAGATTGATGATTGTCAAATAGTTTGTTGTTGTTATCACCACTACCAACATCACTACCAACAGCACAACCATCATCAGTACTGTCAATGATGCTACTAAGGCTTTTAGCAACATCAATATTAGTGACCTCCTCATCCTCCTCACCACTACATGTCACATAGATTTGACATTGATGATTTGCTAATAATGATGATGATGATGATGGTGATAATGATGGACCCTTCCTTGGTGAATTTGATTGTTCACGACGTTTAATATCACTTGACCCATATGAGGTATGAGGTTGCTGTTGCCGTTGCATTTTGATTGGCGTATTTGAGCCGAACATTTTAGTCAGACGTGTTTGTGAGCCGCCCAAATGACGCAACGATGATGAATGATGAGCTCTCATATGCGGTGATGGTTGCAGTGAATATGAGATTTGATGATGTTGTTGGTGGTATTGGTATTGCTGGTGTTGGTGCTGCTGCTGCTGCTGTTGCTGCTGCTGTTGTCGATGCTGATACTGATATTGAGCATGATTGTGATGACTACTATAGTGTGAACGATGTAGTATGGGATCAGCAGACATTGGCCGATAGGGCAATTGTTGTGATGGTCTGATTGGTGATTAATGATTGATTGTTTAATTATTATAGTTTGTTTCGAGTTCATGTTTTGTTTTGTTTGTGTTTTGATGAAAGTGACAATCCAAAAAAAAAAAAAATACCAAAATTTAATTAATGAAAATCCATGTACTAATAGTGTATGTGTGTGTGTGAAAATGAGTGTATAAATATATTAACGTGTAGTTTATTAGGTGTCTCAAAAAAAGATTTCGAATGAAAATAGCTCATAGCTCCTGTTTAAAAGCATGTTGGTGTCACACTTGAAGATGTGAAAATTTAGAGTTATCGAACTAAAACATATAGAAATATGTTCTGGACTAAGTATTTGTATTTTCCCTTTTGAACCCAAACTCGATATCAAAAGATAACATTACCACAGAATTTATGTTTTACGCCTGCCTCCCATACAAAAGTATGTTGTTGAACGTGTGATTTAACACCTTATTGGCGCAAATATAAAGCAATCGTAATAATATTTCACTCACAAAAGGTTTGCCTGATGACAAAATGAATTTGTTCGAAAATAGTCGTGGTCGGATAAAAAACCAGTCTGCCTCCCATACAAACTTATGCTTCCATATGGTTATTTTCACACTTTGTGCACGATAATATAAAATTATTAAACTGAAACTCAGGGCATATCGCCTAATTTACCAATTAATTGACATTTTCAAAAATGGGATGAATCGGATGAAAACTAGATCTACCTCCCCTACAAACTTATGCTCTCGTAGGGTTATTTTCACACTTTGTGCACGATAATATAAAATTCTCAAACTGAAACTCAGAGCATATCGCCTAATTTACCAATTAATTGACATTTTCAAAAATGGGCTGAATCGGATGAAAACTAGATCTACCTCCCCTTCAAACTTATGCTTCCGTACAGTTATTTTCACACTTTGGGCAAGAGACTATAAACATCTCAAACTGAAACTCAGGGTTTCACTAATTTACTAATTAATAGACATTTTCAAAAATGGGCTGAATCGGATGAAAACTAGATATACCTCCCCTACAAACTTATGCTTCCGTATGGTTATTTTCACACTTTGCGGACGAAAATATGAAGTTGCATTTACTAATGAAGTACTGAGCATGAAAATTTGCTGAATCTACTAAAGATCATCCCTATCTGCCATACAAAAGTATGTGCTCGACTATATTTTGCATATTGATTGATTGATTGAAAAGGACTGCAGCTCGTATCGTATGAAAACCACGCTTACATCTAGCACAAATATTGTTTTTTTTTCCAAACTTGGTGTTGTAGGGTTGCCTAAGTTTTGTCATTACCGAAATTACGGTTTCCAAATTTCTTAATTTAATAACTACCTCCCTTCCTCTCTCTCTCTCTCACTCTCTCTCTCGCTCGCACGTTCTTTGAAACACCCTTAATATGTGTATGGGTGGTTTGTATGTGTGTGTAAGTGTATGCATATGTAAATGTCATGTGTCTGTATTCAATACCGATTTTTCATATCCGCCGCTACAGTCATTCCGACACCAGAATCAGAGGATGGACTTCGTCCGGTTACAGCGCTTACCTCCAAATCGACATCGGTTACCTGTACGAGATACGAGTGAGTATATTGTTGGTATATGTAGTATTTTTTTTTTTATCGTATGTATGCAGTGTTCAATTCGACAACTATGTATTTATGTATGTTTGTAGATATGTATTGTTATGTACATGCACACACACACCGAATAGGCATACATCAATATTTAGTATATGTAAGTATTTATGTATATTCTATGTATGTTTGTATGCATTAATATTGTAGTAGTTGTTTGCTTTTTTCCTGTTGGCAATTGTCTTTTGCTATTTCGCCTTCTTCTTCTAGAATCTTATTTTTCTGCCATTGCAAAATCATATTTTGTCCGTTTCGATGTAACTATATACATACTGTTCATACATGGTGCTGTTTGTTGGTGGATTTGTAATGGAGTGCTCAATAAAAAATTTCTACTTGTATGTAGTAGTAGTAGTATATAATTTATTGATTGCTATTACATTACGTAGACTAACAAATGGTGATATGATGCATAAATGTATAAGCAAATGGTATTGTTTAAATGCTGCTGCTGATGCTGCTGCTGTTGCTGCTACTGCCTTTGCAATAGCTGCTGATCATATTGTTATTGTTGTTGTTGTTGATACTTTTGTTATGATGAGTGCATTTTTCTATTTCAATGTGTGCATATGAATATGTGTGTAGGTATCTGTTGTTGAATGGCCTTTACGTGAGTGTAACATATTTGTTGCCTTCTCTCCACATGTCTGTGTGTGTGTGTGTATATATATTTCAACATGTAGGTGTATAAGTGAGTAAGTGTCTCTGGTGAAGGATTAGAATAGTAGTGCTGACGTTGATAGTGATTTTATTGCCACTAGTAGTATTGATGTAATATTAAAAATGACAGTGTAATGATTTATGAGTATCATTTGCATTGATTTGGCACGATAAATTGAATAAATTTATTAAAATGATACTTTTTCTTTTAGATGCATTATATGAGTGGTGTGTCTATTTAATGAAATTTGTGAATGAATGAATATGAACAGATGGTGCTGTGCTCTCTTCTCAACACATATAATACTATATGGTATAATTTGGTTGGATTGGGTAAAAAGACGCAAATAAATTAAAATTTTAATGAAATATATTTCATTCTTTGCATTATTATGCCAAATTTTCAGTAAATTCTTTGAAAAATAAGGGGGGAGGGGTCTGAAAAAGAGGGATTGTCAATATATTTTCTGAACCTATTTCATAATTAAATTAGAATAAAATGAAAAATTGATTTATGATAAAAATCTTTGGGGTAATAATTAGTTAAAATCATGAATAATGGAAAATATGTTACAATAGTGCAATATATATTCATTCAAGTGCTCAAATTAAAGGAACTTGGTGTTATTTGTCTGAAAGAAATTGAATTTAGTTGAAACAACATTGACAACATTGAAAATATTGCATTTTTGTTTTGAATGTTTGTCAAAAGACAGATTGTAATTGTAATATCGATTAAATAATTTTACAATTTTTGCCGAATTATAAAATAGTGGGGTGTATTTATATTTTGTGCAACTAAATTATATTAGTAAGATTGGTGTATTAGTCATATGCAAATCTAAAAGTAAATATTGCTGCAGTTACGAGTATTTATAATTTTTATTTCATTAGCCATATAAATATAATAAATTAATTTTTTAGATTTGTGATTTATTTTGATAATAATTTTGCTGAATAATGAATACCCATATTTTCGGAGATTTTGCTAAACACATTGATTTGGTATTAATTTCGAATTCTCATGACTATAAAATGGTGCCAAAAACAAAGAGAAAACTCCAATAGAAGAGAGTAGAATAGATGTGCTCAAATTTTTTTATAATAACCATAATTGTATGCTATAAAAGGAGTTATAAAATTATTTGAAAAGAGAGAGATGTCAAAAAAAAAAAAAAATTATATTAAAAATTGACATTCGATAGTATCCGAAAGAAGAAAAATATACATCTATAGTGTAATAACAAATAAATACAACCAAAAACCAATGACAGTGACAATGAAAGCAACAACAACAATAACAATCAACACACAACGACTTAACTGAAAATACTCAGAAAAAAAACTAACTAAAATACTGGTACTTGAATAAGAAAAAAGAAATTTTTTTGTTCTTCTGTTTTGATGTTGTGTATTTAAGTAAATATCATAACTTTTAGAACATTTAAAATACGATTACTACACATATAAAGTATTTAGAATATTACAATTGTAAATAACATGCAATATTATTATATTTTTTTTTTAAATATTATATATTTGACAATATTTATGTATTGATTTGTGTAATAATTAATTCAGAATTAATTACAGAATATGTGATTATATTAAAATATAAGCATTAGGTAGTCAATTGTAATGTAGTGTATATATTTTTGTTATTAATGTGACTATTTGTAATTAAATTACATACAAGATCAAAATAAGTATTTTTACTATCAAATATATTGAATTAATATATTAAATATTGTAGTATTGTAGTGAGTTATTATTGTTTTGGATATTAATTTAAAATTGTTGTCAATTGTCATTATCATCAGAGTTAGCGTATTAGCAGGTGTTTGAATGTATTTATGTATATTTACTATGATAAGGTTTGTAACATGTTGTACATATGAATGTATACATAAAGAAATATGTGAATAAACCAATTTACAGTTGGCATATTATACTTAAAAGTCATTCAGAATGTGCAGCACATCACGTTCGATTTGGTCTGAGCATAGAAAGACTAGAACCGATGCCATTCACTGGTATGTCGGGACCCATGCATGGATTAATTATGGATCGCTTTTAATACTCATTGTAGAAGTAGTAGCAACTTAGATGAGGAAAAAACGCTCACCAATGTCTTTTATGCATGTCCAACTCTGACAATCACCAGTATTGCTTGGGATTTATTCAAACAACATCAAGAGTGCCACATATTTTTAAGTGAGAAGGAGAAATGATCATCATAAAACTAGCAAGTTTGTACACAGCGCAATGAGCAATTTGTGAGTATCTGGCTAGTGCAAACACATGGTTTTCTCATTAAACTTTCACAGCAACATAGCAATTCCTCAGAAATATTTAATGTTTTTTGTAGTACAAGCATTTAGTGTTTGCGTTGCTTCATGTGTGGCATATAAAAATGCACTATGCTCTATGTATATAAATATTATATATAAATACTATATAATGACAGTATTAATATAGGAATACAACAACACAAATACATGATACATAATAACATCAAACACACAACAATAACAACGATAACAACGAAATTCAACAATAATAACAACAACATTGACGATAATAATAACAATAACAACAACAACAACAACAACAATAAAAGCTCAAACAACAACAATGATATTAATAATTATATTTTAATAATTAATAATAATTTTAAGTAATAACAATTTATATTAATAATAAAAAGTACAGCTTGTTGGGGTTTTATATTTCATATTTTCAAAAATTATATATTTCTAGAATTCTAATAAAATGTATTACGTTTATATAAATTTATACGCGTATAAGTATATGAAAAAAATTTTTATGTAAATCTATGCACATTAGATTGGCTTGCTAACTATAGAAAATTAAAAGTATCAAGTGGACACCACCTTGTTGAAAGCTCACGTTAAGAACAATTTGTTAGCATTTTAATATATCGTATAACAACAGAATTACTATTCTTTTGCTATTTTGAGTGCGATTCAAAAAATATAAATATATATATAGTGCCCTTATGCTCATAACGCAATATTTCAATTAAGGAATTGATTTTTCTAATTTTCTTCATTGGCGCACGCTAATGCATATAAATGTAATATATCCCAGCAAAGTTTCCACTTAGCTTAAAATTGTGAAAAAAAAAAATCCGAGAATATCATAGCCTCTATTAGATTGCAAAGTATTCAATTATATATTTCGAGATATTAGCGCACATATTCGCATTCAAGATGAAGCAACCACTATCAATCTGACAATAGCATTTGTACAGTTTGATTTTTGACCCATGAACGCATTTATCACAATTTGACGTAGAGAAGTCATTTGTGTCGGCTAAAGAGATTGACAAATTTAAATTCGTCCAAAAAATGAAATTAATTGGTGAAATATTTCGTGCAATTATTCTTCACATTTTTCGACATTTCTCTTTTTTTTTCATGGTGAAGAAATACCACCTAAAACTATTATATATTGGTGGTATTCGAATTTCCATAGTAGTCATTATGAAAGTAATCCAAAATTGACTATTATGTCTGGTACAAGTTCGCCATATGACTAATTGTGAGATTTACCCATTCTTGGGCATTATTTAGTATAACAGCATCAATATTTCATGAATATTTGGCAGTTAAAAGTATTTCTTTCGTTGTATTGGGCACAATTTGACGTTAGCCCAAAAAACTGCCTGATCGATTGGTATAAGAAAATAATTTATACCTAAATCTAATTTATATCTAAGGAAATCTACGGAAAAATAAAATAAACTAACTGTCCAAGACAAATCATCCTTTACAGCGACTACTGAACACTTAAAATGTCGAAGAGATGGGTAATCTGACATATGGCCCTATTTTGGTACCCATGGGGTTCTTTTTATTTCCACACATCAAAAATTAATTGTGTGGTAAACCTTTTACAATGCCCGAAGAAAGCGGAGAAGAAAGAATTATCGCCTTCGAAAAGCATATTATGGAAGAAGATCAACATCCAGTACGTCAAATGTGTATTATTCTTCATGGAGAATGTTTAAATAATATACATATATTTATATTTATTTGTCTTTGTATTTTATATATATAATTCTTTAATATTAATATTTTTATTAGAAGCCAAAATGCATAGAGGCCATAGAAACTATATTGTTTGAAGACGTACGATGAATTAATGATTTGCATATGGTGGTGTTAATTCAAATTGTATATAAAGACAACATGTAAGTCACCTAAGTGATAGAGCACTTCTCTGTCAAGTACAGAATAACCACAGGGACTGTGCTCTAAGCTTTCAATACACATTTCATAGAATTCAAACAAATGGATCCTGCTCTATATCGTTTCAATTTTAGTAAATGTCCATTCGTAGCCATGACCAATTCCGAAATATTATTAATAAAATTGTCGAGAGTTATTTCAATGATAAAATGCTTGAGTATTTTAGCCCTTAAGACAAAGGTAAGACTGAAGCAACGCTGAGAAAGCGAACCACTCAAAACCTGACAGCCATTTGCATTTTACTTTGTCTTTCGATGATGTATAACATATAGATTTGAATAAATAACATTCTCATTGCCATTCAGAAACACTTTGCTGGAATAATTGTTTTGTGTAAATTAATAAGATGCTGCTGCACTACAATAAGAGTTGGTATACTAAATATATTTAGTTTTCTAATACGAGTACATGAATAGTAATATTGATTAATAGAAATAGTAAATAGTATAATTATTATTTTATAAAGGTGTACATATATTGTATATATGTATATAGTACTACGTAATGTATAAGTAGAGTGGTGCAATTCTAGTAAGTTGAAGTCATATTCTAATAGTATATAGTGTCTGTGTCGTAGAGTAAATCTTCTAAAAATCTTACCGGTAAATCACGTGCAGATTCTCCTTTACGCTGAAAATTTAGAATTAAATGGAAAATAATATATTAATAATATATTAAATTATTAAATTATATTGAGTAAAAAAAAAAAGCCTCTATAAGAATGTTTGCATAAATTATTTCTCAGTGAAAGGAATATATAAATAATTATTTAAATTGCTTACGCATATCAAAAACATATTTATTTATTTACCCTGTGCCTATCCATGCTATATGGATCTCGTTCTCTACGATAAACAAGCTCATCATATCTTGTACGATCCTCAGGAAATATGAGTTCGCGTATTTCCGTCACTAATGTGTGCTATAATAAAAGAGAAAAGAAACGAAAAAAATGATTGTCCCAAAAATATGTTAGAACATCATTTCAATTCGATACTCACTTTCTCATATGTATCTAACATTTCTAATAAGACGGCAACAAAGGCATCTATGGTCATTGCTTTCGCACCATATTCAGCAATATAATACGAAAGACTTGCAAATTGATGACGTGGCAACAGTGAACGTGCTTTCTCCTCAACCATGGCCGTTATTTGACCTTTTCGACGAGCTCTAAAATAAATAAAGAGTTTTGTAAAAAGTTCACTTACATCGAAATCAAGTACAAACCTTGTCCCCGTTGGACTATATGCATCCCATGGTTCCATTTCGATTGATGTGCAGGAATGTGGCACTTTACCAACATCACGTATCACAAGCGACATACGTTTATGATATTTCAATTGGCTAACGGCTTCATCGTGTGTAACATCGAGAAATGATTGACCGTTCACTTCGAGTATTTCATCGCCCACCATTAAGCCAGAACGATCGGCTACACTATCTTTATCGACACCGGTCACAAATATGCCCAGGCCATATTCAACACCGCCACGTATCATGAGACCTAACGACTGACCCGGTTCAATGAGCAATTCAACACGTCGTATTCTTCAAAGACAATCAAGAGAGAGAGAGCGAGAGTTGATGAGTTTTGCTTGAGCAAATAGATCTCAATTGATGAATGAATTACCTATCTCTACGATCACTGTGTCGTCCACCATATTCCATGGGTGGCGATGCGGGACGACCATGTCGGTCCATCCAGGAACATGTCTGACGAAATGGCAAACCACTACTACCACCTTGTGATGGCGGTGGCAGCATGGCTTGTGTTTGCGGCAGCAGGGGAGCCATTGAAGCGTACATTGGATCACGTGAAGGTGGACCAAAACCATGCAACGGCGCTGTTGAGTTCAGTGTTGGTGGTCCTCGTACCGTCATACTGATTTGACGTGACGATTTCAATATCTGCACACATCTCTGCATTAAGAAAAAATGTGGCAATAGAAGAAAAGAAAGAAAGAAAGGCAGAAAGAAAGAACAAAAGAGCGTGGAAGAAGAAGAAGAAAAACACAAACAGTGGTTCAGGGTGCCGGATTGGTTTCGAGGAGAGTAGCAAAAAGGTTGGTTCGAATCAAATAAAATTCAAAAATCAAAAACACAAAACGAAATGAAATTAATTGAAAATATATATAAAATTGAAAATGTTGAAAAATTAAATTATACATAACGAAGATTTATATAGCAAATTGTGCAACACAAGTGTACTTAGAGGTGTTGAATTGAAGTGAAGTGTAATTAGTGCAATTTGGTACTAATAAGTATTGTAAGTGCTTGGTTAGTGAAGTGTTTTTGTGGATATTGAGTTATTACGTAAAATATTTTTTCTCATGTTGATTCTATATCTGATTGCATTAGCGAGACTTTGTTTGTGTTTTTCAAAAATTATTTCGAGCACAAGACTGCATTAATTTGCTGAATATTTTGCCAGATATATGGTACATTTTTTAGAATTAGCCATAACCAAATTCTAAAATTCTATATTTCCAGAAATAGTTAAGAATATCCGCTTTCTGCTTTTTTAAATGAACAAATTCATTGCTAAAAAACATTGAAATTTCTGAAGACGCATGCAAAAGCCCAATAGAAGCCTTTTGTACGATGTACGATATTTTTTAATCATAATTAATTAATCATGAAATTAAATTGAAAGTCTGGCAAAAGTTTGGCAGTAATTGCAATAAATTTTAAAATACTCTTTTTTATGAATATTTGTCGATAGATAGATTTTTGTTATACTAGAAATTGGTACTGCAATAAAATAGTGAGTTCAAAAAGGCAATATTATTAATGGAAAAGTAGAAAAATAAAAATTAATATTTATAAAAAATTACATAGAACATCAGTTGAAATGCAAAAAAAAAAGTTTTTAATGAAAATTATATTATAAATTAAAAATAATAAATAGAGACAAAAATTTAAATGAACTAACATAAAATGAAATCTATTGCCAATTTTTTCTCATAGCGTTTTTCAAGCAATTTATATTTATATCATAATAATAGTAGCAGTAGTGATAATAAGTGTTTAATACATAAAGTGCGATGATTTTTTTTTTTTTTTTTGGGAGGGTATTTGGTTTTTGTATGTGTTTTTTTTTTGTTTTGATTAATTTGATATTATTATTAGTGAATGCTATGAGTACTAATGATATACATGTAAGTGTTTTGTGTTTGTGTGAACAATTGCTATATGATATATATAAAAAATTTCAGTAGAAAAAATTAAAAAACAAATTTATTTCCAAATTTTCAAATTTCCGATTTTCAAACTTTATCATTAATACATTCTTTTTTTGTATGTATAGAGATTTGTTTTTTAATTCAAATTATAATTATGTTAAAAAAATTATAAGAATTTATTATGTAATATTGTTCGATTAAATGAGATGCAAATAGGATGGTAATGATTTTTGTTGTTTTTATGTGATTAAAATCGATGAAATAAAGTTATTAATATTTTACGTATTTGATGCTGAGAAACATCATATATATTTTTTTATAAATTTCTTATCTTATTTGAGTAATAAACTACTCAATTCATTGGCATGTTTTATTTCAAATACATTCCCATAAAATAGCATTTAATTAAAGGATTTTTTCTTATGACTATGATTATATTGTTTAATTTATATTTGTATTAAATTATACAATGTCCTTATAAATAAAAAAAATTAATATGTGGCATTTATAGGCGCCGAAGGGCGCTAAGCTTCTCTTCCAGTACTCTTGTGCATGTTAAATTTTGGACAAAATTAGAAAGGATCTTCTTATATTAGTCAGTTCCGAATGGCAAAACTTCTGTGACATCACCTTCTCAGAGTAGTAGGTAATAATGACGTGAAAAATAAACAACACATACCCACCATTTAATGTAGTTCTCATACAAAAGCGTAAAATAAAAAAAAAAAATTTTTGGATGCCTTAACATATGTTGCTTCTTGTTTATCACAATCCTATTTGAGACGTGAATAAGCATTATAGTGATATATAATTCTAGAAGAAATGTATGAACTATGCTCACTATAAAATATTGTGGAATTTTTGAAAGCTATCCCTTAAAGAACCAAAACACAAAAAAATTGTACTAATAATTCTTGCGTCTAAAGAAAAATAGTACTATATTATCTAAAAATATCTTTACACAAATGTCCTTAAAAAATTGTCATACCAATATGAGCATACACTCATTTATATCGAAGTATATATAACAACTACAGAATACAATTCGAAAAGGAAATATGACATGACAAAGCAGCAACATCAAAAAAAAAAACAAACAAATATAATGGCACATCATGTCATTCATTTTGAAATGTTATACAAAAAAAAAAAAAAAAAAAAATCAAAAAAAGAAGAAAATGAAGAAAAAAAAACAACAAAATGACTACTACTCTCATTGCACAATAAAAACAATAGAAAAGACGCAACACAAAAGACAAGCACATGCCAGCACAAATAAGTACATTTGCACTAATACATACATTATATGTACGATACCTATGCCCTATACTTGTAGATGCATACACTATATTCATTTTACTCCTTCCAATAAAATGTACATAACTACTGGTACGTATGTACTACCTTACATACTCTATCGCTCTCATCTTCAAACAATAATAATAATAATAATAAGGAAATTTCAATAAACACGCCAACTTAGCATATCAAAATTGTATTCTATTCTGTTGCTAGTATTGCGAAAAAAATTCTATTGTTGTTAAAGACGACGACGACGACGTATATATGTGAATGTATTTGCATGTACTTGTATTTACAATATGTATGTAGCTTTTTAATTTAAGAGTACTAACATCATGGTGTACATGTGACGTATACGTAACATACAATTCAACATTAAATATACAGAATGCGTATACGACACAATGCACATGATATTTATGTAGACTTATTTATGCATGTATGAGCCAAAAAAAAAAAAAATAATAATACCAACAAAGCAAATACAATAACACTTATTTATATATAAGTTGCTTTGCTAGTTGTACATACGAGTACATGTGTAAGGTATTATAACTCTAACATATTATATGCCATCCATTCTTGTATCATTCAACTTTTGCAATAGAAACTCATTACACAATATTACAATATATTGTATCAATGTTGTATTGCTAATATATGGCATTGCTTCTTTTTCTACCTCCCTTTCTCTATGTCTCTATGTTGCTTGCCATCGTATTCAATACTTTAATACAAGAACGTTTATATCAATACGAATGCCATACATATACTCGCATTTTTGAATTATTACTAACTAGTTTCAACGCAAATAGTTCTCCTCTTTGTGCTCTGGCATAGCATTTCCTGCATTTTCTGATTTACTAGCTCTCTTAAGTGGGTCATTAAATTACAAGAAGTTTTTAATACGAAATAAAAATTGAAAAATAAGTAATCAAATAGCATTTTATATAATACAAATATATACTCGTATTTATGTATTTAAGAAATGATCAAAACCCTTTAATTACATCCGTGGGAATGTTGCCAGCCAATATGCAATGTCAGTTTTCAATATTTATGTATATAAAGATATGATAAATAAAATTAACGCATATGTTAGTGAGTGTAATAATAATAATAATAATAATAATAATAACAACAACAACAGCAACAACAACAATAGTATAAATACATGTATAGCCCTATTAAAACATTTCATTTCGAATGTGCAATCACAAGTATCTGAATACATATATACAAGGGCGTTCTCAGAACTACCCGACCTAACAAAGAAAACTGGGAACATTTTGCTTTATTCCTCAACATAATCTCCTTTTAGCTCTATACACTTTTCCCAGCGATATTCGATAGCTTCGATACTCTGCTTATAGTATGAACTGTCTAGCTCATTAAAATAGTCATCTACCGCAGACTCCACCTCTTCATTGTTTGCAAATCTTCTACCACCAAGCCATTTTTTCAAATTTGGAAATAGGAAATAATTTGCTGCACCTAATCTCAATTCGTGCCTTAACTCATTGATTTTGGCCATCTCAATAGCGGATGTGTGAACTGGTGTTTTTGTTATATTGTGTATTTTCGGGCAATATACGATGTATAGCATTTTTTGAAATGCCTGTAATTTCATAATCCAATACCATTTTGTGGATTTTTCTTAACTGTTTCTGTCGTGGCCACCTCAATTGGTCGACCACTACAGTATTCGTCTTGGCAGCTCGTACGACCTCGTTTAAACTCTGCCACCCAATATTTTATGGTTGTAAACGAAGCAGCAGACTCCCCCAGAGTAGAATCTAGTTCGGCTTTAATATTCGTTGGACTGAGATCTTTCAAATGGAAATATAGAATTACATAACGGTGAACAATTTTTTCCATGTTTACAAATTCACTGAGATCGTTAACTTTCGATGGCTCCAAAAACAAATACAAAACAACGTGGCGTCTTGAAACTTAAAACATATGTTTTATAAGGTTGCCACTTTTCACCAAAGTAATTTTTTTCAAACTACTGCCGCCATCTATATTTCAGGTCGGGTAGTTCTTGAACCGTCCTCGTAAGCATGTATAGTTGTATATGGGCATTTTCAGGAAAAAGTCTAAGTTCTCAATTTCAGTGATATCTACAATACATTAATATAAATCAAATGCATTAAAGTCAAATTTACAGAAATTCACTGAAGAAAATGTTCGCAGAACCATTTAATCATTAAAGTGGATGTTTTATTTAAATTGTATTATATTACAATACAAAAAGGTTTAAGATTTGTGAAAATAAGATATGAATAGCTCAGATATTTTACAAAATAATTTAATACCAAATTTTGCTTCAGAATAGCTCTTGACACATAAAGTGAGTTTTAATGCGCAAATCGTGTCCATGATCGAGGAACTGCCTTTATGCATATCGTATCAAGACAAATGTGTTTACATAATATGCAAGTCAATTTATACTGACTGCATTTTTTTATTTTATAACACACTAGCCGAAATTGCTATAACTTCAAACCACGTTTTATGAATATATTAGCTTTTGCGAGAATATGGTTTGAATAATAACTCCAAAAATGCAGGGTATTTCAATAATTAATCCCTACTTTTATAATGAAATCGTTTCGTGTTAGAAACTATGATATTTCTTAATCAATATCAATTTATTAATCAATATTACACAGTCTTCTCTGCGGAACAGTACTGCTTTTCGTTGATAAAGGAAAATGATTTAATGATGATTGTTACTTCTTAATCATAAAACAACAGTTTAATTACACTTTGAATGGGAATTACAGTGATCGAAGTAATAAAAGAAGATCCAGAACTATAGGTTTTCCAAAGAAAAATAAAATTAAAATTGTGTGAGTTTATAGTCATTTCGACTCCTGTAGATGTATGTATTATATATAAATAGCATTCTTAAATTTATTTTCATAGAAATACAATCATTTTATCACATAAAATCACGCCCTGTAGGCAAATTGTTAATGGTGCACAACAAAAATATTGCATTCAATCAGAGGAATGTAATGTTATAGGAAAATGCTTATGAAGACACACTACTTTGATAGCACTATTCAATCAATTTCACAAAATCTGATTTCAAACAAAAATTTCAACAAGTAACTATCGTCCAAAGTCCCCTAGTATGGTCTTAGTAGTATTTATAATTTATGAGCTGTAACTCATGCTTAATGCGTTGCTCCAGATTCAAAGCACAACCCGAATAAAATCAATTATTAAATGAGAGTAGTCGTCTATTGAGGAGTAATTAGTAACTCCTTAAACAGCAAATATGATATATTTCTAGTGGGATATCTACATAATAATTTGTATGTATGATATATCTAATATATTCTCACTATAAATACATACTGTGCGTATATCATAGAATATATCAACTTTTTTCTTCGTCCACAAGTATATCAAACTTGCTCTGCGTATTTATATTCATTTTTAGCAAAGTTATTTTTATTTTCATTTTTTTTTTATTTCTATGTCATCCAGCATACGAAATACTACACCGATACAAACAAGCAATAACAACAAATCACATTAAAAATCAATAAAAATGTGATTTACTATATACACATACTCTCGTGTACGAGTATTGCCTTCTCAGCATCATTGCTGTTCATCATTAAAATTTCGATGACTTTTTATTGAGCATTTGGGATGAGATTGGGGTTTATAATGATTATCTTTTCCAACTTTTGGTGCCATTGAATGGCTGCTTTTCATACTAATGATATTATGTTTACATTCTTATCAATGTGGTTCCTTCTCTTCTGCAAGTAGTTCCTATTATTGATATTGTTGTTATTATTGTGATTCAAGTGAGTCAATATGATTATTGCGAGTATATATCTATTTATGATAATTGATTGATTGATGGTTAGGTAGAAGATATTCCTATTAGCTAAGAACATATGTACATATGATACTATATTGCAGTGTTTCTCAACGTATACGTTGTAATATCAAATTATAGATTAAGGCAAATTTGACGAATTATCTACATATGAGAATTGGAAATTTGTAAAAAAAAACTTTGTTAAATAAAGACGTAGGGAATCTTCAACCATGACCAAAGATTAAATAAATTACTTTCTCAATTCAAATTGCAAATATTAAGAAACCCTAATATTTAGATGAATTATACATGGTATTGTTGCTGTTATGGATGTTATTGTTATTATAGTTCTTCTTCTTCTTCTTCATATTGCTGATGAATTTGTGGAATGATGATGAGAATGTTTCTTAAGTGATTTTAATGATAATGATGATAATAATACGTAATGATGACAACGTATTGATGATGAATATAAGAGGAACTTTTACTAATAATTAACACATACTATTTACTAATAGTACTTTAATAGCATTATTCAAGTTAGGAAATAGCAAGTCAATGATTAAGACATGATCATATATGTGTTAATGATTACTTACTTTTAATGCTTCCTCGTGATTGATTGAAGTGAATGGTGTACCATTAACTTCTAGGATTGTATCACCTGGACGCAAACCGGCACGTTCAGCAACGGAATTCTCTTCAATGCGTGAGATATATACACCTAATCCTATAAGAATTACAACAACAACAACAATATATATATATAATAATTTATTAAAATTTATTAGCTAGAGTTAGTTAGTAATGGCATGTCTTTCTAGAGTAAATTCTCGTTCATATCGTATATTTATATCGTATATTTATATCGTATATTTATATCATATATTTATATCGCATATTTATATCGTATATTTATATCGTATATTTATATCGTATTTTCATAGAGAGCTAATTATTTCATTATGAGCAGATTATTAAATAATAAAACAAATTTATTAAACGAAATTAAATGAACTAAAATAATAAACCATAATATACATAATCAAAATTAAGCTATTATTACTACCACAATCAAGATCATTTATACGATTCGATACTATTAACATTATCGTATGTGTACACTTGCAACTTCTATATTGTATATGAATTGTAAAATATTTTAATTATATTTGATATAAAAAAAAACAACTTTTTTTTTTGCTTTTAAATATATATTCACTTCCAATACATATGTGCATGTGTATGTATGATATGACTGTGTATACTAAAAAAACAAACAAAAAAATGGTAAATAACAGAAACAAGAAGGACAATGTTCATGAATAAATTTATTTTTCGAGTGCTCCAATACCTCTTATGCAAATATATGTGTCTATAACATATATGTAAATGTCGCTTGTGGAAAATTTTGCAACTGATTACTTTTTGGATTAATTTCCAATACATGATTATATGACAGATTGGACACAAATACGTTCCGAAAAAAATATACATTTACGAATGCGCCTATTCTTAAGCTGGTACATTTATCAGTGAATGAATTGGTATTTATACAGCTGCAATTTTTAAGTTTCATATATTCATGCAGATGGTGGGAAAACATACATTTAGAAATAAAATTTTGTATGAGAGCTAAGCGTAGTTTTGATCCGATTACGTCCATTTTCAAAGTACTTCATTTATTTGTAAATAAAGGGTTATCCATTTTGCGGTTTCAAAAGTAAATGTAAATAAAACACATATAAAATATTTTTTATCATGATATTTATTTTTTATTATAAAGTTTGAACGTTGACATTATGTGTGAAATACTACATCATTTAAATGACCACCACGCGAATTGTTGCAAGCATCGATTCTTTTGAGGTAATTTTCGACTACTTTTTGACACATATTGGGCGGTATCTCAGCCATAACGTGACGAATGTTGGTTTTTAAGTGCTCAAGAGTTAAAGGTTTATCTGCATAAACACGGTCTTTCGCGTAGCCCCACAAAAAAAAGTCAAGCGGTGTCAAATCGCATAATCTTGGTGGCCACTTGATATCGCCACGACGAGAAATTACTCGGCCAGAAAATTTCTCTTGCAATAAAGCCATATTCGCTCGAGTTGTGTGGCATGTGACACCGTCTTGTTGAAACCGCATATTCTCTAAGTCGTATTCTTCAATAGCAGGCAAAAAAAAGACGGTTATCATATGACCATAACGCTCCGAATTGACGGTGACAGTCGTTCCATCGAAGCGTTTTCGAAGAAGCAAGGTCCAATCACACCTCCGGACCAAAGAGCGCACCAAGCAGTGACTTTTTGTGGATGTAGTGGCCTCTCTTCAATTACTTGAGGATTCTCAGAACCCCAAATACGACAATTTTGTTTGTTAACATACCCACCGAGTGAGAAATGTGCTTCGTCGCTGAAGAAAAGTTTGTTCGAAAAATCGCCGTCCACCGCCTGTTGTTCAAGCACCCATTCGACGTATCTACGAGGTTGTGAATGGTCAGCTGGCTTCAGTTGTTGTGTGAGCTGGATTTTATATGGATATAGGTGTAGATCCAAATGCAATATACGCCATAATGTGCCGTAAGACAGTCCTAATTCCTGAGAACGACGAGGAATCGACACATTCGGGTCTTCGGCAACACTTTCACTTACAGCAGCGATATTTTCGGTGGTACGAGCGAAACGATGATGCACAGGCCTTACAATATCTGTAACCGATCCAGTCTCTTCATATTTCTTCACAATTTTGCCAATTGCTGGACGTAGTTGGACGATTATGTAAACCATAATCTCCTCTTAAAGCACGATATGTGGCTGTGGCAGAATCACCATTATTGTAGTAGGTTTTTACAATTTTAATGCGTTGTGCGATAGTTAAGCGATCCATTTTCGCAAATGTCAGACTTTGAACTGAAAAAGAAAGAAATTGTTTTAACAACTCAGTTTGACAGATGTCGAATTCTAGCCCTATACTTTTGAAACCGCGAAATGGATAACCCTTTATAATCATCTGTACCAAGTATCAACTCCAATGCTTTTGTATATTCGTCCACAGAGCAGGCAATTAAGCTTTGTCTTCATCCAATTGCACCCATTCTTAATTATGTCTGTTCGCAAGTAAAATTATTCATATCTACCAATTTTCATCTCTATAGCTTTATATTTTCGTCCGGAAAGTGTATAAAATGCATACAGGAGCATACTTTTTTATGGGGGCGTTTGGAGTAATTTTCATCCCATTCCTTCTATTTTCTAGGCTATTGCATTTATTAACAAATATAATGGTATCTAGCATGTTTCAGACTTATAGTCTTGTATTGCATCATGTGCAGAGTGTGTAAAGTCACATACGGAAATATACTTTTGTATGAGAGGTCAGCGTGATATTTATCCGATTACGCCTATTTGCAAATATGGTTATTCTTTGATAAAACAAATCTCGAATACCAAGTTTTAGTATGATGGCTTTAGGTTTATGTATGTATTGAAATAATTTTAAATTCTTATCCGATAATTTTGTACCAATTTATAGCTCAATTGCTTTATACCTAAAGCATTTACCGGTCAAAGGATTAGTTTTTCATCCAATATTCAATCTGCAATTAAATATTCAACCAGTTTGTTCAAAAATCAAGAGATAGAATACGAGTGTTTAACATTTTCTCGAAGGGAACACACCTATTCTTATAATTAGACAATTCTTTCGCCAAGTGTGGCAGTTGTACTTAGCAGTTGAACATTTTGATATGAAATCACAAGAGTTTTGCTAAAGGCGTAAATTACCTTATGTAATAGAAATGACAAAGTAATTCCATCACATTTCATACATATGGAACTGTTTTACTCCTTTTAATAATTCTCATTTGCTTTTTTACTCTTACTACCTAAAGTTGAGTGCTAATTAAGAGTGAATATTAATACATAAAAATTAATATTCATAGCATGGTTTCTATTCTAAATTTAATAATTCATTACTTCCACACTAATGATTTTGACTACAGGGTTGAATTACAATAGCATATAGATATACACATACACTTAAGTACATATGTGCATATTCAGTGCACGTACTGTACACCTTGAGTGTGTGCAGTTATTTTAAAATTCAATGGAACCCTTTTGAAAACGCGTACATGTATACATACATATGTACATATGTATGTATATGTACATTTAGATGTATGCAATATAGAATATACCTATACTTAGTAAGTAAGTAACCTTTTGATATATGGATAAATATGAAAAATACAAACACACAAAATCACAGGAGACTCACACATTATGGTCTCATGTGCATACCTTTATATCTATGAGTATATGTGTGTGCCTCTGCGTGTGTGTGTGAATCTTCTTCATAAGAATATGGATACATGTATGTATTTGTATTTGTATTATACTCATTTTCCCCATGTGGAAAAAGTATTCGGTTTTCTTTCTATTTTATTGATTTAAAAAAAAAAAAATATTGTTGACGCAGTTTTCAGCTGATGTTGGCGATGATCATAATAATGATGATGATACTACTGCATTGAATGATTGGTAAAGCAAGCATTGTATGGTACACAGAAGGAAGAGTATGTATGTATGTATGTATACTCTTATGTGTGAAGAAAATACTATTAATAAAACGTACAATTAGTATTAACAATATATGGTACTACATACATAGTTGGTATGCTGAAGGACACTTCAAAGGTATGAATGCACCTACGTATGAGTATATTAAAGCTGTAGGTACAATATATTGCAATAGCTAGCATTTTAGATGAGTTCTCTTCTATAGGCTTATAAATGTGTATGAGATAGTATATATGTATGTATGCACATACACGCACACATTGCGCGCATAAAATTGAATAACAACGAGTATTACTAACTAGCGAGTGTAACTAATTGAATATTAAAGTTAATAATAGAATGTTTTGAACGTACGTTTCTGAGTAAGCTTTATATTATTATTTAATTAATTTATCATTATTATAAAATGCCACGTTTTATTTGTTTTAATTAAAAATTATTGTGATTTGTTGCACGCACGAATATTAATTCTTATTGAAAATGTTGGAATAAACGAATCAAAGTAAATCAATAACTTTGCAGACTACTTGAGATAACACTCTTTAATACAATGAAATTCAAAGTGTTAGCAACAAATAATAGCATTCTTATTAATTACAAGTATGAATAGGCAAAGTTTATGCGAGTTATTTTCTCAAGTATTTTCCATATTTCAACAACTTTTAACACTCGAATGAATACATGCCTTTCGTTTTCAAGTATCTTACTCTGACGCTTATAGTTTTTAATCTAATTAATTTTCCTGAATTCGAACCGAAATTATTCCAAAAGCTTTATTTTAATTATTGTCATCAAAGTAAACCCATCCCTACCTCCCATACAAAAGTATATAAATGTATGTATAAGACTCAAACTTAACATATTCCATTATTTTTATAATACTACCTCTATTTTTCAGCCAAAAAGCACATTTTCTTTCTTTCATTTGCATATAAGATGTAGTAAAAAGAAATCCATCTATTTTTCCATAGATGTCTTTAGTAATCTGTGTCTCGCGTTGTATAAGTGAGATCGGCTTACGCTAGATGGCATTAGAAAAATACGATTTCGTACTAAATAATCTTTTCAGGCAGTTTTGTGATTGCTTGACCCAGTACGCGTCAAAGATGGACACCAGTAAAGAGAAAATACGCCATATTTTACAGTTTTTCTTCGATAAAGTCGAAAACGCAAGCCAGACGGCTGAATATGTGAATAGTGTTTATGGTCCTGATACTGTAACAGCCAATCATGGGCAATTTTGGCTTCGTCGATTCTGTTCCGGTAATTTTGATGTCAAAGATGCATGCTATGCTATGTGTTTGGTGGGATTCATCTACAATGAGTTGCTCCCCTACGGCCAAACTCTTCATTCAGACCTGTACCGTCAACAATTGGACCGTCTGAAGGAAGCAATCGCCCAGAAGCGGCCAGCTTTGACCAATAGGAGAGGAATTCTGTTCCATCAGGACAACGCCAGGCCACACACATCGATAGTGACTCCCCAGAAGCTCCGGGAACTTGAATTGGAGGTTCCTATGCATCCACTTTATAGTCCGGACCTGGCACCAAATGATTACTACCTGTTCCTGTCTATGAAAATCGACTATCCCAATTTTTTGCCAATCAAGTTATCGAACAAAACGGTGCATATATGACCTAAATCGGATCATTCTAACTATGCTAAATAAAACCCTCAATTTAATGCAAAAATAATGGATTTCTTTTTACTAGACCTAATATAATTTTTCACTATACCTGAGTCTTTTCCTCCTTTAACACAAATACCGAAACCATGATCAATTTGTTGATCACGTGACATTGTGACGGTACGTGTGGATAATTCATGAATATTGGGAACACTACGATCTCGATCACGATCACGATAGATCTGGAAAATATATAGAAAAACAAATATTGATTTCATGTATTGTACTCGTATGAAATCTATTATCGAAAATCAAAAAATTATCATCTGATTTGGATACAAACCTGATGTGTTGTAGATGGCGGGCTACTGGCGGGACTACGACGTCCCGTACGATCACGTGTACCATTGCTAAAATGATAACTGCTAGTAGGAACTGAAGACGATTGTGTCGCACCGAACATACGTAGTACTTGTTCGGGTGATATTGGCCGTTTTTTATGACCATTTGTACCACCCGTATGACGTGAACTCCCCACACCACCACCACCGCCGGCTACAGTCGAATTTGTTGGCAATGTGCCACCAGCAGCCATATGACTTGATGGTGATGCTGATAGATATGCTGAACCACGTCCCGGTAGCGAACCACCTTTTGTTGGTACACCGGCACTATTGTAATAGTAATGTGGTGAATGTGGTCGTTCAACTATGGTATACGATGTACCCGGTGGTGAATAATATAGACCAGAGCGACCAGCACGTAATGAATTTGTACTATTACCAATACGTGAGCTCACACCATATGTTCCACTGAGGCCAGGCGGTGGTGGACTAATCATACCAAATGCAGCGGCGGCTGTAATATCTTCCGCCTCGTAACTGCTGGCCGATCGCATATATTGAGCGTGCGTAAGACCCGCCGAACTACCCGTTGGTACGCTTGATGATGATTGTGGTTGTAAACTGCTAGATACATGTCCGGTATGTGTTGGCGGTGGTGCATGATAGTAGCCGCGCGAACTCCATCGCGAAGGTCCAAGATCGCATAATTCTGCATAATCATTGCCAGCTGCGCTCATTGTCAGGGGGTCGCCGTCATATGCAAAACCACCCCCGCCAAGGCGCATTACAATTTAAACTACATCAAGAGAGAGAGAGAGAGAGAGAGAGAGAGAGAGAGAGTAGAAAGAAATGAAAATGAATTAATCAATAGAATTTTCTAATTATAAATGGGATAATTTGTATGTAGACTAGTGTATGGACTGGTTCGCAGCTCAATTGTCACAAAGGTTAAGGTTAAAGGTCATAAAAAAAACCAAATTTGAATGTTCAAATCTCTGTGGCTTTTTCTATGCTACAAATCATCATTATTGAATTTATTTTTGAAGGACATTTTTCTATTTCATCAAAATATTTACTTCAATAAACCAGATCAAGTTCGGTCAAGGACTCTACATCAAAAAACACCAATTTACTCAAGGAAAACTTTTCGAGTTGAATTTATACTTATTGCTGCCCGTCTTTTGTTGTTTTAATATCAAATTGGAAAAGTTCTATTTGTGTGTGTGTGTGTGTGTGTGTTTTATTCTGTTTTACTTTCCAAGGATTCAGCGTGTACACAGCAAAACTTTACTCAATAAATTGACGCTTACATGTTTTATACAATAAATGTAAATTCATATTATACACACACACACACACACACACATACTACACGAGTGAATTTAGGCCACAACGTGTTGACAAATAGCACCACTAACAGCACTCTCCTATATACATATATTTTCATTATTATATGTCCTCATAGATTTTTATTGAATATTAATGTGCTCTGTCCATAGAACAGTCAATCGATGTGTGGTACAACGATTCTTACATCTATTAAGTAGTTTATGAATCGATAAATATGGTATTTTCATTTTCATTATGGACGACCACACCTAATTGTGTTTGTAAAATGAAATGGCATTTAAGAAACAATAAATGCTCGTCTAAAGGCACGTTGCTCAATAGTAGTTAGTATTGTAAAACGAAAAGAACCAAAATCCAATTTTTTGGCCAAGAGTGAAAGCTAGTGAAAATATTACAAAAATTTATATGAAAACTGTGAATATTACTTGGCAAGATTACTGCAGGTATGTATGTTACTTACTCAATGAACTTGTTGCATTCTACTCTACTACACTTTTTGGTATGAAAATGTTGCCAAAACTAAGTAAACGATTTGAGAGTACCTTCATAAATCATTGAATAGCATCAATTTGTGTACAGACTAAATATATTGATACTTGATTGAGTAATTTGTAATTTGATACATGTGATTATGTTGATTGTGGTTCAATATGTTTGAATTACACCTCAATGGTCAATTTTAAATTTGGCATCAATTTGTGTGATTTCTTTGTGGAAAGATATTAATTGATAATTTATATATGAAAGATTCAATATTGCTATATCAATGGTAAAATTTTGTAGTAAAATTAAATATATGCATTTAGAAAATATATGGTTTTAACAAGACAAAGTAACATTACCTTACCTAGCACGACTTTATTTAGCTTTCATTAAAGAATATTTTCAAAGACGAGTAATTTCAATATTTTTCAATATATCAGCTGTCCTTTAAAATAATGCAGTATGACGGCATTGGACTTATTTTGTGAAATTATGCCCAAAACCACGCTTAGGCGGTCAAACTTCTCTTCAAAATGTTCACCATTCGAATGACCATGATATAATGAATGCAAGTAGTCTTGTGGCCATTGTGATTAAATTTCTGATATTTGTTGTTTAAGTGATGCTTCATTCCATATATTGTACTCGTATAACAACAAGATCCAAATAATGTACGGATAATACGAGGGCCGCTCCCAGAACTACCCGACCTAACAAAGAAAACAAAAAATGTTTCTTTATTCCTCAACATAACCTCCTTTTAGCTCTATAGCTTCGATACCCTGTTTATAGTATGAACTAGCTCTAGCTCATCAAAATAGCCATCTACAGCCAGCTCTTCATTGTTTGCAAATCTGCTACCACCAAGCCAACTTTTCCAAATTTGAAAATAGCTAATAATCCGAAAAGATAAATATTTCGAATAAGGTGCATGCTGAAGCAATTCGAGCTTTAACTCATTGATTTTGGCCAACGCAATAGCGGATGTGTGAACTGGTCGCCAAATGCGGCCTTTTTTCTTTAATTTCATCACTTAAACGCTGCAACAAATTAGCATAATACTCGCCGTTGATTGTTTTTTCTTTTTGGAAGATAATTAATAAAAATTATCCCACGTGCATCCCAAAAAAACAGACCCCATAACCTTGCCTGCAGATGGAACTGTCTTCGCCTTCTTTGGTCACGACTCTCCCTTTCAATCTACTGTTTTGACTGCTCCTTTGTCTTAGGTGTGAAGTGGTGGACCCATGTCTCATCCATGGTTACGAATCGGTGCAAAAACTCGGCCATATTACTGTGAAACATCGCCAAACACTCTATAGAAACATCTTCGCGACGTTGTATTTGTTCTATTGTGAGCAAACGCGGCCATCCCATCTTGCACACAGCTTTTTCATCTCTTTAAACTCTGCCACCCAATATTTTATAGTCGTAAACGAAGGAGCAGACTCCCCCAGAGTAGAATCTAGTTCGGCTTCAATATTCGTTGTACTGAGACCTTTCAAATGAAAGTATTGAATTACATAAAGGTGACCAATTTTTTCCATGTTTACAAATTCACTGAGGTCGTTAACTTTCGATGGCTCAAAAAAAAAAAAAAACGATACTAAACAACGTGGCCACGTTGTTTGTATCTTTGCCACTTTTTTCAAACTACTGCCGCCATCTATATTTCAGGTCGGTTAGTTTTGGGACCGCTCTCGTAGCTTCTACCTTTTCTTAGTTCAATTATAGGGTGAATAGTAGTACATATTTCTTCAAATTAATTATCAGTTTTTCAAGAAATAGTTCAACATGTATTGTACCAAATAGATCATAAATTATTATTTGCATCATGAGTAAAATTGCATTTTCTTATTTATAAATGCAATAATGAATGCTTCTAATGAATATTGATAGATGTGTGTTGTACATTTCTGCAATCCTTTACTAAGATCAAAAAGCTGTTGGCATAAAGACATTTTATCATTTTTACTTATACATAATATACTCTGAACTGAATTTGAATAATATTGTAAACATAATTTCCAACATATTATTATATATTTGTCATAGAAGTCAATGCATTTATATGTCTGCGTATGTGTTGAACTACCGCACTCATTCAACTAATAAGTAGACGCCCCACATACTTAATTACTAAAGTATTTATAACTAAGCACACGTACAACAATAATAATGACAAATGTCAAAATTCACAAAAACCACTTTTAAAAGAAAAGCAACCCAAGAAATGACAAAAAAAAAAATAAAATAGAAAACACGAAAATACTCATTTATACATTGAGCAAAAAAATATAAACACATTTGCTTGTAAATAAATTCAAAAGCATTTTGCGAAAAAAAAAAGAAAATCGAAAAATCAAAAAACAAGAAAATATTTAAAGAAAAACTAGAACGAACATGAGGTGTATTATGAATGAGAAAAATAATACAATGTAAAGAAAAAAATATAAAAACTAAAATAAAAGAAAAAGAAAAACAAAATCGCATAAGAACATATTTAAAATGTATCAAATGGAATAACGAAACTAAAAGAAGGAAAAAATATACATTTCTTATTCATACTCGTATAAGTAAAGATTACACTACATATCAAAAATGTAAGGGGTACCTACCTATCAGTGAGGCAGTCGTTCCGGTAATAACGACGTTTAGGTGATACATACGTTCATATGGTAAGGTTTTCTATACGAACCGACTATTCTGGAACCAATCTATTTATTATTAATAATATTCTTATGGTCCATATGCAAAATATCCGAAAACATGTCTTCGAAATCATACATTTGTATGGTAGGCAGTGGCAAAAAATTCAAATTTACAAATTTATATTAATTTTACAGAAAATAGGCAATATATCACATCACTTCGTACAATAAGTCGACATGCTAAATTTGACTTAGATCAATACCTTATATTTAGTTTCCCATAGCTGCCACACCTGATGAAAACAACAAACTGAACCAACTCTTTGAGTGTAGGGCAATAAGCAAAAAAAAAAAAAAAAACAGATGATGGGTGAGCAACTAACAAGAAGAGAACAAACAGCAACAGCAACTAAGTAGAAGAAAGTCGTTGAAAGAAATACTTACTTATATACTACATACATAAGTATGTAGATATGTATATGTATCGTATAGTAAGTATATTCGAACATGAAAAGAAAATGTTACACATACACACAGTCATCCATACAAATATGTCATTTATTGATTTTCTGCTAATATTGTTGTTGTTGCTTTTAATTAAATATTAATGAAGCACGAGTAAAAGTAGTAACGGCTTTGATAGTCGCACACAGTAGCAAGTAATAAAATGAAAAATAATAAGAATACCAACAACAACAACAACAACAAATAGGGACAATAGCTGAATGAACGTATTGTTCATTGATTGATGTATTGATAGTGGATAGTGTAATGCGATCAGGGTTAATATCATACAAGCGGGCAGAAACTTAGCGCCCTTACCCTTTCAGTTTTTATTTTCTTGCTTCGAATTAAATGATTTTTAGAGTGCTAGGCATTTTTAAAAACAAATTATTTATTAAAATTGTTTTGAAATTACTTTTTATATGACCAAGTTCTACTTCTTCTTTCCGGTGGAAAGACCAAGTACTTTAGAACCTGACGGGGCTTAGAATTTCTAGCTAGCGCCAGCTATCGAAGAACAGAGATGGCTGGCGAAGCATGTTTGGCCTAAATCGATAATCCGTTGTTATGGCCATATGAGTAAGTAAGCAAGTAAGTAAGTTCTACTTAAGTTCTGGCACTAAATAATTTGGACAGTAAGACAATGTGACAGCTCTTAATGTACCACTTCAGACACGGTAGTGCCTAATTTTTTTAATTTGTGGACCAATGCTTTTGAAGTTAAAATCTAATTATAATAAGTTTACTCATTTACACTTTTTAACATCACTTTATACTTTAGATTAGGCAATAAAAAATATATCCTTTACGCCTCTTGCCATTGCAGATAAAAATTTTGAGCCTAATTTGAAGCAGAACTGATAGTGGATTACTTCAATTAGATCAGCTCAACTGGGATTGCAATCAGAATTCGTCTGATGGACAATATTTCAATACAATTGGTGACATTCTCAACGACCTCTCATATATATGTTTCATTCCAGCTATATATGACACTTCAGAGCTTAGAATCAGGTATATCTGTTACATATCAATTTCTAATAGATGAACTCTATTAATGAGATTTCTTTCAATGGCAATTTTCTTTCTTTAAAATTTTGAAAATTATAACCCTAAAATCCCTTCAATTAATATAGTGAAAGATTTGCATATAAAATTATTTCTTAACTTCTCCAGATACTGTTCACCAGCTAAGGCAAGCCATGTAGAAATACATCTAATTTTATATAATAAAAATCTACCTTCCACTACGATATACTGACAGAGCTTATCCATTCATTTGCATTGTTCTGCAATCAATTGAAAATTTTTTACGAAAACAAAAATTTATCCCAAGCATTTGTCATAGCAATTCATATACTCTCTTCGGAATACACAAATATTATGTAGATTGCGGAAGAAGAAGAAATCAATCAAAAATATTGACTAATCAGATTGATTAAGATTGAAGTATGAACAAAGCAAGCAAATCCAAATCGCCCAGCTAGCTGCGAATAAGTATTTGAATTGATACACCAGTAATACAGTGATACAGCACTGTATAAGTTATACAGCTTATGACACACCAGTTACCAGCCTAACTACTACACTACTACTACTACAATAAACCATCGTATATTTACTGTATGTACGAGTATATATGTTTGTATGTCGTAAAGTATGTGCATATAAAAGTATGTAAGTACACCTATAAATTGATGTGACAAGAAGAATCGCTATTACTCGTTGTTGGTGTTGAACAAATTGACCAAAATAAAAAAAAAATGTTAATGTAAAGAGGAAGAACAAACAAACAATGTCAACAGCAACAATAACAATGAGAAGAACTCGAATGTTCGTGTCACAGTTGTTTCCTAATTTCTTTGGTTTTTTTTCCCCTCTATTTGTTGTTTTTTGTGTGTATTTTTTTTTTTTTTTGGACTAAAAATATTTTAGAATTTTAATGAGCTACGGCTGACTATGAGTGTCAAAATATTTAGCTCTATTGGGTGACTCATTTAAATTTATCTGTTATATACTAATAAATTTTGTTCATGGATGAGTAAAGGCCATTCAAGATAAAAGTTCCTTAAAGTGCCTACATACTATATATATATTAATTAAAAAGCTTTTATTTCGTTGCTGCATAAAAATCAAGTTCAAATAATGTTGTGGTAGAAATAGCTGCCTTAAGAAATATTTAAAATTTTTGAAATAGCGACAACCATTTGATTACATTTAATCAGATTTTGAGAGAATTTTTTTAAAATATATGGATATCAAAGGAAAGCTATTTTTAATAGCTTTTTACTCATGCATATCATATTAAATTATTCATTTTTTTTAAATTATGAAGAAAAAAAATTTTTTTTTTATTTTTTATAAACAAAAAAAATTTTTTTTTTTTCAAAAAATACCTTATTAACCTCTCATAAATTTAGGACCGATTTAAAGACTATAAAATTTGCTTTCAAATGGTATAAATATTTTTAGATCATTTTTCAATACTTCTAATAATTTTTCATTAAGTTCACAAGCTCTATATGATGATAAAAATTGTTTTTCCTTAAAGCGCGCAATTCTGCACTTGTTCCACAAATGGAATCGATAAAAATATTTAAACACGAACAACATTCTAATAATTCCACTGAAATTGCAATATGGAAACAATAACCACAAATAGCAATGATACATCATATAAGATAGCAACAAAAATGACATGACATTTATAAACAGGAACAAGCAAAACCTAAATAAAAATAAAAATTGTCTAGTTGAAAATAGAAAATAATGAAAATTTGAACACGCCTCACAATAGCAATGTTTGTATGTATTGCATTTATTATATTATAAAATGCTTTGCTATAGGCCAGGTGACTAACTGGCTTAGCTACTGACTGCATGCACTAGTGAGATGATTGGCTACTTGTTTGTTACTCGTTTGTTAATCAGATGCTACGAGTATGAGCTATTTGTTATGCTACTATCTCTATCAAATACGAAATACATGACATGACATGTTGCTTAGCAAGGAAGGAAGGATGCACAAAAAACAAACGACCGGAAGTAAGTAAGCTTTAAGAAGGAAACTAATTCAATATAATGGTAGTAGTAGTCAAATACCAAAATGCTAAGAACTAGGACGACAACTATAAATTGGATGATAAGAATATATGTACGAGTAACTACAAGTACTATAACAACAACTATTACTATCGTATACAAACTGGTACCTTGTTTAGTACCAGTACCAAACGAGAAGAAAGAAAAAAAAAATATTGTTCGAAATACAATACTTGTACATGCATCAACAAAGAGTTGAATACTATAAATTGTTATGGCAACTTTTTTAATGCATACCACGATACCAACAACATTTATATGGTGTAGCTAATGCTTTTACGGCTGTCATTTATGCAACAATATGACTGAATATCGTAACAAATAGTGGCAGATAATAAAAGTGATTTGCAATCACAAGAAATGTTATAAATATGCATAGATGTATATTAGATGTGTGTGTGTGTGTGTACATTTTCAGAATATAATTTTTATCCAAGCGCTGAATTTTCTACCACTTGCTATTTGGTAACAAGGTAATAAATGTAATTGGTTTTTAATTCGTAAATGATATGTAATTGGATTATGTAGTTTACTACTATATATCACTCTATATCCATCACTCTATCTCAATCATTCTATTTTTATCTCTATCTCTAATTCTAAATCACAATGGACCTCTACCTAGGCTTAAATATCCAAGTCACATTTGGTCTTCAAAAGAAACTTCAAGTAGTGACTGCGAATCCATGAATAATTTATTATTATTATATTTTTAGGAATTAACCGAATCAGACCACTATTATCTGGGTCCCTTTTCGTCCCTCAAATCGTATGTTATGTACTTGTGTGGTTGCAGAATTCTTCTACTTCCCTCCTCATAATAACATCACGAATTATTTCAATCATAACGTTGTGATTTATTTACCACATTTCGAGTTCGTCAATAAATTTGCGTCTCAGTGTGGACATCCTCCTCCTCGCCAATGCAGAACACTGGCGACACTATATGCGCCTCTGTCTCTGCCTCTTCCATGCATAATCTGCGAATAACAGCATCCTCCCTTTCAACGAGACCCATCTTGCTTAGCTGGTACCTGAAGTTGCCATGCCCAGTTATTAATGCAGTCAACCAGCTCAGAGTTAGCCGTGCTAGACGTACATCATATGTGAGGCCGATTTCAATGAGTGTTCTATGTGACTTCCCAGTCATCTTTAGCCTACCCATTCCTTCCATTTGATAACTAATTTTCAGCCACACGCCACAATATCATAAGAAATTAAATAGAGTGTCAATAAATACGTATGTCGACAAGTGTCGACAATTTTATTATTGCCATTATATTTTAAATGAAATCCCAAATAATTCTCAACTTTCTGCTAATGTTGGTCTCTTTAATCCTTTTAATATCGGTAAGATTAATTTTAATTTTTATATAATTTTCTTTGAACAGCAGTAACAGAAGCGCAGGTTTAAAATCAACACACACATACATTAAATAAAAGTAAGTGCTTGTGTATATGAGTATACGAGGGCTGTATGATATATACCCGATATGATTGCCTAGGAATTTCTCCTGAAGCGATGTAATGTATGATCGACTTGCAGTTATTATTTTTCGCCATCATTTTACTTAAAATTATTTAAGTTCTTCTATCTAAGAGAGACTTTGCCACAAAATTGATGTTTTTGTATAATTTAAAGAACACAAATTCAAGGGAAATGTTTTGACAGAACAATTAATAGGAGGCGATCATACATTTCATGACTTTAGAGAGGTTTGTTGAGCAGTCATGGGGTTATTTTTCAATTATTGACTTCATTTTGTAGAAAAGCGCATTTAAGATGTAAAGATGATGAGTAAAAATCTTGTTATCACTCTGTGAGTGGACGGAGTGAAATTTAGAATACCGCGGACTTTACAGTGGACCTCCTATAAGTGGCAGAGATGGAGAGTATGCACCTTCAGAAAAAAATATTGTGGAAAAAACAAATTAATACCAAATATAATAAATTTAAAAAGAAATTGTTGCTTTTTCTCATGGCTAGCTACATATCATATAACACACATTCATGTATGAAGAGAACTGAGGAAAGAGGAAAAAATCATTAATACAATTTATTTTTCAATGTTTTTATCTGATGCTATGCATTTTCATTACACTCTCTCTCACTCTCTCTCTCCCTCTTAAGAGAGTACCCACAACGAAGTCACATTGAAAATAATGTGCTTCTTTATTTATGTATGGTACTCCAAATCGCGTACTAACTAGTATGCCTATACGCATTGTGCACATGCATGCACATTCAAGGAAGAAACCATTCAAATTTCTTAAATTCACGTTCGTAAATCTTTAAAAAGGACACTTCACTATTACTAACGTGTTATTGAGAAAAGTTCATATTATATTCACTCCAAATAGAACGATATATAGACAAAGAAAGAGAAAGAGTGAGAGAGAGAGAGACAGAGTAAGCAGGAGTCGACCAAGTCTTATATTAGAAAATACTAATAAAACCAACAACAATGGCAACGATAATAATAAAATCTAACGTGCGAAAGGTGTAATGCGTGTTTGAGCATTAAAACGTCAAGTATGCAGGTACTCTTGTTTATATATGCCATACTTGCATAAGAGTAGGTAAGCGTGAAAAGGAATAATAAGTGTGTGTGTGTGTGTGTGTGTGTGTGTGTATTTGTGACTAAGTTAATATTACACTATACATGACTGTAAAAGAAAGAGAGCGTGAACAAGATTTTCATATATACATACATACAGAGGCAAAGGTGAGAGGTTCTTAGGTTGGAATGGATCCAAATCAATTTCATTTTAATATGAGAAGGCTAAATTTTTAAATGACGATTTCTTGTTGCAATTGAAACCTTCCCATCTACTGAAATTAAATTTTGCCATTTTAACCTCAAAATGTTGCAGTTCTAGGAGCATCAATTTCAATAAATTATAGTTTCGCTGAGCGTCTGGGATCATTGGGAAGATTAAGACATCTCTACTTCTTCACAATATTTTATAATTCTATTTACAAAAAAAAAAAAAAAACAGAAAAACTAGACTGCCCCATCTAATCCCATGTATTATTCCCCTATATATGCATGTGTATATACACGTTTGCATGTCTCAATAAGTGGGTTTGGTTACAACATAATTTGTCCTTAAGTGGATTATATTAAAAGGTAACAACAATAGCAGCAGATCCGAAGCAGCAGCAACAGCAGCAGCAAAACTATTGAAAAAGAAAGTTGTTTTTTGTGTATGCTCTTCTTCTTCTTCTTCATCTTTTCACTTGGCTTAAATTATTATTATGATGATGATGATTATTTTCATTTTCATTTTCTTTCATATTCAATATGTACGTGTACCTGCCTACAATAATAGTAATAATAGCATGAATGTTAATAAATCATTTTCTTGTTTTTTTTTCTCTATTCGTTTTTTCTATTTTTTTTTTTTTAGTTGTTTGTTGATGAGAATGAAGAAAAAATGCATTTAATGAAAAAATATATTGCATAGTTAATATGATGGGTAAGTAGAAAGCCATAGACGATAGGTACAGGTAAAATAGAATAAAAAAGACGAACTAAAAATCTAATAATTTGTACAAAAGAGGTCAACCATTGCTGTCATCATCGGTAGCAGCAGCAGCAGCAGCATCATCATTATCATTTCTATTATCATCATCATTAAAATGATTGCATAACAAAAGGTCTAGGTAAGAGAACAATTAGTTTTAAGGTGACCATATTTCACTAAATACTCAATATTGAAGGAAGACTTTTTTTTTGCGAAATTCTTTATGAACTTTAGAACTACTTGATTCAATAATTTTCATTATATAAACTTATAATATGTGTCGTCCAGAAATAATAACTTTACACTTTCCACTATAATAGTTTCTATTTTATATCTACATATTAATTAAATTGTTTTCCTCTATAAGTGATATAAATTTATTTATGACATTATTTTCTCATCAGTGCACATACCGAATTCTTGTGGAAGTATACGTAAACAACATATACCATACGTATAATATCATAAACTACAAATAACATAAATATCTCTAAGCATACAAGGGATGCCATAAGTATAAAGACATACTTTGACATCAATATTTGGTAAAAAAAAAAAAAAAAAAAAAAAAGGCGCCATAAAGCCAATAGAATAAACATTGTATGACATAGTTTCTTACACTCAAAAGTAGAGGCGAAAGGTTCATCGCATCTGAAATATGCCTATCTGGCTTTTCGATTGATATTTGCCATAATTAATAAACCATGTCGATAAGAACCTCCCAACCAAGCTTCCGGAGCTTCTGGCGAGTCACTATCGATGTGTGTGGCCTGGCGTTGTCCTGATGGAACACAATTCGTCTCCTATTGGCCAGAGCTGGGCGCTTCTGGGCGATTGCTTCCTTCAGACACGGTCCAATTGTAGATAGTACAGATCCCAATTAAGAGTTAAACTGTAGGAGAGCAGCAAATAGTAGATGACTCCCTGCCAACCCCACCAAACACATAGTAAAACCTTTCTGACCGTCAATCCTGGCTTGGTCACCGTTTGCGCCGGCTCACCACCATTCGACCACGACCGTTTTTGCTTGCCGTTGTCGTAATGACCCACTTTTCATCACCAGTAACCATTCGCTTCAGAAATGGATCGATTTTGTTGCGATTCAGCAGCGATTCGCAGATGGAAATTCGGTCCATGAGGTTTTTTTGCGTTAACTCGTGTGGCACCCATACAACGAGCTTCTTTTTGTATCCAGCCGTATTTAAATGGTGCCAAATGGTTTTTTGTGCAATGTTTAGCTCGATATTTTCGACAATTGGCCTTCCAAAGCGTTTTGCATCTTTGAGGTATGTCCTAGAATTTATATTTGTAGACTTTGTGCACAAAATTATGAAGCTATAAAATTGCAGTTCAACTCATACAATTATTTATATCAACGACTAATGCTAAAATGAAAATATAATTTTTTTTTTTACTTCACAACAAAAGTTTACTAGTTTATTTAATACTTTCAAAACTTATTGAGGTACCTTGTAATAAATTTATATATATGCACAATGAATATATGCTTACGTATATACGAAACTATTTATGTACAATTATAACAAAATTTGTTTTAGAAAGTTCAAGGATTCAAAAGCAAGGGTTATATACACACACACATACTCATATGCATCCATACATATATTGAATATACATATATGTTACGTCATAATCTACATACACACACATATACTATTGAATGGATGAAACACATGTATTTAACAATTTTACATCAAAAATTGTTGTGTCTGTTCTACTTTTACCCTCATCCTCGTTTGGCACTTTGCTTCAAACTACGTCCAAGCATATACTCGCATTCGTATATACGTGTAACTTAACTTCAAAGTACAGGATAATAATGATGTACACGCATACATAGCGCACATACGAACAGGATAACTATTAAAATGATTACTTTCGTTTTTCTTTATTGCTTATTTGTTGTTGTTGTTGTTGTTGTATTTTTCTTTCTTACTATTGTTTTGCTGCATTGCAATGCTTTTAGCTTAACTCAATCCTCAACTGAATACGAAAGAAATTATTTATAGTATCAAGTGTGCCAATATATGAATTTGTTGTTATTATTTTTACGTTTCTCTTCTTTTTTTTTTCCTTACTTAAATATTTATGCATTTATTTTCAAATTGTACTTTTGTATTGTACTTTTCAAAATGATTATTAAAGACTTTTAACTAACAATCACTTTTAGGTGTTCCTCACATGTACTTCATACATACATGTGTATGTGCATATAAAATTGATGTTGGCAGAAAAGAAATACAATTTACAACCATAATAATAACTTAATTAAGATTTCTATGAATAAATGACGAAGTACACGTAAGTACTGTGCACAATTGTTCATAAGAACGATTTTTCGTAAAAATATTGTGTAATTGTCTTCATCAAGCATTCAGTTAGCAAAAGTATGAATTTTGAAAAATATAAAAATTTGATATTTTCCCTAATGGAAAATTATAGTATAATAAATATTTAATGCAATAATACATATAACAACCCATACGTCTAAATGGCGTTGTAGAAGAAATTGTGATTCATCATACGACATGTGGCCTGAAATTAAGTAAACTGCCTTTGGGGAAAAAAAAAAAATTTGCAAATGTATTCTCTATTGAATTGCATTAATTTAGTTTGCAAAAAATATTATTAGATTTATGAAAAGTTGAATTGGTTTTAGAAAAGTGTGAATATCTTCATAAATGAGTGCATTTCAATTGCAAGATTGATTTGAAAATGAGTACTCTTAGTTTTAAAAAGGCATACATTAAATTTAAATCATATTAAACTGTGCATAAACAGTTGCATTTGATTTCTAAATGGTGAAATTTTTATGTAAAAGGATGCATTTGATTTTTGAAACTACTGAATTTGATTTGTAAAGGTGCTCAGTTGGTTTGAAAAAAGCCTACAAAGACGACAAAAATATGAATTCGAAGTGCAAAACCCGTATTATAAAGTAAAAGTTAATCGCGTTCACTTAGGTGTATATGCAATAATTGAAATATTGTAAAATACTAGCAAATATTTCGTTCTGAAATTCAGAAAAAAAAAACATTAGAACACCCAGAATTACCCCTGAAGCAGTCAAATATATGATCAAATCTCACTAATTTCTTTTCCGCAATACTTTTGGGAACACTCTTACCACTTTAGGTTTCTTTCTTCATTTCCTCGTCCATGTAAAATATGATATATGACCGACCGATATGATATACTCAATTCCTTTGCCAAAAAATTAACATAAAACCTCTGGAAGATTAACATAAATAACCCTATAATTTATCAGTAATCGACCCTAGGCTGGTGTATTCACTTCAAAATATATGTTTAAAAAAATTGTTTTTTTCACTGAACTTGTTATCTGAAAATTGCTATTTTTTAGAAAAAATTCGCCAAGAATTTAACTTAAAACCCTTCGAAGATTAACATAAATAGCCCCATAATTAATTAGTAATCGACCCTAGGCTGGTGGATTCCCTTCAAAATTTATGTTTTTAAAAAATTTAACTACCTTAATAGGTTGACGGAGTTCAGTGGTCGAAAATTTACTTCGTTTCAATAGAAATTAAATTTTGTACCACACACAATTCATCACACCATAATCCTGAACACTGTGACGTATACATAATACTTTTGATAAGGGAATATCTCTTCAACACGCATACGTTACTTTGTATGCAAAAAATATATGCATTCAGAGACAAAGTTTAGACATTTTCTTGATGGAAATTATATTTAAAATCACATCAAATTATTACATATAATTCAAGGACAACTAGGCACATATGTACAATATAAAATATTTTATACACATTGATTGAATTTTTCTGTAGCATACGTCACGTGGCATCAAGTACACCTAAATATTTTTTATGTACCACGAAAAACAAAAAGGCTAATTTCCTTGCATTCAATTTATACAGTATATATTTAATAGCTCCCCTGTGTTCAATAGAAATAAATCAAAATATGCAAATTGTATACAAGCGCTCGAAAGAACAAATACACCACATTTTTATTTGACATTATCACGGAATTGTAGTGGAAATTATACATTTTTTTCGTTACTTACAATATGTAATTATGCACATCGCAAAATACTATAATTTAAATGTGATTTTTTTTTTTTTTTGAAATTTGGCAAAGCAAAAAAAAAAATTCACGTAATATAAATAGCGCAAAATAATATTTATATACACGTATTAAATTGACAATTGGTATACCACATTTACAATTTTGAGGAAATTTATGAATTTATGTTTAGGTGCTTAAATACGTCAAAAAAGCCGTATTACGATAGGCGAAATCTATTTTTTGCCATTCGCAAATTATAACAACAATAAAAAAAAAATACTATAATACCCAGGAAGGAAGGATGAGAGAAGAAGAGAATTCTGCCTTTCCCAACTCACTGTCAAATTTGTGATTGAACAAAATCCTGCAAATCTGCAAAGATATTTTTATGTTTGACATTGGCCAGCCATATATAACATAGCCCACTGGCTTTACAAAATGTATGAAATGTTTTCCACAAATATTGTATATGAATTGAATAACAATAGATATTTTCTAATCTATTCCTTTAATTTGCCTTCTGCCTTCATTCTCCAAGTATGCACATACATACTCGTATACAACTCCCTACAAAGCCAATGACAATGCCAATAATAAGCCTAGAAAATACGCTATCGTACGTACACTCCCCATCAACTATATAATGCTATCCAATACATCATACACATAGGATACAATATTATGGAAGGATGGGAGCTTTTTCAAAATATTGCTATTTTTATTACACTGAACACCAAATGTGCAAATTTTCGACAAAACAAAACCAAAGAAAACAACAACAACAAAAAGAATCAATTCCTAAAAGGCTAAAGTTCAAATTATAATTTTTTAAAAAAATAAATTGAATAGATTGTGTAATGTTAAAGACGATACATAAGGTTGAGGTCAGATTATAGTGCAAATTGTACGATTAAATTGATAGTCTTGGATTAAAATTGAAAGGCGTTTGAGCAATTAAATAAAACAAAGGAATTTCTGCAATTAAAGCCTTTAAAGGGCATATTTATTCACATCTTGGAATCACATAAAAACTGACTGGTCTAGTACTTTTTATAGTTATATATGTACTGCTTATTTACTTATAGTTGCTTAAATTCATTGATATTTTCTTTTTTAATTTGTTTATTATTACAAATTCAAATAAAATTCTGGAGTTAACGAAATTAAATGTGACAAATTTCTAATTTTAATTATCCGCCATTTCCATCAATTTCAACTTCACCTCAAATATGTTTGTTCTGCAATCACATGTGAAAACCTTGAATAAATCATCTTTCTATATTTCCTAATATATTTTTGGCGATAAAATCATTTTTAAACGATGAGTTTTGCAGCAAAAAGGATGACCTCTTCCTTGCTTCATTATAGACATAATAATAAGTATTCTTATTTTTATTATTAAGTATAATTATGCTTTAATTGTTGGCTGTCTTTATTGCGTTTTCATTGCCATGAATTTGAAGAACTTTTTTTCTCTTTGTTCTTCCTTCTGCATATTTTCTTTCTTCATTAATAAATTTAATTTTTCATACACAAAATATATCTCACATTAGCTAGAAATACAGGTTGGTGCTGGAAGTATGTATTAAAAGAAATATTTTGTAGTATACAAAGAATTATAGGTACTGCATATAAAGAAATTCATATAAGAAACTATGCAAATTAGCCTTACAAATTTCACACTACCCATCAGCGGCTGTGCTTAGCCCTTATTGCCTTAGTTATTTGTCTATTTACCTGCTCTTTGTCCACCAATCTCTCTCCCTCTCCCTTTCACACTACTTTGTCCACTCATTTGTGAGTAAATTCATTATGTATATAGCAGCCCTTTTCTTGTTCAAGATGGGAGTGTATCGAATATATATATATATATGTATATATATATATATATATATATATATATATATATATATATATATATATATATATATATATATATATATATATATATTTATATACACATACGGAATTGTTAATAAGAAGCACTCACCAACTATAGTTAGTTGAACAAAGTCATTCACTCATTTACTAATATACTCAGTCACTCACCTGATTTAAATTCCTATGAATTCATTAATTTTGCGTGAGCGACAACACAATATTCCTGTGACTTTGCCACTGTTAGAGTATTACAACAACAACTACTACTACTACTACTACTACTACTACATATATATGTATTGTTAAAGCTGCTGTTGCTGCTGCTGTCGACATTAGGCAATTTTTACATGTGTACATATGTTGGGGAAAAAGAAACCAACGATTTCTATCGAAGCCCTAATTGCTGCTTTTTTGAATATTTTGTGATACTTGTGATACTAGAAAGACTCCTGTTGGAGCTGATAGAAAGACAACCACAGATGCGGATTTTACGTAATAAAATCAATATAATGTGAATACTTCGGACTGCTCATTCTAATGTCCTACAATTCTCAATATTAACACATGACCAGTGGGGATATTTGTATTCAATATCTCGTTTCATTCGCAATCAAACATTTGGCCAACCGATAACAACTCATATGATGTATGATTACCTTACAGTCCCTTTGAAATTACAGTAACTGCCATCAGTCCTGATTTTGCCACTGTCTGCACCACCCTAAGTCAACAGTCATATTTTCCGTACTATCCTTGACATAATTATAATCGTTTGGGTTTCTTGCCATACAAATGTCGAAGGTTTTTCCTATCTAGATCTTATATATTCTCTAACGATTTAAACTGATTACATGAGTGTCTTATTTAATTGTTTCCTGATATTTTTTTGATAACTTTTGGAGTTGATTTCAATAAAATGACTTGATTATGCTATATATTAAACATATCAAATATTATATATCAAATCTACAGCACAATATTACCACCTAAATAATATGAAACTGCTCCAATACTTTGTCTCCAAGCCAATATACATATGCTGTAGGCAACAACAAATATATTTACCTTTTGTTATATTTTATTTAATTTTTTTGTTTTTCTATTTTTTGCTACTACTTTATTTATATATTAAGTTGACTAGTTTTTTGCACTACTCATACAATAGTTATATGTGCCTAACTGTATGTTATGTACATACATATGCATGTACGTATTTGATTGTTTGTGTGAATAACTGAATATGTTTGTTTGTTTACTCACTCATTTGCTTGTTAGTAATGGGGTGGTATGACATGAAATTTTTTCGTGCTAGATTGTTAACTGTTTTTCCTTGCTGTTTCCTTTTATTTCCTTAAATTTTTTATGTGTTCTCGTGTGTGTGTGTGTGTGTATGAGTGTGTGTATGACTTGCTACTAATTCTTTTTCGTCTTTTGCTTATTTTGCTTATTTTTGTATTACTACATTTTTGTGTGTTGCTCTTGTTTAACTTCTACTTCTTCTTCTTCTTCGTAATCTTTTACATTTCACATAGACACAAGCATAGACATGTTTCCTGTTTTCTATTTCTCATTCTTTTTTGTTTTGGCATGAATTTTTTTTGTTTTTTCTTTTTTTTTTTGTCATCGTCTTTTCGTAGCAATATTTAATGTGACATTTCATGTGTGTATTGGTGTGTGATTGTTTATATTCATTTTATGAGCACTACTGGTATAAGCGCAGTGCGACAAAGAGACACATCAGTATTGGTAGTAATAATATCATAGTATGTAGTAGCAGGCAGCAGCAGTAGTAGTCAGCAGCTGCGACAACAAAAATAAAAAAAAAAAAAAAAATAAATAAAAATTAAATAAAAGCACAGAAAATATAAGAAATAATAACGGCAGACATGCGACTATTAAATTTACTAGCACACAAGTTCATATGGGTGTAAGTATGAATGTGTTTTGCACAAGCGGCAGTTAAATGTATGTAGAACCTATGTAATAAAACAAAAAATCTATGTAGTTGTAAAGTAATAGCGTTCAGTAGTTGTAGTAGTATAGTAGTACTAAGGACAATAATGGTAGTAGTAGTAGTAGTAGTAGTAGTAGTAGTCGAGATACTGCTCGCGATATTAAGTAGTATGTAGTCATTGTGGCAGTTTTAATGCAAAAGCAGAAATAATATTAATGGCACATGTAATAATAATAGTAGCAATAGCAAGTCAAAAATTATTAATCATCAATATTTTCATTATTGTCATCGTCATTTTAACAGTCCAAATATACTTAAGTGTCAAATAATTAGGACTCCAAAGAATATTTACTGAACTTGTAGTCCAATGCTATTGTGCTTGTTAGATTTGGATACTATTTAAAGAGATCTAAATATGTTTAGTCAATTCTGGGGATGGCAAAGTTCTTTGCAATGCAATTAAATTTGTCTGTCTGAAAGAAAAAGAGTTAAAAGTCTCAGCAAATTCTTTTTAGCTGTGCTTATTATTTTTTTAACACAATTTTTTTTCGAAACATACTTAATTTCTATCCCACTGTCTGTGAGGAGTCTCCCATAAAAATGACATTTTAGAAAAAAAAATAAAAAATAAATATGTGGCACTTAAAGCCCCAAAGGGCTCATTGGCCGAGCTTCTCTTCCATTACTGTTGTGCGTCTTAAATTTTGGACAGTATTAGAAGGGACCTACTTATTTTAGCCGGTTCCGAACGGCAGAACACTTGTTACATCACTTTTTCTGAGCTTTGTCACCGAGTTCTTTTAGAAGCTTTTTCATGGCAAGTTGTTACTGTCGGCAGAATTGCCAATTGCTTGCCGACAGGTGGGTACCATTCGAAAGAAAAATCTTATCGATATTAAATTTGTTATGCACTCACACCGCTCCAAAAATTTCTCTAAAAGGATAAAATATATTACTGATTATCATTAATTTAGTTTCCTTACATATTTATACCTTATTTCCATCGAAAATAGCCACATAGCTTTCCAGAAATCACCACTATAAGACCGAAATGTAAAACCGACGAACATTAATTTTATATCTACAATATTTTTTCCATACATACTAACCTTTTATGTCCACCCTTAAGGGAGCTACCATACAAACCGACCGAAAAAAGGCACCGAAAATGGACAATTAATCACATGGCTGCCCAAGAATCGTATCTAGAGAAATCAAGTATAAAGCTGATTCCTCAAAAATTTTTCTCCACAACTTTTTCCATCTACCATATCGTAAATCCACCCCTTTGGGGAGGCTCCCCTACAAAGTTGACATTTTGATATAAAATTGTATTTAGAGTCACATAAAGCGACACGAAAATGCAACATCGGACACGAAAACATTAGGGAAATGTGCAAGATCCAGGATATCACAAGATGAATAAAGGAATTTTTATTAAAAAAAAAATATCATATTGTATAATAAGAAATATTTATTATATATTTTAATAATAGATAATAATATTATTTAGAACAAGGCGTATATAGCGAAGAAGAGAAAGAAGAATAAGAGTTATCTGGTATTCAAACAGCATTACTAAACAATAAAAAAAACAAAAATTTAAGTTCAATAACATTTGTAAAATTTACTTGCACATAGCAAAAATCCCTTATAACTGTTTTCCTCTTCTAACATCAACATCACTTCTTTGCTATTACCGAATGTCAGAAAATTAAAGTTGAAGGCTTATTCGTTTCTTGTATTACTAAATTTTGTGCAAATTCACAAAATCGTATCGTCTTAAAAACATCGTAAAGTTGATAAAAATTTGTTCATGACGTATCTTGTTCTATTTTGATATTGTATAATAAATATTTACACACTGCTGATATTCATTGTTTAATTCGTTCACTCTCTTAAATTTAATATGTTTATCAATCGCATAAAATTATATCTTCATGGGCAATTTTCAGAACAATTAATTACAATTAATTCTGCTACTCACACTATTATAGACGTGTAAAAGTAGATTTGCATATACTTGTTCTTAATAAGCTTCTAACTTACTCTCTTTGTGTACTTGTTAGTATTTTGTATATTTATCATAGAATTTAATATAAGTAAAAAAGAATAATGAATACTTCTTACAAAAAATAGCACATTTTTTCATTTTTATATCATTTTTCATTCTTTTTTTACTTCCTTTTTTTTTACTTTGTTGTACCAATCACACTCTTGTGCACATTTTTTATTAAAATTCACCACTTTTGACAGAACACGGAAATTATAATCAACACTATGGGTCGGCACACTGACACATACACAGAAATTCTCTCAGTGCGCTCAATTCTTTGTCAAATATGCTCAAGCGGCATTAGGGAGAATGAGTTGAAAAATAAAAGTACTCGAATTATTGAGTACATATATGTAGCTACTTTTATAGCATGTACTTCTTCCAGCTGATGTTGATATTAATATGCACTTAAGTTAGCGTTATATACTATTGATATTAGTGCTACTAAAGTTGTATTTATAAACTGCTGATTGTTTAATCATTTTTCTATGACTTTTTAAAATATAGTGAATGTAAAAGAATGAAAGAGAGAGATGGCGTGAGAAAAAGAAAGAGAGAAGACGATTGTGTTAAGTTAAGTGTTAAGTGTTAAGGATCAAATGCGCCACAAGTCCCAGAGTATTTACTACATTTTCCCAGCATGAAGTTATCCCATAAGTCTTTCATTTAGAACTTCCCAGCCAAGCTGCGGGAGTTTCTGGGAAATCACTCTCTCTCTCTCTCTCTCTCTCGCTGGTTAATTCCTAGCTTCAAATGGTTCAATTTATGTCAGTAGACGTCCAAATTTAGTGCTTACTCATTTAGAAGTATCTCAAAGTGGATGATTCTTTTTCAGTCCTACCAAAAACAGAGCAAACCTTTTCTGGTCAATTTGAGACGTTTCGTCATGCTTTAATTGTTATATTTCAATAAGGAAGAATCTTTAAGTTTATCGAATATATCGAATTTTAACTATTAATCAACGAGTTTCACCTACAAAATAAAATTTGTATTTTCACGTAAGTACATGTAATATCGTTAATGTTAATTGTAAACAAATTTTTTATTTTCAGTCATAAGTACATTGAAATCTCAACAATCTCAAGAATTTAATTTGAATCCATAGTAATCCATAGTAATCCATAGTAATAATAGTGGGTGTCGTAGCTCAGTGGTTAGTGTGTTCGCCTTCTGATCTGTAGGTCGTGGTTCAATACCCGGCTGATGCATAACAAATTTTATATCGAAAAGATTTTTCTTTCGAATGGTACCCACCTGTCGGCAAGCAATTGGCAATTCTTCCGACAGTAACAACTTGCCATGAAAAAGCTTCTAAAAAGAACTCTGTGACAAAGCTCAGAAAAAGTGATGTCACAAGTGTTCTGCCGTTCGGAACCGGCTAAAATAAGTAGGTCCATTCTAATACTGTCCAAAATTTAAGACGCACAACAGTAATAGAAGAGAAGTTCGGCCAATGAGCCCTTTGGGGCTTTAAGTGCCACATATTTATTTTTTTTTTAGTAATCCATAGTTTCAATGACGTAAAGATTGCACATAAATTTACCACATTTATCGCCAAATAGTTTGTGAATTTTTGAAAACAAACATTGCACAACAATTTTAAACTTTTTGTTGTACACATGAGACAATCAAACAAATACTGAAAATCGGGTAAAATCATATCTCGACAGTTTCTGTAACACATCAGAATTTTTAGAATTTCTACTTCTAAATATATGATTCAACAAAATCAGAACGTATACTGCGATATAAATGATTGAGTGCAGTTGGAAAAGTAATTGAACATCGCATTCAATTATATATTGCATTTGCTATGTCAAAGTTATGATTTAAGTAAATAAAACTGAATTAAAATATTCAAACGAAACTTTACCAAATAGTTTCGACCTTGAAATGGTGCTTCAATCCTTTATAAAATTTATGGATTGAGTAATTGAATTACATGCACAAAGGTGCACAAGAAACTATACCATATTATGATTTCAGCAGGAGAGAAATTTAGATGTAAGAGAACAATTACTCTGTTAACCCCACCTGGCTATTATGAAAAGATTGTAAATATTTATACATTTCGAATTTCGATGAAATTTGCAGTGAAATTTTACAAAAATTACGATTTGAAAATAATTGCAAAAATTAATCAAAACAATCAATACACTGAACCTCTACTATGTACCAACAGTATCATTTTAAAGTCTTCAATTATATTGTAATACAGGTGGTACACAAAAATTGACTCAAAATTGTGAATTTATCTCAAATGCAACGCTGCTGTTCAGTTGGTATAATGAGAATGCGTCATTGTAAATTGCATTTGAGTACTCGTATGCCTGAAAATATGCTATGAAATGAGCCGATGAAAGCAAATACAAATGGTACCTGTAAAACACAGATGAATAACATATGTAGTTTTAATTATTATTACCGTTATATATTCGTTTGTACTCCTTGTTAATAATTTGTTTAACGGCTGATATTTATTTACGATTGATTGGTTAATTTTTTGACTGGCTAATAACTGTATATGGTCGATTGGCTTGTATTAGAATTACTGCTTCTTGCAGACAGTTCGGCACCAATATTTGTATAATTTTGTTATTTCTATGCTTATTTTGTTGTTTTTTTTTCTATATTTTTTGCTTTTTTCTCTCTCTTATGTATCGTAATTCGATATCGCATATGTTAATTACAGTTATGTGTTTGCTTTCTTGGCTTTTTTTTTGGTTTTTTGGTTTTTTTGATGATTTTGTCTGCTCAACATACGTATTTTGTAGTTTTATGGCACATTGTTGACGTATAATTATAGATATATGTATATATATGTAAATATATGCATGTACTATGTACGTCTTATGTTACGCGACAACACTGTAATAGGGTAGCCACTATCATATATTTACGATAATTGAGAGTTGTATTCGGTTCGTTTCATCCAGCAAACGTATACACAGTACACACGTACCCAAGTCAAGGTTATATCCTGTGTGCAAGTACATGTTGTATGTGTGTGTGTATATATGAGAGTGTGTGTGTGTGTGTTTGTTATTATTATTTAGACTGCAGACTGTGTTGTTGTATTGTTTTTCACTTGGCAACATTTTCTAAATCACTGACATACTGATGCATGTATTTTATTAAATCGGTTGTTATTGTTGTTGTTGTTATTTTTCTCACTCAAAATATATTTTTCGTTTATGTCACAAAATTGCATTAGCAGAACACAAATTTTCATATTCATTTTCTTAATTTTCATTCACTTTTCTTCATACATTTTATCGATGAACGAGTTTTATACTTAGGAATTCATATTAAACACGTAGTGATATTTACACACGCACACAGAAACACACACGTAAAGCAACTCACGAGAAAAAAAAATAATCACAATCAAAGGGAAACTCGCGAACACACACGCACACACACACAGAAAGAGAGAACAATTTGTTTTCGCACCTCATGCCACCGCGCGCGCATATATATGTATATAGCAAGAATATGAAGACGAATAATCAGAAGCAGAGAGGACGTCGACAACGAAGAAGAACACGAAGAAGAAGAGGAAAGTGAAAAGCTCATTTTCATTTCATATTCAATTTCAATGGATTTTCTTCCATATTCATTTGATCAGTTGATTTAATATTTTCAAAATTTATATCATTATCATTATTGCGCTTCTTTCTTTTCATTTTTAATTTTTCTGTCACATTTTCATAGGAGTTTTGCCACTTTCGTTTGCCACAACACTCGAGTTTTCTCCTTTTACGCATTTTCACTCGCATTGATGCTAAATAATATTGATGAAAATGATAACAATATCACAATACTACTTTGATTTTTCATTATTTAAATTTTTTTTTTCGAATTTTGCTTTTTCTCTGTGTGTTGTTCTTTTTAAATTTGTATCCTCCTTAAAATATTTATTGCTTATTTGCTTGCTTGTACGATATTTTCTAATATTCTTATTTCAATAATATTCACATTTTCCACAGCTATAATTCATTCGAGAGGCAGCAATGTATTCATGTTGCTTGCTACTTCTTCTCCTCCACCAGCTCCAGCTTTGGCCACCTCTGTTGCTCCTGCTGCTGCTGCTGCTGCTGCTGCTGCTATAGCTACTTTTAATATTGGTGCCTTTTATGGTTGTTGCTGCTGCTGCTGTTGTTGTTGTTGTTGTTGTTGTAGGTGAATGTATACTATAAGCTATCACACTGTGCACTCACAGCAAGTAGCTTGGTAGCAAAGTAGCAACCAACAATATACCTTCACCGTTAAATCACAAATTGTTACGATAAAATGCCAATGGCGATATTGAAAATTCGAATCCTATCAATAGCCTACTCGTAGTATATGTCGCTTTATATTTAGATTACATTCTCTCTCACTCTCTCATTTTCTATCTCTCACAATTAATAAATATATTTTCATTGAATTTTCACTTGCATAAAATTTTTTCTTGCGATTTTTTTCCAACTTTGTTTAAATTCGCTCGTTCGTCTTAACTGTTTGGCTCCTATACTCCAACTACTTTTGGCAGCACGTTCAATGCTGGTAAAAAGCTTTTTGGTTATGCTCCTTGCTGAGTGAAATTTTAGAAGCTCCCATATATTACGTTAATTTGGTTGCTTTATCTGTCTGTCTGTCTGCCATGTACTATGAATTCCTATATCGCTCAATTTCCTCTTCGGAATGTTAGACATTACACGGAGAAAATTAAAAAGAAAAAATAATAAATTGACGGAAATAAAAACAAAAGTCATATATAATGAGGTGGATTCCATACGTCTGTTGAGGATCTCAGTCTTATTCAATGATACTTTCAACAATTAGAACTTATTAAAAAATAAAAACAAGCAGGTGTACTGAATTAATGTCGAAATTTTTTTTTAAAGTTGAAATTTTTCTATACTGTAAAAATATTTTTCGTCATTATTGCAAATAGCGTTTACAATAATGTCGAAATTGTAATTTTTGTAAAATATCACTTCGACATTATTGCCAAAATCTTTGCAACAAGAACGAATATAGAAAATTATACATTTTTATTTCGATATTATTCCCAAAATTGCCAGTGAGTTGATATATTGGAATTTGTGAATCCTTTGCTGACGACTATTATTACTCCTTTGTCCTACAAGTCTTTGAAACAAATGAACTAGGACTTAATTGAAAAAATTTTGTATTTGCAACAATGTCGAAAATCAAATTCCATATATATTTCATTCGGCATTATTGCAAATTTTTTCTGCATTAACTTCATTCATTAACATCAAATAATATAGCCAGAAAAGTGAATTTTTTCAACTAAAAGTTTTTCGGATTGTGGCAAAAATCAATACAAATTCTTAGTAAATCACTTTGAGTTTCATATTCAGATACTCTAGTATTCAATTATATGTGTTAGTAAAAGAGAGCGTAATGGAGCTCTGTACCTCGATTTTAACATTACCCACCTTAACATGAAACATTGGAAAAAAATATTGCCTACCCTTTCGAAATTTGCAGAAAAGTAGAAACAAATTTTTAATAAATGTTAACAAATCTTATTTAACCAATATTTTTGCAGTGTACTCAAAGTGTACATAAATACTCAATTCACAGTGACACACATACAAATACTCTCTTGCTTCAATATGAATGTACTCAAAATGAGAGGCTTACAGAGATGGAGAGAGAACGAGAGAGGTCGTATGGCAAAAATTTGACAGATGCGCGAGAACTATTTCCAAAGAATTCGTATGGTGAAAAGCTTTAAAACAGGACATGTGCAATACAAAAATAAATTTCAATATTAACATCAAGTATTCGTACAGAGCACATGACAAAGGCAAAGACAACAACAAAACCAACAAAATATGATAATATAATTTTTGAAAATTAATTTTTTTATTGTTTTTATTATAGTACGTATTTTATATAATTAAATTTTTCTTGTACAAATAAATAGAATATATTTTTCCAATTATTCAAACTCATCTCTAAGGTTGCAACACTTTATGCAAATGCAGTGTAGTGAAGTTTGTAGCACCTGTATGTTGGCATAATACGAATAATACGACAAATATGAATTTCACTTTAACCAAAATAGCTATGAAGAAGGAGTAGTAGAAGAAGAAGAAGAAATCATTGAACTCTTGGCGTGTAGAAAATGTCAAAAATGACCAAAATGGAATAAAATAGAAAAGACATAAAATATCAGATACCATTACAAATGAGTAATAAAACCAAAAACTCATTTCATGAGAAACAGAGAGCGAAACAGAAAGAGAGTGGATGTACATAGTCAGTAAGCAATAGAATATTAACAGTGATAGATGAATACATGTGTATGTGCATATGTATTTACACCTCCAATTCGTTAGACAGCTAGGCTGGTTGGTTGGTTGGTTGGCTGGCTGGCTGGTTGGAAGCAAACGAACATGCACGTATTTATGCAAGCACGTACGAGTATACACTAAATAAGGACAACAATAAGACACGTGCTGCATATGCTAGTAGGTACATAAATATAAAGAAAATAAAAAATAACTTGAGTAAGGAAAAATGCTTTACATCTTAGTCTTAGTCATCAGCATCATCATCATCATCATCATCATCAGCACCATCACTATTTTCTTCGTTTTCTTCATCGTCTTCAACATTTTCTTCATCTTAAGTATATAGATGAAACGGAAATTGAATAGCTTAGCTGTTTAACAATTTTTTTTTTATGGGTTAACACATATATACTCCCATAGCATGGCAAAAAAGAGTGAACAAAAATATTAATAATAATCAGAAGTGGTAAGAGGCTTTTCTTTGAAAAGTACATACATACATACATACATACATACATACATACATACATACATACATACATACATACATACATACATACATAACCAGATAAATATGAATATGAAAATTTGTGTAATTTTTGATTTTTATTTTGTAATTTTTCATTTAAGCTAACATTCTTAGATGAATACTTTCGATAACTTAAATATTGTGTAACTTCATGTATATTCAATGAGTTTTTTTTTAAGTTATTTTATAGGTTTTTTTTTTTTTTTTGAATAAGAGCAAGTATCAATGGCACAAGTCGACTGCCCAAAAATGGTGCCTTTCAAGATCAAAATTCGAAAAAATTTTAGGAATATAAGAAAGTAGCTTCATAGGTTCGCTTCAAAGTCTCGCCAAAGTCGTGAATATTTTTGGAAAACACAATCCCAATTTCGAACCCGTACAACAACAACATAGACCCCTGAAAATTGCAATAAAATATTTCCCATAATTACTCAAGAGTCGCCCCAATGAACTTATTATTTTCAACATTTTCATGGAACATAATAACCCTCTGCCTTTACTTCTTATGGGGGCTCCTCGACAATATTAGTTTTTTTTTTTCTCTCTAAAATTTACTGCGTCTCATCACATCGATGACTATTTTTTATGTAATTTATTTATGTAATTTATAATTGAATCAATAAACCAATAACGCAACTATGTATTTCGATAGAGCATTTACGTTACGTAAAGGATTTTCAATGTTTGTTTTTTTTTTCGCTTTTCAATTAATATTTTCTTCAAAAGTTTCTCGAAAAGCATTCAATTTTATTTTAAAAATTCGAACACTTCTAATATACAAACATTAAATGTCATTAACCCATGTATAGCTGCTACACACGACATTGCTTAAGCTGTAGTGAAATTTGAGCAGCTTACTAGAAGCCATATATTCAATTGTTTATATCACATTGTAGTGAATTTTACTATTCGTATATGACGTTACAGTAAATATCACTCATTTCTACTACTTGCTTAACTATTTTATATTTTCTTCCGGACATTTTCATTTTCTTATTTCGTTCAGATTGTTATTGTTCCTGTGTTTTATCTATTTTATTTTATTTTTCTCTTATATCATGTCATAATTTATGACATTCAACGCGTCATTGTGTCTGCTCTTGTATTGATTTTATATATATATATATATATTTGTTTTGCCTCTTAGTCCTCATCATTTGGTTGGTTTATGTTCTTTGTGATATTATTACTGTTTGAAACTTTGGTGTGCTCTTTTCATATTTCATATACATATATGTATGTATGTTCGTGTTGATTGGTGTTGTTGTTTTTTTTTTTTTTCTACTATTGTCTATCCAATGACGATATGGATATGATGAACATTTAGTACATACCGATTTTGTATAGAAATATTCGAGTTGCTGTGCGTATGAGCATTCTGAATTCTGTGTAAATGCCACCTCACCAACACCCACATGAACACAGAGTTATTTCACATAATGTCGGCTATATTGATGACGTCATTGATAACCTCTTTTTTGTCATTGCTGTTGCATTTGTTGTTGTTTCCAGTGTTTTGCATACAAGTTTCTCATTTGTTTATGCCATCCACACAACACCAACAACAATATTATCGTCATATGTAGATATGGAAATTGTCATAAGACAGGCGGAATGAAGAAAAGGAGTGATAAATGAAAGAAGAGTCTATGAGCAAACAATTGAAATATTTGAATAAATACAAATACAGAGATATGCAAAAAATGTTCATTAAGTAAAATGTATAGTACGTAAGTACATATGTCTGTACGAGTAGCAAAGTTATTAAATTGCATTTGTACACAAGGAGAAAGAACACTTACAACAACAACAACAGCAGCAAATTTATAATAATACGAAAAATACTTTCGAGTACCTACTTGGGGCAAAGTAAGACAAATATCTGTAAAAGAGGTTAAATTGCATTCAATGTACATTACGATACGATTACGTAAATGCAGTGCAACAATAACATTAAAATGAAGGTGAAGAAGATGGACATAAATGTTCGAGTATATGAGAACACAATAGTAAATGTTGATGATGGTACGATATACGGCGGACAGACAGAGTGTTGATTACGTCAATTGAACGGCATATTTCACAACAGTTAGTACATAGGTGCATCTTATTCTGAATGAGCATTCTTTTTTTTGAAGGATACAACATATCAACGTAAATACATGTACATTCATTGCAAAGAATCTCTATACTTTCCACAGAAAGTTTGAAGGATTTTTCATTGTATATTTTTGCATTTGAAGAACAATTATCTTTTATCTTTTGCTATAATTAAAAACATGAAAAAATGGTATTCAATCATACCGACATGCAGATTTAATTTTTATTTTCAGTTCGTTAATGGAATGCAAATGACTCTGGCCGGAGCCAGAGAAAAATAAAATGAATAAAATGAATAAATATGTCGCTCTTATGGGTTTTCAAGGACCCTTTAGCTTAGCTTCTCTTCCAGTACTGTTGTTCGTGTTAAATTTTGAACAATATTAGAAGGGACCTGCTTACATTAGCCGGCGAGAACCTGTGTGACATCACTATTTCCCATCTTTGTCACAGAGCTCTTTTAGAAATATTTTCATGACAAATTTTTACTGCTAGAAGAATTGCCAATTGCTTGCTGCCAGGTAGGTACCGTTCGAAAGAAAAATCTTCTCGATATTAAAGTTGTGCTTCAGCCGGATATTGAACCAAGGACCCTTTACACCCTGCTTTATCATGTCTTTACAAAAAATATACAGCCACACGAAAAAAGGAAAAACTCTTGACCAGCATTTTTATACATATTTAGAGTTACTGAGTTGAAATCCGAGGCTAATTTGATTTGCACAGGTCGTATGTCATCGATAACGTCAAAAATATTATGAAATTTAAAATAAAATTAAAACTCATCGGTCCTCAGTAATTTCTTCAACATTTTTTTCTAAACATATTGATATCCTATCTCTACATCTCCCAAGAGCTGCTTTAAAAACGTTGATATATTTATAACTTTTGCTCCCACCGTTTCCAGGGTGACTAAGTGTGCTAAATTCTATGATCGACTCACATTAATTTTGGTTGCTCAACATTTTTTATGGGGTCTGTCTGCAAAATCTACGTAAAACCACCTAAAAAATGGCATATAACTCCTTAGATGTCCAGAAATCGCCTCCAGAACCAAGAAATGTGTAATCGAACTCTATAAACATTTTTCGAAAATATTTCTTCTGAATAAATTTTCCCCTCGATCAGCCTGCCAGACCAGCTTCGCTACTGAATTGATGTTTCTCTTGAAAGAGCATCAATTAAGGTGGCTAAGTGACTAAGAGATAGGAAAAAGTACATTTGGGAAAAATGTCAAAACAGAAAATTGAATTGTGTTATTTTCGCTAATCGCTTATGAACAGTACTACTTACACTTATGTAAGGAATTTATTTTTTACAATATAATTGGAAAAATGCCTATGATGCCACTATTATAGTTGTTATCAACGTTCTATCTAAATTCTATCGGTTAGAGGCAAGCCTTCTGAATTGATCGAGACCCACCAGAGGAGGGATTTTTACAATTTCCCACCATTTTGCACCAAAATAAAAATATCGAAAATATTTTTATACTTCACGCAGTATAATGATATGAATATCAAACGAAAGAGAATATTGATGGGAGTTGAGCAAAAACTCTATTTTAAAATTTTTCTGTAGAAAAAAATACAGAAAATAAAATTTTCAATTTTCCCTGAAGACACCCCAATTATTTTTTCGAAGAAAAAAAAAATGTATGTTGAAAACTGCCGTTGTATCTCTCCAGCGCAAAACTTTTAATTTTATCCGATTAATAGTTCAGTGTAATAATATTCATTTTTCTTGGTTTCTTTGCCAAAAACTAATCTCTTACTCAAAATCAAAAATCAAATTAATTATTCGTATAATTTTATTCTATATCAGTGTCATGATTTTTGCAACAATATCAATAATCTTACAATTTCTTACATTTTTGTTTTTCACTTTGTCAGTATTTCTGCGATTTTTCTTATTTTTTACATAAATAATTGGTTATACGTATAATTTATAAAATTCACATTTTTTCACTACATATCTATTGTAAACATATACGTATATATGTAGATATAGTATATCAATATATTACAATCATATAGTAGATATCTTATATAATGTACATTTATTTAGATGTATGTATATTTTTACAAAAGAGTAATTAATTCATATTTTTTATAACATATTCTAGACTCCGTTGTAGTAACGCATTTATACGAACAAAAATTGTTCACTGTCGAAATGGAATTCATAATAGCAGCTATAATATTATACACGTCTATGTAGTTATGGTAAGGTATTTGTTTATATAATTCATTAAGTATGTAATATAAAAAAGTATAAATTACAATGATTTCGGATGAATGTTAATGTATTTAAAATGATTATATAACAAAATTGCTGAAAATATATTGCTAAGATATGAATTGGTTATTACCTACATTATTATGCATTTTTTTTTTTTTGCTAATATAATTTTCATAGTTATTAGAAAATAATTTAGCGCTAGAATGTAAGTCCAGTTCAAATTTTTAAATTGCATAGCCACAATCAATCGCAATTTATTTTGTTAAAGTAAAAAATATCGTTTAACAAACCAGAGGTATCGAAATATATATATACGTATGTATATACAATTCTTTGAGACTTTGAAACCATACGATCATATGGATACAACTATAAGACAGCGTTAGATAGTGAGGAAGACAAATGATAAGCATTTCTTAGACATATTATTGTTATTATTATTTTTATTATGGTAAATGAGATTCCATAGTTACGTGAAAAAATATATTGAATTAACTTAGAAAGAAATGATACAAATTTGCATATTTACTAATATCGATTGTGTGTCAATGTTCACTTGATAATTTCTTAGCAAACATAATTATTTGTGCTTAGTTTTTTTTTAATTATTTGGCCATTATTTTGACAAAATATTCATACATGTAATTGACATTCATATTGCTTTTATATACATATACGTATAGAAAAATTTTTAAATTTTTTATACTATTGTTTTTATTTAGATTAGAAAAAAAAAAACAAAAAAACGTTGCTATAATCATAAATTACAATTTTAAATTAAACTAAATTAATATATATATATAAGTATAAAATCATATTACATACATACAGACATATAGATAATTTGTCACAACATATTGATACAAACTAAGTAATATTCAAATATAATGGAGACATAATATTTAATACAATTTACGGATAATATTTACACATCATACATACTCGTATTAGTAGCTTGAGTTTGAAATGGAAAGCATTAGAGAGCATTAGAGTGAATGTACGCATTAACATGCAATTTACAAACAATGTTTCTATTTTTCTTGTTATTAATAATTCTATAGGGTATTTCAGTAGGTCGAGGTTCTCATTGCTTTTGTGATGTACAAATATACTAAATGACATTTAATGACAGAACTCAAAATTTGACAGAAGGATTCAATTTCTACCGTTTTGCTAATTGTAATATAAATGATAATATTGCTGAATCAGAAAGTGTTGCTTACAAAATGTTTAAACATTGGCCAAATCCTGTATTTTATGCAGAAATTTCATAGTCCAATTTACATTAAAACTACAATAAGAAGACTTCGGAAATATCATGTAATTGTGGGTAGTGGAGGTGTAAGAAACTAATTTTACACTTTTGAAGAAGTCGTTCAGAGTGATGAGACTCATTTTCATGTCTAAAGTTATTTATATAAAAAAACATAAGTGCTGCAATTCAACATCTAAGAACAAACCACAACCACAAGCAGTGCTTAACGTAACTTCTGGGAAGTTAATGTCATCAGAATGTATTTCATTATTAAAAAATATCATTAATATTATTAATATTTGCAAATTTGCCTGTGCCTTACTATCGATGTTAAAAATACCATCGGCTTTCGTCTGAAAAATATTTTAATCAACAGTTCTGCCTCACCGATTTGGGTAATAAATAAAAGTGTTTCGCAAATTCAAATCCAAATTCATTAAGCACAGTTTCATAACATTTTTGTGAATTTTTTAAAATAAATCATTCTTTGAAACACCAAAAACGCCTCATACATATGTATATGTCCAGTACAATTGTTACTCTTTCGATATGTGAACACTATTTTGAACGACTGTTTTGATGTCAATATTTATTAGCGCCTATTGTTTATTAATTTTTGTGCCATTTTGTTAGAAATTTCCACTAATTAAATTAAATTTCACCTTAGTTATTATTGTGCATGATAACAATAAATACAGACAATGAAGAGAGCAATAAAATAATATTTTGCTCTTTGCGTTAAAAATATAGCACCTTACAATTTTGTTGCTGTTGTTGCTGCTACCACTTGTTTACAACAACACTAGCTGGCGCCATCTTTTTTCGGTCGCAATATAAAATTTAAATTATAATTTGTATTAACGGCATAGTAAACGTTGGCATTTCGTGGCATTACCAACTCTTTGTCGGGCAACACCTGTGCCAATGTATAACTATCCGGATCCGCTTCGAGTCCCAATTTCATCATAGCATTACGTATCACCTGTGGTGTACGTTCATTATTGCCCAGCATAATGCTCTTGTACAATACAATGCCATCGAGTTCAATATTATCCGTCTCATAGGTGACACGTATAATATAAAAATCGGGTGCTTGATTCTTAACCCCGGCTGGCTGAACTAATTGTGCATTTATGACTGGCGAACCGACACTTAAATTATTCCCCGATGCACTTGTGTGTTCCTTATTGTTAACACTCCGTATGCCATTGGTCGAATGTGAATGTATCATTTTTGAGTGATTCGAATTCGATTTTTGACCACCCGAATTGCTCGAATCCATCGATAGATTCGAAACGCTACTCGACGCTGACATCAGTGATGCATTTGGCAGTTGTGAATCGCGATCGAGTGAATTGTGACGTGAACTATAGTGTGAACTGAAACTACTATTCAATTCACAATAGAATTGTGAGCCAGCACCGCTACTCGAATTTGATGCAATCGAATCGGTCTTGCGATGACCGCAAACACCTAGTGATGAAGAAGACGTTGTTGTTGTATTATTCGTAGTGTTTGTGGATGCGGTGGATTTGCGTGGTACCGGTGGTGGTGTCTCCAGCTGACATGACAGTGTATGTGCCTCGCGTTCATCGAGCACCAGCATCGATGCAAACCAACGATCAAAATTCGGGTCCTCACGTAAATTGTATGTATTGGCAGCGCCCTGTAGCAATTTGATTTGTGCAAGTACTTCGAACTCTTTGCGTTTCTTATCGAAATTGATCAGACCATCATCGCCGATGTGATCTGGTATTGCGGCATGTATCATTGTTAGATCGGTGAGAAATGTACCCAAATATGGGATGGTGCCGTGGGAAGTTTGTGTGCTCTATACAGATAAATTGATTAGCTGAATTTAATTTTTCTATTTTTTTTATCATTTCATCACTAACCTGTTTTTGTATAATTTTCTGCAAATGACGATCATGTTCACCCACGGTGTCGGCAAATTTTGCTGTACCCTCTCGCATCAAAACTTCACGTTGCGCCCAGGCATTATTGTCTTCGGAAAATATTCTGGCAAGTTCATTAAAAATTTCCATCTGCAATAATTACAAACAAAAATTATTATCTTCCGCATTCACTAAAAAATGTGTGCCCCTTCGCGCTTACCTTCTCTTTTGAGAGCACAGCCCAAATTTTGGATAGTCTATAAATTGGATTCGATTGCAATCCCGAAATAATAGCCTTCAACGAAGAGAAATTCTTCAGCAAACGTAATTCTTGTGCAATATCAATCCAAGTGGCAATATTTAAAGCACGTTCCTAAAAAAATGAAAAACATGTGTGGTTGAAGAGAAAGTTTTTGTGATTTTTCTGAATTATTTCGTCAACCTGTGGTTTAAGTCTTGGCTCAATTAATATACTAGAAATGACCCTAAAGAGCACAGCATTAAATTGATTAATAGTAGCCACAACCGTTTCCGAGCCGCTTTTATCACGTCGTGCCCATGTTGCGCCCAAACATTGATGCGGTATGAGACGTTTAAAGAGTTCCGAATCCATGCGCGTCAGCTGTTCTGCAAAGTGACGCACTGGTACATGGGGAAAACGAAACGCTTGCAAAAAATGAGTTGGACCACGAAATGCTGGTGCCAGACACAGGCCCGCAAATTGATCCACCATATCGGCATTATAGTGTTGTTGTTGTGATGCTTGCGGTAAAAACATACTGCCACCACTGCCAACGCTTAGGACACTGGCAGCACTACTACAACCACCACCGCCGCCACCACCACCACCACCACCACTACTCAACCATGGCAGTATATTTGGTTCACCATAGACTTGTTGCCGCAATATTCGCTCCAAACGATGTAATACTTTTACATGTAAATCGGAGCGTGGTAAACGTTTCGATGCGAATGCAAGTATCATACGTAAATTCTCTTCATTCCAATCCTCCGGAAATCCATCCAACCACACATGCAACGCTGAGACTAGAGTTTTCTTGTGTTGTTCATGTATTGAAGCATTCTGATCATAATCAACATCAGGTCGATGCTGATGATCTTCGATCTCTTGCAAATGTTTATCGTGTAGCGTATCATATCGTCGTATTAGTAGATTAATAACATCTTTGGGTGTCGCAAATGTACGATATGTCGATAGAAAGACATTGATAAATGTCGATTCGAGTTCACCATCATCGGTGGCCAGTGCTTCGACAAGACGTGCCAATGTGGCAGCCTTTACAAAGCGTACTCTCACCGTTTCCCATTCGAGATGTGAGATTTCATCATCGGAATCCTAAGCGAAATAATAAATGTTATGTTAGATGGATTTTGCGAATAAGAAGTCTTGTGTTATTGTGAACTTACATTATTTGCTGTCGGTGTTGGCCGATGATAGCGTACTTTTTTGAGATAAACTGTAAAAATTGCATTTTTCTCGTGTTCCTCACCCCAGAGTCGCCACGTGGGCTGTAATGAAATTAAAATAAAATAAAAATTATTGTATTTTTTGCAAAATTTTATTTCCCTTGCTATGTATAAATAGCAGGGTTGTATTTGAAAGGAAATTTGCGGTCAGTCTTAAAATATTTGGAGCAATTTAGATTCATTGTTTACTATTAAACAATATGTACATTCATTTAAATAAACAACCATAAAACAGAAATAGAATTTGACAAGCACCATAATTATCATCATCATCATCATCATTGGAACAATTAACCATACTTTTATTATACAACGGATGTTGCGTATTAAAAATAACAATTTTATAATAATATTCATGTACTTTTGTAAAAGTGATCTCCCTCTCTCTCTCTCTCTCTCTCTAAAGAAACAGATTCTCTTTAATTAATGTAACGAGATAAACTATATCATTAAATAAGTATGCCATTGTGTATTTCTTAATCCACATCTCATCATACATGTATGCACATACGTATGAATACAGGCGTGCTTACGTTCGTTCTAGCATCCCGAGTTAAATGTTATGCATTATGACATTATCACATGTTGTGACACCTTGTGTATGCCCTAAATACGTTTGTTATTTTCAATTAAATCCATTTTCCATTTCTAATTTACTCTACTTTGATTATATTCTTTTGATGTAAGCAATTAAATTAAATAAAAAAATTGTGTTTCAACATTATATTCATTCTTTACAAATAGGAGTAAATTGTAAATAAAAACAAGAAAAACAAATTAACAAAATGCATTCCACATACAAATGCACTAAAAAGTACTACAGCATTTATGTAAGAACAACAGCAAAGTGATGATGTACATAAATGGTATGTACATATGTATTTATGTACATACATAGATGAACATAATTGGAGCATCTGTTGCTCATTACAATAACAACAACCATAAGGTGAAGAAGAAGACGAAGAAGTTGATGAAGAAAACTAAACAAAAAAAAGAACACATACTCGTACTCATAATTCACCATAATTAGGCACCACCTACACACTTCTCCATATGGAAGTGTAGTATCGTTTTAGGCACACACACATGTCATTTCACATTCAAACTGACATCCATATTAACACTCTTATACTTATTACATATGGTACACATTTGTACATGTAGTTTTCACACTCATTCGTTTCTTTAATTTTATGCTAAACGCTTAAGTACATCAGATCTGTGCAAATTTTCAGAAAATACATTTTTCCGTAGACATGGTGATTTTTTAGCAACTTTCTATTTGGCAATACTGTTTTTGGCAGCTCAGCTGTTTTCGTGTAACATGTTACTGTCAAACATGTTCAGTTTGGTCTATAATTTTACCATTTTATGGTTTGGGCGACCTTCTGAGGCGGCTATTCGGAATCTTGTTGTTGATGACCGTGAATTATCGATTCGGCGCGGTTCGCAGCAATTGGGCCTTTGTTACTCCAATTACTTTGTTACTGGTGTAAAACTTTTTAAAATACAGCTGGTGCAAGAACTGAAGTCACACGACCTACCACAACGGCTAACTTTTGTTGAATGGGCGCTGGCAAAATTGGATCGGAAAATTGTGTTCGGCGACGAAGCTCATTTCTGGTTGAATGGATATATGAACAATCAAAATTGCCATATTTGGTGTGAAGGGCAGCCAGAAGCATTGCAAGAACTACCAATGCATCCCAAAAAATGGGCCGCTGACATCATTGGACCGTACTTTTTCAAAGACGATGAAGGCAGGAACGTTACTGTGAATGGTGAGAGGTAACGTGCGATGATTACAAACTTTTTTTTGCCCAAAATGGAAGACCTGGACTTGGCTGACATGTGGTTTCAACAATATGGTGCCACATACCACACAGCACGCGAAACAATGTCCCAATTGAGAGGCGAGATCGATGAACAGTTTATTTCACGTTTGAGGGCGGTCAATTGGCCGCCTAGATCATGTGATTTAACACCTTTAGACTATTTTTTGTAGGGCTATGTTAAGGCTCATGTCTATAACGATAAGCCCGCAATGGTTGACGCACTAGAAGCCACTATTGAAGAATTTATTCGTTATATACCGGCCGATATGTTGAAGAGAGAGTGCCAAAATTTAACCCAACGTTTGAACCATTTGAAGCGCAGTCGCGGTCAACATTTACATGAAATCATCTTTAAACATTGAATCATATAGATCGTTCTATCGGCTCAAATAAAGATTTCATTTATTTCTATAAATTCTGTGTTTTTTTTTTTTTTAATCAAATCCGAAGGTTCTTAAAAAATCAGCCTGTGCAATGTAAATTACGATGTACCTATTGTTTAAGTAACGAAGAGTCAGGCACGTCTTCAAAGTGTAGCATGAGATATATTCTGTGATCTTTAAAAATCATGTAAATATGATATTTTGAAAATATTTTGTATGAATTTGTACTCATTTAATTTGACAGTAGCATAACTTAAATGTGTATAATTGCATAAAATAAAATGACCTAAATTTTATATGCAGCACAGGGATGACGAGGGAGACTTGGGTAGGTTTTCCAATTGTCAAAAATCTTGCTTGCTCAAGTCTCTTCAGTTTCTCCTCGATATGAACGAATAGGTACAGAAACAATTCATTCCACTCAAAATGTAGTGAATAATGTAGAGAGCATGCACATTGAGCATATTACGTATTTAAGTATTCGCATGCATATATCTATTTCCGATTCTTCTTCTTCTTCTTCATGCTGTTAATGTTCCATTTCATTATCTGCTCGTTTCTCCTCTAAGCATGCTAATATTCATACAGTAGCAGCAGAACAACAGCAATAACAATAATCTCAATCTCAATAATATACTACGCGTTTAATTGTAAGTATAATAAAATTATAGTTGAAAATTAAATAATCTGTTGATTTGTTTTTTTTTTTTTTGTTTCTTTTTCTACAACCATATAGCATACTATTTATTATCATCATCATTGAATTTCGAATGTATGCCAATGAAATCAGATCGTCAGTCAAACATTCTGTTAGTCAATCAGCAGAATGAGAATGCTAATAATGCGTGTAATTATAGCAACAATAACCATATGTTGATTGCAATTACTTGAATATAAATATGTACATTATCTTAAGAAATTAATATGTAGCAGAAAAATATTTGTTTGTTATTTGTTTTTTAGGTACATATCATAATCACAAACAGTACTAGTTAGGAAAAATACCTACTGAATAATCAGAAAAAAGGAATTTATTTAAAAGCTTTTCGTAATAATGTGATTTTAGAAAAAGATATTTCTTTTATTTGATCCAAAATACAGTACATTTGCGCATATTTCGCATTAGCAAATGAAAAGACACGCTCTAAAGGAATGTATATGTATTTCATCACATTCTCATCATCATCTTCATAGTTTTTCGAAACTATGTCATACATTTTTATAACAAATAAACGAATTCTGAAGTTAAAATATAGCATGACAAAAACGTCAACCAACCAACATAACCTCAAAATACTTTTTCACACAAATTCTATAAAATAAACATCGCTTAATATTTTTCAATAATCCTTACTTGATTAACATAATAAGGCCTCACGGACTGAGGAGTTTGAGCGCCCTGTCTTGTGATTATAACTACAGTGATATAATTTTATTATACAAAACAGCAACAAATTCCAGAATTATGGGTCAGGAATATAGTTATTTTCTGACTTATTTAGTAATACAAGTAAATTATTCCTTATTGAAAATTGACTGAAATTCTTGGTATTTGATCTCTACTATATGCATCTTAGAAACATGAGGCGCTGAATATAGCATAACTTCGTTCAAGTAACTTCACTGCCTAACTTGGCAATTGCCAATAGCTCGAACAATACTGTCGTTCAATATCATAAATAAAAATATATAAATATGTGGCATTTATAAATCCCGAAGGGCTTTTTGGCCGAGCTTCTCTTCCATTACTGTTGTGCGTGATAAATTTGGACAATACCAGAAGGGTCCCGAATGGCAGCACTCTTGCGACATTATTTTTTCTAAGCTTTGTCACAGAGTTCCTTTAGAAACGTTTCCATGGCAAATTGTTACTGCCGGAAGAATTGTCAATTGCTTGCTGACAGGTGGGCACCATTCGAAAGAAAAATGATATCTATATTAAATTTATGCTTCAGCCGGAGATTGAACCCACGACCTACAGATCAGAAGGCCAATGCACTAATCACTGCAAATGCTTTTAATGAGTTTGAAACGTTTTTGTAACATTCGACTAGGCGGGAGAATGTTCGAGAGTAGTGACATCATATTTGATTTTCTGTGCGATATAGGGTTAATGTATAAAGTTCGGTTGTTGGATGGATCGTTTTGCTCGGCCAAATCCTCTTCTTCAATTTCTCGTTTAACAAAAAAAATTATATTTTCCTACTGCGTTAGCTGTAATATTATTTTCGTTCATTTTCGAGAAGTAACCATGCCTGTCTGTCTCTTAGCGAGCAAGTTATATAAGCTTCGCTATTATAAAGATGTTGCCATTTTAATTAAGAATATTTTACAATATCAATGCAAAATGCCGGTATCCATAAGTTGCTTGCGAAAATTCCGAAAAATTTGTTGCGACGATTTTTTGTTTTTGCTGTTTATCGAAGCTTGAAGATCAAATGTCAAATTCATATTATGATCTGTGCAACCCTGCCAAAATTTTCGATAATCATCAAATTTTCTGTCGAACAGAATTTGTTGTCGTTGTTGCAGCAAAATGTGTGAAATGTAAGTATTTTGGGAAGGCATTTTTAAATTAATATTTCAAAATTATAATAATAATTTTTCAAATATTCTCCAGCAGCTCTTTTTGGTAAGGAGAATCGAAAATCCATCCATTTCAAGTCAAAATATTTCCAATTGGGTATACACATAAGTAAACGCTTTCACATCAATACGTAAGTATTTTGTAACATTTTATTACAATTGTTAAATTATTATTGTTAAATATTATGACATTTTGACTGAATAAAAAAATAAAGAAAAAGAAAAACTGATAACAAAAAAAAAAGAGAAAAAAATTTGCATAATCACATAATAAAGAAGAAGAAGAAAAAGCAGAAGAAATAAAAACCAAAATATTTTACGATTAAAACATAGTTGGTATATGTAGTTGTTTTGTATAGTTTGTATAGGAGAGATGCTATTTTCATTATGTGTTGTTTATATAGACACCATCACACAAATATATATATACAATATATACAAATATTCTCGCACATAGCTATATATTTATTCAATAAATTCTTTTTTTTTTTTTTTTTAATTTATTGGCCACTGTATTAGTAATGTTGCCAATATGACATTGTTGTTGTTTTGTGGTGGTCATCTATTGATTTTGTTTATTTTATTTTTATTTTTTTCTATAAATGATGCATACAATTTAAATTTCATTTTTTTGTTTTGTTTTACTTGAAATTTATTTCATAAAAATTTTCTGTAAACAGCTGTTTTTTATTTATCGTATTATTTTGTTACCATGTTACCACCAGTATTGTATTGTATTATAGTAGAATACTTATTGATAGTGATACTTAGTGAAGTGAAAGGGTGATAGAATATAAATAAAAAAGTATCCACATGATCGAGTGTTGAAAGCTGCAAATTCATGTGACCAACCAAACCAACTGAAATGGATGACATTAAAAGAGCGAAATCGAGATACGCTGAAGGTCAGCAAATGTTTACAAAATAAAATGTAAATAATAACAACGATAATAACATAAATAAAATGGTGCACATGAATAGCGAATATTCCCATGATATACCAATTTATTTGATACGATTGCTCTATTCGTATTATAGGCGACATGCCATACTAATGAAGAGGCTCTCCAAATAAAATTGTCAAAGGAAAAAAAAAAAACAGCCTCAGCATTTCTAATAGAAAACATAAATTCAAGTTGCCACTTTTTCTTGTTATTGAGCGTTTTAACATAATTTACCGAAAAAAATGTGTATAATAAACTTAAACATGTACCACTAACACCAAATAAGGGGTGATTCAATACTACACAAAACACACAACATTTTGTAATAATGACTATCACTTCGATTCATCGTCTTCTGCACAAATATGTAATTAAAACTCGAAAAATATTGTAATTATCGATGAAAAGAGCCAGCATGTAGTGAAATAAAAACGAAACAAATGAAATAGAAGACATTTGAGCTGTGCTTTGCTTGAACGTTTTCGATAGCGATTGAATCACCCTATAAATAAAATTATATGTTAAAAAAAATACATTTTTAAATGAATATTAAAAACAAAAAAATGGAAACAGAACGAAAAAAAAAAAATAATAAAATCGAAACAAGGCGATGACCCTGATAGTCAAACTAAAATCATTATTTATAATATTTGAGGCTATCACTGTTTAGGTGATGATTGGCAATTTAATTGGTATAGGTTTTGCGCCAATTTTTTTTTTTTTTTTTTTTTTTTCATTATTACTTTTCTGCACTTTCATATAAAATATAATTATAATGAATAGCGCTACAGTTTTCATAGACACATTAATAACTAGTTGGATAACACCAGCATGAATATTTCAATATATCGACAACGAAAAACACGTGGTGCGTACATATGTATAATATAAATTCATTATTACGTATTAAAGTACCAAAAAAAAAAAAAAAATAGAGTGTGAGAGTACAATGAATTTCTTGAATATTCAAAATGTTTATGACTCACCTAGAACAGTATTTGCATATTAAATGAGGTGATGGGAGGTGTTTGTGTAGGTGTCGATTATGCAATTCATCGAAATTAATCATCGCAAAAAAAAAAAAATATCGAAATATTAACAGATGATAGCCAATAGAATATGACTGAAATGCATACATTTTATGTAAGCTTTTGTTTACTCTTCGTCTGTAGTGTCACTGTATGAATCGATGATAATGACGCGGGAGTGGCTCAAAATGACTTGATTCAAAAGCATTTTCTCAAAAACAAAATATACGTATACATCGAAATCACCCCAATGGGATATGCTTTCATTCGATTAGAATGAACATGCCCGTTCATGACATTAACACGTCAACAGTACTGCTTGTACTGCGAATTTTCTACTAGAGAAGCGTGATTATTGGCGTACATGCTTCAATTTTACTGAGTTAACCGTTTAGTGGTCATAGTTATCAAACATAAATGCAAAGAACCAATATTTCATCAAAAGCTTGAAATGGTTAAAAATGTTTCATCGTTCATCTTTTGATGAAACAAAAATGAAAAGCATTTGGTTCGCTTTGGATGATTTCTTAAAGATGAGCATTCAAAGTGATAAATATATTGTAAGATAATTGTAAGAAACATAAGCTTAGTCTCTTAGTTATATGATAGTAGTGAAATCATAGCGTTTATCTCTTGAGTGAACAATTTATATGCCAACGAAGTCAACGACTATTAAAATAATAAAATTAAAATTATATATTGTATTGAATATACCTTTGTATAGCAAAAATTTTTCGCATGCAAATCTTTAGTTTTCTTCGACAGATTACGTAGTGTGGCGCCAGTGCATGCACACAAGTATTTAAGACTTGAGATGACTTTCTTTTCACGTGCGACCGCATCCAAATCATCATATGAATGATATGAACTATTACGACGCCGTTTAATTGAAGCAGAAGACGATCGTAATTTTATTGTTCTCGTTAGTGTTATTGGTGTTGATGGCGTTTTTGTTGTTGCTGTTGATGATGCCAATGAAGCTGTGGACTTTATACTTCCAGTTCCCGTGTTATCGCCAATTGATGGTGTGGATTTATGATGACGAAAGCAATAATGCTGTTGTTGATGAGAATTATGCTTTGACTCTTTTGTCTTATTGTGATTATTTATACACTGGTGATGATGATGCTGATGATGATGATGATGATGAAGATGATGATGATGAAGATCGTGTCGATCATCATCATCATCTTCAACATTATGATCTTGTGACTTTTGCTTTTTTATTTTTGATGCTGATCTTCTGGATGATCTGCATTTTAATGATGCCGTTAATAATGGTGCTGGTGGTGGTGGTGGTGGAGGCAATAATGATGATAATGTATCAGTCCCAAAATCCAATGAAGGCATTAAGGCTTTATTAAAACGATAATTTACGTCTAATTCATGTAGTTGATAAGAACGTAGTGTTCTTGTTGCTGTTGAGGTTTGTTCTTGTTCTTCTTGATGCTGCTGCTGCTGTTGTTGTTCTTGTTGCTGTTGTTGTTGTTTATGTTGACACTGATGCTGACAAAGATGTTTTTGATGTGAATTTGTTTGTTGTTGTTGTTGCTGTTTTTGCGGATGTTGTTGTTGTTGTTGTTGTTGTTGTTGTTGTTGTTGTTGTTGTATTAATAATTTATTTGTACATTTACACGTTTTATTTGTGATATTCTATAAGAGCGTGTGCGAATACAACGAACGATCATATGAAAGCATTGAATATAATGTTTTCATTAAGTACAACTCAATAAACAGAAATTAGAAATGAAAAATACATATACAGGGTGATCTAGAGAACTAATACAATACATTTAATGAAGTAATTTCTGAAGTTGGTGGGAGCAAAAACGTATTTCTAGAGTAAAGGGCTTTAGACAATTTTGACATTTTTTTGTAAAGCATATCTGTCCTTGTCTGGCACATGTATTACTTCTGCATCTTCTCGTTTGCAGAGATCAGCTGATTTAGAGATTTAATTGATTTAATTTGAGAGAAATACACAAAATCAACACAGAGCACATAGGTAAAATGCAAGATTTTTTTATGAAAAAAGAAAAGTCTAACTTTTTTGCTCCCGTTTTAGCTAAACGGCAAACATTGGCAAAATATTAATAAATCCCATTCTCTAAGGCACCCTGTATTTACGTAATAATGCACTCATAAATCCATATTAAGTAATAGTAAATGGAATCGTAAGTATTTTGCTATATTATCAATTAAAATTGCAATCCAAAGTATGCATTTATAAGCAAAGCAAGGTGGAAAAGTTCGATCAAAAACTACTTTTTAAGACATGCTACTTTTTAATGCATTAATATGTCATTCATTATACAATGAAACAAAAACAAATTTATTGGAAGTCAATGACCAGTTGAAATTTTTATAATTGTTATTAATTATATCTTATAATCAAGCTATTATTTTACACAAGCAGTTATTAAATTATGTTGGAGCAAATACATGGATGTTAATCGATTAGAAAAAAAATCGATAATAATAGCAATAATCATAATATTACTAAGTTTTGTTGGAAATTGATTTTATTGTTGTTGTTTTAGTTAATAATATTTTAAACAGCAGAGTCCATTCACATCTGTAACACACCCAGGTGTTTATTGCACAATAAATGGAAGTAAATTTTATTTTTGTAGGGGGGTGTAATGTGAATGGATTTTACTCTATACTATATAAAACTAAATAAAAAACAAAGCAAATATTTCTATAAATAAACTCAGGCAATGTTTTCTCAATTCTGTAAAAAAGTGGTCTTTTTATTTTTTCAGCATTTATTGTACCATTTTAAAGTAAGTGCGGATCACTTATGTGTGAAATTTTTTGTAATCACAGGCAAAAAACTAATATATCTTGGTCCATTCAGATAAAATGTAACAATTAGACAGAATCTTCGATGATTCTTCTAGAAAGATATGAATCGATTTTTTTTGAGAAAATAATGTTTTTTTAATTTAAACGAGTGTTTGAGTTTTACTTGATTTCCTTTTTATTATTATTTGTGCCATATTTAAAAATGATTACTGCGATATGTATATATACATTATTTTAATTTTACTGGATTCATGTTCTCCAAATATGATCAAAGCATTTTCTCTCTAAATGTATATAAACATACGTACTTGTATGTATATGCAAAAATGTTTCAAAGATGGAAATGTTGACAAACAATGCCTTACAACTTGATTACAATGAACGAACTACTCTATACGGCAAATAAATTGAAAGAAAATGTTTTTTTATTTTTTCCTCAATCACTAAGGATCTACGAGTATGTACAATATAAAGTAAACATGTTTTTAAAATGCACATATTTTTTGTATAAACAATTCAATTGGGATGAATCGCGAAATTATATTTAAACAAAATTTTATATGAATATTATATAGAACAATGTACATATGATTAATAGATTAAAACTACAAAAAAAAATATGACCTTTTCATTTATGTGTAATTTAAAAAACAACATTGCTATTTCCTGTACACACATATAAATTAATATATTGTACTAAATATGTTCAAGTAAAATGAAATACAACAATGAACCTTTTATAGAATACTTGTATTCACCAATCACAGAAGGTGTGTCTTCTTATCGTAATAAAGTAAATAGAACAAGGAACTTCTAAGAAATAAAATGTCAATCAACATTGTGTCAAGATATGTGCCAACGTTAGATATGGGAGGGTGTCCTTCCTTCCTCACCTTTTTCTATATTAAAAATTATAGCGGTGCACGAAATGTACTAATGAAGTACTAATAATACCGTGCCACAATTTGCTACGAATTTCTTTTCGCCTTGCCAATTATCTTATAAAAGGAAGGTTAGGTTTCTTTGGAAAGGATGACTTTCTAAATGTCCTTTCCAAAGAAATCTATGTTTGATATTATATTTTATGCATTAGAAGCTTATCAGAATATAACCTTGTGCCTATACCATTATGATACTCACTAAAAGGAAAATCGTAAAATGTCGATGGGCTGATTTAATGTGAAATGACATAATGTCAATTTACATCCTTTTAACTATAACAGTTCAACGGACATTTTAATTATTCAAAGTATCAACTAACGTGTTATTCAACGTTTATCAATTTTTTATGGTAAAAGTATTAAATTATGTTTAAGCAATTATACATTTTGTTCTGATTTCGTTAGTAAAAACAAAAAACTCGAATTACAGATGCGAATTCAGAGGTCCAAAGCCATACAGAAAAATCAAACAAATTCGGGAACATTAAATTTTCCGCAAATTGGAGCAAATTTAACCTTGTGTTACTTTTTGTAACAGCTGATGATTGGAGGCTCAGTGTTCTCTATCCTGTACATAAAAAAGGAGACCCCACAATTTGCGCCAACTACCGTGGAATAAGTCTCCTGAGCATCGCATACAATGTTCTATCGAGCGTATTGTGTGAAAGGTTGAAGCCTATGCTCAGCAACCTGATTGGACCGTATCAGTGTGGCTTCAGACCTGATAAATCCACCATCGACCAGATTTTCACACTGCGCCAAATCCTGGAGAAGACCCAAGAAAAACAGATCGACACACACCACCTATTTGTTGATTATAAAGCCGCTTTCGACAGTCTGGTAAGCGATTACCTCTATGCAACAATGTCTGAGTTCGGTATTCCTGCAAAGCTCATTCGACTTTGTAGCATGACACTGCATAACTCCCGTTGTGCAGTGAAAATTGGGAAGGACCTCTCCGCACCGTTTAATACCGAACGGGGTTTCAGACAAGGTGATTCGTTATCATGCGACTTCTTCAATCTTATTATGGAGAAAATAATACGATCTGCTGATCTACGACATAATGGCACTATCTTCAACAAAAGTGTCATGCTGTTAGCGTATGCCGACGATATTGACATAATCGGCATGAACACGCGAGCAGTCAGTGCAGCATTCTCAGAGTTGGAAAGAGAGTCGCGTCGGATGGGTCTCACGGTGAACGAGGGCGAGACGAAGTATCTAGTGTCAACAAACAAAGAGTCCCGGCGTCTTGGACAGCACGTCACTGTTGACAACTACGCTTTTGAAGTAGTAAGGGACTTTGTCTATCTTGGAACCAGCATTAACAGCAGTAATGACGTCAGCTTGGAGATCGTGCGTATGATAACTCTTGCTAACAGGTGTTACTTTGGGCTGAGTAAGCAATTGAGAAGTCGAGCCCTCTCTCGAAGAACGAAAACTACACTCTACGCTGAAGCCTGGACAATTTCCACCTCGGATGAGCGAATGCTTGGAGTTTTCGAGAGAAAAGTCCTACGCAATATCTTTGGACCTATTTGCGTTGGTGGCGAGTACCGAATAAGATACAACCATGAGCTGTACGAGCTGTATGCCGATATTGACATAGTAAAGCGCATCAAAATCCAGCGGCTGCGCTGGCTATGTCATGTCGAGCGAATGGAAGAACACGCTCCAGCTAAGAAGGTATTATATTCGGAACCCGCTGGAGGATGACGCAGAAGAGGAAGACCAAACCTCCGGTGGAAAGACCAAGTACTGGAGAACCTGACGGCGCTTGGAATTTCTAACTGGCGCCAGCTAGCGAAGAACAGAGATGGCTGGCGAAACATGTTATTTTCGGCCTAAATCGATATTCGGTTGTTATGACTTACTTACTTACTTATATAAGTAAGTAAGTTACTTTTTGTAGCCGGAATTCAAAAGTCTAAGCATTTTGAATTTCATCCATACAGGAATTACTCATTTAATGTATACTTAAGTGCATTGTTACAATATTTGAAATTTTCTAAAATTTTCTAAATTGAATTATTACATTTAAAATATAAAATGTACACTACATACAAAACCTCTATAGCGACTCTTTATACAGTCAAAATAACACATAAAAGCCGTGATTTATGCGACACTGTTGTTTAATTAACAGCGTTATCTAAGACAACAACAAAAACAGTTTTTTTCTTAACCATTTTCTATAATCAAAATAACATTTTGGGTGTGTTTATCGTTGTTTACACAAAAATTCTGTTGATATTTGAGAGCAATTCAAATTGCAACCATTACTAGTATTACAAAACGACTGCAATTATTGTAATTCACAATAGATTAAGTAAAATAAACCGCAAAAGGAAAATAACGCATGTGGTTACATATTAGGGTTGCTAATCCCGATAGCCTTCAGCAATTTTATTCAGAAAATCTGGATTCCAAAAAAAATTTTCTATCACGAAATCACGAAAATTCTGATTTTTAGAATACATAAAATTATAATTTAGTTTATGGTTTTAGATTTTTGATTTTACTTAAGGTTATTACGTACAATAATATGAATTTTGTCCATTGAAAATTTAAACCTGCCTTATAAGATAATTGATTTTTTAAATATGAAGCAATTTCATTCTATTAACTAACGAACTTAATGGAATATTATACCTTATAACAAAAATAAAATCATTATCTAACATTTTACATAAAATATGTCAAAGCTGATCAATTTTATGGTTTTAGAACGAATTAATGGAATTTCTAGACCACGTATTTGTTTCCAATTGTCTGAGAATAAGTTTATTTTTTTAATTTGACAAAATTTTTTTGATTCAAGGTTACTTTTAGATTTGTGGCAAATTTTTTTTCGAGAAAAATGTTGCCCTCATATGTATAATTCACAGCATACACATATTTAATATGATGGATCAATGTTTTCCCACAACTCATTTAACAAGTAATTTCATTCAAGAAGCCATATGAAGGAGCAAATATTCAATTTCTGATATACCAAAATGTTATAAAAGCTAATGGAATCCAGTGGACGAAAAATTATATGCCTAGCAGCAAACTGTTTATTTGAATTTTTACTTTTTAATTTCATTAATTAATTTTACAACACTTAATTTCAATAAATGTTTAATTAAATTATTTTAAATCCAACATTTAAGCTTGTTTTGAAAATTTTCAAAAATCTCAGAATCAGCAAAAGTCTTAAGAGTGGGCATCCCTAGTACATACATATATGCATATACCCGCACATATTTAAATATGTACAAAGAGAATAGAATTAACAACAATAAATAAATTACTGACCTTGCATTAATACTGAGAATATAAATTTAATGCTTTGCCACCACCAACTGAATTCAGTTGCGCATGCCTATATTGCATAAGTATATGTGTACATTAAGGTGGTCCAAAATTTTTTTTCAAGATTGGGGTCGGGGCCCCTTCCAAAAATTTTTGGAAGTATCATATTTTGTACATACGTTAACCAAACTATGGGTTAAGCAAGCTACGAACATTTCAAATTTAAATTAGTTAATAATATATTACAAGCTTCATTTTTTTATGAATAATCAGCAATATTTTTGTAAATTTCTAAGGGACTTAGTAGCGCGCAGACGTGTCATTGAGCAACCTGCATTGATTACAGTAGAAAATTGAAAATTGGTATTGATATTACAAATACTAAAAGGCAAAAACCGAGAGGGGTCCCGTTTTCTAAAATAAAAATTGTTCCCCATACAAAAATTGTACCACCTTAATGCACCTATGTATCATACTCGTATCATATTTAACAAAACAATTAATATTTAAAGGGTTAAAGAGATGCTGAACAATAACAATAACATCCGCTCAGATGTTAAAGATGATGAATTTACTAATAATACATCATCAAAATGTTGTTGTTTTGTATACATTTGCATTACGATCGCGAATAATGCATTCACACAGTATTCACAATATGAATGCGTGAACATGCAATTTTAACAGTGAGACTCTGTTGTGATGGTGGTTGTTATTTGTTGTTGTTGTTGTTGTTGTTAACATTCCACATTAATACAGTGTTGAATGCTGGATAATTTGTATGATTCATTCAGAATAAAAGTAACACACAACAGGGCTACGGTATATCCCCTCAACGCTCTTTGATTGCCGCCCTATTAATGCAAAATACACACGCTTCTTACGATTCCAATTATGCTTTTAATATGGTAAATTGTAAATATCATAAAATTAAAGTAAATAAAAACAATAACAACGAAAGCAAATGTAACAACAACAATAAAAATTGCCTCCCCACTAAACATATACATAAGTCAGTCACACAATTACCATTTGAGATTATTTAAATTTTTGATTTTTTCGAATTTTTTCGTCGAATTTAGTTTTTTTACAATGCTATTGACAATACGACATAAGTATTTCGTTTCATTAATAATATTTTTGTCATCGTTATTTGTTGTTTCGAATGTAAATGAAGCAAAAGCACAGCCACATGCACACCTTCTTTTTGGCAATACGTAGACGTCCGTCGCACGCGGCGCAAGCAATGTGTTGTGTTGGAAAATCAATATTTGAAAAACGAACACGAAATTGCTGTGTATAGAACAGCAATAATACAATGAAATTATTATATTCACAAGCTGAATGACTAAGGCAGCCACTAACAACCACGCTGGCTGGACACACGATGATAAATATTGTACATATTGTATGTATTTATAAAAAAAAAAATATATATATCAAATAGTACGCGCGCAGGCTGACTGTTGCTGTTGATGATAATCGTTTTTATTTATTATTTTTTTATACTACACATTAGCTTCTGTTTCTTTCTTCACTTATAATTATGCTACTGCTGCTGCCAATTCTTCTTCTTCTTCTTCTTTGTCTTCTTATTGAAAAGAGTTCGTTGCACTTCACTTGATTCACTTTCAACTAAATTGCTTTGAGGGTTTTGCTTGCGTTGTAATCATAAACTACACCATAATTTTTTTTATTTTCTAATTTCTGCTGCTGCGTTTTCTATTTTCTCTTCTTCTTCCTCTTCTTATTGTTATTATTAATCTCACTTGTAACAACATCAACAGCAAAAAAAAAACGAAACTAAAAACTTGTCGATATAAACAATTGATTTGCGGACGCGCACTTTAGCATCAAAAGCAAAAGCCTGAAAATTCAATGCAAATGTATACAAAAAAAAAATTATCAAAAATGTTTAAAATACACACAGTACCGCCGCCAACAACTGTCGCGATAAGACTCAATTTAATTCTGTGTAAAAATATATACAAATTGTATTATAGAATCATCGTCTCTGTGGTGTATAAAGCTTCTTGCCTTATTATTCTCTTTCCGTTTCAATTGCTCGCACAAACATATGTATGTACACATACAAGATAGGGTGTGAGTGTGTCTTCACTGTAGAACGCAACCCCACCAACGATCTCAACTATCGCACAATTGAATACACATGCACACCCCATTATTCGAATGTTGAGTGTGTAGATATGTACATACGTATATGCTTCACCACATGTCGTCTTTATTTATTATTTGAGTTTTAGTTTTGCTCTTGCATTTGATCTCTTTCGTTCACACTCAAACATAAAACATACGATTAGTAGTTTCACTCATGTGTGAAATAACCTAAGCGATATAAGAATGAAGAGTATTTTTCAATAATTTTACTTATACATATTTTTGCTAAAAAAAATGCATATTCGCAAATTGGCGTTCACACAAGAATTGTATTTTCGTATGTCAAATAAAGTCCATTAAGTTAGATTTACCAAAAAATATATTAAGGCAAGCTGTCATTTTCAATGGGGACCGGTGTAGAGCCATGATCAACAATTTTTTGTTACCAAAATTCCGGCAACGTGGCCTGGGTTAACATTTTAATTAAATCACATGAAGGAAGTGATGGAAGTGTGTGCTGACAAGTTTTTTTCCAGAAATGCACCTATATATTGGTCTCCAATATTATGTGGTTTGACGTCACTTGATTCTTTGAATGAGCCAACAGCTATTGCAGCCTTGGAAAACTCTAGATACTCGAAAAAGGAGCTGCAAAATCAGTAATAGTCAGGCGCTTCAGTGCGCTTATACGCTATATAATCATTAATATTATTAATTTTTATGAATTCAACCACATTTACGCACTCCTTATAAAACACCCTTTCGTAGCAAAGATAATGTAATATAATTTATGCTAAAAAAATCGTTTAGTAACAATAATAATAAAATTCACTTTTATTCAGCAAATTAATGAGAGAAAGGACATTTGAAAGTACTCTGTTAAATAAATGAGATTTATATTCATCGTAGTTTCACTCAAATCTTTTACAAACAGAGAAGTATGAATTTTGGTACGAATTACAGAGAAACGATAAGGCGTAACATTTTAGTACATATAACATTGCTGATAGTAACAGACCAATGTTACAATCAGAGACTTTAGAAGTAATTACTTCTCAAGTCTCTGGTAGAATGTTGAAAGAAATTATTTCACTATTTTTAAAATATTATATCAATTACATAATCAGAATAAATTCTATTTGAAATGTATATATAAAATAAAAAATTAAATGAACTCTGTTTAAGAAAATAATGAACTTTTTCCTGTCATTAGAAAAACATTTTGTACTAATTGGTACAATAGCTGCTAAGGTTTCAAAGCCACATCTGTATACATATTTGATTCTATTACATTTATATGAACGAAAAGGATTATTCTCTTACAACTATGAGCAGCTTCCGTTTAGATGATTTGAATTTACTGCGAATTTAAAATTGGTACTTCGTTGCGGTTTCAGAGTATTTAGATGTGTTTAGTAGCAATTGCTTAGTGAAATTTATAATCTTTAAATGCACTAATATTAATGATAAGCCAATCAATTGAAAAATCAAGCCTTTTACCTTAAAAAATATATATAACGATACGATCGGATACAGAAACAGCTAATCAGCTATTTCTTGTTTATTTGCAAACTGATATTTGGTAGGTTTTGTAAAGCAAATAAAATTCATCACATAAATCATCAGCAACATTACATTTACGCATGCGTATAACGTACATACGTATATAATGGACGCACACACATACATGCATATATAAATATTGCATTATTAAAATTAGTTGTTAAATTTCTCACGTTCATATCATACAAATATGTTAACATAAATGTAACATGAAAATAAAATGAAAGATCGCGGATATAAAAAAGAGAAATCTTCTACAAAAAAAATACGCAAAACGACCAAAACTACAGTAGCATAAAAAAAAATACGCACGAATACAAACACAAGCCAATGCAGATAATTAAAATTACCAAAACGGCAACTGACATGAATGTGTTAATAATAATATAAAAATGAAGACAATTGGAGGAAATTATTATATAGTATTTTCATAGTCTTATTCTTATTACTTCGTTCAATACTACAGTTGATCACTAGAACGTCTTATGGAAAATTGTTTTTATGTTAATTTACTTAGCCATAAGCCTTGAGTAATTTTCAAAAGAACCTCTAAGTTATGACTTTTGTATGGGAACATTTTTCAATACACTAAATATCAGTAATGATAATAGTAGTGCTTCTAAAATTATAAAGCAATGAACACACATAAATGTTTTTAATTGCTGAAATACGGCAAATAATGAAATTTTTCGCCATTTTGCATATTACAATTGTAACTTTTTTGTGGTATGTCAAGCACTAGTGTGCACCTTAGATTAGAACTTTAATATATGAGGCATCCCTTCGAAATATTAATTTGGCTTGTAAGAAAAACAACTACTTTCGTAGATGTTGATGAAACCTGGATCCGACATCACTATACACCAGAATCAAATTAACAATCAAGACACTGAATTAGGCTTGGTGAAAGTGGACTAAAACGTTAAGAGGCACAAAAAATCACCTGAAAAGGCTTTAGCTACCTCATTCATATATAAAAAAGAGCTCATTTACACAAATGTAGGTGTTTTATTTTTCGTAAGTGAATTCATTAATACAAAAGCATTACATTTTTTCTATGAATTTCTATGTCTATGAATGTTCCTCTGTTCATGGGTTTAGGATACTGGAGGACTTCGTACAAAAACTCAACTCGAATGAATATTACAGCAATATAATATATCGAAACACAGTAGCAGGTTCTGAGTGGAAAAATAAAATCCACATTATAACTCTAGATTGACTACCTTGACCACCAGATGCTACTGCAATGGAAACAAGTTAAGCCTTGTATAAAGGGCAAATTATTTGGTAATTTCACTTATGACAGCTATTTTGGTAAACTTGTGGAATGTATTGCTGCTATCTGATTACCACAAATTTTCGCAAAACATGTTTTTATATCATAAATATACATTTCTCATGGAGGCGACGGTTTGGATATTTAGAAAAAAAAAGTATTGCCCATACAATTAAGGTGCACACTAATACTAAACATTGGTATGTGGCTACCTATGTAAAGATATACGAATTGCAAGTAAATAAATAGAAGTTGACTTACCAAACTATCAGCAACATTTTGATTCATTATTTTTGATCCAACAATGCAATGAATTGATTTGCAGCAATATCAAGATATATACAAGTCGACGAGGATGATGATAATAATAATGACGATAATGCTATTGTTGTTGCTGCTGCTGATGATGATGATGATGATGATGATGACGACGACGACGATAACGACGACGTTGACCGCATTTTGTATACGATGAATAAATACGTCAAGATGCTGATGATAATGACGACGATGATGATGATGACAGTAATGATTGCGTTAATGTTGCAATTACAATTTCTTCTTCCTTTTCTTCTACTACTACTTTTTCGAACTTATTTTCTTTTACTCGTAACTATTTGCCAATACTTTTTGTTGTCGTTGTTGTGTTTGTTGTTGCTGTCGATTGAACTGTATGGTAATTATTTAATATTATACTACTACTACTACGACTACTACTACTACATACATACTTGGGCCATCATAATTATATATATTATGAATACGTCATTGATTTTTATCGACTTTCTCATTTAATTAACATTACAATTTACATACTCATTTACATAATATAGCAACATTAGATTTCAGTTTGATGGAATTTTATAACTTTTTATATGGAGTTTTTTCTTTTTTTTTTTTTTTTTGTACCTTACTATATGAATTAAATCGTAATATGTTTTATATTAAATCATTAGTATGTTGTATACAGCAACAAGCAACTTAATGAGCGTTGGGAAAATTGCAAACGGGAAATTTGTATTTGCAGTGAAAATACAATTTATACAGTAATGATGGAAAATAATAACAAGATAAGCATTTAATGTAACATTATTAATTATTTAAAGTGGATAATTATTAAGTAAATTTTAATTGAATATTTTAATATAATAAAATTTTTATAAAAAGATACGACAATTGTTTAATACGAATACATTTTAATTCGAACTCTCTTGGACTTTTACCTCACTGAACGGATATATCCCATACTTTCACTGTAATCAATACTGAACAAAATACTGAACATATCACATTTATCTAATTGTATTATTATTTTATTTATAATCGATTAATTGTTCATACATAAATGTATTTGTAATTTTCAACATCACTGTAAATATTGTCTGTCATGTCTCGTGGTTAATTTGTTATTGTTGCTGCTATTATGATAAAGAAAGTTGCTGTAATACTACGTACAACATATAAATAAATAAATATATACGGTCAATAGACGAATTCCATAGCATAAAGCGCCACATATACAATCATACATTTGTGCATGCATACACGTAAACATAATTTTACTGTTACTGTTAATGTTCAATTTACTCTCTTCACTCCTTATTCGTTTCATTTAGCATTTGCTTCTTTTTTTTGCAGGTGTTTTCTTTGCCATTGTTTAACAAATGCTCAAAGAACGATTAAACATGATTATTTGCAAAACACAAAATATTTAAAATAATAAATATCCGTAGTGTTTCCGTGACACTGATACTTGATACGTTACGTTATAAAAGACATACCAACGATTGATTTATAAATATGGGACCATATGCCAACCCTAGCAACAGTAACAATACGTACATATATATGTACTTGAATATTTGACATATTACGGACAATATATGTATTTTTATCATAATATAACATAATTACTACTTGTACTACTACGGCAACAGAGAAGAAATTGCAATAAGAATCATACAAAAAGAAACACATGCCTAAAACTATTTACAACAACCACTGAAGTCATAGCAAAATATACACTTGATACCTGTCACTAGCAAATAGTATAACAACACAAAATAGCTACATGACAAACAGAAAGGTGCATGCGACATGAAAAAATTTGGAAAATTTCGTTTGGGTTTTAAACTATTTGCAGCAACAACAACAGCAAAACTATATTGGTGAAAAAAAGAACAAGTAAACAATCGCGGAAGAGCGAAAAAAGAAGAAACTAGGTAAAAATTATACAGTAAATATTTACGATATTTACGTTATTGTCATAGTGTTACCAGATGAATATGTTGTTGGGTAATTTTTACAAGCTTTAAAACTCTGCTACACCGCAACCATCACAAAAGTTGTCAATATCTTGGAAAATAATATGTATAGCGATAAAATCAAAGATTTGCCATGAAAACTCTTCCAAAAAGGCGCTGAAATAATCGTCGAAGAAAACTGTGGTAAACGTCATCTACTCCAGAACAAATTAAATGCACCCACAAAATCGAAAATAATGTCAATCATAAATTGATATCACTTTAAAGCAGAACTGAAGTTAAGCATAGTTTTAGCAGTCAAGTTAAATTTTAATTTTATTAAAAGTCAGCAAAGTTTATCTGCTTAATTAAAAGAAGCAGAAGAATTCATGTTTAAATAGAACTTAAAATTGATTGCTCCAGTTACAAATATAAATTTACATAAAATATATAATGAGAACCACTAAAACCAAATTTCAAGTATGGATTGATATATCCAATTTCTGCCACTAGTCCAACCTTAAATAGATCTGAAAATTCACCAATGCGTTTTCTTTTCTTAACAAAATGTTACATTTCTATTAACCTTTGCGAGGGCTGTCAAATTTAGATGTTTTTTCCTAAAAGCAGTTCGTCTTTTTTATGCATTATATGTTCTTTTTAAAAAAAATGTTGTCCTCTAAACGAGAAATGTGAAATTGTTATATGCTATTAAATTTCTAGATGAAAATTTTACCTTGAAAATAATTATCTTGCATGAAAATGTATCATTTTTGTAAAGTCATAGACATCACCAGAGAAATTAAACAAACAAGTCATTTAAAAGGGTATCATTTGTTTTAAAAAAGAATATGCTTCTAGATATGCAAATGCTCCACATGGGTGTGGATTGCAGGATTGCACTTATGATGGCAATGAAACATATAAATCTTTCAGTGTTATCAAGCACTGAAATTATGCAAACATCATCAGAACAGATCTTATATTTTAATAAACCGTGTGAACGATTATATCCAAAATAGCCGATAAATAGTGGTAAAAACATGAAAGTAGAACATTTTCGAACTATTAATAAAAATGGACAGCTTTAAAAAGAAAATGCCTTCTAAAAATGGGAAATTACGGGAAATTGATACAATAGTTATATTTTAAATGCGTGCCTTATGGCAAATTGCAGCTATAGCTGAATTTTTTAAAAGTCGCAAACGGTCTACCATTTTAGTACTTAATTTGTTTTTAATTGTGTTTTTTACCTAACGATTTTAACAATCCGATCGTATGAATTCTTCTACTCGAGCTAAATTTCAACAGTACCGATTTCGAACAACAAAAATTGTGGCATTCCTTTTCATGAGATTTTTCACAGCTCTTGTAGAAGCTTCATACATTTATATGAATTTTACATTTATACATTTTTATATTATTATTAATTAATTGATTAATTAATTCAAATTTCCATCGAAATTCGTACCAATAAATTCACAAAGTAGTAAAAATAGCTCCAAGAATTTAAACACTTTTAATCTGTCAGATAGGGAACATTTTATATTATGAAAAGTACATATTATTCCTTACTATTAGCATATTAAAAAATTGAACTCTAGTTGTTAGCTTCGCTAATTAAAGTGATATTGTTATATGAAGTGATAGACCAAAGTGCTAGGCGGAACTTAAATGTGGTATGCAATAGTTCAATACTAAAAGGTTTATTACCAAAAACATATGGTAACACTACAGCAAAGCAGATCACAAAATCTATTAGTTATTGTATAAGCTTGAGAATTGTATTATACATGAGTGTGTATCTCTATACAATTTATGATGCGAAAGGTTACGTGCAACATCTAGAGAGAAAGAGAGCAAATGTGAGAGAGTTGGTACCAAAGAAGAGCGAATACAAATATCACAAATATCGTGCATGGCATGATCTCACTTCATATTGTATATGCCAATAATTTGACATTTCATATAAATATATTTTATTCACACTATTGTTGTATTATTTTCTACTGCTTTCGATTTAGCATCAATGCTAGTACAAGTTGTAGTAGTAGTCATTCGTAGTATAATACTAATTGTTGTTGTTGTTGTTGTTGTTACGATATTAAATTATTTTATTAACCTAATGAGGAAATATACAACACTAAAAGCAACAACTACAACAAGAATGGAAAAAATGTTTATGGGATATTTTTTGGGCAAAAAAAAAAATAAGTGGTTATGGCAAAAATCATTTCTTTAATTCAATATAAAATGAGATATTTGGAAAAAATTTTGAATAAATTTTTTATTAATACTGTACTACTGATGGACGTAGATGAAAAGTTTAATAATTTGTTTCGTTTCATCTCACTATGAACACGCACGCACAAAATACACTTAAATTTCATGTTTCTATTGAATTTTATATTTAAATTTCATTACATTATTTTTCATGATATCCCCATTTTTGCACTATTTCACATTTCAAATAATTTTTATTTAATTTGATTGCATCTTTTTTCTTTTTGTTGTTCGTTCTTTTCGTTACGCTTCGTAAGCACTTACAACGACTTGGTGCTGGAACACGTATATTGTAACTAAAAATTGTTACCAAAAGATATTTAACTACACTTTTTATTTTCTCATCATTTGCTGTCAACGTTAATAAATGTTTTGACAAAAAAAAAGAAAGACTTGAAAAAGAGATGAAAAGTGGAATATGAAGAAAAAATACAATACACACAATACATCACCTACAATCCACATTTTTGTTGCTGAAGCACTGTTCGTAGCTTAATCAAGGTTGATAAACATGATATACAAACACTCGGATTTGATACTTTTTATTGTTCGAACTGAAAAAATATGAATACTTAACTATATTGAAGCAGGCATTATTATATTATGTGTTTCAAGCAAATAGAAATTTCGACAATGTTGACAAAAAGCAAACATTGTAGCGATTAGTAAAACTTTTGATCTCGATTGGCTTGGCGTAGATCCTATCTGTGGAGCAGGGCGTTCGGAGATGATGTGCTGACCTCATCTTTGTTTAAGATTGTAGTTAGACTCAATATTGGTTGCAAGACTTTTTCATTTTCCTTCACTTCAATATATATTCCGACATTCCTGGATCCGTTCACTCAAGGTGACGAGTAATGGTGATTAGAAATGAGTGATTTTCCCAATGAGTGATTTAATCATCGTGGTTGAAAAATCGTTATAGTGATTTATACTGCTATTCAACAATAATAGTGGTTAGTGATTTTTCTACTAATACTTTTCAAGTCTCTCGCAATAGCTAGCCCACAAAAGTAGCGAATGGTGATTTTTTGTTAACATTATGGAGTGTGTTAACATATTTTAGCATGATATTTCGCTGTGAAGAAAAATCGCGATAGCTCTAAAAAATCATCGTTATTTAAAAATTGCATCACTCTTTTCACTGATATTGAAAAATCACTATATTAGGGCGACATAAGCGTCAAAAATTCATTTTTAAAATGCGCTTAGAAATTAAGAAATCTGACAGGCATCGAAAATCTGAATCGGAGAAACTTTGTTTTGAATCAAATTTAAAAAATATTAATACTCACATTTATTCTAACAGATTTAAAGTTCTGTTAGTAATTGTAGAATATCTCGAAAACTGTTCATTGGAATGGGATGAAATTTTTGAGAGAATATTTTCGACACATCATACTTTAAAATAATGCAAAACAAGAAATTAAAACGATTTATTTTTTTAAAATCATTCGAAATTCCTGATTAAATATATTTATTTAATAATAATAAAAATGTATGCAGTGTTAGTACTATTCTACCGTATCTTACACTTTTTGCTTTTTTTACTTTTGTGCGATTTTTCATGTTTCTTATGAATTTTCTTTTTATCTTTTTTCTTTTTGCGCTTTTTGTCCTTGCTGAGCTTTAATCTTCTAAATTTCTTCTTTTTGGATCTACTCGTAGTGTTACTACAGCTACTACTGCTACTACTGCTGTTACTACTATCGACGCTACTACCGCTATCATCATCACTGTTGGCTTCGGAAATATTCTTTTCAATCCATTCATCCTTTTGTGGTTTTGTCTTTTTTGTTGACGATTTATTATATTCCACAGATTTATGCTTTTCCAGCAGCTCGATGATTTTATTGTCAATATTCGGCTCGACTGATTTTTCGGTAGTTGTTGTTGTGTCCGGCTTTTTTAAGAGCTGCTCTGGTATTTTAGGACCATAATAGGAATCCAATTGTTCCGTATTTGGGTCATTATCACTTTGTAAGCGTTCGCTCTTAGATTTGAATGTTATTTTAGGTGGCATTTGTGTTACATTTGCCGATATTGTTGCCGGTTTTGTAATGTCTCCTTTTTCTTTTTCCGCCTTAATAACTTCTGTGTGTAATGTGCTTGCTGACTGTTGTTCTGTTGGTACAGCTTCCTTCTTATCGAAAGGTGTTGAAAATAATGCTGCAAATATACCTCTTGGTGGTGAAGTATTTCTTAATAAATTCGCTGCTGTTGCTGATGTCGGTTTGGGCAAAGTGGGAAATAGTGAATCTATTGGATTGCTCGTTTTCTTACTGGTTGAGCTCTCTTCGCCGCTTTTCTCATTAGACTCTTCATTATTATCATCATCACTATCGTCAAAGATGGCTTTAAATAATTCGATTTTTTCTTCTGGCGGTTTATCTCTTTGTTCATCGACCATTTTCTCCAAATCACTCTTGGGGACAAAACGTGCAGGCTTTATGTCTTTGCTTGACGTTGCATTAGAGTCTTTGGAAGGAGTAATTAAAAGATCCTCATTTCTTGGTTGTTGTTGCTGTTGCTGTTCTTCTTCTATAATCGATTCTACAGGTTGTTTTATAATTACTTTGGGTTTTTCTATGTGTTTAGGAATGATGACTGGTGTTTGAAAATCCGATTTGGTATTAACAGAAAACTCGATATAATCGAAAACAGATAATTTTGCCTTCTTTGGTTGTTTCTCATCGACCATTGTGCCACCGAATGGCTCTGCAATATTATAACGTTTACACAACAATGAATTTGGCTTCCATATGGTTTTGGTGCGTTCCATCTTGACATTGGGTTTCTTCTCTGTCGTCGTCTTCTCAGCTTCGACAGCAGCTTTCTCGGCCGCAACTGTAGCCTCAGACACAAATCTGTCGGACATAATGCCACCTAATGGTTTATAAATTTTACGCGCTTGTATAAATTCCTTCTTTTCCATTTCACGATCCCATTCGGATAGATGAATTGGTTGTATATTACGCAAGAAATCACTTATCTCCTCCTCTGCCTGCAGATTTGCAGCGATAAACTCCTCGTAACGCTTTTGCTTTGCTTCATCGCCAAGGAATGGTTTAAAATTACCACTGGTGGAGGCTGTAAAAGGAACACGAAATGTTATTACTTGCACATAAACAAGACTTACAGTTACAATAAATACCTACCTAAATGTTTAGTTTTGGCCTGTGCCTTTTCCAGTATTGACTTATGTTCGTCTTGAACAGCTGCTTCCATCTCCTTAATGCTTTCCCTTGATTTCTCTTCACCTTCAGCGGTTATAATTCCGCCACAAGTGAAATTACTATTTTTAGCCGTAATTCGTTCCAACAGTTCTTTTGTTTTATCCTCTCTGGCCTTATATTTTTCATTAATTTGCTGCAACGTAGGCTTTTCGTTCACTTTAGTCGAGGCTGCAGATATCGGTTGCTCACCCAACACAGCACCTCTCTGTTGTGGATCCATTTCGTGGCGGCCGAGACCACGTTTTATGTAATCTGTTTGTAATTTCAATTCCATCTCCTTTTCCGGTTCCAATGGTGCAAAACGACTCTTACGCATCGCCCAATTTCGTGGCCTATACCCTGTGGGCAATTCTACAATATATGGCGCTTTAAATTGACGACTTTTCGAAGCCGCAAATCCTTCCACAATCATATTGTCTTGCACATGTTTTTCTATTTTCTTTTTCTTTGAGTTTTTATCATCCAAAGAGAAATCGTATTTACTCATATCATCGCGCTCATAGATGTCATCATCTTCTTCCTCGAGAGCACCCACACCAAATGCTTGTCCTCGTATGGAGAGTTTCTTATTGTCTTTTCCCAGTACTTCCAAGGGACCGAAGAGATTAATGTGCTGCATTGTTGCAGTATTACCTGAGCCCTTTGAAAGCACGGGATCACGACTGAGACCACTATAACCCAAACCAAATCGATTATTTTTGATGGCACACAGGAATGGTTCAAAATCATCCGGTGCAAATGTGATTTCATCATCTTCCGAAGTATCTGATTCCCCATCAGTCGAATCCTCATGCGCCTCGTTATTCTCCTTTTGCGAAATTTTCTCATCGGATCCTTCTAATTGACAACCATAGTGTTGCATCAAGTATAATTCACGTTTATTGTGTTCTTTAGCTTTTTTCTTATCTGTACGCGTTAGCCGTGGGCCAATACCTTGTCCTGGTCTCCAACCCATACTCTTCAAAATGCGCACTGCTACTTTATCTGCCACTGGTCGTAGTAGTTGCTCCAACACGGGCATACCTGGTATAGGACCATCAGTCGGCTTTTGCATAAGCTTACGTTTTCGACTTGACGTATCTGCGGAATCTTTTGAAAAATCTTCACGCGCCTGGACTCGTTGTGGTGCTATACCAAATTCACCCAAATCTTCTTCATCCATGAAATCCTCAGGACGTTGTTGTAAACGTTGAGCAGTTTTTTCACTACGTGAACTTTTGAAACTTTGCGGCGTCCAACCTTCGAGTGAACCGACTGTATTCCAGAAGCCAGCACTGAAACCGCCTGTAAAGGCACCATGAAAACGTCGTTTGCCATTCTCGTCTGTGACAATTTGATCTTCAATTTGTATGGGTTTTTTTGTGGCCGGAACATCTTCTGCAAAGCGAAAACCGAAAAGAATATTACTTGCAAGTGCAATTGTTTATAAAAACATTCTAGCTGAACTTACCTTCTTCTAATGCTGGCAATGGTGTGCCAAAGCGATGTAAGTCTACTTCGTCACATAACATTTTATATGATTTTAATCATTTAATTTTTTAACATATTTCTATGTACGTCTGAACGAAATTTGCACTGCAAATATACAAACGAAACCAGAGCAAAATAGAAATGTCAAAAGTGATCAATTGAACAGATGTTCGTTCTATTGTGAATAATCGAGTAGGGTCTGTTCACGTACATTATTAGGCTTATTCTCACTGAGAGACTACATCAAATTACACTCTCGATATGGAGTTTTTTCGTAAATAATTATTTTACTATCACAAACTTTCAGCTGTCTGACATTTTTAGGCTCTAATTGATGACAGCGTAGAATACAGAGATTTACTGTTTGTTTTCTCAATTGAAACACATTTTCTTTCTATTTGAACGGATACAATAAATAATAATCACAGTGAAATCATGGAAATAGAATAAAATGAATTTTTCCCTCTTTCGACACGATGGCATTTCAGTTGTTGTCAATATTGTGAGTATCCCAGAACAATAATCACAGAAATTATATCGCTTTTTTCAATGTTCAACAATCTCCAAAGGACATAATATTGTTGGTCAATTCGATTTTGGCCTTTTTAGTGCAAAATCATCATATTAAAAATATTTTGTAATGCTTGCAATAAGAGCAACCACTCATGCTATTTATTATTTTTTTGCAATGAACTTTTATTTCGCTCAATTTTATTTTCATTATTTCAAATTTCACAAATTTATTATTGCACCTGAGTAAATGGTAAATTCGAAATGTATTGTTGAATGAACATTAGAGAATGCAATTTTCTTAGGCTTTGTATATATCATACAGCATTAGTATATGTGCAATGTGTCAAATGTTGTCAAAATCGTTTAGTTTCTGTTTCGCGAATGAAAAAATCTCAACAAATTACGAACTTTATATAAAAAAGAAGACGAAAACGATCAACTAACTTTGAAAATCATCGAAATATTCAGTAAATAATTGGGAAATTGCAATACATATTAAACAGACAATCACAAAAGTGGTAAGTTGGAATTGGTAAACATTTTTGGGCTTGGCTTATGTACAAGTATGTATGTATGGACATACCAATATGTAAATGAAAGCCAACCATGACTAATATTTTAATATGTATTCTTTTATTGCCAAAAACAACAAAAAGTGTATTTGTCTAGCTGGCTAACAACCGGGGACGACGACGTCACCTTTTTGTGAATCCAGTATAGTGACCGATTTGACAGAACGCAATTTAATGTAAGTTCTATATACATACTTGCGATTTGGTAATATAAGTTTCTATGTAAGTTTCCGTATATTTTCTATATAGCAGTATTAATGTCGTGTAATATTTTCTTTAAACAGCTGGTGATATATTTGTTCCGTAGAGGATAAAAGCCCTACATTATGGCGGAGAAAAGCTTGAAAGTGGGTGCTCGTGTTGATATAACCGGTAAGGACTTACAAGGTACCATTGCCTATGTTGGCATGACCAGCTTTGCCGTTGGCAAGTGGGTAGGCGTGGTATTAGATGAGCCAAAAGGTAAAAATAATGGTTCCATCAAGGGTCAGCAATATTTTGATTGCCCCGAAAATTACGGTATGTTTGTACGTCCAACACAATTGCGTGTAATCGCCGCTGCACCAGATACGAGTCGTAAATCCACAGACGATGCAACTGATGGTCCATCGTCAATCAATACCACCACGCCTCAACCCACTAAGGCACGGCTTAGCGGGTCGCGTACATCGCTCTCCTCCAGCCGTCAATCGTTGTTGGGCTCGCGTTCACAGCTCACTGGCTCTCTGACAGAGCGTAGTGCAAGCTCAATAAGCAATCTGGGCGGTAGGAAGAGTATGCCAACGAATAATGCAGCAGCAAAGGACGCGGCGGCTGCTGCTTCAACAACATCGATACCGACCAGTGAGGCGGGCGCCAGTGGTTCGCATTCATCATCGAAACGTGCCTCTTTTGTTGAGACCGGCTTCTTGGAAATACTCAAACCGCAATTTACGCCGTTGCAACCGATGCGTTCGCCTTCGTTCACGGCAGCAATGCCAGTTCAATCGGCCGAGGATAAAGCAGCTGCTGCCGAACAACAGAAATTGATCGAAGACCTGCAAGCACAGGTGGCCGATCTCAATGAGAAATTGGAAACACTGAAACAACGACGCAGCGAGGATAAGGAACGTTTGCGCGAATTTGATCGCATGAAAATACAATTTGAACAATTGCAAGAGTTTCGTACGAAAATAATGGCCGCACAAGCATCGCTGCAAAGGGAGCTGCAACGAGCCAAACAGGAGGCGAAAGATGCAAATGAGGCCCGTGAACGGCATGCACAAGAGATGTCCGAACTGTCGGATAATGTAGAGCTGATTACACTCGACAAAGAGATGGCAGAGGAAAAAGCCGACACGCTGCAGCTGGAATTGGATACGGCTAAAGAGCGTATTGAAGAGTTGCAAGTTGATTTAGAGCTGATGCGTTCCGAAATGCAGAATAAGGCGGAAAATAATATTGGTACTATTACTGCTGAGGGTGGCAACGTCGGCGGTGGCATGTCCGCCTATGAGTTTAAACAATTGGAGCAACAGAATTTGCGTCTCAAAGAGACATTGGTGCGATTGCGCGATCTATCGGCACACGATAAACACGACATACAAAAGTTGACAAAAGAATTGGATATGAAAAAGTCCGAAGTTACCGAATTGGAGCGCACCAAAGAGAAGCTATCATCTAAAATTGATGAACTGGAAGCGACTGTAGCTGATTTACAGGTCAGTATAGCCAACACAATAGTGGATATTTGATTGCGGTTTGTTTTTGTTAACTTTTTCTTTTCATAGACTCTTTATTTACTTTATTCATACACTATGCAATTTATTTTAGTGAGATATGTTGATATGCACAAAGATTTTTGTATTCGTATACGTTATAGACACCAACACATAGTAGGCGGTCCACTGAATTGGTTCAAAATTACTTTTCAATTGAATATAATTTGAAACAAACACACTTTTCTATAACATCATGAGAATCTGAATTTTAATGGAATTATTTTTGTTTTTATATATTTCTTCTTTGGCCTACCAATTGGTGTGAAGGAGGTAATGAAATCAGCAACAAAAATATTCAAATTATCTATAATAATACATATGCTACGTTTGAATGTTCAAAGTGTGTGTGTGTGCTGTATGCATTTAACAAATGTATTCGTTTATTGTTCTTTGCGAATGTTTTTCTTAGACAATGGCATAATCGTATATGCCTAAAACTATGCTTTGCTTCTTTTCGTAATCGTGTGTTGTTGTTTTTTTTTCGTTTTTTTTTATTATAAATCTCTTTTTTACTACTAATTTTTCAATGAGCCTTTGATTGTAAATATAATCGAGCTAACACTTTTCCCCATTTTTGCTTCAACAGGAACAAGTCGATGCCGCTCTGGGTGCTGAGGAAATGGTCGAACAATTGGCTGAGAAAAAAATGGAGCTGGAGGATAAAGTGAAGCTGCTGGAAGAAGAGGTCGCGCAATTGGAGGCGCTGGAAGAGGTCCACGAACAACTGGTCGAGAGTAATCATGAGTTGGAAATGGATTTGCGAGAGGAGCTCGATTTGGCGAATGCCGCTAAAAAGGAGGTGCTACGGGAACGTGATGCAGCGATTGAGACGATCTATGATCGCGATCAGACCATTATAAAATTCCGTGAGTTGGTGCAAAAACTGAATGAGCAACTGATGGAGTTGCGCGACCGCAGTGCAAGCAGTGAGCAGAAGTCGTTGCAAGATCCGAGCGGTTCGTCGAAGATCGCCACGGAAACGATCGACTACAAGCAAATGTTTGCCGAATCGAAGGCTTACACGCGCGCCATTGATGTGCAGCTGCGCCAGATTGAACTCACACAGGCCAACGAGCACGTCCAGATGTTGACCGCTTTTATGCCGGAGTCGTTCATGAGTCGCGGCGGTGATCACGATTCGATATTGGTGATTCTATTGATATCGCGCATCGTCTTCAAGTGCGGCATTGTTGTGAGTCAGACCCGCGAACGGTTTCCTGCTGTGGAGAATGTGACGCGTGAGGCCATCATACAGGGTCACGCTGTGCAACAATACGCCTTCAAGTGTCGTCTCATGCATTACATACACAATCTGCAGTGTGCCCTGCATCAGATTCTGTACGGACTGAACAGTTGCCAACCGGATACACTGCTCCGTGCTGGCAGTTCAATGCCCGAGATGGTGGCTCAAGAGAAAACAATCGACGGCATTATTGAGCTGCTAAAATCGAATCAACTCGACGAGAACTCCACCACGGAGAATATCGAGAAATGCGTGGCATTCTTCAATGCTATGAACAATGTGCTGTTGGCCGGCGAGGATCTGCTGAATGAAACACAAATGATACGCGATTCAATTGCTTCGCTGGGCTCAGCATGCGAATCAATACTCAACGATACGGCTATAGCGCGCAACCTCATTCGCGAGGGAAGCAACACTAGTGATTCCATTCTACTGATACAATATCTCACCGAGCACACCGAATCCATAAAGCAACAGGTTAAACTGATTAAGCGTCGTCTGCCACAAGATTTGCATGTGATCAAATGTGGTGTATCGCCACTCAAACTGGAAGGCATGCGTCAGATGACACAGTCGTTGAGTCGCATCATGTCTGCCATGCATCAGGCCACCAAACAGGCGGTGCAAGCGATTGTAGCGTCCATTGAGAATGACAATGCCGCCGAGCACACAATCGATCACACGAAATTCTGGGAGTTGCTGTCGCATTCATGTGAACGCATCTACGAACAGGATGACCGTGGTCCTTCGCAGAATTTCAAAGGCGTTTTGTCGCAAGCCAACACCGATCTGCAAGGTGTCGCACAATATCTGCTCGACAAGGAGTACGAGATTATGTCGAGCGCCAATCAGAAACAGGATAAATCAGTGTCGCCGATTATATTGCGTGCACAATTGATCAAGAAACAACTGGAACAGAAGAACGTGCTCGCGGCTACGCTGGAAAATCGTGAAGCCGATATCAAACAGTTGAAGTTGGCTGCGAAATTGAAACAGAATGAATTGTCCGAAATGCAAATACGCAAGGATTTGGCAGAGAAAAAACTCTCCGTGCTACAGGGTGAATACGAGCACGCCGTGGACAAATGGAAGCATCAGTATGAGGAGACCTGTGAGCTGTTGAAGAAGAAGGAAAAAGAGTTCGAAGAAACCATGGATCATTTGCAGAGTGATATCGAGGCGTTGGAAAGCGAAAAGAGTACGTTGCGTGAAAAACTCAAATCGACTGGTGGTTCGAAACGCGGTGCCGACACTTCCCTGACTCATACAACGCATACAGCTGCGGCTACGACACCGTCTTCTATGTCAGCCTCCTTTGCTCATGCGCATGCATCGAGCTCACCACCACTCATTGCCGAAGAGCTGACCCTACTCAGACATGTCATCAACAATGAGCGTAATCAGCGTTTACGTCTGCAGGCACAGCAAATACGTGAGAAACTGAATAAATTCGAACCGATCTTTGTGCCGCAAAAGAAGGATAAACGCATCATAGAGCTGGAGAGCGAATTAACCAAAATGAAACATACTTGGGCGTTGTCATTGTTGCAACCAGTCCCAAAGGCCAGCAGCAGTAGTATTGAACAGGTGGCAATGCAGCGCAGTCATCAACCATTACCGGCCAAATCAGAGATATCAGCACGTGCAAATATGCTTGCGGCTGAAATTCTCGCCGAATATTTGCAACGTAATCCACATCGTTCTGCTGAATGTGAGTTTGCAGCATTTCCCACGGTCGAAGTGAAACACGTATTGAAACTGTAAGAGCCTGTGTGTGTGTTGAAGGTTGAAGGAGTGAAGCAATTGTACTGAGTGGCTTAGAAAGAATACGATGGAGAGAAGACATTTTGTATATCAACTAATATTTAACTTAGTAGTCATGTGTATTGGCATTGCAATGTTTTCTATCTAATGAATTTTTTTATCTCTAGGCTTTATATATACATATTAAATACATACTTATATTATATATCTGCGTATAAATATTTCTTGATTAAATTAATTCAATTATCATTTTCTTTCTATCTCACTTGTTGTTCAGTATTTTGTTCAAGATTTAGTAATAAAACGCACAATTAATTAATCTATATTATGGCATTCAATTTTACTTTAGTAGCGGCTTAGTACACCCAATGGAAAATATAAAGACAAAGCAAAAATATCAAAAAATGGTCAAAGATAATGAGTCTATGTTGTGGTGCAATGAATGAGGTGGTGTTACTAGAACATTTCTGTGGTTCTTTGTTTCTGTTGAACAATTTCGTGTGCTCTTGAGTTGGAATTATATGAATTTAGATTCAATATTATTTATATTACTTTTCAAAATTGATTCCAAAATTACAAAATATTGTAGAGAATTTTCTTTAATATTACATTTTATAATATTTTAGCATATGTATCTCAATAAGTTATAATATCTTACATATCTATATTTTGCAATGAACTCATTTTTATCATTTTTTAGAATTAAAAAAAAAATTTTCTAGAGTATATTTTGAAAATATGTTGATTTTTTTCTAATTTTTATAATATTTGGAAAATAAAATATTAAAACAAAATTATATAAAATAAATATGAATATATGAGAAATATCTTTTGGAGGACAAACTCTAGAAATATTATTTTTTTAGTTCCTAATATTTGTATTGTATATTTTTTTTTTGTGTTTTTTAATGAAATTTAATATGCAATCACTTTATAAATGAGAACAAAATATATATCTATAATAATGTTTATGCATAATTGCAATATATTTATTATATTTAGCACATTTTAAATTGAATAAATGTATTGAGAAAAAAAAAAGAAATGAAATTCGAAATACGAAGAAACATGCATTTTTAATTTAAAAGCATATATGAAACACCACAGTGTCCAGGAACCCAGATAAGTATAAGGTTATTACGTTTTGAAACCGAAATTAGCTTCATCTTACATTCATGAACAATTTTCGAGGTAAGTTTTGAGTTCTCCAGAGCCTTTAGTGCAGCTTAGCTGTCACTGCAGATACCAATCTGCAATTTCCTTCCCCATTTCCTCTCAATGATCCATTCTGCTACTTTCAGAATAGCAAATATTTCCCTTTGGAAAACAGTTGCCACCTCTCCCATAGCATAATGATACTTGACGCTCTCGTCCAAGTACCATCCGGATCCAGAGCCTTGGTCGGTAATTTTCGTAAAATTACTCAGAATGAGCTCTCCATACGAGTCCATACGAGTTCATTGTCTCCTGTTGAATCTTAAGATCCAATGGAAGTAAATCGTGCATGGCATTAAGGGCATCTCCTGAGGTAGTACTCATTGCACCCGTAATGCTTATGCATACATTTCTTTGTAGTCTGTTTAGCTCCAGAAAAGTGGACTTAACCATAGTCCGTCGCCACCAGACAACCGAAGCATATGTGATAATGGGTCTGATAAGAGCTGTGTAAATCCAAAGAACCACAGCAGATTTCAGTCCCCACGCTTTTCTAAAGGCTCTTCGGCACTGTTGGAAAACCTTCAATGCTTTATCCACCTTTAGTGTAACATATGTCCTCCAAGTTAGTTTCCTATCTAATGTTACACTTAGGTATTACACCTCGTTGGAGAGTTTGAGTGTTACACCTTTCAGTGCTGGAAGGTTGAGACCATTCATCTTCCGTTTTCTCGTGAACAGTACCAGTGTGGTATTGTTCGGATTTACGGAAATACCCTGTCTGGTGAACCACTCATCAATCTTATCCTGAAGCTAAGGCACACGCCTGATGATTGGAGTCTCAGTGTTCTCTGTCCTGTACATAAAAAAGGAGACCCCTCAATTTGCGCCAACTACCGTGGAATAAGTCTCCTGAGCATCGCATACAAGGTTCTATCGAGCGTACTGTGTGAAAGGTTGAAGCCTATGCTCAGCAACCTGATTGGACCTTATCAGTGTCGCTTCAGACCTAGTAAATCCACCATCGACCAGATTTTCACACTGCTCCAAATCCTGGAGAAGACCCAAGAAAAACAGATCGACACACACCACCTATTTGTTGATTATAAAGCCGCTTTCGACAGTCCGGTAAGGGATTACCTCTACGCAACAATGTCTGAGTTCGGTATTCCTGCAAAGCTCATTCGACTTTGTAGAATGACACTGCATAACTCCTGTTGTGCAGTGAAAATTGGGAAGGACCTCTCCGCACCGTTTAATACCGAACGGGGTTTCAGACAAGGTGATTCGGTATCATGCGACTTCTTCAATCTTATTATGGAGAAAATAATACGAGCTGCTGATCTACGACATAATGGCACTATCTTCAACAAAAGTGTCATGCTGTTAGCGTATGCCGACGATATTGACATAATCGGCATGAACACGCGAGCAGTCAGTGCAGCATTCTCAGAGTTGGAAAAAGAGTCGCGTCGGATGGGTCTCACGGTGAACGAGGGCAAGACGAAGTATCTAGTGTCAACAAACAAAGAGTCCCGGCGTCTTGGACAGCACGTCACTGTTGACAACTACGCTTTTGAAGTAGTAAGGGACTTTGTCTATCTTGGAACCAGCATTAACAGCAGTAATGACGTCAGCTTGGAGATCATGCGTAGGATAACTCTTGCTAACAGGTGTTACTTTGGGCTGAGTAAGCAATTGAGAAGTCGAGCCCTCTCTCGAAGAACGAAAACTACACTCTACAAGTCTCTCATCATGCCTGTCCTAACATATGGCGCTGAATCCTGGACAATTTCCACCTCGGATGAGCGAATGCTTGGAGTTTTCGAGAGAAAAGTCCTACGCAGGATCTTTGGACCTATTTGCGTTGGTGGCGAGTACCGAATAAGGTACAACCATGAGCTGTACGAGCTGTATGCCGATATTGACATAGTAAAGCGCATCAAAATCCAGCGGCTGCGCTGGCTAGGTCATGTCGAGCGAATGGAAGAACACGCTCCAGCTAAGAAGGTGTTATATTCGGAACCCGCTAGAGGACGGCGCAGAAGAGGAAGACCAAACCTCCGGTGGAAAGACCAAGTACTGGAGAACCTGACGGCGCTTGGAATTTCTAACTGGCCAGCTAGCGAAGAACAGAGATGGCTGGCGAAGCATGTTATTTTCGGCCTAAATCGATATTCGGTTGTTATGGCCACATAAAGCAAAGCAAAGCAAGGCACACGCTTGGACATGAAATCCGAGTTCTTGCATCTCCGTTAGCAGAGAATCTACTACAAAACACCAGAGCAGGGGTGACAGGACTCTCCCTTGGGGGCAGCCCCTAACTCTGAATTCTTAATGGAAAAATTGTGGCAACACCGAGAAAGAATTGGGTATTATTGCAATGATTTAACGAAGTAAAGAGCTTGGTGTGAAATCACCTATAGTTTATTCAGTATCTTACAATACTAACAATTGTAGCAATGTAGCAATAACAATAATACTACAATAATAACAAATATCTTAAGAATGCGTGTATGCGCGAGCCATGCGACTTAAAGTCAACAACAAGAGAATAAGCCAACATGTATAATAATAATTCAATTTGCAAGCTGATGTTGAATGGTGATGATGATCATAATGATGATAATGATGATGATAATGATGATAATGATGATAATGATGATGGTGATGGCTAACAATATGTTATTCCATTGTACGTTGGTTCTGCTTTCCGTTGTTATTGTTGTTATTACATAATTTTTAATTGTTTTGTCGTTGTTGTTGTTGCTGATGCTGCTGTTGGTTTCCTATTATTCACGTCTTTTTATTAGTGTAGATATCTTGCTATGTTGAACCTCTCTTCTAATGCTTCAGTTATGCATGATTTTGTATGTGATGCGTATTCTATGTGTTGTTGTTGTGGTTGATTGTGGTTGATTCTTTTTTTTTTCCATAGCTATTATTTCTCAACGAGAATGTTGACATGAAGAATGATTATTGTAGGTATTTTATAAGAATTATGTCTATGTATTATGCATGTTTTATTACGTATAATGAAGCAACAGCATTAAAACTAGTACAGATTAAGAAGAAGTTGTTCCTAATAAAATTCAAGGCTCTGGTACATAGGAAATGAGGCTCATTAAGAATGTCATCTTTTTTTTTTGGAGATTTATTTAAACAAAACAAAAATTTCGAACTAATTTATATTATTGTTGAGAGTCTTGGAAAGTTACGCTGCATTGTTATTTCAGCACTGTGTTGGGTTCATTATTCCACAATTTATATGGGGTACATTGTACTATCACTGTACTAAAAGTGGCTTGGTCTTTGACTGGCAAGAGCTTGACACTCACAGAGAATGTGCTCCGAGCTTTCAATGTCTAAGTTGCAGTATCTGCAGACATCTTTAAGTGGCATCTGAGGCTGCAGTCGCCTGTAAAATAATCACAAAGAATACGTAGGTCAGCTTTATCAAACGTGAGTATTTTTTTAGATATCCCTTTATTTGGGATTAAGAACTCTTTTACTTGATGCTGCTGCTGCTGTACTATTGAAACAGTGTTCTGCAAATTTATTTTCCTCCCATTTCCTGATAACCTCCTTGGCCTCGTGGCATTTTGCCAAACCACATTCAGGGCCGATCAGATGGCTTTTCGGCACCCATTTTGGCTAGTTTATCGGCTATTTAGTTTCCCTCGTCTTCTTCGTGTCCAGGTTTCTACCTTAATACTACAGTATTTAGGTTCCCTAGCTCATTTAGAACGGTGAGACATTCATCTACTAATTTAGTGGTGATTGTGAAAGATTGAAGAGCTTTTAAAGCTGCTTCGCTATCTGATAATATACAAATGTTGAATCGTTGCATCTTTCTTCGAAGACATTACCGCACACATATTTCAATGGCATGATTTTCCGCTTGGAAAATTGTTGGGTAAAAACCCATTGTGATTGATCGTCTGAATTTGGGGCCTCAAATACCCGCCCCGGTTCCACCATCTTCCAACTTCAACTCGTCTGTGTACCAGACTTGTGAACCATGCTTGAAGGTGATTGAATTTTTCCTCAATGCTTCTCTTTCGCTTATAACGATTTCGAAGTGCCGGAAGTATGATATTTTTGAGGCCAGTGTGTCCTCGCTAAAAAGGGAACTTAATATATTAGCTATTTCCGAATTTTAGAATATTTGTGACATTAATCTTTTACTTTTAACGATCAACTATCGTTGACTTAATTGAATTGAAATGAGAACTCTCTTTGAAATCCCCAATGTAGTATTCAATTTTGTATAGCAGTTAGAAAGAACGTTGGGTCATAGTGTAATGACCCCTCATTTTAATACATATATGAGTACATAACATGAATATATGAGTATCTAACGAGTACTTTTAGCGAAACCTGTATAGAAAAAGAAAATAAAAACAAAAAATAAGAATGAATGATAATAGACAACGTAAGTTTGCAAAAAATATTATCTAAGCTCAGCTTCAGTTAACATAACTTACATAATTTTATGAAGAAAACAAAAAAAAATAAGAACAACAAATATTATGACAGTAACAAAAAGAAGCTGTGCTAACAACAACAACAAAGAGTATGAGCACATAAAAGAATATGGTATCTCATGCACAGCAACAACAACAACAACGACATGAACAAGAAAATCCGAACATCGGATGTAATGTTTTTGCTTTTATTGGCATGAAAGTAAAACAAACTATATAGAAAAAGCGTCAACAGGATGAGGAGCAACAAAAACAACAAGAAAGAAAAAAATCACAAAAGTCTTTTTCAACAGTAACAACAGCAACGTCACCACCAACAATATCAATTACCACAACAACAACAAAAATAATAGTAAAAAACAAAAAAACAACCTAAGAAGAAGAAGACCATATTTAGGTAGAATCATATGTATAAAAGTGTATGCATACGTTTATATGAGCGTTCGTATTTTATGTATAAGTATGTACGAGTACATTCATACCACATACCATCTTACGTACATGCACAATTGTGGACATGGTCAACAATCAGTAGAGTGAAACGTTCTTGAGTTACTTTAGTTGGATGGGGTTGCTTGTATGTATTATTTTTTTAGTTGGCAAGTACATAGATACCTACTATGTATAGATATATATGGTACCTACATACTCGTAGGTGCAGCAATATTTTGCATAGTCATTCTATATGTCATTCTCTATACATTAGGTTGTGTCAAAGATTCTTATTGGCAATGGTTTAATTGAAACCCTTGAAATTTAATTATGATATAATTTCTTGTAATTCATATAGTAAATAAATAAATTTATAAAAACAAAAATGTTTAATAAAAAATCGAAATTTTGGTTGATGAATTTATTAAAAATAATCTTTTGAGAAGAAGCCACAAAAAGTAAGAATTTTTTTGTTTTTTCCCTTTGGTAATTTTTTCCAAGCAATTTTGGCTTGTCCTAATGTATATATGATATAGTAAAACAGTGATAGCACGATTATGATATTTTGACAATTCTATTTGTTCCTAAATAATGGGAGTTACATATGCCTATGGCGACGTGGAATACGAAAATAGTGATTAAACAAGCTTGAAAGGAAACAAGAAAAGTAATTTCTGGAATTTTCTGGGAATTGCCTGTATTTTATAAAACCGAAAATCAATAAATAGCCCTATATCTGCCAAGAAGTCACCTCTAGAGGGGCCAAATGTATAATTGGCTCCCAAGGATTTGTCCCCTAAAGCATTTTTTCATCACCTACTTAACTCCTGTTTCTAGGGCTTTCTAGGATTTCCCAGAAAATTAATATTTATTTTATAAAATTGGCTCACCTGTCAGCTTTGAGATTCCAAACAGAATCTAACAAGCACAATGAAAAAAATTACTGGCACCATGTTCTTCAATACACCATGCAGTCTAAATAATTTATTGTTTTTAATCACGTGATAAGGCAAAAATAGTGTTTCTATGTAATCAATGAAAATCCTTCATCGGGCTCTCAATTGTCATTGCTATTGTTATAGAGTGTCAACTGGGATGCTAAAGGATCTCCTTTTGAACAACAACCTATGAGCTGGCCCTACTATGTGGGACAAATGCTATCCCATGACTGATTAGAGAACATATTTAGATGGTATTGATATCTAATTCAGAATGGACAGAGTCTCCAGATAGGTTACATTTAACATCTAGAGGACTACAATATTTTGGAGTCGGATTAGATGAAAATTTCTTCAGAATAATATTGAAATATCAGTTCTTTGATTCTAAAGCTCTGATTTACTGGGTTTTTTTTTTTTTGTACTAGGAAGAAAGCTCCATTTCGCCTATATTACCTCAGCAAGGTCTCTAGAATCTGTGATTACCGGAAAGATGACTTTGTTATGGGGACCCTACGACACCTTTGCTTCTTGGCAAAGATTTTTCAGGTTCAAAACATATTAATTCGGGCCGAGCTTTGCACTTGGAGTTCTTCTAAAGGGTTTTTTATAGCAAATTTTTTACTGAACTACTCGTCGATAATTGCTAATCACTTGGAAAAACATTTTTTATACTATAATCATCACATCAAAGTTCTATTGCGATAGAAAAATATTAAAATAAATTGAAAGAAGCATCCACTGTACCTTGTACTTAAGTGTATGATTTCTATGTCTTTTGGCTTTTCTTATGTATGGAGATATGGGTTCTTTAGTCTACCATACAGTCATTGTTCTTGATATTATTTTATTTTATTTGTATGATTAACATACATACATATGTATGTAAGTATGTAATGACATTTAACTCGTTTATTTATAGTTAAACAATTTTATTTGTCATTTTTTTAATATTCTTCTTTCTACTACATACATAGGGTACATATCACTGAAGACATGTTGCATGCATGCAAGTGAGTCAATATTGGTTTTAAATAAAATACACAAAAAAAATACGTCTCTTTTTTTTTATTAAAATTGGTTATTGTATACTCAGCCCAATGACAACCAATTAAATTAAGTTAATAATAACTACTTGCAAAGAAAAAAAAAAGACAAAATGTAGCTACCTACAAGATTTTAAAATACAAACAAAAACAATGACAATGTCTGGCAAATGAGTATTGGTGTCAGTATGTACTTACGCATAATTAGAAAGGATTTTGAAGAAGAAGAAGAAATCACAATTAACTAAAATGTATAAAGTTTATGACATGTTGCGTATGTGGATACAGTAGTCGCAATCTATCTATGATACTACTATCGGAAATTCGTAATAATAAATCGAGTTCCATTTAAAAATGAATAGCCATGCTTTATTCGCTATTCGTACTTACTTAGCACCGATAAATATATGGCAACAACAACAACAAAGATGTTAGATTTAGCGCATATAACTACAGACTCTAAATACACTTAGCATGTTCGCTAAATTCAGTACTACCCATTACTATTATTTTTTCTAAAGGGTGATTTTTTAAGAACCTTCGGATTTGATTTAAAAAAAAAACACATAAAATTTAGAGAAATGTATGAAATCTTTATTTGAGTCGATAGAACGATCTATATAATTCAATGTTTAAAGTATAGGAATAGCAAGGCATACTCTCTCAAACATATCGGAGTGAATAAATGAATAAATTCTTCAATATTGACTTCCAGTGCGTCAACCGTTGCGTTGCCCCACAAAAAATAGTCTAAAGGCGTTAACTCGCACAATCTAGGCGGCAGATTGACTGGCCCCAAACGTGAAATAAAGTGTTTACCGAACTCGCCTCTCAATTGGGCCCGTGTTTCGCGTGCTGTGTGGCATGTGTCACCGTCTTCTTGAAACCACATGTCAGCCAAGTTCAACTCTTCCATTTTAGGCAAAAAAAGCGCTCGCCATTCACAATAACGTTCCTGCTTTCGTTGTCTTTGAAAAAGACGATGAAGGCAGGATGCATTGGCAGTTCTTGCAATGCTTCTGGCTGCTCTTCACACCAAATACGGCAATTTGGATTGTTCACATATCCATTCAACCGGAAATGAACTTCGTCGCTGAACACAATTTTCCGATAAAAAAATAGACTTTGCCAGCGACCATTCACTGAAAGTTAGCCCTTGTGTTAGGTCGTGTGGCTTCAATTCTTGAACCAGCTGTATTTTAAAAGGTTTTACATCCAAATACTTCTCCAAAAATTATCTCTAGATCTCTTTAGTAGATCCCACATTTAATTTCATAATCTATATAAAATACAAAATTGCATTAAACTACTTTTATGGATTCCCCATTACAATAAGCATTTACGAAATGTATTTATACATGTATTACTGTTTTATATTCGTATGTATGCAAAAAAGTAAATAAATTATTTCCAAATATTAAATGAAAATTCAACAACAACAACAAAAAATGTAATAAAACATAAGAAATATATAAATATTACATTTCGAGCCATGAAGATATAGTATATTTATGATTACTCAGAAGGTCAATTTAGTACATGAAGAGAAAAAAAAAGTAAATCGTGAGAAAAGCTTCGCTTAAATAATTAACTAGTGCATGGTTCTGTGTTACAAACTGGACACCAACGTAGGTAGCTACTACATATGTGACATTTTTTGTGATTTCTTTTTGTCGGTGCTTCTTGGTTTTGGATTTATGAGGTTGATGAGTACACCTACCGTGTAATTTTTTATCATAAAATATATAAAGAATATGTAAATGAGAAATTTACTAGGTTACAAAAATTAGTCTAAACAATTAAATAACAAATAAAATAAATAAAAAAAAGACCAAATTTATATGTATATTATTGTACATACATACATAACATGCATATGTATGAATGCGTATATATATTAACTTAATTAAAATATTTATATGAGAAAATACACGAGAGGAAAATGAACTCTACCAGTAGCAATGCCTAACAGTCGCACCAACAACAACAATAACAAATATAGTAGTAATTGTAGTATGGTGCAACTACACTACTGCTTATATACTTAAAAACAAAATAAACAAAAAGAAACAACAACAACAACAACAATGATGACAACAAAACCAGCATAAGGCCAGAATAAGGTCAATCAAGCACAACAAACGGAAGAGTTCAGTGGTATCAGAAAATAAAACTCCTTAACAGAAGAGATGAACATATTCGTAAATCGAGATGTACGATACTCAAAGAGAGAAAACAAATGGTGAGAGCAATATGAATTATGTTACTTTACATATTTGTGTGTGAGAATAGTACAAATGAATATTAAACAGAGTATTTTGTACAAAAATTTTTAATGATTTATGATAAAGCTGAACTTCGTATTTAATTCACAAAAAGCAATATCATTTCTCTCACCAATATTATAATATTGGCAGTTATTTTTTCAGCTGCACTCTCTTGCATTTATGCTCATTTCTGTTAAAAATGCATTCTCATGTTATTTATTATATAGGTATCTACTATATGGACTGAATTAAAGGGTTTTCCAATAGGGAGGATATGTGTTTTAAATGCCATGGCGACGATTTGCGATCATGTAGAGCTGTCATTTAATGATATTTGAGTTTATAGTGTATTTCTGCAATTCCATCATTGTGAAATAACACTCTTTTACAACGCCTGGAAATAATCCGAAAGTTTTTTTTTTATAAAGAAAAACCCCATTATAAAAAAACGATTATCTCCGATGGACCAGAGTAGTCACATTTCTGCCCTCGTGATGTTAGTACAAGCCTTTTGAATGATTTCTACGAAAAGCTCTCCTCCCATCAACAAGTATATTTCTTTCGAAAATGTAAAATGAAAAATGGCCAAATTAGACATCTAGCTTGAACAGTTTTCGGTCTAAATGCGATCCAAAAAGAAAGCGATGCACCAAACCCTTAAAAATGTCAATATTGAATTTTACATTAACGCTTTGACTCGGTGGTAGAAGCTCATTGTCGAAAATGAGCTTCGAGATTTTTTCACACTCTACACTTTGGAGCTTCGTTTCTAGATCATATTGAAAACACCATGTTTCATCTATAGAATCGTTTTATATACCAAAAAGAAAAGGTTTCGATATGATAGCTGTAATTGTCGATCGTGTTTGGAATTGCTTAATATCTTAACATCACAAAATTGACTACAGTCTGAAACTTAAAGAAAATGTTTTGTTGTCTAATTATCAGATCTGTGGGTGCCGTAGCTTAGTGGTTAGTGCGTTGACCTTCTGATCTGTAGGTCGTGAGTTCAATCCCCGGTTGAAGCATAACAAAATTTAATATCAAAAATTTTTCTTTTGAACGGTACCTACATGACGGCAAGAATTAGCAATTTTTTCCGCAGTAACAATCTGTCAAAAAATGCTTCTTATAAGAGCTCTGTAACAAAAGTAAGTTAAAGTGATGTCACAAGGGTTCTGCCGTTCGGAACCAGCTAATCCCTTCTAATGCAGTCTACATTTAACACCCACAACAGTATTGGAATAGAATCTCGGTGGTATCACAATGGGCCTTTAACCTAACCTATCGGATCATGAATCTAATGTCTAAAACACTACGAAAAAAAATTAGTTTTCCTTCAAATTGAATGAAATATTCGGCTAGTTTAAGGTTAATAAATAATTTACTCTTTTAACTGCCACTCGTAACGCTCTCTTAATAGTAGTAATATAAAGTTAGCATGCTAATGTTATCGTATACCTGATGTGAGCGTATTGAGCATGTATAATGTGTATGTTAACATTGTGTTAGCCAACCATAACTGTTAATGTTGTTTGGTTGTTGACTTGGTAACTTCATGTTTTGGCCATACAATTTTAGTTTTAACTGAAACGCTCGCCTGTAAGCAAGTTGCTAACGTTGTCGCTTTTATTCTTCGTGCTTAAATATTTAATCAATCGGTTACGTTTATGTGTGTGTACGGTTTTGTTTTTAACCTTTTTTCAAAAAAAAAAATAATAACAAAATATTAATAATAATAGGAGAAAAGAGGTGGGTGAGAGAAGAGTAAAGAAAAAAATAAAGAAGCAATACAAATAAAGTGAAAAACGATAAACGCACACGAAACGACACAATCGGAAGTTCTTAATCGTCTTCGTCACCATCATTACCGTGATCAGAGCATCAACGAGAAAAGTAATAATACAATTTATAATTATCAATGTACGAGTACCTGTACTCGTATTCTATTTTTCTTTTTTTTTTTAATTTTTTTTTTTTATTATTTATTTTGCTTGCTTTTATCAACTGGCGCATGTAACATAGAATAAATACGAGTAGAGGAATAAACATACTGAGTAGAATTATTAATTGTTAGCATATGTGCATATGTATGTGTAGTATTTGTTTGTGTGTATGTGCATGTTAAGTGAATTTCAAGTTAATACGGATATACTTGTTATACGTTCTGAACGTGACTAAGGTTGTTATTATGATGTATGTATGTACATATACATATATTGTTGTCAAGAAGAGTTCATCACTAAAAATACGAATCAACAAAAAAGAAACGTTGTAGTTCAAATTAAACACAAAAAACAACATTTTTGTATATGCAAACTGGCAGCAAAATGCAAATAAAAATCAATAAAAGATACAAAAAATGATATAAAGTGCATGCAGACAAGACATTTGAGAAAGAAATTGTTTTGTCAATATTTTAGTTTTTTTTTTGCGTGTCTCTGTGTGTGTATGCAGGTAGTTAATAACATCAAATATAATTTTGTTTAATAATAACAACAGAAATTACTAAACGTGAGCTTAAAGTATACAAGTTTGCTAAAGCACTTGGCAAATCGTCATCATCGTCATCATCGTATCATCATCATCATCATCATCGTCATCGTCGTCATAAAGTTTTGTGTACTGTAGCAAAGTGGCGTTACACTTAAAGCAACAAAGCGTGAACGTGTATGTGCAACAACAACAACAACAACAACAATTACAAACATAAAATCAGCTCCAACACATTGTAAAATGTTTTCCATAAAAAAAAAGAAAAACGCCAAAACATAAAGATTAGGAAAAAAAAAAATAATAAATTTCGAAATAAAAAAAATAATTCATCTCTTCTGTCATATTGTTGTTTTCGTTTCTTGCTTAAGTTATATACATATACTCGTATCGTATATTTATTTATTTAAAAATTAACGGTTTTGCAAAGCGTGTTTTTTTTATATAGAAAACACACATTCATACACGAATCCATATATAAATAACTATCAAGTACACTATCACGACTATGAAAATTCCATCAGTTTGCTCTACTAACGGTGGTGTAGCATCGTAACCAGAAGGTGAAGAAAATAAGCAGCAACAACAACAACAACAACAACAATAGCATACAAATTCGGGTGTCAGTGTATATTATGATTGCAATGTAGAGCCACCATTTACAGTAGACTCACATAATAATGCCTTTAGTGTGCAAAACGTAATCATATTTTTTTTTGCAAAAGAAACTAATTTTGCAATATATTTTTTTTTCAATTGATTATTTGAACAATACTCTCTTAGTGGTTTTCTAGTACTTTCTACTGCAGTCTGTGCGGAAAGACTATAAAAAGATTTTGATAAAATGGATTTTGTTGCGCATAACTTTGAATATTATTATAAGACGCCCATATCTCGCTATACGAACGCTCGATATACGGTATAAATATCTTCCGAAAAGGTTGGTCTCAAAATGAAAAGCCATATGCTGCGGGTCGTACAACTAAACATTCTAAATCGTAAATAGAAAAAGAGCTTTAATTGAATAATGCTAATATAGATAAATGTCATTTAAAGAATCACCTTATAGCGCGGAATGGATGTATTGCACTTTTTTATTTAAGTTCCACAATATTTCAATATACGGTCCACAATATTTCATTAAATGGTCCAATTGTTGTGCTGTTAGATCGGTGTACTGTGTATATGTCGTTTTACAGCCAACTTTTTAAGAAACATATCTTGGCCGTATAGTGAGGTACGATTTATTATTAAATGAAGTAAGTGGGTGCCGTAGCTCAGTGGTTAGTGTGTTGGCCTTCTGAACTGTAGGTCGTGGGTTCAATTCCCGGCTGAAGCGTAACGAATTTAATATCGAAACGATTTTTCTTTCGAACGTCACAATAGTTCTCCCGTTTGGAACCGGCTAAAAAAGTAGTTCCGTTCTAATACTGTTCAAAATTTAAGACGCACAATAGTAATGGACGAGAAGCTCGGCCAAAGAGACCTTCGTGGCTTATAAGTGCCACATATTTATTTATTATTATTTTTTTTAATGAAGTAAGTGACTTGATAGTGGATTTTAATTTTTAAATAAAAACATTTTAGCATTTTAGAAACATTCTGAACCCAATTTCGTGTTATTATCGATCAATTTTAATTTTAATTTTTAATTTTATATCATCATGTGCTTAGCATTCCCGTTAGTCTACTGTATATACTTAGCTCAATGCATTCTGCAATTAACTTCCTATATACAATTAAAGGTAAAACCCCCCACAACAACAAAAATGAAATAAATAAAAAAATTGTTTAATAAAATAAAATACGAGACCAATTATGAAATATATGTGTATGTGAGTGCCGTTTTTCTTTTCTCTGATGAAATATAATAAATATACTCTATTAACTCTATTATTAATGTGGAGGGTTAAATAGTGCAAATCATAATCAAGATGTAGTTTTTCATTTATGTGTGCGCGACTTTTTTTTTCATTTACCAGAAGTAATAACAGTAAAAAACAAAAGCAACAACTATCATAAATAATAAAGTTAAACACTCAAGTAAATGAAAATTAAAAAGAAAAAATTTAAAAAAAAACAAAAAAATGAAAAGAAGAAATTGAAAATAAATTATAACTAAAACTTTAAAGACTTCCACCACCTACACAAACAAATATACATCTACAAACACACACACACACACACACTATAAGTCGTGCTTTAACAGAATATTTGTTCGTATATATATATTATACTTAGATACTAACCGTTTTTTTTTTTTTTTCATTTTCCTCCATTCTCTACGTGACCAGTATTAACCCTTCATTTTCATTTTGCATTGCATTGCAAGCAAAAAATATAGATGAGAGAAAAAAAAAAAAGAAAAACGAAAATATGAATGACTTACATGTATCATATTACGTGCTTTTAGGGAAACCGAAAAACACAAGCATTGAATATACCAATATTAGTGCGGGTCAAATGTTATGTCCACTATATATGAAGCCAATTTTAATAAATAAATATCGCTATTTATTTGAAAAAAAATGTTCTTTTTTTGTGTTATTAATTTGACCCACCCTAATACTACTACATAATACGTATGCACATAAGTACGTAAAAGTGCATTTGCCCTCCAATGCTTGCATGCATATATGATACATACTCATACGTATGATATTTCCTTCTACTGTATCTTCTATGTTGCCACATATTTACATATTCATAGCTTGCTTTATATTTTTTTTTTTTGTTTTTTATGTAATTTGTCAATAACCTTTTGAAATGGAAAATCAAATATTTTGTCATTTTTATTTTATATAATTTATTGTACCGCCATAAAAAATCAATCGTAAATTGAACTCGAATTCGAAAATATTCCGTACAATATTTTACATTGAAATTGATTTTCAATTTTAAAGAATGTTTATGAATTTTTTAGTAACTTCATGTTCCAAATCAAGTGCTCTGGAGTGTACATACACATACATTTGCTTATGTTTACATTTGGAAAATGTTTATTAAATTTGCTTGAATATTTACTGGCTTCTTTTAATAATACAATTTTTTGGGAAAACTAAATTTACATAAATGCTTATTTTCATATGTAAAAAATATATCATTTTATAATATCTAATATTTAATTTCGAAACAGGTGACGGCTTATACCACAAAATTCAGCTAAAAATAAAAACAACATCTTCTTCATCATATATAATCGATTATATGTAATTAATTAAGAAGAATAAATAATAAATAATAAAAAAAAAAAATAATAAATAAAAATAATAATAAATACAAAATATATATAAAGCAAAAAAAGCAATAGCCATCATGATCCTATTAAAAGGAACATTTCAAAAGCGTTTAACAATTATGATTCATCATTATTTGTATAATAATATATAATTCATACAACAAAACCATTACATGTATGTCATTTGGTAATTACATGCAAATACATGTAAATACGAATTATCAAAATATATACGTATACCTACAATACTAAACTATTCGTCGTCATTCGCATATTATAATAATTATTTTAACTAACTGCAACTATAACACAATCAACAACAAACAATATCCACAGCGTCTATAATAATAATAATAATAAATAATAATAATAATATCAACGAAATATTGTTTATATAAATCATGCATAAATCGAAATTACATCCAAACAAATATATGGAACGTGATCGTGATGATCCATATGGTAGTAATCAATATCAATATCAATATTCACATAATTCACATCCACATCACTTAATAAATCATCATCATCATCATCATCAACATCATTTAGATCAGTCTAGTAGTTTAATGAAAAACAATATTAATACAACAACAACAAAAACAGCAGCAGCATCATCAATCGGAACAACCGGGCTAACATCAAAAACGGCAAGTGCAACAACAACGATCGGTTCAATTGATTTAGAAGATTATATCACTGCAATGGAGGCACGTGCAACAGCTATTGATCGTACACCCGAAGCGGATGTTTGGGCACAATTACAACAAAAAGAATCGGATATCTTATTGGCAGCTGAGCTCGGCAAAGCATTGTTGGAGAAAAATGAAGAGCTAGTAAAGCAGCAAGAGAAACTCATTGAGGATTATTCCAGTAAAATTGAGGTAAGTTTGCAACAATTCAAATTTTTATATGTTAAATATACATTTCTTCAGAAAGTTATATACCAAAAAAAAACTTTTAAATTAGATGCTTTTTCGAAATCTCGCAAATTAATTTTGAATTGAGTTGGAAAAAGTGTAGGGGATATCACATCATGTAGGTGGCCAATTCCGCCATGGTTTCTCGGGTCTTTTCACGATGAAATGTCAAACAATACTGTACAAAAATACAATGACAGTTTAACAGTGTGACAGCTTGATCTGTCATATAATTCTTATTAGAAAAAAAAAGTGTACCTTTAAATGAAAATACAATGGCAATTTGACAGCTTGAACTGTCATATAATTTCTACTAGAAAAAAAAGTGTACCTTTAAATTAAAATGAAAGGGAATATCACATAATCTAGGAGGCCAACAACGCCATTGTTTCTCGGGTCTTTTCACGATGAAATGTCAAACAATACTGTACAAAAATACAATGACAGTTTAACAGTGTGACAGCTTGATCTGTCATATAATTCTTATTAGAAAAAAAAGTGTACCTTTAAATGAAAATGAACGTCTTACAAGTTGTCGTTTTATATTATTTATGCTTGCCTAAGAATTCCTTATTTTTAAACGATTTTAAATATTTGTCAGCTTGTGTTTTTTAATAAACAAGAACTGTCTCTCTCTGCCTTCTCTCGGTTTCGATTCTAAACTACTTCATAGAAATGTATTATATTCATAATTCATAAAATGATAATACTCGCAATAATATGGCATTTAATTCAAATTAGTCATCACCTTAATTTAAAATAATGCTACAAAAACCCACAAACCAACAAAAAAACACAAACACACACATAAAATGTATCCTTCAACAAATATGATGCCGTACGTGCGCTTAGTTCATTGTATTCGTTCATTTTAAGTGTCACAAAAAACCTTTGTTGACTTCATCTACAAAATATATGGTGTACAATATTATTAACCTTGTTTTGAGTTTTGAGAGAATTTTACATTGATTTCTATACAACATTTCCGTGCCATTGTTTTTGGTTTTTAGTGTGCGAATATAAAAAAAAAATGATTTTCATTTGAGGCTTAAAATAAAAAAATGACAAAAATCATGCAAATTACTATTTATTATAGTTTTGATATATATTTGAGAGTATATAGACTGTAAAAAATTAGGTTTTAGAAAATTCTTTGTAACGTTTGTTGGATTTAAAATGGCATCAATTAAATAGCAACGACAATTATGATTACAAAAATTCGAATGACAAGCTTTTTGCTATAAATTTACACTTTGATTATGTATTTAGCTTCTTTATAATTTGAAGATATCCAAAAATAAGATCTTTGAATAGTCATAGCATGTAAAACTTACGAAAGTTACTTTTTCATTGCTTTACTCAATGAAACATCTATCAGTCAATTCACTAATATCGCTTACATGTTGCGACAAAATACTGCGCACATGCCAATAGGGTTAAAATATTTATTAGTCGTCCTTCATAGTTATTTGACATAGTTCGTGTTGTTGTGGCTTCTCCATTTCACTTTTCTTTCTGTTTTTACGTTGTACTTACTGAATTCAAAGCCATATACTATGATACAAAATACTTTCTCTGAAAAAATAAAACGATAATTCCAACACGACATCATGAAGTCATGTGAACAGTTTGTTGGAAATATTATTTTTTACATATAAGTAGCTTACATATTGTATATGAAATGCGCCATATTAACTCACTGACCAACCAACAAATAATTTGATAATGATTAACTTGATTAGAATACCGACCAGTGAATGGATATGAGCTAATAGGTACACTATATACAAATACATATGAAATTATAACCAAAAAAAATGTAGGTACTATTAATACACTAGAAACTAATGCGCAAATAACCACCATGTCCATGACACTCCTTGAACTAAAGTCAGCAGAATGAAATAAAAACAATTGTTTTGTATTTATGTAGTAAAAAAGAAAAAAATATATATATATAAAATATTGTCTTTTCAATTGGTCTCCATATTATTGTCAACACTATTATGAATTGAATGAGTTCCCATGAAAATATAGTTAACACTATGATGCATATAAGCATTAGTGTTGGTGTGGTAGTGATAGCAATAGTAGTAGTGCAGTGAATAAAACAACAACAATAACAATAACATAAAAGTATGTACATAGAGGACAACTAAAAAAAAAACTGATAAAAATGTTAAATAGAAAAGTTCAAGGTCAACCTTATTACATATACATATGAATAAACTTGGAAAAAAACCATTACTCCGTAACTACCATTAAGGTCTACCTTAGTTGAATGTACTTATAGTATAACACCAACAACACAATGATAATGATAACATTTTAGTATCCACATATTTCACAAACCATATGTGAATACCACTCGTTGTGGACGTCAGTGTCTTTCCAATGAGCGATAACTGACTTTATTGTCTTGTTTTCATTATATAGACGTACAATTTGTATATATGTGAATGTATATAGTAACTCCACAATATTGACTTGTGGAAAATACATAATTTTTTTTTTTTTCATTTAAATATAATTCTACATTTGTAACGCCAATTACAATTAGTTTCCTGGAACAATAAAAATTAAAGATGGCAAAGTAATATGGAAACTCGAACATATGTTCTTGCATAAGTATGTGCTATATGTAATTAGCAGGGAAGGCCAAAACATTAAATAAGCTTTGTTGTTTTTAATTTCGAATCGAATAAACTTTAATATTTTCATTTGATTTTCTTAGGCTTATGCTTTATATAGCGCCAAAGCAAAAATACAAGAGATCACACCAAGTCGTATCTTCTTGATTGTCGTCTTGATTTTCGTAATACAGCTAAGTCTAAGCCTAAGTCTTTCCATAATGATATATTCAATAAAATTGAACAAAAATACCATTACAATTTGACAATTTGACATTGGAAAAATAAATCAGAAATCAGCCTTTATTGTAAATATGGAAGTAACGTCAATGCTTCCAACTACACGTAAATATTAAAAATTATTGAGCTGCCAGATATTTTTTTCAAATACCAACTGTTTTTTTTTTATGAAAAATATGAACAAAATATTCATGATTTCAAATATTCAGTTATAAAATTTCAACATTTTCAACAGCAGAAAATATGTAAAATTGCTCTAAAAATATTCCATTGCATATTTAGGTCTCCTCTGGTTTTAAGTGTAGCATGTTATTACTACCAGCAGTTACATTAGTCAACAGAGAGATTTGGAAATTAAAATAGAGTCAAATTACGAATATGTATTCAATAAGAATTTTTTCTTATGTTCCACCAGATCCAGATAGAATTGATCAGTAAGCTAATTTAATTCGTAATGACGACAGTATGAACATTACAATTAAATTTCCTTAATTTCAAAAATGACGAATGTTTAATATTCTCATAATTTCAACTATTTTGGATAGCACTGAGTGTGATATTATTTAAAAAAATTATTCATTTAGTTAAATAAACTTCAAGTATGATATTAGATCAACTATTCAACACCCTTAAGTAGTGTAAATACACTTTAAGAGAGAAATTGCTTCCAATTAAATTTTCAACGCAATTTTCAACTGAAATATTTTTGAAATTTTATTATTATTATTATGCTGTGGTAGCAATACGAAAGCTAAATGTAATCATTTTATGATTATTTTCAATAAGAACAAAATCAATATCATACACTGGTGTTATTATTTTTCTTAAATTTGTTAGATAGTGTATATTATTACGATAGTGGTGATAATTTTCATTACAAAACAAGAATTCTACAATAAATACGAGTAGTACACATGCGACATTCTATCATACTATTTATTGTTACTTACTAATGCTACTAATACTACTACTACTAGTATGTACAATATTACCACTTGTACTAACAACGAAGCACATACATATTATTTATATACGTATTACAATATAGTTTGTCAATAAATAAGCATTTTATTGAAAATATACATACGCATAAATGTCGTATATGCAAAAACAAACAGAAAACAGTTAGAGTGAAAAGTGGGCGATGATATAGAAATGCATATGAAAAGTGTGAAAGTGTGGAAAATCTACGCTCCATATAGTAGTTTCTATCAATGTTTTTAAAAAATCAATATTTCCAAAAAAAAAAAAATATAATAAAACTACAACCACTAATCGACTACATATAGTATGCAAGCAAGATAATTATTTATATATTTTCATTATACATGTATTAGATGAATTCGTATTTTATATGCATGTATGTACTCGTATTATAGTGTAATATGATGATTGTGACATATGACATCTGTTGTTTACCGTTACATTATAATTGAGTTGAGTTGTGGTGGTAGTTGTTGTTGTTGTTGTTGTTGTGACTGTTACTATTTCTGTTAAATATTAATACAGTAGATAATGTTTGTAGCGACACGTGGATGTGACGATATTAGGGTTGCATTTTTAAAAAGCTATACTCTCCCACACCTGTTTATTTTTTCTCTTTTATTCTTTACTTTTCTCAATTTACATACATACATACGTGCACATATTTTTATTGTGGCGATGTTGTCAATATTGTCAATGCGATACTGAGTTGCAACGACAATGATTGTGATGGCGAGTGTTTGTGATCTGCTGATGTGTAGTATGTACAATGGTTGGTATGTATTAATGCATATGTCATATTTCTACAGAGCAATTTATTAAATGTTGCATAAATATTTAAGTTTTATTGACGCCAGTACTGCAGAGAAAAGGTCACATGCATAACGAATAGATTTTATTTGTGCACTGACGGAATGGTTTAACTCAAAAAGCAGAGGGAAACAATTTTTTTATTTTTTTCATTTTTTGATCTTCACAAGTGTCAATTTGATTTAAGCTACATACTTAATATGAATTTGTGGATATTGTAATTAAACATTTATGAGTCCTATTAAAGATTCTAAGGGAAAGAACTATAATTTTTATAATTCGAGCTTAGTCAGTTTTTAATTATGCTTGGGCACTTCATTAAAAACAGCTGTATGTTTAAAATAGGCAATATATGATTAATAAAATACTGCCTAAGAAGAAAAATGGGACTAACCTATATAAAATCTGCAGAGACGAAAGGGGACTCTCTCTTTCCTTAGTTTGAATATAAAAAGCACTTGAACAGAGCGCTCAAAATCCTCAGTGGGGCCCTGACTATAATTACAATTAAATTATATCGATTTTACTACAATTTTAACTCAATTAAGATTTTATTGTATGGATACTAAGCTATTTTATTTCAATTATTTCTAATATTGTTACCAAATTGTATTTTGATTAAAATTTTTTTTAGTAACTTTATCTCTATTTACTTGAAACACTATATATTGCATAGAATTTCACCACTCTTGAAATTAAGCACCTTTGAAAGCATTTTTTGTATTGTAAATATTAACAATTTATTGTTTATTTACAAATTTGATAATGAAAATAGTAAGGGTCTTTGTAATAAAATTGATATAATAAAATTATCATTTTCTTTTATTTTTGTATAATTTTTTTGTATTATTTGCATTTCATTAGCAAATATGTTTACTTATTATTATACGAATTTTCCATCAACTCTCACTTTTATTGATTAAATATTGTTTATTTATTTTTATTGAATTTTTCTTTATTATACATTTAATTTAATTCGATGCGGTTTATTCTTTATTTGTTTGTATGTTTGTAGAGGCATTATGCGTAAACGTTTTTTTGTTTTGTTTGCGAAATTAATGTGATTAAAGTTTAAAAAAAAAAAAAAAAAACATTATATTGTTTGAAAATATCATCAGAAAGTTGTTAAACATTATTAATATATTAAATAAAAAGTTTAATTTGATGCATTTAACATTTTTATGAATAAAATTTGTCAATATAGCTGATTATACACATAGATCATAGATGATTAATCTATTAAAATATTGACAACTAATTTTTTTTTTTTTAATAAAATTATATTCTATAAAAATTCGTTGATATTTATGATTTGTATAACCTTTAAAATACCTCTGGCGAGCATTAAATGTGTTGGAATTTATTTTATAGCATTTTTTCGTCTATGAAATTGATAAAATATAGCCTAAAAGCACGTATCAAGTCAAATGCGATACGAATTTCTCACAAATGTTCATCAAGAATAATCGCAAAACACAAAAAACACAAAATCTTCATACTCCCACATCGCCATTATCAACTACATGTCATACTATATTATACATATGTCATATCTTTGCAGTGAACCATTTCAATTAACTTAAACATTTTTACTAATGAGAGAGGTAAAGTGCTAGAAGATATTCGTTTTCTTCTTCTTCTTCTTTCCATTTCATCAACCTAATGGAAATGTTTAGTGTAAGCAAAAACAAAACCAAAAAAAATTTGAAATGTCTATAATATATATTTTTTGCGGGTCACATTTAACATTTCTTTCTCTATATATCTCTCTCTCTCTCCCTATCTCTCTTTCTCATAATGTGTTGAATTATTTTTAGACATTATTAATTTGTTGTTTGCAAAATGGGTTTGTTTCACAATTAATGCGAATTTTACCTTGAGATTAACATATATTTTTTTTTGTTGGCTCCATACCCATTTCATAGGACATTTATCTTCTTCTTGTATATACGAGTGTGGTCCCAGAACTACCCGACCTGACATAGTGAAAAGTGGCAACCTTATAAAACATATGTTTTAAGTTTCAAAGCGTCACGTAGTCTAGTTTTTTTTTGGAGCCATCGAAAGTTAATTTGTAAATATGGAAAAACTTGGTCACCGTTATGTAATTCAATCTTTCATTTGAAAGGTCTCAGTCCAACGAATATTAAAGACTAGTCTAGTATGGTCGTTTACGACCATAAAATATTGGGTGGCAGAGTTTAAACGAGGTCCGACGAGCTGCCAAGACGAGCACCCTAGTGGTCGACCACCTGAGGTGGCCACGTCAGAAATGGTTAAGAAAATCCACAAAATTGTATTGGATGATCGCCGGCTGAAGGTGCTTGAGCAAGGTGAAATAACAGACATTTCAAAAAGTTCTATACATCGTATATTGACCGAAAATTTGGATATGAAAAAGCTGTGTGCAAGATAGGTGCCGCATTTGCTCGCAATAGAACTAAACCAAAGTCGTGAAGATGTGCCTATAGAGTGTTTGGCGTTGTTTCACAGTAATAATGCCGAGTTTTTGCATCGATTCGTAACCATGGATGAGGCACTTCACATCTGAGACAAAGGAGAGTGTGCAAAGAAGGCGAAGACAGTTCCATCTGCAGGCAAGGTTATGGCATCTATTTTTTGGGATGCACGTGGGATAATTTTTATTGATTATCTTTAAAAAGGAAAAACAATCAACGGCGAGTATTATGCTAATTTGTGGCAGCGTTTAAGTGATGAAATTAAAGAAGGAAGGCCGCATTTGGCGAAAAAGAAAGTGTTGTTTCATCAAGACAATGCTCCAGTTCACACAACCGCTTCAGCGCGTACCTTACTCGCCAGATGTAGCTCCTTCGGATTATTTTCTATTTCCAATTTTGAAAAATGGCTTGGTGGTAGAAGATGGAGTCTGCGGTAGATGGTTATTTTAATGAGCTAGACAGTTTATACTATAAACAGGGTGTCGAAGCTATAGAATATCGCTGGAAAAAATGTATAGAGCTAAAAGGAGATTATGTTGAGAAATAAAGAAAGATTTTCCCAAATTTGTTGTGTTTTCTTTATTAGGTCGGGTAGTTCTGGGACCGCACTCGTATAAACATGGAAAATATATAGTAACTCGTACCTCACATGTTTCTTTAGAGGCCGAATTCACGGTCAATGGTTAGACCATTGGTTAACTAAAGAGTTGACTAAAGTTTAAGTAATGAATTAATGCTTTATATTCACGGTATTTTATTCAAGTAAGTTATTGTATAAAAGAAAAATATGGCAGCACTTTGAAATCTGCGCTTGGAAAGACTGAGATTGCTATTTGATTCAAGATCTCTAGACTTATCAACACCAAACACATATACATAAACGTTTTATTGTAAACTTTTGAATTTCATTCAGACAAATCTTTGCTTTAAGCAGCTGCACAAGCATCATTAGATCAATGTACAATTTGACCAAGCTTAGTTTCTCTATTTCAATGAATTTGGTGTTGGTTTTTGCTAATTAATTTCATTTCATTCAACCTTTTTGTGATTTTGTTGCTTTTCATTTCTTTTTCGTTTAACCAAGAATGGCAAGAACTGCTTTTACTACGAGAGTGTATTACCAATATTGTTTCTTTTCTCTTTTCTTTGCTATATTTTTGCATTGTTGACTGTTGTTGAGTGACCACAAAAATATCAACTGACGTAAGTTCCCACATTAAGCGCATGAGAATGAGTAAGCGAGTGAGCTGTAGGAAATGATGACAGTTTATTATTGTCGTAGGCGTTGTTAATGGTAATACGAATATTGTGATGAAATGTTTGAAGGTGGCAAACAATAATGAAGGCTTACACATGGGTGTAGGATATTTGATACATATTGTACGTCGTCGTTCAGACACCTTTATTCGCATGGTGGTAAATCGTATTTATTCCATTTTAACCTCATATTTGTTTTTATATATTCTTTTGTACTTACTAGGAAATTGAATAAAAAAAAAGGAGAGAAATTTCTATTTTTTTTCGATTTTTTATACATTTTTGTAATGTAATAAGTTAATGCTGAAATAGTTATTGGTCTAGCTTCTTAATATGCTTCTATAATACTGTGAAATATGTATTACTTGTGAATGTTTTATTGCCGCACTACTGGTATGTCAACTTTCTACATGCTGTCATACAATGCCAAAAGTTCTTGATATTGCAAGTTTGTTTTATACGTAGTTTATAATCAAATAGTATGACTATATTTTTTTTCATATTTTTCGTATTTGGTATATACCATCTAACGCTATGAAGACATATATACTATTTAAAATGCTTCTAATGAAAAAAAGGGGGAAAAAAACCAGCAGCACACAAAGAAACTTGTTTTCAAAAAAAAAAACTACCAACGCTCCCAAAGCATTGTCTTCATTGACACCGACCTGTCTCTTGTTCGCCTCTTGTTTACTATTTCTCTTGTGCTGCTTCTCAACGCGTAGTGTGACCAGGTTGACCGTTTTGAACCACATACTAGTCATACCTGGTGACTGTACATGGGTTGGTGGCCGCTTGAGTGCCATTTCGAAGAATGGACAAATAGCAAAACATGCCAGTTTGTTGCCAAATTGTGAATTGGTTAATCGACATAGATATTGCTCTTGGTAAGCACTTATGGTATGGTGTGGGTATGATGTGAATATGAAACAAGGCAAAAAAGGTGAACAAAAAAAAAATATAAATCAACCAACCTCATTAAAATGGAACACGTTTTGGCGTAACAATAAATTCAATACATGCCGCGATGGTAGATCGTTTGTATGTAGATGTCAAACAATAAATGCGAATTTGTTCTGGTTGTAGACATGACATTTTTTTACTGTTCGGTTCATTGCCTAATAAATGGTATAAAATGTTAACCAAAAAAACAAAGGTAATAATGAAAAATGTAAAAAAAAAATAAAAAACCTCAATTAAATAAAAACAGTTAAACATTATTTCATTTTCTCCTCTACTCTACTCGCGTCTATTTAGTTAGAAATTGCAAATTGCTTTTATTCAAGTTCGTACGTAATGTACTCGTACCTATGCGACACTGTACATTGAAATTGACATTTATATTTAAACAATTGTTTTGTACACTCGCTGCTTTAGAATAATAACAAATATTATTTTAAATACAATATATAACAAAAAAAAAAAAAATAGAACGGAAAGACATCCATTTTGCGTAGGTTTCCAACATATTAGGCACCTTTTTTTTTTATTAGTGCAAAACTCATATTGAATATTAGACCGACGGGTAATAAAATTATAATTCCTGCTTTTATATGAGAGTGGTTATAATCACTAAAACATCTATCGACCAGAGAATGACAACTCTTTTTTTTTAAGACAGCTTAAATGTAATTATTACACGAATGAAAAAATTAAAGCATAATACGGAATGAAAAACAAATTGCTGTTAAAAAGAAGAAGCAATTCTCCGAAATATTCTTGTAATGCCTTTGGTTCGAATGAAATTAATAGCTTCACACGTAGCATAAGTCAAATTGCTCACCAGATAAATTGATGATTACAAACGATCTCATTTAGACATAAATGATCAATGCGTTGGCGTATTTACGATGCACGCGCGTATGGTGAAAGCGTGAAATGCATAAGCCTGACGATTGACTGATTCCTACATAGTAAAGTAAAGTAAAGTTAATCCCAATGGCGGCTACTAACTATTATAATAGAAGCAAATATCTCATAATTTATGACCATACTTAATAAGTGCATTACCGTTAAGTTCATTATTAAAACATTAATAATAAGATATAAACAGACACTAACAGGCAATAAAAATGTGAGTTTTAGAAAGATCATAAAATCATAAAAATGGAATTGGCTAGAGTGTATATGAGGTAGAAAGAGATAAGAGAAGCGACAGAAAGAGAAATATTCAAAATTAAGATCATTTTTTATTTTGATTCTGCATATCGACAGATTTGTCTATGAGAAATATGTCAAATAAGGTCATTCTGTATTGAAGATGAGCTTAACCTTGACTATAACTACGAACCAATGCTGATTTTTGATGACCTAAACATACTATTTCATAAAAAAAAAGAACATTTAAAGGACAGTAAGGGACAGTAAGGGTTTTTATTGTATATATATTGAATTTTTTTATTACTTACATCAGACTTACCACATCTTTGACTTATCGTCCTTCATCTAAATAACCCCAAAGTTAAATCTACATAATATAAGAAGATTTGAAACATTAATATTGCAGAAAAAATTGTGAAATTAAATTTTATTTTACGAAAGCGTCTTTTTTTTTTTTTTTGTTGAATTATTGAAGACCTTTAATTTTAGAATTTATTAGCATTAAATATTTTTGTAAAAGAAACTACATGGCACATAAATAATGAATACATTAATAATTTTACAATAAATTCATACCTAATATGTAATATGATATATTTTTATAGATCATATTTAATGATCTTATTTTGTACACATATTTGTTTTAATTTTTTTTTTTTTGCTATATTCACCCACATTCGATTAATTTTATTCAGATTGTATATTAATCTTTCATTTATGTTAAATCGAATTATTATAAAAAAAAAACAAATACGGCTTAGATCTAATTTGAGTGTGATTCAGAAAGTCATTTGATAAACACCTACAAATGAGTGATTTTTTGTTTTTATTAATTTTTTAAAATTTCTTCAAACAAAAATTTCTAAAGTAATGTAAAAACTAAAAGCGAAAATTCATAGTTTTACTAATGGATTAATTAGTTAATCAGCATCAGATTAAACGTACAACGCTAATTTTGATATTTGTGTATTGAAGTTTTTCTCATAATTTTTGCACAATAAATTACAAAAACCAATGTGATTTTTTGGAAGTAACACTATATTGTAACACTGGGTTGTTAAGCTTTCTACAAATAATATTAAAATTAATCTTTTTCAATACTGAATTTCTTATATTTAGTTACATCGATATTAACGTCAAGTGTTTAATTAGCAAAGCCTGTATTCGATTTTAATAAAGCAAAAAAAAAAACAAATAATAATAATACATAAATAAATAAACAAGAATAAAACCAGATTAAATAAATAAAAGTAACGAATGAGGATTATAAAATGAAGTCATCGTTTTCTTCTTTTTTTTTTTTTTAAAGGAAATCAACAATCATTAAAAAATTGTTAAGTATTAGTAATTTGCATAGTAATAAATAAATAATATAAATAAATAATATAAATTAATAAATAAATTTAAAAAAAATAATAATAATAACGCTGAACAAAGAGAGAAATAATTTGCATATGATTATTAATTCTTTTTTTGAATACGCTTTTGTGAGCATCTCTTAAATTAACACTGTTTTTTTTTTCTCGTTATGATTTTTGATGCTTTGGTGAAAACCAGTTCTTCGTACAAACAACAAATGATGGCAAAAAATAAAACTGAATAACAATAATAAAATTAAATGTAGTAAAAATAAATAAAACGAGTTCACACCATGTTCACACATAACAACAACAACAAAAACAATAACAAAAAGGCAGGCAGCAACAAAATGTTGATTCATCATTTTGAAGTGATATATTTATTATTGAAGCGAAAAAAAAAAACAAATGGTAATACAAAAACTGAAATTAAAAGCGTACTTCATGTAGTTTTGAGCTAATTTTTGTTTCTCTTCATTGTGTATAACTTACAAATTAATCCGATAGTATGTGATGATTTCCAATTTAGCTATTTTGTATTGTTATGTATATACGTTCAATAAGTACAACCTACTTATAGACAATAGTTTTATAAGCATTTATTTATATTTGGAAATGATTATCGTTACTTTCAGATTTGCTCAAAAATGTTGCAAATATACTTGCCTTTTGTGTGGAAACACATTATTCAAAATGCAGTTGAATCGATCAAATATTGGCATTTTGAAATCGTATCATAGTATAGGAAAGCTACAATATACATATTCACTTTATTAGGGACTTGACTGTGACATTCGTTCATTTTCGGCAAGTATTTTCTTCGGTAATGATGCTTATTTCACGTTCGGCTGATACGAAAAGCAGCCGAACTTGCGTATTTGAGAAAATAAAGCTCCTCAAATTGTACAGAACATGCTTGACCCAAATAATGCTTGATGTGGAAGATCACCGGCTAAAGCATTGAAAACTGGACAGAACATTTTTGAAAATCGTAATAAAATCACTCCCTCGGGAAGCCAAATAGAATTCAATAGAATTATTATTTCTTTCAACTCTGAACAAAACTACTTTAAAATTATATTTAGGATATTTAAAATGGATCTATCTGAATAGATGATCGGCCTCAGCTTATTTTTGTTTGCATTGGTCAGCATTAGCTCGCTGGAGAAGATGATCATGATGAAAGCGTGGTGAAGCAGTTAAAATGGTGACCAAACCCCGAACTAACAATCAGAAAGGTTTTCCTGTTCATTTGACTGAAAAGAAATAACTAAATTTGAGCTTCTACCGTCAACAAATAGAACATTTGACGCTAGCGATTAATCAAAAAGAGTTTTGAGACTCGTCAAAGCCAACGGGAGCTTGTTTGGGATGTTTTCATTCATCAATCGATAAGTATCTTTTTTTATCATTTTAAAACATCCTTAGTGATAAAAATCTTGACATCGCCAATATGGATCAGAAAAGCACTTTCAAAATGCATTTCACATTTAAAATGGCATCGCGACTTCATTTAATATTGTCTGGTTTAGGTCAAATATACTTTTAAAATGACCAAAGTGGGTATGTGATATTTCAGAGAAAGAGTTGTAGTATTAAATTCGTGGTCTTCATTTATATTTTTGGAATTAATACTTTTTCAAAAACATTTGTTTTTAAACAAATCACAAATAAATGTCATACATAACAAACACACATAAGAATTGAACGAGTTATGCTAACATGGCATGAAAAAGTAAATTTTAAGCGAATATAAGTTTCTCCCCCACTTAATGTTTAACTTTTTTCATCATCTATTTATTATACACTCTATTAGCAAGTTTGAAGTGTTGTTTGCAAAGTTGTTTGTTTGGAAATAATCGCAATAAATTAACACCAAAAAGGAATCACAAATAAGAATTAGAGAAAATACAAATGACTTCCCCACATATCTACGCTGTCTAATATATGTTGTATGTACTTAGATGGTTATTTTTACAAATAAAATTAAATAAATAAATAAATAATTCATTTGATGGTATTAGTAAATTACCCAAAAGCTATGTATGTCTCTTCTGGTTACTCTTTTGCTGTTATTATTGAAAATGTGGCTTTTATGCAAATGTTTTCATTACTCATAGTATTTCAGCAATTAGCAATTACAATGATACATCTCTATAAACATGTATATACATTGTTTATATACAATGTATATATGATGGCCTTTTTAGATGCAACTCCAAACATATGCCGTACACTATTGTACCAAGCATGATGAAGTAACCTGAATAGTAAATGAACATTTGAAAATAAATTGAAAATAAAAATAAAAAATAAAAAAATATGAAATACAAGTACCTATATAAAATTGTATAAAAGTTTAGTACAAAAGAAAAATATAATAATGAAAATCAAATTGCATACAAACGAGTATACTATATGGTATACAATATGTACATACATATTATGAATCATAACACGTTCATTCAATTAACATTTTTTCTGTATTACTCGCCTGAAGTAAGTACGAGTAGTATGCTGAATTGTATGGTACCTATACAATATGCTGGTATGTAATGTACTTGTATATCTGTCCATCAGTTCATTTATTATTATTATGTACTTGTGTATTTACTTTACTCGGTTTTTTGTTTTTTTTTTTATTCATATATTAATCTTAATTTATATGCTACAACTAACAAACTGACTGGTTGGCTTATTCTTTTAGTGGTATTGGTAAACCTTGAAAATAACATTAACGACTTTAAATGATCTCTCGCTCTTTTTCATTCCATCTCACATTTTTTCCTTCTTTCTGCCTCTTTCAATCATTTCATATTGTATCATTTTGTCCAGATAACGTTAGCTTACTCATTTTAACACATTTTGAATAAGGAAAAAAACGTGTCTTTTACGCAAATAACAGCAATAATAAGCATATATAAGTAAATAAATTTAAAATAAATAAATAAAAAGCAAAATAAATTGAAATACGCAAAAGCATAGCAACAATTTAAAAAATATTTATTTCGGTTGGTTGATTGCTGGTACATATGTCTGGTTCAACTTGTTGCCGGTATGTAGGAATTGTTACATTCATATTGGGAGTTGTGTAAATTTTGCAAAATAATCATTTATAAAAATATTAAAATATTTATTTAAACATAAAGAAATTTTTTTAAATAAATTGATTAATTTATATCTACTTGCTAGCCATAAAATTTGTTACTGTCTTAAAATATTTTCTCCATCAGGTGCCCAAGCTTTCATTGTCAATTATGACTGTTTCATAACCATTTTGTATCGTTGATGATTGTGCCTGCGTACAGTGGGTGATAAAACCACCAGTTTAACCCAATAATTGCCTCATAGTTTCATTTCATTCATGGAATTCATCGTTCCATTGCGTCAAAGTTTTCAACTGGCAGCAACAGAAGTGAAGAAAAGGGTTGAATATCGTATATGTAATCGATTCAAATTGATGTAATGACGTTTTATTCGAAATTTTAGGCACTTTTAGAATATTGGGGCGAACTATTTTGATTTTTAATAAACTGTAAATAAAAATTTTAGCTAGTCTAAAATTAGCGTTCAATTTACTAAGTTCTTGTCAAAAACTCGAAATATTTCCATTTAGCCAAAAAACCGCAATTATCCTTTCAAAAGGTCTATTCTATTCTCATTTCCAGAATCGTAAACAAATGAGAATCGATTGAAAAAACTATTGTTTTTGAATGACGCATGTGATCTTTTCCGATTTTATTGAGTGCTAGTGTTCACTGTAATGCCGAAACCTTCAAAAAGTTGAAAGGTTATTATAACTAACATTTTTATTTTAAAATTATTGCATTTTAATATAATTACGAATCCATCATATTAAATATTTGACTTGCTAATGTAGGTATATTTATTCAATATTATACATAGAACACTCTAAAATAATTACATACCAGCATAAGCAAAAAATTGGCGTTTTTTTTTTTTTGTTCGACCAAAAACGCAAAAAAATACACAGAAATGCAACAAAATAATACAAAAAGCTTAAATCACATTTATTTTAGTTCAATCACTTTTTTCATAATGTTTTGCGTTTTCATTTGCTCTTGTCATGATTAAGATTACCCATTTACAATACTTTATTATTTATTATTGCTATTCTTTATTCATACGAAATGGGTTATTGGAAATTCCATTTTGATTTTGTTGATTCATGAAGCGCGATTTTGTCAATGTGCTTATATAAGAATATCAACCCTGAAGGTAAATAAATACACAGCGCCATGCCTCGAGGTAAATAAATGACAGTGACAGCAAATTTAATTCTTTCAGAAGGTATCGTAATATATGATGAAAAATTTTGACACTAGTATGCAAAATATATTCAAAATATTATTTCTTTAGAATCTGTAAATTAAAATTGAATGTATAATCTCATAGTTGGTTGCGTTGAAAAAGACGAGTGTAAATGCTTTTGAAATAATCATAAAAAGGATGAGATCATTTCTTATGTTTGCCTCATTTTGTCTGTTGGGAATATCTGTGAATTATAGACGATTGTACGTGTATGTGTATGTATGTTTATTATAAACTTATTATATATTTTGCCAGGTCATTTAACTACCTGTAGTCAATGTAACAATAAATACATAATACACATCCGTAACTTCGTTCTCTCATCCTTCTGTTTTTTTTTTCATATGGTGGTGGCTGTTGTTTCAACACTTTTTTGCTTCTATACATACAAATGTATATATACATGAATATATACATTTTTGTTGCTTTGTTTGTATCAAACACCAAATTCGCACCTAAATTCATGCGTTACTCGTTGATTTTGTGTCTATGCTCTCTTTGCTGTTTCGCTAATCATTGATATGTTATTATTGTTGTTGTTGGTTTTATTGCAAAACTAAATATTGTTGAGTCAACATTTATAATTATCTACTCTTGTATTTGTACTTGTCTATGAACTTTTGTAAATATTATTCAATACAAAGTAGCCTGTAGATATACACTTAAGCAGAACTAAAAGTGGTTATTAAAGAAATTAATAACAAGAACAATAACAATATTAAGCAATCTTTAGATAGTAAGAAAAAATTATGTGTATTTTGATTTAAAGCTCATTTAGCGATTCTTTAATAAGAAAGAAAAAAATAATACAGCCGGAATTGCGCCGTGTTATTTTGAGTAAATATATTTTGTTGTTGTTTCAACATTCTATAGTATTTTAAATGATTTATAAGATATTTATTTAAATAAGTATTACATAATAAAATATGGTGGTAGTGTGTTTCTTTTCATTCTCTTTTTTTATTCTTAGCAACACATGAACTGAGTCCTTCATATCCTCAGTGGTTTCCTTTACAAAAAGCATCATCATAGCATTTTACCAAAGCCTGATTTGTATTGGTATTCTCTCGTCTTTCTAACTTAGATAACACGAAATGTGTGTATTAAATTCTGCCGTAATTAAAAGTTTAGTGAGCAATTCTTTTTTAGTGTTTTGTTTTGGTAAAATTTGCTTTCATTGTGAGAGTGATAGCCACAGATTGAGGTTACTAGTTGTTATACTTCTCATGCAAAATTTGGCTTCTTTTACGATCAGCTTTCAATTTCATTCTTTATGGGAAAACTTTCTATCTTCATTTCTCAATCATCATTTCAATATTTTGCAAAAAAACAGAATCATGACAAAGGAATATAAAATAAGTAGTCAAAGCATTGTGTTCTTTTGGTATTTACGTATTGAGCTATTACATATAATTTAAATATTCATTCAAAATCATGCAACGAACTATGTGGCATTATTGACGTTTTAATTGTCCTTCGATTATATCATGCTAGTTTCTTTTTCCTTTTATTGGGCTTTTTTTTTTGTTTTGGCACTATCAAATGTTTAAAGCTAGAATTGCTTTGATTTCGATTTGGTTGAATGGTATGATTATTTGAATTTGGCATAAAGCCATTAAGTGTGTAGAAAAAACGACTAGTATATGTAGTAGCATATAAACAAGCACAATAACAAAGGAAAAGGCTGTTGAACTAAAATGAACAAAAACAAAAGGGGGGGGAAAAATCTTCGAAGGTCATCACATACACAAGTAGATGTTGAAAATAGGACGATGATTGGCATTAATAATTGGCATGCAGTAATTGTCTGCGGTAGCAATTAAACTAGAAAACTTTATTCATCCAGCACTCGTATGTATTCTGCTCCAAGCACTCCATGTATTGCTACGTATGTATTTATGAGTTTGCGTTTGCGTGTGCCACATTTACTTTTTCTTTGATTTATCAATATTTTATTCATGCATTTAATAGTTACAAATGCATTTGATTTTTTTTTTTCCAGTTAAAGCAATATTGTTTAATTAATTAATTCAACCTTAATAAATTTGATTTATATATATATTATCAACACTATGCCTAGTCTAGTCTCATCATCATACAATCATGATTTCAACATTTTTGCAATTATAATTATGGCTTAAAGTTATCCAAAGTAAATCAACTCTTGAGAATCACATTGAAATATATGTTAGATATTAAACATTTTTCGGTTTTTCTTCTTCTTTTGGTTGAATAAGTAAAACTAAAGACCACATGCTGTTAGCATAAATATTAGTCATAGTCATAGGTTTTTTGCAACTATCTTACCATTTTGATTATGCTCTATAATATTTTAATAAGCAAAGATAATTTATTTAATGACCTTTAAATATCAAAAAAAAAATGTAAATAAATATTTCATATTAAAAAAAGTTGTCTAATTATCTTCCAAACATAATTTCAATGTATTAATCATTTTTTAGTCTTTTTTAGAACATTTGTTTATATTATGATGGGCAATTAAACAATTCATCAAATTATAATCATGTGAAAATACAATTATGGCATTGCCAGATGTACGAATTATTTGAAAATCGTTTAAGGAAAAAGTGCTGCCAAATCTGAATGGGAATCGTATTTTCTCGTTACTTCAATTTTAAACACATAATTTCATGTTATTCACTCACTAATTTTTAGCATGTGATTTTAATTAAATTAAAGCTTAATTATTTCCTTTATTTTTGTACGGCATAATAACTATATGTTCATGCCCACAGTGAGTAGTATCTATTTATGTTACCATACGTATGTATTTTATATGTGACCGAAATATAAAAGATGTCTGAAAATTGAAATAAAACCCAAATTATATTTCACAATAGAATATACCATAAATATAGTATGTAGAAAAAAAAAATAAAAATAATGAAAATCTTGAGGAAATACAAAAAAATACAATAAAAACTAATCATATCTTTTCTTCATGCTCTGTCAAATATAATATTTACAAATTGTTATTGTTGTAGTAGTTCACAGCAAAAGTGAAAAGGCACTCAGAGCTGATTGCTATGTATATATGCAAGACATCATCTTGAAATTACAAAAACAAAAAAGAAAAGGACAAAAACAAAACAAAAACCGAAAGTATATGTACCTATAAATATTTGCACGCTTCTTGGTTAAGCTTTTTAAAGTACTAAGTAACAAATATTAATTATATTGATGATAATAAAAACATATTAACTACTCGTATATACATACATACAATAGTATTGCCACATTATGATGATGATGATGATGATGATTATTATGATGTTGATGATGAGTGTCTGCTCAAGTTACAGTGGTGTCATTTCAATTCACTACATGTAACTATCAATATTATTGTCTTTATCATCATCATCAGCTAGCTGCAATCATTAGTTAATAAGATTACAATAATACAACAACAACAACAACAAATTTACTAATATTAACAAAAATATTATGCAACATTGTCACCAACAGCAATACTTGTAATGAAAATTGTAATGGATGATGGCGCGATTTTGTTGTAACTATTGTATACACTCATATTTAGTAGCTACCTCCACCTATATGTTGTTGTATATTGTACACAATATGATGACATGCATGGTAATTATTATCATTTCTGGCAATACATCAATACTTGTGGTAATGACTGTGGCGTAATTAATTTTTTTTTTTTATTTCTTGCGATGACATTTATTTGACCGCACTTTGCACTTACAGTGTTTCACTTAAACATTACGTTTTAATACAGAGAATTATTTGTAGTATTTTAGCATTGCCAGACCAAAATTTGTACTTTCAAAGTCAATTATGATGATTGGAAATTCTGAAGCAAATCTTTATTGACAGTGAAAGTGCAAATAGCGAATTTATGGCAAACAGCTGTCAGCAATGATTGTGGAGAAGCCATTGCATTCTGAAAAAGTTACTATTAGTTGTTGAACTATGGTGGTTTTTGAAATGAGAAAAACTGTAACCGTCAATGGAAGGTGGTGTTTATGAATTATAATAGATCTTATGTGTACGGAATTGGACGATCGGATCTTCATGTCAGAAATATATGGTTCCAGCAAAACAACTGCAGAAATATCAAATTTTTGGCATTATTATCTCTAGATAGACCTTTAGGTCTAGAGGTCCATCTAGAGAATCCTCATATTTTGAAAGATGGAGATGAAATTGTATGCATTATTTGTGAGATAGAAATCGAGTCCCATCAAAATGTTATTAAGAATTTTAACAAAATAATCGTTTAAATGCACATCTTTAATCAATTTGATATTAACGATCAAAATTTTGTTCAAGATTTGATGTAAAAATATAATATATCGAAAGTATTGCTGTAATTCGAATGTCAAATGTAGTATTGTTATGCTATTGCATTGTCAATCTTTGCTGTCAAACTAATTAAATTATTGAGAAAAAGAGATAAATGAATAATTCACTTAAAAATCAACGAGTAAATAACACAAAAGTAATTGACAGCAAACATTGATAATGAATCGACATATCATAGAATTCTATGTTATTTATTTTCAGCAGGCAGGTGTATGCATAAGATATTACGTGACAGTAGTTACGAAAATATGGCACCATTAGCATATTAACTCTTAACTCTAAGAATATGGAATGATAATGATGACTGTTAATTGAAGGAAATATTATATTTACAATGCATATATAATGAACTCTGAAAGAATAGAAGAATACAAAATGTATTTGTTGTGTGGAACAAATTGATCATGCAAAAGAAAAGAATATAGAGATAAATCTAAGTGCTTGGACAGGTCTAATGAATAAGATAGTGGACATATATATATATATATAAAATATAATAAATACAATATTTCATATTAATTTTTGTTTATATGCTTGTTAATATCGTATTGTATCGTATATGTGAGTAGATAACCCACCAAATTAGCCATATTCGATTGCCAAATTATTTACTAAAAGCAAGCGTGCTTTGTTTGTTAATATAAAATGAATTTATTAGCAATTTATCGCTTTTTTCTGAATTTTATAATAGTAATTTTTGTTTTGGCATTTATTTATTTATTTATTTATTTTGTTGTATTATTACTTGCTCATCTTTTTTTGTTGTTTTTTTTTCATTATACAATATCAATGTATGAATGGTGTTAGTGGATGGCATTGTAATATGTACGAGTATTTGCAGTATGTATTTGCTTAATGACTAATACACTCAATACAATAATAAGACTTTCTTATTTTATTAATGATCATTTTTTTTTTTTTGTTTAATTTCATTTACTCATTTGCCAAACTTTATTTGTGATGATGACAATACAATCAAACGTTTTTACAAATATGTATATTGTTTTTAATTATTAGATAGCAAAACCAAAATGCGATAAAGGCGATATGATATGGTAAATGTATTTATATGAAAACAATTAATAAACATACATACTTTTTTGGTTTTGTGTGAATGTATGATATAAATATATGTGAATAAATGTTCCCATATAATCACCATAATATCTTATATGGAAATTATATACATACACATACATTAATAATGCCCTGTCTGTGTATTTGTGATAATATATATGGCTAATATTCATAAAATATAATTATTATCTGCACTCATCATATATTTATTTATAATTTCATACATTTACATAAGACAATTTCAATATTTATTTATTCTCTAAATTATAATTACTATTGTTATTTACAATTTCAAAGTTAAAAAGTTCAAATTCATATCACAAAAGGTGATTGACATAGTTTTAATTTTCAATTGCAATCCAATTGCTATTGATGATTCGAATGGAATATTTCGAAATTTTAAAATTGATTTAAACATTGCATGCTCTATTTAATTTAATAATATTTTTGCGGCATTATTTTACTAAAAATTGTATATGTGTAGTTATATTTGGCGAATACACTGCCTCATTTGTCTTTAATATTACATATTTGTAGAGGAAGTTTATTTCAAAACTGATCACCAATTGGTGGAGGTCTATCATATGTGTATCTTACTCGCCTAGAGGCAGTCTTTTATCATAGGAATCAAATTTAAAAATAATATAATAATATATAATAGGTGACTTCACACCAAGCTGGTTATTCCATTAGTTCGTTATGTGGTAGTTGCTTACATTTAACACATTTACTGAAACTTTATATTGTAATAATATATAATAAAATACTTTTTCGCATTGTTAATTAGCCGCCTACAGTATATGATTTATCAGTTTGTTAATATAATTGAGTTCAAATTTTTGGAGATTACAATAACTTGTTTTTATTTACCATAAGTATATGCTTCTGATTATATCTACATATGGAATTATTCTATTCACGAACTATATATATATATATATATGAATCTTCAATACGAGTACCACACCTACATAACTACATATAATATTTCATATTCGATGGCATTCTATGGAACAAGCATTCCTTTAGTATCATCCCTTGACAAATATTATAGTTTTATATCAATTTCTGACTCCTTTGCATTTGCTGCTTGTTCACTCTCTCACACTCATTCGCTCACTCCTTTTGCATTGAATAATTATATATTGTACGTTATATTTATTATCATTGTCGTTGTCAATAATTTTGTGAATTTTTTTCTTTCTTTTTGTTTTTTTTTTCTTTCTTTTTTCCATTCCCATATAACACACGTACAGTCATTGTATTGCTTCGCCCTTGGCGTCATTGTTTTTGTGTCTCAAAAATTAGCTTCTTGTACAATTTAATTATTATTTACATACAAATATGTGTATATGAGTATGTGTTTGCTTTTCTTTTGTATGTATATTTTTTTCTAATATAATTAAATATTTCTTTATTATGCTGATATGTATATCTCTGTATTTTTTATTAGTTGGATTTTTTTTATGCTTGTTGCGAATAATTTATTATTATTAACTACAACTACTGCTTTTTTTTTCTCTTTTATTTTAACGGTTTCGATTTCAAGTGTGAATCTTTCATTAAGTTTATGTATAGTAGCTATGGGTATATGTGAGCGTGTACATGTGTCGCTTGCTATATGAATATGACATGAAATTAATTTGAAAAGTGAAAATGCTTTCACCTTCAACGGTAAACAATTTATTTCAATAACAACTAACTGACAATGTTGTTAAATTTTTATATTTTATTTTGTCATTTTTTCTCATTATTTATTTACTTATTTTTTTTTCTCTTTTTATTTGTGGGGTCGTTGCAAAAATATACTACGCAATTATATTGTACGATATGTACGATAAATGAGTTTATGTATTTTCATTGGAGGGTAGAATTTATTTCGACAATTCAATTTGAAAGTGTTGTCTTTAGCAACATTGTTTAGAAACATTTCATATAAATAAATTTGCTCAATTGTAGTACTATGTGAATTGATCTCGATTTCTCACACTAATATGAATAGTTGATACGCACGAAAAATGTTCTATATTGGTTCGATGAAAAAATCATGTCACGGTGCATAACAGGATAACGAAATTAATTCATCCATATATTGTTCACTGTGGACAAGGATATTATGTTGAATATATAGAGCATATTAATTTTGACAGCTGACAGATTAACCAGACAGAAAGTTACATTACTTCCAAAAAAAAAAAAAAAATAAACACCCTATATGTATATACACATGCGTATAGATCATTTAAAAGCGTTATTAATTTGTATTAGCAAATAACAGTCAATCATCAGTCAGTCAACAATGTAAAGTAATATGAGATATTTGTTTGTAATTTAGTTTAAACACCTTAAGACATTTAAGTCTAACTAGTATATGTATGTATGTATGTATGTAGTACTGAAAGCGTAAAAAATGAAAATAAACAAATCAAAAAAAAAAAAAAAGACAACAATAAATAAATGCTGAAATTCGCTTTCATTATTGCAACAATGGGGAGGAGGTCAATCAACGTTAATTGTGCAAGTATGAGTATTTATGTGTGGCTATGCATGCAAGTTTTAAAATATTTTAAATATCGTACAAATGTCTTTCGTTTGTTGTGTCAAATTGTTGTTGCATGTTCAAATTATTGACGAGAAGTTTGTATTTGTATTTTCGAAAACAGTGTGAGAAAAATGTTTGCTTTAAACACTGCTGCTGCTGCTCTAATAGGATCATTAAATTTATTGAAAAACGAAAACGAAACATTCATTCAGACATTTCAACGTTCATAAGACTATATTCAATTGTTCATTCATCCATATTACGCCACCACCAACACCACCACGTCTAACACCACGATTGGCATCAAAATTGAGCTATAATATTATTTTCTTGTTTTAAATGGTATTTTCATATTTTTTTTAGTCTATTATTTGTTATTTATAGTAATTAGATGGTGTAATAATTACACTATGATACATTTTCTTCTTCTTCTTTTTCTCAAAATTTTTTTACACTCACATATCACACAAGCATACGTACCTATGTGGGTTATAAAACCATAAAACAAACAAATTACACAAACAATACCTTTCGTAATTTTTCCATATTCACTATTGTTAATAATTTGAGTTATTATGATTATTTGTATCAAATGGATGCTATCCACTTATAGAGATTTATCAACTTATTTTTTTATCGTTGATGAAACTATGTCCAACAAATAAATCATTTTAATCTAAATATGATTTTTGTTATACAAACTGCACATATTTTTTAGGAAACACTTTAATTACATCAACATTGATATCAATTAATATGTCATAATAGAGAAATATTAATCAGGGGTTATCATCTAACCAAAAAATTGCTCCAAATCTAATAGCTAATATTTGTAGGGTGTTAGTTTTGATAGGTAAATGGGATTTTTCGTGAAGTCTTAATTGAAATTATACATCCGGGTAGCTTCTAATGCAATATGTACGTATATTCAACATCTACCATCTCTCAAAATTATCACTAACAGAAAAAAAACTACATATTGTTGTATGCCAAGTTAATTTGTATTACTCGAACTTTCTTGAGCCTGAAAATCCATATAAATATGCATATGCATACAAATGTCATTTTGATACTTCGCTGTGTATTACATAACATACGTAACATATTCTCTCACTCACATCTGTAATTAACATACTTCTGTCATTATTGCTCCCATAACATTATGTTATACTGAATGTACTCTCACATGTAATCATATGCGGAAATCAATATGCTGTTCTCAGCATATAATTTATTAAAACAAAAGTGTGTCATAAATATAAATCGAATGTTTGTTTTTATAATTATACGTATTTATTTAAACATTTTTCTGCATTCTCATATTGAGTTTGGCGTTGAAATGATAATTAATGTAAAGAAAATATGTTAGTATACAGTATAATTTCTGTTTTCTTTTTTTCTGCAATAATCACAATAATTTTCTATTTGTTAATTTCCATTTAATTACAAAATACTTAATATGAAAACAATCAAATTTAAGCATATGAAAGTGTAAAATAATGTGGTGATTAATTATAACTATACGTAGATTATGATTATGCTGCTGCTGCTGATGATGCTAATGATGATGATGATGATAAATTACTGATAATGACAATAATAATAAACATTTATTTTTGTTAAATAAAAAAAAATGTATTTTTGAATAAAAGTCATCATCATCATCATCATCATCATCAACATCAACAAATGGCAGTAATAATAAAAATAAATAAATACAAGTAAATAAAAACAAGTAGGTAGTAAGTTACTATGAGAAATATTAAAACAATAGCAATTGAATAGTAGTAATAGTAGTAGCAGTAGTAACACTACATAACAACAACAACAACAATTATCGTAACAAATAGGTCTTTAAAGAAAGAGCCAACAAAGAGTTGTAAAATATATTTTGTATGTATGTATATGGTGTAAGTAATTGCATACTTGGATCATTTAATTATCTATTTACTATACTATAAAAATGCCAGACGATCAATGAATGAAATTACAGTAAACACTACAATTGACGGATGGGAAAATATATTTTGTTCATATGCAGAAATTTTATTCCCGCCTGCAATGTTTTGTTCTAGGAGTCTTTCATTAAGCGTGATATCATTTCATTTTAAACAAAAAACTCATTAATTATTGAAGAAATTATTAAACAAATTTTAATAGCCGAAATTGAGAGATTGGGTATGTAGAATATTTGAAAATTGCTCTAAAATATCAACACAATAGTAACTCTTAATTCGCCTCAAAGAGTTTTTACTGTAATTTTTGCCACTATTGGAATATAAACCTACATGCATATGTGTATAAATACATACTTCTGCTTTTAAGAATTGCATAACTCGCATTGTAGCAGTGTATTTAGTGTTTTATTTTACTCCATATTCGATTGTAGCATATATGTACATATGTAACAGGTATACCAGTAGGTGCATTTACGTGATAAATGCATTGCACCATTCTGACAGCAGTCAATCACCTGCGAACATATGCATAAATGAACCATGTTGATATTCAATAAAAAAAAAAATTGCTATTTGTTGGACCAGAGTAGTCACATTGCATGGATTTTTGGTTGCTGGATTTGAATCCGTGGTCCAATTCTTCAAATTCTTTACTAACCTTTTTTTCAGATTAGAAAGAAACCTGATTCCTTTCTATGTACTCATTGTAGTCGGTTTTTTTTTGTGTCTTTTCTCAGTAACTCAAATACAAATTGCTCAATTAACTGAACGAACAACTGCTGTTGTTTTGTGATGCTGGTTTCCTTCGTTATTAAAGTCACTACAAACATATATATTTTATATACAATATATTCATGAAGTTCCAAAAATAAAGCAACAAAAATAAACGAAAAAATTAAAATAAAAATCTATTTGGCACTATATAAATTTAACAACAGTTGTATGTAGTCAAATATAGCCAAAAGCATTTGCTCACAGTTAATTACGATAGTTTTTGATTAATTTCTCATTGTTAAGAGTGCTAATGTGTCGTTTTTCTTTTTGGTTGATCTTTCAGTGGTGGGATTTCATTGTTTTTATTGTGAATATTGCACATCTTCCTTTTTAAGATTGTATTCATTTGCCAATTTATCTATTTTGGTTTTTTGAGGGGGAATTATTTTACAAGGCGAAATTATATCTCACTATGGTTTAACAATAAAATGTTGTTTTTTTATGGGAAATTGCGACGAAAAAAATACAAATTTTGTAGAAATGAAGAAATAAAAATGCTCATGGACATTATAAGCATTTCAACATGTATTTGTCGCCTCTAAATTCAACTCGATTAGTTCAGATTTCGTTGCTAACTTCAATGAAATATTAAAAATCGTTTAAAATCATTAAAATATCCAGATTTGCTCCTAGAGTAGCCAAATGTATGACTTATCCTCAGAAAATATTTCTTCGCGACATTTTCAAAGAAGGTACTTAACCCCAATTTGCACCCCTTAGAGTTCCTTTGAATTCCACAACTCTCAGATTGCTTCTATAGGTAAAATATATGAGTGACCATCGTTAATTGACACTACTCAACATATTTTCCGAACTTGCTTACCCACTATCTTCATCCCTTAGAGGGGCTTCCCTATAAAATAGACGTTTTGCAAAATTTCACCACTCCAAGAATAACCGTAGAAGAGTGAAATATATGACTGACCTTCAAAAATTTTTATAATCAAGATATTTTTTAAACATACATGCTTATTCCCGCTATTTACTCTTTGGGGACCCTCTCTTATTACCCTGAACTATCAACAAACCATTTTTATTTAAGAGCGTAGTTGAATAGTGCGTGTAGCATTATCCAATTTCTCAGCACTTCTTTAAAGCTTTACATATTATTTTAAGTTACTAATAAACCCACCTCCACTAGTCTACTTATCCCAACATGTAAATATAATTCAATTACTTCATTTAAAACTATATGATTCTTCAATGCGTAGCATAAATTGCATAAAAATCATGATCAAGATATTATTATCAAGTACAATAGTATTTAATAGCTGAGAATAACAACAATTATTACAACATACCATATGTATGTATTGTATTGTATATCAAAAACCTCATATTTATTTTTAAGTAATAATTTAATTTAATTACCAGCAACAATGATGGCTAAAAAAAAGTAGTAATATCATAATAAGAAATAAATAAAGAGCAAATTTTGCAGCATAAAAAAGCTAATTTGCTCAACATTGAACTGATTTCGTATAAAATACAATACATACAAATAATATTGTATTAATAATTGTGTGTGTGTGTATTAATAATGTTAGTGTATGTTTTATCTGTATAGAGTTATTGTATTATTGGTTAATGGTTGCTTAAATTTTCAACATTTTGACCTTGTCGATCATATACTGTACAATATTTACTTATAATCGTATGTATATATTTCCACATTAAAAAAAAAATCCATTGAAGCCGAAAAGATATTTTCAAATTATATTCAACTATTGAAAATGAATGGAAATATATACGAGAGAGTGTGTGTGTGTGTGTGTGAGCGAGTGCGTTTTTATCTTGATGCGTATGCGGCTACTGTGTAATTTTGTATTAATTGTGAAAAATGGCAATTAAATATTACTCATACGTGCCATTGTACTATTGCTATTGTAGCATTCAATTCAATTTTGTATTTTTCTTCTTATTCTTCTTTTCATTATTCTTATTCATTGTTTTCAATTTTATGATGCTTTTTTTCTATTCATCACATTGTTGTTGTTGTTTTTTTTTTCTTTCTTGTGGTATCCCATCTGCCGGAACTTTTCATTTTGACATTGTTTTTTTTAAAAAAAAAACACAAATTTTATTAACATGAATGTCCTTGAAAGACACCATCATCAAAGCAATAATAATATAAACATCATGTTGAATTCAGCAAGCGATGCGCTTCATGTGATATTTGCACTAAGTTTTGATTGCTTCACTTGTTTCGCTCAGTTAGATACATAGGTAAATATTATTGTATACGATTATACATTCGTTCAGATTATGATCATTCATGATTCATATGAAATATGATGATGCCGATGATGATGACGTCGACGATGATGATGATTATCGTGATGTGAATAAAATATTTAATTACACTATTGTACAATATTGTTCATATATGCAAATTTGCATATATTGTTTATATCCAAGTTAAACTCTTGTGAAAGAGACAAATGAATAAATGAGTTATCTGCAAAAACAAAAAAAAAAAAAAAAACGTATAAAAGGAAATAAAAATGCTTACTTCTATCATACAGATGATATGATGATGGCTATGGTGCAATATAATAATCATAAACATTATCCACAGAGCTTTGTTGTTGTTTCTGATGTTGCTTATTCCTTTATTTCCATATGCTCATAATTTTTAATTACCTTGTGACTATGTTTTATTACTTCTCATTCGCATAATTAACCATAGTTTTTTATAAGAATCTTTTATGTGTTAATTTCTGCTTTTTTGTGTGGTTATGTTTAGAAAATAAATATATTTTTATACCCACTTGCGCATTAATTTCAAGCTATAGCACAGAAACTCAGCACATATGGTTTTGGTTCAACAAGGAACGTACATATTTGAAAATTGGTTGAATCGGCTAAAAAGCACATCTACATCCTATACAAATGTATACTCCAAGATGTATTTTTTCATATGAAAATATAAATCTATCATGTTCAAAACTTTGTCAGTAAAATGTGTTTCAGACGAGCGAAAACCTAATTAAAATTTGACTGAATAGAATAAAAATTACGCCTACCTTCCATACAAATTTATGCTCCTGCATATATATTTTCACACTTAGACCACGAAAATACGAATATGAAGTTATCAAGTTGAGACTCGGTTCACACAATTTTATTGGCTAAAATATGAGATATCTTGAATATGGGCGAAATCGAATGAATATCACTCGTAGGTCTAATATGTTTATGTTTTTAAACAAAAGTCGGTTTTTTTTTTCAAATTAATGTTTATCTCTCTTGTCGACTAGAATAAAAATATTTGCAATGTAATAGTAATAAAATTAATAATAAGAGTTAATCATATTTAATTATAATTTATTTTTCAAATATATATTAAATTACTCATTCATATCACCCACCACCAATTATTCGGTTTCATATAGACTCAATAACAAAAAAAGTTATTAATTAAGGAAATCTAAAAATAAAACAATAAAAGAAACAGCACAACAATAATAAAATCAAATAATATAAAATAAAATACATAATATGTATATATAAAAATTAATAATAAATTTTTCATAATAATTGCACATTTTTATTTGAAGTTGAGTTAATGATTCGTTTCGTAATAAATAATAGACGGGCTGGCTATCTCATTAAACGAAGCACTAATATGTTTATACATTATAAATAATACTATTCAAAATTTGTACACATTGATCAATAAAAGTAATAATAAATAGAAAATATAGAAAATATTGCACTACACAATATTGAAGATTCATGCAATATAAGGTAGATGCGTGTTTTTAGTATAGAAAATAAAATAAAAAATGAAAATATTAATAAGCCGATTTATAATTAGATATTTAAGTCGAAAAAAACAGCATTTGCATTATATGCATTAAGTTATGAATGGGGCATTTCAAACAAAATATCAATTAAAACTGAAAAAAATTAACAAAATTGAGAAAGAAATAGGCATGGTTTTAATCCTATTCCACCCATGTTCGAAGTGATCATTTCATTAGTAAATACAATCATTTGTATCAAGTTTCTACTCCATAGATTTGTATTTGTTTTGCGAAAAGTGTGAAAATATGCATTTGAAAACCAACTTTTGTATGGGAGGTAGGCGTACTTTTCATCCGATTACGCCCATTTTCTAACTAACTCAAACATGAACAAATATAATTGAGTATTCCAAGTTTCAGCATGATTGAATTATATTTTCATTCGAAAAGTGTGAAAACATACATAGGTAGGTATATTTCTATATGGAAGCAAGGTGTGAAAACATGTTATTTTTGTATGGAAGCTAGAATTTTGTTTCATCACAAAACCAAATATAAACAAATATAGAGGATTGGGACGAATTTAAATTTCATAGTGTTATATTTTCATTCAAAAAGTGTGAAAAATGCATTTCAAACTTCATCATCAAAATATTATGATTATAATATGAGTACGTGTTGCGATTGTCAGAGTTACCAGAGATAATCAAGTAAAGTGATATATTGCGCTAAAATACTGCCTAAAATACCTAATATTAATTAATTTTTTTAATGCAATAGAAATTTTTCAAAGCAATTGTGTCGCGTCCGTTAAATCACGTCCGTGCTAATACCTTATTTAGATTGCTTTTCACAGTGATCTTTAATTATCATCTAGTGCATCTTAATCTATGGATCTTTCCTCCAAAAATTGTCAACTACCATAATTCAAAGTTTAAAAAAAAAAAAAAATAAATAAACATTTAATTTTTTTTTTTTAATAATAAATTGATTATAAATCAATACTTTGTAACTTAGTACAAACACACATTGTCCGCCTTATAAACTAATATAAATATAATTAATTGAATTTAATAATACAAATGAGTACATATGTATACAACAACAACAACAAAAAATTGATCTATATAATTAAAATATATACGCCTCATACGCACACTTGACATACTAAATATACAGTCGCAAACATGAACATATGATCAATCTAAGAAACGCCTCTAAAACTCTATAGAGTTATGGTAGTTGATTTTCTTCTTCTACTTTTTGTTTATTTTTTTATTTTTTATTTTTATTAACAACATACAAGAAACCATCATCATCAACATTATATACATCTTCATGATCAACGACATGATTTGATCTTCCTACTCTTACAATATGTATGTGGCGTCGACTTTAACTTTAATGTATGTATGGAATGTATAATAATATGTATGTATAATATGTGAGTTAGTACATACATACATATGTGTTATTTTTCGAGTCATTGTTTTATAAGCTTGTAATTCAGTGTTATTTCTTCTTTTTCTTTCTTTCTTTTCTGGGTGTTACGGTCGCGTGTATGTACTCGTAACTATATACATAAATACATAAATTGCATTTGCTTTCGTAAATATACTTTATATACATATATATATGATATATATGTATTACCACCTGAGTACGGTTAAATTGACAACGTAAAATTTCTAACCTAATAATTTTTGTATATTTAATTAAACCAAAGAAGAAACAGAAAAGTGCAACAACAACAACATACAGTACAAATAACATAATTTATCAACTGTATTTTATTGCTTTAAATTGCAACTGACACAATAACAAAAACAACAATACTACAAGTATACATAAATATATACCAATTAGGGTGAATCAATTTTTATATTATCATAAAGGTCATATAGGAAGACTAAATTTATAAAAGACTCTGAGTAAAAATATGAATCAAATGATGAGTAATGATAGAAAATATTTACGGTATTTTTTGAAGATGATAAGATCGGCATCATCGATTGAATGGAATACATTTTTAGTCACTTTGGCAAGGAACATTCCATCTATTGAATGTGCTCAAATTCACAACCACATTGCTGATTGTATAAAATTAAGCCTCAGCATCATACACAAATTTGCTGCTTTGTTATAGTTCAACTGTTAGTAATTTTTCGCCCCCCCAAAACCTTTTTGATTCACCTTAATGTGTACATATGATAGCATTAAAGGTAATATTTAGCTGCATCTTGCAATTATGACTAAACACAAGTACATGCTTGGGTACATATGTACGATATATATACAACTATATTAGTTGTTTGTTATATTTTACCTTCTTTCATTCCAACAATTTCAAAAAAAAATAAAAGTAAACTAAAAAAATACCTACAATTTTTAATTAATGGTTAATATGTTTGCAACAACAACAACAACAAAAATGTAATTAAAAAAAAAATTTTTTTTTTAAACAAACTGTATTGGTATTAACGAGTACATTGTGCATTGTCTGTAAGTTGTATTGTATATAAACGTATTAACTATCGTCTATTCATGCAATGATTAAGCATAACCTTTTTTTTTTTTGGTTACTTGCTACTATTTGTTATTGTTGTAATTTGTAATTTATCCATGCATACACATGTAGTTCATCGTAACTACATGAACGCACTCCATACGCACACAGTAGTATGAGTACTTGTACTTACATATATGTTGTTGTATGTAAGTGATTGCTACTATATAAACTACCGTGTTTTTTAACGTTGTTGTTGTTGTTGGAATTTTTTTTTAAAGCTGTGTTTAGTTATTGGCTATTTGGTAAGGTCATTTAATGGCCATTCGAAGTAAAATTAATCGATAAATTCACACTATAAACTAATATGGAGGTTCATGTATTAGTAGGTCCATAGACTGCACGATGTTTTTACTTTCAAGATTATAATGAAAAAGTTACCGTAAAATTCTTGTAAGTACGCTCAGCAATGCTGATATCACAAGAGTTATGTCTTTTGAAATTGGCTTCCTTCAGTAGAGTCCTAGGAATACTATACAACGTGCTGAACTGCTGATAAATAAGACATTCTATAGTTTATAGATTATCAGAGAATTCAAATTTTTTGCCAAAACAGCACCAAATTAACTCTACATCTCTGAAAGAGATCAAGAATCATATATAAATCGAAAACTCATTCTATTCATTCAAGTAATTAAGTATCAAGTATGTAAGTATGACTCATTAAATGATTCATTTTGAAAATTAATTAAAAAAGTTATCTCATTGAATTACTCTATATATAAATACTATGAAGTAATATTTTAGCTGCAATATATCAGTCTTATCTAATCAACCTTATATAGAACGTGTAGTTATTTACATGAATATGCACTAGCAAAATAGCTAAAATAAATGTTAACAATTTTTTCTACTTTGTTTTGCTTTAATTTTTCTATTTTTTGCTTTTTTTTTAACTTTTGCAATATTATTATTTCTTATCATTGTTATTAGTTTCAGTCGTATCAAGTTGCATTTTCTGATAAGAGCAATATTTGAAATTGTTATCATTATAAGTAGACAATGAAATTAATTGTGATTATGACTTTCAAGTTAGAATACTTTGACAAAAGTAGGTATAGTTAGCACTTAAAAATCTGAAATAATTGATATGAAGGTATATAACGTGGTAAGGGTACTTAAGAGCTGTAAATAGATTGAATCATTAAAATAAATTCACTAATAAATTTTAGACAAAATTTTGATTTAGTGATCGCATATCAGTCCGTATTCTTTTAGAATGTAAATTCTTTATGAATTGAAAATGGTTTTCTAACCAGAAAGACTTGAAAATATTGTGATTTCAATCGTATCAAGTCGAACGACAAATGAATTGAATATTTTTTTGCCCTTTCAACCACTTAATAAGTTCACATTTGCAATCACAAGTGAATTGACATGTCTCCTTTCGAATCATTTACTTTAATTTGAGAAAATCACTATGCAACATTTCGAAGTACTTTTTAAGCAATGGCATTTCAATTCTTAAGACATTTCATTGTCATTGTGCAAACTGTCCATATTACGCTTTAATACTACTAAAAGCTATTGTCTTACATTTTCCCATACTCTCTCTCTCTCTCTCTCTCTCTTCAAATTTGCTATTATTATATTAATTTCTTATTATTTATATTTTCATATTTACAAACGATTTGATTATTTTACAATTACATCTTAATTGAGAATAAATGCGTAATTACTTGGATGAAAATTACATAAATTATATAGTGAAAGATATTTAGCAATAAAATATATGGAAAGTTGGGTTAATTTCACGACTTGAATTTGAATGTTTGAAGCATTAGCCTCGGATGATTCGTCGAATGATGATTTATAATGATGAAAATGATAAAATTGACACATTTCATATACAAAAATTCCAAATAACGTTATGTTTTGTCATAATTACGTATTATAATTTATAATTTTTACACGTGAGGAAGAATTTTATTGTACATTTTTGCCTTACACTGCAAAAAAGTTATGCAAAAGTCCTCTGCTAATCATGATAAATATATAAAAGCATATATTTAAAAAAAAAAAAATTAGCTAACGGTAAATCAAAATATATATTTTTGTACTTTCCCGATTTCTAACATTAATGAACATGTTATAGAGCAGCACATGAAACCTCTTTCCTCTACAATATTTATATAAATATATCGAAATATAGGACACCTAATTATATTTAAATGAAAGAGAGAGTATGTATTTATCTTGATATATGGCAATTGAAAATTATCTGTAATTTATTGGAATTTAATTAAATATGATCATTTATACAATAATTTCTTTCATATTTTTCACAGATATTGTACATGTATGAGTATATACAATTATATTTAATTTATTAATAAATTTTCAAATATAATTTTTCATTTTTTCTATTTATTTATATTTATTCACATGCATTTAAAACTAAATCGTAATTAATTTATAGTTTCACTATGTAAGTACTATTAAAATACAAAGTAAAAAACAAAATTCAACAGGGGAAAAAGAGAAAACTTACAAATCTTTGTACATAGTTTGGTTTTTCTTTTCTCTCCCTTTTTTTTTTAATTTTTTTGATTTATCCTCTAATCATGCTGCCACGCATAACTCAAATTACACTACCAATTGGTAATATAAAGACTGTGGAACAATAAAATAAATATAAAAAAAAATATGTCGGTTTGCAAGCATAATATGCATCTACAGTGGTAGTGGTGGTGGTGATGGTGGAGGTTATTTTTTTTTATTATGATTATTTACATTGCTAGCTATTACGTTTATGCGGTGACTGACCAACAGCATTGAGTGTGTTGGTTTATGCGCCTTGTGAAGAATTTGCCATATATAATGAAAAAGAAAAATATCGCACATGAAGAAATAAAATAAAATAACAACGCATTTAAATAATATTATAATAATGTATATAGACTCGCAATTCAATGAAAATCATTTTTCATAATAATTATTCATTAATTGAACACTTAATTGTTGTACATTTTTCAAAGAAATTATTTATTGCAAATATTGCAGAAAGCATTAAATATCTGTAAGTAAATCGTCCGACCGTAGTGTTAAGATTTTTTACACAGTCTGGATTTTTTCTTTGTTCCTCGTCGGCAAGGCTGATGATGTATTTTCTTTCAAAAGAGATTTTACGTATAAGTTTTTCCATTGAGGTCAGAAACAAAAGGCTCCAAACACATTACTTTTGCCTTTTCACTACTACTGGAAGCCTCTTGAATCTATGCTATAGTCGGTGGTACTTAATTTCTTTTTGCGACTAATACACCTTCAGCTCATACAAAGGGTCTGGTATCAGTACTTAATGTTATAATGGAATATAAATTTTATTACGTCTGTAGTGATTCATAGCGATTTTATATACTGAGCTACGTGACATTTGTCTAAAAAATGTATGGAAAATTGTTAAAAAACCTTATAAAAAATTAATAAAATTGAGTTCGAAATAATTGCATAAAAATTCCACAGAAATATTTATTGAAAAACAAAATATTTGATAACAAAAATGTATAAAAAACAAATATTTATTTAATCCCTTATATTAATAAAAAAAAAACCTTAAGGTTTCTTAATTACAAAGCTCTGATTGGATTTTTCTAATATTTGGCATTTTAGTTTCTCTCTCTCTCTCTCTCTCTCTGATAATATAATTGGATTCAATGATGTCTGGCTAATATCGCTATTATGTTACCATTGAAATATATAAATTGCATACAATATAAATTACTCAAAACAGAATCACATAAAGGCTTTTATATAGGTACTTCCTGCTTATTATTTTGCAATTATTTACATATATGTGTATGTATTTATATATAATAATAATGAACACGCACATTTAGTTTTAAAATTTTGATTTAAAATCCAATTATAATATATAGATAAATCGTATTTATGTCCTTCAAATTCATTAGTATTAGAGACACAAATTGATGAAGAATCATTACAAATACCAAGGAAATATTTATTTACTTCATTAATAAATGGCAAATGTTTAATAAAAAAATTATTTTATTTTATACTAAATACATAGATATACATACTATTAATTAATATTTAATGTCTTTTGTTACTATTATGTTGTTTGTTTTTTTTTTTATTTTTTATTATTATTATTTGTGGGAAATAAAATTTCAAATATACTTAATATGTGAAAATATATTAATACCATGGGTATTATATAAATGTTGTTCCATTTTTTGTATTGTATGTAGTTGGCAAATCTTACATATTTCTCTGCTTCTTTCGAACAAATGCAAAAAAACAAAAATTACAACAAATAAAAAATTACCCTACTCATTATGAGTATTTTTCCCACACTCTCTCGCAATGACATGACATGAGTCTTTTATTTATGTTAATCACCAATAAGTACTTGTATATAAACATGTTGCTGGTGATTATGTTGACAATCATTCAATGATGGGCATTTTGCATTTAGGTTTAAATATACCTATTCGCGTAAGAGGAGGTACATAATAATTAGATTATATTATTGTCACTTACCTATAATATGTGTCACATTTTCAGTTGACATCTTTTATTTAGTTAGTTACAAAATTTGCATTTAAGACTTGTAAATATACTTGTAATAATATTAGTAATTATATAGTAGTTAAGAAAGAGTGTTGCTAGTTGGTCGCTTTTCCATTTAATTTCATTAATTTTCAGACATTTGGAAGTAAGGCAATGTGAACTGGTCATTTTGAATGTATAAATCTCGATTACATGTAGCAAATACTTCGGCTTGGTAAATGTAAATTGTCAAAAATTAAAAATATCACTAAATCATGTACCCGTACCATGAAATTAAAGAAGTACAAAGTTCATATAATATTTCCTTATTTTCTCTCAAAGTGACCGAAATTGATTTCGCCAATTGAAAAGCTCATTTTCAAACATCTCTGCGTCATACACCAGAATTATAGTCCGACATGTGCAGTAGAAACTTTTCCAGTACATAATTCATTTATTTTTCTACTTTTTGTGAAAGAAAAAATTACACCAATCTGTCAACTAACTGAGATTACTTTGAGTTTTTGACAAAAACTCAATCAAAAGCAATGTTTTGAAACAGAGCCGTCAAAAAATCGATAATCAGTTGGGTAATGACTGAGTTATTGGTTGTTATATGTCGCCGGATAACGGTTTTATAGCTCGAAAACTTGATGGTGTTGAAAGTTGTCGAAATTGTTGTTGTTGTTGTTTTCGAGTTGTATTCTTCCAACTAAATAACATTTTTTCAGAACAACTTATTGATTTTTTCTCAAACTATCTCAGCCCACCAATCGACACTTCTTTGAAAAGTCGCTTTGAAAATGTTTCTGGAAGAATTATGATATGTTTGACAAAATTTTGGTATATTGAGATTACGAAAGCTCTGCCATTTTGAATTGGTTCATTTAAGTGATTTAAATTCCCTCTAATACTCTCCCAAGAGAGACGTTCAAAAATTGTAAATAAATTTTTATTTTTAAATACTGCAGCCAACTTAATGACAAAGCACAGAGTGTGGGGTATTCATGTTATTTGGTCAATATGGAAACAATATAACATATTTTTAACATCTTTAAATACGAATATATAAAAATTTGTATGAAGACAAAGGAAGATCTTATTTATTTTGTCTCAATTTCAAGAAATGATCAGAAAGCAGTTCTGGTAAAGATGATCTTACGATTTTAACTGGTAGTTATTGACTCTGACGATTCAAGAAACGTTAGACCGAATAGAAAAACTTTGAATATTGAAAATAGCTAAAGAGTTTTTGCAAGTGAATAAATAAGCTTCTTTAAGAATAAATATCACTTACTAGGCATAAAATTAAACATCTCGTTACAATTGGCCTTGTTGCTACATATTGTACATACATCCATTGTCAGTTTTCAGTTCAGTTTTTCATTGTCAGTAATTCATTCATAATTTTTTTTTGTTATTAAAAAAATTTCTGAAATTGAAACTATTATACCATAGGATGATATGTATGGTAGATGTAGATATATTGTAATATCATACAGACATCATACTTATTTCAATGTGGTCAATATGAATAGCTACAATACATATGAGCATCACTAAATAGCATATTTATTTAATTTTATTAAAAAAAGAAAAACAACATGTGTATAAAACTCTTCAAAAGATTCCACAAATTAACCTTCATAAATATCTCCAATTATCTATGATAACCGCATATATTGAAGTGTTGAAGGATATTATCACTAAAGCAATCAAAACAATTGCAATAAATGCACTCATATGAATTTCATTGAAAATATACATTGTATTATAAATATCTAAATAAGTTTTTAGCATAGCATAACCACAATAGTTAAGATGCTAAATAAAGAGTATCATTGACAAACAAAGGAAATTTTTTGTACATTGAACATCCGTAAAATATGTAAATATGTAAATTGCAATTATATATTGCATATGAAAGTGGTACTACAATAAGTAGTGATACAACTAATATGAGTAATGCTAATGTTAATGATTAGAGGTTATTAATTATTTCTGGGATATTTTCTCAATTTCTTGTCTCAATTTTCTGACGTAAAAAAGTTCCATAATTCTTCTTCCGATCCATGTTAAACATTTTGTCAAAAACAACAACAACAATCAACTAGGAAATATTATATATATTTTGGTGAAATTAATTTTTTTTTTTTAAATTCCATTCACCATTTAATTACATGCATTATTTAATATTAAATATTTCAATTGTTGTTTTAAGTAATTGTCATTAGGTTCATAGCTGGTATGTACTTGTACACGAAAGCTTTAAATGATATTTATTTAAGTAGTGTGCATGCATATAAGTATGAAGTGTGCTTTTGCACTATTTTGTTATTTATATTGTTTTTATGTGGGATTTTTTGTATTGTATTTTTGTTTTTGGTTTTTTGGTTTTCCTTTTCTTACTACAATAATTGTTGTTACAGCTGCTGTTACTACTACTACTACTACTACTACTTACATACAGTTGTGGTAATAATTTGTTTATTGCAATTTTTTATTACCGTTCGTATTGTTACTGTCTGCTGATGTTGATTGTTTCGCGTGCTCATGTAATTTTTTGTTGCTGCCGGTGTTGGATTTGGCCCAAAGTAGGTCGCAGTCATATTACGCAGCAAATACGCGTCCGTAGCATTTAATTTTTTGGCTATGCTATTACTACTATTGTTACTACTAACTGCTTACTATGCATTGGTTGCATAGGTAATCGCCTGCTAAATGACTGTAACTAATGATGTGATAGCATATCATATGACACTTGTTTGACTATATGAAATTTTAAGTTAATTGATTTCGTTTTTTTGAATACTTAATTACATACACAAATGAGACGAAAAATGAAAGTGATTTAGATTGAAATTTTAGAGCTATCTGGTTGTCTGAGAGAATGCATATTCCCCTGCATAGACATTCCTAGTTAGGTAATTCTAAGCCGTGGACAATAACCTAAGAAATTTAAGTTGTTTTTCCAGTGAAATTTCTTTTTGCGAAATAAGGTCTTACAATATGCGCTCCTGAACTGCCAATTGGTATCAATTCGCGAGCAGTCAGTGCAGCATTCTTTGAATTGGAACGAGCGTCACGTCGAATGGGTCTTACGGTGAACGCGATGGCAAGACAAAGTACCTAGGGTCTACAAACAAAGAGTCCCTGCGTCTTGAACATCACGCCACTGTTGACAATTACTCCTTCGAGGTGGTGAAGGATTTCGTCTTGTCTTGAAACCAGCATCAACAACTGTAATGACGTCAGCCGGGAGATCATGCATAGGATAACCCTCACTAACAAGTGTTACTTTGGTCTGAGTAAGCAATTGAGTAGTCGAGATCTCTCTCGAAGATCGAAAATCACACTCTACAAGTCCCTCATTATTGCTGTCCTAACATATGGCGCAGAAGCATGGACAATTTCCACCACGGATGAGAGGATGCTTGGAGTTTTCGAGAGAAATGTTCTGTGCAGGATCTTCGAACCTATTTGCGTTGGTGGCGAGTGCCGAATGAGGTACAACGATGAGCTGTATGAGCTGTATGCTGACATTGACATCGTCAGGCGAATCAGAATCCAGCGGCTGCGCTGGCTAGGTCATGTCGAGCGAATGGAAGAATACGCTCCACTGCAGAGGGTATTTAATTCGGCACCCGCTCGAGGACGCAGAATAAGAGGACGACCAAACCTCCGTTGGAAAGACCAAGTGTTGGGTAACCTGAAGCAAAGAACAGATGACAATTGGATTAACATCCAAAGTGGAGCCCAAGAAAACTTATATTTCTTGGAATCTCGAACAAATTTCGTCGGCAGATTATCGTCAAATTGTCAAACCGATTAATTTTGTATATTCTCGTAACTTTTTGGATCAGCCTTGGTTCGAACATATTTGTGAAAAAAATGTCTGGTCTGAAGAAGAAGAAGCACCACCTACCAAAATGAGATACGGTGAATTACTTCCTCTGCAAATCTCCAGTCCTATGGTGGGGCAAAATTGTGCGCGCTGAGCAAACCAACCTTCGAGCTGTCTAGAATAAATATGAATAACCTATTAAACTCCTTAAATAAAACAAAGTGGATATAAAAACCCTGAAGAATTAAATGGCTTACTCTATTTCATAAATACTGGGTGCTTATTTCTCTTGGAAAGGCATAAAAATATCTATACTGTAGGAAGATAATAAGATAATACCTTTCAAAAAAATATATTCTACGTAAGATGTTATTAAAATTTTACACTGAACTCATAATCATTTACGGTTCATAATGCTGTGGATCACCTAGGCTATTCACTTTTAATTGCCCACAAATTCGATATATAGTTGAAGACAGTTGTTGTAATTATCGTATACAAGTGCATAGATGTAGACGCATTTGTTAACAACTTATTACTAGCACCTTGATAGCGGCTTCCGTTATTTTGCGGCATATTGCGCATCACATCGTATCGTCATCATCATCATCATCATTATCATCAAATCATTTCATTGAGCATGAAATAGAAACGCATACGCAGAGAAAGTATCTCATATCATTATTATTATTATTGTTGTTGTTGTTGCGTTGTGTTCCTATTGTTTATAGTATTTATTTATGCTGCTTTGGTGTTGATGTAGTATTGTAGAGCTGCAAAAAAAAAAAATTCGCAAAAGAAGACAAAAAAGAAGAAGAAGAGCAGGAAAAATGATTGCAATTGCCACGCTTTGTTTTTTAACTTGACTGCCTTCGTTTCGGGTTCACTGAATCTCTTCTTGGAGTTTTTTTTTATATTAACTTTTTTTTTGCCACTTGAGGATATAGCATAGTTGCACACGCAAAAGGTGTTTATCAAAAGTCAGCAGATATTTGATATTAAATTAAATAACTCTAACTAAATGAAAAGGAAGATTAAACTTTCTGAAAATAAATTTAAAAATTTAAAAAAAAAAAATTTCTTAGTGTTTGATTAAAAGCATTCGTTTAGTTTTTCAGCTTCATTAATGCAATAATCATTCATTCTACATATATATTTTGACGTCCAAACCTACAACAACATTTGAATTGTGCAGATCTAAATTGCTTTGTTGAGTTTCGTTCAAAATAGGTATATGATCTTAAAAAACACCCTATTTTATATGCTCGCAACTATTTCTTATTTTACACATCCTCATACAAACAGTTTCTCTTTCATTTTTCTTCTTCTTGCTTTAGCTTGAATTTTTCTATTATTATTATTATTTTATTTGATTTTATTGCCGGTAGTAGTAGGTTCGTTCTGACAAGTTTCTGCGCCAATCTTTGTTTCAGGCATAATTTTCTGTTTATGTATGTATGATTACTCTTGTTGCTGACGACGTGCATCTTTTACACATCCATAAATTGTTACAATAGAATGCAAGTACACTGATGTTTCTGTAGGCAAGATTTTTCCTTTTGACTTCAAGTTGATAGACGTCTGCTGCAGCTCTTCTCTTCTCGTAGATTGCATACGAACATGTATGTAACTAGTTATGTACTGTATTGTATTTTACACTCCATAGAAAGTTGGACTATGTTGAAGCCTAAGGTCATTAAATAATCGAAATGGAAATTATTTGATGCGGATTCACGTCACTCACAATATTCTCATTGGATTGTTTTCAAAGAAAGTCACGTATTTTTATATTTTCTTATTTTCTTTATTTGATATATTTCAATTGTTGTGGTGAATTCTTTCATACACATGCGCCTATCAATTTTCCACAGAGCAACTTGCCTAGTACTCTGGCAATAGGGTGACGCAGGAATAGAAGTACTGTGCAGTAAGGTTGAAATAATGTAGGTATAATTTAGGCAGATAACGACAGCATATGAATAGGTCATGATATTAAAATATACAGGGTGATCCATTGAAATGGTTCTTGAAAATAAGTTTGATCGAAATAAAACACCCACAGCAAGATGTTGTACTCAAGCTTGTGCAAAAATTTCGTGAGACATTTACGGTACCAGTGGATGTTGTAGCTCAGTGATTAGTGTGTTGGCATTATGAGCCATAGGTCATGGGTTCAATCAAAATGTTCAAAATGTGAATGCTGTTACTGAGACTTTTCAACTCTAGCAACGTCAACCCGCTATCGACCTCAACAACTCAACACTCGACACACCATCCTTATTTTTCACAATAATTTCGAATTGTTCGCTTACAAGTATCAATTGATTCAGAAATTGTAGGCAAACGATCTTCCACTGCGTTTCTGAGTTTCTCAGTTTTACCCTTAGAGCAAATTTGATGTCGAATTTGAACGAAAAAAGTTTGTCTTACAAGGCTCATTTTCATACCAGCGGCTATGTTAACAAACAAAATTGAGGAATCTGGAAAGAAGAAATCTCGCATGATTATCGGAAAGTCAATGTATCTGCAGAGAACAACAATTTGGTGTGAAATTTAGAGTGGTAACTTCATCAACCGTGGGTGCCGTAGCTCAGTGGTTAGTGTGTTGGCCTTCTGATCTGTAGGTCGTGGTTCAATCCCCCGCTGATGCATAACAAATGTAATATCGAAAAGATTTTTCTTTCGAACGGTACCCACCTGTCGGCAAGCAATTGGCAATTCTTCCGACAGTAACAACTTGCCATGAAAAAGCTTCTAAAAGAACTCTGTGACGAAGCTCAGAAAAAGTGATGTCACAAGTGTTCTGCCGTTCGGAACCGGCTGAAATAATTAGGAAGAGAAGCTTGGCCAATGAGCCCTTCGGGGTTTTAAGTGCCACATATTTATTTGTTTTTTTTTTTAACTTCATCAACCCATTTTTTCGTAAATCTTACTGGAAACATCATTTCGGTTAAAGATGAGCTCTACAGACAATTGAGGCATCTCGCCGCATCATTCCCGCAGCCTATCAAACAACTGATCTTTCTAAGAGCTAAGTTCGGTAATCGTGTAATCAGACCCGGAGTTTCGTTTCTACTCCGTTAGAATTTCGTTTTGGAGGCCGTCAGAGATTGATGCGCAAAAACCATTCAGGTCCTTGGGGCGAATATTGTCAAAGCCATTCGGTAGTGCCCAAAACCTTCAAGCAGATTTTGTAAAATTGAGTTCAAATACTGGCAAGCCATTCAAGCGAAAAATTGTATTTTTGTACATTTTATTTTGTTTTTAAAAAGAAGCTTGTATTTTGAGCACCTTTTATATATTTAGTAAATTTTTATAAATTAAAAAAAAATGTTAAAAGAAACTATTTTTAAACATTTCTCACAACTATTACTAATCAATGCATATGTAAATATGTATATATTTATTTAGTTAGCCTACCAATAGTAGCAAAAATACAAATGAAAACAAAACTGTTATATGTATGACTTGAGAGATAGGTATTACTCATGAATTTGACATTCAGAAACATGTTTAATTTGCGTTGTCTTTTTTTTTTTTCATTTTGTTGTGTGTGCGAAATTTTACACCAATCACAACAACAACAACAACAACAAATGTCTATCACTTATAAATTGAAAATTACAATTTTTTTTTTTTAATAACAATTTTTTCTTTTTATTATAAAACCACTTACTATGTGGCCATAACCGCTTGATTTAAACCAAACGAAAAATCTACTAGCAAATACAAGTAGGTATGTATTGAATGTAAAGAGTCTTACCTTGTCAAAGAAACCATCTAAAATTGACTTATATATATGTTATAACCATATATTTATTAGGTTGCGTAACTGTTGTCTGCTCTGTTGTCATATTAAATATCCTGTTTCATGCAGCTATTTATATTTATATGTGTATAATATGCAAGTGTTGCAAACGGCACAATGTAATAATGTAACTATGTTAGTAACACTGATTTAAGCTGATTTCCAGTTTGTTTATTTCATTTTTACTAAATTTTTTATTCAGCTAATTTGTTATGATATAATTGAAGAGACTTACTACATGTAGTACTATGAGTGTGCTGTATGCATAAGAGTAATATACTGAATATTACTAAGTTAATACTTACATATCTAAAAAGTAGGTTGAGTGGGTTTTAAGCTAAATTTTTAATACAGATTTTGTTTTATTTTCACGACCAGCAGCATTTTTAGCAGCATTTTTATAATGAATGAGCCTAAAAAAGGCAAGATGAATCAATTGTATTGATTTTAATTGAAGCAATTACATTTTATTAATTTCTTATGATACATACTCATATTCATATACGATATAAAGGCTGCTTTTTTAAGTTCTGACATCAAGTATCATCAAATAATCACCCTATAGAGGTCATTCGGTTAAGCTAGTCAATGAAGTGATATTGCAATCATGATTTATTTTATTTCAGTGAAAAATATATACATGTAAAGGGTGTTTTGACAAAACACCCTTTACATATACATGTTAATTGCATATATTTTTTGTATATACAACTATTCAATGTACACGCATCAAATCTTTATAATATATTTCAACCAACTTCATACTAGCAACTATTTAAAATGTTGTATACGAATAGATGATATTGGCAATTTTAAATTGCAATTTGTTAATTTTTTTGATTTTTGTTGTTGTTATTTTTTATGAGTTTTTCGTGATACCTGGCTTAGTCATTGTTTATTATTTGCTTTTTCTTGGCCTTCAATTCAATATGCGCATGTACTGCATACTGTGGATCAAATTATAATATATAAAAAAATTGAGTGACACAATTGAGAGTTAAATAAATAGCTTGCACACGCTTCAAACAAAACACAAACTATTGATTTAATTTTCAAAATTTATTTCGTGCTCCCCTCTGCATGGTTTTTTTCTAATCATTGATGCAAACCGAATCGTCTTTTCCCAAGTGACCTTCAAGAAGCCATACAAGTCATATTGAAGCTTTTAGGTGGTCTCAAAATGATGCATGCGGTGCGGGTTCTTTAACTTATTGAGTAGCTAGAAATTATAGTGGATTTTGAATTATTTCATTTTTGTAAATTCGCAATCTGCAAACTGCTCGAGGGTTTCTCTGCAGCAAAATAGCTAATGTGTAGCATATTTAGAAAAAATATATTTTGCTATTGTTTAGAGCAAGTCTGCCAGATCAGTTGCCCCATAATAGCTACTCATTGCCTGTGATTACTATTAGTTATCAAAGAACGTTGATTGCAATGCGATTCTACATTGATTTGTAAGAATTTAATCACTCATTGGATAAGTTTCGACATTTCTGATGCTATGTAGATATTATTATTGAGTCTATTATGGAGTAGTTTGTGGAGTAGTTTGTCTTGAATCATCAATGAGTATTACAAACCCCTTGTTACTCGTTTATTTTTAAAGTAAACTACATATTATAATGCTTCAAGATATGACTTGTATTGTTAAAAGCTGACGTTTTTATTCTGTTATTGTTTGCAACTTTGCAAGCCAAAAAACAAGCCAGAAATATAAAAATAAGATTATGAGCGCACACGTTAATGCTCATACTCATATGCACGCTTCTAAACAATAGTAAAATAGCGCTCGCTCGCTACCAATGCAGCATGATGCCAGCTACCTTATAAAGAAATGACAAATAACAACAACAACAACAACAACAATAGCGCCCAAAGATAGTGACAATAATAGAAATTACTAAGATGAAAATAAGGCATACACACACACAGACAATCTGAAATAATAAACTCAATGAATTATTAATGACTTACAACAATATGAGCATGTATGTACGAGCACATATTGAAGATGATCACACAATCAATGTCATGATCATATTTACCACAATCATAATCATCATCATCATCATCATCATCCTCGTCATTTTATCATCAACAGTACGATGATCGATGATCGATGATGATGATGAGGCTGATGATGCATCAATTTATTTATAAATAATTTTTATATGACTTATCTTTTTTTTTTTGTATTTTCTTTCTTTGTAGAAATTGGAACAAGAGAAACATGTACTGCGTCAAAAGCTCGCCATTGCGGAAGAGGAAAGTGATCAGCGTGTGTTGGAATTACAATCGGATCTCAATGAACTCAAAGATAAATTGCAAGCACAGGTAAATTGAATCAATAAATATTCGCATATATATATTTTTTTGATTGAACTAGTGTATTCAAATATTTGAATATTTTTTTTGTCGCATCAAATAAAGGATAATGCAATACGTCAAGCGGAAAAAGAGAAAACAATTTTAATCGATGAACTCTCACATCAGAATACACGACTCACTGAACAAATACAAGAGGCACATACAACTGAATTAAAATTAATGGCTCAAATACAAGAGCTTAAAGATCAGTACAGTTATCGTAATACAAGTTTACAAGTGAGTACAGCAAACTTTTCTCTTTCTTTCGAAAATTCAATTCATTTGATAATTTTTGCACTTTAGGAACATGTTAATAGTTTGGAATCAATAAAAACTGAACTGAATGTGACCACAGAGAAACGACATGATTTAGAAAAGCGATTACAACATGCCCTGGAAGAGAAGGAATCGATAACAACAGCTTTGGATGAAGCTTCTGATCGAATACATATGCTGGAAAGACATGCACGTGAGCAGGAGACAAAATTTGAGGTAAAGCTGATAGAGCTTAAAAGCTATTTAAATAATTCGATTTTAAAGTAACGATCATTATTTTATCATTAACCTAATATTTATATACGCTGTAGGAGGTTTTGCCATTATCAGCTTTCATTTTGACACTAAAAATGAACAATTATGGCACGTATAATTACCCAAGATGGTTGAGCTTAGTCTTTGTTTTGAATTTTTTACATAAATTCATCTGAGTCATAACAGATAAGAATAAATAACATTTATATAAACTATATTTTTATTTGTTTATCAAACAAACAAAAATGCAACTGTCTTAATCTTAGAATAACACACTCAAAAGCCCAACTACTCTTTCACTGCTAAACGAAATTAAAATAAATTAAGTTAAATTAAAATCTCATAATAATGAATTTAAAATATATTGTAAATTATTCAAAAATATATCTTCTGAATAATAAATTGCTAATATTTTGTTATACGTCAACTTAATCACTCTATACAAAATTAATTTGATGCCTAACGATATGATAAGCAAAGTAATTATTGTGTTTTAAAGCCCTAGAAATTACTTCTCACTTTCTAGTTAGCCCTGTTAATAACAAAATGTTAATGAATAAAAATTAAATTTTAATTTATATTTAATATCGAATTATAGCTCTGGGCTCTTGGTATATTAATCTGTGCCTATATTCATTTCACTCTACTATTACTCTACTATAGGAATTTCAACTTTGATTGATTCACTACTGTCATATTTATTTTTCCCTCTAACCAAATTACACTTTTCTACACCTTTTTTCTAACAAGTTTAGTATTTTTTTCACAACATTAATGATACATTAAAATTATAGTGTTACAACTTACATCCAAAAAAAAAGAAATTTATATTTAATTGCCTAAAGTCAGTGGTGTATTACATATCTCGGCATTTATTGATTAATATTTTTGTGCTTTTACTAAGAAAAAACTATTTTTTTTAATATTGATTTCCAATAAAATGATTGACTAACAAAACTCAGCCAATAAAATTACGTAGCGTGTTTTGAGCCAATTAGGAAGGATATGATACACAATTTGATTGTTTTGTACAACTCATGAGTACTTCAAAAAATTGTAGACACTCGAATGCTTAATTTTAAGATATCAGCCATTACAAAGCGCTACGATGTGGAAGTGATTTTGACGCATCCGTATTGTTTTATATTAGCTGATATTTAAAAATTAAATTAATGCACAATTTTTCGCTTAAAGTACTGATTTAGTTCTATAGAACAATAAACCTTTTGTATCACATCCTTCCATTTGTCTTTGCATTATGGTTTTGGAAAATACAAGTATATGACTCAGGTCGTACTACTCAGATCTAACTATTTAACACATTCTCAGTCATTCTTTACTATTTTATATTATTTTTGCTATCTTAACTACGAATGAAATTTTTGTTAAATTTCATTTCATTTTTTTCTCTCTTCACCTTTCAATAGACAACACTGCAGGCACTTGAAAGATCACAACGTGAAAATAATGTACTAAGCGAACGTTTGGGAGCGGTAAGTTCTTTTGAATATAATGTGGCAACTTTATGTCAAGGGAAATTTCTTAAAGATCGTAAGGAGCTTTCAAATTTTAAAAAAAAAAAAGAAGAAATGTCTGCAGCAAGCAGATATATGTTAATGACAAATGTTTTGAATTTAGAAATCATTCTCTAAGGTGACAAACATTGTGCCTTAGTTCGATAGGAAAAAGAGACATTGAGGTGAGACATTTCCGGGTCTGAGTTGGTTTCTTAAAGCGAAAGAAAAATCGTACGATAAATATAGACTACAAATATTGTAAAGTTGGATTTGGTTCATTGAAAAAGAAAGAATAATAAGATGCAAATAATAAAGTCAGCTTGATTCTCAGTAGATTACAACTTTAATAAATAATCATAGAAGCAAAGGTTCAAACAATCAGGCCTAGAGTTGATTGCTAGTGAAAATTCAGGAACTCAAAAAAAAAAAAACAGAAAATATATCAATTTGTTAATCGAACTAAACAATGAAATACAAACATTTTGTAGATTTTTCCCCACTTCACTCAAAAGAATTTTAACTAAACTGATAAAATTTGCATTAATTCAAACGAATAAAACACGTAGCCTATATGAAAATTAAATCAATGCTCTTTTCGCAAGAAAATTTGCCCATAAAAACCACTCTAAATCACATAGTTTGTCACATAGGATTAGGTAAATGAATTTAATGGATGAAGCCGGCAAATTTATTTGACTAAAATCGATTAAATGGATGTATTTACAATTTATTTCAAAATCCCATTCGCCCTTAGGATTCCAATTCCAGTGCGCATGGCAAAAAATCATTACAATTCGAAATGGAATGCGATGAGGATGATTCAAGTTTTGGTGAGGGTAAACCTAATCAAATGTGGGTGGAAGCACGTTCTGTCTATATACAATTGAAATCATTGGTTGATTCATTGAAAACTGGTCATGATGATGACTCAGGTGAGCAGCAGGAAAAAACGAATTAGTTGAAAAAGAAATGGATTTGCATTTATATTTTTTCACTCACAGGTTTAAATTCGGACATATCATTGGATTTGGAATCAATGGATAATACAATTTCATCATCGGGCCGTTCTGTTGATGGTAGTGAAGCGATCGATTTTCGTCAAGGTATGCTCTCGTCAATGTCCGATGAGCTGACACGTTTACTATTAAATTTGGATGCGGGCAATTTCAAGAAAATGTTGGATCAAACACGTAATTTAGTTTTGGAGCAAGAGGATGAAATTAAACGTAGCCATCAATTGATACAACAATTAGAAGCAAAGGTAATTAATTAATTCATGATGTGTTGTGATTGTGAGTGATTGAGACTTTCACTTTTGTGTGTTTGCATAGCTTACTGTTACCGATGTTGAATTGCAAAATGTTAAAGAGGAACGTGATCAGGCACGTGGTGATCTTGTCGATAATACGGATCGTGATGAGCTCTTAACAAAAGCACAAAAAGAACGTGATGCCGCCAATGAACGGCGCACAAAAGCCGAAGTTGATTTAGCAAAAACACGTGTAGAACTTATGCAGGCCAATAGTCAGCTATTGGAATCAATACAACAGAAGGTTGAACTATCACAACAGTTGGAACAATGGCAGGTTAGTGTATGCAAATGATAATTTTGTTTCTATACGGATTATTTTTAATAAATTCAATTTTTTTTCTCCATAGATGGATATGCAAGAGTTGATTGACGAACAGATGCGTTCGAAATTGATCAACAATCGCAAACCAGTCGTCGCCTCAACAGCACAAAGTCAGAGTGCTGCCGCTGCGCTGGCGAAACGTGTTGCCAACTATAAATTATGGAGTTTATTTCAGCGGTAATTTAAGCACACTTTGGAAAGTGTATATTCTTTTAATTTTAATTATGTAAAGGCACCAATTGTGCTCTAACATTAATTAATTATAAATATTTCTACATCATTGATTTAACTTAATTGTTAATTTTTATTTTACAATACAATATATACTCTTTTTTTTTTTTTGTTTATTACTATTTATAATTATACAAGTATATATTTAAAATGATGATGATGATGACAAAATATAAATGTGTTTTAAATCAACTGGAAATAAATAAACAAAAAAAAAAAAAAATAGAAAAAACATAGAAAAATTGGAGAAAAAAAAATGAATTTTATACGTATTACTACCGCAATCAATTATTCTAATATTTTATTTACGCTTTATTAATTTTTAAATATGCATTAATTGTAAAAGCATTTTTTATACATACATACATAGGTACATACATACATACATACGTATATAATTTTAATGTACACTGCAATTCTTTTGCTTAAGCTCTATCTCACCTATTTGATGTATGCATTGCAAATTCGATATTATTCTTATTTCAAAATCCCGTTTGATAAACAACACGATAATTTATGGAAAAGTATTTGTAGTCGATGTATATGACATTTTGCCATCTACATTGTCCGATGTAAAAGTGCCTTTGATTTATGTGCAACAAGCAGCTATCTACTAACAATTTAACAATTTTTTTTTTTTTTTTTGGAATCATCATTTCTAAATCATTTTGATTCTATGTAAACATCTCGAACCAGTTGATTGACAACAATTTAATATCATTTCTTCAAGTTGATTTTCTTTTTGACAGGGATGTTAATTTGGATGCATTAAAATTTAACTAATAAATTGTTGAAATCATTCTTCGAATTGTAATTCGCCCCTCTAAACAAACGATTACTTTCAGCTTCAACCGTTCCTCAAATTCGAACAAAATTTCAGAGTTGCCATTTGTACAAAATCACTGCAAATACATTCATTTTTAATTACGCAATTTTCAGTGCATACATCCATATACAAGTAATCCCAATTTTTAATATTATGGCTAAATTAATTTTGATCTAAATGATGATTTTCATGAAAAACAAACAAAAGTGGCATTACGAGAGCTGTTTGATAACTTAGTAATAAATGTTTTAATATTTAATTTTTTTTTACAATAAATACAGCTATGCATCTATGGCAAAAAGGAATAAATGAAGTTAAATGAAGTTAATAAATAATTGAATTAGAAATCGTGTCAATTTTTTTTTTTTTTTTTTTTTTTGAATGTATCGGATGGGTTCAGATATTTATTTATACTATTTTATACTATTTTTCAAAGAAAAAAGAACTCAAGTTAACATTTTTCACTGGATTAGTGGGTGAATTTATTTCAAAGCTCGTCGATAGCTTCAAGATTTTGACATTTTAACTAACTAATTTCTCTTTGTTCGTTTTTCAACAGAAAAATGTGCTTTTGTTAATTTCACGAAATCCTAAAAAATCGGTTTATTTCTTATTGCCATAGGTAGTATATAGAAATTTCAAAATAATTTCCCAAAAAAAATATCAAAATAAAAAATTCTTAACATTTTAAGCTGCCTTTAATTTTAATTACATGCTATTTGATAATTCCTTGAACTGTTAGCTCATAGAAGCATTAATATCATAAAAGCACCTATATAAATGCGATATTCACGATATGATGAAATCCGAAGTATAACTGAAAAATCGTATTATATATTTCCTTTTGTACTTAATAGTTTATTCTGCGCAAATTTCATAAACAAAAAAATTTTTTTTTCTAAATTTGATGCGATTTAAAATTTAAAATGAAAATTTTTGTACTTTTTAAAGACCAGTGGGTAGCGATCCTTAGCACTTGCTGGTATCGTGAAACATTTATAATGGTAAAAATGCTTTTTTAATTCCGTCATGGCATAAAATATTGTATTTGAAAAAATAAAAAATGATGCAAAATTTCATAACATCACGAATTCAGCTAATTTTTTTTTATGGCTCTTGTAACCGCAATGCAATCTTTTTAATAATTGTGGTATAAATGTTTCACAAGGTGAGCACAAATTTAGACCACATCCATATGTAAACATATCGCAAGCAGAAATTGCATATAAATGCATATGTGCATACATTATGACCACACAAAAAAGAATTGAAAAACATGTTTATTGCTAATAATTATCTAGACAGAAAAAAAAAAGCGAAAACAAAAACCTCATAAAACACATTTGAAATTAAAATGTTTAACTAATCAAAAAACCCAAAATTCCCACTTAACTAAAAAGTAAAAAAAAAAAAATTAGTTAATTTGTAATAACATTTAAGTGCATTATTTTATGAATTAAAATAACATTTATATATACCTATGTAGAATGACAGAAGAAATAAGCAACAAAAATAAGCAAACAGACAAAGTCAAAAGTTGTGGCTGTAGTAGTGAAATATGTTGTAAAGTAAGAATGAAGGCAATTATTTTCATGTCTATAAAATCAAAATAACAAAACATATTGTTGTAAACAATTACTTAAGCTTTAATTTCACATACTTGCCTTAATTCTGTAACGAAATCAACATTTTTATCCAAAATAAGTTTTGCATGTTTGAAAGGAAACGATTCAAATATCTAACATCATTTGAATTATTTTAATGTTTATTGAAAATATGTAATTAGATTTTGTGTAAAATTTTCAAAAAAAAAGTAAACCCTAAAACAAAAGACAGCGATTGAAATAATACACATGTAATATTTTCAATAAAACTGAATAAAAGAAACAAACGACCAAAACGTATTGTATTTTATTGCTAACATTAACATTATGTTATTTAGCAGATTTACAATTCTGCTAAAACCGCCATAATTATGTTAATATTTATATGTAATAGCAGTGGAAGAATACTGAGATATGCTATTCATATACGAGGTAAGGCAATCTGGAAATCCTTTCTGTTGGTTCTGATGTTTTATCTTCAGCACTGCCGACGCACTGGCGACGCGCTGGCGACTAGTACCACGTAAGGTAGAACCAGATAATTTGCAGACAATTAGATCGATCGACTATGTCAGGGGAATTCACAATTTAATTTTTCTTTTTTGCCGATTCTCTAATATTGAATTTTGGTATACGATCCCGTTTAGCTAATATTTTCGTTGATAAATCTTCAACATTAACATTGTTGATGATTAAATTAATACGACGCTCAATGACACCAATAAATAGTTTTACATTATGGACGGTGAGAGCAGTTTTTGACGTTAAAACATTCAAGATGGGTGCATCACCGCAGGATAATTGCCTAAAAATAATCACACAATGATGATATGATTAAAATTATATTATGCAGACATACTTGAATATTTCCTCAATGCCTAGAAGCATTTGTTGCAGACGTAAATGCAGTTGTGATTTCTTCTCATTCGCTTGATTTGTCAATTCCTGTTTTTTAGACAATTCATCATTTAAATAATCCAAAGCTTCAGTTTTTTGTTTATATTCCTTATCAGCTTGATCGGCTTTCTGACGTTCTTAAGTAAAATTAAAAAAAAAAAATACTAATAATTACAACTTGTACTAATTTAGGCTTCTTCTTATCAACACTCTTCACTCCATACAAACCAATTTCATCGCTTAATTCTTGTGTTGTTTCATGTAATACTTCCACTTCGTGACTCAGTTCATTTACATAATTAAAAAGTGCAAAATTCTCATCCTCCTGACGTTTAAATTGTGTTGCCAATCGATCTGAATCCTCTTCATCATAAAGAACCTTTTTAAAAAGAAGAATTCGAATGAATATGATTATTTCGAGATGATCTCTCCAAAAAAATGTTTTAAACCTTAATTTTGTCAATAATCTCACGATACTGAGCCAATTGGCGTTCATAGTCCTCTTTTTGAGCTAATTTTTTATCCACCTCACGTTGTTCCAACTCTGGATTAAGACGCTTCTGACCTTTGATATCGAAAAACTGTTGTAATTTAGCATCATGCTCTAGGCGACGTTGCATTTCACGCATTTCCTAATTTAAATCGATATTAATTGAAAATAGTAATTTTTTAAATAATTTACTACTCATAAAAAAAGTTTTTTTTTTCATTTTTAATTAGAACCAAAAATGTTTTGATAGCTTAACATTCGACTTGACTTGAGAATTTTCATCTCGGATTCCGTTTAATCAAATTTTCCGAATAAATTTAAGAATTAAAATAAAAAATATATTAAGTTTTTATAATTATTCACCTGTATATGCATGATTTTATCATTTTCATTACGATCTTTCAACACTTGCAATTTATTACACAATTCCTCACGTTGATCATAAGCCAATGTGGATTGGTCAATTAGTTCCATAATAAATTTTTTACCCTCATTATACTGTGTGACTAATGATTGCCACATTTCATTGAAATTTGCACGATCTTGTAGCATATGATTTATTGTATCACGTAGTTTGCAATTTTCCGTCAATACATCACTACATTTCTTATTGACGACATCCAAACGATTCTCCAATTTTACAACATTTTTCTGTACCTTATTTACAGTATCCTTGTAACAACTATCTGTTATTTCATTTCTACGTAATGCATCAATCTCTCTTTCAATCTAAATAAACATTGTATTTATTAATTATTATTTAAAGCTTAAGTTTCAGTCACGCCTCTATTCATACCTTTTTAATATGGCCCTCGACTTCCCATAAACTGATACGTTCATTATTTAATATCTGTTGCAGATCAGTGTTTTGTTTCTGTAAATAACAGAGGCGCTTCTCTTTCTGTTACAGAATGTCAGGACACAAAAGAGAGAATATACCATAGAGATATTACACTGTTAATTGACAAAGTTTTAACAACGAATGTCAGGAAGTGAGATTGATGGTTACTATTTGTATTAAAATTATATTATATTATTTATTTTTTGTAAACGAGATTTCATCAAACTCACATCCGAATATTGCCAAAATTGATCTCATATTCTTTATAAAGAAGTCATATCTACGACTGGCCATAGACTTACAGTTTGATTTTGTTTTGCATGTGTTCCACCTTCCAGCGTATTTATTTCTTCTTTCAAGTCTTGATGTTCCTGCTGAAGCATATTGATCATACGATTTTGCTTTTTCAATTGTTTATTTTTATATTCCTGTAGGCTACGTAATTCTAATTGCAATGCACGATGCTGTACATAAATTGGACATAAAAACAAAAAATAAAATATACATATTATAAGAAGTATTATGGATTTCTAGAATAATGGAGATCTCATCTCACCTGTCGTTGTAGTCGTTCCAATTCAACATTTGCTAATTGATCCAAATCAGATTGATTTGCCATATTTATTAGCTCTATATAATAGCTCTACATGTAAATTTAGAAAAATTATTTAGCAATATAATTTTTTTGTGAAATTACTGCCAAAATATTTGTAAATTTATTTATACCCAACAAAAATTACAACGTAATAGAACATGTTATTCCATTACCATGGTAGTCGAATCAAAGGACAGCATTCATTCCATTAAGGCGATATCCCACATTTGTACCGAAAGGTACAGGATTGATTTTGTGTCCTATAGAAATTGAAAAAACAAATTTTAAACAGCAGCGAAAAAGTTTCACTCGGCCAAGGGAATATCATAAAGCTACAAATCATTTTTACATTCAGTATATGTATATTAATAATAAATGGCGATGAGGCGGTTTTGCTAATTTTTTTTTTGCTCCTAGCCACTTTGTTGTTCACTTACTTTTATTTCAGCTTGCTTGTTTTCTGTGTTAGTACAACAACACTTGAATTTTGACAAAAATATATACTTAGAATCAATTGGTTTTTAATTTAGAAAAAAAAAATTAATCCGCCCTGTTCTACATACATCGTATAATGTATATATTAAAACGGCCCTGTAACATCAACTTAGTATTCATTTCTCAAACAGCTGTTCGATTGTGCTCACAAACTTGTAATTTATTCATTCTAAATACAAAGAGGTTATGTAAATGTGGATAAGACTCTAATTGTAATATAAATTTATTAAACTATAATAGGAAATTCCTATTAAATACATTAATTGAATTAGAAAAATGGTGTCACCAACTTTGGCGTTATTTGTACGTGCACGTGGTCCTGACGAATTTTGGCGTAAAAGAAAGATTTTCAAATTGGCTGCGGTAAGTACTGCACGGATGCACTAATTTCTAAAAGAAATATGTTTCAATTATTAACAAGAATCGTTCTCTATTGTTATGCATCAATAGCATTTTCGTGGACGTCGACGTAATGTGTACTCTATTACAATACGTAATGTGCATCGAGCTCTGGTGTACGCCACCAAAGGACGCAAATTGAAGAAATTGGACATGAAGGAGGTAGGTTTGAAACGATCATAAAGTATAATTTATGTTTTTATAATTATGGTCAAAATATAGCTTTGGACTACACGTGTGGAAGCTGGTTGTCAACAGTATGGTTTACCATTTTCTACATTCAGAAATACACTTTTTGAAAGTAACATTCTATTAAACAGGTATTATTGTCAATTTGTTCCCCTTGTATATCGTATTAACTTTGTAAATATTATAGAAAAATGCTTTCTGACTTGGCCATTTGGGAGCCCAGATCATTTGAGGCGTTGGTGAAATTATCCCGTGAACGTGCCGCTGTTGCAGGAATGCCCGACATAAAAGAGCGTTCTGTTATGAACCAAGTATATGGTTTGGCTAATTTGAAACTAGATTAATGTAGTGCTTAAGATAAATTGAAAATATTTCAAATAAAAGATAAAATGTATTTTTAAAACAAAGCGTAAAACCGTTTTATTTTATTTTTCTCATTTTTGTTTAAACGTTTACATTTCTAAGCCAAACGTAAACAAATCTTAAATGGAATATACAAACTAAATTATATACGTAAGTGTGAAATCACACAACGTCCGGCATACACACATTATGGTAGATGACCATAGTTCAATATTTAATTCAACAAGAAATTAACAAAACTTCTTTGAAAAATAAGAAAAAATCCATACAAATTCTATTCCAACTTGGCGAGTATATCGGATTCGCGGAAGAGTATATATTCTTTCTTGTCCTCCATTTCGACTTTAGTACCACCAAATTCAGGTAATAATACACGGTCACCCTCCTTTACCGCAATGGGAACATAATTGCCATTTTGCTGTAAATATCGTAAGAAAAAGAGAACACAAAATTAATCAATTTGCAACTAAGAGCTTGCACATTAAATTAACTTACTGCACTCCTTGAACCGGGTCCAACAGCAATGACGGTGCCTTGCAGTACCTTGCCAACAGATTTTTCCGGAATTACAATCCCGCTTTTTGTTGTTGTTGCCGCTTCAGCACGTTGCACCAAGATACGATCCAACATTGGGATAATCTTTCTGATAGCTTTCGACTTAATAAATAAGAGAAAAAAAGAAGTAAAATAGCATTTTAATGCTTGAAAACAAAAACTAAGTATATTTTTATTTGATGGCTCCAAACATATGTATTACACAACAGCCCATACATGTGTATCCATATGCCGCTGCTCACACACATATAATACGAAGCAATCATGCCAAAACTAATCATTCTATTGCATGGAAACATCGAGAACATGTTTGATATATATTCGCTTCTCTTCTAATAATCTTATTAAAATTTTCACATTATTCTATCATTTACTCACCATTTTATCGTATTTTTACTTAAAGGAATAAATTTTTAGTGAAATTTTTGTTGGATTTCCTTTACAATTGTGGAAATATCAGAATTTTCTATACCGACACGTGCCTGCGTCTTTTCACAATGGATGTTAATTTGATAATGAAGTATATGAGAAAAAAAAAATGTACAGATTCGAAATGAACTTTTCTTCGATATTGAAATGAACTTTTATTAAGTACCGGCTTTTGGGTTGCCACACACCTCACAATATAAATAAATTGAAGGGACTGAAAGCACATGAATCGCACTGCTCTTTTTCACATTTCTTAAAATATATCAGTCCTGCTAATGTAATTATCAAGAAACACTCAAATTCTTTGGTCCCTCCCTGTAATTATAGAAAAAGTTAGAATTATCTTAAAGTTAGAAGAGGCTTTTTGATATTTATTTGTATGGGACATATGTCAAACAAGTGGATTCTAACTTCAAAATGATTCTAACTTTGACTGTACTACGGGCCTTTATATTTATTTATTGTGGAATGCATTTCTATATTTCAAAATCGAAGAAAAAGAGCATTAAAACATTGATGAGAGAGTCAAAGCAAAATCATTGACAGTAAGCAAACAAATTTGCATTCATATATAATAACTTATTTCATTAAAATGTTATATGAAAAGTAATTTTATTTTCCATATTACACTTCTAATGTTTTGCTGTAAATATGTTTCCACCCAACCTGGTTCTACTCAATTGGCACCACCTTATTTGCTTTTAACAAAGAAATGCTTTGACAATTAATCATGGATAGTGTGATACCCGCATAATGAAGACATTCCACACAGGGTTGTATTTCAAGAAAAATAATTTATTGATGCATAATTATTTAACAAGTATTATTTGAATGCAAATAATTTTTAAAAGCAGCCATATTATTTCTGAGTAACTTAATAACGAAAAACTAAATCTAAACTATCCATAAAATTAAACTTTTTAATCAGCTGTTGTTATTGCAGCTGCAGCTCTGGGTGCAAAAACTGACAATAGAAATTTGGCTTCATTGTTTTTGTTTGTTCTTCTATCCAGTACACATGTCAAGTTAGCGAAAAAGTGATATATACATATATATATAGCAAAAGTTATTATATATAACAATATAATAGTAAAATTGTTGCACAAATTATTTGTTATACGACATGTCAGAGCGATTGTGCCATGATGGTCGTGTAAGTTTGTATTGTTTTCTTGGTACTGCTGCTCTGGTGCTATTGCCCTCTGTGCCACAAATATATTATGGCATAGTACCTAATGTGTGGGGTGCTGTAACATGGGGTCCAGTACTCTATTATGCTCTGGTCAATATGATAATACGTTTTGTACTACGTAATACAGATTACCAGGTGGGTAGTAACTAAATGTTGGCATTAGTCACGACTATTAAATACATTTTTCGTTTCAGATTGCGATTCGTGCTTCATTTCTTGGTTTTATTGAAGCGGTTAGCATATTGGTTATACTATTCTCACCAGCTGTATGGAAGCAATTTGGCGTATATAGTTTCTTTATGGCATTTTTTCATTATTCCGAATTTCTGGCAATCGCATGGTGCAATCCACGTAGTCTAACAGTTGATTCATTTATTTTGAATCATTCTATACATTATGCGTTAGCTGCACTCTCCAGTTGGATGGAATTTGTATTGGAAGTATTATTTTTGCCTGATTTTAAAGGAAAATATTACATTTGGACGCTAGGCGTAGTATTGTGTGTATTTGGTGAAATCGTACGCAAGGTGGCAATGATAACTGCGCGCAGTAGTTTTACACATTTGGTAAATACAGGTTCATACATTGTGTGTACCTGAAAGATCTCATTAATCTATTTCTTTCTACTAATATCGCATAGGTGCAATATGAAAAGACTGATCATCATAAGCTAATAACGCATGGTATATATGCATATGCACGCCATCCATCGTATGTTGGTTGGTTTTGGTGGTCAATTGGCACACAAGTTGTTCTACTAAATCCCATATGCATCATTATCTATACGTTTGCCAGTTGGACATTCTTTCACGATCGCATCTATTTGGAAGAGATTACATTGTTGAATTTCTTTCGTAGTGATTATGAAAAATATCAGCAACGCGTTCCTACCGGTTTGCCATTTATTAAAGGACGTATCATTGATTAGTCAAGCATTAGTGTAATATATCAAAACACAACGCCGAGGATGTAATTTCATTTAATTGTATAGCACGTACATATATACTTACCGATATACAAATATAATTAGTAACACATTTTTTATGTGAATAGACTTTTCCTCAATGTATAATTTAAGTATATTAAAAGAATTCATCTAATCATATGTGACTAATATCTACCTACTAAACATACATGTAGATGTACATATGTATTTAGCAATAATTTGTATATTTAAAAGTTATGATAATTATACATATGAGATGTATATAGAAATTATATGTATATAATTTTTCGTTTATATACAATTTATTTTCTTTTTGACTCTTCTAACATAAATATATTGATGAATATTTTAAAATATTTACCTCAATAAATGTAATTATATCAAGAGAAATAAAAGTTCGTTTTATTCAAAGACTTTACTTACCTTTTTCGATTCATTTCATTGATTAAATTAGAAGCTTTATTATTTTTGTTTTTAATAAACACATAAATATATACTATATATTTACAATTATATTTATATATAAATATATCTCTTTTAATACATATAAATACATTACATATTTGGAACATTGATATTGTTCATGATAAGATTCTAATATTGGAGTGGGAGTGGAGAGCGATATATGCAGGTGGGTAAAGTATTTTGACTATGCCATTTATACGATGGCACAGATGAGTATATAAGAGTTTCGAGTGAAATTGACAAAAATAATGAAATAATGAAACACAAAACTGAAACATTGTCGTACCTGCATAAATATAACAACTAAACGAAATGCAATAAATTCATAAAGAAACAATGCATTTATTAAAAAGTTGTATTTTTATTTTTCATACAATAATTAATACATAATTAATTAAAATTACAGAAATGAAATTTTTTTTTTAAATATTTGATTTTTTTGCAAAAATAAATTAAATTTAAAATAAGCTTTTGTAAAATGTGCAATATATCGAAGTATTTTAACCTAAATATAAGTATGTATATACTAAAAATTTTAAAAATAATAAAATAATAAAATGATTACAAAATTATTAAACATGCAAATTTAATTTAATAATTAAAATAAAAAATTTCAAAAATGATAATAAAAAATTACATATAAATGCTTAAGAAAATATTGCAATTTGAACTTAATTAAAATAGTTGTTGTTGTTGTTGTTGTGGCAACTTTTCGAATACCATTTTGAAATGTTTTTTTCGGATTAGGTTGATTGGTTTCCAAAAAGAATACAAAAATAATTATTATTTTGTAGGTATGTATGGTAAATGCAATAATAAATCTATTTTTCAATCATTTTTTCTATGTAGAAATATATGCATATCTTTAACAGAATGTAAAAATGTAAATGTTTGTTTTTTTTTCTTTTAATAATATTAACAGTAGCATTTATGCATGCAGCTAAATTTTTTTATAGAACATTTGATGCCCCTAACGTTTATGATAAATGCAATAATAATAAATGTATTTTTGATTCTTCTTTTTTCTACATATTTTGAAAAATATATATTCCTTTAACAGAAACAAACCGGTTCTTTTCTTTTAATAACATTAACAGAATGCATTTATGCATTGCAATGTTATTGAACAGAGAGAGGGAGAGCATTTAATGCCCGTCATACAGTCTTCTCTATGATAATCACTATTTATGAAATACATGTGCATGCAAAAAAGGAGAGAATATGTTAAAATAGCATGATGATTATGATTCTGTTGCGGATAAATGCTATCAAACATACAACTATTACATATTAGGTTCTTATTGTTGCTACTGTTTTCCTTCTTTTGTATTATTGTTATTGTTGTTGTTATTGTTTTTTGCAGTAGTTGTTATTTGTTGCTATTTTTTCGTATTTTTTTGTTTTTCTTCTTTGTTGCAATATCATTTACATATATAATATAAATAAAATTACAATTAGTTTGTATTTCATACTTAACATATATAAATACAATAATGAGTAGTGAAACGAGTGTTGTAAAACGAAACATTTGGTATTTACCATAATAAATAAAGTAAACAACATACATACATCCATAGGTGCCTACTACATAAAATTAGAGTATAATCGGATAATTACTGATTATACTATTCGGACATATTAGTGTTGCTTGCTCTTACAAAAATATGACAACAAAGCATAAAATAAACAAAAAATACAAATACAAATAAAATCAAAAATGTATAAATTAAATTATGTGTATAAATTAAAACAAATATACTATTTATATATGTATGTTGTATATAATATGTACTTATAATTTATAGAATAGTATAAATTACTTGTAAAATATGTTGCTCATCTAAAAGGTTACCGTGTGTGTATGCATGAATATAATATATGCGAGTTAATAGCAAGGCATATGTAAAGTATATAAAAAATAGAGGACTATAAAAGATAAAATGACCAAAAATGTTTGTTTTAATTCTAATTTTAAAATTGTCACTTTTGAGACTTCAAGATGATATTCCTCTCTCACTTTACGCTTAAGAAATACAAATTTCTGCCATAGTATAATTAACAAAGTACGGCAATCTCAAAGAGGAATTTTGACGGTCTCTATCAAAATGAAAAATTTGAAAATATTTTGTCACATTAGACCCCTGGTTGTGTAGAAGGGTTAAACATCTCAAATGCATTTGTCTATTTTTCCTTTTACATCATATTTCTTTAATTGTTACAATAATTGAAATTATAAAACAATTTGTTTAAGCCAATTGGTTTTTTTTTTAAAATTAAAAAGATAACTTTTTTGTGACCAACCTGAGGGTTAATTTTGTGAATGACATAAGGACAAATATTGCGATTGCCGCACTTTGCTAATTATACTATGAATTTCCGCAATCTACTGTTCCAATTTCTAATTCCAATTTCCTTCGCATATTCAAATATTGTATACGCAACATTACTGTTGCTCTTTCGCTTACTGCCCCACTCAGTACTCCATCCTCTCTATGCAATCATTCAGTGCCACATTTAAGCTGCAGTTCTATTACCATTTGCTTGTTGTTGTTGTTGTTGTGGTTGTGGTGATTTATCACCTTCCAGAATCTTTTGTATTTCATTTAAACTTTTACCCTTAGTCTCCGGCACAAAGAAGAAGACAAAGAATGCTCCAACAATAGTGATGCCAGCAAATAGCCAAAATGTCTCACCATTACCCAACGCACTCTTCAAATTGCTGAAAGTCTTTGTTACAACAAAAGCCAATACCCAATTGGATGTACCCGCAATAGAGCCAGCAACTCCTTTAATGTCGGATGCAAATAATTCGCCCATCATTAACCATGGCACAGGACCGAAACCGATTGAGAAGAGTATAATGAAGACACAAAGACTACAAACGGGTAACCAGCCCAAGGTGGTGACCGATTGTGGGTCACGTTGTTGCATATAGAAATAAATGCCCATGGCAATTGTTGAGATGGCCATAACAATGGACGAAGCAAGTAACAGAATGCGACGTCCCAGTTTATCGACAACAAGTGTAGAAACAAATGTGGCAATAACTTGCATTATTCCAACTACAATGGTGGAGAGTTTTTCATCAATACCGGTATTAGCATCCTATCGGGAAAAGAAGAAATATTACAATTATTAATTGGTAAATTTCGTTGAATAAAATAATAAAAATAGCATCTTGGCCCCAGATGAAATGAAAAAAATTGTATCGTCTAAAATAAAGAAATTTCAAAACATCTTGTCGAAAATATAAAACTGCTGTACAAAAATTCATTCGAAATCCAAGATTTTCGTTGAATACAACTATTAGTGGGGTTCCCAAGTTTTATACAAAAAAATATGTATCATCTTAATTGAACGCCCTCTGCCTTACCTTAAAGATATCCGTTGAATAAAAGATGACAGCATTAATGCCACACAATTGCTGGAAGAACATAAGCCCCAAACTGATACATAATGCCTTTCTGGTGACTGGTCGTGTAAGGCCGGCAAAAATAGAGACGGGATGCTCTTTAATTTGTTTCTCATTGGTTTTGAGCTCCTCAACTTCTGGGCCATAATCATAGTCTTTACCACGTAGCCATTGGATCGATTTGATGGCGCTTTCATTATTGTCCTTGCTCACCTAAGTTTTTCAATTGAAAGAACCGGAACCAATAAGTTTGAGCTTTGAGACCAGCTTTAAATGTGCTTTAAACTTACCAAGTAGGTTGGTGACTCTGGCATAAAAACGAAAATTACACCAAATACAATGGGAAGCACACCACATACGACGCTCATCCAGAATACATCTAAGCCGGCACCAATTGCATATACGAAAAGAATACCGGCCGTAATCATCAATTGAAAGAAGCTGCCCAATGAGCCACGTATATCCTTTTGTGCTATCTCGCCGGTATACATGGGTGCGGTGACACAGAAAGCACCACCGGAAATACCCAAAATAAAACGTGCCGCATACAGCATTTCAACATTTTGTGCCCAAATCAAGAGGCACCAGCCCAGAGTGAAGGGTAACACAAGCAGCAACATAGTCAGTTTGCGACCAATTAAATTGATGAGGAATCCAATCGGTACACAGACGAATGCCGCACCCAATGTCATTGCCGAGCCAATCCATGAGAATTGACCCTCACTCACGGGAAAACCATAATCACCATCTCGTACGGGTATCTGTGCTGGTGATGTCCAACCGAGCAGGGTACCCGCGGCAAAGGCGCCACCAGCTGCCGATAGGGCGGCAACATATTGTGGCCATGTTTTTGTCTGTTGTCCATTTGCATGCACCATATTGTTGAGCAATGTAGCGTGATCCTGTGCGAAAGAGAAAACGTGTGATTAGTTACTTGGGTTTCATACGTATGAGCCCTAAATTTTTATGTAATAACAATCGATTGTATTTTAATACTCCTAATTATGAAGTGCACCTTCCAGATTAAGTGCTATCTACTACGTAGACATTAACTTGGCTTGTCGAATTGCATTGATAAGTACGATATGGTATTTGGTTCATATCGCATTACAATAGATTGCAAATTTACTCCACATTGCAATGTATGGGTTTATCTTATATTTCAACTTTTGATCAAATTAAATAGAACGAAAAATAATACTGAAAAAATCAAAATCTATAAACTATTCTCTTTATGACTCAAAAATATTCAATTAAAAAAATTATATTTAATTTCAATGCGAAATCGATTGGGAATGCTTGCAAACTCATGGACATTGATGACTCTATATGGAAAAACGTTTTAAGGAAAAGGAGGAAAATTCTACAGATTAAAAATTGTAAGAGGCTCGTCTTCGAAGTCATGCCAAATAGCATTCTCATCAAAGATTTTTTAAATGAAAAATGTTGTCATAGATGTGTGAGCCCTTTTAAATAACATATGTCTGTATGTAAATGTTTACATACTACTCTAAAAATGTCATTTTTAACAGACAGTAACTCATACTCAAAATGCACCAGTGTGAAAAAATACAATTATGCGATGTTATCGCGTTTTAAACGAGAGTAATTGCATATTAGATATTTTTCTTTGTAATTTGATCAATATTTTCATAAATATGTAGTAGGCATACATACAATTAAAAATTGTAATTAATAACATGATGAAATCATTATATAAATTATACCTAAAATAGATATATAATACGGAAATTTTTTGTAATTAATTCTATTTATCAAAATAAGTACATATATCCACATATATATGTAAATAAATTTATAAAAAAAATATTTATTTTTTTTTTCATTTGACTCCACATGCCTTTCACTTATTATCGACATTTAAATATTAATCATCAAATCACTTAAATAATAGATTGGTAGCTACATACATATATTAATATTAATTAATTTATAATAATGCTGAGTTGCTAACTTTCACAAAAGAGTTGACTAAATTTTGAAAATTTTTAAACAAAATTGAAATTATATTAGAACTGAACTGAAAAATAGCTGATTAAAAATTATAAAAGTGCTAATTGACGTACTCTCTCTGGAATTAAGTGTATTCATGTGAGACACATATGTCTTATGACTGTATTTTTGCAATATTGAGGACGGTTTGATAAGTTCCTATGATACGTACATTCTTTTATAATATACACCGTAAAAGGCTACTACAATTAATGAGATTATACATATTTCTAACCACAATCCACTGATATACGGATTGTGGATACCCAATCTACTTTTCTTTAGCCAATAATATTACAGGAGATGGTGTTTTCTTCGGGAGTTGTGTCGTTCTTAAATTAAACTCACTTTATTACAGTATGTCGCTAAACCAAGAGATGCCTAGTGACGTCAACTTGACTTCATCTTGAATTTTATATAGATTATAAAAGAGTAGTGACAATAGACAAGATCTCAATGCTCCCCTATATTCGATACTCAAAGAAAACCATATATACGAGCCGCCCTTCTTTCCAAAAGATTAATAAGGCTCAATGTTATGTTGATAACATTTCTGTTAAAATAAATATACAGAAATGTTAATCATAACATTTGATTTGAATATCAAACTGTTAGGGAAATATTATCTGTACATAGCAAGAATACACATTTTACAAGGTATACGGGTATCAAATTTTTTCTAAAAATAAATTTATTATTGTCCCACTTCTTTAACATTCTTGTAGCGACAATTAGTCTTTGAGTTGATGGTGTTCTTCTTTTTAGTTCATTGAAGAGAAGATGACGCAACATAATGTTAAAATTACTATATGCATACCAAGATGCATGTTAAACAAATTTTTTATGTAATAAAATAATAATTTAAATTACAAAGATGTAATATGAAATTTGAATTAAAAAAAATAACACCTGTAACCATCATCTTATTGAGATAACATTTCTTTTCATTTCTTTTACAATATTAATGAATTTTGAGAATAATTCATATACAAAAACATTACAATAAAGGCATGTGAATAAATAAATAAAAGCAACAGTTTGAAAAAATTTTAGAATCCAAAATAAAAACATAAAATTTTACACATATTTTTAAAAAGCTGGAATTTTTTATATAGTGTATGAAGCGTAAAATCTAACAATTTACATTAATGAAATGATTTCACAATTAGCATCAGCTATCTATTGTTTAATTTTAGCATTTATTGCCACACACCAATATTAATATGTATGCATGCACATAAATCACAATATGGCACAGCTATAGCAGCCATAGTATCTAGACAAGCTATGACAATATTATTTGTGGTTGTTGTTAACGGTAGTTTAAATATTTTCTCAAAAATATATATATGCTACATTCCACACATAATAACACATATGGTTTAAAAATCGGTGGAATTATAGTGAATGAATTCATATCTCACATGAACGTTGATGATATTTTAAATCGATTTGTGAAATAGTTTTGTTTTTGTACTGTCTAAACTTTATTGAGCTAGAGAATAATATGCTAAATATTGAAGTGATATTCTATAACTTAGCCTAATGCATATCAAACGAAAGTACGTACAGTGAAACGCATTGACGCTCAAATGAATAGTACTGTAATGAATTTCTTCAAATTCATGAATTTCTTCAAATTCATGAATTTCTTTGGAAAAATAATTCCCCATAATAATACTTATTATCAGCATTACTTAGAAAATAAGATAAAAGAAATAGTCTAAAGTAACTTGCCTACATAATAATATCATTTTGCAACGTCATTATCACCGTCGTCGGTGTTGTCGTTTCGTACAAAGTTCAAACGGACACACCTCTTCTTAACAAACATATGTGAAAAGCAAAAAAAAAAAAAAAAGCAATAGTACAATCATAGACATGTGATTGTATGTGTACAAGAATATCATCAATAAAATAAGCACGTGGAATGAGAACGGCGAGAACAGTGAGTGAGTAATGCCTATCATTAATGGCGATGTTTTGGTTGTTGTTATAACTACTGCTAAGAAAAAAAAAAACAACTTCCGAAATAAACCGAATAAAAAATCAATATTAGAATACCACTTAGTATATACACATACATATGTGAATGTTCATGTATGAATTTATAATAAATATGTATTTTAGTATATTTGGAGAAGAGAAGTGGGTAGATTTTTTTTGTTGCTAGTTACTTTTGGAATGCTATTTGGAATAGTTTATGCTTTCAAGTCTATATTATTATGCATATAGATTTCAATTTGACAATTTAAATTTTTGATTTAACATACTACTTTTTTGCCTCCTCTTCTTTTACTTTTAAAGCTTTGCTTAAAAGAAACTATTGCATAGCAAATTCATTCTTGCGTAGGAAACCGGTGTATTGTAGTACAATATGTACGTATGTCTGCCTACGCGCATGTTTCCGTGGCCATATTGGATGCTGTTGCAGAATATTCAATTTATGTTTATTGAATTTATTGTTGTTGTTGTTGTGGTCTTTTATTGTTCTCTATTAATAATACAAGAAAGAATGCAATCACTGACAATGCCCAACAATCACTGTCATTGTCAGGGCCAAACCAGTTGTTCAGTTTGAAATTTTTAATTTGTGCAAAAAATTCCATTTTGCTCTTTTTTTTGTGGACTTTTTTCAACAATTAACAATATTTGCCAACAAACTAAAATAAGAAAAAGCAACTAGCTTAAAAACCAATATGTAGTTAGTTTTGAAAATTAAGCTGGTGATTAAATACTTGCGATTACAGACATTCATACAAAAATTTAGCTTTTAAAAGGTGTGTACTGAACACTATGTGTATATATTTACATATATACTTTCGCAACTTGTTGAAAAAATGACTTTTCAATGTCATTAAAAAGTCACCACCATTACAATAACAACCATAATACGTAGGTAATAATAATAATACGCAGGCACTAGTACTATCAAGAGTATAATGTAGTAAATTAATGTGGTCACGCATATATTTGTGTATATATAAAGGTATATATATATATATATATATATATATATATATATATATATATATATATATATATATATATAAATATATATATATATATATATATATATATAAAAATATATATATATATATATATATATATATATATATATATATATAAATATATATATATATATATATAAATATATATATATATATATATAAATATATATATATATATAAATATATATATATACATATATATATATATATATATATATATATATATATATGTACATATGTATATATATATATATATATATATATATATATATATATATATATATATTACATTGAATGAATTGAGAGCGCGTTTTGGGGCCCCAATAATATGCAAATAATACCTATTGAATATATTTTTATAAAATCTCAAAATTGTAATTCAATTTTTGAAATGACAACTGATATTTCTGATATAAAATTCCATTAACTCTTTTCGTTTTTTCAAAAATCATTTTGCCAAAAATACCAAAATTTTGCCATTTTCTCAAAATATACAACTTTAGCGAAAAACCCGATATTGAATGCATTTATAATGATCAATCACAATGACAATTTGTTGCGCTCCAAATTCAAGTTGGAATTGGCAGACTTTCAACTCGGTTCGAATTCTTTGTGGTACAAAAAAAAGGATAGTTGTATAAACGAGCGGTCACAACCACCGCAAGATTTTGAAAGTCTCAAAAATCGTGCGCAAATGAAAGTTGCTCGACTTCTGGAACCCAACCAAACAAAGCTCGTCTCCACCCGTTTGTCGTCGCTCTCTTAAGGAAATTCAATCATTTCTATTCATATCATATGTAGTGTGTATATATTTTTTTTTTCTAATTTTCATTGCTCACACACAGTGTTTGCAATATGCAATATGATTATCTTGTGAAAAATTCAATTAACTAAAGAGCCCTTGTATTTTTTACTCTCACGGCACTTCCACATAAAACCTTGAAACGGCACTGTTTTACGTATATATGCATCTAGACATTAAAATAGTATGTAAGTAGGTAAAAATGTATTGCATACTCATATGACTTATGAGCTTATTTCCCTTTGTGCTTGTATCGTTCGTTTTACATACATATTTCGTTTTATTGTATGCAATTTAAATGATTTTCATGAAATTCTTACGTTGAATGGTGAAAAATTAATGTGTAGGATGATATCGTATTTAAGGTGAATATTAGATTTCTTTAAAAATGGAAATACTGCAAATGCAAGTAAAGTCACAGAAGTGCCTGCACCCAATGCCATCATATGGCACATATATTCCAGCGGAATTCATGTGAAATTTCAAAACATGGTTTTATGGGTTTTTAGGCTCAATACCTTTTCTGATACCACACGTATTAAGTGGATATTGTTAAAATTTGATTTAAAATTTATTATTCACCATGACTTTCATAGTTTCACCTCACACACTCTTATAGTCTCTCTGGCTCTCTCACTCTCAACATTACTACACAAGATAGTATAGCAATTTGCATATGAAAAAAATAATGAATAATCACATATGCATAAATGAATATTTATATATATTTTTTTAATATATTCAAATATATATACATCTACTACATATATTTACAATAAATGTTGACCACTGTGTCATTAAAACATTTCATATTAGACCTCTACATAGTGTATATTTTTTTAAATTCACTCTCTCTTTCGTTCTCTCTCTCACCTCGCTATTGATAGGCGTATGGTAAAATAAAATTTAATAATGTAATATGCGTAACAAGTAGTATTGTTGTTTTTCTTTAAATTACATTTAACACTTGACATTTTTATAAAATACACGTGCCAATAATATATTTACGATATAAAAATAATTCATCAAATGTCCTACTGGCAAAGGTCAATAAAATGCATAAGGAAGAAGAAGCAAAAACACTTTAAAATAAAAAATTCAGAAAATTATTAGCCAAATGCTTTTTAAATTTCATTTGAATGAATGCGTTTAATTAAAAAAGCGAAATATAAAATGGTCTTTTTTTTCATTTTTCTGTTTCCTTACTAATAATGATGATACAAACAAAAAATAAAGCAACAACTGTACAATACAATAGTTAAATAGACAAAGAAATATACATAATTTTGCAATTTGAAGTAAAATGAGCAAACTAACGATCGACCAAATCAACAAAAAATATTGTTATCATAAAATATTGTAAAAAGTGATCGTTATTTTGATGATAAAAATGTGACAACGATTCATAAATAAAATTAAAAAACCAATAAAAAAAAAAATAATAAAAACATTGAAATATTGAATTAAATTGAAGTGGTGGCAACTAATTGTGTGATAATAAAATTTATTGGCAATTTCTATGTCTGCATAGTAATGACCAATATAATCTATCACTAAGGGATAGAGAAGAGAAGACCACACAGATACCAATGGTTACTGCAAAATTACATGAAACCATATCATGAGAAGTGCAAAGTAAATAACCCAGCAAACAAAAAGTTTACAAAAAAGCTTTTCTAATAGCCTAATTCAGAATTAGATGAATTTTCTGAAAGAAACGCTAAAAGTAAACGGTGGAAATGCTAAAATTAAAATTCTTTTTAATAGCCATAATTACATGGGCACATCTTTTGGTTTGATGGGAAACACAAAGACAGCGACGGAAACGGAGACATATATCATTATCAGCTATCAGTTGTAATATTTAATATCAACAAATAAATATGTAAATATGTGTGTATGAAAGTGATCAAAGTCAAAATATTGCAAATAAATTAGTATTTTTTATACTGATATAGTGGTGCCATTTTAGCTATATTCATAAGGTTTTCTAAATATTTATATCTATTTATATTTTTTAAACACATACTTATATATATATTATTATATTAAAATATATATGTATTAAATAAATAAATAAATTAAGTACTAGAATTTCTACCAAATACTACCTATCCCCATTGCTATCGATTGTAGGTACTAAGTCATTGTTACAATTGCAACATTTATTTGCGCCCTTAAGGTTAAAAACCTTGCCATATAATATTTTTGTGTCTGTGTAACAAATAAAAAAATTTTTTAAAAACAACAAAAAAGAACACATATAAATAACATTGCATGGAGCAATTTATTGATTATAGAGGAAATGTACCGTGAGAATGAATCGAATGGAGATACAGCGAAAGAAAAAGGTTAAAAATAAAAGAGAGCGCATCACTGTTGTTTTTAAATCAAGTGATTTCAAGGATATGACCTAAATGTTTGTTTAAAATATAACAGGAAAAAAAAAAGCAAAACAAAAGTAAATGAATTAATAAGCTCATACTCAAACACTTTTTTTTAAAAATCAATTTATTAAATTGAAAATAAATCATTTTTAACTCTACGATGCAAAGTACATTCTCGTTGAGACCTAGAAATACATAAGTTACCGCTGAATTAATGTCAAATGAATTAACCTTGAAATGTTTATTTTTATTCCGATTTCGATTATATTATAAAAATATTTGCAATTAATCGCAAATGTAATTTCATAAATTTTTGGCTCCAGATTATTGAAAAAAATATTGATTATTGAAAAAAATATATACCAATTTCTTTCAGCAAAGCCTATCTATCTTTAAAGACGGATACCTTTGATTCGACTTTCATATATTACATGAGTAGTAGCTACTCTAAACAGCATCTCCAATTGAGAACCAAAGCAAATTGTACTTGAACTTGTACTCAACTTGATAATAATCATTATTTTCAATTTAATATCAAATATAATTCTTATTTGAGAATGCTTTGAAAAAGTCAAAAAATTGGTTAAAGTGGAATAAACTGCTATCTAGATTTCAACAGCACTTGGAAAATTAAGTTAGCTATCCAACAATTTGTTGCAATTAATTTGTTATTCATTTTCACTTTTGTATAGTTTAATTTTTCTTCAAAGTACCAGAATTAAGCAGGTATGACTTTAAAAAAAATCCAATTTATGTGTATTTGTGGCATTTTCTTTATATTTTGTTTCCATTATTGAAGATTTTTTGTGGCGTTGAGTATATAATTACTCATAATTACGTATTATTTATTTCATCCAAAAAAAAAAGCGTGTTAAAATGTTCATAAATGAGTCAGTTAAGAGTCATAAATGAGTTAATATAAGACTTTTTCATATACGATTTCGAAAATGGCTCATAATTAGGACTCATAAAAAAATGCCACTCTTTCACGAGTTCAAATATGAGCAATACTCTCTAAAAATAACAGTAAAAGAGTAGTATTTTCTGAGTTTATTGTTTTATTCGGTTATTATGTTCAGAAAAATGTATGAGGTCAGCTTGAAAAATTATATTGAATATCAAGTTGAGAATGAAATTGTTTCTCAATAATTCGCAAAGATTTCTATAGTCTTCAGATCTATATAATTTACTACTCATTGAGATTTAAATTTGTTTCTTTTTTCATTGTGCACATATTTATACATTTTACGTCTCCATGCTAACATTTCGGAACGAAAAATTACCAAATGTGCAAATCAATCGAAATAAATTGTTTATTCACGAAATTTTGTATTGTGGTTTTTTCCATTTCATTTTTTTTTTTGTTCTTAAACAATTTAAAAAAATCATTAAAATCAAATAAATGAAAGAATGGTATCTATTAAGAGATAAATAATAAATGTACAAATATAGAAATTATTACCGCTTGCTGCGATCCATAATTATCGCCATTGGCAGCTGTTTCCAATAAATGTGAACACTCTTCGCCAGCGCCCACTTTTGTATTATCCATCGAGTCAGATGTCATTTTGTTTGTATATTTTTTTTTTTTGAGTATAAGGAATTATTGGGTGATTTATATGAGTATTACAAAAAAAATTTTTTTTTTTTTAGAGATTATTATATCTTTTTATTTTTCTAATGAGATTTCACGAGTATACACTAGGTGTTCATAGGATACTTAATGATATGTGTATTTATGTGAATATGCAATAAATTAAACGTCTTTAATTTGCCTCGTTATTTACTTAATAGCGATTTGGTTTTGTTTTTTTTTTTTGTTCAGTTTGTTTTGATATATTTTAATTGAATTTTTGTTTGGATATGAACAATTTTCTTTAATCTCACTTTCTCACTCTTTAAATGAAAGCAAAAAATTTTCAGATATGTTTTGTTGTTTTTCTTATTGCATAAATGCGGCGTCGTTTCTGTTGGGAAAATTTGTTCGAATTCAGTATTTTCTTTGTGCGCGGTTTTTTTTATCAAATCAATTTGCATCTGTTTTCCGGTTAAAAATCCAAGAAAGAGATAGATTGTTTTTGTTTATTTATTTTTTTTTTTTCTTCTCTCTATATTGTATTTAGCTTATAAATTGTGTGTTGCGTTGCAAATGTTGTCGAAATGCAAATGTTGAAATTTTATGCTAATACATAACGTTATATTAGGGTAACAATGCCGCTGTTGACGTCGTTGTAATTTCGATTCCTTTGCATTACAGACCAATGTCCTTCGATACAAACGATAACGAAAACGAATACGATGCCGCCGCCTCCACAATATTACACGAGATGTGTTGTTGTTGTTGTTGTTGTTGATGGTGTTTCGATTGCTGTTGAACGACGCATGCTCTCTGTGGCATGACTTTGAGGTATACTTGAATGCAAACGATAATGATGACGACGATGATGATGATGATGATGAAGCAGTAGAAGAAGTGGCCGTAGAGAAATTTCCAAAAAAAGCACCAATATTCACTTCAATTGTCTACTTCTTACTGATTGTTGTTGCTTGGCGGCGATTATACTGAGGCGATGTGTGTATAAAGCATCTGGTTATTTGGTATTATGCGTTTGTTCGAAAAATTTTCCACAATACGTTTTTTTTTCCTCTTTTCTATTTTTGTGTATTTTTATATATTTTTCTTTTCGACAAAGCAACAGTTCTTTCTTTTCACATTTATTGTCTGCTTGTGGTTCTCAATTAGCTCGCTGCCTTCTCTTATATTAATCTACTTCCTTTAGTTGCTTCCGTTAAATTTGGTTTCACACACAAAAAAAAAAAAAATTGATAATTCACAAACAGCTCACGCGTATGCGATACGTTCACGTTCACAACAATTCACGTTACCAAATGTGAATGGTCAAATATATACAATTAAGTATGTACATATAGTACGTTCATAGTATTCATTTGGCTATGTTCGTTCAAATTCACAGTGTGTAGCGTTTTATTTGTACGCTCATATACCGGCGCACAGCATTGATAAAGAAGAGTATTATTGAAAGCAAGCAAGTTATTTCTTCTTGTTCGTCGGTTTTATTTCGACATGGAATGGTTGGTAATGGTTGGTTGGCTACATACAGACTGCTTAATATGTGTGTGTGTGTATCTGTTTGCAAGTTGAACAGACAAGCGCGACGGTTTGCACGTAAATGCTGCCATATACACAATGTATATTGGCAAAGAAATATAAAAAAAATTTATTATAAGAAAATATATTTTTTAATACATATTTCCATGTGTGTTTGCTCGTCTGTTTGTGGAGCGTATTTATGTATGCGCGCTCAATAGTAATTACAATAAACTATAAAAGACAGGCATAGAAAATTTTAACACTAACAACCACAACAACAACAACAAGCATAGTCTTTGTCGAACTGAATGTGGGCTTGTGCTTGCTTTGTAAGGCTGCTAGTTGTGCATGTGTTGGTTGCACAGTAGTTCATACTAGAGATAAAGCAACAAAAAATTGCCAAGTGTCAAAAGCATACAAATTGGATATAATTTAATAGGTTATAGCAAGAAATCTATAAAATTTGCAAAAAAAAAGAAAACCAAACGAATAATATGTTGATCATGTCACGGATAAATTTTGTGCAAAAATATTGAATCATATAATTTATGATTTTAAAGCTAAAAATATAAAATATAAAGGCAAACAATTGAGTATAATTTGAAATGTTCTTCGTCTTATACGGTTCGTCTTATGGTTCATACGCTGGGTCCAATTTTGGCATACTACTCTCCAACATAGCGGCCGGCATCTCACGAATAAATCGATAATTCACGTTCATCAACAGCACTGGCGGATACAGCTGCAATATTTTCCTCTGTCCGCACTCTACAAATGCGTGCTGGTGGTGAAATGTCCAATAATGTAAATTTGGAGCGAAATTTAGTCACAAGATTCCGAATATCCGCCTCAGAAGGTCGCCCAAACTGATCATAAAATGAATGAATGAATGAAGAGAAGCTCGACCAATGAGCCCTTTGGGGCTTTAAGTGGCACATATTTATTTTATGAATTAACCAAGCATGAATTTTGATCATAAAATTCAATAATCTGCGATCGTTGTTCGTTTGTAAATCGATTCATGGTTAAATTATAGACTAATCTGAACATGTTTGACAGTAGCATGTTACACGAAAACAGCTGAGCTGCCAAAAAACAGTGTTAACAGAAAGTTGTTAAAAAATCACCCTGTATAAGAACGTCAGAAATACAGTGTTCAAAATGCTTTACACTAAAGAAAGAGTTCGAAATCAACAATCAAGGGCTTACACTGTAATCGAATTTAAGCTGAGAGATATCAAAATCTATCGAAATGAAAAATCTCTAAACATATTTTTTAAAATTTTTTTGCGATCGTTTTATGCTATGAAATCACTGTCAAGTACATCATCAGACATTTTGACTATGCACACACACTCACGCAAACACAACACGTTCTCTCCCATCTCTCTCTCTTTCTCACTCTTCTCTCTTCTTGCTCAGTGGAAATGAAGCGCTGTGGTTATGTTATTCATACTTCCAATAAACCTCATTTATTAAATATGCTCAACCGTTCAACAGCACCACCACCACCACCCCACGCATCGATTTCAACCACACGCATTTGAACACAATTGCAAGAACAACGAACTGGTTTGTGAGTTTCTATGTAGAGAGAGAAAGAGAGAGAGAGAGAGAGAAACAGAGGCAGAGTACCTACACTATATGGGTACTATATGATACGGCAGTGAAACTGGTATTGTATGAAAGCTTCGGTGCTTGAACTAAGACCATATACCGGGTGATTTTATTATGACTAATAATAATGCTTAGCTTTGACGAAAATTAATGATTTAATATAATGAATCTCATTACACATTTGAATTTGTAGTTTTAATTGCAAAGTACAACATAAATATTGTGTAAATATTAATACTGCAATTTTACAGCCTATAAATTGTTTTATACACTTATTTATCGTCACCCTGTACGTGTGTACATATCGCATGTCATATGAATTTACGTTATACCTACACACGTGAGTAAGTTACACCACACGAAATGTGATTTCTATTGCTTTTGTGCCTCTAATTGTTGTTGTTGTTGTTTATTATTCTGGTTAATATTTATATATTTACTTATATTTCTCACAAATACATACACATGCCTATTAAAGTAAAATATTTATTTCCATGTGTTTGTATATGGCGGTGTGTCTCTATTACATACATGCATATATCTATCTATATATGACTCGACAATTGCTGCTTTTATTGTTTTATATTTCAAATGACGTCACTCAGAATACACGTATTTATATGTAGTATAGTTTAGTATTGGCCCCTTTTTTGTGTTATTATCGAATGTAACTTTTTAATAAGTATTTTTTCTTTCTATAATTTATATTCTGGGATTTAACAACAAAAAAAAGGTAGGCTTGTATTTTTCAAACAATTTTAATTATGTCAATGAATGTGGAGCTCCTCTAAGAAGTGCAAGAGGAAATATTGTTGATTTTGTGGTATTTTATTTTTTTTTTTATATGGGAATATTGAAAATTTATGGGGATCGGTCATATATTTTACTGCGCTAAAGTCGATGTCTGTGTAGCTATTATTATGGAAGTCTTCTTAATGTCTAGATTAGAGGGCAGGTATGTTTGGAGGAGAAATTAATGGTTGTCAGTCATACATTTTACCGCCCTACGGAGATTTAGATGTTTTGAAAATGAATATATACATATGTAATATCTCCATAGCTGCCCAGAAATTGTCAATAGAGCGGCAAATTTTATTATCGACCCCCATTCTGTTTGTTCAACATTTCTTCTAAAGATATCTTCGTGCTATCTTTACCCCTTGAAGGGACTCCCATACAAAATTAACATAAAAACATCAGAAGATCGTCAAAAACTATCCAACAATCGCTTCTAGCATGGTTAAACGTATGACTGACCTCTAATAAGTTGTATTTCTCAATATTTTCTACAAACCCTTCTCAATCCCGTATCTCCATTCCTTAAGGGGACAAAATGAATATAAAAACACCAAAAAATTGACTAGAGTTGTGAAAGAATCACTCTTAGAGCACTCAAATTTAAAATTGGTGGGCATTAATTTTTCGTTGTCAATATTTTCTCTTCATTATATTCACTTTTTATGGTTTTGTAAAAAATAGATTATTCTAGGCAAAAATAAAGAACAAAATTACAATAGCCCTATTCTTATGAGCATTAATATTCAACAAATATGGAATACTTCTAGAACATTGTCGCACAATATTTGCTAATATTTATTTAAATAATTAAAAAAATTGTTGTTTGTTTGTTATTTTTTTTTGTATATGTTTGAATTTCATATTAGTTTAGCATTTAGCATAATGGAAATCTTCTCAATAGAAATCTATTACACATATACATATGTATATTTCAATTTGACAATAAAGAGCAAATTTTCATAAAAAATTCCATTCAATGAAATTTATTATCATTAGAATTGTTGTTCTCGTTGTTGTTGTTGTTGTTGTTGTTGTTGTTAAACTGGTATTTCTCTGATTCCGTTATGAACCTACATACTTGGATACTTACTTCTTGTCGCTTGATCAAAATCATTTGATTTGATTATATTCAATTTAGCTAAATTTATAATTTATACACAACTGTTAGCATAACAGAGTACTCACACATATTCGCATATATACATACATATATGGGATAGTAACACATATGAGAGTCAATTTCATGACTATGCTTCAATTTGCACGTAGCAATACCTAATCAAAGATACAACAATATATAACACTTTCAATTAAAGTTCATTGTACAATGTTTTTGTTGCTATATAATTTCATAATTTTCTTCATCAATTGCATATTCAGCTGATCCGATTGCAGTAAATTTCATTAGAAATATTATTCATCCCCAAAAAATTAAAAATTAAATAACTGAATCATGAAATGGATTGATTGGCTTTTTTTTGGAAAATTTTATATGTGGGTACACAGAAAAAAAAAATATATATATAAGGAAGAAAAAAAAAAAATGTAATAGAATATAACATGATTATATTAAATAATCAAATAGTATAATAAATATGTAATCTTATTGATTTTTGATATGACCTAAATATTCTTCATAGTATTTACGACTTACTTATTCTGCCTAAAAGCATGCTACAAGTTTCTACCATTTCTCCTGTATTACACAATTCCACAATTAGATTACGTGTGATACAATAAATTCACAGTGTATACTAATTAAATGGCGTAATTTAATTATGGACAGGATATTGAATTAAATTAATTCTAGTGTAAGAAAAACTGTACTTAAAAAATGTACGAAATTGTACTTCAATCACTGCAGGGATTAATTATCATGTATTATCATATAGGCTAATAGGTAGGAAAAATATATTAATAAAATCAATGTTAGAAATCAAAATATATAATAATAAAGCATTAAATATGTTAATTATAATTATAATTATTATAATTATGTTTTAATATTACTGTAATAAAAATAAATTCAAGTTGTATTATTTTAGAATTTCAAATTGGCTGTTGGACTTTTTTGCACTTTTAAAAAAATACTAAAATATCTACTATAAATTTTTCATTTCCAAATCCAATAGCCAGCAGAATTCAATCTATCCAATACAATTCTTAAATTGAATTCAATTGGTGCTTTTTTACAGTGTATTCTATAGACCATGTGTATGTATTAATTAAACATTTACAAAACAATATAGTACAAAAAAGTGCTTTGAAATGTTTTCACTTTTTTTTTTTTTTGCTCCATTAAAAAATTCTTATGTACACAAAATATTTTGACTAAATACAATTCAAGTGAACTTTGTTATTTGCCCCATTAGCATTTCAAATATTAGCACAGACATATTCAACTTCTTTTTATAAAGAAGAAGATAATAAAAAGTATGAAATTTAAATGAAATGAACAATTTTAAAATGAATCTTTTTGAGCGTAAAATCTTCAAACAAGATTATAAATAAGTATATAGAAAACGTGATTTGTTGGCATTAAAAAAAATATATAAAAAAATTAAGACCTGCAAGTCACTTAATGAATTATCTCTTATTTCAACATAATAAAAAAAAAAAAAACGACCCAAAACAACAACAAAATAAAAAAAAAAATAAAAAAACTACTATGAATATAAAATTTCAACAATAACAAATATAACAACAATAATGACTAGAAGGTAAATCAGATTTAAGTGCATAGGTAAGGTTCACGTAAATGATATTGACACTTATTTACTTGTGTACTCAACACGAGCAGAATACAGTGTATACTCGATAATAATGGACAAACAGAATTTAGAGATTGTTAGAAATATTAAATGAATTAATGTTGAATATATCTATTCGTTATACTTATACTTCAGTTCAAAGACAACAATTGAAATACATTGTGTTAAAAATTTTAGACCTTAACCAAAAGGTTGGATAATTCTGGGATCTTACAAAATTTATATAGAAAATTGTATTAAATGTGATTTTATTAGTTTTAGGAACTCCATTTTGTTTAAATTGAATACTTATTCAAAATTCTTTTTAATTAGTTCAAAAAGTAAGTAAAATGTAAAAGTAACTTCTTAACGAAGAAATATTTACATGTAATGTTAGATCCATGTAATGTACATTTTACTGTTGATGTTAAGCAAATGCTTAAAAGTATGTAGCAAATTTTGTATTCATAGGAATAGACTAGGAATAAACTCAGGTGTAGGAAATTCAAATTCAATATTGGAATTATAATATTTGCATAATATTTGTGAAAAAATCTCTGCGTAAAATGTTGCGAAATAAAAAATCAATTTTTTTCTTACTCTGTTTTCTTTAAACTTCAAGTAGCCATTATTTGATAGTAAATACTGTAAGCACCAGAGCAAAGGTCATTGAAGAATGCTATTCTCATCTCTTAAGTAGACGTAAAGTGATTATCATATTTTTGTTTCAGCAAAAAAGCACACAAAAATGTTTTTAATTTTTCGTATGACTTAAATGTCACGTGTATTTAAAATAATATTTATTTTAAAATTCTATACAATTGTGTATAAACATCTATCTTCGTAATATGAGATAAAAAAAAAACAAGTTTTCAAAGATATATTACGTCAGAAAATATATTCTATTTCAAATACACACACTAGTATGCATATGTATGTACGAGTATTTTGAAAACCCACACAAATATACAATTATCAATTTTGAATATTGAAGGTTATTTATTTATAGAATGCTGAGTCTACATGAGTCTACATACAGGTACAACTAACTGTTCGAGCATAGAACGTATATGGTTAACCGGATATCGTAATGATTTATAATCTTATAAAGTTAAATTATATAAATATAATGTTCTTTATGCATTTTCCAAATTGGTTGAAATTGGTTAAATTTTGTTAAAAAGATTTGATTGAAACATTGATAGTGTTAACATTTAGTAAAGATGACCATTTTTGTTTTCTTTCCAACATTTTCATATAATTACACTTTAACTATTATACAAATACTCATTCGATTAATGGGTTTCATTTACTCTCGTCTTACTTCATATAATCAATTATGTTAGTCACAGTCACAACGAAAGGGGGTCACCTCTTTTTTAATTATGTACAATCAAATCATTCTAAATGGAGAGCACAAAAACAAATTAATATAAATATATATAAGTACATTATATGGCAATGAGAGCGAGAGAGAGAGAGAGTGAGTAATACATTATATATGAGAGAATAAAATGTACAAACTGTTGTACAATTAGTTATCTTGCTCTGACGTCACATCATCATCATCATCAACATCAAATACTGACAAGCCTCACAAATGTCAACCAATAGGCATTAAGTTTGTCGAGTATTTACCTCCAAAGTACTTTGTTTTTGTTTTTAATTGTTTTATTATTTTATTGCTGTTGTTGTTTTTATGGTTACTGGTGTATTGGGGTTTTCAATGAGCATGCAAAATGCATAAATATACGATATCTTCATGTATGAGAGGGTATACATTGTTGCGTGTGTAAGAGTCGTCTATTCTGCTTACCTAGTCACCATATCATACCACATTGCTGACAAGTAGTACGTATGCCAACGTATGTATGAGTATTCGCATATGTTACTCTATCACTCGTGCATACACAGTGCCAAAGTACAATGTATTAAAAATGTATAACAATAAAATCATTTGTATTTTTTAACGATTTTTTTAAACGCATCTGTGTGTAATTTTTATTTTTGCTTAAATTTTTTTTCTGATGAATAAACATTATTCATTTTTTTTTTTTCGTTTCACAATAAGTTCTTGAATAATATCGCACAATAACAATCAACCTATTTATAAACTTATTTTCATAATATGTTTTATTGTATTATTTTGGGCTGTTATTGCAATTTTGGGGTCATCATGTGTAAAGGGTCGATTCTGATTTTTTTTGCAGAAGAAGCAAAATATGTTTCTTGTGGAAAAATGAAGATATAAATAGTTATGTAGAATATTCAAAAGTTTTGTGGTGCCCAACTTTATAGTGAATAATTAATATTTTTGGTGGATATATGTTTGGTTTATTCGTCGAAAAAATTTTTACAAATTTCAGTTGTCAGTTTTAGGACCTAAATCGTAAAAATATATAAATAAATAAATATGTGGCACTTAAAGTTTCGAATGGCTCTTTGGCAGAACTTCTCTTCCATTACTGTTGTGCTTGCCGACATGTGGGTACCGTTCGAAAGAAAATTCTTTTCGATATTAAATTTGTTGAGCAATTATTTGAAAATATCGAAATTTAAGAATTTACACATTAATTATTATGTGACAACAGTAATGATATGAGATTCAAATAGCGTCGATCCATTAATGAACGTGTCAAGAAGAATGAACGGCGAAATGCTGCCAAAATGGGTTGGGGGCGTTCATTGATTTTCTCCACAATGAGATCGTTACGAGCGCACCAGAATTTTTGAACATAATTGCTGACTAGGTCCATTTGTAGGTACATTCATACAAATTGCACTAAAAAGTCTAGTCTAGCCAGGTACAAAGATTTATTAATTACAAATAAAATCGCCAAAAGAAAATCCCCTATGCATATGGTTCCATTTAAAATTAATCAATAAATTTCTTAATCATTATGACGTAATTTAAAATGAAATGCTTGCAATTGATAATTATCTTTGCATCAATTTATTATGAAATATTCATATGCGTCAGTATATGTACTATATCCATAGTCAATGTCATAAGTACAAACCCCCAAAACGAAACACATAAAGAGTAAAATACAAATTCGAAGAGAGAGAGAGAAAAAGAGAAAGTACACAACAATAAGCGAAATCATGCGGTTTGGCTTTATAAAAAATATTAAATGTAAAAAGAAATACTCAGATATTTAAGCCGGTTGAATGGCATTTATATGCACTCTCTTTTTTTTACTGTGATTTATTCTATTTGTTCTCCTTTTAGAGGGGCCAATAACAAAAAGCTTCTATCTAACATGTAGGGGCTTTTTCGACAAATACATTTCTGTCCGCAACAGCACAAAATATATTTGTAGAGCTTTAAGATCAGCGCTGCCAGATATTTTTGAAAATAAATCGCCAATTGAATAGAAAAAAACATCATAATTTTTGGAAAGAAATCGTCAATAGTCTTTTCATTAAAATTTTCATAGAATATTTGAGGCATACAAAATCAAAAATATTTTTTTTTCAGTTTTTTTTTGTGTTCGAGAAAGAAACAATGGTTCTACTAGGCCATACTTACACAATAGAAATGCATAAAAATGATAAGGCAGACTTTTAGGGCACTGATTCGCAATCATACTGGCACAATTTTAATATTTATATAAAATTATAAGAACTTATTGAACCGTTATTTTTGTAATTAAAATCTTTTGGAACAATACAATGTTAATATTTAATATAATTGTATTAAATATAAAACAAATGAAATCAGTGCCTTATAACTAATAGCACGAGGGTTATTTCTGTTTTCCCTTCGGTTTTTCTAGGGTTTAGCAGGGTTTTAAAGAAATTTAACGTGAAGGTTTTATTTCTGTATAAAATCGATTACATTTAATATTTTTCTTTTTTTTCAGAAAAATATCACAAAATCGACATAGGCGAAAAAAATTTAATTTGAAATTACTGTGTTATTTCTTTGTTAAAGTCGATTGAACTAAATTAAACTTTTTTCTGATAAAAAATGTTCAAATCGTCAAAGGCCATGCTGGCAGCGCTGTTTTATAACATTTACATTGACCGTTCACATCTCATGCTAACAGAGCTGCTCATTACATTGGCAGTTAACATCAGTCCATGTATTTGTGAGTACAACGTGTATAGAGACCATAATTATTTGATTTTTTTTCGAAATGAAGACATTACTACAACAACAAAATATGCGAATTTATTCCATGCAATTTTCATATTGTCATATGTAGGTATGAACATAAAATTTAAATATGAAATACTCTTATAGAGTGTGGAAATTCTGATTTTAAACTTATTAATAGTGATTACATCCATTTTTGATAATATATAACATTTATTTAAATCAAATTCATACAATTTAACAAAATAATTTTAACTACTTCATACTCTAGCAATTATATATAGAATTTATAATCAAATAAAGGCCAAGTGCTTTCAATTGACAACGAGAACGACAATGACAATAAGAATAATTTATGAAATGCTATGATGGCTTCATCACTAACATCATCACTGTTGTTGTTGTTGTGTTATTAAATTTTCAATTTAGCTCATTTAAATATTTTTGCAAAGTAAATCTTATTATTATTATTGTTATCATTATAAAGGAAATATTTATTATTTTTAGTGTCTGGGATATTTTTTTTTTTTTTTTTGTAGCAGATTAACTTCAACCACATTCCTTAATACTATTTATTGTACACTAACAAATAAACAGATATGAAAATACATAAATAAGTAAATAAGAATCAGCTTTGTAAATTGATCATATAGAAATGTGAAATTACATGAGTTGAGTGGGTTCAATAAACTCGAACTGCATAAAAATTGTGGATGGGTATTTAATTTCTTTGCACTTTGTCCTAGGTTGGGTTTACAAGTATCGTAAAATCGACAAAAACGCGCAGAAATCGTCACTAGAGCAGTGAAGAGGTTTTTTTTGGTTCTCGCTACACAATAAATTAAGACAATTTGAATTAATTTAAATCAAATTGATTAGTTTTATTCAAAAAATTTATCTCACGTCATCATCATCATGCATAATTCTTCAGCAAAATTTGTTTTATTGCTTCCAAAAGAAGCGAAATATAATACTCAAGTATTATAAAGTACATATGCGACTAACATATATTAATATGACTACATCAGAAAGCACTCGTAATTGTCATATCAAACATAAGTGTAATATGATGACTTGTTGACTTGTTGACTGCCCTCCATATATAAATTAAATCAACATGAAGAGTATATACATATGTGGTACGAGTATTATAATATAATTGTATACAATATCTGTGGTATATTGAAGAGCCGATATTTGTGTACATTCGATATGATAATAGGAAAATGTGTACCAATATAGGAAATTTTAATCTAAGCATTTAATTACGGATAGATAAAACTAGTGACTGTGTGTGTGTGTGTGTGTGTGTTGTGATGTGAGGTGAATGTATTTGTGCGACTTTTCTCTTACTAGTTTTTTTTTATTTTTTTATTTTTATTTGTTTGATAATATAAACACTTACACTAAACAATACTTAGCATGTGGAATTATAAAAAACAAACAATTCAAATCTTAATGATTTACTAGAAATGATAATGGAAATGTGATAAGTATATGTATGTATGTGAGTAAATAGTAATAAATAGTCAATAGGAAAATTGTATCAATTCTAAAGTAAAGGTGACGAAAAATGTACAATATAGTACAAAGATGATGCAAAGTTATTATTAAGGAGACTATTTATTTACATTAAAAATTTTATCTAAAATCTAAAAATTTTTTTCTTGTATTGTAAACCAATTATATGTATTATATGTATAATTTCGTTATTGACGAATTAATTGTCGATGTGAATATAATCATTGACACATTACTTTTCTCATTTGTTTCATTTTTTACCGCAGGGTATATTTATAAAATAGTACACATGTATTTGTATAAAGTGCAGAATAGTGCAATCCAAGTCTACATTATATGTATATAATGTGTAAAGGAAGTAACAAGGCTATTTTCATACCCTGTGATTACTGATATATGACAAATCAACAAGAAGAAGCGGAAGAGAGAGAGAGAGAGAGCAATAGGAGAAAGATTATTAAATATCAGTGATAAGGGTAATGAACACATACATACTAAATTATACTCATACAGTGATTCACAAAATTGTTAATACAAAAATATAATATTAAAATTTCCTATGAGTCGTTTAGCACTGGCAGCTAGTACTCCTTACCCTTTAGCTATAGTATTATATACTATAACTAACTAAATAAATAAATAAATAAAAAAATAATAAAATTTTCTGAATGTTAATACTATAATACTTCACTTTCAAGTATACATTAATTATTTCTTTACGAATACTTTATTGAGTCGAAGTATTAGAGAGGCAATGCTTTTCGAAAGCACTTCTAAAATGCAATCCACTTGATTTTGTGCAATTAGTTCACGTTTAAAGGTAACATTAGTGTGAAAGAAATAAATATTTTTGCAGTTGTTGTTGTTGCTTAACTAATGCCTAACCAATGGCGTGGATTTAACTAATAGTTGACTATACACTAATAATAGCATACTTGTTACTACTCACTGATAGTATGTAAATAACAATGTTATTAGTTAACCAATGGTTGTGACTTTAAACCTGTAATAAATTGTATTTTCCTGGCTGTCAACAGGTTCAACATATTCAAAAATATTCATTGATTAAACAAGGATATAATCTGATTGATTAATAGATTTGATGAAGGAAATGACAACTTAAATACATTTTTCATTTAAATTTTATTCGCGTTTTCTATTATTTATATTCCAATAAATGTTGAATGTTTATTACAGTTTATGTACTATATATAATAGCAAACAACAATAGTACTTACTGCAAAATATGTTTTGGCTAATGACAATATTTACCTAGTGTTGCGTATTATCAGATCATAATTATCAATCACACAATGAAATTGCCAATTCATATTTTTTTTCAAGTACCTATTATCATTTATTGCTTTTAGTATTTAGTGTTAATATTTTTATTATAATAATAATAATAATAATAATAATTATTATTATTATTATTATTTTTCCTATACCATCTAAAGTCTACATAAGCATTACTTGCATGAAATCTAGATCAAGTACACATTTATATATATATATATATTTATAGCATATTTTTTAATGCCAACATCTGCTTTAAAAAACAAAACAATATTTTCATTGTTTTATTTAAAGATAATATATACATATATACATTGTTATATATGTGGACACCGTTCACAAGAAATTTTAAACTCTCAAAAAGAAAAGGCGAACATTTTGTATAAATATTTATAAATTGTTCAACGAACTGCACAAAGAATGAATATAAATAAAATTTTCCCAAAAAAAATATACAAATATTCCAAAAAATTAAACGCTTGCTATGGTTGTACTCCTTATTGTTTCATATTAATCAGAAAATTGAAAATTTATAGAATTTACAAAATACATTTTTATTTTCCAATATCATCTTGCATTCATTATAAATAGTTTGTACAACTATATTTTTTATTATCAATATTAAATTTTAATTATTAAAGAAATAAATAAATAAATTAATCGAAATCAAATCGTTAACCATTATTACATATTGTATAATATAAAAACTAAATCATTGTTGAAATATTGTTATGATACAAAAAATAAAAGCTATAAAATGCACAGAGCTTTTGTTGAAGTTTTTATTATGTATTATTAAATAATCTTATCATAGATTATGAGTAATTAAAAAATTTCAAATTTATTCAATAAACAGTAGCGCTAATACTAGTCGTATGTGCTATCTATTAAATATGCGCTTATACATACGATCGTAAATTGTTCGAATGCACTTTGAACAGAACACAGCAAAAGAGTAAAAATAGTTTTCAAAATAATAATCAAATAGCATAACAATAAAAGGAAAACACATTTAAAAGAAATAGTTCATAGACGTATGAGTGATAACATATTGAACCATGTTGTGGACAAAATAGATCGCATAAACAAATTACCTACATCCGCAACCAACGTCAATAAGACGACAAATTCAGATGAGACAACACTGTTTGACAACGATCTCTGACGTTAATGATAATATATGGCGTCTCCATATATTGTATTTACAAATATAAATATATTTTAATGCAATTGTTGATCTTATTGAACATTTGTTCAATGACCAAAACCTTCAATTGACTTGCAATTGAAAGCGGAGATTTTGTTTTTCATTGTCTCTCCATTGGCTGTGCTTACCTCCAGTTAAAAATAAACAATCAAATACAATTTAAATTGAGCATATGACTTCAGTGAACCGATTAATTAGTGCAGAGAACAAAAGAAAGCAAAAAAAAAATGTACAAAAAATTGCAACAAAAAACAATCAATCGATCGATTTTTTATAAAACATTGAAAAGAATGCACTTGACCATCAAAATGTAACCACGATCAATTACGATTACAATTTTTTCAATACTAGGAAATCATACGATATATAAATACAGAATTATAGCCAATTGTATCTAAAAAAAAAAAAATAGATTTCATTATTAAATTTATAGTGATTACATTTCAAATTCGATCGTTTCAACTCTATGACAGAATAACAAACATTGCAAAATGCATTGAATCATTTAAGCAATAATAAAAATAATAACAAAAAAACAAAAAGAAGGCAAAACAAATATATCAAAATAATAAATAACAATACAATCAATGTTTATTAAAAACTTTCCTTTCGTTTACATTATCTATAGACGTCAATAAGATGTGCACATAGTTATACAATGCATACGTATGCGGCCACAGCCCACAAATTCTAGCCAACCAGATTTAGAGTAGGTACTTTTTTTTTATGATTCTCAGAAAAGCCAAGTATTTAATAAACGACAAAACAATATCATTAATTGCGAAACCACGAGTGATTAATTTAAATATTAAAAAAACAAAATAAAAAATAAAATTATAAAAAGCGTAGTAATAAGATTTTGACTAAAACCCCCAAAATTCCATAACGATTCCATATTATAGAACTCCAATGAACTGGCTTTATAGCAAGTTGCATTTTAGCTTTATTAGTTATCCTCAAAATTTTTTTTTGTAGATCAAACAAGATTCACAAATTGGAAATTGTAACAGACAATGATTTCGAAATCACGAAAATTCATGTTCAGCTAGGGTGTTGTTGTTCTCGTCGACCAGCTCCAGGAAGACGACAGCCTCCAGGGGGTGCATCCACAGTGCAGAGGGGTCCAAACTGGTAGGCCAAACCGGTAGGGCTCTGCCGGCACCGCGGGCATCTGTTTGGAATTGTATCAACCATCCGGTGCATATAGCAGTTCAGATAGACGCCCCATCCAGAGCTTAGCTGCGCCAAAGTGGCCATGACACACGAAGGCCGCCTTCACCGCGAGCTGATGCAGTGAATTCAGTGCCGCCCAATGCGTACTAGAGCTCAAATCGTCGAGCAGATGACTCACATGACCACCAAATGAGCGTAGGCTACCACGGATATTACGCGGTGGAGGGGCAAGCTGCATTAACCGGTTATTGGGCTGTGATGGAAGGTGGCAGGAAAGAAGAAAGGAGCTCGTTGTGCTTACGCACAGGTAGGTGATCCTCATGTGTCATCTTATGGCAGCCAGTGACAATGCAGAGGGCAGTATTCTGTCGGGTTTGCAGAAGCCACCATTACGTTTCGCTTATGAGTGGCGTCCAAATTGGGACCGCATAGTTGATGATCGACCTTAAGGATATTATTTCTGCTATGTAACCTTTGGACAACTCCGAGGATTCTAGGTCTATTCACAGTTGGAATAGTTCTGCCATCGACTGCTACAGAGAGCACGGTTCCGAGCTCCTTGGTCCAGGTGGTAAAGAGTGTTGCGTTAGACTTCTCGTGCGAGAGTATAAGGCTTCTGCGGTTAAAGAATTGTTGGACGTGCATCAAGTACACGTTGATCTCGCAACACACCGTCGATATGTTCGGTACCGATGCCAGGATCGTGCGATCATCCGCATAAGAGATGAGTTGTATGCCAGGAGGAGGCGCAGAGAGTTTCAACAGATGGAAATTGAAGAGAATGGGCGACAGCACACTTCCCTGCGGAACTCCCTGTTTTACCCTCGTTCTCCTCTAATTGATTTAGAGTCTTGACTGTTTTGTTTTCAAGCTAAATGAATTTCTATTCCTATTTCGATGAACTATGGATAGTACGTACTCAGGTATTTAATGCATTCGACCTGATCAACCAAAAATGTGGAGAAGGAAAAATTAATGAGGATCAGAGTCATATATTTCACTGCTCTTGTGGTGGTGCCTGGGGATATTTGACGATTTCTGTCTTATTTACATATATTTCAATGAAATAGAACTCATAAAGATGTACCGAATATTTAGTACTAACGGCTTTCCGGCATTATCGTCAGCGTTTGTTGTATGCCAACGTATAAAAATCTGTTCTTCGAGCAAAAATAACATTTACTAAGTATTTGCTTATGTATTTATTTTTTTTTTTTTTTTTCAATACAACATAATACGTTTTTTTTTTACTTTCAATTAATAACTACTCGATATAATTCTTTTCCATAAAAAAGGTGCTGAGAATAAAAAACAAATATATATGTATAACAATAATATTAACCTTGTGTGTGTGTGTGTATAACCTTGAAGCAAAGATCAATTGTTTGTAATTTGTCGATTTGAAGAGATAGCAATAGGTTATTAATTAAATTAAATAAAATGACAGATAAAAAAATACATAGATTTTTATTATAATTACATTTATTCTTTATTGTATAAAATTAATAAGAAATACCTAAATTTTTGTATCATAAGAATTTTGTGTATTTTTGTACATTTCATGGCGAAAGAAGACTATGTGACTATTAGAATGTAAGAGATACAAATAAAAAAAATCAAAATTCTATAATGAAAAAAAAAAAGATGACGCAATTGATCATTGCATCATCGTAAGTTTCAAAAAATCAAAGATTTATATTTTTTATATGGGCGTTTATTGATAATTGTTATTATCTAAATTGCAATATTTCGCTCATATTTAAATAAATGCGTCTAAAAGCGATCATTGAACTTTTGACATATTTTTATAATGCTTCTCTTTAAAATGTTTATAGCTCTTCTATAGAGAGTTGGCTGTTTTTGACTAGCTGCTTATTTATTTCCAAATGTTTTTCTAGTAACCTCTTTTATTAAAATTTATGATTTCCAATTAAACACTAAATTGTAAGTAGAAACTTATGCTGATATTTGTTGTATATGTAGTTTATGTATTGTAAATATTATATTGCTTAATAATTGTATTCTATTGAATTTCTATTATATTAAAACACGTGTATGACCTTTTGAACTTGATGACTTTGTGATGAGAAGATCGATCCTCTGCTTTTGAGCAACAAGATAAAAATCCAACAAATTTCATACACGTAATAAAATCATCAATAAAATTTTATTACAAATTCAACCCCAAATTATTGTTATTGTCATTTGACAATTAATTGAACGCAGTATATTTTCCCAATTTAAAGTGTGATCATTTAAATGATCTGTACTTCAGCGCAAGTGAAGTCATCACCGAGAAAGCTGTGACGTTATTGTGAATATCTAAAGATTTACATATGTTGCTGGTGGATTGTTTAATATTGCAAATTGTTATTCTTTTGCATTCATTACAATACACATTCTAACCATCGTTTAATAATTATCAAGTCATTTTATTTAAATGAGAGTTTATGAAACTTATGAGAAAACTTCGTGATTAACAAATGTCATCAAGATTGCTTGTCATTCTAGAATGCTAGAATTGGCAATTCTATACAATTGTTTTCAATTTTATTTCAATTTTATTATTTGTATTATTTCTGTTAAATTTTTCTTAAAAATTTACCTAACGAGTGTCAACCGAGCCAGTTAAAAGTGTAAAAATATATGTAAATATTTATTCAATTTATTCAATATATTTTACACTAAATGCATTTAGCCATTCTCCACGTTCTAACCCCCTATGCTTTCCGCATATTTTTACATTATAAATACCAATTCATATAATTTCATTTGTTTTGCTTTTTCTTCCTATAGATTTTATGCACATATTTACGTTTTTTTTTTCTCAGCCCTATTTTGTTATTGTAATTTGTCATACGTTTAACTGTAACTATTGTTGTTGATGTATTACGTAAATTGCGAGTAAATTGCACAAATATCACGTGTACTCACGTATGATATGCACCATATTAGTTACCAGTATTGGTGATGCCAATCCCGTATCTTTATGTAATGGTGTCCCGATTTTTGAAATTGTTACAAATAAGTATTGCTTAAGTATATTGCTTATAAAGGCTCGAAGGAAAAAATTTCAAGTATAATTTTTGTTAGTTTTTGTTGTTGTTTTAATTTGTAAATTTGTGATTTTATTTATTCTCCCAACAATTTTGATTTTTAATGCAAAATCCTAAAATTTTGAGACTTGGAATCTGTCTTTCAAATTGATCAATTTTTTTTAAAATGAATAATAATCGACAGATGGCGTTGTGATCTTGTCTAAAGTAAGGATTTAAAGAAATTTATTTCCGCACTATGTTCCAAATAAGAGCGGAGCATCTTTCAAAGTTGTACATTTAATTTTAAATGCAATTGCATATTGTTTGTATTAATTTGAGATGTTCCAAGGAATCAATAATAAATCAATAATAGTAGGTGAAGTTCGAGATGGACGATCTTTTTGGTACACAAGTATCAGTTTCGTATTTTTCTAACGATTTTATTAATAAAATTTTTTTTTAAATCCAATAAATTTAAATGATTTATTAAGAAATTTAGATGATTTATTAAGACGAAGTGGATTTTTTGAGCAAAATAATTAAGTTATTCCAAAAAAATTTGTTTTTTCAAATACTTTTCTTTTAATCGCTTGAATTTTTTTAAAGCTGATTTTTATATTGGTTATTTTTTTACGTAAATAACAATTGCAATTCATTTCTATTGATGAGTTCTATAATTTCCATAAGCATTTCATTATTTAGATTTCATCATTCCAAAAGTTCGGAATCAGCAAGAGATCAGAAAATTGGCATCCCTAACGAGAACATACATAGCTACAAGTAGATGAAGTTGACATCTGTTATATTTTGATATATTCGTATTATTTCGATGGAAAATAATTAAAATTCATTTTTAATTATCTATTAATTTATATAAGCTTAATTTCCACCCGGAAACACTTTTTGTAAGTGCGTGTGAAAATATAGAATTTATAGAATTTTTTTCTTTTAATCATTAAAAAGCATCTCTCACCTGCATTTCCGTCAATAGCCATTACAAAAATAATTACGTGATTACATTTTTTCGTATGTGCGTTTAAATGCAAGTCATGCTTTTCTTGCTTTGTTAAATTGTTTTTGAACGTGAGTTCGCATAAGGCAACAAAACGTGTTTGTGAATATTTATTTAAACGTCTAAATTTCAGTATTTAAATATGCATTACATTTGAATATAATTTCGTTGTATACAATACTTACTATTCAATTAATAATGAGATATTTCGTTTTATTTTTTTTCATCGAAATCTATAACTTGATTGTTTATTATAATTTTTTAGTATGTATTGTATATTATTATTATACACATTGCGATTTGTTTATGTTTAAACTTGACTTTGAAAATTAAAAATGCAAATTTTATTCAAAATGTATAAAGTTGAATGAATTGTAATTAATATTACCGCATTTGAATAGCAACATATTGATGTTAGTAAGAAGTAAATGTATACAAATATTAATTAATGCATAAGCATTTTTAAATAGTAATTTTAATTTGTCAACTAAATGATCATCATCAATTATAAGTAAGCAAATTAATATATTTTATATTTTAGATGTTTCTTTAATAATGTTTGTTACATTGCATTGCATACAAATGTCAAATGTTGCAGAAACATGTTCCTAGAAATTATGTGTCTTTAGCTTGACGTGCATTGTCAGAGATGCATTTGTAAAAATACAACCCAGGTGAAAGTAAGTCGAATAATATCAAATAACAAAATCTAATTTGACACATTTTTCTTGTTCGTTGTTTTCTTCGAGCGTTAAAATCACCACAAAGAATATGAAGGTGATTTTAAACTAAATAAATAAAGAACATTTTTGGCAGTAATTAACTGCTAATAAAATCTTGACATTCGATTGCCAATAATTTTATTCATTTAAACTTTAAAGCAAAATTTCAATATCAATAAATTTTTAATAAAGATTATGTGTAGAAAAATATTCATTCAATACGTTCGTATAAGATGGTAATTACGAAAATGATTTTAATCAGCTTTTTCAATTCCATTTTCTTATTTCACTTCACGTAATTTATCATTATCATATTGTATAGTTATTTAATGTGTATTTGCTTTACATTTTTAAAGAGCCTTGAGCTGAACATATACAAAAAAATTGCTAATGACTTGAGATTAATAAATAAATTTGAAATGATTTGGAAGTTTTAAAAATCTGTATCAGTAATTAAGCAATATTATACCTATATTGAATATTATATAGTAAAATATGTGTACTTAAACATATTAATTTATTAATTATGTACTAGGAAGTTGAAAATTGGTTCTTTTTCTAAAGAACAAAATATTTCAACAAGCAGTTGAAAGATAACATATAATTTACATTCCTCAAAGAATCACAAATAAAGTATTTCCATCATAATTTTTTGAATTTTAAAAAATTTACATAAAATAGAAGGATAGGGTAAAATGTTACCCAGTCGGAATTACTAGTGGATTAGTAAGGCGACACTTTCACTCTGTCATTTAACAGAGTGTAATGCTGCAACTAGCCACCGACGTAAAAACGTAGAACGTGTCAGCTGACACGACCTATCTTATGGGAATGTCGTGTTAACGAAAACTCACCACCGTATGACGGTGACGTAGACGTTGCTCGGAGCGGATAAAATCAATGCAATTTTGTATGTTCTTACGTACGGGTGGTACGTACGTACGCTACGTCGGTGGCTAGTTGCAGCATAATAGATAATGTCCATAGAATATTTTATAGGTTGTATGCCAAAGTATATATAGAACAGATTTTGATGGAAATGATGAGGAAAACTGATCAAATGAATACTTTAATAATACTTTGTAATACATTGCGCAGCTTTTGTACGTTGCGTTGAAGGGCGCGGCATTACTTCAAACGAATCTATTTATTTCAACGCAGCTGCCAGTTAAAATTTGACAGATTATTAAAATATTACACTTTAACGTATAGCCTAGACAGACGGCAGCCTAATTCCGGATTATCGAGTTAATTCGAATTAACTCGGGCATTAACTGCAGCTAATCCGCATAAACTCTATGAGTTAATTCTCAAAATAAAAGAGGATTAGGGCAATTTGCGCTGGCAACACTGCTGAAAATTGTCTATTGTGAATTTTTCTCCATCCATTTTACAAAATATTAGGTGTGTTCGCTAACGAAAAACTTTCAACAATTGTTTACAGTTTTCAACATGAAAAGTGTTAGCGCACAAATAAATCCAGCTGTCAATTATGAACGGTGAATGTCAATTTACAAGTTTCTGATAGTTTTCAGTTCACGTACTTCTTGTAGATTTTCTCATATCGAGAGTGATAGATGACAGAAATTGATAGTGATAGTAATGTAAGTGGACAGACCTAATAAAACAGCAATCAGCCGTTTAGTTAATCTCCAATACTGCCGTCTGTCAGGTTATTATTTTATTCGGATTAAGTGCGCCGGTAATACGGAATTAGGCTGCTGTCTGTCTAGGCTATTATTAAGGGGGCAACTGCTTTTGGAAAAAAAAACACGTAATTTCAACAGCGTAAGTATAAGTTGATATGTCTATATTTTCCTCTACTAATATTCTTACTTAATCATTAATATTTATTCATTTTATGTTTCCATTTGTTGATTCTTATTTTTTAATAATTAATTTTTCAATTTTTTTCTTCTTTTTTATGACAGCAATATCATGTACAAAATCCACATAATTAAAAAAAAAATTAAACTGTCATTTTTATTTTTCAAATTTTAACAATAATACAAAAAAAAATCCTCGCAAATAATTTCAACAAAGTTCAATTTTTTTTTGTAGTTGGAAAGTATAATAAAAAACATGACTTAATTAACAAACTGCTTAATAAAAAATTAACTGGACATACAATACAATTTCGTCTCCACAATGAATCACATAATTTTGATCACTATAATGATATGAAATCATAACAAAAAATATTATGAAAATAATAAAAACTAAATTAAACGTAAAATAAATTAAATACAAAATAGATAATCATTAAAACTTTCCATTAGAATTGTAGGTATGTACTACTATAGTTATATAAATACAGAATAAATAATTTTATTGCTTTAAATGTCAAGTTGAAGATTTCACTCAATTTTTATATAATTTGTTGTAGTTATCAATATATATCAATAATAATTTGTTGTAGTTGACACGTGATCATAACCACCATCATCGCATCACATCAGAAATACCAGAATTGCATGCATACACCGGTTCTACGGTGAATTTATCTGGCAATTGACATGTAGAATTCTTTAAATTTGTGCGCATATCATACATTATTATTTTTATTATTGTATTTAATAATTAATAATAATTAACTGTATGCATTTAATTACTGAGAAACACGTAAACCTGATTTATATAATATATGCCAATTCGATGGGGGGCATTTTTAATAAAAGGGCACAAATGTCATAAATTATCTCAAGAGAAAAAATTATGTTATCCATTAACATGTTTTATGCTTATTAGTGCTCTATATGTATTTTATAAAATTTATATTCGCTTGCACCTACCTACATATAAATGCGTATGTGGTTACAACACCCTTTTATTGATAACTTTGCATATACAGATAATGCAGATATACACTCGTATAAATCCATTAGTAATATCAAATATCTCTTTGACTTCTTGCACTTTTCTCTGTTCTTTTAAATGTCTGATGCAATGTACACATGATCGTGAGTCATATTTAAATCCACACTTTGTATTGCTTATGTTCAGGCAGGAGCGCGCACAAGATGAGGAAGGAGTTAAAACTCTATCAGTTTCATAAGAATTATTGGATCGAGGTAAACATATCCTCCTGTAACAATACTGCCCCCTAGCGGTGCTTTGATATTATCAACATTTCTGGATAAAATCTTTTGGGAACAATTTTCATTTTCATGGGGGATCAAGTCCGCAAGTTTGATTTTTCGTTCAGAGATTGGTGATATTGGACGTATTGTCAATAAACCGATGATGCCAATTATTCCTCCACACACCAATATTTTTTTAAGAAAATCACAAAGCAAAAGTGAATAAACAAAATTGTCGCATCTGAATATTTTAGTCGTATAATAAATGAATTTATATGAACTGCCATTCTAGAGGAGCATTATATATTCTCCCTACAATCTTTAATTAAGCTAGGTGTTTCCCCGAAAGCACATATCATATCATTAACAAAGATTTATTAAGCTGCTCAGAAGTTGAAGTTGAATTCGTTTAACGCAAATACCACAACTGCATATACGATATACGAGGGCGGTCCCAGAACTACCCGACCTAACAAAGAAAACAACAAATTTGCAAACTTTTTCTTTATTTCTCAACATAATCTCCTTTCAGCTCTATACAATTTTCCCAGTGATATTCTATGTCTTCGATTCCCTGTTTATAGTATGAACTGACTAGCTCATTAAAATAGCCATCTGCCACCGCAGACTCCAACTCTTCATTGTTTGCAAATCTTTTACCACCAAGCCATTTTTTCAAATTTGGAATTAGAAAATAATCCGAAGGAGCTAAATCTGGCAAATAAGGTGCGTGTTGAAGCAATTCGAGCTTCAACTCATTGATTTTTGCCATCGCAATAGCAAAGATAATCAATAAATATTATCGCACGTGCATCCCAAAAAAAAAAACAGACGCCATAACCTTGCCTACAGATGGAACTATCTTCGCCCTTTTTGGACACGATCATCCCCTTTCAGTCCACTGTTTTGACTCCCCTTTTGTATCAGGTGTGAAGTGGTGGACCCAGGTGGACCATCTATATGTCAGGTCGGGTAGTTCTGGGACCGCCCTTGTACAATATAACTGAAATTTCAGAAATGAAAGTTGTGCTTGGAATAACTGAAAGAATATACGACAAGTAGCATACATACAAATAAACAATAAGTTTCACTGAAACGTTAATAATTTTAATTGCTCATTGGAAGAAAGCAAAAAAAAAATGTGGGTACTTTTTGGTACAAAAAACTTATTAATAGCACCTAATATGTTGTTTTCAAATTTAAAAATATATAAAATTGCACGTAATTTCATTTTGTCACAAAGTCATATGATTTCAAAATTTTGCCATACGTTCGTCAAATATTCACTTTTCAATCAGTTGAATTTTCAGGTGTCAGAAATGCCATGTGATGTTTTTTAGTTAATTGACAATTGTAAAAAATAAAAATAAAAAATTACAGAAAAGAAAAGAACATTTCTAAAACTGATTGTTGTTCAAATAGTTGTTTATGGAATTTGTTTTTTTTTTGAGCATTTGTATTGTTTATTTATTTTTGTTTTATTTATACAACAATGATGGTGAGCACGTACACTTTGTTGTTGTTGTTTTTCTATCTAAACAAATTTCATTTCAGTTTTTTATTCTCTGAAAATAATTGAGAAAGAACGAAATAGAAAATAAATAAAAAATTATGCCACAAAATATTGCACGCTTCAACCTACTAATAGACAATTATGTGGGTGTACCTATATACATATATATATATATATATATATATATATATATATATATATATATATATACATATATATATATATATATATTTTTTTTTTTTTGTTTTTTATATTGATAAATATTATTCCTATAAGTGGACAGATATTTTCAGTGCTGAACTACAAATTTTGATTGAAATTTTAACACTCATCTAGAATTGTGAGATAATTAATCAAATTTGAATAAATTTCTCTGGCACAGTCTTCTTTTATGCATGTCTGATAACTGTTATAACTGTTATAATTATATGGTGATCGAGCTGAAGCTCAGTATACACGATTATTTTCAATTTCCTCATCTCATATTATCTTTCATTTTTCAATTCTCCGCCTAAATGTTGTACTATACTATATTAAAAGAGAAATATTTTTAAAAAATCATATATATTTAGATGGCTGTGTGGTTTATCAATTTAATGAAACACAAAAAAAAATATAGTTCAACAACTGAGCAAAATAAAATGAGACAATGAAAGAAAAGGCTGAAATAAAAAATGTTTAAATCACACGTGTTTGTCTAGAGAATGAAAATGATATTGTCATCCCTCTTACAACCTCAGAGCACTTAACAATCGCTTCAATATACGTATACTTTGGCCTAATACAAGAAAATAAATTATTAGATATACTAAAAAGTAAAAATAGATCTCAACAATATAAAATATACTTTCTAAAATATATTGACATCTCTTCTGTTTTCCTAAAGTTATCATTTTTTTCCGCTTTTAGAGGAAGAACACTGAATCTGAAAATGCTTTTAACGCGTTCATATACATGTATATTTTACAAAATAAGGAAGGGCAATATACAATGTAGCTTATAATGTCTAAGTGTCTAAATGAATTCATAAATAATGATTTTATGGGTTCCAGAATTCCTTAAAATACAAAAAAAAGTTATAATTTTTTTTTTGAGTATTAAGAACAGGCAGGTTATTAACACATGGAATATAATGTATCATATTGAAGTGAATATACTGAATACACATAGCTTATGAGTATATGAGATACTTATGTTATGTCATTTTTCATTGGTCATACATATCATATTTTGAATTTAATGCACCTATAACTAAGTCGTATGCATCAAATGTAGTGTTAAACAATATGTGTGAGATAGTTAGGTGCATATTGAGAACCAAAGAAATTATTAAAATGCAATCAAAGCAAAATTATAGGGTATAAAATAACAATATTAAAGGTCATTGAACTTTTAATAAATACTAATATATTTATGTGCATATATTAAGGTGGTTCAAATACTTAAAATAGCCTAGCTCGACGAAGATATTACATTTGAATTGTTTTGTTTGGATCCGTCTACTTTTTATGTTAAACAGTCATTATAAAAACATGCATTTTGTAGAGCCTTCCTAATCAGTGGAGATATGGGGTAGGACGGTTCAGAGGAAATATTGAAAAGAAAAAATTAATGGGGTTTGGTCAAACATTTTGCCATTCTAGAAGAGATATCTGGGTTTATTGGTTTTAAGAAGACGGAGAGAGAAGGCAAGAAAAAATAATTGCGAGTCAACATGTATTCTATTGTTTGGTATTATCGATTTTAATTTGTTTTTCAGACATTTGGTATGGGAGTGCCCTTAATGGGGCGTAGCTAGAGAGTAAGTATTTTTGGAGGAAATATTGTAGGGCGAAAAAATTAATGGGAATCGGCTATACATTTCATCACTCCATCAGGCCGTTTTCTGATGTAATTTATCGATTTCCATATGTCTATGTATGAAGGACCCATTTAAAGGTGGTAATAGAGGGGTAAGTATGTTATGTTCGGAACAAATGTTGGGAGGGAAAAATTAATGGGAGTCAGTTTTGTACATTTAATCACTCTAGGAGACGATTTCTGTACAATTATGATGCTATTTGTCAATTTTCAAATGTTTTTCTGTTCATTTTGTATATGAGGCCCCTTAAGGGGTGGCAATAGAGATTAAGTATGTTCAAAGAAAGTGATCAGAACTTTCATTAAAATTTAAAAATTGTATATTTGTATGCTATTTACGTGAACACTATTGTAATTCCATATTAACTTATCATTTGTGATGTTCATAGCAGTGGTTATTAGTTATGGAATAAGTTCTTGTTGTTGTTAGGAATACATAATATTGCTGTAAATCAAAAGTAAAATTAATAATGCTTATAACAACGTGTGTTTGTGTGTGTTTCCTTTGCATATGCATTTTGTTATCATTTCTTTTCAAGTACAATATACAAAGTGTTTTTTTTCGTAATATTATATTACTTACTTTATTATTTTTTTTTTGTTTCTTTTGCTAACAATATCAGAACAATAACAGCAAATGCATTGTCCATTGGAAATTACATGAAACAGCGCAATTTGATAAACGAAAGCGATTATAAATACTCAGTGGATTATAGTACAACACGTTCTCTTTGTCACTATTGCTAATAATAACTGTATGCATACATGCATGCATTTATTTATATTTATTGTTATTGTTGTTATAATTGTTGCAATTGTTGTTGTTGTTAAATCAGTGTGATATAATTTCTTTAGATATAATTAAGGTCTAAGCATAATATGTAATCGATCTGATAGTTCTTTCTAGTCTTAATACAAATATTTCTGCTTTAATCTTACAATCAAATTCCATATAGGTTTGGAATGAATCTTTACAAACTTTCTAAGTATGAAACGTAATAAGTACAATTGAAAACAAAAACCTAATTACAGAAAATAATTTAATTTCCAATAATCATAAATTATAATCTACTAAGTATGGTATCAGATAATTAACTATAAATAAGTCATCTTCTCTAATCCGGGGAAAAACAAAAAAATTCAGGTTTTGAATCTGTTAAGCTATAACATGGATACTCTCTGTGATATCTCCAATCGAGTATAAGTACTCGTATGGCAGATACTATGTACATATCGTACGTATGTAATTGAAATGTAAATAATATTAAATTACGCATTGGATTGACAAGTAAAATTAAACAAATCGAAAAACTTTATTCCGGTAATAAAACTGTACGTATGTAGTAAATAAATACATATGCTTGTACAATATAGCATTCATATACATGCTCACATTATTATATTTCATGTGAGGGGGTTGTATTTAAAAGAAAAGCGAATCTTATCACGTGTACTTTTGCCTTTGTGCTCACTAAGGTGGGTTAAAAAGTTCAAATTTTTAGAAAATTATCAATTTTGTACAGCAGAGCCTCTAAGAAATGAAGATATGGCGTAAGAATGTTGGTCGATCATAGATTGTACCACCCTAGAGGCGATTCATGGGCAGCGTTGTTAATTTTCACGTATTTGTACGTTATTAATTTTGTATTGGAGTTTTGTGAAGATGGTCGACGGAAATGTTATAAAGGAAAAATTAATAGGACTTTGTTGTTGTTGTTGTTGTTGTTGTTGTTGTAGCCGCAAAAATACAGAAATGCTTTGTTTTCTTTCCGTACAGAGCATTTCCGTATTTTGATGAGATGAATGGACCTTAGTCGACCACGTGATCGAGTGCTTGCGGGACGTAGACCCGTCCATTCTTAGGAAGGAGTTTGTCATATTGTTTAATATTATACTATGGAGACGTTTCTTGGGCAGCTATGGTGTTATTGATAGATTTTCAGATATTTTGCAACTCGGTAAAATCATCAGTAATCGTCCCTAGAGCGATTCTCAACGTTTGATGTAAATATACTTATCACCTACCTGCAGCTTTAAGGCAGCTCCCATATAAAAAGATCGTAAAAACACATGAAAACCGAAAAAAAAACCTAGGATTCGCCCTAGAACGGTAAAATTACTGATTTACCTCCATTAATTTTTCCTCTTTCGACTTCTTATGGAGCTTCCCTACAAAATTGATGCTTTTCTTAGAATTCCTTTAAGCGTCTCTGGGGTAAAAATGCTTGAAATTTTATATTTTTTGCTGTTTCAAATCGTTTCAAAAATTTTATCCACCTTAATGCTCACTCATTTGTTAATCATACATATTGTTATTGCCAGAGTAGTAGTAAATTATATTTACATGTAGTAAATAAGTAGAAACGTGATATGATATTACTTATAGTTAGTATTTTTTATTTTCATATTTTTCACTTGCATAATCCAATTTCTATTGTAAATAATAATACACAACTATTTGCAAAAACCTGGATAAATCACGACAACAATGTTTAAAAACAACAAAATTATTTGTGATGAATTAATCGATAGAGCAAATTGAGTGAAAAATAGAAGCCAGGTATTAGTTTACGCAAATATTGCCGAAGTCTCGACATGTTGCAAATCATCGATCAACGTTAAGTAGCTAAACAAAGTTGCTAAACAAAGTAGCTAAATTAAACTCAACAAAAATGTGCAACTTTAAAAAAAAACTCATCGATTTTTTCTCTTTTCGGCAATAATCTGGGCATTAAAGATGACATTTTTACAATTTTCTGGGTCACAAATTTTTACAAAAATATATTTTTGGTGAACTCGAAAAGATTTTCTAACAAATTGACACATAATCCATTAAACTTTAATATTCCCTGAACATCTGTGATGTTACTCAATATATATTATGGTTGGATATCCACTTAAAATCAAGGTTAAGATCTTTTGCTCAAATCTCAAACATTGATCTAAAACAGTATTGCTATTTGCGAGTTATAACATCTCTGTAATTCTCAACTTGAGGATATCATTATTCTCAACTTGACGATATCATTACTCTCAACTTCATCTGAAATGAAATTTTCAAATTGATATTGAAGCCACATCAACTGGAGAATTAAGACTAAACTGAACGGAACTGAAAGGAATTTTATCAACATTTGGACAATCTCACAAAATTTTATAACTTATAGGTTAAGTCGGGGTTCTTCAGAGCTACTACTATTAAATCAAACTATTAGATTGGATATGACGCTCGATCGTCGTTCATAATAATTATTAGAACATATAACACTTTTTTTTACACCACAAACCAACCTGAACAAGCATATGAGAGCGAAATTGTACAAAAGTCATTAAAAAAAATGACTTCTCGACAAAAATTGATTAGGGATTATTGAAAAATTATCGTAAAAAAAAATAAATTGATTAGAAATTATTTAAAAACAAAAACCAACAATGTAGATATTTTTAACAAATGAATTGTATATTCGGTCATTGTTTGAGCGTAAAAAAATTATAAAAAAATTATATCTTTATAAAAAAATGATATCTTATTATAATAAATGTTATCAAAGCCATTTTTGTATTTCATTTTAATAAAAAATCATATAAATAATTTATAAATGTATGAATGAAAAATTTCTAACCCAAATTTGTAGAGTTTCATTTCAATGAAGCGATTTTATAAATTTATTATAATTATTATAATTTTTTCTCTTGCAAAAAAGAAACATAAAATGTATAATAAATAAATAAATAAAAAGTTAATAAATTACATTTGTTGAAAGCACACCCTCTTACTACGCATGTTTGTTTTGAATTATGGTATAGTAAACATTATAGTAAAACATCGTAAATCGTTTTTATAGTCAACTAACAACGGGCATTTCCTGTGTTACGAACGCGAAATTTTTATGAAGATAAGAATAAATGATGGTAAAGGATGTGATACAAAATTTGCATGGGTTTGTAGCACACAAAAACATCGTTTTTCGGCTATTTTTGCATGTTTTTATTTTATTTTATTTTTTTTAGATTGGAAAGAAACTTGAAAACCAAGCTGACTACTCTGATCCTTCGGACATTCTACTTTTATTTTTTTAGGGGGGCTTTAGAATGTAATTTTATTGATCCTCTCCTGGGAAATGCACATACCAGTGTCTACATATATTGCGTATTAGCAAATGCTTGCCGTGCGATATTTTTTCTACTTGGCTTTTTGCATTTCACCTTAAAATGTCATCACCAATTTATACATATTGGTTTTATTTTATTTCATGATTAATTGTCTTAAAATCCAATGAACTATGATACATATATAGTATAATTTAATAATATAATTTATTTATTTATCAACTATTTTATCAATTTTTATTTCATTCGCTATCATGCTATCTGTGATAAGTGTGTGCATACAATTTAGTGTTTTTTGCTTTTCTAATTTATTATAATATCTTGTTGTTGTTGTTGTTGTTTCGCTTTTATTTTGTTTATTTCTTCTTCTTCTTCTTTGTTTTGCTCCTACTCTTTTTTGAATTGTTGCGAGTTATCCATAAATTTAAGCTTTATTTTGGCGCTACATTAAAAATAGAAAATTTTTTGTGGTATAAAAAAAAAAAAATTTAGCTACTCATCTATATATAACAATAACAACAATAATCAGAGCGACCGTAATATATGCAATAGAACTGACTTTGAGATTTTGGCTAAATTAAGAAAAATTAATTCAATGAAAATCAATTTAAATAAATGTTAGTAGTGTTTGTGTTTGAAAAAAACTTAATAAATTGCGCATTAACTTTAAAGAGAGAAAAAACGGAGAGATACAATTGAAAAGAAATACCAAATCACAGCATACGTTGATATTTTTTTTTTTTTTTGTGTATAAAATTACGATTTTTAATGAATTATAACTCATTCTAAATGAAATAAATAATGTTTGACATCATTTAAATAAATAGTTATGTACAAGTAATGGTAGTGAGAATTGTAATTGAATTGGTGATTAAATTTTTTCCTTGTTAAACAAGAATATTTACTTTTTGGTCAATTTACTATAAATAAAATACTTCTAAAGAAGCGCTTCTAACTTCAAACTGCAAAATAAATTATGCGTATTATCGTAAAAGCATTTTAATTACCTACATCTGGATGTTGTGACTTTAATGCGTCTAAGCACGGTATAATGTAGATGTACATACAGTGGCTCACAAAAATATGACAACCAAAGATTTTTTCAAACAAAAAATTCAATAAAATAATAGATTGCATTAATGTTTTTTTTTTTTTGAGATGAAATATTGTTAAAAATCGACATTTTTCAGTATAAAAACTAGCCTCAATTTCCTTTGACATAAATATTACTGTTTCACATATTAGCTTAAAAATAATCTCACAAGCCACTGTTCATATTTTACAATATATTTAGAATAGAAATAATTTCCGTATATAGCACAGTATAATATACAATTTTGAAGGTCAGATATATTGTATATGATTAATTATTGCCAAAATTTATACACTTTAAAAATTATTTTAAATTATTTCTTATCTTTGCACAAGAATATAATTAAATTATTCGAAACAAAACAAAATCAAAATGAAATATAATAAATAGAAAACTAATAAAAAAAATTTGTTTTTAATACGGAATACTCGTATAAATAAATATTAAAAAATTTTTGTTTTTGCCAAAAATAGTGATTATTTTTGAACTTTGAATGTCAACTTTTGCATAATTTTTATAGAATAATACTAAAATATTTAAAAAATCAATATTTTCCATTGGCATATTTTTTCTACGCACTAATATCTGTAAACAAATTTGTAAAAGATGAAGAAAGATGAAGTTGGGAAGGGGGTTAAAGTTATTCAATAGAGTAATTTTATAATAAAAAATTGAAATCTTAAGAAATCGATTCATTATTTGAGATTATTTATATTTGAAACATATTTTCATAATTAATTTCAACCAAAATTGAATGAAATCAGTATTTAAAAAATAATTTTGAAAAAAATGTCTACTTAAAAGTATATAATAGAATATTTTATTAAACCTTCTTTCCAAATGCTATTTTCTTACTCTTATATTTATTGTATATAGCAGAAAGCATAGATATTGGAATTTTTTCATAGTAAAAATCCAGTTTTTTAATTTTGAAGTAGGCTGAAGCAGTTATTGATCCCATTTTACACAAAACATAGTAAAACAAGCTGATTTTGATACGGTGTTCTATTGTTTTATGTTCGAAAAATATCGTTGAACACATATTTTAAGAGATCTTAAACTATTTTCATTATTATTAATATTATTATTGGGTATGCAATACACTCAAGAGATCTTTTATGTCCCATATGATACTTACAGTTCGCTTACAATCGCTTTTAAAAGCTTAAAATTTTGATTTATTTTATAGAAAACTATTAAATTTTGAATTTGAAATAGGCTGGGGTCGGTTTTGAACCCGGTGCAATATCAAAAGATTAAGTAAATATATTAATGCATTGTGAGAGAATAAAAAAACGGGTAGTTTTTTTTTTATTAATATCTTTGCAGAGTATATATTTTTAAAGACACTGTTGCTTTAAATTAACATCAACTTCTCACTAACTATATTCCTATGTATGTGCATACTATATACATATTTGTATATACCACCCACAATACTCAGTAATTTTCAAAAATTTCATTTTTTCGTTTAACCTTCATTTAACACTTACTTAGAATGTAAGAGTATATATGAGTAGTTAGATATTTTTTTAGACATCTAAAATTAACATCAAATACTCACCTATTAAAAACAAAAGATTTATGTAATGAATGCCGATGATATGAAGCTGCTACTGTTATTTCAATTTCATTTACGGCTATCTATGCACTGAACATATATTATTGTCCTTTGCTCGTCACACGACTAGTGTTAGTTGTTCTCTCACTCGTTAAAATGTCTCTCTTTTATTTTTGGTTGTTAAATGCAATTTCTTATGAAATATGAGCGAGTGTGTATGTTGGTTGTTGATGTACTCTCTCTTTACAGAGACAACAAATAACAGATGTGTATCAAATAAATGTACAGAGAGAGAGAGTTACAGAGTTACAGAGTTACGAGTACACTGTAATGTAAAGGTGATAATGACGATGCTGGACGATGGTTTGATGCTCAATTTCATAAACACATATACGCGTCTTTCCAAAGAAATTTTTACCACACGTTATATAAAGGAGCAAACGAAATACGAATATAAAACACGTTTAATGACTTTTTTTCCTTGATTTTTATTAAAAAAAAAAAGTATTAATTATTGATAATAAATTGTATAACAAATAAAACGAAAAAAAAAATATTAAGAGTTATCTATTTTTCCTTCTTTATGAAGTGAAGAGAATAATTTAATTTCGAATTTTATTTTTTCTTTCGTTATCACTTTTTGCCGTTGAACTTTATTGCTCGTTATGCTTATTGCAGCTGCTCGGTGGCTCCTTCAATGTTGATGAGCCAGAAAATAGGAAGAGTGTATAGTAAAACACAAAATTAAAATTAAAATCTGAAATTTCTTTTTTAAAAACAAATACGACGACAACAAATCAAGGAATCACTTTTACGTTTAGCGTTAAAATGTACCGCGCGCATTGACGTCGTACTGAAGACTGTCAACGTGTGTAGAGTTTAGTCAACGGACGTCGGCTGGATGTCGAACAGAATGTACATACATACATATATATGGGGCGGTTTATATGCGTGCGTATGAGTATATGCATACGGATATGTGTGTGTGTGTGTGTGTTTGCACCGCGCAAACTGTTTTCATTTTTATTATTGTTGGTAATGTGCTTGCTGTTGTGATATGATAGCGTGGCGGTGACGGCAGCAGCCGCAATAGCAGTCGCTGCTATGATGGCGGGTGTTTTATCATTATAATGTCGGTACAATGTGGTATGCGTTGACTGCTCGACACGTCTGTATTGGCACAATTGCTAAGTACATACTTAATTCTGTTGCTGTTACTAATTCTTTTTCATCTTTACCTTGTTCTTCTACTTTTTTTGTTGTTTTTTTTTTTTTTGCTCTTCCTCATTACACTTTTCAATATTGCTGTCATTGTTAACTGCCTATATTCGCATTGGATCGACATTTATATGGGGTGATCCCACTTGTTTCCGATCAATACAATAATCACGTAATACAATTTCAACCAAGTTGAGCTGGGCACATCAAAGAGCAATTTGCATATGTACTGAAGAATGAACATGAGCCTCTTCACTGGTCATCTTAGCCTATGTATTACTCTTCTATAGGTATTGTAGAAGTTATATCGAAATTTAGTATTCTAAAACTTCACGCAGAGAGGTTTTAGAAGCCCGGTGAAAGCAAATGCTTTGAAAATTGAGCATTTCCATCACATAAATTTTCATTAGTTCTGAAGAATGAACTTGAGTCCCTTCACTGCTCATCTTAGCTTGTGTATTAATTTTCTAAAGGTATTATACAAGTTATATCGAAATTTAGTTTTCTAAAGCTTCACGCGGAGAGGTTTTGGAAGCCCGATAAAAGCAAATGCTTTGGAAATTGATAATTTTCATAGCATCACAATGAAAATTTTTACAAGCGAATGATACCACTTGGCTGCAGAGTACATCAAATACTAACTTTTAGAGTTGCGTAGTGAATATGAATCACATAAAGATTTTTCTCGACTCTCGACACAGAGGTGAAATGTGTATCCACCAATACGCTCCACCCAATATGCTGGTATCTGAACTTTGATTTCGAAGTGAATTTTATACTTTTGGAGATGCACAGCGTTGTTAGCTCGAATTGGATCACGCTGTATGTGCATTTTTTCGTTAATTCAGCATGCGAATTTCCAACCATTGATGTTATTCTTTCAGATTTTTTGTGTGACAATAACAACAACAACAACAACAGCAGCAGCAACTACAAAAATAACGAATAAATTATAGTTGCTGCATTATGATTAAATTAAATGATTGCTCGAACTCTCTCATTCTATCCCTCCTCTCTCCTGTTCTATCGCTCTCGCTCGGTTTCATTGCTGTTGTCATCATCATCGTCGTCATCATCATTGAACATTGTCAGTATATCTGTTTGTTTGTTTGTACTATGTCGTTTTAGTCTTTCTCCAATTAATTTTAATCATTTTTTTTGTGTGTGTCTGCTCTCCTGCTGTTGTTGTTGTTGTCGTTATGGTTACTTTTCTATAGAAATTTCTACGGCCTTTGATATCTCTTCATAACGAAATGTGCTCTCCGTGCATTGTTGTTATTTTTGTTATTGTTGTGTTGTTGTTGATGGTGTATTAAATGTAAGTACGTATTTGTATGTCTGCCTCTTCTTGCCCTTTGAAGGATGCTTCTTTAGGGCCGGATGCTACATAGTACAATACATTTTAATATTGTTCATGTTCTTATTTTGGTACAAGAGTCATTCTCTTCTTACTGTTGCTGTTGTTGGTGTTGTTGTTGTTGGTTTTGTTACTTCTATTAGTACATTGATTTTGTCCTTGCTGAAGGACAAAGTACTACGACTCTATCATTGTGCCATTTAACACGTAGCACACATGCACGTACAGTGGCTCACAGCTTATTTCGTACAGTGTATATATTTTTATGTACATGGCTGTAACATCGAAACTAAAAAACTTATCAATAAGTTTTGAATGTAGATGTCTATGTATGTGTTTAGTAAACCTAATAAGAAAACGGGGAACCCCAAAAATTGTTCTTTTTGTCATGCAAGAGAGAAAAACTATTGATCAGCTGATTTTCAGCTCACATCTTATTTCGTACACAAACTTCAATGTAAGTAAGTTTCATTCTGCCGCGCAGTTACAAAGTTTTTTTGAATTGTATGAGTTTTTGGACCTTTTTAACTATTATAACAATTTTTATTATTATTATTTTAAATAGTTAAAGTGCTGTAAATTAAACATTTAGCGTTATGGGTCGTCGTACAACGATGGAACAGCGTAAACTGGTAATTAACCATTTTAGGAAAGGTCAGAGTGTGCGAAAAATTGCTGAAATGACAAATTTAAGTGCCTCAACTGTCCAATACATCATTCAACGCTTCGTTCGCGAAAATCGGTTGGAGAACAAGGGCAGAGAAGCACCTAATAAGATTTTCAACGCTTCAGACGAGCGTTATATTGTACGAAAAATTAAGAAAAATCCAAAGTGATCCGCTCCGAAGTTGGCTGCAGAAGTTCAGCGTGAAATAGGAAAATCATCCAGTGCTGAAACTGTCCGACGTGTGCTGCGCAATCATGACTTGAACGGTCGAGTAGCCCGAAAGAAACCATTCATTTCGAAAATGAATATACAACGCCGACTTGACTTCGCCAAAGAGCATATTATTAATACTCCTGCGTTCTGGAATACCGTTATTTTCGCGGATGAGTCTAAGTTTAATATTTTTGGCTCGGACGGAATGTCATATGTTTGGCGTAAAGCGAATACCGAGCTAAACAAGGAGAACCTTAAGCCCACAGTGAAGCATGGTGGCGGTAGCGTGATGGTTTGGGCCTGTATGTCAGCAGCCGGAGTAGGTGAATTGGTTTTTATTGAGGAAACAATGGACAAAATGAAGTACCTCGAGATTCTGAAAAACAATTTACTTCAAAGTGCAGACAAACTGGGTTTGCGGGAAGAATTTCGGTACTACCAAGATAATGACCCAAAACATAAATCTGGGATTGTGCAATCTTGGCTTATTTGGAACTGCCCACACTTGATGTCTCCACCACCACAGTCACCTGACATGAATGTGATTGAAAATCTTTGGTCTATTTTGGACAATAAAATAAGAACACACAAGATTTCTAATAAGCAAGACCTAAAGAAGGTACTGATGGAAGAATGGAAAAAAATCACACCAGAAATCACTCAAAAATTGGTGGATTCAATGCCAAATAGACTCCAGGCTGTCATTAACGCTAAGGGATGTCAACTAAATATTAAAATCAACTTACTTTGTTTTTAGTTTGAACTTAAAGAGACTGTACGAAATAAGCTGTGACATGAATTTTCCTATTTTATTCTTATTTTATTTTTTTATAGTGTCAAACACTAAAATTTTGAAAAAGTAAATTTTGGAAAATAAAAAACAAACCTTCCTTTCAAAAATGGCATTTATATTTTGTTCAAATTTTTGCTATATTAGGAATTACGACTGCAGCAATTTTTAAACTGTCACTGTACGAAATAAGCTGGGAGCCACTGTACCTACAGTATGTGTGTGTGTGTGTGTGTGTGTGTGAGTGAGTGCTTTAAATACCTACATACGTAAATCTAATGTTGCTCTTCTTTATTTTTCTTCTTTTGAAAAAAATATATTTTGATTTCATATGTACATTAAAGCGTCTTGTTAGTAAAAAGAGATAAGAGTCCTACTTATTTTAGCCGGTTCCGAAAGGCAGGTACCTTGCGACATCACCTTTTCTGAGCTTTGTCACAGAGTTCTTTTCGAAGCTTTTCCATGGCAAATTGGTACTGCCGATTACCGTATTATTATATAAAAAACACTTTCAATTACTTTTTTTTCCAAAGCTGAACAAAGTTGAAATAGTGGAGGTCGTAAATCTGTTTGGTCGAGTAAAGTAAAATCGCATAGAAAATAAACATCGGTTAATAACTCACTTAGCTTTAATCACAAAAGTGCAGAAAAGGGGGCAAAACCGATACTTTAACCGTAAGTCAGAATTTTGGGGGTCTCCCGTAAATTGTTGTTGTAGTTGTAGCAGCAAGAATACGGAGATGCTTTGTTTTGTTCCCGTACAAAGCATTTCCATATTCTGCTGTGTTGAATGGACCTTGGTCGACCATGTGGTCGAGTGCTTCCGGGACGTAGACCGGTCCATTCTTGGAAAGCTGCCCAGCAAATTCCAAGTATGCAGTTATGATTTACTCGACCAGACCTACAACCTCCACTATAAGACTTCCCAGCTATTGTAGACTGTTGACAGTAATTTTTGGAATTTTTTTTTTGTTGCAATTAATTTTGCTGGAAAGTGCAACTATGCAATTTTTTGGTGAATCTAGAGTTAAAAACAAGCGCAGCTTAGAAAAAGAAGTTCTCACGTAAAACAGCATATGTACATAGGAAATCATAAAAAAATAAATTAACATAAATTTATAAAAGGCAATAATAATCGTCAGGCACTCTAATGTATAAGTACATAATAATATAGAAATATATATGCGGCTTTTTCAAAAGACATTGCATTCAATTGGTAAACAAAAATACAAATGAAGAAGAATTCTATTGGGAAAATGATAATCTTATACATTGATGCTTTAACATTTTTATACAAAATTCACATTCAAAATGATTAAATATGACTTTTATGTTAGCTGATGGGTCTCACATTGAGAGTGGGGTTAACAAAGAAGTACATATTATTTTTTTTTTTTGGACAAAATCAATAATCTCTTGCATATTTTTTTTTTTAATAGAACAATGTTAGGGTTAAGGGAAATTTGCGATGTCACTTCAAATCCTAAAAATTCACAAATTAAGGAACGGTAAACTACAGCAAATAGTATGTACATTCTTAATAAAGCAAACGTTTACAGCGTATACGGAATGAATATTTACTGTACTCAGGTATAAGTTTTATAATAAAATTTATTAACCACACTATTGACACTATACGCTTCCAACTAACAAATGCCTATAAATGTTGCTTGCTATTGAATTAATTATAATTCATTCATTTTAGCAAAATGGTATTCACATGTACAAATTACATTTGTAATTTTCTGCGAAATTGTTTCCCCTCTTATGGGAAAGATAAACACTTTAACAACATTGTGAATTTAATGTATTCACGTGTTTAATAAGTTCATTAAGTGATTGGATAGAATTAAATGCGAAAAATATACATATTCATAGGTACGAGGGCGGTCCCAGAACTACCCGACCTAACATAGAAAACACAACAAATTTGGGAACATTTTTCTTTATTTCTCAACATAATCTCCTTTTTGCCCTATACCCTGTTTATAGTATCAACTGTCTAACTCATTAAAATAGCTCATTAAAATACCACAGACTTCACCTCTTCATTGTTTTATAAGGTTTTCACCAAAGAAATTTTTTTTCAAACTACTGCCGCCATCTATATGTCAGGTCGGGTAGTTCTGGGACCGCAATCGTAATTGTGTTAGTCAACTGGTTTGGATAACGGTAAGAATAGTAATTTACAATGAAAATAAAACTGACCTTGGTTTTGTGACGAATCAATGCTCGTGAAGAAGTCAATACATGCATATAAATATGATTGTCAAGGTCAAGAACATAGAACATAGTACAATCAATGATATATTGGAAAGCTTTGGAAAGCTGCAAAGTTTCGCGCACTCAGAAGAAGAGGATTCCAAGAAGTATCAAACTTGCTGACGAATTACAACATCCTCAGGTAATTACTCTGAGCGAAATGTCGGATAGTAAAACAGTACTTATTCACTATTGACTTTATCACCAGTAGGTACTACTGACCAATTATACCCCAGGCAATGCTCTTTGCTCTTTGAGAATCCACTAGTGCTCTTAGAACTATTGATTAGGTGGTTCTTGTGGAACCACATGGAAGCATTGGAATCAGCGATTCAGTACCAGATTTTAATAATTGAGCATCTACACTTTTGGAGCATTTTATTCGATTTCGACACTAGTAATAGAGCCCTTAGAACTATTGACTATGTAATGAGTTCTTATGGGATCATATGGATACATTTGAACCACAGATTCACAATAGTATTTCTTCCAGGCCTTCCTCCTATCATATAGTCAGCAGCTTCTCCAAACATTTTCTGAAAGGTGCTGTTTCAATATTTGTTTGTTCTCATTTATACTCCTAATTGGACATAGGACCTCCACAATACCGTAGGGTTGGCCGTCCGCGGCTTCTGCTCCTTTGCATCACGTCATTCTCGTGATGCTTTCTGGCTGTTTTCTTAGCGTATGGACAATCCAGTGCCACTTTCTAATCTAATCTGGTCTAATCAGTGCCATTTTCTAACTTAATCTGGTTGAGTATAGGCTCCTCGTTTGTTAGACGCCATAGACGCCTCGTTGGAAATAGTGTTAGACCAGAATATTCTACATATGATCCTCAAACACTTGTTGACGAAAGCTTGAAACCTCTGCGTGATGGAATTCGAGATTTGCCATGTTCCGCTTCCGTACAGTAGCGTCAATTTCACGCATGCGGAGAATATGGAAGGCCAAACGATGCTCTTACTTTGCTCAACCTGCAGTTAGCATCCGATTCAGCTCCTTCGTCTGTTGATATTGTGCAACCGAGGTAGAAGAAGCTTTCGACGAAATTAATCGTACAGCCGTCAATCATTATATGTCTTGTATTGGAGTGATTTATTCTCATGGCTTTGGTCTTTGTAATGTTTATCTCTAGTCCGACGATGCGTGCCAGCGTAATTAAGTTGTTCGCCTTCGCTTGCATATCGGAGAATTTGTGCGAGAGGAGACAAATGTCATCGGCAAAGTCCAAGTCCTCAAGTTTTTCAATACCAAAAGTTCAGTAAAATAGTAGATAATAGTGGATAAAGATAAATTGGTGTTCCCACAGCAATCGGGTCTTCGTCCCGGAACATAACCTGGTCATTCCAGGTCAAGGATTGCCAACTCAGCGAAAAATGCTGTTACAACAACAACAATATGAAAGTGGTGACTTAGAGACATTTGATTCCAAGCTTCCTTTAGGGTAGTGCTAAATATCTCTGTAGATTCGCTTTGATCAATGCCTTTATTTTGTCGTCATTCAATTCAGTTGGTCTTCCCGGGCAAGGTTGATTGTTGACACCAAAATCTCCAGCATCAAATTTACTTACGATCCTATAGAGCATCATCCCCCATAAACATTATGTAATTTTTCATAGGCCTGCCTGACGTTCTTCTGTAATAGGCAGATGTAGAAGGTGAACCGTATGGTTATCCATTTGCAATTTGATTTAAAAACCGAACGATGTGAAATTTCTAAAATGATCTTTTAAAATGGCTTTTGGGACCAAAAAATTCTCTAGTATAGCTCTATACCTGGTTATACCTCCGGCTCATAGACCATAGTAAATGCAGAGTTTTTCCATGTTGAAAATGAAATTAAATTTGATTTTAAATTGCACATTTTATTTCCAAATATATAGGTAGGCATTTGTTAATATCCAATTGATATACATATGTGTACGATAGTTCTTTGTGTTTACTTAAATTAATTGATTTGATTTGTTTTCTTTTTTAAAAACCTGGTCTTTCACATAATGTGAATAAATTAATGCTTGAAGATAATGAAAATGTTTTAAAAAATGTTGAATGAAAAATAAAACAAAATCTATAATTATGAATTATTTTTTTGATTTTATAATTTATGATGCTTTTGATGCAATCTCTGTTGCATCTGTTTCATTTTTTTTGATTTTGATTGTGTCATTGTGAAAACCACAAAATATCCATTTAGTACTAATACCACCACCAGCAGCAGCAGCAGCAGCAGCAGCAGCAGTCGCATCTATGTTCTCGTCATCATCAGTTTGAAATATATTTCTATATTTTCCGAGTATTTCATTCAATTTGGATGCTAACGGTATATCATCAGTGGGTATCATTTTAGTCAAATAACATGCAATCTCATTAATTGATACACCAAATGGTTGCACAACCAGATAGGCTGCGGTAAGTGCAATAATTTTTGCCTCTAACAATGCCAGTGAATTAATCTATTTGAAAGCGAAAAACATTAAAAATATTTGTAACTTTAAACATGTACTTTTTACAGTTAAAACTAACCTCTTTTCGTTCTTTTGGTGTTTCTTCCAGTTTTTGTCCGTTTTTCAATTCATCCAGCATATGGTTTTCATTATATTTTTTCTTTTCCGTATCCGATGATTTTTCTATGCTCACATTTTTCATATCATCATTATCATCATCATCATCGTCTTCATGTATTTCAACAATATTCACTTGATCGTCAATAATTTTCACATCATCATCACTCTTATACACATCGATATCAATTATTTGTGTATACGCATTAGTTAAATTGCGTTTCGATTCAATTTGTTTCAAGTCTTTGGCTGCTGCAGTTGCTAGTTTAATTCCAGCATCATCGTGATTATCATTCGTCTCATTGGCAATAGCTTTTGATTCACTGGTATCGACCACCGCCGATGCCGAGGTAACCGTATCGACACCACTCTCTTCAATTAAACATTCACTCGTATCCGAATTACGCGATGATTCGGGTTCCCCAACACCATTACCACCAGTGCTGCCAACGCGCTGATCACTACGTTCTCGTATTTCACGTATTTTCGTCTTTAATAGCAGTTGCCTAACACCAGACTCTTTGAGCTTACGTTCCAACTGCTCAATGATTTTAGCATCCTTTTGCTCGCGCATATTTGTTTGCAGCAATTGTGTCTGCATATTGCGTATGGTCTCTTGCAGCACCTTGATTTGTTTCTCACGAAAATCACTACTACATTTGATGTCAGTACGTTCCAGGGACATCTCATTGCGCATTGCTTCCAATTGACAGCGTAATGAATCATTTTCCTCCTAGAATTTTGCGAGAAATTAAGCAGAAAGAGATAATATTTGAAAAGGCGTCTTTTATAAATGAAACTAGCCTTCTGTCAAAAACAAACCACGTTTCACGCTATATGTCAATTTTGCTTACCTTCAAGCCATCACTATCGTAACGTGATCGTTTCGCATGACTGCTACTATGATCATAACGATCATCATCGGACATTTCCATTTCATCATCTTCGATTTGTATCGAACGTAATTCCTATTTTTAGCGAATATAAAATGTAAATTTTATAGAGGGAAAAAAAACCGATATTCAATAATAAAAAATGTGCACAAAAATATGTACATAAATATTTAAGGAGAATCTTAGAAATTTATATATTTTTGTTTTTTTTGTTGTTGTTCTGAAATTTCATAATTTTTTTTAGAAAATTTTCCTCAATTATTTCCATAAATTTTGTTTACTCGTTATTCTTTTTCTTGTGAATCCTGCTCATAGTCAGAGTTATAGGCTTTGTACTTACCTCGTCGAAATTTTTGTAAAAAAAAATTTATATATATTATATAAATGATTAACCAAAATAATCGAATGTAATCGATATAACCAAAAACAAAATAAAAAATTATATATATATATGATTTTTGATTTATTTTAATTTATTATTATTAATTTATTAATTTTTTTTTTTTTTTTTTGAATTATTACTTTCATTTTTGTATATAATATTAATTTTCATAAATAAAAGAAAGAAGCCTTCACACAGTAATGTAATGTAATACATATATTGTAATTAATATAAGCAATAAAGTGATAATAAATGATGCAAATAAAAAATAGAAGCAAGCAAGCAAAACTAAGCAAGATAAATAGTGAAAATTCTGTAATTTGAATGAACAAAAGGTCAAGAAAATTAATTTTTTCGGCGCCTGGAAATACAGTCAAGACATCTCTTTTAAAATAACTCATGCTTTAGAAATCAATATTTGCTGAAATTGCCATTGGGTGAACAAAAATATATTTCAATGTTGCCTTTAATTAATTTGCCTTGGAAATTAATTACACAATATTCTTATCACTATGTGGCAGAGCTTAAAGCAGTCACAATCACAATTCACATTTAAACGTTGAGCCAGAAATACATTTTCCCAAACGCTTAGAGATCTTAAACGAGCATATTGTCCCATTTCTGAGAGATCCTCGTAATTACAACTTCTTCAAAATTTAGCGCTTTAATTCTAAGGATAAGGCATAAGTCTCCTGAGCATCGCATACAAGGTCTTATCGTGCGTATTGTGTGAAAGATTGAAGCCTATGCTCAGCAACCTAATTGGACCTTATCAGTGTGACTTCAAACCAAATAAATCCACCATCGATCAAATTTTCACACTACGCCAAATACTTGGAGAAGACCCAAGAAAAACAGATCGACACACATTACCTATACCTCTACACAGGTTAGGTTAGGTTAGGTTATTTTGGCTGCCCTCTCTCTCTCTGAGAGGACACTCTAAGGCCAGAAAGGCCCATTGTGATACCACAAAATTTCTCTTCCAATACTGTTGTGCATGTTAAATTTGGACAGCATTAGAAGGAACCTTCTTTCATTAGCCGGTTCCGAACGGCAGAACCCTTGTGCCACCACTTTAACTTAGTTTTGTCACAGAGCTCTTTTAAGAAGCATTTTTGCCTCATTGTTACTGCCGGAAAAATTTGCCAATTCTTGCCGACAAGTGGGTACTGTTCGGAAGAAAAATATTTTCGATATCAAATTTTGTTATGCTTCGGCCGGAGATTGAACCCACGACTTACAGGTCAGAAGGCCAACGCACTAACCACTGACCTAGGGCACCCATTACCTCTACACAACTGTGTCTGAATTTGGTAAACCTGCAAAACTGTCGTTGTGCAGTAAAAATTGGGAAAGACTTCCCCTCCCCTTCTGTTTAATACCGAACGAGGTTTCAGACAAGGTGATTCGTTATCGTGTGGCTTCTTCAACCTTATTATGTAGAAAATTATACAAGCTGCAGATTTACCGCATAATGGCAATATTTTCAACAAAAGTGCCATGCTGCTGGAGTATGCCGACGATATTGACATAATCGGTATCAACTCGCGAGCAGTGAGTGCAGCATTCTCTGAATTGCAACGAGAGTCACGTCGAATGGGTCTTACGATGAACGCGAGAGCAAGCGAAGTACCCAGTGTCTAGAAATAAAGAGTCCCAGCGTCTTGGACAACACGTCACTGTTGACAATTACACTTTCGAGGTGGTGAAGGACTTCGTCTTGTCTTGGAACCACCATCAACAACTGTAATGACGTCAGTCTTGCTAACAGGTGTTACTTTGGTCTGAGTAAGCAATTGAGTAGTCGAGCCCTTTCTCGAAGATCAAAAATCACACTCTACAAGTCTCTCATCATGCCTCTCCTTACATATGGCGCAGAAGTCTGGACAATTTCCACCACGAATGAGAGCATGCTTGGAGTTTTTGAGAGAAAAGTTCTCCGTAGGATCCTCGGACTTATTTGCGTTGATGGCGAGTACCGAAAGAGGTACAACGATGACCTTTTATGAGCTGTATACTGACACTCACATAGTCAGGCGAATCAAAATCCAGCGGCTGCGCTGGCGAATGGAAGAAAACGCTCCCGCGTAGAGGGTATTTAATTCGGCATCCGTTGGAGGACGCAGAACAAGAGGAAGACCAAACCTCCGTTGGAAGAACCAAGTGTTGGGTAACCTAGCGGCGCTTGGAATATCCAAATTGGCGCCAGCAAGCGAAGAACAGAGAAGACTGGCGCTGAAGCAGAAGAAGAAGAGGAATTCTAAGGAAATACTAACTCTCCAAACATAGACTACTGAGCTGAGATGAATTTTGCAAATTCCGATTTTAAACAAATATAAAAAAAATTTCGATTTCAATGTACAACGAAAATAATTCGAATAAAATTAGAATGAACTGAATTTCCAGTAAGACTTGTTGGGGCTTAGTCAATTAGAAAATGTGTAGTTATAAATTAGCATAAAATAATTTTAAAAATTTAATTGAAAAAGAGATGCATTACAGTTAGTGTAGTGAGATTTTGAGCAAGCTTATTCAAAATTTACAATATTAATGCAAGCAACCAGCAAGAGTTAGAGAGAGAAAAAATATTAATACATTCAAGAGTACAAAAACAAACAAATAAGTATTAGCGAAAGAATTATATAAAATAAAATTTTTTTAATGGTAAACAATTTATTCTACTAATTAATTAGTATAAATTAATTTACTTAAAAAAAAATCACATGCATATTTATAATGAAAATTCTATTAAATGTATTTAAATATGATTAGTAACTACAAACACACACTCACACATGTATTGTTGGTATATATGTATATGTAAATGAATTAAAATAGTAATTAAGAGAAAATAATGAAAACATTTAATAGTGATGAACTGTATTGAATTTGAATTATTTAATTGGTACGTACCGATGCCAATTTCTTCCATTGATCGATGTTTTTTCTTTGAGCTTTGCTGAAATGGTCCCAAACCTTCTTGTGACTAGCGGCACTGAACACTTTTTCAATCTGAGTGACTGAATATGCAATAATAATAATATAATAATATATAGGGTGGGTAGGAGACAGAGAGAGATAGAGATATATAGAGAGAGACTGAGATATACAGAAAGAGATAGTTTGTGTATATGAGGATTGTTGGTTGTTTGTTCTATTTTGCTTTAAATTATTACATATTTTTGAAAAAAACTGATTTATTTTTGAAAAAATTTTTTTAAATTGTTATTTGTCTTGTATTATAGCTTTATTTTTTTTTTTTAGTAGGTATGCAAATGTGTGCAAGAGTGTTTATATGAACAGTATATGGCAGTTTTTGTTATTTCGAGTTAGAATTTTCATTAAAATGTCTACAAACCTTTACTAGATTTTAATACTTGATCTGAGAATATATTTAAAAAAAAAAATTTTTTATTGTAATTGTTGTTGTTTTCGTAGTTTTTTTTTTTTTTCTTTCTTTTTACCTTGAGTAATTGGACTTGAGCAAAATTTTATATTGACATTTGAACATGGACATATATATTATATATTTTTTTTTAATGTATTTTGTGTATTATTGTGAATGAATATTTAAATTATGATTTATATTAGACTAAACTACATCAAAATTAATTGAAATGAAATTATATATGAATGTATGCAAATAATAGCAAAAAAATAAGAAGAAAATATGACACTTTATTGAGAATTGATAGAACTCTGGAGAGAGAAGAAAAGCAATAGAGAATTAATCTAGAAAATATTTATTTACGATTTAAAAAGTAATCTAAAATTCAAATACAGACAGTACAAATATTTCAGACAGACAAATAATTCCATAATTTTAATTGCGACCAATCAGCAGATGTTCTACTGCTACTATCGCAGTCTTCTCTCACGAAATTAGTAGGAAAAAAAAGAGAAAAACAAATTAACTGCCGAATTACGCAAAACGTTGCGTTTTACATAATTCGACTCTAAGAAAAATCACTAAAATACAATCAAGTCGAATTATCATTGAATGTGGTAATTGTAAGTAATGTAAATACTCATAAATTACAACAATAACAAGCAACAATTACTAATGACTTAATTGCCCTAAAATAAAGAGATACATACTGGATTTGGATTGATGATTTTTCTTTTTTTTTTTCGAGAGTAAGTAAAAATTGTAATAGGTGGTAAGTAGGTAAGCGCATATGTATGTACACATATATGTGTTATTATTATTATTATTATTATTATTATTTTGTTCTATAAGCTATCATTCTGTATGTTTACTTACACTGTTTAGACATGATGAGCATTTGTTTGCGATAACTTTCTCGTGCTTTACGCAAATCATCCTCCAATTGCAGCTTATCAGTGTGCAGACGCCGCACATGTGCATGTGTACTTTGTATCATCGAATAGAACATGTTAGCGTTACGTTTATTGCAATCGCCACGCTCCAACCACGCCGTGATCGTTTGAATTGCCTTCACAAAGGTATCATTGTTGCGCAAACTTTCCGCTACCAATGATGCCTCATGATCAGTATAGTGTGGCATTGGTGGTGGCGATTGTGAACGTACACGATTGAGTGACATACGTTCACGGTGTCTTTGTTCACGTTGTAATTGACGTTGTTTACATTCGAAATCATATTGATCATCACGTGCTTGCGCATAATCAACATGAAGACGGCCAAAATTTGTTGGATCAGGGGAATTGGAAATACGCAAGCGATAGCCAGACAGGAAGATGGCACGATCAATGGAAGCCTCATGGCGGTAGCGTATGTGACAGAAATTCTTTTTCGACATACGCAACGTGGTGAATTCTCCGCATGTTTCGAAAATCTCGCGGATAATCTCCTCGGAAATATTCTCAGGTAGACCGCCAACAAATACAGTGCGACAGCCAGGCGGTCGTTCGCGTATTGTAGGTGGTGGTGCATTTGAATTGGGCGGGAATAATATGCAGCTTTTCGTTTTGATCACTTCTTTCACGGTCGTTGTAGCGTACACTGAATCTAAACACGAGAAGTAAGATGATACATAGTTCAATATACATTTTCCAATAAATATAAATTATTGTATGGACCTGTGGCCAATTGATTACCATCAATAACACCTCCACCATTGCTACCGCCACTGTCAGGCAAAGCATAATTTGCGTAGCTATGATGCATTTGTTGCATAGCTGCTGCCATCATTGCTGTTGGATCCATTAACATTGCATTTGTTGTTGGTCCAGTGGCTCCGCTTGCAGCAGCTGCATTTGTTGGTGTTGGAAAAAACATATAACCGCCTGCGGTCGGATTGATGCCAGCCGACAAAAGACCATTCAGATATAAATTGGGATCATGCTGTATATTCATTGTCATCTTCTCCGCATTTGTTTTAGACGCTGCTAAAACGGCATTTGCCAGCTGTGAACTTGTTGTTGATCGACCAGTCGCCGTTGAATCCGTCTCTGCATCATTTTCCAAATCCATAGGCACAGCACTACCTTGATTCGGCTTCATTTTTGGTGGAGAAAATGTACTGAATATTGGAGCTGGTGGTGGCTCTGGTGTTTTTTCACGTTTTCCGATTGCCATTGTTGTGGATGTAGTTGCTTTGCTTGTCATCGGCGTGCAACTACTTGCATTTGATTTAGCAGAGGCGTTTGTTATGGCAGCAGCTAGTTGATTTATGAAATTTGTATTTGCAGAGAGTGTTGATGTTGCGCCCATATTCGCAATGTTGTTAAAAAGTGGTACTACATATATAACAAAAATGAAGCAGAATAAGTATATTTTGTTTACGAATGTGTTGAGCATAACAAAAACTTTGATGTAAACACTAAACAGCTGCTGTCTATTTGTATCGGAATGCACCGGAATCTATGACGTTTGCAACAATATGAAATTGAAACGTCTATAACGAGTAACAGATGATAAATGCAACAATAGAAAACACAAGATTGAGTCAAACGAAAAAAAAAAATGGCGTCAATCATAGGTCGGCGGAAGAAAATTTTTATAAAATTACCATTTTCCAGTTTAAATGACGATTTTCATAAAAAATCTTGTATTTTTCAATTAAAATCATTTAACATTATCATGTCGATATATGTAATACTGCATGAAAGACGCATAATATCCAATGCAGCCATCAAGTGATTACGACGCATACATACTGTGAGCGTCAAAAAAAAGTAAACACCTTGGCTTTTCATATTAAAGGCTTTATTACAACGAAATAACTAACACAAACAAAAAAGTAAATATAAGGAATTCAAAAGTAACATTATTAGAGTTAAAATCTATAAAAATAGAAAAAATAAGGTACACATAAAAAACAAAAATTCAATTCAATTAAAAAAGGACGGAATTTCAAGCGTCAAAAAAAAGTAAACATGTGATAGAAAGTAATGATATAAAAACTACAAAAACAAAATTTCTTTAATTTCTATATTTAGTTTGTTTTCCTTTGGCTTTCTGCACTGCAATTAACCGTCTAGGCATTGAGTCGACAAGATTTTTGGTAATATCTGGGAAATTTGGCTCCATTCTTCCCTTATCGCCATCTTAAGGTCTTCTTTGGATGAAATTACCCTTTTTCTTATTTGCCTGTCCAGATGCTCCCATAAATGTTCTATCGGATTAAGATCCGGAGACTGCGGTGGGTGATCAAGCACTTTTGGGGTCCGATAGAGAAACCATTCCTTCACAACTTTGGACGTGTGCTTTGGGTCATTATCCTGTTGAAAGATCCAGTTTGCTGGGAGGTCTAATTTCTCGACACTTGGAGCAATATTGTTTTTTAGAATGTCCAAGTAACCGAATCTGTCCATAGTGGAGTCAATAAAAACGAGATTGCCGACGCCAGTCGCCGCCATACAACCCCATACCATGACTGATCCTCCTCCATGCTTTACGGTGTTGGTGACGCAATTCTCTTTGAAAGCCTCATTTTTGGAACGCCATATTTTGGGCGGCTTTTTTACTCCAAATATCTCAAATTTGCTTTCATCAGTATACAGAATGTTTTCCCAAAAGCTTTGTGGCACATTTTCGTATTTTTTTGCAAAATCTATACGCTTCTTCTGATTGACCTTAGATATGTACGGCTTTTTGCGGGGAATCCTACCATGTAGGCCATTTTTGTGGAGCGCTCTTCTGACCGTACTTGAACTTACTGACTTTCCCAAGGTACTTGATAAATTTTCTGCTAATTTTACCGCACTTGACTCAGGATTAGCTTTAACTTCTTTGACTACGTTCATAATTGCGACATCGGTTAGGCACTTTGGACGTCCGGTTCTTGGTAAATCTTGCACGGAATGGTGGGTGGCGTATTTATCCAGAATTTTTTTTATTGTGCAATGGTTCCTGCCCACAATTTCTCCAATTTCACGCAATGATTTCCCTTTCTGCCGCAAATCTAATATAATTTTTCTGGTATCTTCCGACGTTTGCTTTCTCATGGTGAGATGGCTTGTTTATGGGTTATGATATGCTTTTTATTGAACACAAAATAATTAAAAACTCGTATTATAAGCAGAAAAACATTCAACGAAAAAAATTAAAGAACATTTTTTAGGTTTTTCCCCGAAATAGAAAAGAAAGTGTGGAAAGTATTGCCGTTGTTTACTTTTTTTTGACGCGTAAAAATTGATACATTTTTACTTTGAAGGGATTTTTGTAATGTTGCCGTGTGTTTTAAGTTTACATTTTCTGATGATTGTGCTTGAGTTATTACTACACTGAATCCTGCATACTTATTTTTTCTGGTAAATCAAAGCTAACTAAGTAATAAAAGAAATAGAAAATATAATATGAGTGTTTACTTTCTTTTGACGCTCACAGTAATTAGATGAACTTACACATATTTTCAAGAGTTTGATTTCCCAGATTCGCAAAATTGTACGCCATTCTTTTATAATATTATTATCAAATCTTACACACTATTATACATTTTTTTGTTTTCAGTATTTTTAAAATGAATTTTTTTGATTAAAATCCAATTTTTCACATACAAACTGCAACGAGCACAAGATACACATAACAACGAATGACAGCACTTGACAGCGATTACAATAATTAAAACAACGAGTGCGCATGCATAGGAACGAATTCAATCTGTGTATGACAATTTGGCAATCAGCTGATATACAAATTGTCAAAGGGCTGTGTGGAAAAATACTTTACGTAATTTTTTTTCTGAAATATTTTTATTCCAAATTTGAAGTTATTCTATTAAAATTCCACATGACAGTTTTTGCAGAAATGCAACATTAAGTTTGCCAAATTGATTCCACTTCTAAGAATTTTGAAGTTATATTCTTCAAATTTATTTGTTTTGAAATTTATTTTTATGCACGTATAAATTTTGTTTTATTAGTAGAAAATATCAAAAAAATATATGTAAATATCAAATAAAAAAGAGATGTGTTTAAAAAAATTCAAAAGCTTGTTTAATCAAAGCTGAATTCATTTTAAAAGTCGTACCGGCTTGTACCGAAGATAAATAAAGACCTTTTACAGCGAAGAATCGCAAACTCAATGTTACTCTGACATCATATTACTCGTTACATTATTATTGATATTTTCCAACAACACTGCTATGAATCATTTGCAAACATTTGTTTTGACGTTTCGACTAGTATTGTTTTTGTTGTTTCGACATTTTCTGACTAATTGGAAAGAAAGTACATATTGCGTTCTTCAAGACACGGAATTAACAAAAAAAAAAAAAAAAACGAATACTGATTGAAAGTGCACATAATTAATTTATTTAAAAATGTCTGTAAATACAGCACACGCCAATAATGGCGTTTTAATACATGCAGGAGAATAGTAAGTGTTCGAATAATTATTATATCTTAAATTGGTCCGTGTCTGTTGTTAACTCAAAATGTTGGGCGGGGGTAGGCAAAAGCGGTGCAGAATGAGATCATTGTGAAATTGTAGAAATAATTCTTAATTGTGTGGAATGTCTTTGAAAAAATTTAATTTCTTCTATTCCAATATGTTGAGGGGTTTGTAATGATCAAATGGCACCCTATTGACCATAAATTTATGATGTGATAAGACAATTTATTTTGGATAAAAATATTTCAAATGTTCACAATAGTCATATCAAATTGTGGAACATTTATAATGACTCGACTCGAATCAAAAACAGGGTGTTCAAATATACTCACACTTGCCCTAAGTCGTTAAAATGTTCAATTAATCATTAGATTGCATTGTTATTTTCCTTTATTCAGCATTCTCCTGCATAGTGATGGTGTCACCATGGATTTCTCAGGTCAAGATAATCCACTCTTCGATGGCACTAAAGAGGGACGCATCTACTTGACATCGCATCGTGTAATATTCAACAGTAAAAAACCGGATGCAATGATGCAATCATTTAGTGCACCATTCATTGCTATGCATGATGTAAGTGTTTTCCGTTTTCGAACATTTTTAAATAATCATTTCTCACTCTGTGCGCATAGGTTGAGATTGAGCAACCAGTTTTTGGTGCTAATTACATCAAGGGAAAAGTACGTGCTCAGCCGAATGGCAACTTTATTGGTGAGGTAAAATTCAAAATACGTTTCAAGGCTGGCGGTGCCATCGAATATGGCCAAGCATTATTGCGTGCTGCTCGCACTGCACAAAGTAATATGCATAATGGTCAGTACAGTGATGATCCACCACCGTATACACCATCCGGTGCTTGGCATGAGGCACCACCACCGGCTTATCAGCCACCACCTGGCTATTATGGTTGGTTGCCAGCACATGATGCTTTCACTGGTCCAGCACCAAATTCGGTGTTTGTCAGTGATAATCCTCCGCCGTATCCGGGAATTGGTGGCCGTAAGTTTGTTTAGCATTCATTTATACATACACACACACACACACACACACACTTATGATGGCTTCTCGACTTTTAATTGGTATTTTTTTTTTGGATTTATCTTATAATCGCTCATATATGTTATGGTTTCTCTCCTATTAGCAAATTTATTGTAGATATGTAAATTAGAAGAAGCTAATTTGTTTGTAATCTCACTTTATATTCACCTCTCCACCTCTTTTTGGTTGTCTTCCCATCTGATGTGTCTTCATTAGCACCAGCATACAATCCACAACAACCAGGGGCTTATCAACCACAACAACCAGGGGCCTATCAACCACAACAACCGTCGGCCTATCAACCACATCAGCCGTCGCCACAGCAACAACACAATGATGTACCCAGTTGGAATGGGTTCTCATTGCCGCCAGATCATCCACAACAGCAACCACCAGCACCAGCAGCACAACAGGGTGGTTGGGGTGGTGGCGGTAATCCAGCACCACCACCATATGGTGCACCAGCATATGGACCACCGGGTGGTTATGCTCCGCCCGCTGGTGGATATGGTCCACCTGGTGGTGGCTATGGTCAACCAGGCGCTGGTTATGGTGCTCCCGGTGGTTATGGTGCACCTGGTCAACAACCACCACCTGGTTTTCAAGGATATCCTGGTGCTGGCGGTCAACAGCCACCACAAGGCGGTTATGGCGGTGGCGCTATGGGCTTTAGTGCTCCACCAGCAAGTAAGTGGATGATTATGATTCTATGGAATAATTCTTATGTGATTTTCATGGTTTATGGGCTCTTTTTCATAACATGTAGTAAGTGTAGTAAGTTATACTAATACAAAAACTCGGAAAAAGAAATCGGAATTTGGTTTTAACCCTCTTTAATCGAAATAAACTTGTTTGTCACATTTTTGTCTTGCACTTTGTCCTTTGTATACTAATATCTGCATGTAGTCAGTGATTTAAAAATAGTCTTAGAGTAAAATTTTGCCAATTTTATATTCCATCTTATTTATTTATATCTTTTTCTATTCTTTCTCTTTTGTTTTGTTTCATTTCCCTCTTTTATAGGCTATTAATATGTGTGTGTTGTGTGCTTCAAAAGCTCGACATTATAGATAGTAGTTGAAATCAATTAAATCGAATTATATAATAATAGATAAATGAAAACTGCAACAAGTGTTCACAAAATCTTAGGTATTTACATGACAAGCAGAAAGCAGTAAGGTATTTTGTCATTAAACAAATACGATAGTTCCCTTTTTGTCTCACAACAAAGCCGAGAAGCCAAATTTTGCACCCTTAATTTTTTTTAATTTCATTTCTTATAAAATTGTTTAATGTTCCAGGCGGCAATACACAATACTATTATTACAATTATCCATATCCACAACCAATCTATCAAATGTATCCGACTTTACGTATTTTACCAGTACCTGTTTTATTGCCATAGAAGCAATGTGTACTTTTCTGTATGTCGAAAAACTCAACAACAACAGCACCATTTGCATCATCATTACACATCAAACAATCAGCAATATTTCTACAACTTTTATGCTATATTATCTATCGAAGAAGAAAAAATGTAAGAAAATTTATTTTAAGTGAAATCGCATCATAAAAATTTATTTTTATTTTATTCGAATTACTAATAATTGTTCATGACATTTTAATTAGAGTACAGGATTGAAATTTAAAAATAATTTGCCAATGTGATTTCACGTGATAAAGCATTGTATTCATCTATTCATCTCATATGTAAATATAAGCCACAAATCCATTAATCTTAAGTGAAATGCTATTTTGAGTATTTCTTTGCAGAAAAATCTTCTAAAATGCATCCATTAAAATTTATATATGTCAATATTATTTATATCATTATTGTTTATTATTGTATCAAGTGTTTCGATCATAAAATGTTTGTCTATATGTTGTCTCAATGTTTTTCTGTAAATCATATCACTCAGTTGTATTCTTAACTACACTTTCGAACTAGAATTAATTGCTATGGCACGTACTCTCAGTTAAAACTAAGTTCCACTTCAAAATGGTATATGATTTTCCTATAAAAAATCTCTTAAAAATCTCTTTAAAAACTTAAAGTGTTACAAACGGATCAATTTCGATCGAAAGTGATATTCAGAATATGCCTGTCGATTTATGTATATACTTTTAAATGTTTCAGATTAATTGAGTTTCAAATTTAATTTAAAATTATACTCTTTTTACAGATCCGAAAGAAGCTGAAGCAATGGCTAGTGCCTATGGTCAACATAGTGGAGGCGCCGGTGGTAATGGTCCAAGTGATATGCCACCAGCTTATAGCGTAAATATTTTATAAATTTTATAATAGATTTTTTTTTAGTTTCATTATATGTTTATTTCTATTTTTCATAGGATTTGCCACCAAACTATTTTGATTCCGAAAGAAAAAATAAATGAAAAAAAAAATGCATGCTTAAGCTGCCACAACTGGTTTCTTTCTATATATAATGATACCGATGATGTGCATATATAAATCGATGCATTATCGACATACATGAATACTATTGAATAATGTTCTATACTATTTTGGAAATATTTTACTATTATTTTTTAATTCTTTAATGTTGTTATGCATCTTCATTCCTTTGCTTCAAAAATGTTTGCTGCTTACACAGTATACAATACTGTCACTGCAATTTAGAATTCAAAATCTATTGATGGTTTGGGCAATAATTATTAATTATTAAAAAAATCAATCGTTCTCTTTTTCAGTATATTTATTTTGCTTATAAAACAAAATCTAATATTGTTTTATTATATGTTATTACATTTTATATTGCACATTTATAAGTACTGCATATATATACATACATACATACATGCTTATAATATATGAAAAATTAAAATAAATTTATAAACTAATCACAACTAAACTAGTTTATCAATTAATCAAAATATCCTCGTTTTTACGTTTTTATGTATACCAAGATAGCCGCCATATGTACAAGTGAAAAATTCTCGTTCTCGAAATCTAGAAGTATTGTATTTGATTTGTTACAAAAACGACAAAGATGATATCATAGAGCTCGCCGTAAAATGTGTGACGACTGCTATTAATGTTTCCTCACTATCATTTTGCCCGAATATATTCACTAAACCCCTAACTCCACCCCTTATGGGACTCGCACCACAAAATTGTGTTTTTATAAAATTCTCTACAACCGACCACTATTAATTATCTCTAAACAATTTTTTTCGAAGTACATTTACCACCCACATCCACCTCTTATGAGAGCTGCGCTCAAAAATTATATTTTTATCAGATAGATTCTCAGTCACCTATGGTTAGAAGAAGGATAAAGATGTCTTCCTTACCTAATATGCTGAAAATCGGCATGACACTCCATAACTGATCAGGAATCGCCTCTAGGAGTGTGAAATGTAACTTCGACTCCAATTTGTTTACCTCCAGAATTTCTTCAGAGTGTATGTACCCATTCTCAGCGACTTTTCAGGAGGTTGCCATACAAAAAGAACGAAAAACATCGAATTAGAAATAATGCCATATCTCCCTAGGAATTGTTTACAAAAGGTTAAAATATAATTTCAAGCGCCATTACTAAGGTGACTGCCATAAAAACGAATGAAAAACACATGAAAACTGGCAAATAATTCCATAGCTCCCTAGGAATCGTCTACAAAAGGTTAAAATATAAGTTCGAGCCCCTTTACTAAGATGGTTGTCATACAAAATGAACGAAAAACAGATGAAAACTGGCAAATAATCCCATAGCTCCCTACGAATCTCTATGTTAAGAGGGTAAAATGTAATTTTAAGTCCCTTTACTTTTATCCTTGGCCTTCTAACCTGTAGGTTGTGTGTCAATCCCCGGCTGAAGCACAACTTTAATATCGAAAAGATTTTTCTTTCGAACGGTACGCACCTGTCGGCAAGAATGGGCAATTTTTCCGGCAGTACCATTTTGCGAAAAATGCTTCTTAAAAGAGCTCTGTGACAAAAGTAAGTTAAAGTGATGTCACATAATACCTAGAAGTCAATGAATATGCTTATAGCTTCCCAGAAATCGTCTCTAAAGGAATCAAAAGTAAGGCAGACCGCCCTTAATTTTGCCATTAAAACGTCAATATTTCCCTAGAACAGACCTTTTTCCTATCTCCATCCCTTAGGAAGGCTCCCCCCAAAACTGGTATTTTGTTTTTTTTTTTATCAAATTGGCTTTCAGCGCTCTCAGGAGGTTAAATATATAACCGGCAGCCATTTATTTTTGACCACAACATTTGTACTTAGTATACTTACCCTCCATCTCCATTCTTTAAGAGGTCACTCATAAAATCGATGAAAAAACATACTTCAACACGAACTTATTCGCGTTTAGTGTAATTCTAATTCTAATTCTTATTAAATAAGTAAACAATTTCTTATCATTCGAAAATATGAACCAACAATATATTTTTTGTTCGTGTTCATGATTGACGCTGATGATGTGGTGTAAAATTTCATTTTCCATGTGATAGTTCCCCAATAATTTCATGCCTCTTTTGGAAGCTTATTGATCTACGTGGTTTGTAAATGTTTCTGATTCGGTAGAAACCTGAGCAGAGAGATCAAGTTGATTATTAGCCAGTAATAGAGTGTGTTAGAAGTTTTCTAAGTTCGGTTTCGTGTTGTATTCGAATAGAACTGCAAATTCTTCTAGACGACTTGAAGAGCTCATAATCATCGTGACGCCGTGTAATCGATTCGTTAATCTTTTAAAAGCCAAATAAACACAAATTGAAAAATTTTCCAATCTGTTATTGTTTCAAATGAATCTGGAACCAGGAGCTAGAACCTGGGTATTACAATAAAAAATTTCTTCGAAAATAGAGTAATTTTGTAGACTGATTCATCAGACTATTTTATTATTATGATAATCATTATAAACTAAATATGAGTAACAAAACATGTAGAAATTCAATCAACAATAGACTACGTTTTCTCATTGCATCTGTTGGGACTGCCAGCAGACGATTAAGCTACTATAAGTGCAAAATTATTTATTTTAATGATGAAAAAAAATTATTCTTTTTGCATAACAACAAAAAGAATATTTTTACATATTTTTATTAACAACAAAAAAAAAAATATCAATAACAAAAAAAAAACAATCGAAATTCACATTTGTACATTTACAATTTCACATGTCAACAATCAATGTATGAACAAAAAGTTGTATAATTTCGACGACAAGTAGCATGAAGATCATTTACAATTGGATTCATTGTTAGGCGAGGCATTATTAAAACAAAATAAAATTGTATCTTCAAATTTTTGCCTAGCAAAATGATGAAATTGCAAATTTTTACATTGAAATGTGAATTTTGCCCTCTGAAATTTAACCACAGTGTGGTGAAAAAAAAAACACCGCTTAAGCATGTGGGTTAGAAAAGGAGAATAAGAAAAAAATAAGATCAAATTTAACGCATATTACGACAATGATTTCCATAGCTTTTTTCCAAAAGCGGAATATGTGTATACGAATGCTCCACCACGCTGTTGCTGCTGCTTCTGCTGCTGACACCACTATGATCACTATTATTGCTATTGTTCGTACAATCGAATTTCGTCTGATTGTTGTTATATTTATTACAACGTGCGCATGCACCAAATAAACGTAACCAGCGATAACGTCGTCTTGATGACGATGATGATGATGATGATGCTGTCGAAGTTGCTGTTGTTGTTGATGTAAATTTTTTAATTGATTTTCGTTTGCTCTGATTTTTCAACTGAATATTGCCTTCATTATAGCAATGACTATTATAGAGGACATGATCAGGATCTGGTGATGTTTGCACAGCTTCAATATCAATTGCAGAGTCACCACTTGTACTAGTGCTGGCTGGATAATTAGTACTACTATTGCCCGAATAGCTTGGCTTCACTGTCAGCCTTGAATTGTGTCGCAATAATGGACCACGACAAACATTTGCCGATTGACGGTCATCGTCGTGACTAAAATTTAATGATACCGGTTGTATTGTTGCTATATTCTTCGAATTTCGACCATTCTCTGAATCGATTACGCCACAGAGGCCAACACAAGCACCAGTATCAGTGGCAAAAGTAGCCGTTGTCGCTGTTGAAGTAATGCCCATATCGTATGCATAGTTGTTGTTGTCATCTTTAGCTGTTTTATTGTTGTTGTTGTTGTTTACGTCCGGCGTACTCGGTGTCAAACAGATCACTAGTGATTGTTGCTGCTGCTGTTCTGATGATGTAGGTGGTGGTGGTGGTGGTGGTGTTGGTGGTAGCGCTGGTGGCATATCAGTTTGTATGGCCACCGTAGCTAATGCTTTGTTACGAAAAACATTGACATGTGTTTGATATGAATTGCCAAAGTAACGCAATTTATTGTCCATGATTGTAGCTTGCAATTTTTGTTCCTTTTGTTTTTGTTCTTTGAGTTTGTCCTGCAGATTGATCAATTCAGTACGCAGATAATCCTCATTACGTTTACGACGCATGATTTCATCCATTTTTCCCTCCAATCGCGACTGCAAACGATCATTCTCATCCAGCAAGTAGACAAGTTTCTGATTTAGAACTCCAATAGTAACAACATGGGCATCTATGCCATCGGTTACAGTGACACTATGACGACACACACATTGTTGCCGATGTGTTTGTTCGTCTGGCGTGGTAGATTTTGATGTCGTGGCAATAGTAGTATCACATAATGATTCCATGGTAGTCATCGTATGTAAATCTGCCTCACTAAAATGCATTGGACTTCGTAGTGATGATGCCTCAGTTGAAACTGTTCCTTTTGCTGCGGTCGTTCCGCTAAAGGTATCACCATCACCATCACTGCCTAGGGTGTCTGGCATCGAACGATGTCGTAGAAATTTTGCGCCACTCCGTTGATGTCGTTTATTTTCGGCAGCTTTTATACTTGCAATATATTGGCTTACTTTACTCTCAACATGCTTATAGCGACGTTTTGTATATTCCGAATGTATATTCTGATAGGAGAATGCCGATTTGGGTTTAGTATTACAAGCAGCAGCATCTAAATGAAAGTGAATTTAGATAAAAAATTGAAAAAATTCGCACAAACATTCAACTCACCCTTTTCCAATGTTGTCATTGGTTCACTTCTTGTTGTTTTATTACTATGCACCGATGAGGGGCGTCCACCGTTACTTGAATCGTTCGATGATGACAAATTTTGTTCATTCGAATTATTCGATGATGATATATTATTCGATGATGTATTATTCGATGTACACGCAATTACCGCTTTATGCTCATCATATTGTTCTACAGATTGGCGATGATGATGATGATGAAGATGATGCAGATGATGATGATGATGATGTTCATGATGTTCATGGTCTTCTTCATCTTGCACTTCCTCAGTGTAATTTATACAATGTTGTGTATTAATAATGGAATAATTAAAAAAATCATCACATGGAAAACTTTCATCTTGCAGTAGACTCATTTGGATGATATAAAATACAATTGTATATTTTTTTTATTTTAATTTATTGAGAATACGTAATAAATAACAAATTTTAATTATAACAAAAAAAAAAAAAAAGAGGCAATGAAATAAATTATTATTATAAATTCACAACACTCAGGAAAAAAAAGAAATATTTGATATTTAATGTGGAAACTATTTTGAGAAATTATTTTAACTGTAATACATATATAACGGCGACAAAAGTCATGTATACACTGTCATACCTGTATGACAGCATTATGTAATATGCTCATCATTTCCTCTCTACTCTCTTGTCTAAAGATTTTGTAACGAACATGTCAAAATCAGTGCAAGTGAGCAATATAATTTTAGTGAAATATAATTTTAGTGAAGTAACAAAAATAATTATTTTTTTTGCATAACAAAAAAGAGAATATTTTCTTAACCACAAAAAAAAAAAAAAACAAATCAACAAAAGAGGGAAGGAATTTACATTTGTACATTTGGAATTTGATAATATTTTTCAGCTCAATCGTTCGTGCTTCCAAACTCACTGAAAAACATAATTAAATTCGTTCACAATAGAACACATAACCACAGTGTGGTGAGTGTGGTTGGGAATAAAAAAAAAAAACAAAATGGAAGAAAAGAAATTACGAATTCATCGCACATTACGACAATTTTCAAAACTTTTTCCCAAAAACGGAATATATGTATATGATTGCTTCGAAATGCTGTTGCTGTTTCTGCTGCTGCCTCCGTGATCACCACTATTAACACTTCTGTTGTTATATTTACTACAATGTGTGCATGCCCCAAGTAAACGTAACCAGCAATGACATCGCGAGGGTGACGATGATGAAGACGGTGTTAATGTACACTTTTTCTTTGCATTTCCGGAGAGCATATAATCCGTATCTGGTACCATTGTCACAGCTTCAATATCAATTCCAGAATCACAATTTCTAGCACCGCCGCTGGAATAGTTTGGCCTTGCTGTCGGCATTAAATTGTATCGCAATAATAGATCGCGACTACCACTTTCCAGATGACGACTATTACTATGTTGATGGTTGACAATGTGTTCCGGTCCGATATGATATGATATGGGATGTATTGCTGCTATATTTTTCGTTTTTTTGCCATGTGACGTATTAGTGGCAATAGTAGCAGTAGTTGCTGTTGAAGTGATGCCTAAATCGTTGTTATTAACGTCCAGCATATTTGATGTTGTACAGATGCCGAGTGGCTGATAATGATGCGATTCTGTTTGTGTGCTCACTGTTATCAAGGCTTTGCTTTGTCGAAAAGCTTGTTGCATTTGCTGTGATTTGCCATAGCAACGCAATTTGCTGTCAAAAAGTGCGGCTTGCAATTTTTCTTCCTTTTGCTTTTGTTCCTTGAGTTTGTCTTGTAGATTTGTCAATTCGATACGCAGATAATCTTCATTATGTTTATGACGCATAATTTCATCCATTTTCTCCTCCAATCGTGACTGTAAATATTCATTCTGCTCCAACAAGTAGGCAAGTTTTTGATTTAGAACTCCAAGAGCAACTTCATTACTATTGGCATTTCGATGACGCTTACATTGTGGCCGCTGATTTTGATCGACTTGTGATGTGCTCAACATTGATGTAGTCGTAGAATTCATCTCATCAGAGTCACAGAGTGATTCCATGGGACTCATCCGAGGTAAATCTGTTTCACTAAAATACATTGGCTTACGTAGTGCTGCATCCGTGGAAAATTTATCATCATCATTGCCCAATGTGTCCGGCATAGAAGAATGCCGTAGAAACTTTCCGCCATTCCGTTGATGTCGTTTCTTTTCGGCGGCTTTTATACTGGCTATATATTGCCGCACTTTACTCTCAACATGCCTATAACGATGTTTTGTATATTCCGAATGTATATTCTGATAGGAGAATGCCGATTTGGGTTTAGCATTGCAAGCAGCAGCATCTAAATCTGTATGAATATGTGTTTCCAAGTGAGATTAGAAAATAAATATACACAAATTGATTAGCACAACTTACCTTTTTCCAATGTTGCTATTGGTTCGTTTCTTATTGTTTCATTACGACGTGCCGATGATAAAGGCTGCTCAATTGAATTATACAATGGTGAACCAATTGCTGTTTTTGGCTCATCATCTTCTTTTCCAGATTGATGATATTGATGTTGTTTATGGTTCTCTTCCTCTTGCTTTTCCACCTTTTCAGTATATTTTATACAATTTTGCTTTTTAGTAATGGAGTAGTTTAAAAAATCATCACGTGGTGAACTTTCTTCTTGCAGTAGACTCATATTGATTTTTTTAATGCATGTTTTGAAAAATTTATTTTAAATATAAATAACAAATTTTATTTATTAAAAAAAAACAGACAAAGAAAAAAAAGCATCATGATTATAACCTCGGAAAATTGACATTTATATATTTAATATGATATTTTATTAATTTTTATTAACCGTTTTAAAAAAAATATCTAAGTAAATATAACGGCTATAGAAGTGATGCATAAACTATCATACATGCATGAACGGTACCATATTATATTTGCTTCATTACTAGATTACTCTTTTGTTTTGAGATTTCAAGCACGAAAAATACTCTCAAATGGAACAAAATAGGAAAGAATTAGACTTTTTCCCCAACATTTATTATTGTGGCGGAAAAAATAACGCCACAGATCTATAACGCGCGGAATAGACACCCAAAATCGGGTGTCTATTCCGGAAAAAATCAAAAAACTTATCAAAATGATGATAATGACTATCGTAAGGTGAATTTGCAAGAGAGGAGACATAGTTGACTCCTTAAAGATATGAAAAGCAGTGTATTCACTATTTCGGATGAAAATTAGTCCATGAGAAAGCCGCTTTTGAAGTGGGTGCTGCGTTTGCGTTAGATCAGAGCGCGATTTGGAGCTGGATGATGAGATATTGATTCACAATTCCACTACGGAGTCAAAACGGCTCTTATCTCAGGGGACATTTAATAAAAACGCAACAGTCGGTTGTATGTTACTTGTTATGGCCTCTGTATTTTGGGATGCATTGTGTTTAATTATTATTGACTACATTGAGCATGAAAAAATGATCAACAACTATTATTACATTTGCTTGTTGGAGCGTCTGAAGGCAGAAAGCAAAAAGAAAAGGCAGTATATGGCGAAGAAAAAATCTTACTGTTTCATCGAGAGCACCGTGTCACGAATCATTGAAGAGGATAGTAAAATTGCACGAATTGAAATTCAACTTGGTTCCACATCCACCGTATAGTCAAGTCCTGGATCTAAGCTACTCCTGGCTATTTGAAGACCTCAAAAGAATACTTCTGAGAATCTAGAGGTTAAGCTCGGTTGTTGAGGATACTACCGAAACAGATGCCTATGTTGAGGGAGAATATAAATCGATCTACGAGGCGCTTATAGGAAAGTTATTAAAGGATTAATCGTTTAATAAATAAATCTGATTATCAAAATTCTAAATAATCAATTATTCGATTAATTTATTGTTTGTTTAATCAAAATGTTCATTAATGCAATAATTGATTAATCGTATTGCTCGATTAAACGATTAATCGAAAAGTTTTTATCGTTAATTCAAAATTTAAATTTACATATGTTTTTCAAATATTAAAAGATTTAAAAAAAAAACTTGTAATCATATTTGAAAATGAATGACAAAATTTATAAGAATTAAAAAAATTAATTCTTGCTATATGAAATGACTAAAATGCTGATATGACATAATTTAATTTGTATTTGTTTAATTTTAATAAACTTAATTTATTTAAAAGACACATTAAAAGAAGGAAGTATTTTGTACATAAGTATGTTAATGAATAAAATTTATAAAAATTGAAAATTGAAAATTATTCGAATATCGAAATGACATAATATCGATTATAGCATACTTATACAGGTTGAATCATTTCGAGCGTTGTTTGACAATTTTTTCGTTTAATTTTAATACATTTATTTTGCTTAAAAGTCATATTGAAAGAGGTAATATTATTGTAGACTAAATTTTAAATAAAATAAAAATATTAAAAAATTCGAAATAATATTGAGAGTCAAAATGTTATTATTAAAATTTAAAAACATTAAAATTTTTTAATTATTCAAATGTAGAAATGATATAATAGCGAATATGGCAATTTTGACATATGTCACTTGCAGGTAAAACAAACAAACAAGAAAATCGATAACATTGCCTATGCGCAGAGAGTGTAGAATTATAAAAAAAAAGAGAGCCAGATAAGAGCAATTAGTGGACAATTCTATCTTTTCTATAGGATACACGTAACTAGAAGAAAATTATTGCATACAGTTTTTAATTTTCATTGGAAAAATAAGGTTGCACCGGAAATACCTACAATACACACACACACAGTCGCATAATAAATACACACAGCCGTCTAAAGAATAATCAAAAATTTCTCCTTAAAGTAGAAAATTTCTTTTACACGAAATTTATATAATTTCAGCAAGCGAAAAAAAGCAAATAGTGGAAATTTGCAATAACTAATAGAAAGCAGCAACCTAAAATTTATGAAAAAAATCATTACATTGTTTATAATTCACAAAATTGAAGTTTTTCAAGTTGGTGAAAATTTTTTATAAATAAAATTGAATAAAGTATATAAAATATTTCCATTGATTTTGTTCGAAAAATAGTTTTGAAGAATTATTCAACAAGCCATAACAACTAAGTTGAGTACATTTTCTTTTGACTCACCTTCCTTGTGAAATTATCGATTAATAACATCGTGTGTGTCAAAGTAAGTTGTGCACTAGTACATGTACTTGCGAGTGTACTACGACGACCGATAATTTTCATCATACTCAATATTTTGTATTTTGAAATGCCATCATCATCATGGTTGAAATTTGTATTTTAATTTCACATAGTTTCGATCACCTGCAATGGGTCGAAATTTTTACATAGATTAATTCGTAACTGTGTGCTTTTGCTATATTTCGATAGGCGGTGCTTTTATTTATGCGTATTAAGGTGCATTTACATACTTTGTGTTGTGAATGTAACTCAGAGAGAGAGAGAGAGAGTGATTGATTAAGAGAACACTACAATTGCTCTTTTGAATTCTTATGCATATATGAGTGCAGTATTTGAACTGAACTGAGATGTCAACAATATCAACAACAATTCAAAAAGTCAATACAATACGAACAACAACAACAACAACAACAACAACAACAATCAGCAATAACAATAAGTAATGCTACTAAACTATTTAGAGAACGTAATTTATGTACGCTTAATCATTGCAATTACTAAATAGCGGCGATAATTTTTCTATTTACTCCTAAACTATCGATAATAACGGAAACACACCTTTTGCAACAATACATCCGTTGCATAGGCAAAAGTGTCATTAAGAAGTGAAAAGAAATCAAAGAAAAAGAAAGAAAGTGAAAAAGAAAAATATCAGACACCTACGCTAATATAACTACTTGTTAAAGGTGTGTGTATACTACTTATATTGTACATTGGTTCGCATATGTAAATGAAACGGAATTGAATACCCCCATAATAATAGCAAACGACGTTTCCGCATTATTAATACTAGCACTAGTACATATGTAGAAGTTCAAATAGTACATGGAAAAAAACAAGAAAATAAACAAAGAATAAACTAAGTAAAAAACACAATAACAAAAAAACAAATACAAAATGGAATCTGCTCAGTCTAGCAATTATGAGCCACTTGAAGGTCGTTCAGGTGGTTCTGGTGATTCTGGTGGTGGTGGTGGTGGTAGTGGTGGTGGTGGTGGTTGTGGCAGCAGTGGTGGTATACATCATGAGCCCATGGATAGTCCATCATCAGATGTACGCATACCAAAGGATCATAAACATGCCGTCTATTTGGCTCTACTATCGGCTGGCATTGGTTTTGTGCTGCCATATAATAGGTAATTTATATATCATGTATCGATGTACTTATGTACATGCATATGTTTGTATGTTGAGTAAAAATGTAAAAAATTTATTAAATCTAAGTATTGAATAATTTTGAGCAGCTGAAAATTAGTTTTTTTTTGTGCTTGCATGTTGGCTCCACATACGATTTAATCCTTATGATGTAATTACTTGTATATATTCTATGATATCTGTTATTCATACAAATACACAAGTTCATATACTTGTGCATAAGTACAATACGAATTGGTAAAAGTTAGCAGATGTTATATCATACAGATTAAGCTTATAAAAAGGTTACAGGTTTATTGATTTTATTGTATCACTGAGCTGGGTGCCGTAGCTCAGTGGTTAGTGTGTTCGCCTTCTGATCTGTAGGTCGTGGTTCAATCTCCGGCTGATGCATAAGAAATTTAATATGGCAATTCTTCCGACAGTAACAACTTGCCATGAAAAAGCTTCTAAAAGAACTCTGTGACAAAGCTCAGAAAAAGTGATGTCACAAGTGTTCTGCCGTTCGGAACCGGCTAAAATAAGTAGGTCCCTTCTAATATTGTCCAAAAATTTAAGCCTTCGGGGCTTTAAGTGCCACATATTTATTTATTTTTTTTATATATAACTCGAGTATTTGTACTCTTTAATTACTTTTAACAATAATTGACAGGCATTTTCTTATTTCTAACATTTTCCTACGAACATAGTTACCTCTATCTTCATTCTTTAGAGAGACTCGGCCACAAAATTGATATTTCCGGGTGTCCACAGAGAGCTCAAATGCATCGCCGACCCCTATTTATTTTTGTATTTCCATTTTCGTAACTGAACCTATTACCTATCATTATGCTTTAGGGAGGTTTCACTATAAAATGACTCGCCAGAAAATACCGATGTTCTCCTTGAACTGATAATGCAAAAATTATCATATGATTTTGTGTATGATTGACACCTTGACAGCATTACTTACTTACTTATTTGTGTCATAACCGAAATTCGAAACGCTGACAGGTTCTCCAGCACTTGGTTTTTCAATGAGAGTTTGGCTCTTCCCATCCATTCTCTAAATAAAATACATTCTTAGGTAAAGCGTGTTCTTTCATTTGTTCGACATGACCGGGCCAGCGCAGCCGCTGAATTTGATGCGCTTTGCTATGTCAATATCGGCATACAAACCATACAGCTCATGTTTGTAGCTTATTCCGTGCTCGCCAAGAATGCAAATAAGTTCAAAAATCTTGTGTAGGACTTTTACCTCGAAAACTTCAAGCATTCATTCATCTGAGTTGGAAATTGTCGCTGCTTCTGCGTCATATCGAAGAAAAGAAATAATACGAAAAGTGTGTTCTCAATTGTTTACCTTATCCAAATGAGGACATACTCATCGAAGGGTTTGTTCACGTTGTGTCACGCAAAATTTGATGATTGTTGAAAAAAAAAGGCTTACATCGAGTGGTGCAAAGGCATGATGAACGAATAAGATCGCTGTGTATTAAACACTGTCTACATATAACAACTATATAGGAGGTGATTGCTCTTGAAGTTATACATATGAGCCAGAAACCAAACAGTACACGATAGAGATAAGATTTTAATCAACTGCGTGACAAAATTTTTTGGCAAATTAACTTAAAATTTTCTATGCATTAATGTGAGGGACAAATGTTCATGAATACAATTGTGGACAAAGTTGTACTTGTGAAATATAGGTGCGGCTCTATACAATTTTTAAAACAGCCTATTAAGTTAATGAATCTGAAAGCCGTCGAGACTTCAACCTTGCACTGTAGTTGGTACTATCTAGGGAATTGTCTAATTGCGAAATGAGAATATAACCTAAATGAATGGTTAGTACAAAACTGATGGATGTAGTGGAATAAAATGACTGAAAAATGTATGCAAGTATATCGATAACAACACAATTGCTAAAGGTAATTTGACCACTTACACATGCATATATGCGTCTGAAATTTTTATCCAATACATTTACCTAAGCGCAATGCTTTGTATGGATTCCATGTAAAAACTGATTTAATAGGGCATTTAAATATTAATAGCATCTGCAACTGTGAGTAGCACTACATGTTTTATATGTACAAAATTAACCCTAAATGGCTATTTATATAAGTTAGTTGCATGTGGAACATGAGTTGATAAGTTTTACGGTTCTCCCAAATCTCCCAAATGGACTCCGGAATCATTTCGTTTAACGGTTATCAGACGAAAGAAAAAGCTGAATCGCAGAAAAAGTTGCATATATAATATAAAGTCTAATAAAAAGAAATCCATTATTCTTGCATTAAACTGAAGGTTTTATTTAGCATAGTTAGAATGATCCGATTTAGATCAAATATGCATCGTTTTGTTCAATAACTTTTTGCCATTTTGAAGGTAATTTCATAATGCCACTCTCATAGAAACCCGCGGAGCTTATGGCGAGTCACTATCGATGTGTGTGGCCTGGCGTTGTCCTGATGGAACACAATTCCTCTCCTATTAGCCAAAGCTGGCCGCTTCTGGGCGATTGCTTCCTTCAGACGGTCCAATTGTTGACAGTACAGGTCCGATTTAAGAGTTTGGCCGTAGGGAAACAGCTCTTAGTAAAGGGTTTTCCATTAGGGACATAACAATTTTATCTATTAATAAAATACAGAAATATTTGAGATATTGAGTTCAAATTTATTGTGGATATATTGCAAGCATTATATTTTCTGAATGAAACTCGATTCCGGTCATATGACCACTACGAGCCAGCGGTCCATTCTTTGGACCCAATTTTCCACCACTCTAGCACATATTTCGACCGGAACTTTGGCAATTTCGTTTTGGAATTTGGAATTTCTTTGAGCTCGTCTAAAGTTGGCATTGACCAGTGACTTGATAAAGCCCCATAAAAAGAAATCCAATGGTGTTAGATCGCATGAACGAGGCGGCCATTCGACCGGACCATTTCTCGAGATAACACGTTCACCGAATTTGCCTTGCAATAAATCGATTGTGACGTGTGCTGTGTGGCTAGTGGCACCGTCTTGTTGAAACCACATATCGCTGATATCAAGTTCATCCAATTCTGGCCAAAAATAATCTTCCAACATAGCAAGATAGCGTTCTCCATTGACGGTAACATGATGGTCGTTTTCATCCACGTAAAAATACGGCCCAATCACACCTCCGGCATGAAAACCGCACCAAACAGTAACTTTTTGCGGGTGCAACGGTGTCTCAAGAAGCACTTGTGGGTTTGTTGCTGACCAATAAAACATATTTTGCTTATTGACAAAGCCATTAAGCCAGAAATGATCTTCATCGCCGAAGATGATTTTTCGCTCTTAAAGTTGCGACCACCGACTCAGAATTTCGGTAGTAATTTTTAACAAAAACGTTGCTGGTTCGTGAACTTTGCCATGATGAAAATGTTGACTTTAACTAACGTTTTGACATTGACAATTGATTAAAAAAGTTTAAGGGTGCGTTCATATAAAGATACGAAATTGTTATGTCCCTAATGGAAAACCCTTTAGATGATTCCCTACCAATTCCACCAAACACATAGCAAAACCTTCCTGACCGTCAATCCTGGCTTGGCCACCATTTGCGCCGGCTCACCGCGATTCGACCACGACCGCTTTCGCTTGATGTGTCGTAAGTGACCCACTTTTCATTACCAGTAACCATGCGCTTCAGAAATGGATCGATTTGGTTGCGATTCGCAGATTAAAATTCGGTCCATGAGGTTTTATTGCGTTAACTCGTGTGGCATCCATACATCGAGATTCTTTTTGCATCCAGCCTTATTTAAATGGTTCCAAACGGTTTTTTGTGCAATGTTTAGCTCCTGGGTAATAAAAGCAGTGCTTACATGATGGTCTAACTCGACGATTTCCATTATTTTATCGATATTTTCGACAATTGGCCTTCCAGACCGTGGTGCATCTTTGTCATCAAAATTACCGGAACGGAATCGACGAAACCAAAATTGCACGTGATTGACTGTTACGGTATCAGAACCACAAACACTAATCACATTTTCAGACGTCTCGCTTGCGTTTGCACCTTTATCGAAGAAAAACTGTAAAATATGGCGTATTTTCTCTTTACTGGTGTCCATGGTTGACGCGTGCTCAAACAATACTGAGTCAAGCAATCACAAAACTGTCTTAAAAGTTGTTTTTTTAGTACGAAATCCTATCTTTCTAACGTTATCTAGAGTAACTCGATCTCACTTATACAACACGAGATACAGATTCTTCTAACCTCTACCAGAAATTTCTTTTATTCTTTCAGAGGCCTTTTGTTAAAAAAAGGCTCACTTTTCAGTGATTTCAAACATTTCAAACAGCATGAATGGGTTAAAGAATACATGAACAAAATGCGTATGTAACATCAACACTTGTCATTCCGACTTATTCTCACATTTATTTATTTTTATGATTTCTTCCATAACCAAAAGCAATACGTATAAGTACTATACGAACTTATCGTCTGCTTCCTATAAAGAGCCCTTGAGTAGTACAAATCCATGGCGTCTCATGTGGTTGTTCATATTGCCGTTGGCGTAGTACATAATAATATAGCAAATGACAGTGTAATAATAATGATACGAATAACAAAATGATAGTAGAATGAGTGAATGAATGAGTGAAATGAATGACGAAGCATTAATTTTTTTTTAAACTATCATTTCTAGTACAGATAAAAAATAGATATATAAATAGAAGGCTATTTAGATAAATAATTGTTTTGTTTAGAACACATTTAATTGACCATTTTACTTTTTTGTTCAATGGAATCCTTTTATTTTGCCAATTTTATTGTTCTTCTTTGGTTTCAATCTAGTTCTTCATAACTTCTGTATTCCTTTGAATGAAATTGTCTTTCAAATATGAAACTATTTTAAGTGAATTTCCTTCTTATACCGTACACATACTCATTTAATTCAACCTTTTAATATACACATTAATCGATAGAATATATATTGAAATCAAATGACTACATATATAGTACATACAGTAAGTACACGAAGAATAGAAGAATATGAGTTCGATACTATCATCTTGGTGTTATTAATTTAATATCCTCACATGAACTGGATACTTCTTCTTAGCACACTACTAACACAATTATAGTCTCTCACATCGGCAGTAATGACGGCGATAATGACGATAAATACTTTGCTTCTGTGTTGTTACACTCAGTGTGTAGTCAATGTTAGCGTCACATTTAACAATTTGTCTGTGTATAATCGACTTGTATTAGGTTTGTTAATATATTCTTGTGCTCTCTTATTTATTATGATGACTATATGTATAAATAGGTAGCTAGATAGTTAGATAAAAGTGGCCACCCCAAATTGCACACTTGGGCTTACAAAGGCCCACTGCGATACCACCCGGTATTGGCTATTAATTCCCTACAGCTCAAACCAATTTGAACTCGATATGAATATTCAATGGTGCATATGATATTCATATGCTCTTTCAAACAGTAAGAAGCGTATTTAATGTTGGGGTGTGTGATAGTTTTTAAAGCACCCTGTGATACGAATTCTTCAAGAGTAATATTACAAGAGTTCTGCCATTTGGAACTGCATAATCCAGCAAGTAGCTGCTTTTAGTCCTGTTCAAAATCGACAGCAATAAAGCTGTATCGAAAGCCTTCTTTGTTGGCACAATCTGGACTCATTTCGCAAGAGCTAAATAATTTTGAATTGTAATTTGCTACTAGCTAAACGAAGTTTAATTCAAAAATGACTGCAATAAGGTTGTGTTTGAAACTTAATCAGGCTCTTTGAGTTTTTCTTTAAAATTAGGAGAAAATAACGAGAAAAAATGATGAGGGACACCAAAGGGCAGGTACATTTGGATGCAATTATTGTTATTATTATTATTTTTATATAAAGATTAATCCAAAAGTCAAAAATTATAGGGGATTGATGCATTGTAACCAAATACAATACAATAAAATTTTTGTATTTTCTCTCCCTCGAAAAAATGTAGTTTCATCATAGCTGCAGACTATTGGCAAGATCGTTTTCCTGGTCGTTCCGTTGCATTGGACATGTCAATGACGTATATTATTGTGGCATTTGCAACAGTTCTCTTGAATAATGTTTTCCTATCGTTGGCACCATTTCGTATGCGGGTGCTCTTCGGCTATGTAATTTCATTTACAACACTAATTTTTGTAGCAATTTGTGAGGTTGCTTTTCATATGTTTGCCGCAAATACAGCGTATTCGGTGAATTTAGCTGCAGTCTCATTGGTTGCCATCGGTTGTACAGGTGAGTCGCAATACGCAACACTTTTTCACAAATTGTATCGATTAATTGAAATCTGTTATTTTTTTGTGTATGTTCGCAGTGCAACAATCAAGTTTTTATGGCTTCGCTAGTATGCTACCAAAGCAATATACACAAGCGGTTATGGCTGGCGAAAGTATTGCCGGTTTTTTGGTGTCTTCCAATCGTGTCGTCACAAAATTACTAATACAAAGTGATCGTATTTCGACGGTAATCTTCTTTTTAACTTCAACATTATATATATTGTTTAGTTATTTATTACACTTGGGCACCATACATTCGCCCTTTGTACGCTATCATATGAAAGCATGCGCCAAAATTGTACTACGACCGGATGAAGATCGTTTGGTAAGTTCGATGTTCATCAGTTCCGAAGATCTTGATTGAATTGTGTATTCTGTCTTTTCAGAATGAAAGTGATGGCACACCTACTGCAAAATATGGTGTATTGACGGTAGAGTCGACAAGCCCACCATCAACAAGTGCCACCAGCAATGGCACAAAAGCGTTGAGCTTCAGCAATCCGGTCTATGAGTTATCGAATCCGACAGCTGGTGAGAGTGTCATTGATGGTCTGAATAATCTACCCGATATACCGAGTACACCACAAGAGGCTCCCAGCACACCGACAACCGTGGCGTTTAAAGTTGAGCATGTACTCACTCCAGGTCCGTGCACCCCAGGCAAACTGAGCGATTTGAAAGATGGTTTTGTTTCGCGTTGGCGTGTCGCCCAATCGATCTATCCCTATATGGTGTGCATTGCACTGGCCTATTGTGTAACACTATCATTGTATCCGGGCATCGAATCGGAGATTATCTCATGCAATTTACGCACCTGGATGCCGGTCCTACTGATGTTCACCTTCAATACATCCGATGTGGTTGGCAAAATATTGGCTGCCGTACCGTATCCTTGGTCGCGTCGTCAACTAATTCTGATGTCTGGTTTGCGGATTGTGCTGGTACCGTTGCTGCTGCTCTGTTGTGCACCGCGACATCAACCGGTTATTTCGGGTGAAACAGCCGCCTTTGTGTTTACCATTGCCCTGGGTATTAGTAACGGATTGGCTGGCAGTCTTCCAATGATGTTGGCACCGGCTAAGGTACCCGGCACTCTCAAGGAGGTCACCGGCAATATGATGACACTCTCCTATAATGTTGGCCTAACTGCGGGCTCACTCATCGGTTATGTGTTTGAATCGATGCTTGGCAATCAGCTGGCATATCCTTGTCCTCCCACATATCCGTATGCTTCGAATCCATTATCGGCTGATTCCAATCATTTTCTCTCACATGTCACAACAACGCAAGCAACAACCACATCCTCCAGCGTCTCATCTACCACCAGTGCAAATGTGACTGGTTCGTTGAACTCTACAGCATTGGCGGCTGCATTGCTCACCACTCTGTTGCCAGCAACCGAAGCTTCAGCATCCTTCTCTGCGGTAACGGCATCATCATCGCTGTCGTCGTTAGCCACAGTGTCTGCAGTAACGGCAACCGCATTGGTGCCGACTCTGTCAACACCTACAACGGTTACCGCGGCCACCATAATTGGAGCTACAAATGCAACAACTGCTGTGATGGCGACAATTGTGGGTACGATCGCCACCATCCCTGAGGTGGTGTCATCGGTTTTGACAGCTGTTGTCTCGGCTGCTGTTAGCGGCAATAGCAGTTCCAGCATTCCATCATCAACGGATTTAAGCAGTGAACTAATTGGCAATGTGGTAAGTAGCACAACGGATCCACAAACGCCAATGGAACTTATGCAACAAATATAAATGACTCTAAGTGTGTGTGTGTGTGTGCTTGTGTGTTGTGTTTATTTCGAATGAGGAAAGAAATTCCGAAGGACACCTATTATGGCTTGTATGAAGCGAGGTTTCATATGAACACCAATATCGTATGTATCAAGTATGAAGAAGTCGAGTGAACTCATTCTATATGGCTTGTTATTTTTAGAAAGATTTTTAGTTTGACAGTATTCTTAGGCTCTTCATTATGAATTTGGTCAATTTATGCAGTGAATGTTTGAGAACTCATACTATACTCCTAATAGTGTTATTTCTATAGCTTCGTAGAATTTTTGTGGTTCTCTTGAGCTCCAGAATTTTCAATTACAATCATTTCATGGATTTTTTCGAAATGTCGATCTTAATACAAGGCTATCACGAAGACGATGAATTCATGTTTTTCACAGAGCAATTTTCCTAGACCAATACTTCTTATATATATAGCTTATGGCTCTCGCCAACGAATGCTAAGTATTATGAATGGAACTTCGATTCCGTAAAATCGTTGTCATTGGCAAGGGTCATCAGATAGAAGGCATCATCAATATTTTTTAGGGATTTTTTTTTGCACTCAGAACAAGATATTTCACAGTTTTGCTACTTTTCTGAAGAGATTAAAAATATACATCTTTTAAGATTATTTTTTAAAACATAGAATTAATTACAATTTTTTTTTATAACATAAAAATCGATGCGAAAGCTATTTTTTGACGAAAGATATTAAATTTTTGTAAAAAGCTTTCTGAAAAACTTTGAGCGCAGGCTTTTATAATATAACCCTTTAGAGTTGCCTCATTCGTGTCTACGTTTGCTTCAATGAATTGTATTGGATTTATGGCTGTACATTGTGTACAATAATTTCATCCTCGACCTATTCGTAGTTAATTTTTTCTGTGATTATTTATTTATTTATTTTTCTGATATATTGTTTCAAGGTCACATTCCCATACATACTACATACAAATGAATACATTCAAAGGTGACATTGAACTATGTCTTGTCCTTATTTGTACTGCATAATAATAATAATAAGTGAAAAGATTTGATTGGACTGACATTGTTGTTGTTTATTATATAGTATATGCATATGTATAATTATTATTATTATTATTTATAATATTTACATAGATTATGTATATGTAATGGCTTACATTTTTTTTTTTTTTTTTGAAACATATATTGTACTAAGTATGTATTTTTAGTGACATTACACGAAACTGAAAAAGTAATAAATAGAAAAAATGAAAAAAAAAATTAAAAATAGGCAACAACAATTACAATATATATATACTATATAAAACATATTTATAATGTAGTATATATAACAAATTTGTACTCATACATTACAACAATAACAACACGAAAAACGAATGAGAAAATACAATACCTTCTTTTTTGTAAATGCAATAGAATGATTGTAAGAGTAGATAATCTTAATACAATGAAAACGAATATAATATTTACTCGAAGACGCAGTACAGTATGAGTATATGCTCACCAAAATACAACCCTGCAATTATATGTAAAGACTACGATAAAACAAAAAGTCCTGTTTTAAATTGTTTGCTATTTTTTTTTGGCATTATAATAAATTTGCTAAATTTGGAAAACTCTTTTTTTTTTATCGAAATGAATGATAAAATGAAAGGATTAATAAAAAAAAAAAACAAAATTTAAAAACAAAAAATATATATATTTTTAATATAGATGAATTGTATGAATCTAGATGATATAGAATTTACAAAAAAAAAAAAAAAAAAACAATGAATATAAAAATTAAAATGATGTACATCTACATACATATTCATACGTACAATACGATATGTTCTTTACTATAAATATCAATAGTAGTGGTATTACTTTGAGTAATGTCTAGCATATATAATATTTAGATACCGTCATTTACATACTCGTATGTATTTATGTATGTAATAAAGAAGAAGAAGAAAAAATTCGAATTAAATTTGAAATAATATTAATAATTTCATTATATTATTTTACACTTTAGATATTCTTTAATATATATTTCTTTGTTATTAAAACTAAAAACTCCTAGAGCTTCAAAGTAATGAAATAATAAATGTTTAGTATAAAAGGTCTCAAAAAAAAAAAAGTGAAAGTATCTGTTTTAAGCGATAATTTCTACAAAAAAAATTTCTCAAAAAATAATTCTCAACTTAATTTATTAAAAAAAAAATTACTTTTCATATTTTCTAATATATTTATCACATCTATATTTGAACTTACTTTGTTTTGATTTTTTCAGTTCATTCCTAATAAACTAAATATTGAGCGCACTGAAAAATGTATTCCAAAAATGTTACATATTTTTAATATTTTCTAAGATTTTTAACGAATACCTTTCCATACGAATTTTGTATAAATATAGAATTTATAAAAACTCAGAAGCTGCATAATTTTATGAAATGTCTAATTGCTTGCAAGCCAATCAATTATGATAATTCTAGCTATGCGCTCCAAATAGTTGTTTTTCGCCAATGAAATCTTCAGATGACTTTTTACTAAAGGCTTAGACTACATATTGTCTGAAGAAAGTAATGTGAAATTTTCAAACATTTCCAAAATATCGGATTAGATCTGAAATAATCAGCAATATATTGTATTTGTGACGTATTCGTTTTTATACGAATGGTAAACAAGGATTCGTGTAAACAACCAACTTATTCTCAGTCGAAGTAGTCTTGGCAACTCAATAACAGGAAATTCCCAGAATTTTTATATATCATATATCTAGATTTGATTCGATTGATATGTTCTAATAAAAACAAAAATTTATTTTTTAATAAAAAAAAAAAAAAAATTAATAATAATTTATAAAATTAGAATTTATAAATAGTAAATGTGTAATCAAACAATTTGATATTGAGAAAAAGAAAAATCAAACCAAATAGAAACATGACTGTAAGTTGACATATAATAATATAAAATTATATATAATTGATTATAAATTACAGTTTGCCATTACTTGTACTTAAATGATTATTTTGATTAATTACTATCATTTAAATGTATACGTATATGTATTGTATGTATTTGTTGTATAATTGTAATTTGTTATTTAAGTTTTTAGCATTTTAATGAAAAACCAAAAAAAAAAAAAGGAGAAAACGTGGAATGGATTTGTAGAATTCTTTTTTAATATGAAAAGACACTGAGAAAAATAATTGATACGGACAATTTGTAAAAGAATAAGTTATTGTAAAAGACAAAAAAAAAAAAAACAAAAATTAAAATAAAAATTTTAGAAAATATAATGACAACATAAACAATTTAATATAATTCAAAAATAAAGACATCAAATAATTCAACAGATGAAATAAACATTTTCAATTTAGGGTTGACTTCTTTCAAGAAAGTGTTTGATTTCAATAGATGTTTCGATTTTCTCTAAATTTATATTTTAATTTTAAATGGTCAAAGACGCGTTTAATCAACTGCTTTCGAAATCGAGTAGAATTTTTTCAGCAAGTGAATTAAATAAAAAAATTACGTGATTTTTTTTTAACAAAACTCAAATGAATTTTACCACTTTACCATTTTTTTTTTCGAAAAAAACTTACCACCCTCCCTTAGGACGGCTCCCCTAGAAAAATTACATTCGTATCGAATACTCTGCCAGAACTCCCACTAAAGTTGCCAATCTTCTTTCATATTTTCATTATAAGCTTTTTCCAAAAGATTCTTATTCACATGCTTTCTGATGAATAAAGGTTGAATTCCATTCTCTAAATTTGTTGCATATATAAATATCCGAGACATTTTAATGCTTATAAAAGTCTGCTATTAATAAAAGAAAGCTCAAAAATAACGGTGATTTTCTGCAAATATCGTAATTAATAGCATTTTGCTATAATAAATTATGCACTTTTGATATAAAAATCCTATCCTATGTACTCAAATTTTGATATATAACAGGAAGTTGAATTTAAAATTATCCAAAATGGTTAGGAATGTCCTGAAAGCTTTTTAATGGTTATCTCGGATTTACGCTGCGAGTATCTAAGACCTATATCAAAATTTTGCGGAGTACTTAGAACATATCCAAATATATTTCGTTGCAATGCTTGAAACCAAATATTTGGTGCTAAAAGTTATGGCGAATACAATCCAATGCTATAAAAATGGAATTAAGTAAACGTTAGTACAAACTACTTGGTTTGTAACATTGATATATAAGTTTGTGGATATGTTCTAAATACTCCGAAATAGTTTTGGGGTATGTTAAAAATTTAGATCTCACATCACTTTTAAATGATTATGGCGAATAAAATCGAATCGAAATCGGAATTATTTCAAATTTTTTACAAAATATGTGGATTATAATATATGTTAAATTGATCTAAATGCTTCAAACACATTTAGGATTTTAGATATGAGCATAATAATGCGAATATGTATAAACAAATTCTGTATCTAAAGAAAATCTAGGTACTAAATTTTTATGGAGAATACTATCTAATGCTATAAATTCGGAATTACATAAAACAAAGAAGATAAATAGATTTTATCTTCTTTGTCCAAAGAAGATAAAATCTATTTATCTTCTTTTTAAAATTGACATAAAAATCTATAATTCCAAGATAACTTATCTATCCGCTTTGGTTTGAAGGTTTTACAGCAACTATAATTCAATTACTATAATTCGAAGTTATCTGAAACTTTTGTGGAATGTCCTCGAAGCTTTTTCATAATTTTTTTGGGCCGTGAAAATATTTACAATAAGACATTGACTCAAAATATTTACCAAATATGTATCTGTAGTATTTATATTTTATAGCAAAAGCTCAGTTCAAATACTACTAAATTTGTATAGTGAGTGCTTAGATGAGATATTTCTAACTGAAACAATCGAGTTATAAATGTATTTACAAGAAAGTCAGTGGGTGAGATTTTGAATAATGTATCAAAACAGCAATCGTCTTTAATAAAAGTAGAAACCTAGTCGTCAGTAAATAAATGTATTTACAAGCTGGTCCGTCTATGGACGATTTCTTTGAGATTGTATCGTGATCATATCCAGGTCAGAAATATTTTGAAAGAAATGAAGAATCCGTTGAAACAGAGAAACAAATTACGAAAATTCAGAATTTTTCCGTTCTTTTTGTTCTATCAATTTTCTGTCAACTTTATATCATCTTGCTAAAGTTATGGTCATCTCTTAAAACTTAATGTCAAAATGTCAAAGAATAGATCTTTCTTTTAAAAACGTTTCATTTACTTTTTTCGTTATAAAGTAAAAGTGATGTAAAGTTGGTCTCAAGAATTTGACTTGCAAATAAACGAACACAGTTGCAAGGAAACTCGAGTTGAAGTATCAAATTTGAACAAAGAAAGTTTTTCATAATTTCGACTGTATCCAATGAGATTTAGACTTCTGCTGATTAGAAAAAATATTGTATTTTTAATTTGCTTATTATGCCATCATTGATAGGTGTATTGGTTCACTTTCTTTTCCAATGAACCAGGCGATTTTATCTGCTTTTAGTTCGAGACCATTTCTTCTATAGTTTCAAGTTAGAGTTAACAATTCATCAAATAATTTAGAAAAAAAAAATCACATAATATTAACATAGATTTAACAGCGATTCAAATGTAGAGCATCAGCTCGAATATGAAGGAGATGCTATTCATATCCTTTTGAAATTCTCCTTCATAGACAATATCAGGGGTATTAGCATTTAGATGGAATTCTTCGCTGCAAACATACATGTTGTATTTTGTCTTAAAACAGCTGATAGGCATGAAAGCATATTTGCATTGATATTTTGTCCATCATACAAACTTATTTAGTATATTTGTAAGCTATAATGTAAATACTACAAGCTTGATGAATGCATCTGAATGGAATTTTTGACAATAATACATGCATAGAATATTTTTATATGAATTTTTATTTTGTACATACTCAATTCAGTGATTATATATCTTAGTTATAAGTACTCGGTATAAAGTATACATTTGAATCTATTCTCATAACATAGAAATAGTTTCAAGCACATTGCCTTATTACGCTTTTGATAGCGATTATAACAAAGTATACTTTTAGGCGTCTTTGAGGGTATTCACTATTTTCATAGGTGTGTGAAAATTTGTCATATGATGAGGTTCTCCATTTCAATTCAATTTGATTTACTGACTAAATGTCGACTGTCGAAATTTAAAATACACAAAAAATATTGGAAGAGTACCTTGGGCAAAGTTTTCCTGAATATAAGATATTGAATCAGCAGATTATTTAAAGCTATGGAGGTGATACATGATGAAGTAGAACAATGGCTCTTGAGTTGATTGTGTTTTATTTTGAAGGACTGATTGCCAAATGCCATTAAAAACTCGGAATTTCATATTCAGATGTACAAAATGGCCTCTAACGTAGAAAAATCTTTAATGCAAGTAAAGTTGTCTTTTTTTCGAAGAATTGCAGAAAGAAATGGAAATCCAAAAATTCCTAAAAATACAGATTTGTGCGAATATCTTTGAAAAGATTTGCAACAATGAGTGCTGCCATCTTCATATTTAGATCGGAAACTTTTTAAGCCACCCTTGTAATGAGCTCTGATGAGAATCCATTGAGATCTCTAAATATTTGCACAGGCATGTAGGGGAAAGATTATTTAATAACTAAATTGAAGTAGCTGTATACTTCATGCATTCACATATGTACATTAAACCTATCCAAATTTTCAATGTATAAATATATTTATAATCTAAATGTAAAGAATATTAGGTAAGAAAAATATATCTAATATTTTTTTGGACACAATTAAACAAAAATTAAACAATTTATTATTTCTTGTGCAGTTTTCAATTAATTAATAAAAAAAAAAAATAATTTATGAAAACAGAAATCAAATAAACGTTAAAGTTTGGAGAAAAATCTCAATATTTTCATATGGAAAATCGAATTTTTTATAAAATTCTTTTCAAAAAACGGTCAATGCATTAAAAATATACATTTTGAATAGATCCAATGAACAATATTTTTTTTTGTTGCTAATATATGCCCTCAAAATTTTGAGCATATTTCTTTTTTGAACAATTTTCAAATGAAATTTTTTTCTACTCGTACTATGTATACTGCTGGAGTTTGGAGAAAAATCTCAATATTTTCATATGGAAAATCGAATTTTTTATAAAATTCTTTTCAAAAAATGGTCAATGCATTAAAAATATACATTTTGAATAGATCCAATGAACAATATTTTTTTTTTTTTTGTTGCTAATATATGCCCTCAAAATTTTGAGCATATTTCTTTTTTGAACAATTTTCAAATGAAATTTTTTTCTACTCGTACTATGTATACTGCTCATTATAAAGTACAACAGCTACGTAGTTTATGCATGTACGACGGAGTATCGTGTATATGTAAATCAACAATAAATCCATAAGTAACAATGCGAATAATAATTCACACAACAAGGGACTTATGAAGAGGTTTGCTCTTATTTTATTTATTTATTCATTTTTTTTTCCATCTCTTCATAAACAACAATACTTGTACATAAGAAATATGTATTTATGTTTGCATATTTTAAGAAAGGGGGGTCGCTCATTAAAAATGTATTTATAGCATAAATATAACATACATTTCAAGTAAAGAGAACATGAAAGACATGAGAGAGAGAGAGAGAGAGTGAGGGAAGCAGAGACAACAACTAACATATTTTTGTTGCATTAAAAATTCAGCAAAGTTGCAAAAACCACTTTTTGCTTGCTTTATTATGATTTTTTTTTTTTTTTGCTCTTTCTTTCAAAAAGTTTCTTTATCGATTTGCTTATATACAAATGTATACGCATACATATATAACAGTATATAGATTCATAAGGCAAAGACAAAAACAACAAACAAAAAAAAAAAATCAACTCTAAACCACAAGAAATGAAATAAAGCGTAAAAACACAGTAAATGCATAGCCTACATTTAGGCGTATATTCATATATTAAACATGTACGAATTTCTATATACGACTACTCATATTCATGGGTAAAATAAATGTTCCAAATACTTTTTCCCCTCTTCTTATTATTATTACTGCATATGAAACAATGTCATTGCTCCGCCACCATTACGATATGTTTCCAATTTTCCAAAACTAAGGCGACGACAACGACTACGACGACGACGACGACGACGACGACGGCAACGACAATGACGACCAATTCTATCAACACTCATTCATATTTAGTATAACCATAACGGCTATGCTCGTCTCTATGTATAACTAACGAAAATGTATTAGCGCAATACAACAATAACAAGGGCGAACCTGTTAACCGATATATTTTCAACATTTATACCAGCGTCTATGTGCCTTTCATACTCATACGTACATATTATTGTCAAGTGTCTGTCTCTATATATAAGTCGGTGTGTGTGTTTGCTTGTTTGGTGTCATTTTTTTCACTATTCTAAATAATTTTTTTTTTGCACTCTCTGCTAAAGTTGGCTTCTCCGTTTTATTTTTGTATTCTCAGTCGCTCTATTTGTTATGCATTCAAAATTTTTTCTAGTCGATGTTGTTGTTGTTGTTTTTTGTTTGCTTTAATAATATAAATAAACCATAAAATTGGTCTCCAAGGGTTTATTTTATTTTTTATTTAAACATTACAATGCATATGAGCAGATGCTGTTTAACATCAATGATGCTTACTTCAGTTCGGATGGGACAAGTTAGAGTGGACGTCTTCTTACACATAGCCGATTCTGAAGGACACTGTTTTTGAGGCATCGCATTGAGCGACACTGCAGATGTTCTATGATAATTTCCAGGAAACATTTTTGATAGACAACTATACTGGCAAGTTAGTACTGAAGTAAAATCCTGAAAAAGATTCATAGGCATAGGCGACTGATTATAGAGCCTAATATGGCACCGTGTCTGTATAAAGTGGTTATAAAACTAATACCCATCTACGGTATTATAGTCTGATGGACTTCGCTGGACAAAATCAGTTATAGATTTTTTCCAGTCCAGTTTTAAGGTGCAGTAAATATAGACTCACAGGTGTAGTAATAGGTTCAAACGGCATATGGTCGTGCGAAAATTCTTGTATTGCGGACTGGGATAAAAAAAAACTTTGTTGACTCGCTCTGTATGCCGCCTTTCAATAACAAATTCTTGATCTACTTACCTTCTCAGTCGTATTGAAGTTTAACATTTGTATTAGTACATTAGCCATTGGTACAGACTACAAGTTGAATGGTGGATAGGAAGTTGAGTCTTGTCGGAATATACCAGCTTCAAGTTTAATTTTCGAATTTTTTATCACTTTAGGGTCTCTCAACCCGTGATTATATGCTTAAATGAGGATGAAGCAAAATATACAATATTTTTCAGAGATATTCCTATATGATAGTCAAATTACTATAAAATCACAATAACCTCAGAAAAGACTCTTGAACAAGATGTACGAAAATTTTCTTACTTTCGACATTATTGCAAAAAAATCTACTTTTTTTTCGAATAATGTTGAAACAAAAATGAACGTAAAATTTACATTTTTCGAAAAATATTTTCTCACATAAACATATTTGCAATGTTTTTGCAATAAATTTGAAACGATATATCAAAAATTATAATTTCGGCAATATTGAAAAAATTTCGATATTAATGCAGCACACCATTCGACATTTTCGGCATTATTGTGCAAACAAATTTTTTGTAAACATTTTCGAAATGATTAAATATTCGACATTATTGCAATAATTTTGAAATAATGTCGAAATCAAAATTTTCATATTATATTATTTTTTTGATATCATTGAAAAATTATTTTCACACTTAAACATATTTGCAATGATTTTGCAATAAATTTGAAACGATATTTCAAAAATTATAATTTCGGCAATATTGAAAAAATTTCGATATTAAAGCAGCAGACCTTTCGACATTTTCGGCATTATTGTGCAAACAAATTTTTTGTAAACATTTTCGAAATGATTAAATATTCGACATTATTGCAATAATTTTGAAATAATGTCGAAATCAAAATTTTCAAATTATATTATTTTTTTGATATCATTGAAAAATTATTTTCTCACATAAACATATTTGCAATGTTTTTGCAATAAATTTGAAACGATATTTCAAAAATTATAATTTCGGCAATATTGAAAAAATTTCGATATTAATGCAGCAGACCTTTCGACATTTTCGGCATTATTGTGCAAACAAAATTTTTGTAAACATTTTCGAAATGACTAAATATTCGACATTATTGCAATAATTTTGAAATAATGTCGAAATCAAAATTTTCAAATTATATTATTTTTTTGATATCATTGAAAAATTATTTTCACACATAAACATATTTGCAATGTTTTTGCAATAAATTTGAAACGATATTTCAAAAATTATAATTTCGGCAATATTGAAAAAATTTCGATATTAATGCAGCACACCTTTCGACATTTTCGGCATTATTGTGCAAACAAATTTTTTGTAAACAATTTCGAAATAGAAATGTCCCTATGACTTTAAATATTCGACATTATTGCAATAATTTTGAAATATTGCCGAAATCAAAATATATCATTTTTTTGATATTATTGAAAATTTATTTTCACACAAACATTTTTTCAATGTTTTTGCAATAAAGTTGAAATGAAATTTTAAAAATTATAATTTCGGCAATATTGAAAAATTTTCGACTTTTATTCAGTACAACTTTGATTGCATTTTGAAATTTTTTTTATTGCAATAATTATTTAATAGTAATTAAATTTGCAGCGTAAATTGACAACAAATAGATAAATTATTATTAAATTTATTCAAATAAATCTCTAATTATATTCTGCAGATGCTAATCATTGATTGTACAGATCATTGGTAATGAAACGCTAGTTCGACACTTTTCTATCTCTCTCCATTTTATTTGTCTTGTTAAAAAAAATGTTGTACAAAATTTATAGTAAATATCAGACGACACTTGTGAATGGGTTCGTTGATTACATTTACATACTCCTCCATACACACACACACACACAGAGAGAATATAAGTGCATATATAGAAACATTCCTATTAAATTACATATTGTTGGTTTGCGTTGTCTTTGCACCACAACACTGCTTACGTCGAAAAGTCATCAGTGTCATCAACGACCAACGTGTGAACCACCAGTAACAGCAAACAGCTTCCATCTAATTTATTCATACAGACATACGCAAACATAACTATGTAAATATATACACATAAAGCTGAAGTGCAAACAGGAAATTAGAAATGGAAATTATTACTTGTATAATTCAGCAGCAAAAGAAACAAAAAAAAAAAGAAAAAGAAAAAAAAAAACGAGAAAAGGTGGAATTTATTCATTCAATTGCTACTGTTGTTGTTACTTATTATTATTTATTACTAAAAAAAAAGCTGCTATTCTTGATGCTGTTGCTTTTGCTGATGATGTCACACCATCTCGGTCTCTGCTCCTGTTCTAATAATCATTTCTATTTACCCATCATCTTCGGCTTTTCAATATATTCTTCATTGTTATCTCTTTCCATCCACATATACTTAGTACTTATATATTCTCTTCATATTCAATTTCCTCCATCACATTGATTATATGGATATTTGTTTTCCTTCATATTTGTAAATTTATGTTGGCGATATTTGCAACAATTTTAAGTGAACAATACTTGAATGCAACAGAGAGTTTGAAAAATTTGGTAAACATTTTAAATGCGTGTCTCTTTATAAGACAATAATTTTTACTAAACTTTTCAAACAATCTCAAAAAATATTCTTTAGATGGTATAACACGTAGGTCTGTCTACTAGCATTCTAGTATAAATGTGTGTGTGTGTGTGTGTGTGTATATATATAAAATGAGCATATTTACATGAAATAAGTACGAGCTGTTTGTACGATTGTGTTTTTTTGGTATCTACACTTTCAGTAGTGTGGTGGTGGTGGTGGTTGTTGTTGTTGTTGTTGTTGTTAGTTTTATTGCAAATTTATGGTGCGGAAGTAATTTTTTTCCTTGTGCCATAATGTATGTTAAATTACTGGAAATTACTATCACTACTACTACTACTCGTACTACTACTTATATGCGATGACTATGTTGTAGTAGTAGTTATAGTATATTTAACTAGTACTTCAATTAGGTATTACTACTACTATGTATGCAGTGTACTATCATCAAAAGCAAAATAATAATTACATATGCGCGTATGCGATAGCAACAAATGTATTCTGATTTTTTTTTAAGCTCGATTCGTATATATAAGATCCAGTAAAAAGAAATCCAGGATTTTTGCATTAAATTCAAGGTTTTATTTAGCATAGTTAGAGTGTCCGATTTATGCCACATATGCACCGTTTTGTTCTATAAGTTGTTGCCATTTTGAAGGTAATTTCATAATACCACTCTCATAGAAACCCTCGTCCCTATTGGCAAAAAACTGGGATAGTCGATTTTCTCAAGCACCTCTTTAGGCGAATTTTTCACCAGCAAAATCATTCGCCATAGACAGAAACAGGTACTAATCACTTGGTGCCAGGTCCGGACTATAAGGTGGATACATAAGAACCTCCCAATCAAGATCCCGGAGCTTCTGGCGAGTCATTATCGATGTGTGTGGCCTGGCGTTGTCCTTCAGACGATCCAATTGTTAATAGTACAGGTCCGAATTAATAGTTTGGCCGTAGGGGAGCAGCTCATAGTAGATGATTCCCTGCCAATCCCACCAAACACATAGCAAAACCTTCCTGACCGTCAATTCTGGCTTGGTCACCATTTGAGCCGGCTCACCGCCATTTTTCCTCACCAGTAACAATCCACTTCAAAAATGGATCGATTTTGTTGCGATTCAGTCTGGCTTGCGTTTTCGCCTTTATAGAAGAAAAACTGTAAAATATGGCGTATTTTCACTTTACTGATGTCCATCTTTGACGCGTGCTCAAACAATACTGAATCAAGCAATCACAAAACTGCCTGAAAAGTTTATTTAGTACGAAATCGTATCTTTCAAACGCCATCTAGCGTAACCCCATCGCACTTATACAAGGCGAAATACAGATTACTAAAGCCATCTATTGAAAAAATAATTGATTTCTTTTTACTACATCTTATATTTGCGCCATTATTTCTACACGTTTATATGCAATATAATTGCTATGGATTTTGTAACGAAATTTGATTATTCTTGTCGACTTGGCCGATTAAAGTTCTTATGGAGTAATATTACATTCTGAAAAGTGTCATGAATCTAATTCTGATTTTCTTATAATTTCAACCACAATTTAAAAATTATTTTTGAAAAATGTAATAAAACACTTTAAAGGCAAAAGAATCAATAATTGTTAAGACAATTCTACAATATAAATACAAAATGTCAGGTGAGAGCAACTCCAAGTTAATGAATCCACCAACCAAAATTGCCCTATGAGTTCAATAACTTCTGACGTACAAGGACGTATAAGGACGTACATTATTTGGAAACCAAATTGTTCAAATTGTAACCAAATCAGATTCAAAAACAGTTCTTCATGGATTTTCTTTCCGCCAATTTGATTATTAAATTCATAGTAAAAATGTTCAACATATTCATAGCCAATTCAACAAAAGCAATAACTACAATACTAAATGTGTTAATTTACATTTTTTTCCTTACCCATCTAGTTCTTCAAAATTCAATAATTATGCAATGTGCACGTCATAGCTTTCTTAAATTCAAATCATACAAATGCCCAAACAACTTTCGACACTTCAAATCATACTGTAATTATTGTACGAGTATTGCTGCATAAGAAACATATTTGGCTTTGGCTGTCTACTCTTCTCTCATAAAATTTACCACTACATACAAATCTACTCTCAAATATTATTGTGAGCTGTAAAAAGCAAAAAAAAAAAAAAAAGTGTTTTTATATGTGAATTGTGAAATGGTATTTTGAGGGTTTTTGTGGTTTCTTTGGGGATAAAAAAAAAAGACATGAAAGAAACATAACAACAGTACATATGTATGTAAATAAGCAAAAAAGAAAATGCACTATAAGAAGTAATATATTATGATGCTGCTGATGATAATAATAATAATGGGCATGATGATGCATAAGGATTCCCAATTGTTCAAATTGTTCTTTCAGCAGTCTTTTAAACTATTTTCTCATAAAAACTTGTTAAAATATCATTTTTGTGCATCAAATGAATCAAATGAGTATATTACTTAGATATGTTTACATATGCAGTGTGACATATATATTTTGAGTAGAAGTGAATAGGTCGGAGAACATCATGGAAGGTTGTTACGCCAGGCACTCAGACAACTGATGGCTATTGTATGAAATATTGTAATTACTGAATGGTTCCAAGTCTAAAATTAAACAGAAAAAAGGTCCTCAAAATAATATTGGATCAACACAGAAGCTCTTGATATAAATGTACTATATTCATCGCTCAATTCACTCAAGCAAATTATTCATAAATAACCTTAGGGATCACATGTGCTCCTGTAGTAGTTTTGTGGCCTATTAAAGTAATTGGGGTTTGCCTTCGGCCAATTTAATGGAGTTACATGGCTTTGGGATATTTTTTTTTTTCAATTAAAACACGATTGTTATTTTAGGAATATTTCTGTGTATTGCTGACAATGTTGATGCTCAAAACTAATATCAGAGTTATTATTCGTCTACATTATTCGATATGATTGTGGAATTGTATCCTTTAAAAAAGAAAACACAAAAAACGATATTAAAGCCATAACTAGATTTTAAAACAAATTACATAGGATGCAAGCAAAGAGGCAGAACTGAGAAGATTAAATTCAATATTTTCTCGTAGTGCTTTAATGACACCTTTAATAAAATAAAAAAAAAAAGGTAAACAAAGTTATTTTCTCATTACGGCTTTTATGCAACATATAGGCTCCTCTGATAATTTCGTGGTTTTGCAGCTAATGCTTATATAACTAAGGGTTACAAGATATTAAGGGTATATATGTATGTATTTATGTCTATGGTAGTATACTAAGAGCATATATGTTATGTATGCAAATTATATTTTTCAGACTTATTCAATGGTCTCAATGAAATATATTTATTTATTTATATATGTATGAAAAGTTGGTAGACTCGGTATTATGCGGTTTTCTAATTCCATCAAAAGGCAACATTTCTTTTTTGGCTGCCACTTGATATTAAATATATTAAATTAACATTTCTTGGAATAGAGGTTAAAGCGTAATTTATGAATAATATACACATATGTATTATATACTATGAATACAAAATAATATTTATTAATCTCACTCTACTTTTATTCTCTATATATTTTATATAAATTGGATTAAAATTTTTAATATCTCATTTTAAAATACAGAGAAAGTAGAAAAAATACTTCAAATTTCATTTCAAACGTATAAATGTTATCATAAAATATACAAAATTTACTCAGAAAAGTGATTTAATTAACTCGACAGAACATTATCAGTGTATTTAGTTATTATAAACACAATGTTGCAAAGAAATATGAAATGTTTACGCAACATATGCTTACAAACAAACATTCACTAATCTGCAGCATTTTATATAATTTTGAAATAATTGCTAAAACATTGAATTGCTAAAGGATAATGTTACAAATATTGCTACAAAATAAATGAAATTTCTGTGAAACATAATTTTATGTTGTATAAAATACACGCTAAGAGACATTTCGAAGAAATTAAATGTTTCATGTAAATAACAGAAAGTAGATCGTATGTTATAAACATTCCTAATATTTACAGGGGCCATTGAGTAATGTTAATTTTTAAGGGGTAATTAAAAGACCTAAATATTTAGGAATGAAATATCTGCAATCAGGATAGCAGTAGTAAATAAAACGTTTTTGTGTAAATTTGGTGCTGTTACTTTGCAAGTGACTGGTGTTGAACTTTTGTGTAGTCTTGGTATACTAGTGAATTTCTTTCCTGGAGGCTTCAATATAAACAAAGCCGAAATTTGGACAGCTTAGATGCCTCAGAGTTTAGTCCTCCTCAGTTTAAGATGTCGCGGCAGTTTTTGGCGGCTTTTGTCTCTTACTGGAGAATATCAGAAATTAAAATTAAATTATTCAACAAGTATATTTTTTTATGGTTAATGATGTATTTGTATTAGGAAGTATTTATTTAGATTTATTTAAAATCTAATCCTTTGTCCTTCTAAAATTGCTTTTTAGAAGGACAAAGGAGACCAATGTAGAAGACATTAATTGTTTAATAAATTCCGACAATATGTATTATCAAGTCTATTTTACATAATTGAAGCAAAGTGTAACCTGTCTGTGATACAAACAATTAATACGAAGACCATATTATTCTAAATGTTTAATAACTCCGAGAACTCTATGAATTATATCTAACATTTTAAACAGTTTATGGAAAATAGCTTCAAAGCAATATGAAACTCGACCTTAAAGGCTTGTGAATATAAAAAATTCAAATAAAACTGTCAACATTTTCAAATTCAAATTTAAATCCTTCAGATAGCATATTCTCAGCCTCAGCAGTAAATTTAAACAATTTCTCCATTTATCTTGTGCTCTTTTGCTCTCCGACTCTCTGTGTCTCTCTTTTGTTCTCTCTACAGATTCAGAAGGATAACAGAGAAATTATATGCGGAATTCATCGGATAAAATAATCGAAATCCTGCTCTCTTTTAAAATGTATACTATTCAGCATTCTGCAAGGATTTCTTTTATTTATATGAATTACTTTGTTAGAGTAAAATTTTTAATTTATATGCATCCATTTAAATGTGATAAAAATGAAACTGGGAAGATGAGAAATATCAGAAGAAAAAAATTTATTCTTTTAGATCCTGCTCAATTGTTGTCTAAATACTTTTTTTATTATTACTGCCATTACTGGATTCAAGATAGACAAAGTCTATAACTACTTCAAAAGCGGTGTTGTCAACATGGACTTGAACTTGCTCCCGTTCAGCATAAGACCCATTAGGCTCTACTTCATACCGATTATTTTACTATCGTCGTCCCATTGTGTCATAAATAAGAAATTTGTATTATTTGCTTCATAATCAGTGAAGACGAACATGATAAGAAAACACCTTGCCTAAAATCTCATTCGGCATTCAAAGGGGGCGGAAGTTCTTTGCACTGCAGAATGAGATTTGAGCAGAGTCCCTCTGCAAAGTCGAACGAATTTTGAAGAACTCTTGAACTGAGACGTTGCTGTGTAACGATAGTACCCAATCGAACTGTCGAAATCAGCATAAAAATCGACAGATATGCGATGTGTGTTAATCTGTTTTTCTCGGATCTTTTATGGGACTTGGCATTATGTGAAAACGGAGTCTATGATGGATTTTTTAGGTCTGAAGGCAGATTGATAATTCAATCAGGTTGTTGCATATTTCACACAGTTCACATGATAAGTTATGCAGCGTAGAAATGTTCCAAGGTATCCCGTATTCGATTTATTTGGGAGAGAATTTTTATGTAGCTGGTTCCAAGCCTAACATACAATATCGATCCGAAGAGTTTCGTCACTTACTTTAACCGTCGTCTACCGCTTATCAAAAGGACTTTGCCATTGCTATTTAAAAGAAAAGCCTTCATTAAATGTAAAAGCGAAATCAATTCGAAAGCAGAACCAATTATATGATGGCCAGTGAGTTGATTAGCGACACACTTGAATATAGCATACTGTGTGGAATCAACTGATTCATAGCTTGCGCTTAAGTAAGTATCAATTGAGTAGGACTAATTAATATTTTCTGCACTTCTATACAAATTCTTTTTTTTTGCTTATATACTATTGGATAATATGCATATTCATATACGATAATCGCATGTAAGTATGAATGTGTATAGATTATTGTACAAATACTACATTTATTTATGCATTTGGAGCAATTTTACTTATCCCCGATTCACGTAGACACAACATAACAACAATAGAATTGCAATCGGAATAGCAAACATTTATGCATTCATACCAGTGAGCCCAAAAATTGTGCCCCATCACGTACATGAGCATTCATTCGGTGTTTTATGACCCTTTGCGGACATTACTCTACTATTGTTTTTGTTTTATACATATATGCCGTTTGTTTGTTTATGATAGGGGATTTGAAGTTTTCTGCATGCTGACCACGAACAAAAAATGGAGGCCAAAAGTAGATCATACCAGATACTCGTACAGGATATTACAAATTATGAAGTATTCGTTTAAATTTCATTGCAGGTGGTGGTAATGTAATGTTTGAAAGTGAATGACTAACAGTGAAGATGGTAGAAAAGTTGATAACGACAATGCTTTCTCAATGTAACGACAAATACAACATTTCCATTGTTCATTGTTTCATACGGTTTACTTGGCTTTTGGAGAGAAACAACAGCAACAACACAAATGATTATGTAACCAACAAGAAAACAAACCCAGAGGAAGTCACAAATTGTTGGGGTTTTCAAAAAAACATAGAATGCAGAAAACTCAGGAGCATTGAAAAGCTCAACCGAAACAAAAATCTGACCAACCGACCAAAATGAATAGGATATACTACTTGTATTCGTTATGGATATGGCTTGTGTTCTTAGCTTTCAATTGTGCTTTTGTCGAATGTGGTTAACCCCATAAAATGTTTGTAGGCAGCAGTAAAATAACAGAGCTTGTATTCGTCTACCTAGCAACAGCTAGCAGTAACGCTGTTCACTTCTATTTTTGATGTATTCGTATTAAAGGGATTTTCAGTTCAAACTGTTCACTTACCAAGTCTGAGAGGTTATCTACATATTTGGACCATGATTTTAGGATTGTTGATATTTATGTGTTCCAAAGTGAGATTTTTGCTTGCATAAATACCCACCAAAAGAGCTCAAAGCCATCAAATTGATATTGTCAAACCACTAAATTGTATTAAAAATTAAAATTAAATATTATTAAAATAATTTAAAAATATTTGTTGGCATTTCATGGAAATAATTTAAACACTAAAGAGTGCATAAAATTGAAAATCAAACATTTTGTGAACCACCCAATACGTATGTGCGCCTATATGTATGCAGTCCTTCATGCATATAAATCATATAAATCTATTAACCTCGACATTAGTATGAGCATGCATAATTGTGCATGTATGGGTGTGGTATGTTGATGAGAAGGAAGTATTGTGGTATAATTTGGAAAATAGTTGCATCATTTTTAACCGGTTTTATGTGGTTGCACAAACACTTGACGTTTTACATTATCCTATTACCATTCTGACTACTATGTATGCTCATTCATACCTATTACATATACATATGTACGATGTGAGTATGTATAGGTATGATATTACAATTGTGTTTGGTAATTTCTGCATTTGTTGTTCAACAAATGAATGGGTGGGTGTCTATTCATATTTACATACGATGTAATAAAGGGTTTATAATAGTAATATGTATATGTATGCATTATGTAGTGTAAATAAAGGTAGGATGCTTTTATAAATTCATACATATACATTGTATATTCAACTGAAACAAAAAAAAAAAAACGTTGCTGGTGTGTAATGAAAAATGCTTTAATGTGGTAAATTTATTTGTATATTTTTTTTGTTTGCTTGTTTCTCCGTCTGATTTGGTTTTCATCGTTTTATTAACTGTTTTAGTAGCCTTTGTGATGTGATTTGAAATAATGTACATATATTTTTTAGTATATAAAATATTTTTTTCATAGACAATTAAATATGTAAAGTATTAGTTGCGGGTATACCACAAATATTGTATTTTAAATAGATATTCTAAATAAATAAAGTGTAAATAATTTAGTTATCCTCTTAATTAAGCATGCAATTTATGAAGTACAATTTAAATACTCCTCGTTTAACTTTTAGACGTCCAACTACACCATCAATTATATTCCGAAAAAATTATATGGCAACTAATGAATGAAGCTTAATTAAGCATAGTTAATTATTAGTTAAACAGCAGTGGATATTGTAAGAATATTTAGTTTTTCCAGAATTCAATTCTTTATCAATTAAGCGTAAGTGTTCTGCTTTTCGAAATCAGCTAATATATCAGGTGTAGTAAAAAGAAATATATTATTTTTCCAATGGATGTCTTTAGTAACCTGTATCACGCGTTGTATAAGTGCGATCGAGTTACGCTACGTAACGTTAGAAAGATAGGATTTCGTACTAAAAAAACTTTTGAGACAGTTTTGTGATTGCTTGTCTCAGTATTGTTTGAGCACGCGTCAACGATGGACACCAGTAAAGAGAAAATATGCCATTTTCTACAGTTTTTCTTCGATAAAGGCGAAAAAGCAAGCCAGATTGCTTAAAATGTGAATAGTGTTTATGGTCCTGATACTGTAACAGCCAATCACGTGCAATTTTGGTTTCGTCGACTCCGTTCCGGTAATTGTGATGTCAAAGATGCACCACGCTCTGACCATCATGTAAGCACTGTTTCTATTGCCCAGGAGCTAAACATTGCACAAAAAAACGTTTGGAACCATTTAAATAAGGCTGGATACAAAAAGAAGCTCGATGTATGAGTGCCACACGAGTTAACTCAAAAGAAAACCTCATGGATCGAATTTCCATCTGCGAATTGCTGCTGAATCGCAACAAAATCCATTTCTGCAACGGATGGTTACTGATGAAGAAAAGTGCGTCACTTACGGCAACGTCAAGCGAAAACGGTCGTGGTTGAATCGCGGTGAACCAGCGCAAACAGTGGCCAAGCCAGGATTGACGCTCAGGAGGGTTTTGCCATGTGTTTGGTGGAATTGGCTTCTAAAAAAGAACTCTGTGACAAAGCTCAGAAAAAGTGATGTCACAAGTGTTCTGCCGTTCAGAACCGGATAAAATAAGTAGGTCCATTCTAATACTGTCCAAAATTTAAGACGCACAACAGTAATGGAAGAGAAGCTCGGCTAATGAGCCCTTTGGGGCTTTAAGTGCCACATATTTATTATTATTTTTTTTTTTGTGGAATTGGCAGGGAATCATCTACTATGAGCTGTTCCCCTACGGCCAAACTCTTAATTCGGACCTGTACTGTTAACATTGGACCGTCTGAAGGAAGCAATCGCCCAGAAGCGGTCAATAGGAGAGGAATTGTGTTCCATCAGGACAACGCCAGGCCACACACACATCGATTGTGGCTCTCCAGAAGCTCCGGCAGCTTGGTTGGGAGGTCCTTATGCATCCATATATGCAACGGTGCATATTTGACCTAAATTGTAAATATTTTAACTAAATAAAACCTTCAATTTAATGGGAAAAAAATGGATTACTTTTTACTAGACCATATATGTCTACATAATAATGAAAACTCAAGTCAACACTTTTGCAAAACAACTATGATGACAACATTTGGAAATGTGGTCATCATAGCTTCATCAATATAGTAATAGAATTTTATTGTATTTAATATGTAGATAAAATGAATAAATTCTTCATAGTAAGACTAGGTCAAAAGTCAACTTTTGTAGTACTTAAAAAAGGATTTTATACAAGTTGTACATATGAATTCAATGATGATTATTACATAAATATATACAAGAGTATACACAGTGCCATTGTACATACATTGAATTTCATATATTCTATGTTACATATAAGCCCTTTTGTCAGTTGCCATTGTGGTAACATGTTTTTTTTTTGGTATCATGTTGTTACTCCTTTCATGGTTTAACTTCTAATACTCGTACGCCTTATAGTATATTCATTAATATAGCAATACAAACTATTATATGTATATGTGTATATAAGCTAGGATAAAATCATAGTTCGAAATCAAAATCATTTCATCCAAAAATTCACTATATCAATGTGAAATCCATATGTATTCTAATCTATTGAGGATTATTGAAAATATCCTTAAGTAAAATGAGAATGAAATAATTGAATGAGTATGATTTTGGCCATATGGTAAATATGGTAAAATATTAAGTGATATATAAAATAATATTTCTCAAGCGATTATATTCATATGTACTCATCAGTAGAAGTTGACATTCAATTAAGAGATATTTTACATTTGGGAATAACTAAAAAAAAGCAAATTTTATACGACATAATTTTAACAAGAACTATTTATAACAAGAATGATAATGAAAATAGAGGTATCGTCTTGTGTTAAAAACCTATTGCTCATAATTATTACCAAGATATCAGTTTAGCTCAATGATATGCACCACCATGATTGATCTTGTGGAACATCTTGTGGTTCTTGCACCACAAACAAAAGTCACCGAACAAAACTATCAATGAAATTGGATTTTTTTTAAGCAAAAATATTACAAACCGAATGTCAAATAATACAAATTAATTTATAGAGATATTCATGTGTTGAAAGTTTTATCATCGATGATAATGATGATAATTATATTTAATTGTGTGTGATATAAGTAAACTCATGCAGATGTAATTAAGTACGTAGTGTAACTACACCTATACGATTATAAGTATGTTGTATGTATTTTTTGGTTTTGTTTCCTTTCATTAACCTACGTCAGTTCCATTTTAATTGGTATGACAATATAAAATTCAATGTAACCACAAATAATAACAGTGTTGCGCAGCATATACATACAATTCCTATTGTGTGTGTGTGTGTGGGCATTACATTTGTCCATTGTAATTTTACAATTTCGAAATGAAGTGCATTCATTCATTCATTCATACTTATACTACGTAGAATCGTTGATGATGCAAAACAAAAAAAAAAAAATAAATAAAAAATAAAAAAGAAACATTTCACACTGAACATTATCATTATTAACAATTGAAAAAGACATTAAAAACGATAAAACAACAATAACGCAGCTGCTAATGTTGCAAAAGCAACATACTGTAAGTAAGTAATTTATGTACGTGTACATTAGCGTTGTTCGAAAAGGCCAATGATGGCTATGATTTTCAAGTAATCGCTTTGCTCTAAGTAAACACTACTTTATTGGAGATTTTCTCATATAAAGGTTCATGTACAGGGTGATTTTTTACCAACTTTCTTTTTGGCAAGACTGTTTTTGGCAGATCAGCTGTTTTCGTGTAATATGTTACTGTCTATAATTTAACCATTATCAAAATTCATGCTCGGTTATTTTGGTCAGTTTGGGCGACCTTCTGAGCTGGGTACTCGGACTCTTGTGACTAAATTTTGCACCAAATTTACATGATTGGAAATTAAACCACTAACACGCATACGTAGAGTGCGGACAGAGGAAAATATCGCAGCTGTATCCGCCAGTGTTGTTGATGACCGTGAATTATCGATTCGGCGCCATTCGCAGCAATTGGGGCTCTGTTACTCCACAACGTGGAAAATTTTGCGGTAGAATTTGGGTGTAAAACCTTTTAAAATACAAGAATGGTGCAAGAATTGAAGCCACACGACTTACCACAATGGCTAACTTTTGGTGAATGGGCGCTGGCAAAGTTGGATGACGATCCTTTTTTTATCGGAAAATTGTGTTCAGCGACGAAGCTCATTTCTGGTTGAATGGAAATTGGCGTATTTGGTGTGAAGAGCAGCCAGAAGCATTGCAAGAACTGCCAATGAATCTCGAGCAATGCACTCTTTAGTGTGGATTATGGGCCGGCGGCATCATTGGACCGTATTTTTTCAAAGACGACGAAGGCAGGAACCGTGCGGTGATTACAAACTTTTTTTTGCCCAAAATGGAAGAGCTTGATTTGGCTGACATGTGGTTTCAACAACACGGAGCCACATGCCACACAGCATGCGAAACAACGGCCCAATTGAGAGGCGAGTTCGGTGAACAGTTTATTTCACGTTTGGGGCCGGTCAATTGAACCTTTTAAATAAAACTTTTGTTACACAGTACTAAAAAATTACTTTCAAGAAAGTTCTCCCAAATTAAATCAAATTTGATATAATTCCTAGTACCCAAAGGTGAAAAATTGGCAGCAACTTGAATTTCTTACATATAATTCGGAACAACTCTAATGTACATATGTACATTACGAATAGTAACAACAATGTTGCCTACTGTGTGGTTTTCTTCTGTCCCACTTCCCCCCCCTCCCCCTCCACAAAGTGATTAAAACCACAAATATTATATTGGCCAGCATTACACTGGTGTCAACGGCAACAATTAAAGGGATGGATTTAATGGTTAAAGTGAAATAAAATTTTACAACGAAAAGAACAACAGTAAAAATAATGAAAGCTCCCAAACAAAAAAAAACAAAAAAAAAAAAATGTGAAAATGTTCGAGTTGCAAAAACGTGGGTAAATATTGTAGGTGAGAAAGAAAAAAATAAAGGGTGATTGCCTAGGAACATTTGTAGTCGATATGATGAAAAAAAAAACCACTTTCGATTAGCTGAATTCCGTTTCAGAAAGGCTTCAAAGTATGAGTTATTGAAAAGAAAAACCAAATTGATGAGGGCAAATTGTATTTCATTGTATGTGCATTTGTAACTCACATTTCTCAAGTGGGCGGTACGTAGAGTGTATTTGGCTTAAATTGTTTCAAAAATGTATCGCCGTTTTTTTTATCTACGCTCTCTCTCTATCTTTTTTTTTTTACCTCGCTTGCTCGAATTACAACTTGTCAATTGCAATTGGGTAATAAAATTGAAAGCGTACTACAAAAATGCCATAAAATATGCACAAAAAAAAAAACGATACAATGTGAAATAAGTGCATACATTTAGGGGTTGGGGGGAGAAAAAGAAGCAATTTTGGTACAGAAAAAAAATTTTATGAAAATAATGTAATTAAAAAATTATGTTAAACAAAGAAGTTGAGAGAGAAATCAAGTAGTAGTAGTAGGTATTTTCTTACCGAAAATAAAATAGAACAAAAAAAAAAAACAATAAATGTCATTTAAACTTTTTTAAGAGGCAAAATAAAATCAACAAAAATTGTCAGGAAAGGGTGGATAATTAAGTTGAGGATAATGCACAAAAACTTTCTGAAAATAATGAAAATAATAAAGTAGAAAAATAATTTTTTGGGACTTTACATTACTCTTATATGTTCATGTTTTTGTTTTTGTTTTTTTTTTTTAACTACTTTAAAAAAACGGTCGTATTTAGTTAGGTTAAATCAATATGCAATAAAAAGCCGCAGCAAGTTTTTTGTCACGTGCTTTAGTTTTTCTTTTTTTGTGTGTTTTATTTTTTTTTTGTAAAAGGTGCTTGTATTAAAAAAGAATGGAATGGAAGTAAAAGCAAAAAAAAAAAAAATATTTGCAAAATCAGCAAAATAGGTTGAACTCGTCAACATTCATCACTTGAGATTAATTAAGAGTGCTCAACTTTTTGTATTTGAACATCATGATCATCATCATCATCATCGTCGTCCTTCTCATCGTCATCACTGAAATTGATATTTAAATTTCATTGTGTTGAATGAATTAGAGCAACAACAACAACAACAACAACAAGTAAGTAAGGTAGTATATTCAACGATTATAGCTGCTACAGATATTCTTATTCTCATTTCTTTGAATTTTTCTTTTCATCAAGTACTTACTTGTATGTACCACAGTACCTCATTTAGCAATAATAATACCCAGGATTATCATGTATTTGCTGAGTAAACATATTTTTTTTTTTTTATTTTGTCCATTTATATTTAATATTAATATTCAGATGAATACGCATTGATAGAAGCAGAGCGCAATAAAATGCAGATTATGCGTGAGAAAAGCGCAACTAGCGAAATAGTGAAAGGGTGTGTTTTTTAGAGTTAATTTTTCAAACAAATTATTCACTTTTCTTTTTTTTTTGTATTATTATAAACATTTGTATAAAAATTATCTATAACTTAATTCGTGCGGTTTGCTAAGAGATGGCGTAACTTAATTATTATTCCATCGTTCCAATATTCCGAACATGAGTTGGAATGTTACTGTCATTGAGCGTCTTTTTTGGTGGAAGTTTATGGTGAACATGCTCTAGTTGAGCGAGCGTGTCAAATGCGGTTTGCACGATTTAAATGTGGAAGACGAAGAACGTCCTGGGCAGCCAAAAAAGTTTGAAGATGAAGAACTGAAAGCTTTACTCGATGACGATTGTTGCCAAACACAAGGAGAGCTTGCAGAATCTTTGGGAGTCACTCAAGCAGCTATTTCAAAACGGATACATTCAAAAGAAAGGAAATTGGGTGCCACATGAACTGAAGCCGAGAGACGTTGAAAGGCGAAATGTGCATGTGCAAAATGCTGCTGGAACGCCACAAAAAGAAGTAATTTTTGCATCGGATTGTTACTGATGACGAAAAATGGATCCATTATGACAACCCCAAGTGCAAAAAATCATATGTGAAACCCGGCGAACCAGCCAAATCAACGGCAAAGTGAATATCCATGGCGCAAAGGTAATGCTCTGTATTTGGTGGGATCAGATGGGTGTGCTGCTATTATGAGCTGCTAAAATCGGGTGGAACCATCAATGGAGAACGCTACCGAACACAATTAATCCATTTGAAGAGAGCAATAGCCGAAAAACGCACGGAATATTCGACCAAACATGAGTCCATAATTTTCCATCATGACAATGCTCGGCCTCATGTTGCAACACCGGTCAAAAACTATTTGGAAAACAGCGGCTGGGAAGTTTTGACTCACCCGCCTTATAGCCCAGACATTGCGCCGTCCGACTACCGTTTATTCCGATCAATGCAGAACGCCCTTACTGGAATAAGGTTCGCATCAGACCAGTGTATTAAAAATTGGCTTGATTAATTCTTGGCCGCCATGCCGGCGCAGTTCTTTTGGGATGGAATACATAAATTGCCAGAAAGATGGGAAAACGTCATCGCTTCAGATGGGCAATACTTTGAATAATACTATTGTACATGATTTTCTTAAATAAACGTACAAATTTTGAAAAAAAAAACCGCACGAATTAAGTTATAGATCCAAGAAGATTTCGATATAAAATAGTAGGCGTGGCGTATCTATTTTTTTCCAGAATTATTTCTCCCCTCGAAACTATCCTACGTGTCAAATATGGTTGTCCTAGACTGTCGTCTAAATTTAAAAGAAATTCAGACACTAAGTAGACGAGCTGCTACAATCAGTCAGCATGGCTCGCCAATTTCTTTCAAAATTATTAGGTAGAAATAAGATTAATCTATGTCCATGTCAGATATCTTTGTTCTAGAATATTCCATCGAGTAAGTTATAGCGTTAAACAATTTTTTTTTAATTCCTAAGTTAGTCATTTTGATTGCGTGCGAGTTGGTGTGGCAGTTGATTGATCATTGATCATTGACCATTGACTATTATCACTCCCATATTCCATACTCTTGGGTCGTAGGTTACTCATGCCAAATTTCGTTGAAATATTTGCTCAAGTTATTGCCTGAATCAGCCAGGTTATAATAATGACAGACGGATGGACATGGTTGGTTGGTTGGATTAGGTGCTGCTCGGTAGACAGAAATCGAGACTCAATTAGCACATAGAAAAAACACCATTTTGGTACACCACACCTGGAACCACTGAAGTGGGGGTCTATTCAAACTATCTTGATTAGTTGATAAACCTGCTAATGTTGTCTATTTTGTTTACAGCAATTTCATTTAGGGTATCCATTACGAATTGTCCTAGAGTTCTGTGTCGTAGAGCGCCCAGACTTGGGCACTCACGCAGATAGTGGAAAACCGTCTCCTTGGATCCCTCTTGTTTGCAGTTTCGGCATCTGTAGTTGTAGGGCCATCCCATTTTCTCTGTATGGTCTCCTATCGGCCAGCGAGCGGTAATAGTGGACGTGATTCTGAATGTATCTGTGCTGTTCTTTCTTACAAATTCGTCAGTTCTTGACTTATCGTATTTAGGCCAAGTTGCCTTTGCTATTTTGCAGGCACCATTTCTTGACTACCTGGTTTCTGCCTGCTTTCGAAACTGTAGCTACAGCTCTCTTTTGATGGCGCTAAGAGTGTTAAGCTAAGTTACCCCCCTTTTTGCCAGTTCGTCAGCTTTCTCGTTTCCTTTTATGTTCCTGTGGCCAGGTACCCAGACGAAAGTGATTCCCATTTTGGTCATAGTTAAATAGACTATTTAGGTGATGCTGCTAAAGTGAACTCATAGCTTTTTATATCTTTGGAGCTTCATTCAATTGGTTGCCAACATATGTAATAAAGCCACCCTTTATGTTTTTTTTAGTTTCTTGGTAATCAAATAAATCTAGAATTTGTGAAATGTCTGATGTTCTTAGCTCATATTGTGCTTTTTCTATTTTACTTTGTAATTCTGTCTTGATGCAACCTCATAGTAAGCTATAATCTTGTCCATAAGCCTTCTTATTGTTATCTATACTTCTTTATATAATCGTTCACTGATGTGACAACCATGGGCAATGCTCCCAAGAACGATAACCATCAGTAAATACAATAGTCTGCTAAAAATATATATATTTGTATTTGTGGCTTTAAAGCGTCTTAAAAATATGCATTTAGATTGATTTGCTCGAATGTTCGAATTTATTTTCTGTTAAACTCATAGTTTTTAATTAGTTGTTTGCAGTGGTTCGATTACATTAATTAATCAACTTGGGGAAAAAATATATGTTTTTCATATATTTCATGTTTATTTATATTGTTCATATTTCTTATGTGAAAGTTAATAGCTGGGTATTGCTTAGATGCTTTGGATGCTCATATCGTATTTCAATGATGTATTGAATAGGCTTACTAACCTTTAATTTATAGTAGGACAAAGTATTCATTTAAATAGAAAATTGCCAGTAAACCCTTTTCCTTCTGTCATTCATAGATATTTGTTTCTGCTATTCTCTCATCTCTCATTTTTCTTAATTTCGAACATTAATTCACATACCATCTTAGTTGTTATGAAAATGGTTAAGCATCAAATATCCCTTAATCTATTGTTGTTAGCAAATAATGCGTAGGCTTTGTCATTTTATTGATGAATGCCATTTACTCATAAATTAAAAACCAGAACCAGAGAATTTTCAAGAATGTTGACCAATTTTTAATCATATCTATTTTAATCTGTGTAGTAAATAAAAAAGAACCAGCACATTTTAGTTTCCGAGAAAAATGTAATTAACATTTTTGTTTCACATCAAATCACCAAAATATTAATTTGCACATTCATGGAATTTGTAATTATGTGCGTAGTGTGTTATTAGTTTAGAGGATATTCAATATGTTCATATTTTCCTTACATATGTCACATATGAGACGCATTAGAAATTTATTTTGATTTTCGATGTAAATTTGCATGTAAATTATATACTTGTATGTGTTAGTGTAGTATAGGATACCCTATAAACGATATAGTGAGAATGAGCAAAATATGCCATAATAATATTGACTGAATTTTATTTAGGGATTATCGTGTTTAAGCATTATGACTTGGAAAACTGAAAGGGGGCTGGAAACAGAATTGAGCTTCCTGTCTGGTCGCCAAGATTATTAAATATTTTTTATGATCATTATTTCAATAAGTACAATATTCATAGTTATGCCCCAAAAAGTAAGCAATTTTATTATCTTCAAAATGTCGCTACTTTTTTCAAAATTTTTGTATGATAAAATATTGATAAACTTAGTGTTTATAGGGCAATCAGTAGGGTAATATATTTCTTGCTTGCTATAAATATATTTGATTTAACTACAATAACAATAGGTTTAATTACAACACACACAATTATAATACATATATTCAATGATGTGATGTTTGAAAATATGCAATCATATTGAAAATATTATTGTTCATATTACTTTGTTAATTTTTTAATTCAATATTGTAAATATTGTATGACAGAGTGCGGCGTACACATCTGGATCAACTATATTTGGCAAGTGGAGTTATATTATACTGTGCGGTGAAGTGCTGTGGAGTGCGGCGGAGTGCGGTGGAGTGCGGAAAAGTTCGGCGAAGTGCTATGGAGTGCTGTGGAGTGTGGCGGAAAAATGCGCCGACTTGCGGTGAACTTCGGTGTCGACCTACGTCGACCTGCGTCGAACTTAGTCGACCTGCATCGATGACATGCGTCAAATTTGTTTGATCAGTCATACAATTGACCCCTTTAGGTCTGGTGAGTGAGCTCTAAAATTTCCGCAATCGGTATAACATTTTCCATGTTTTATATTTTATTATCAAATTACAATTTTCATTCAACATTTTTCTCTTATACATATGACGATTACCATATGTATTATGAGCTTAGGTGTATATATACCATTGTAATCAAAAATACCATAACACGAGTATGACTTATTGAACGCATCAATCAAAATTCCACATAAAAATCATAATTCATATACGAATGAAGTACGAGTAAAGTCAATGAGTATATAAAAGAAAAAAAATGCCTATACATTTTCATTTCGACGACGAGTCAATAAGCAATGGGCGTTTCGCAGAAAATGTCAAAAATTTCAAAATTGAAAAATTTGGAAAATTTTTAATTAACTAAAGATTTGCCTTAACCTCCAGTTTCCTCCTCTTAGAGGAGTAAATTTCGAAATCGAATTAAATTTTGGATTTTCGGAAGAAACACTTTTATATCAAAAATATTTCCATTTCTTGTCGCGTCTAATTATAAACCTTCTATATAGAAGTCAAGGGTTCAACCATCTTTAAATAAAGTATTCCTTCAGCCCTTACAAAATAACCATTATTTGTATTTTTCTTCTTGTTGTTTCTAATATTTTACGTTTACGAATGGGGCACCCATGATTCAGGAAATGCCCATATATAAGTACAGTACAAGTTTAGTAGGAAAATAGTGGTGTACTTTCACTAAAATCTAGCATGAAAATTTCGTACGAACAAACTTGTATGTACAATATTTGATTTCAGAGCGGATTCCTCCTCCAAAATGATTTTTCAACCTTTTACTCTTACATACTCCAATTCCATCACTACATTATCAGTCACATTAGCAAGCCATAACAACAAATTAATAATGGAATATGTGTTTTTGCATACAAATACATTGTTAGCATAATGGTGTGAGTGGGTGTGGTGTGAGCATATTTTCATTCATATATGAGAGCAAATTGTAAGCAAATAATGATAGGCGAATGTACAGAGATGTATGTATGTGCCCAGTCGCATCAACAAATTATCATACAAATGAAAAATTTGCTTGTATCCCACCAAACGCGAGCTGATGAATGCATCCTTGTAAATATTTGTAGTCATCACTTATGTGCATATGTATGTGCAGATTACTGCCATACATACTCGTATATGTAGGTGTATGTTAGATTGTGTAAATTTCACAAACAAATCAGAGAGATGGTCATGTAAAGTTTGACCACCAACATATGTACGCTAGTTATAACGGATAATCATGTTTCATACATGATCGATTCTAATTCATTTTGAAATTACGCGCTACATACACATTAACGAAAAATGATGGAATAATATATTGCCCATCAAAAGAAGAGGCTGATGAACTCGTTACATACATCAAGTATATTATGACCTATTATGAGGTTTTCTATGTACCACTTCTCTGGGGATTTTATGCTGAATTGCAATGAGAAACTGATATATAACTTGATATCGACTTAACAAAAATCAAATGGTTCTAATATTGGCCTATAAAGTTAACGAATCCACAAAGAATTATATAAGTAAAAGTAGAAGATGTTGGGAAAAATCTGTTTCGCCGGCTAATATCGACTGTTGGCTGGAAAAATTTCTATATATCGAGAAATTTGCAAAAATAATTATAAAAAAATAAGGAGCAATGATCTGTAATTCTATTTGTTCGTATTTACGATGAGCGGTTGATTCTAAGGTAAGATTCAAGGACATAGTAAAAACGTTTCATCATGCAAAAAAAAAAAAAAAAATAATAAATAAAAATAAAAATCATATATAAAAAAGTTTTCTTCAGCATACTAAACATATACCCTTGAGGAGGCATGTAAATAAGATATTATCGCCTATTCATAGTGTGAAAGAATAACTAAATAAATAAAAAAAAAGTCCATTTTGATATTGAAACTAAAAAAAAAAAACAAAAAAGTTTTTTGCGACTTTTATTTTTAGGGGCGCATAGTTGTTACGTATGCTCTTCTTCTTCTTCTTCTTGTTTATGTGAAAAATATGTCTCCTACGTGTCATCGCGTCGTAATGTGACTAAGATACTTTTATTATCATTGCCATTCCGGGGTTTTTTTTTGTTATTCAGATAACTTATATTATTTTGACAAGGTTAAACTTTAGTGTTCAAGTTTTTTTTTTTTAAATACTGTTTTCGATTTTTTTTTGTATTTATAAATAGAATATATTAATAAATATATTTTTTTAAAAATACAATTTTTATATTATTCTAATAAAGAGCTGAAGAAAAAGAAAAAAAAAATAATTCCATTATTAAAAGCATTCAGCATTCATAATTAAAATCACTTTTTTCCTCATTTTTTTTAAATTTTTTTTTTTTTACAATGACAATAGCAATTGTAAATACAAAGGCAAATGTGAAAAATGTGTAATAAAAATGTGTAGCCACAATTGCTATTGATTTTCAATATTTATTTTATTTGGTGGCTTTCTATATTTGATGACAATTGCAATTGTCATACACAAAAGAAATAAAGTGGCGATAGTTGGAGAGATAGAGAAAGACAGAGAGATCGGCAAAAATCAAACTTTATCACTGGCATTTTTATTAACACAAAAAAAAAAAAAAGCACAACACAAATTAAAAAAAAATTGAATAGTGCAATATAAACCACATAAAAATGTTTGTGGTTTTTAATGGCTTTTTGCAATGGCTTTATACAATTGTGTTGAAAAATAACAAGTTAGTGTTGCAATTGATGCAACATTAGTTTATACATTCATGCAAAATGTAGTCTATTAAGTCTCTGAAATTAACAACAAATTTTAGGTAGGCTGAGATGAATGAAAAAATATGTCACATTGAAGAGCAAGCTTATTCAGAATTCTTTCTAATAGATATGGGGTTTATAATTTTGTACGTAAAGTGTGAAAAACACTGCAAAAGCATATATTTTTGTATGAGCTATAGGCGTGGTTTTTTTTATTGAAGCAAAATGTGAAAAAGTCATTTGAAAACCAATTTTTGTAGGGGAGGTACATCTAGTTTTCTTCCGATTTCCGAAATTTTTTTAATTTACTTATTCTATTATCATAATATTTTTATGTAGCAAGTTTGAGTTCAATAACATTATATTTTTATGTGGAAAGTGTGAAAAAGACATTCTAAAACCAATTTTTGTATGGAAGGTAGGACTGGTTTTCATCCGATTTCTAAATATTTTTTTATATATCCATTCTGTTATCACAATATTTTTATCTAGCAAGTTTTAGTTCGATAACATTATATTTTCGTGAGGAAAGTGTGAAAAACGCATTCTAAAACCAACTTTTATATGGGAGGTACATCTAATTTTCATTCGATTTTTGAAATTTTTTTTATTTATTCATTATGTTATCATAATTTTTTTATGTAGCAATTTTGTGTTCGAAAAATTATATTTTGGTGTGGAAAGTGTGAAAAAGACATTCAAAAACCAACTTTTGTATGGGAGGTAAGTCTGGTTTTCATCCGATTTCTGAAATTTCTTTTATATATCTATTCTATTATTATAATATTTTTATGTAGCAAGTTTTAGTTCGATAGCATTATATTTTCCTACAGAAAGTGTGAAAAAGACATTCTAAAAGCAACTTTTGTATGGGAGGTAGGTTTGGTTTTCATCAGATTTTGCCATATATTGTATTATTTTTAACAATTTTTAATATCAAGAATATGAAAATCGAAAGCTATGAATATAGCCTTAGTAGAGTGGAAAAAATATTTATTCAAAGCTAATCAACAATTCCATATAGGTATGCAGATAACATATTAGTAAATTTTTATTGTAAATAGTTTTTGCGATTTTTGTGGTATCGCAATTAAAGCACATGCACAAAATATATTAGCGTCCTATTTGTTGTACATTGCTTTACGTCGAAAATGTGGTTTTCTTAATATTTCACCACTTTGCATCAGCACAAGGATATACCTATTCATCGCATGCATGTATATATTCAATCACAGTCAACATACCAAGACATCAATCTAAACATATGCCCTGCACTTGTCCTTTCTACCTGTTTGCCTTAGATATTTGTTGATTCCCACACTGAACTGAATTTAGTGGTAATTGCACGCATGCATGCATCGACCAGTTTATCTTTACATAATAATCAAGCTTCAAACTGCCAACTGCCAACTATGTATTGCCATCATTATTGACGCAGTTCAAGTATCCTGCTTGCATACATTTGCCACAATATGCATAATGTACTAGTGTGTGTATATATTGTATATGAATACACGCATAACCGATACAATACCGTAGAGCATAGCTGAAAGGTTTGATTCCATCAGTAGCTAACATTTTGACAGGAAGCATGAGCTTGAGCTCAAAATCAACAATTGCCAACAGTACAAACCTTAAGGGGCTTAAATTTTAGACCACTATGTGGTGGTGTTCTTTGAGTATATGTGAATGAAAGTGTCTGCAGCACACTTGAGGCTATATTAAATTTGGAGTACTATGTACTATACGTACATATAAACATACTATTAGCTCTATTTGAAATATGTTTAGGCATATAATTTTAACATTGGAATTGCCTTTTTTTTGTAGCAGAAATTATTCTATTCAGTACTGAAGAGAAAGGTATGGGAAACGAATGTGGTCAATCACTGCCTTTTCACTTGTCCTAGAGAGTACGCGAAATCTTTCAGAGGACTTCAAACCTTTTTGTATTAAAATTCAGCAGCTATGAATTCCCATTCTGGCTACCTGCTCTCCGATGTGTCAGAAGCCAGTGATGACTGCCGTCAGTCTGGTGCCATCCCTACGATTCCTGTTTATCAGCGATGTTGTTTGTTTAAGATTGTATCCAGGCCATAGTGATCTGCTGGTCTTACAAGTTGTATGCCCTTTCCCTCCACAATCCGCTATTTGGACGTATTTAATGTGTATAACTCTTTTAACCGCAATCAGTGGTGTGAGTGTCTGTTCTGCAAGAGTTTCTCACATGGTAGATTTCGTTCTATCCAGTTCATCAGCTTTTTCATTTCCCTCTATATTCCGATGTCCCAAGACCCAGATCGGGGAAACATTGTGCCGTTCGCTCAAGGTGGTGAGACTCCTTCTGTTTTTGTTCCATCAGGTTAGAAGTTATGATGGCTGAATTCAAAGCCTGAATTGCTTGGCTTGGCTACCTGAAAGAATAGCGATGTTGTTCTTGAATGCCCAGTCTGCTATTGGTGTCCTACTTGCCTCCATGCAATGGCAAACACTTCCGTCTGGAAGACGCTCGATAAAATGGGGAGGCGCACAGATTTGTTGACATTTAGTCTTTCAGGGTGTACGCCTGCTCCGACACCATAACCCATTTTGGAGCCATCCATAAAGATTGTGGTGTCAAAGCTGTTTAATATGGATCCCGTTGTCCAATCCTTCCACAAGGGTAGAAGTACAGTGAAATTCTTATTGATTATCACCTTCGGGATGATATAATCAGTCTTGTCTTGAAAGGTTTTGCGTTTGTTTTGTTAATAGACATCCATGACGGGAGGTTCTTTCCAGTGACCCGCCTCCCTTAACCATAAGGCGGTTATGATTGCCGTTTTTTTTTTTTTAATGTAGATCAATTGGAAGCATGTGCGTCAGAGCATTAAGGATAGCAATCGAAGGATAGCAATTGAAATTGATTTTAGGCCTATGTCTTCTTGAGGATGATCCATACCAAAAGAAATGTATTTCCCATCTTTATGATGCAACATCTGAGAATATTTTGTTTTAAAAATCTCTTCATAGTTGAAAACATGCCAAAAGATGAGTCTGTATAGTCGCATTGTTACGTATAATAATCGTAGGCATGATGTGTGGGAATGTGTGGGAAGATCATACGTTGGTATGATCTTCCCACACATTATACGTACATATACCACTCATGTGTACGTAGGAGTTTCAATATACAGTTGAAGCAAAATCAGTTACTATGTATATAAATGAAGGTACAAAGGTAGAAAATAAATTAAGTTAGAGACTAGAAAAGCACACAGCACAAGGTACAGAGCATCATTAAAGTGAGACAATTTAATAATGAATATTTTATAAACTTATTCCCGTTTATGTTAGTTATCCTTCTTGTTATAAAGATATGTAGGTAGGTAGATATATTATTAGTTCGTTTTTCAAAGCAAAATTTTATCATCGTTATTGTTGCTCTTACGCCAGCTCTTTCTTATACATATATAGTAATCGCGTTAAAATTAAACAAGTCGACACTTATGTTGAGAACATTGTATCGTATGTACTCATGTATTCAATATGTATGTACTTGTACATATTGTAGGTATATACATACTCGTATGTACATATTTAGTTAGTTAGTTGATTACCATACGAAGAAGATAACTAAGAAAAGTGGGTTAATTGGTAGTATAGTTGATGGAATTTTCAAATAATATCTGACATTAAGAAGGATAAAGTTTATTTTGTATAAATATGTATTGTCATAATTTCCTTGAGATGTATGTGAACTAAATGAGCAATACAAAGATATATACAGGTATGTGAATATGTGGATCCCTGGAACTTAGGCGGAGCAATTTAAGATTTATTAGATATATTGGCTATTCTAATATGTAGTTTATCTACATATTACTTGACTATTCGTCTAATTTATAATTTGCTCTAACACATCTTGTCCTTCTACGTTTTAGTCTTCAAGTTTGTTCAAATAATACAGGCTGATTTTTTAAAAGCATTCGCATTTGATTAAAAAAAAAAAAAATACATTAAATTTAGAGAAATGTATAAAATCTTTATTTGAGTCGATAGAACGATCTATATAATTCAATGTTTAAAGATGATTTCATGTATATGTTGATCGCGGCTGCGCCTCAAATGGTTCATACGTTGGGTCCAATTTTGGCATACTCTCTCCAACGAGTATCTCATGAATAAATTCATTAATATTGGCTTCCAGTGAATCAACCGTAGCGAGTTTGTCGCTATACATATGAGCTTTAACATAGCCCCACAAATAATAGTCTAAAGGCGTTAAATCGAACGCCTCTCACCGAACTCGCCTTTCAATTGGGCCATTGTTTCGCGTGCTGTGTGGCTGTGGTACCGTGTTGTTGAAACCACATGTTGGCTAAGTTCAGCTCTTCCATTTTGGGCAGTGTAGCGCTCGCCATACGTCTTTAAAAAAGTACGGTCCAATGATGCCACCGACCCATAATCCACACCAAACAGTGCATTTTTCAGGATGCATTGACAGTTCTTGCAATGCTTGTGGCTGCTCTTCACACCAAATACGGCAATTTTGATTGTTCACGTATCCATTCAACCAGAAATGAGCTTCGTCGCTGAACATAATTTTCCGATAAAAAGTGGATCTTCATCCAACTTTGCCAGCGCCCATTTACCAAAAGTCAGCTGTTGTGGTAGGTCATGTGGCTTCAATTCTTGCACCAGCTGTATTTTAAAAGGTTTTACACCCAAATTCTTCCGCAAAATTTTCCACGTAGTGGAGTAACAGAGAACCAATTGCTGTGAACGGCACCGAATCGATTATTCACGGTCATCAACAACACTGGCTGATACAGTTGCGATATTTTCCTCTGTCTGCATTCTACGTATTCGTGTTGGTGGTTTAATGTCCCATAATGTAAATTTGGTGCGAAATTTAGTCACAAGAGTCCGAATAGCCACCTCAGAAGGTCACCCAAACTGACCTTAAAACCGAGCATGAATTTTTGATAATAAAATTCAATAATCTGCAGGCGTTGTAAGCCGATTCATACTTAAATTATGGACCAAACTGAAAATGTTTGACAGTAACATGTTACGCGAAAACAGCTGGGCTGTTGCAAAAAGAAAGTTGCTAAAAAATCACCCTGTATAAAATCTATCAGAATTAATAGAAAAAAAATTGATTTAAGCATTTTAATTTTAAAATATTATAACAAAAAAAAAAATTTGATAATTTTCTACGGCACTGAGGAGCAAAGCCATGGCATCTGGTAGGTTGTACTCGTCATGCTTGCCTTTTTTGTTGGAAGACTTTTTGCAGTTAGTGTTTATCGGTACTCACATCACGATAAGAATTAGAGATTTCTAGTAATAAAGAGATTGAGTTAAAGAAGAAGTTACGTGATTCTTTGAGTTATAAGGTAAAATAAAGTTACCTTTTTGATTAGACATGCACGTGCAACAATAATACACATATGAAAATGCTAATTAAATTTCAATAAATTTCTTTGAAGAATATAAATCAATTTATATATTGTAAAAAAGGAATATTTGTGTGGGTGCCGTAGCTCAGTGGTTAGTGTGTTCGCCTTCTGATCTGTAGGTCGTGGTTCAATCCCCGGCTGATGCATAACAAATTTAATATCGATAAGATTTTTCTTTCGAATGATACCCACCTGTCGGCAAGCAATTGGCAATTCTTCCGACAGTAACAACTTGCCATGAAAAAGCTTCTAAAAGAACTCTGTGACAAAGCTCAGAAAAAGTGATGTCACAAGTGTTCTGCCGTTCGGAACCGGTTAAAATAAGTAGGTCCCTTCTAATACTGTCCAAATTTAAGACGCACAACAGTAATGGAAGAGAAGCTCGGCCAATGAGCCCTTTGGGGCTTTAAGTGCCACATATTTATTTATTTATTTTAAGGAATATTTGAAATTGTCTTTCAATAAATTTTCTAATTTGTAACAATATGGAATTCATATAATCATACATGTATGTACAAAACAAAAAAATTTGTGGCAAAATCCGTGAAAAGTACATTCTTGTAACATAGGTGTGAATTGTAATCATGTTAAAAAAAAAAAAAAATAAAAATGGTAATTGAAATTTTTATGAGCATAATTTTTTCTGTTTGTCTCTCTCTCTCTCTCTCTCTCTCTCTCTCTCTCTCTCTCAATTAATATTACTGACATCGTCATCGTCTTTTATGCACTACGAATAGTTATTACTACAGTGAGGTGATGTTTTAATTGAAATTTACCCTTGGATGCATTTCACGTTGAAAAGTATAAGCACAAGTGAAATGGAAAAAAATTATATAAAATTAAAATATAGCTACGGATGTTATATTACAAGAATATACGTATTATTCATATGTGTGAGTGGTTGCATTCGTGAGGATAAATTTTATGTGTGTTTATGGGTATGATAACGATAAAATTAAATTTATTTCTATTCATGTGAAAAAATCACGTTTTAAATTACGAAAGAAACAAAAAAAAAAGTCGAATGTTGATAGTGGTCAAATTGACAATGGTAGGTGTTTGTTTTTTTGTTTTTTGCTCTAATGGAAATGTGTCTTTGAAAAAATATAGACGAGAATATGATATTTATGGGGCAATATTAGTAAGTAAAAAAGCAAGAAACAAATTTTTTTTTTAATTAGCAAAAATCTGTATATTTGTAGTTGGAGTTTATGAAAATCGACAAATATTCTCATAACTGAGGAGGAATTGCCACTAGAGCAGTAAAATGTATGGCTGAACCCAAATAATTTTTCCTATTCAATATTTTTTTCAAACAAACTTACTCCCTATCAGTCCCAGTCGTTCCCCGTACCATATCAAATGAATGTAAAAATACAAGAAGATGGATAATAGCTGCCCCAAAATCACTCCTAGATTGATCAAATATATAATGCGGGCTGAAAATTGCATTCATGAAAGTTTTTTTTTTTTTTTTTTCAATTTCTATATGAGAAAATATAAATTTTCGACCATAATTTTTCTTTACAAATTTCATTTAATATTATTTAATTTTTTTTTTGTATTTGATAGGACAATGTACTTTAAATGATACTTGAGCATTATATGAATTTAAATCTAACGGTACTCTAAATACAAATGTTGTTGTTGTTGTATATAGGAAGAAAGAAATCATAATCAGCAATAATTCAAATAAAAAATAAAAAAAATACGCGTATATTTCAACGGAAAGATCAGATTACGTTCTAGGTATTAAGCATATCAGAATTATTTTTGCACTTGATTTTCTTGGCACGTGTTCGCTTTTATTCTGTATTTGGTCATATTATATTTTAAAAATTCTCAATCATCAACTTCCATTTTTTCAATATGATGCTCGTAAATATATTGTTTAAAGAATTTAAGTAAGCAAACACATTTCTTTCTTTCATATTCTTAGTTGGTTTAATTTATTTCGTTTCAATTATCTTCATTTAATTTTAAGTGAAATTTAAGCTGGAATCGATATTGAGAAATGTGTTGAAAATATTTATAATAACATATTTTTAAGATGATATTAAAAAAAAAGATAATCAGTGATTAATTAATTTATTTATATATCATTTATACCAACAAGTTCTGAATTTATTTTCTTATTTATTTCTTATGTTGTTTCTCACTTTATGTATCATAATTGCGCTTTTTCTTTTCTCACATTTACACTTATTCAAGCAATATTTATTAATAGAACATATTTCATTTTTAGGGTTGCCACATAACATACATCCCATACACATATAAGTATAAAATTTTTGTATTGTGACCCTCATCTGCTAATGACGGCACACAAAACTCATAAATACATATTTATGTGTATACACAATTTATTTGCAATTAAAGAAAATTTTCTTTGCCTTTTCACTTTCCTTTTCTTTCCACCACCTTTGCCTTTCTCTTTCGCTTTTATTTTGCGTTATCACTATGCCTAATTGTACTTGTCTTGTATCGTATTTATATTAAAAATTCAATGCACGTTTTCGATTCATGAGCGATTATGTATTGTACAATATGTATTTTATATACAATTTGGCTCTTGGGCATATTGTGAATTTTCAATTTAATGCCTAATTCATAATTTATTGCAATAAAACTTGTGTGGTTAATTGAAATTGATTTAACAGTTATGTAAATTTTGTTATTATAATTACTAAATCATATTTATTAATTTGTGAATGCCTAAAATTATGCAATAAATTTGAGAATTATGTAGAAGGGAAAATTTAATATAAGACATTAATATAGTTTTTTGATGAAATCGAAGGAATATTATATAAATAAATTAGAAAAAAAAATTATAAGCTAAATAAATTTTGTTTTAATTATTGTATTTAATACTTTTTAATTTACGAGTGCTTAAAATGTGGCAGTAAATTAGGGTATTGGGAAAAATTTAACATTAAAAATAACAAATGAATACAAATAACAAAATGTAGTCTAGACTTAGGCGGTTATTGTCATTATTGATATGTGAATTTATTTGAATTTGTATCACTTTTTTGTCATTATATTCACACTTCATGCAAAAAACTGCGTATGTATGATCATATAGAGCTATTTGTTCAATGAGCCTGCTTATATTGTACTTATAAGTGCATATGTGTGCATAAATAAGTACATATATATTTGCACTGTATTGGTATATTCATATGAATAATATGCTGAGCACTAGGATAAGTATTGTAATCATGTTATTGTACTGTTGGCAAACAGTACGCTTGTAAGTGATATTGTTGATTTTTGTTCTATTTATCATGCACTTAATGTATCTTGTTCTATTCTAGGTAATTATCTCACTCACTATGTTTGTAATTTAATAGTTAATACAACACACTTCAGGGATACTAATATATGTGGGCTAAATAAATAAATTTGTATCAACAAATGAAAAGGTGTTCTAATGAGGATAACGAATAAATGTAAATATGTAGATGCATAGTATTAAACTCTTGGAATTTATTTATGACTTTATCGACTTTATTTATATAGTTATTCATATATTATTTCCTTCAAATATGCTTGCCCACTATCTTCACCTTTAAAGCATAGTGGAATGTATGTGTATCATCCAAGAATAGTCCATAGAACAGGAAAAATATAAATCGACTTCTATTAATTTTTCCCTTCAATAAGTTCTCCAAACATACCCACCCTCTATTTCCACTCTTTAAGGAAAGTCCCATACAGAATTCACATAAAAATACCAGAAATTTGAGAATAGTGAGACTATAAGGTAAGGCTAGACTTGAAATTTGTTTACTTTTGCAAAGTGTTACAATACGATATCACAATTGACTTTAAATTATGTACCGTCAAATCAAATTGATTGATTTTCGAGAATAATTTACTATAAATACGAATATATTAAATCATTTATATTCTCTGATTGTATGCTTAATTGAATTTTTAATCATTATTCTCATTTATACTTCAACTGAAACTGAAGTCACAAAGATTCGTTGTAAAACATAATAATTCTCTAGAAATTCTATATATATATTTTTTTTTACTTATAGTAAATCTATATGTATACATCGTTATATATGCGATCATAAAATTTCACTACACATGACACATATATTTTATAACCACAATCTCGCGTAAAGAACTGCTATTACCACTACTAGTACGTATTACTAATATGCGAGTAGTATATACGTGAACAATATATTTACTTGCAGCTATCATGCTGTGTTCTATACTATGTACATATAAACGAGTATATGTATGTACCGACATATTACACGCCAAACCAAGCTCAACCATATTGTTAAATTCTTCTATTTCCCTTGCTTGCAGACAGGTGCACCACATAAATCGTTTTATGATTTGTTATGCAGGTCAGACCGTCACCATATTTGTTTCACTACATATTTTATTGTTTACCGCTGTTTCTAATCTAATAGCAAGAAAATTTTGTTGTGTAATTCTGCTGTACTGCTCGTATTCGTATTCTGATGGTGGTAATCTCTATAGTTTGGTATTTGCTTAGAGAGTATAAAGGATATGTAGGATGATAACAAGCATAGTGTTCTATCGAAATTCTTAACAGTAACATCATTATTAGCATAGTGTTCTATCGAAATTCTTAACAGTAACATCATTATTAGCATTGGTGACATTTTCAAAGATTAGTCCATTTTATAGCGATGCACTTATTTTAATACGCATACGTATGGTAGTCGTATTAAATAGAGAGGGTATCTACTAAATTTTTTCAAATAATTTTATTGCATAATGTAGAACGTTGGGACTTTAAGTTGATTAGTAAATGAAAATTTTTTATATTAACTGAAACTTAGAAACTAGTAAACGTTAACTTTAATCAGTGACGTATAACTACTACTAATATATTTATTGATTATAATTAATTCAATACAATTGTGACTTCTGTACTGCTGGTAGTTCTTCTCATAAATTTCTCCATACAATCGTGTTCGTAGTAAGATACCATATTAATTATTTTATACAAATACGATATATATAATAAATATTGATTGCACATATTGGTACACGTGCTGTATGTATATGCTGTGGTTTAGTGCATATACACATATTTCACACTATATTTTGACGACATTCTACCACATTTACCAGCTTCTGACAGCATCACCAATACTATATAGCCACAATATGGTTAAATTATTTCAGCTCATACCATGACTTTCAGTATATGAAATTAACTATTTACATACAATATAAAATAAATATATATACACACATATACACATATGTAGTTATATATTCTGGTTGCTTGTGGAATTTTATTCATACACGCACAAACACTTACATTTTCATTTATATGAAAATATTGTATTATGTATATAGCATACGAGGGTGGTCTCAGAATTACCCGACCTAACAAAGAAAACAAGAAAAATTTGGAAAAATATTGCGTTGTTTCTCAACATAATCTCTTTTTAGCTCTATACACTTTTCCCAGCGATATTCTATAGCTTCGATACCCTGTTTATAGTATGAACTGTCTAGCTTATTGAAATAGCATTCTACCGCGGAATCCACCTCTTCATTGTTTGCAAATCTTCTATCACCAAGCCATTTTTTTCACATTTGGAATTAGAAAATAATCTGAAGGAGCTAAATATCATTCGCAAATATCGCCAAACACTCTATAGAAACATCTTCACGACGTTGTTTTTGTTCTATGGTGAGCAAACGCGGCCATCCCATCTTGCACACAGCTTTTTCATCTGCAAATTTTCGATCAATATACGATGTATTGCACTTTTTGAAATGCCTGTAATTCCACCTAGCTCTCGCACCTGCTCAACCGGCAATCATCCAATAACATTTTGTGGATTTTCTAAACCGTTTCTGGCGTGGCCACCTCAATTGGTTGACCACTACGGTGCTCGTCTTGGCAGCTCGTACGACCTCGTTTAAACTCTGCCACCCAATATTTTTTGGTCGTCGAAGGAGTAGACTCCCCCATAGTAGACTCTAGTTCGGCTTTAATAATCGTTGGACTGAGACCTTTTAAATGAAAGTATTGAATTATATAACGGTGACCAATTTTTTCCATGTTTACAAATATTCACTGAGGTCGTTAACTTTCGATGGCTCCAAAAAAAAAAGACTAAACAACATGGTGTCTTGATATTTAAAGCATGTATTTCATAAGGTTGCCACTTTTCACCAAAGTAATTTTTTTCAAACTACTGCCACCATCTATATGCGAGGTCGGGTAGTTCTGGGACCGCCCCCATAGCATAAAAATATCAATGTGTACTTTTCTTTTTGTTTTAATAAAATTTCTGTGGCTTCTTGCATGTTTTTAAATTTTATAAATTTTATATTTTCTTCATTTATATAATCCAATTTAATACAGTATCAATATAAATGTATATTATATTTATAAAAAAAATAAATATTATATTTATATCAATCATTAAAGTAGATCTGAATTATGATGAATTTACATATATTTAAAATTATTCTTTCGAAGGCAATATAAATGTATATGTTAAATAGAGTTGCCGTAGAGTTGCATATGGCACTCACTTTTACTAAAATCTATTTACAACGACAACTATGAGCAAATCGATATTTTCTGCAGCCGACATAAACTCTTACATATAATTTGATATTTTACAATGGTCGATCAACAATCACAAAAAAATTGTTTTTTTTAACATATATCATACATTATAATCTCTTTAGAAACTTTTATTCGATTAATTAGCTGCACATTAATTAACAATCAACAAAAACAAAGTTACAAATATAATTTTTATTTTACCTAAAGTTTGTACCTAAACTAAATTAAACATCATAAAAGAGTTCGAGTTCATATAATTACAGTATTCAATATGTTTTTTGTATGTAACTATATTTGTATACAATTAATTTATAGTACTCATGAAAGTTTTATGTAGTGCATTTAACCTGATTTGTAGTTGAAAGTTGAAATGAAGTAGAAGCAAAAAAACGAAAACAAAAAATTATAATATGACAAAAAAAGAAATTACTCAAACACGCAATGTATTCATGTACCTAGAAATCTCGTTGTTATATTAGAGCTTACTTAATATTTGTAGGTAATGAAGAGAAAATATACAAAATAATAGAACGCAATGCAATAAATATCAAAAATATGTTGACTTGAACACGATAACTAACTAAATTCGTCTAAATGTGCAACCATGTCGTATGAGTAATATATATTTATACAGCAGCACATATATTATACATTTATTGGTGTTGATACCAGTTGAGTTGTTGCCACCATTGCCATTACACCACACACCATCAGGCTAATCTAAATTTGCAGATATAATAATTTTTACATTTCAATTGGTTTTGCAGTAAAACACGTAATACGAGTAGTTACGAGTATGTACCTACTCATATTGTACCAAGTGTTACATACAAGTAACAGTAACATTGCTAAATACCATGTTATATGGGGGGGGGGGGCAGCTATTAATAATTAATCTTCAAAATATCTTCCCAAAAAAAAAAAAATAAAAATAAATAATTCAATTTGTGACACTTCATTGATGTTTGATGAAGTCAAGAAGAAAGTTATTTTATTTCTATCCTAACATATATTATGGTTCCTTTTTCTTAGAAAATACAAAAATATAAGTATGATTTCTGTTTGAGTTATTTATTTTTTCCTCTAGCTATTTGTCAATTTATATTAAGATCTTGTCAATAAAAAAAATAGTTGAATTTGAAACCTTTTTTTCTATCGTTGTGGTAACATTGCTTCATATGCATACTGCATACCTTTAGGTGTCACTTAGAAGAAATATTTGTTTTATTATTATTATTTTTTTTTTTGTTGACCTTATGTTGGGATTATGAAAAATGGTCATACTTTAAGAAATGTTGTTAGTTTTGTTAAAAGGCAAAACAGAAGGGATACTATGTTATTTCCTTTTGCGTTTGCATTTTAAAAATATTTAAAACAAAAAAACTTAATATCTAAACTGAATAAATTAAATAAAATTAGATATAAAACATAGACTAAAAGCTTTTTTGTATTAATCAAACGTTCGAGAACGAAGTTGAAGTGAAATTCTTCATTTAAGTCAAGAACATCAGCAGCTTGAACTAAAATTCAGAATACTTCAATAAGTCTCTTCTAAATATGAATATGCAAAGAAATGTTTAGGTTTCAGTGCCTCACTTCTAGACATGGCGTATTAATATGAGTGCAAGCCATTGGGATGGTCCTGGGTTGAGCATGGATTTAATGAAAGATCTCAAGGCACAGATTGACGCGGATATATTAAATGCGCAGAAATTCGATAAACGTTCCATAATGGGTATATTTTTCTTGGGAGTAAATATAAGCGCCAACAAATTCTATGTTTTCTATGAAATATCTTAAATACAAATGCCAAGACAACGAATTATAATTCTGTCCGATATTTGCATTATTGAAAAAGGAAATGGTAAATAAGGCTCAGTTTTCGTTTGTGCATTCAGAAATTTTATTATAACTAAAACGTGGAATATCTATAACCGAATCCCTGTAAAACTGCCTTTTCAACCAACTGCTGCTTTTGAACCAAGGTGTGATTTTTATCCGATTACGTCCAATTTTCTAATAAATCCATACGGTGGTAGAAATAACTTTAGGCGCTAAGTTTTAGTGTTAATGCTTCATATTTTTGCGCTAGTTATAAATTGTCTGGAGGGTTGATGCTTCATCGCCAAATGCAGCATGAAGACAAACGAAGCATTGTTGTTGAGATAATGCACTTCGAAAATTGTAAAAAATCATAGCTCGAAAATGTTCACAAGTTAAATCCATTTTTTGACCGAGCTGAATTTATCGAGACACTGTAAACAACACAAATAGCGTTTGTACATCAAAATGTTCTGAGTATGTTTATGCTAAAAAATGTCAAACTTTCCAATGGAAATGTCAGATTTGATGAAAACGTACTAAATCATTCTTTAAAAAAAATACATAATGGGATGACCCATACAATTTGACTATAATTTGACTTGTCTGCAATAATGAACATGAGCCTGGGTGCAGAAGATATTTTGAATATCGGTAAGACAAACGAAGCTGAGTCTTGTGTTTGATCGAAGTAATATTTAATATAAACGTAAAAAGCAATCGCTAAAATATATTCGTACAAGACAAACTCTATTTCATTTCAGATATTAACCGAAAAAAAATCACCCTTTATTTATCCATACACGTGCATACGAACTTATGCAAATTTTGCATAGAGAATTTCTTACGAAATAAATATGTGATATAAAATCATATTGAAATATGTTTGCCTTTTTTTTTTTTTTTTTGCCAATAGTTTTAAGTATTTTATACTCTCTAAGGATACTTGTACTTGTAGCTGTATAACTATATTTACATATAGAAATATATTGAATTACAAGTATGTGTCTACATATGTCAACAAAAAAAAAAAAACGAGGAAGTAAGAAAATGTAAGACAAAAAAAAAAAATCGAAAAAGGATCAAGACATTTTACATTACATATTTTCTCTTCATTCTCAATATGAATATAAATATATTCATAAGGATATTTATGTGGTTATGCCATATATATGCCATATATACGAATATATCTTCAATAATGTATTGACATTTTTCAGTTGTATCCCTAGTATCTAAATAAACTAAGTAATAAACACGTGCTGTTGGAGTAACAAAAAATAATATGGCTTCATATTGTGTTTAGTTTGTTAACACTTCATTTCATCGATGGCAATAGTAGTGTACTGATAATGATGATGATGATGATGATGATGATAATGATGATGATGTTATTTAATACGTTTTGTTAGTTAAAAACAAAAAAGTTTTATTTAGTAATAATTTCGTGAGCCGATAATTTTCTATGAAAAGTGGAAATTTTAGTGATTAAATTGATTTATAAATCTTTAACTATTGTTTAACTAAGAATAGCAATTTTTAGTACAATAAATATTTGTTTACATTTATCAGCGCATTCTACTAACACATTGAACAATATTAATTATTATTTTCATTATGCAATAATTCATACTTAGGCGATTTATTTTTATTTCATATTCATATTCTTTTTTTTTTTTCTATGAAGCCTCCGCCATGTAATCAATCTAAGAATATGGTTTGTAGCTTATATTTACATCATATTTTTTTTTCCTATTTTCATCATGTGCGTGTTATCATCATGCCTACAGTCATATTCATTAACTCACTGTCATGTCATAATAAAGTTATTGTACATAGACTGATATACGTAACAGTGAACTGATTAAGTTAACGTTTAATGTAGCAACGTAAATAAAATAGCCATAAATAAATAGAAGGACATACAAAAATAAATGAATAAATAGCAACAACAATAACAATAACAACAACAACTTAGTGGGCGTACTGTAAAATTAATTCTTATGAATTAACATTTAGGTTGTCAGCAGCATGTTATTATTATATAATCTATAGTATATTTATATCTATATATATTTTCCTCCAGTATTTATAACGTGTACTCCTATAAATTCATATACTCGTAGGTATATGGTAGTGAGAAATTCCATTTTGTGATTTAATGTTAAACTGCCATAAATGTATACGAAGCAGACATGAATACTGAATACACACAATAATAGCACGCACTCAGAAATGAATAACTAAATAAATATAAATTAAATGAAAATATATTTAATTTTAGACGGCATCTAATTAACACGTTTGCAAACATATATAATGTACATACACTTTAACCCACAAATGTATGCTTCAATTCATAAGAAATTGTTGATGGTTTACTCCCACCAATATCAACACAAACATAATAGGAATAAACAATAGTGGTATTTAATATCTGCATAATTTAATCACATTTTAATGTTAACATGAAATTTTTGCATTTCACTTTTTTATGAATAAATGTCTTCACAATCGCATATGTATTTATGTTTCTTCTAAAAACTCATCATCAGCTCATTAAAAATAAAAATATTTACGTACACTATACGAGCATAGGTGAACATATAGCTTAAGTACTTTTCAGACTTATAATGATAATGTGAGATTGTAAAATTCGAAATTTTATATTATTTTTAATATTTTTGAAATCATATTAAAGAAGAAGATTAGCTAAAAAGCTCAGATATGATCAGTAGATTGCGATAATCGATTTCACCCATTTCGTAGATGGCGTTAGTGAGCATATCGACTGTGCACGCATTTTTTTTGTGAATTCGACACCTGTTTTCATCAATTAGTAAACATCATCAGTGATTTCATACAACAACATACATTTTTCCTTATATAATCCTGGCTAGTTTCGTGCCAGAAAAAGAGCATATGCGGGAAGCTCCACTTTTTTGCTTCAATTTGAAGAAATCTGGTGCTGAGTCGCATCGAATGCTTGTGGAGAGAGTGCGCTATCGGAAACCACTTGCAGAGACTGGTTTTGTCGGTTCAAGGATGGCCATTTTGACTTGAGTGACAAGAAGCGTGAATATAGACCCAGAAATGTTGAGGACCATGATTTGCAGGCTCTTTTGGATGAGGACGACACCCAATCGCAAAAAATGCTTGCCGAACAGTTAGGTGTTACTCAACAAGCCATTTCCATATGTTCACGAGCCATGGGAATGTTCAAAAATTTGGAAAATGGGTACCCCATGAATTGAACGATAGGCAGATGGAGCGACGCCAAAACACATGCGAAATCTTGCTTGCTAGACAAAACAGAAAGTCGTTCCTGCATCTTGTGGTGACTTGCGATGGAAAATGGATATACTTTGAGAATCTTATACGAAAAAAATCGTGGGTCGATCCCGGCCAACCAGCAACTTCTTCTCCAAGAACAAATCGCTTTGGACGCAAAACAATGCTGTGCATTTGGTGGGTGTCATCCACTACGAGCTGTTGAAACCTGGTGAAACTGTCAATGCTCACCGCTACCACCAACAACTAGTGAAATTGCGCCGTGCTTTGGGTGAAAAATGGCCTGGTTATGAACAAAGACATGAGAAGCTGATTTTTCTCCACGACAACGCACCATCGCACACGTCAAAACTGGTCCAAAACTACTTGGACACACTCAATTGGGAGGTGCTACCTCATCCCGCTTATTCACCAGACCAGGCCCCTTCTGACTATCACCTGTTTTCGTCGATGGGTCACGCGCTCGCCGAACAGCACTTCGATTCGTATGAAGACGTCGGAAAATGGCTTGACGAGTGGTTTGCCTCGAATAATGAAGAATTATTGTGGCATGGTATACACAAATTGCTTGAGAGATGGGAAAAATGTATAGCTAGTGAGGGCAAATACTTTGAATAAATTAATTTTTGGCTTTCTATGAAAAAAAAGTGTTTTTTTTACCGAAAAACAGCGGATTTAAGCTTGTACACCTGGTATTGACAGACGAAACTTAAATTTAATTAAATACGAGGTTTTTTTTTATTGAATTTATGGAATTGAAATTGATATAATCAGATCTTTGGTGAAAAATTTGAATCGTTTTCAGTTAAACCTTCTTCAATTGCCAGATTTACATTGGTGATACATTTGCTGGGCCCATTTGTTAAGGCATTACAGATAGCCTTGACTTCCCAAGTTTAAATAATCATTACTTTTTTCAACGATTCAATGAATTTCTCTACAACAAGTTGCTATGCTTCTATTTATAAGGATGCTATGAAAGAGTGCTCCCAGAAAAGCTTTGCTGTCATAATGTGCCACAATAAGTATTTGCTAATGCTGCTGCTAATGCTCTAAAAATACTGGGTGACAAATATAAGAGCATATAATATTATTTGTAGTACTAAAAGTCACAATGGGTCCAAGGAATTCGCAATGCCTAGAAAACTAGTTTTTTCCTAAGCCAATAATATAAACTAATCTAATAATGAAAATAATACTTGTGATACTTAGATGATTAAATTTCGCCAACATATGATGTTTTCAGTCTAATAACTTCTACATTAAACTCCTTTTGTTTTTCTAATGAAATTTTTGTATTCGTTTTATTGGAGAATTTTCTTTTTTTTAGTACTGTTAAGCCATTCTGTCGGTTCAATTGTAATATTTTATTGAGTTTTTTAAGACCTCATAGCTCTCATAGCTCTTGTATATGGAAATATTTTAGTACTTTTCTTATTTTTAGTAGTTTTCTTTAATACCTTTACTTGCAATCTATCTCTATATATCGCTCTCTCGCTTTCTCTCTTTTTTTCTCGCTGTCTCTTTTTCTCCACTAGCTCACTATATTTTTGTTTCTCAATACATTAGTGTAGTGGAAATTTTGTAAGCACTACTTTTTTTATTACTATCGTTAGATACAACTATTTTTATATCTTTGCCATATGTAGCACTCTGTTCTTCTGATAAAAGGATTAGTTAAAAGCAAATTTTTATGCAATACTAACTATGATGGTACATTATGCAATACAATAGAAGGGTGTTTCATTAAGTATCAAAATGGAACTATGAGACAACTTCACATTTTTTTTTTTTAATTTGTTGGAGCCTCTACAGTTGATTTTAATAGTTTTAATAGTTATATTCATTAATAAAATGATTTAATATTTATATATTTATTATTTATTTTCATAAAGCCTTTTGCTATTTTATGCTATTGCTTAACCATAGGCCAGTACCAATCTGCCGGATGTAACGCTTGGCAACGCAATGGTTTGTAAACCTTGAGAACAATGTTCCTTCGTACCATATCACTTTAGTAGTAGTGTGATGTTGCAATATTGAGCCAGAAGAATAGAATTGGATGGATTACATGCCTTAAGCACAATATCCACTGGTAGCATTTGGTCAAAACAAAGCAGAAATATGCTATCTTAGAAAAGGCAAAAAAATGACAAACATACATTTTTTCAAGAATTGAACTCCGTTTTCTATTTTCAGGCAATTAAAATGAATTTCTTTTGGTAACTTGGATTGCTCTTGTATGCTAAACTTCTTCTACAGTTTTCCCTTAATTTCAATCAATTACATCTTGCGTGTGTACATCTTTGGTGAAGACAAATGTTGTATCAAAAGTTCTGCTATACGAAATGGCATATTTTAATCCCGGCTGCTTAAAAAAAAAAATGTACTTTTGGATATTTTCCCCAGATTTTGTATGAATGGTCTTCATTTAGATGCTAATAGATTTTCTATATGAAAAGGTATTCATTTTTTTTTTGCAATAAATATCTCAAATCTCAAATCTCCAATCTTTAAAAAAAAATACAAATTTTTTTTTTTTGTTCTCAATTTTTCCAACTCTTTGATTTCTACATGCAATTTACTTTCAAAAATGAACATATCCATACAATCAGTATTCATGTACTATATGTTTACTATTATATATATATAAGAAATTGCCATAAAAGAAAACCGAAGAAGAAACAGAAAATGAAAATAAAAACTAAAAGGAAGTAGTGCAAAGTTTTCTGTTGAAATCAGACGAAAGGACCTTGCTACTATAAGCAATTCCTTTCGTATTCCAATGCATGGTTAGTTGGTTGCCTTTGCAAGTAAGTGGTGGATACATACATACATATGTAGCTCATCGCTAAACACTGACTGACTCGCTGACTTGCTGACTGACTATGGTTGGTTGGTTGTTTGTGAAGGCTGTATTGTAATATACTACTGGTTGACTGACTTCTATCTTAGCTGTTGTCAGATCACTCGCATACAACCATAATATAGAAAGCTTAGCAAAAATATATATGTATGTTTATCAATATGTATATACATGTATATATACATCTAAATGTATGCTTAGTATGATACTTACATAGATAAATGCACTGCATGTAGTTACATCTTTTCTAAATGGCAGAACAACTGGTTGAATATCAACATGCATAAAATGAGTAGTAGTAAATAAAATAAAAGGTAACTGAAAAGAGAAAGAAAACTAAGAAAACTTGAGAGAAAAAACAGAAGAAAGAAAAAAAAAACTGTAAAAAAATTTATATAAATTAGGTTTTTATATATTAGAGTGGGCCACGTTCTTGTTTTATGATAGTAACTAGTTGAGTTCCAAAATCAGACATATTTTATCTTAGAATCTGACTTGTCTGAAAGGTCGACGATTTTTCACTGATTGGTTTATATCCTAGTTCAGTTAAATCAACAGCTTTTTTTCCAGAAATTACACTTTATCTGAAAGAACTGATAGTCGACAATCATCTGTGGTATTCAGTGTCAGAGGAAGTTGGCAATTAAATTATTTTTGCATGGGATCTAAAATGTACATGCTCCTCATGTTATCGTCATTAATCCTGTTGATGCTGGCTGTTGATGCTGAAACATAAGCACACGATTCACTGTCACTTGCAATTGGATGAGTTTCTGAGCTACAAATCCATACAATCATCATTTCCACAAAATTGTTTGCCAACAACAAGTGGTGGAATGAATGAGTATTGAAGAATGATATTGTTAGAAATAAATACACAAATAAACCTTTGAAGAAGAAATTAGAATATGAAAAAAAAAAAGAAAATGAACCAGAAATTTATCGAAAAGAATTAAGATCAAGCTGAGTGAAAATAAAGTGAGATGAAACGACAATAATAATACACATACTGATTGCAAAAACTCTAAAGCAATTTCGCAACAGCATGCTACTATGGTTATGTAAGCCTGGTAAAAGGACACATGTATTCGTAGACGTATAAACGTATGTATATGTATTTATATGGCAAACATGTGCTGCGAAATTATACCTACATGTATGAGAATGTACCACATACATATATACATTTACATGTGATTATATTGATAAACGTTTTTTTTTTCTTCTTCTTTATTTTTTGCTTCACTAACTTTCATGTTTATTTCTTTTCCACCACCAAAGAAATGTCAAAGTCAAGTTTAGAAGGACATTTTCAAGCGAACAAGCGAAATGGGACGACAACAAGAATGAAATGAAAGAAAAACAAATAAGTGGAGGAAGAAAATAAAAACAAAAAAAAGTTAGCAAGCAGTGTAAGCAAGTAGAAAACCGCATACAGAAATCAGCAAATTGTTAAGGAAAGTGAAGTATACTTTTAGGTAAATTATTTATGTAAATGATGATGTTGACATACAGTTCATGCAGCAACTATGAGTTTTGTAATGTATAGAAGAAAAAAAAACAACAATTCATTTTTCTCTCTTTTTTTTTTGCATATTTACTAGTACCACTAGTGTCTAATAAACAAGTAGATGCGCTTAAGTTGTTCTACAGCGACCTAGTTATGATCAGCATATATAAAAAATATACACACACAGTAATTTTCAAGTAAGACAGTAACTCAATCAGCTGATCTGAGCAATGGCCTTCGAAGGGAGGAATATATAAAGTACAGAGATAGGTGCAAATTTCGTTAAATTTTGAATTTCAGTGAATAGAATGAAGTCAGATTATTCTTAATGACTTAAAACACACTCGAAAACACAAAACTAAATTTTGTAATGTCTCTAGAATTGTGTCACATGCATTTACGAGTATGTAATTGACAGTCTACATAGTTAGACATCATCTGAGGAGAATCTTAGCTATGCCTGTTTGCAATTGTATTTGAATACGATTTGAATACACTAGAGCAATATGAATTTCATGTTTATCTAAAAGAACTAATATCCATATTATATGCATTCATGTATTCTCTATTCATATCATATGCCACTAATGCATGAAATATGTGTTCGTTTAGGTACATCTACCCGTATATTTACCCAAATAGTTAGGTTATATGGTTATTATATGATCGATGTTCATTATAGAACACCTGTATAAGTATTCAAATATATATATTTATTTATTAAAATAACACATCAGAATTCAAACTTTCTTGAATCAGAAGTATATATTTACACATGCGTATACATACATGTGTGTAAGTGAATAACTCTCTCAGTTAATTATACAATGCATAACTGTGTTTGCACATATTTATTTACATATCTACAAATATGCATATGGTATATAAATACATGTACTATATATGTCCATATGAACACATGTAAATTGTACCCAGAATACTGTTGAAATGCAAACAAGCTATCAAACAAACAATGGCATGATTGTGAACAATTATTTATTGTAAATATGCTATGCATATAAATATCGTACGTACAATACATAATTAAATAGTTTTTACAATGATTAAATTTATGACATTTTCATATATACAAAATTTTAATTATTTTACAAAACATTTACTATAAAAATATATTTAAAAAAAAAAAAAAAAACGAAAAATAAATAATAAAAAAATAATTTTATTATTCATGATCAGTGTTTATTATTATTAACCAATTTTTTTTTTTTTTGGCTCACAAATTTTTTTTTATATTCATCCATTTTTTTCCAAATGATAGATGTATAGTTTATAATAATTAATATTAATATTTACGATTTATGTGTGTGGGTGCCGTAGCTCAGTGGTTAGTGTGTTCGCCTTCTGATCTGTAGGTCGTGGTTCAATACCCGGCTGATGCATAACAAATTTAATATCGAAAAGATTTTTCTTTCGAACGGTACCCACCTTTCGGCAAGCAATTGGCAATTCATCCGACAGTAACAACTTGCCTTGAAAAAGCTTCTAAAAAGAACTCTGTGACAAAGCTCAGAAAAAGTGATGTCACAAGTGTTCTGCCGTTCGGAACCGGCTAAAATAAATAGGTCCATTCTAATACTGTCCAAAATTTAAGACGCACAACAGTAATGGAAGAGAAGCTCGGCCAATGAGCCCTTTGGGGCTTTAAGTGCCACATATTTATATATATTTTTTTTTTTTTATTTACGATTTATATTATTATTGATTTAAAGCAAATATACATAAAGTAATTTAAATCGTTTTAATAATGATATTTCATGTCAGTCGTATGAAATAAAATATTTAAACAAATAATTCCTCATTGATAATGTATTAATTATGCAAGTATAAATTGTGAGAAGAAGATTATGCAATAAATTTTTAATATATGATTTTTTTTTTGGACTTTGTCTAGCATATTTGCACAATTAATTTATTTTCGATTAATATTTGTCTTATTTAAAAAGTAATTGTTTTGAAATTAATGGATTTTAACTACTAGCAGAGTTGCCAGTAGCCAAGCAACTCAATAGCATTGAATGGAGCTGGTCGAAAACCAACCATTCAATAGACTGATAGAGGGTCTGTCGTCCCATTTAAAATTGAAATCAATGGGCTGTTTGTATGTATGAACATGCAAGCAGCAGGGACTGAAAAGTCGAATGGGTCACTAATTGAAGACTGCTTCACTTATGATATATGTGAACGAAATGACATCCATATTCTCACTGATAGTTCAGAAATGGATGTCAGAAAGGATGCTGAAATCTTCTACAAAGAATTGAAACTAGGTCGAATGTTGTACCAGGTGTACAAGCTTAAATCCGTTGTTTTTCGGTAAAAAAAAAACACATTTTTTTCATAGAAAGCCACAAACTAATTTATTCAAAGTATTTGCCCTCACTAGCTATACATTTTTCCCATCTCTCAAGCAATTTGTGTATAGCATGCCAAAAGAATTCCTCATTTTTCGAGGCAAACCACTAGTAAAGCCATTTTCCGACGTCTTCATATGAATCGAAGTGCTATTCGGCGAGCGCGTGACCCATCGACGAAAACAGATGATATTTTCAGAAGGGGCCTGAGCTGGTGAATAAGCGAGATGAGGTAGCACCTCCCAATTGAGTGTGTCCAAGTAGTTTTGGACCAGTTTTGACGTGTGCGATGGTGCGTTGTCGTGGAGAAAAATCAGATTCTCATGTCTTTGTTCATAACCAGGCCATTTTTCACCCAAAGCACGGCACAATTTCACTAGTTGTTCGTGGTAGCAGTAAGCATTGACAGTTTCACCAGGTTTCAACAGCCTGCAAATCATGGTCCTCAACTTTTCTGGGCCTATTTTCACGCTTCTTGTCACTCAAGTCAAAATGCCTTCTTTGAACCGACGAAACCAGTCTCTGCGAGTGGTTTCCGATAGCGCACTGTCTCCACAAGCATTCGATGCGACTCAACAGCAGCTTTCTCCAAATTGAAGCAAAAAAGTAGAGTTTCCCGCATATGCTCTTTTTCTGGCACGAAACTAGACATAATAATACGAGGAAAAATGTATGTTGTTGTATGAAATCACTGATGATGTTTACTAGTTGATATAAACAGGTGTCGAACTCATAAAAAAAGATGCACAGTCGAAAATAGCTCAATATGCTCACTAACGCCATCTACGCAAACAGCGGATTTAAGCTTGTACACCTGGTATATGAACTCTTTAAGTTTAAAGATGTGAGAGGTAGACAAGTACCAGTGGCTACCAGTAGACAAACTAGCGCCTCTTAAGGGTAACTAAAAGTCATTGAAGCAAAGCGGGTTTTATGCTTAGTACGGAAAACTCGCAGTTAGTTGATTAATCGATTCAGAAAAATCGGTCTTGCAGAAGAATGATGAGGCTTGTAGATCTTTCTGGGAAGAGTTGGAGACAGAGTCACAAATTGTATGTTAGTATTCTATTCTTGGGTCTTCATGGGTCGACAATTTATTAACAAACTCAAGTTGAGTGAACTATAACGCATAAAGACATGTTTGAAATGACGTATGATGTTATTATGAGAAAGGAAGTGGAAGAATATGAGAGCCAGCCCTGTAAATAGCACATGAACTGAGGGACCACATAGGCACCCAGATTGGTGGTCTAGTTTATAGATCCTAATTCTAGTTTCGCAACTACTTTGGGTACTTTGTGGCATCGAGACCTCTCTCGAAAACTAAAAGGCACACTGTTTCAGTCTCTCATCAATTGAAAGAGTTCTGTGTCAGTACTAATCGTAACCATAATGTCAAAATACAATAGTTAGAAAGTAAATAAAATTTGCTTGATATCTTTTCAATATCTTTTTATACGATCTATTCAATGTATAATATTTCATGTGTCTAAATACATACGTCTAGAATGATTTTTATAGTAGTACAGCAGCAGCAGTAGTGGCAATAGTACCATTACATTACCACACAACCAATTTGACATGTATGTAACTTAAATGAACTAAAACGAAATCTGGTTATGCTGCAATCAATCAAGCTGTTCTTCTTTCAAGCGTAAATTACAAATTACATATGAACAGACACGAGCGCACGCACACACACACATACATCCACACACATAGCTAAACATACATGCCAGTGTGTTAATGGCACATTTGTGACACACCAACCAACCAAGCAAGGCGTACATAAAATCCTCCGACATACTGGCTGTTATGGGTGAGAATAAAACGATGTTGTATGCATCTTTCATTCATCTAGAAATACATACATACATATGTGTGTTATATTTTACAAGCATACAAACAGTCCAAAATACATGAGCACAGCATGACACCTACCACAATGATGGCATTATGTATGTTTGCGCTGTAAATACTTATTTCGTTCATACATATATGAATGCTTGCACGTACCATATTTGTGTATGTTTATGTGCGTATGTGTGTGTGTATGTGTGGGCAAGTATATGTGGATGCATCAATTTTGCCACAATTACATGTGGCTATGTGATTGCGAATTACTTTCTTTTTTGTGAATCGACTGCTTTCATCAGCGAAAAATAGTTTTGGCAATCACAAAATTATTCTTAAACACTATGCTATGTGCAATTACGTGCCCCCCACACAGACACATCTTACCAGTACGAGTACAGATAATGCCATCGTAATTGTAGACAGACAATTTCAAAATCATACTAAACTCAATTTTGCACTCCTTTAATTGTTCGCCAAACATTAATCAACACACTCGAACCATGCAATCAAAGGTGCATAATAATTGCCTACAAATGAGTTATCCGTTATTCGTTATTGTAGTTGCTCATTTACATACACAGACCCATTTACACAGTAGTTGCATTCGAATTGGTCACTCAATTATGAATTTGTGATTAATCCGGTTAAAGGATACTAATCATTATCGGCATAGTTGTTGGAGTCAGTGTAGAGTTCTATGCTTAATTCAATCATTAGCAAGTAGGTCTTATATTTTAGAAATTGTTGAATATTTCAAAATACTTTCTTTAGGCAATATGTAGAGCGAAATATTTGAAAAAAGCCGGAGCCATACATTAGATAGGCGGGAACTCGAAACCTGTACTAAAGAGTATCAACAGTATCGGAATACTCTCCTGAAGTAATGATTTCGGATCTGTGCTGCTTCCACCCGTTATAACCTCAAGTTAATCTTTAAATAAATAAATTTTTTAATTTAAATTTCATTTGAAATTCTTAAATTTATTTCCATATTTTTACATTATATACCTACTTAGTTATTTAATTCATTTAAAGGGTATTCCAGCATGAATCATGATTTCAAAATATGTCATACTAAGGGGCAGAGTATATATTTTCTTTTCGCTATGAGTAGAGTAAACAATTTTAATAAAAAAAATGTCTACATATTTTTCCTAAATATTTAAATCACAAAACACTCAAAAGCCACTAAAATTTGCGCATTCACCCATATTGTATGGGAGTGACAGACATTTTTTGACATTTCACTTGACATGCAGCATACGAGTAAAGAGTGTACGTACCTATGATATGTAATTCTGAAGTTGCAAAAAAAAAAAAATTTTAATTTGAAATTCTTGCTTTTGCCTTGCTTTTGATTCTGTCTTTTGTTTTCTGCAACTGTATGTACTCGTTTGTGTACATATATGTATGTACATATTTACATATGTGTGTAGGCGTGCGTGAAATTCTTTGTAAATATAATTTGGTTTATATTTGCTTCAAATATTATGTATGTAAAATGTAATAACAGAGTAAAAGGTAAAAGTAGATATTTATTTACATACGATATTCGTATGTACGAGATGTTATGTACATACGAATGCAGAGCAATTCGTTGAAATGGTATAATCGAAATACATGGAAAATCAACGATAATTGCGTGAAAAGTACTCAAGGTACTCAACTACGTGAGGAAAAATCGAAAAATCTTTTTGATGTTCAAAAATAAAATGAAATCGTACAATACATTTGAATGTACGAGTATATTACGTATCGAGGTTTGACATGCTTTTATACCCTGCATAATGCAATATGCATGGTATATTCATTTCGGTCAGATGTTTGTGTCCACTTGAAGGAATCTCCGGAGATATAGACATGGATATATATTCGTGATCAGCGTCGATTAAATTTTCGATTTAACGATGTCCGTCCGTCCGTCCGTCCGTCTGTCTGTCACCTGGCTGGTTCGCACGATAACTTGAGTAAATATTGAGCTATTTCGATGAAATTTGGCATAAGTAATCTATGATCCAAGGGTACGGAGGGGATTGATATTGGGCATGATCGGTCAATAACCACGCCCACACCAAGCATTCAAAGCGACTAACCTCGAAATTTTCAAAATCTTTAACTTGCTATAACTCACATAATATACCACTTTGGACAACAATATTTGGCACATAGAGTTATATTATACTACTATATAACCTCGCCAAAAGTGGGTGAGCCACGCCTACTTTCTAGCGTAGCTCCCATACAAAGTGTCTGTACTTCTTTTAAATTGAAACTGCTGTAACTTCTACAATCTTCTGTCTAGAATAACCATAATTGACACTTAGATTAACACGGCAGTCAGAAATAATATGGCAGAAAATCAATGTGCCACGCCCACTCATTTTTGGGTCTCCCATACAAAGTTGCGGAAATTAAAAATAATGTTACCGGTTATAACTTGCAAACTATTCAGCGTAGAATAACGAGATTTAAGGTGTGGATTAGTATTGTATGAGCAACTAGGCTCACAGAAAATGGGCGCACCACGCCCAGTGTTTATCGTAGCCCCCATACAAATTTTAAATTGAAACAGCTGTAACTTCGGCAATCTTCTATCTAGAATAACCATAATTGACACTTAAATTAATATCGTAGTCGGCAAAAATCTGGCAGAAAATCAGTGTGCCACGCCCACTCCTTCATGGGTCTCCCATACAAAGTCGAGTGAATTAAACTAAAATTTTAAGCTCCATAGCTTACAAACCATTTAGCCTAGGCAACGAGACTTAGGGTATGGATTAGTATTGTACGAGCAACTAGGCTCACAGAAAATGGGCGCACCACGCCCAGTGTTTATCGTAGCCCCCATACAAATTTTAAATTGAAACAGCTGTAACTTAGGCAATCTTATGTCTACAATAACCATAATTGACACTTAAATTAATATCGTAGTCGGAAATAATCTGGCGAAAAATCTGCGTACCACGCCCACTTCTTATTGGGGCTCCCATACAAAGTTGAGGAAATTAAACAAAAATGTTAACTACTATAACTTAGAAACTATTCAACGTAGGACACCAAATTTAAGGTGTGGATTAACATTGAAAAATTAATTGGATTTACTAGAAAGTGGTAAGCCACGCCCACTTTTTATATAGCTCCCATACTAAGCCTCGGAATTATCTTAAAATCCTTTTACTTCGTCAAAGTCAACCATATTTCGGGTGTAAATTAGTAGTATATGCAAAAATTGTTTCTCGAAAAGTGGAAATAAAACAAAAGTTGGATATTCGAGTAAACTTTTTATATACAAATCTACATATGCAGGGTATAGTTTGGTCGGCCCCAGCCGACTGTAAGGAGATTTTTTTTTTTTTTGTTTCATATATTATTGATGAAATTTCAAACGAAAAGCAATCGCAATTTCTAATATAGAGGGTTTGAGTCATTGGCATTTTTCTGGTTTTTTTTTTACAGTGACAATAAAAATGTTATTATTATTGCATTGCTGTAAAAGATTGACATTGAAAATGTCATTATATTTGAATTACTGTACAAAGAGATGACTAACTTTTTTTTTTTTTTTGTAAGTTTCAATGAGAAAACTGGAGTTTTGAATTTTTTATATGTCATTTAGAAGATATGCAACATGTATTTAAAATTAAAATTATCAATTTAAAATTATGCAAATAATTTCAAATGCATCACAATGAGTTCTGGATTGTTTTTTATCACAAGTGAAAAACAATTACTGTGATTTGGATAAAGCTTAAGATAAATTCAATGATAAATAATAAATTTTTTTAGTTATTTTGGGTCATTTAAATAAACAAATATATTATTTTCATTGATATAGGCTGATATTACTTCATTTTAGTAGGATTTTCAAGAGTTATTCTTACAAATTTTTTTCGGATGACTTAAAGCTCGCGACAAAAATCGGTGACGTAGGATTCTATTTCATCATTTTTATTTCATTTTATTTTGGTTCTTTTGTTTTTATTCTATAAATCGAGTTTCAGCTTGATAATTTTTAATTTTTGTGCACAAAATGTGAAAATCCGCTTACGAAAACATAAGTTTATATGGGAGGTGGTCGTGATTTTCATCCCATTAAGCTTATTTTTGAATATGTCTATTGATTATGAAATATATTTCTATGTGGCGAGTTTTAGATTGATACCTTAATATTTTCTTGTGAAAAGTGTGAAAACACACTTTAAAAACATACTTCGCTATAGGAGGTACGCCTGATTTTTGTCTTACTCTCTTCATTTCTGAACTGTTATATTGGTTGGTAGAAATAATGCTACGTTTCAATTTTGTGCTCAATCAGTTCATAATTACAGCAGTTAAAATAGTTAAACAGATATACAGCCAGACGTGACCATATCGACTCAGATTATGATTTTGATCCAAAATATACTTGTGACATACATATATTTTTATACGGGAAAGGTTATATAGCTAAAAGGAGATTATGTTGTTGCGTTTTCTTTGTTAGGTCGAGTAGTTCTGGGAGCGCCCTCGTATATTCTATAACTTCACCTCATGTGGGTGTTACAAACGGAAGCACATACTTAATATACCATTGACTCTGTGTATAGGGTATAAATATCGTGTCATATCGTATGGTGACCATTTTATGAAAAATGCTTTTTTTAAGCAACGTAGAAAATTGTATGATGCTGCAAAATTAAGTAAAATTTTTGCAAAAAATTCACTACATTCTGCAATTTCACTGTGATATACGGAAATAATGTAGCACGTGAACAAATTTTTATTGTTTATGGGTAATTTATGTAAGTGCTTTAGATTTCAGGAATTTTTTTTTTGTTGCATACTACAACAATGAACTTAAAATTAAATATGTCTAATTTTGTTCTACTTTGGTTTTTTTTTTTCTCGACAAAATTATGTCAACAACATTCTTACTAAATAGTAATGATATCAGGTATTCATATCTTGTTGAAATAATAAAAAAGAAATAGTTTCAAAATTAACACATTTCGATAAGTCCTTTTTCCAAATGTCAAGTTGCAATGTATAGCTTTTTTAATTGCGTTATCATTTGATTTAAATACTTTTCATTTGCTTTTACCATTTTTTTTCGCATAGCTTAATTAAGCATGTAATTCATTTCAATTAAAAAAAAAAAATTCCAAATATCAATTAATTTATGTAAATTTTTAAATTAAATGTTATTCATGTCAATTTTTTTTTATTTTTTATTTTTTACCCAAGGGAAAAAAAATATTTACATTATTAGGATTGTGCATATTATATGGGATATATTTAACTTTAATTGATCTGTGGGGATAAATTGGATTGGACATATAGTACTACTTATCTATGGTAATCATATATTACAAATGCGATTATGATATGGCAAACATTTGTTATTGTATGTACTTATGTAGCTATGAAGTAGTAATAGTAGATAAATATTTACAAATATTTGTTGTTGTACTTATACTGAAGTGATGGTTATAATGTAGTATAGGAATATATGTATGTTTATTTTGCTATACAACTGAGAGATTATCATAATAAAGTATTAATTTCATGGCAATGGAATTACAACAAACAAAATGCATAGAGTGTACATCAAGAATGGCTCACAAACGATTATGTAAATTAAACTACTCTAAATACAAGTATATAGTATAAGCTTAGTATAATAAATTTTAGGAGAATATATATTATTTATTATGTGTTAATAAGTATGGACACACAAGGCATAAAAATGTGCATGCCTACATAAATAGGAGTGTCTAATAAAGGTAAACACAAATTATTAAGTAGCTACCACATAGTGAACGCCCTTCGATATTATCTACACGCAAACAACAAAACAACAAAAACGGTTTTTAAAAATTAATAACTAGGTGTGACGAATATATATGTATGTATGTATGTATGTGAAGAATATACGAGTATATGAATATGTCAATAACAGATAATATGATTAGCGTAATATAAATATACTACATAGGACATACATGAGTATGATAACCAAACGAATTATGGCAATACGATATCTCGTACAAATACCTATGATATTTTATGTTTGCCTTGCGACTCAAAATTTCCTAGACGATGACACCTTTAATTTTTCAACAACAATAAAATATATACGATGTATATACAAACAGGCAGACAGACAGACAGAAATAGATATAGGTTGATGATGATGATAAAAATAGAAGTGTGTGTATATAAAAGCATACTACCTAACATATATATAGCACTCGTATTTATGTATGCATGTGTGCGCATGAAATGATATGCTCTCTATGCTATGTGGTGGTTGCTTTACAATAATAATAATAATGGCATGATGTTTAAACATTAATTTTACGTTCCACTTATTTTCGCTTTTTCTATTTACTTTACGTGGGTTCTTTATTCTTCATTGTTGTTGTTGTTTTTTTTTTCTCCATTTTTTATTTTTTTATTTATTCTTTTCTATGTATTCTTTTAAAATGAAATTAAATATTTTACATTTTCTTCTTCTTCTATATTACATATATATTCTTGTTTGATTGTTTCTATGTGTATTTGCCTAGACTGTGCTGCTTGTACATACTGTGTCAATATTTTAGTTAGATGGGGAATATGGGGAAAACAATGAATAAGTAAGCGACCTAAATTTTTACTCGTCTTTTATGACTAAGGCATACTACGCTTAGTTATTTCATATTATATCATTTTTTCAATTAAAAGATGAGGTGATTCTTGAATAGAATGGAGCTTTGAGTTCTATGCATTATTGCAGTAATGCAAAATATAGTTGGTTTAGAAAGTATTCTATAATCAATATTTCAATATATCATCATAGCAAATATGACTCTATGAGGTGAATTTTTTTTTATTAGGAAGATTGGAGTATTTTTATCCTCTTTGCACTGAATGAGTCCAGGTTATAATAAGTTTGTGATTTCGTCTGTAACATCCATATGGAGAGGTGACAGATATTGAACGTTATGTGCGCCATATTAATAAAGATTAGAATGAGAAGCTGAGTAATTTTTGCCCGTTAACTGTCGTAATTATAGAGCACTTGAGCAAAATTGGGCATATAAGTGTACGAATCGGTCAAACCGAATTAAGGCAGCACCTACCTGCCAGATAAAAGTAAGATGACACGAAATTATAAATTTATCAAGCTCAAACTCGGCACATGTGATTAAATTTACCAACAATTAGGTATATCTAAAAAAAGGGCTGAATTGAAATCGAAAAATTTTTTAAATGGATGGATTCTCATACAAAAGTATGTTTTCGACTGTATTTTTTGTACGAAAGTCATAGGACTGAAGTTCAGCATCTACGATTTTTTTATCAAAGTGCTAATATTTTTGAAAAGGTTATTTAATTTTAAAAATATATATTGTATAAAATATTATAAAAAAAAATAAAACATTTTAAATTAAAAAAAAAAAATGTTAAAAAAGTAAACGCAAAAATTAGAAAGAAATAGAAACAAATTAAAAATAAAAACAAGAAACAAAAAAGAAAATAGGTCAAAGCAAAAATATTTTCTCTAGAAAAATATCCTAACAAAAAATTTTGGGTCAAAGTGAAATCTTTAATAAAAACTAAATTACAGAGTTTTTATTGAAAAAAAATCATTTACTTTGCGTTAACAAATAATATTTTCGTTTCATTTGAAATTTGTTTTGGAATTTTTTCCAGTCGAACAAATAACAAGAATATGAAGAAAATTTATAAAAAAAAAAATTGTCTATAAAAAATGTTTGCTAATCACTGTATAATACGCTTGTATAACTTATACTATATAGAAAACTTATAAAAAGAAAATTTTACAGAATTTTCTTCATTCTTTTCTTATTAGTTATACACATAATCCAAAGTCGTTCAAACAGCTTTATCCTTATGTCATTTTGGCCTTTTATTCTTCTTTCGTTGTGAACGAAGTGGTTATTTTTTTTTTCTCAGTTTTATTGTTCTTCTTGTTTATGGTAGTTTGTTTTGTTGTTGACTGTTAAGGGTTAATGACATTTTAATTACCATATTGTGGTAGGTCCTTTATATATTGCCTTTTTCTTGCTGTTTTTTTTTATATTCTGTTGTCGTATTCGTACATACTTACGTAAATGTAGATTGATATAACGCTGTGTAATTATGTCTTAATCCTTTACTGGGTTTCTTTTATGACTATTATCTTTAATTTTTGCATATATAAAATATATGCATGAGATATTTTATAAATTAATCAATTTGAATATTCATTTGAAAAATTTATGTTGACTAAAAGTGCACGAAAATAATTTATTTTATTTGATTACAACATAAAATTCATAAATACGACAAATTCCAATTAATATTAGATATTTTAGTTTCATATATTCTTGATTTGATTATGTCCTTCAAATGCCTTTTGCAAGGTGATATACACCTACTGTAATGTGTAGAAATTTTTAGATTATATTATGGACATGATAATTTCGAGCTTTACCCTTCACACAAACATATATTTTAGGTGCAAGGTACGTAAGGCTATTGAGGTTTTAAAATTATGTTGCCCCATGGAATCATGAACATTTGTTAGTTTTTTTTTTTCATAATACTCACATTGTGAATTATATATTTATCTTATGTAATACAAAATATATAGTAGAATCTAATTAACAGACAATATGACGCTTATAGTGATGAAAAATATAAACTTGGCGTCATCATCATCATCATCATCATAATCATCATCACCATCATCATTATCATTATCATCACTGTCAGCGGAAACAACATCATCCTATATACATTCTCATATATACATCGTTATAAATGTCACCATATGTGGTAAACCACTACACTCGAATATATATAGAAATAAATAAATCTGTTGTACAAAAAAAGAGTATGTATTCTATATATACAATTTCCGTTATTTGTTCATTTGGTTGGGTGTTCATATTCTTCATTTTGTATTATATTATATCATATACATATCTGATATCATTAGTGTACGTACGAGTATATTAAATATGTACCAATATGAATGGTTGCAAGTTATTTGAATGGTTTGTGGCATAAATATGTAAACTTGCAAGTAAATATGTTTTCATAACAATACACCGACAGAGGGAAATACCAGATATATATAGTAAAGTATTTCACTCACCACAATTTAATATAGTACAAATCACGTTCTATGATTTTTCGCGTGAATGTCACACATGATGTCACGTGCACACTGTTATATGTGTCATGACATTGAATCATATAAATAATATATAAATTTAATATGAAAATTGAGAAGAAAACAATACATAATATAGAAATATATTTTAATATTATTGTAAATAATGACTGAAATATATATTTTTTTTTTATTCATATCCAACACACGTGTGGCTTCGATTTATTATAAATTTCAGCACTTATAAAGGTGCCAAATATTATATGGGGATGAATATGTTTTGCCATTTGGGATACGTCCATGCATCATGGATAGTAAATATAGTTTCCTGTTGGATATTTTTTTTCGTATCGATGAACTTCCAGTTTCATTACAATGTTTCCCCACAGAGTCTTTTAGACTCTTACAAAATTCGAGTTTCTTGGAAATTTTGTATTTATTGTAAGGGTAAACAATATATATACAATTCATGCCCCATCCGTCGCATATCTTGGTGTCACAGTTATGACCAATTTTAACTACTGTATGCTAGTGTTGTGGCACAATTAAAATCTCATCATATAATTGCTACGACACACGCATGCATGCGGTTATTGTAACATTTTCTTATGGTCGCTGGCTTGCTTTATTTCAAGGACAATAACAATTGCAACCATTATGGTATAATAATATGAGGTATCATAACAAACACCTAAGAGCAATTATGCATACTCTAACTAAAAAAGGAAAAAGCAACAACAACAAACACGCAATTTTGACATTATTTAAAACTAATTTCATTCTCAATTCAATGAATCTCATATTAAAGTATTTGTATGATGAATCAAATTATCAATTGAGCTTTGTTGTAGCTTAACAAACATTTTCCACTATGACCAGAAATAATTTCTAGCTAAATATTACATTTCTTATTTCTTTGTTGGTTCGAACTCTACCACATCAACCCAATTTGATAATTTTTGGGAGCATTGATATTATTATTTGTTGTTGTTGAAATTTAAATATTTCACCAATCGAATATTCCCATATCCGCCCTAATGGCAATTATTATACATACATATATAGTTGCGTGCCATGGCACAACTAAATTGAATTAAAATTAAATTATTTCGATTGTATGAATATCGGCGCCTATGCTCTTACCGAATTATCACCTTTACAAACTAGGTAAGCATGCATTTCTTTTTTGGTAAATACCTACAATTTCTACAATTATATATTTTATTTTATTTACTTACAATTGCTTTGTGGGTAAGGTGGCAACTTTTAATTGTAAATATAGTATAGCTGCTGTTATAATTATTTGCTACAAAGGTCTTTACGCGTTGCTTGATTTGCTTAAATTTGAATTACACATTGTTAGTATATTGCATGTTGCATGCAACTTTTGTTGAAATGCGTGTTACTAATGTTACTATTTGGAAATGAATTGACATTTGAAAAGTGACTTGGTATAGGAATAAAATATAATTTAATTACAAAAACAAAAAACTGCAGTGCATATGAGTGATTAACGAATTCAACCCAGCACAAAACAAGCAAGAAACTAATCATTACATAATTCAAATCACTTCATTTGACCAATAATTGCTTAAAATTAATTTCATTTAATTATATACAAAATTTCATTATAATAATAAAACGAGTAAGCACTAATCATTATCATTGAATTCTTTTAGCACTCAATATTCAATTTCAACCATTCAATCTTGTATATAAATCCATGAAGATAACCATAATTGTTGAAATCAATTTTCTTTCTATGGCCTATTTAGTCAATAAATACATTTTTTATGCGTGCTTTTATTGTACATATCTACCAAGTGCATATTTATAATAACAATGGCACTTACTACGAGTACGGCGAGTACGAGTACGAACAAAAACCTAGTAAATTAACTATAGTCGATTGAATATATATGAAGAAAATATAGAAATGGTAAAGAAAACGAAAGAAAAGAAAGAAAAACATAGCAGATATCAGTAGAAAAAGATCAACATAACTTGTTGGCTTATATGCCATTGATAGGAGACGTATCTAAGGCAAGTAATATAGGTGCGTACATACCATAGATACGGACGGACAAATAACACTAATGGTAGGTGGTAATGTGGTGCAATTGCTACTTTGTAGTCTTTCAATAAATATATTTTCATCTTTATTTGTGATGACTTTAGTGTGTGTCTGAAGATAACCGAGCTATTTTGTAAAATGATTTCAATGTTAAAATACTAACGGAATAGACAGCTTCTGACAAAAAATTAAAGGCATAAAATCGCAGAGATTCTATTTTATTATAAATTTTACTTGTTTTGTCTAAATATCTATTCAAGTTATTATGCAGAATTAAGAGAAGCTTACATAAAAAGTATTAGCTTCAGCTCTGTGAGTCTAGCGAACTAAAAAAAATCCTAAATTATTTTAGTCAAAGTCAGAAAATTGTTCTATTGTGATGTCACATGTTTTTCTAGATATTTCTAAAATTGCAATCAACAAATTAATAACTTCAAATTAGCATGTTTCGATATCGAACTGCAAAAAATTCAGAGCAGAGCAGAGCTAATGTCAATCATATCAAATCCAAATCAAATACAAAATTATTTCTAGAGGGACAAACTATATGATCGGCTTTCATAAAATGTTTTCTTCTCAACACTTCTTCTGAGTATACTTCCCTTCTATCTCCATTTTGGAGGAACTACTCTACAAAATTGACGTTTTTATATATTTCACAATACTATGGATGTTTAAACTATTAACTAGAAATGTGTCAATTTTAAAACAAATTCAATTTGTCGTAATTCAATAATGTTGTGAAAGTTAAGGTGAGTATCACAAAAAAAAAAAAAATTGCACTTTAAAAAAGAAATTGTGGGAAGAGAAAATACTTTTAAAAGTAAAGAAAATATTTATTGAAAAAAGAATGTTAATGGAAAACTTGAGTGAGCGACAATGTAAAGAGCTACATGAAGAGCTATTTTCAAGAGGTTAATATTTAAAGTGTTGACAAATGGTATAGATTATCAAGTGACTATCTATAAAAGTGGCTAAGCTTATGGCAATGCAACGAGTTGTTAAATGGTTACCAATTAATTTGCAAATTTATAAATGCAAAAATAAAAGAACATGATAGAAGATTCCAGATTAAATATTTCATTTTGATTAACATAATTCTGATCATATATCCTGAAATTGTATTCATAATTTATTATGTCTTTTAACGCTCTTTTCTAGCATTTAATTTTTAGTCTCATCGATAATCATCGAAGATCGAAAATCGAATGCAACTCATAATAAGATCGTTTCATTTATTCCTGACAAATGAGTAAACAATGTCTTATAGTTATTTATGCATGAACCGAATGAGAATTCTTTCATTCAGAACATTTATTATGATCAATACCTACCTACTGTGTTTCAGTAAAGTAAGTCTACTATTTTATGTTTCTTCGTGCAGCAAAAATTTGTTGATTTTTCTTTCAAGCGTAGAAAATGTAGAGAATGGTATATCGGTGGGGGACAAGGATGATTCCGATGCTGTTGTCCTGGCGATAATGATGAGAATGGCATCGTGGTGGTTGTTGCTATTGACGGTGCTACTGCTGGTCACTTCAATATGATTGTAATGACAATGGTTTATCTAGTCGTTCAATAACTTTCATACTCATTAGCTTTTAAAACACATATAGAAATATATGTTACCCCTTGTAGCTGCTTTGCATCAATGATGATGATAAACTAGCTTTAATCATTGTTTTTTTTTTATATTTCATATTTTATGTTTCATTCTAACATTTCATCATAAATTTTTCCAAAATACATAGATTCATTTGTAATAATATCATCTTTATTCTGTTCATCATATTCAAAAAATATATAGAAACATATTAATAAAGAAAAATAAATAAAATAAAATATTGTATAATTAAAACAAAGAAATTTCTTGGTACTAAGCTTAGCTGGCTATTTAATTAAAAAAAAAAACAAAAACAAAAATACACATCCTTTGGCATTTAAAGTATAATACAGTCTATGTCGAATAGGATGTCTGGTATTGAGCGTTCGTTGTATTATGATTTCATAGAAATTGTTACTTGTTGGTGAGAGAAATTAGTCTAGGCTGCTTTAAGCTTTGACATTACTTTACATTTAAATATGTTTTGCCAATTATTTGCCAGATTCAGTATGTTTCATTAATCGCGACGAAAAATTTTTTTAATTATATTCTATCGTTTTCGTCAGAAATTATATAAATTGTTGAGGATACAAACACGTTGATGTATTTGGTTATTTTTTAAAGATTTTTTTAAAGAGATTTCTGTCGAATGAAATTAAATTAATAAAATAATGCAAATAATGCAAGTATGGTATGAATTTCGTTTTTGTGTAGACAGATCAGCAGACACATAATAAGTCTTGTAAATATTTGCTTTTAAAACAAATCAAAAACAATTCTATATAAATATAATAAAATAGCGATTCTTCGAATTACAAAAATTAAAACAAAATAGAATGAAATTAACTGAAAGCCAAACACTTTCTAGGAATTGTTGCATGTACCCAAAGTGTTTTGCAATAATGGGACATACAGTCAGTATAAGATCTAAATTATCATATTCAATAAATACCATCAAGTTCGATTATATGTAATGAGTAGAATGATAGCGAAAAGTTGATAAATCAATAGGGTAAAGTAATACCAGAGTCAAATTTGTACTGTCGTACTTTCAATTAGCAACGATTTGAACGTGCACTCTCATGAACAATGAACCAGCTTACTAACAAACTACCTCACTCCCACTAATATACTTTTCTTCCCTATTCTTAAATTAATAGCATTGAATTCCATTTCATAGCAATTAAGTACTTCAACATATGCATGTAGTAGTAATTTGTGGATTCCATAGTATGAATATTTGTGTAACAAAGATATTCTATTCACCGATTGTAAGCATAACCATATTATTATTATGATTATTATTAATATCGTTGTTGTTATTGGTTTTGTTGATTATTATTATGATTATTGCTACTCCACATCACATACGCACAATTATTTGAATTTCCAATAGAAACACACACATTCACATACGCATACGAGTACAGAGTCGTATATTCATTTTCGTGAAGAATGATGAAATTATGTCAGCAATAAATGTCAAAATCAGGTGTGTATATGCTATACGCTATACTTTTGTACGTATTTACTAAATGTAAGAAGTTTACATGTACCAACATTTTCGAAAATACATACAAGCACGCACAATATACAAGTTTTTTATATACGATACGATATGTATATGATATTGCAAGAACAACAATATTCAACATTTTATAAGTACTTGTACATACAAAATATTCATACAATATCATAGAACATAGAGAGGTATTGGCTGGTTGGGTGCAAGAGGAAAAATGAAAATTCCATAACGTGCGAATGGGTGAATATTTGTGCCTTGCTGCTATTGCTGCTATTGTTGAATATTCAATATGCATAAGGTGTTAAAGGAATGAATGGTAAATATGCTAAAGAATTTTAGGAAGTTAGTTATGATGGCAGCTGTTTGTATGTATATAGGTAAATGGAAAACTAATATATGTAGAAATATTTTCAAGGCTACAACATACAACTACTATAAATAGTTGGCATTTATGTATTTCGATAGCAAATATAAATTGATGGAACTTTTAGAAGTACACAGTTTATTAGGGCTTTTCTCAATGAATTATTAGTATTCTACTTCTTGCGGATATTGGCTAAAATATTCGTTTTTACCTATAACTCAATTTAGAACTTACCTTCTGCTGATGATGTGGTTCATTCTCAACTGGCTATCGCAATTCTTGTTTGCTACAGAGTACTTGAGAAACTCACTACTAGTAGAGAATTCAAAATTCTAATCACAGACTTACAGAAACACAATAGAAGAGAATGACATCAGTATGACGTCACATTATCTACCAGTAGAGAAATAATCGGTAGAGAAGAGTTACAGAAACAAGCAGATCGATTTTCTCTGTATATCAAATTTTCAGTCTCCACATAGTTCACCATAGTATAGTTACGACAAAAGTCTTATATTTATTTTTTTTGAGTAACTACACTTGATTTTGATGAAATAGAATTTAATATACCCGTAATATTTAAAATTGAAGATGTTGCCTTTTGAAATCGTGTTGATTTTTTAGATATGCAATATTTCAAAATTTGGATTTTCTTTTCATAAATTATATTGATTTTCTAATCTAATTTCCTATCAGAGAAAACATAACAAATTTCGAAAAATTTTTCTTTATTTCGCAACATAATGTCCTTTTAGCTCTATACACTTCTCCCAGCGATATTCTATTGCTTTGATACCCTTTTTATAGTATGAACTGTCTAGCTCATTAAAATAGCCATCTACCGCAGACTTCACCTCTTCATTGATTGTAAGTCTTTTACCACAGAGCCATTTTTTCAAATTTGGAAATAGAAAATAATCCGAATGTAGAATAATCCCAGAGTAGAATCTAGTTCGGCTTTAATAATCGTTGAACTGAGACCTTTCAAATGAAAGTATTGAATTACATAATGGTGACCAATTTTTTCCATGTTTACAAATTCACTGAGGTCGTTAACTTTCGATGGCTCCAAAAAAAAAAAAAAATTACTAAACCACGTGGCGCCTTTAAACTTAAAACTTATGTTTTATAAGGTTGCCATTTTCACCAAAGTAATTTTTTTCAAACTATTGCCGCCACTTATATGTCAGGTCGGGTAGTTCTGGGACTGCCTTCTTATGTAAGAAATTTAAATATGCAGAGATTAATGTAACTTGTATTTAGGTAGTCTACTTTTTGGGGCAAAATGCATGTTTACTGCCATTGGGGTAAATGTGTACATAGTCATATTTGTGTATATTTCACGAGGTATTTTCACATCATCTCAATAAAAATATTTACGTATACATACATTTCCATACCATAAACGTATACTATATAAGTACTAGTCAAGTACGAAAACTTATATCGTATATGAATACGAGCATATTGTAAATATAGGATATTTATATTTTAATGTTTTATGAATGTCCATTTTTTTTTTTTTTATTTTACAATATATTTTATTATTTTATTATACGAAGGATTTACTTTGCATTTTTAACAATTTTTTTTTGTTCTATATATTTTCCTTTTATCTCTTCTAACTAGTATACCTTTTGGCATTGAGATTATTGTAAAGGTTTAATACTGAAAGTAGGTGTGCTTAGTAAAAGGAATTTACCATAGTTGTCTATGTCATGTATGCAAGAGAATAAAAAAAATATATATATTTAACACTTATATATGGGTTGTAGTTATATTTTTGCAGATGCACTTTTTTGCCTCATACAAGTGAATACGTGAATAATTTATTTCTTTTCTTTGAGCTTTGTAGAGTGTTTTATATAGTTATGTAAATATGTAAATATTGTATTTAGTTATTTGTGACATCACAACTTTTGAATTTCAGAAGAAATTAAATTAAAATATGCTAGATATGTTACATATTTCTGAGTGTTCGAGGTGCAAGCTTCAATTCCAGCGATATTTGATTCTTTTCTCATTCAAACGAAATGACAATGAGATAAACAAATTAGTCGTACTCGCTTAATTATGAAATCTAAATAAAATTATAGCCATGATTTGCGATTTTATGCGAGAGTGTAGCATTTGAGATTGAAATTACAAAGATCAAAAGCTTTCTTATGCTTACTTTACCACATAATGTGTTCCATTGACAGCCACAAAATAGCAGCAACAAACATTTTTATGATAGCAATATCAATAATATGAACAACAACAACAATTATAATGTGGAACGATAAAAGGTTTCACGAATTGTTGTTCATTGTTCTGCTTCTTTTTTGAAATACCTTACCTGCTGTACAATAATAGCCTAACGAGTAGATTTTATTATATTTCTTCTTATTGTTCATAATATTATTTTCATTATTTAATGTGTTAATTATGAAGATAGCTAATGAAAATGAAGTTAAGATTTGACTTTGTGATTTTCAATTAAAATGCTTTGAATTTGAATAGCCAATTTTTTTTTTTATTATTATTATTTTAATTTTAATTAAATTAGAAATAAAACGAAATTGATATTTCCTTTGTGATATTCATTCGAATGTTAATATTTCTATATTGTAAAATTGAATGAACTCAATTACACAAGCAAATCATGATTAAAATAAAGCATAATTAAAACATTTATATTTAGTACTATTTAGTAATAATTTTTTATTATTAAACAGATAATATATAACCACAGGAAAAATTTAGGCTTAAATTTTTATAATTTTTCCGAAGTTCAGGATAAAATGCGACCTGATTTTTCTTTGTTTTATTCGTGGCTGTGTAATCGATTACTACAATCAAAGAAGTGGTTATCGAAACAGAACTGAATTTGTTCATATATTAGCACAAAATTAAACTAATTTACAATTTAGATTTAATACCACATATAATAATTATTTTGATGTCAGTTATTTCAATATTGTAATGTACATAATATAATCTATGGCACATGTCATATATACATAGGACTATATAACGCACATATGTCACTCGGTGCGTGACAATGAGTGACAATGTGCCGGTAGCAATTTCATATGTTACACTACATCGAAGCAGATTGCATTAAAATCGCACTAAGAAACAAACATTTACAAAGAGAATGATTTCATATATATATAGCCCGCAAAAAGTTTTGCAGGCTTCATGATAGTTGATGCTGATATATAGGTAGATTGCCATGCAAACGTTTGTAACTCATTTATGATCATGCACATTAAATTAATAGAATAATAAACTTCTGATTGGTATCTTGTCACTCATTGATTTGAAATGCGTATTATGCGAAATTAATTGTAATACTTGTTACGTATACGCACCATGGTGTATATATCTCAAACTCAATTTCCTTCAGGTATCTTAAACAAATTTTTATACCCTGCATAATGCAATATGCATGGTATATTCATTTCGGTCAGATGTTTGTGTCCACTTGAAGGAATCTCCGGAGATATAGACATAGATATATATTCGTGATCAGCGTCGATTAAATTTTCGATTTAACGATGTCCGTCCGTCCGTCCGTCCGTCTGTCTGTCACCTGGCTGGTTCGCACGATAACTTGAGTAAATATTGAGCTATTTCGATGAAATTTGGCATAAGTAATCTATGATCCAAGGGTACGGAGGGGATTGATATTGGGCATGATCGGTAAATAACCACGCCCACACCAAGCATTCAAAGCGACTAACCTCGAAATTTTCAAAATCTTTAACTTGCTATAACTCACATAATATACCACTTGGGACAACAATATTTGGCACATAGACTGACATTATACTACTATATAACCTCGCCAAAAGTGGTTGAGTCACGCCTAATTTTTAGCGTAGCTCCCATACAAAGTGTCTGTACTTCTTTTAAATTGAAACTGCTGTAACTTCTACAATCTTCTATCTAGAATAATCATAATTAGCACTTAGATTAACACGGTAGTCGGAAATAATATGGCAGAAAATCAATGTGCCACGCCCACTCCTTTTTGCGTCTCCCATACAAAGTTGCGGAAATTAAAAAAAATGTTACCGGTTATAACTTGCAAACTATTCAGCGTAGAATAACGAGATTTAAGGTGTGAATTAGTATTGTACGAGCAACTAGGCTCACAGAAAATGGATGCACCACGCCCAGTGTTTATCGTAGCCCCCATACAAATTTTAAATTGAAACAGCTGTAACTTCGGCAATCTTATGTCTACAATAACCATAATTGACACTTAAATTAATATCGTAGTCGGAAATAATCTGGCAGAAAATCAGTGTGCCATGCCCACTCCTTCATGGGTCTCCCATACAAAGTCGAGGGAATTAAACTAAAACTTTTAAGCTCCATAACTTGCAAACTATTTAGCCTAGGACAACGAGACTTAGGGTATGGATTAGTATTGTACGAACAACTAGGCTCACAGAAAATGGGCGCACTACGCCCAGTGTTTATCGTAGCCCCCATACAAATTTTAAATTGAAACAGCTGTAACTTAGGCAATCTTATGTCTACAATAACCATAATTGACACTTAAATTAATATCGCAGTCGGAAATAATCTGGCGAAAAATCAGCGTACCACGCCCACTTCTTATTGGGGCTCCCATACAAAGTTGAGGAAATTAAACAAAAATGTTAACCACCATAACTTAGAAACTATTCAACGTAGGACACCAAATTTAAGGTGTGGATTAACATTGAAAAATTAATTGGATTTACTAGAAAGTGATAAGCCACGCCCACTTTTTATATAGCTCCCATACTAAGCCTCGGAATTATCTTAAAATCCTTTTATTTCGTCAAAGTCAACCATATTTCGGGTGTAAATTAGTAGTATATGCAAAAATTGTTTCTCGAAAAGTGGAAATAAAAGAAAAGTTGGATATTCGAGTAAACTTTTTATATATAAATCTACATATGCAGGGTATAGTTTGGTCGGCCCCAGCCGACTGTAAGAAGATTTTTCATTATTCATTTTATTCATTTTATTATTACAAGCTTAACACAACTTAACACTCAGGTTGAAGCATTTTCATGATTATTTTCAATATATTCATTATTAGCGTTTATAAATAATGGTGAAAATATAAAATGAAAGTCAATTATTATATAATTTTACAGAATTTAAATTAGTATTATACTCATATTTGAGTTAGGAACGCAACTCATTTCATATCATTCACGTAATTTTATATAATTTATATTTATAATTTATATAATTTTTATATAAATTTTTATAATATTTTTTGTTAACTTTTTTAATAACTTTAGTAATAATATTGTTTTTAATAATAATTCGCTATCATTTAAGCTAAGATATACCTTTTTCAACGGTATTCTTCTTACTGTCTTCATTCATATTTTAGTTTGTTTTATTTTCTTCGGTTCTGTTAGCCATACTGTCTCAACTGCGTTACTTTTGTTGTAAATAAAATTTATGATATGATTAAATACTTCAGTATCTCTATTTGTCTTTTCTATTCTCATCTTGCTTATGCGATATTAAATTTGCTGCAAAATATTCTCTTATAGTATAATGCAAGCGCGGATTTTTTTTCTTCTCTCTTAATAAAAATTTGAAATATCAATTAATCGAAATCTTTATCTTACAATATAAGTTTATTAATTTAATTTTTTGTAATTTTTCTTGTTTTAATACCAGTACTTATGAGATGTTATGTGTTGTTGTTGTTGTTGAGCAAGTTAAATATGAGTGGATAACTGACTGAAAAGAAAAGTAGAAATATAAGACTGTAGAAAATATGAATAGACAATTGTGTAGATAGTAGAAAAATACACAGATGATGTTGAAATAAGAAAGACTTGATCATAGGCGAGCGGCACTAAATATTGAAAAGCATATCTTCAACTGCATTTAAAAATCCGAGTGCTATTCATTGTTGACACTATAAACTGATGATAAAATTATAAAAAAAAAATGTGTTGTTTCTGACAAGAATACTGATAAACGTTGACTCGTTACCCGACTGTTCCATGTAAGTATTTACTTGAATGTGAATGTGAATGATATGAGAAAAAGTTGCTGTATATTGAAATACTGTATACAGAAATATGGGTGGCTATATTGTGAAATAAAATACTGAAAATTATATGCGTGTTTTGATTAATTCTTTTCATTTCACAGTTGTCTGAGTACTACTTAGTACTAGTACTAGCAGAATATTTTTAAGATTGAGGTCATTTTGAACTGAAAAACGATGTAAAAATTAAATATAAGCTTTATTTGGTAAATCTAGGTAAATCTAATTATCCCATATCATTATAAAGTAAATTTCCTTTAATTCTAAATAAAGGTTGTGAGTGTTAAGGAATAGTGCCTATTTACATACATATTTCTGCTTCCTGTCTTATATGTAGATATTGCTTATAACAAACAAAAGCGTAAATATGTTAATCAAAATACTAATTTGTAATACGATCATATACACTTTTGAAATGTTAATGCAGAATAATTTTATAATTACAGGTAGTTGTCTAATATTATTTGTATGAATATTCAAATTTTACATAGAGTATATTGTCTATCATACAAGTATTTACAATGAACGTATGACATACATATGTTAAACTACATACTTATATGAAATCGTATATTACAATTTATAATTAGCTGCCTTTCAAGTAAATACCATAATAGAAATGAATTTTATGCAAATTATAAATGAAAATTAAATTAATAATAGATGGTGAAGGTTGGAGAAGAAATATGATGATGAAATGAGATGAAAGCTGATAGCTTTATGGTGTTGATGCATTACAAATATGTGTTGAAAGAAAATATTCAATATTAAAAATTTTATTATAAGATCATATTACAGCATCAACTATTTGAGCATATTTCACTATTTCCATACTACATATACATATGGGAGAAATACACAGATACAAAAAAACTAAAATTATAATTGAAAGTTTCTTTGCAAAACCTTTAACATTAAAATATTCAATTCTCTCATCTATGTTATGATACAACAATTCTCTCTACATATGACTTTTTGACAGTATAAACTCATATACATATTCCTATATATGAGTTTATGTAGTCATCCATCAGTTGGATGTCAGTTGGCATATGTATGAGAATGTAAATTTTAATTAAAGAAGCAACATTCATCTGAGTCACTCTTTGACTCATACACTCACTCACTCACTCACTACTTGCTAAAAACATATGTGAATCAATGTATAGACACCATGATAAGGTGAGAAACACACAGAGAGTGGGAGAGTGTGAGATCGAGGGTGGTGAGTATGTGCATTTGTATGAAAAGTTATTCGTTATAAAATGATTGACATTTGCTGTTTAACATGATAATAATATTTATAAAATGCAATTTATGCAATTTATACGATAAATAATCTTGCATGTTGTTTACAAAATTTTTATTCATTTAGAATATTCAAACCAGAATATTTTTAATATGCATACAATATGCATATACATACATACATCTCTGTCCAACACTACCTTGACTGTTATGATGGTTACTTCTACGTCTAGTAAAAATTCAACTCATATACTAACTTTGATGGATTAAAAAAAAAAAAAAAAATAACTCACAAACGAACAAATGAAAAAAGAAAGATAAGAAATATATAGTAGTAAAATTTTTTTTTAACATTTTTCAAACTAAGTAATTGGTAGCTGCTATACAAAATGATTTTACTATTCGTGTAAGCATTTTTTATTTCAAAAAAAGATTGAAAAAAATAGATTTGATTAAAATATATAAATAAATGTATATATGTATATAAATATGAATATATGTTTGCTTTCTTATGCTTTCATTAAAAATATACATAGCTTATAATTTTGATATATAATAATTATTTTTCTATTTTTGTAGGCCAAAGTGTTGTTTAACATCAACTTTAACGCTAATATCGAAATTACAAAAATGTATCACTACAAATACATATAATATAAGTAAATTTATTATTATAAAAAGCAATATAAATATAAATCTATGCTTGCACAATGATAATAAAGCATTCGATTATTGATCAAAGTTATGTAGCTTCTACTATTTATGGCATACAATATAAACTGAAAGGCAGTGATTATCGAACAAATTCAAGGTTTTCCATAATCAACAACATTGCACAATAATATGAATACGTATTCTTCTGCTTATTCAATTACAAATACACAAATACATTATATTGAAAATCAGATTGTGATTGAAAGGAAATTAATCAATTTTATGTATAACTATTGATTACTTAATGTAAGTATTATTATTAATAGAGCGTAATGAAGAATTAAGGAGCACTCGCATACAATGAATGAATGAAATTATATTTGATTGTTGAACTAGTTCCATTTATTGGGCACATGATGAGAACTGCTTAATTCTGAGCTCTTCAAAATGAACATTTCGAAAATTTCTTAATTTATTGAGATATTACTATTTTTAATATTGATTAGTTAAAAAAGTTAGACAAATATTTAAATTAAATTCAAAATCAACACTCGCAAGATGACTAGAAATATTTATGAAAATTTTTATACACATTTGCAATGCAAAAAAAAAAAAAAAAAACCATCCAAAATATTCATACAATTTTGACGCGTAATGGTATTCCAACAGCACAGAAGAAGACCAAGAGTGACAACAATGAGACAATGAATGACACCAATATCTGGTCAGTTCATGGCAAGGCACTGCCAGTCGTCCTATGGCCCTTATTACGTCTTGTTTTTTTTTCCCCAACAACAACAACGCATACATGTTTGTATATTAAGCATATAGAAATGACTGGTACTTTTATGTATATACCTACTAACTACAGCCCCAATTTGTAGCAGTCAAATGATCACTATGACCATTACGCCTGCAAGCATGCTTCATTTTCAATTTTCTTTTTTTATGTTTTAATTTTCAGCTGCGTTTTATTTTTTTCTTATACTTCAAACCACCATTCGTTAGTGTTGCATGTCTAGTTAAAGAAGTTGTAGCGCAAAATTCTACATATATACAGATGTATTACAGAGTAAGCTCCATAGCAAAGATATAGAAAGAGAAATAGGAAGAGTTGAAATTATACAGAAAAACGCCTAAAATTCCAAAGTAAATAGTTAACAGCAATTGCTAGAAATACACATAGTCCTCCGAGTGCATGTTGAAGATTTATGTGCATCCGCAATAAAATGTGGTTAAAAAATGAGAATGCAAAGAAGAAAAAAGGAAGCAACTACAAATAGTAACAAAAAGAAAAATCACAAAACTTGAGAAAAATGTCAGAATGTATATATGTTCTTGAACTCATATTACATGGTTCTAATGCTTACTGCAGCAAATAATTTAATTTAAATACTTCACCTAAAAGTATGCAAATAAATTCTGATTTAAATTCAAGACTTGGAAACAAATTTATTTCAGTAAGAAGTAAAAAACTGACATAACATCAGAGTCAGTCAATATTTATGGAAATTTACGTTGATTTTCCGATGAAATTTAAATAGTGTCCACGTAACAATATTTTGAGTCTTGGCATTACACAAAAAAATTACATTTTCTCAAACTATGAAAATATGTTGCTTGCCTGCAAAATAATATGAAACATTTTTGATTTCGAATAATCGACCATATATTGTTATTCAGCGATCCAAAATTCATTAAAAGTCGCCATTCTTGTCTGTTGAACACAATACTTTATTTATTTTTGTGGGCTATGTAATTGTGGTTGTGATCTTGTGAGTTTACGTAAAAAATGTGTATACCAAATAATGATAGGAGTAGAATAAGTGGTAAAAATAGTGCTGACTCATGGTCGAAATTCAATCAAATGTGAGGAAAGTCAACAAATAACCCCCTCACCCTCTATCGCGACCCCTTCTGGGTACTCTCCTATAAAAGTGATGTTTTATCTAAACAGAATGCCTCGAGAGCAATTCAATTTTCACCAGTTATTACTCATTTTCGATCCGAAGCATATTTTTTTATTATACTCATCCTCATCTTTAACCCTTATGAGACCTCTCCTACAAAAGGGCTATGAAACATCGGAAAAACGGCAAATGCCATCATAGTTGTTAAGGGATCATCTATAGACAGATGTAATCGAATGAAATCTGAACGATTTATAAGGGCTTCTCTACAAAATTGGTTTTTTGTTTTTTTATTAAATTAGCATACACGTTTTTTCATTGGTGCTCGAATAGGGATCAAATATATCAATGACTTTCATTCTAATAAATACTATAATATTATTCGAATAATTTATTAGATTTATACATTTAATATGGTGGACATTTAAGAAAAAATTAGAGTACTTGACCAAGTGGTCTCAAAGTGCTTACATAACTTTCTAAGGAATGAGTTCAAAATTTAACGAAAATTCATGGTAATGAAAAATACTTTTCCACATTATATTCCAATGTTATTTATTGCATTAAGTTTATTATTGAATTTTGCTTGAGTTTAGTAGAAAAGTTGTGTAAATCTTCTCATTTCTCCCCTATTACTAAGGATTTTAAACAAAATATTTTATTGTACTTGTTTGGTTAAAAATATAAGAATTAGCTGTTCGTTAATATTCCTTAACATGTTCAAGCCATTTAATTCGATATAACAGCATAAAAGTTATTTTATACACTGTTAATTCTTATCAAAATTGATTTAAACTTGACTTACTTCATAGAACATAAATATCGTATATATAAAAATTATTGAAAGCAGCAAATAACAAGCTATTAGTGATTTAATTTGATGTTTTTTATTCAATATCTGTTCAACTAAATAAATTGCTGAAACGATTACAACATACATATAAGCACAACACACATACACAAGTCAATCAATATGTTTGTAAAGATTTTTTTATTCTCTGAGTGTAAACAATTTACTCTGCTAGACAAGTCGATTTTTTCACAGTGATAAGTGAGATTGAGACTTACTTCTCGTCAATTCAATTAAATTTTCAAAGACACAATATACTTCTACGTATATGCATGTGTATGATACCTACGTACCTTCGTACAATATAACAATTTCAATCAACAAGACAATTACCAGACATAAAATCTTTTATTCTATCTAAATATGTGTATATAAGGTATTATGTATATGTTGTACTATTACTTATATATACTACATATACAATAATGCTTGAGGATTTTTCAAATGGAATTCTTAAAGTACAGATACAACAAAAAAATTACGATAATAAATATGGTTTCTTTCAACAAAAGTAATCACGATAATGTTCAAAATGATACTATTGATGACAACGATGATAATACTGATGCTGATGCTGATGCTGATGCCGATGCTTATGATGATGATGATGATGATGATGATGATGCGAATCATATGATTCATGATGCTGTTGATGATAGTATTGATGTGAATGTCTTATAATAAATCCTTAAATAATGAAATACGTTGTTAAAATATATGCATCAAGTAAAACGATGAAAATATCATGCAACAAATGCGATACACACTTGTATGTACATATGTACCTATACATTTATTTGTATACATTGTATATTGTATACATTTGTACCTTCAATGCTAACAACAGAGAGTAGGCGCTCATCAAATAGTAATCAGACAATATGAAAAGTGAAAAGGCAAAAAACAACTACATCAGAAAAATATTCCTTAGTATGTGTGTGTGTGTGTGTATGTACATATATTGACACAGTGGGTTTTGTGGTTTACAAAATTGCCAATACATCTAAATACGATACAAGTATAATATATAGTATACTCGTACCTAGATTTTCATGTAGAAATAATTCATGTAGAAAATAAGAAATATCGAACATGTAATAAAATCACAAAATCATAGATGATGAAAATAAAAGAAAATAGAATCTTCAATATTTCAATATAATACGTAAATTAAATACATATATTTGTACATATTGAAAGAGAAATTCAATGGAAAACTATTACATATAAGCAAGTACAATACAATAGTACTAAATGTATGTGGAAATAATAATAATAATAGCAGAACAAGAGCAAAAATTGAATTGATACTGATGATGATGATGATGATGATGATGATGTTGATGCTAAACATAATAAAATGTTGTAATAAATGATGAATAAATAATTTTTCAAGAGTCTTAATAGTCATAATTGATATATATTTTTATGATTGTAATTGAAAGTGTCTCTAAGTTTGAGCATGAGATGAAGATAGTGAGATGGTAAGTTAGACACAAAAACATATTTTTCTCTCAAGTGTATTAAAATTTTCCACTCAATTAGATACATTAAAGATGGACATAAGATTAAGCATACTATTGGTATATATAAAGGATGTTTTTTATGATTATATCATTGTTGTAAATTCAAATAAAGCATGCATAAAAGTCAAATTGTCCACATTGAAAAATATTTCATGTATTGGCGTAGGTCAAAGTAAAATTTTGAAGTTGAAAATACATTATAATAATAATCACTATGATTCTTAAAATTTAAGAATTCAGTTATTAAGTGAGTCAATGCAAATAAAAATCCAATCCCAAATCCTTTCAATGAATTGTACATTTTCATTTACCCACAAAATGTTCACTTTAATTGAAATTAAATTATATTTTTAATTTTTTTTTTTATTTATTTGTTTATCTTCTTTGTTATAATAATATTTCAACTTTTTGTTCATTTTCATGTGCTTAAAAATATCAGAGGTTGAAAATTTGTTTTATGAACATTGTTTGTTTGTTTTTTTTTTTTTCTGTACACCCGACTTAAGGGAATACAGAAAGTATAGTTTCAATATCTCTTTGTTAACTGCATATATCAAATGATTTAGAAAATTTTGTATATAAATATTTGTTTTCATATTTGTATGTACAATATTTTAGACGAACAATGTTCAATATTGCAGCCAAATCTGTTGAGTATATTAGTTCAATAATAGAAAATAATAAATAATAATCATTATAATAAAGGAAAATAATATGAAAATATTTATAGTAGTAGGGAAATAAAAGCAAATCAATTCCATTACAGCTTGATATTTTTTTTTATAAAAGTTAAAGCAATTTTTTTTTTGTCTCAATGGGAGTCTTTTTTTCAGGTCTTCATTGCAAATGTGGCCACATTTTATATTAGGATTTTTATAGTAAAGCTCTTTGTGATGTGAATAGCTCAATAAAGCAGGTGAGATCCCTAACTCTGGTTGTTGTGAACTATCAAGGTAGAGTAAAGTCAACCGATGTAAAAAATTATCCACTTTAAACCTTTCTTCGATGAAAGAACTAAAATACTGCAGAAATTATAAATACATTTTCAGATAAAAATCAAATTGAAAATGGCTAACTGGATAATTACAACAGAACAAAAAAAAAAAAATTACAAATACAGCACATGTAAAGAAAAACTCTCTCATTTGGTTGCAAGTGTATTGCAAAAAACAACAATTGTGTAATTGTATAGTAGCAAAAGCTATGCGATATAAAGCAATAAGCATGCATTTTTTTACAAGTATATTTATATAGAAAATTAAAAACAATATGTGAACATACAGTAATTATAGAAAAGAAGTTGGGAAAAAATTAATATAACATTAAAAAAAAAAAAGCTGGTGACCCATTGTGGAAATTTATGATGCTACAGCATATGTAGCGTGAAAATAAATGTACTCGTAGTTATTACAAATGTACAGAAAAAATAAAAATATTTTACAAAAAATATACGAAACTAATGTGTGGGAGTTGTGAAATAATTATGATTAGCCTTCAGCGAAGAAGCAAACTAACTATAAATGAATAGCTAGGTTTTTTTTTTTTGGTTTTTTGTGCTGAAATTGTATTTAATTTTATACGTTATTTAATAAAATTGTATTTAAATTTACAATAACAGATAGAGAGTATAGTACATCATTTTTGAAATAATTATTTAACTAATAACACCAAAACAGTTCTCACAAATTACCTTCCGATTTCGATTTAGCCACATCTGCTTGTCTGTTCTTTTGCGTTTGTAGTAATTAAAAACTTGTGTGCTATGCTAGTTTTACCACAAAATAAAGATTTTAGAAAATTAGCATAATCGGTTACAAATCACGCCTATCTGCCATACAAAAATAAGCTGTTTTATGTGATTTTTCACATTTTATGCAGGAAAATCTTAAGCTTTCGATCTGAAATTTGGTATGTGAAACTAATTTTATCATGAAATTGATAAAATAGAAAATGAGCGTAATGCGATGAAAACTACAACTACCTCCCATACAAATTTATGCTTTCGGATGTGTTTATTCACACTTTCCGCATGGAATTGTAATGTTATCAAGGTGAAACTTGGTACATGAGATTATATTTGTCAATAAATAAACAAGTTTAAGAATGGACGTAATCGAGTGAAAACAACACTTACCTCTCATACAAAAATATGGTCTCCATTGTGCTATGCTCATGAACATCTAAAGTTATAGCACTCAATCTCCACATATACGATTCCTTTTTAGCAATGTGCCAGTATGTATGAAAATCAAATAAAGCTACGACTATCATCAGCACAAAAGTAGTTTTTTTTTTCTTTCGAAAATATGTCTCTACCTTTCCATGATGTTCTTCTTCGTATATCTATTGTATGTATGCATATATTAGTATTCTTATATAAAATGTCTAAATAGTAGTATTACATACTATATACATATATCTTTCTTTTACTATTTTTCTTCACTCTCTCTCCCTATCTCTTCTTCTTATTGAAGCTATTTGCTATTCTTTACTCATAATAAGCTACATTTATATTCATGATTTCGTTTACGTTTGCCAAAAGTACACTTTTGTTATGTTTTTCATTATCATTTTTATTTTGTCATTTTTGGCTACAAAATTGTTATGACTCTCTCATGGTTATTATTGTACTTACATCAAGTACGAACAATACTTGTAATTTTCAAGCATAATTTTTCCCTTGTATAAGAACTCTAAATTAGCACGTTGACAATTTTAATATTTTAACAAATGAATGATTAAATAATTTAATAAATTGAAATTTATTTACTAGTTTTACACGTTCGGAGCGTATACGTACTATACAAGTATATAGGAATTTATGTTACTCATACGTCACCGTGTTCGTCAATATAAAAACTTTAAAAAGGTCGAACAAATGTAATATTTCTGCTCTATTTTTTAACTTTAAGATCATAGCAAAACACAAAAATTTCATTTTTTTTTTAAATCCACTGCATTTATGTTCGCGGTTGAATAATGGTCATTGGAAAAACTTAACAATTTGGTTCAGCAAACAGACAAACAGAAACTATTCAGCATGGACAACCACAAACAAACCACTGTATAAATCTACGAATCACAACCAGTTTGCTTAGTCGCTGTTGGTCTGTTAGTCAACCGTGAAGCAACCAACCAGCAACCATCAGTAAAATCGACAACCACATTCACTCAAACTTACTCCTCGCAATGGTGAACATGATGAACAGAATTATTTTGTCTATATATTGTAAGTTTTTGGGTATCCTTCTCAATTTTGTTGTTTAGTTTTGTTTTAAAATATCAATTTTTTTTTTTTTTAAATTACTCCTGCTTCAATTCTAAAGTATATATGTATGTACATACGACTGCAAGTGATTGCAAGTTCATTTGAAAGTAAATTACATGCAATCAAACGCATGCTACAAAATATTGCTTTGTTTTGGTTTAAAATGCATGAAAAAACCAAGAAATGAAATTGAATTTAAAGCAAATTTGCTACATCTTAATACTGAAAAGATATTTCGTTTTCATTCGATTTCCGCTTTTATTAAAATTTATCTATGAACAATTTAATTTGTTTGTGAAAATTATAAACAATTTTACAATTTCATTAATGTATGAATAATTTGACATTAATTTGTCTATGAAGTAATTATTTCTTTATATTCATTTTTTCATTCTTCATGCATTCATTAAATAGACAGACAATTAGAATTCATCATCAAATAGTATTGGAAAAACATTAGGCATACTCACTCGAATTACAAATGTGACAATTATGAATGCTAGTATTTATAATTAATGTGTGAATATGATTATGTTTCGATAAACACATTACCACTAACACACACTAATTTACACACTTTTCTCATGGCAAACTACTCATCATTTCAACACATACTCATACTCAAACACTTGCCATTTAATAAATACTACTCTAAGGCGGTAACGAATAAATTAATTGCATTAGTTGATGAATACTTTTATTCTGCTTCTTCTTCTTTCCTTTCTTTTAATGAATTCTACCACACAAACACTTGTCCATAAGTGAAATTCATAAGTATTGGATTGTAGTATTTATATACAAATGCTTAATGAGTAAGGCGATTGTATATTTACGCCTATCTGCTTAGATGTATATTTTAATCATTCAGATGATATGATGTGAATAGGTCATGGTCAATAGGGGAGCTATATACAATACTGATTATACTCACTACTGCCTTCATTGTTGCTGGTAATGGTAATTTTCAAAAAGAATATATTAAGTACATACGAAAGTTTGTGTGTGTGTGTGTAGATATATGATTATTGTTGATCTGTCAATATTTTTCTATACTATTTTTTGTTGTTTTACTTATGAACTTACATACAAGTACTTATATACATTTCAGTTCGTGCTGTTGCTCATTAAGGATAGGGGTGTTCGCCAATACATTGATGTGTGAGTGTGTGCGTGATTGAACGTCTACATATATTTGTTAATTATACTAAACATTGTGTAAGGTTAAATACAATATCACTTTTTTTGCCTCTTTCATTGTCTAATTGTCTGCATGTTCATTTTGCTTCATTTATTCCATCATATCATCACTCTGATGCATAGATATATACACATATGTAGTAATATATATTAATATATGTATTAATATGAAACTGTAGGTTAGCAATAAGATTGTTTTTTATTATACTCTAGTTAAGAAGTTAACTTGAATGAGTTGAATGAGTGTACTAGTTTATATGTATAACTTGTAAAGGAGAATGACCTTTAATTAATTAGAATTAATATATATATATTTTTCTCATATCTCTTCTAATTATAGGATTTCATTTCGATTTTATTGAGCTCTGTAATATATAGTATGGTGTGGATAACAAGCGTAAATTATTGTTATACTTTAAGTACAAATGCTTATTATCTACAATGTGTAAATAATTACAGGCGTATATTGTATATAAAAGGGAATTTTTTTTTATTGTATATCCCACTCTCGATTGTGTTGTTCAATAAAATATTGTCTTTGAAACATGGTGCTATTTAATGAAGCTTTCTTTAGTACCTAAAGTATTATTTGGCGGCAATATAGAAATCTGTTCTAACTCTGATTCCATGCCTCAAAATCTACGCTTTCGCAGGCGCTTCCCCACAATCATCTCACCCAGACTTGAATGGAAAACAAATAGCAACTTAAAGCCCGCAGAATATAACTGCGTTTGGTTTACAGACGGATCGAAGACAGACGAAGGTACAGACGCCGGAATATATGGCCCACATACTCGGCTCGTAGCCAACTGTCTTCCAAACAGAAATACACGCCATAGAACTTTGTGCACGTCACTTACATGCCAAGGGGGTCAAAAGGGCACGCATCTTTATTTACTCAGACAGCCAAGCTGCCATCAAATCTCTCTACTCATGGGAGTTCTCTTCTAAATTAGTCACCAAATGTTTCCTTATCCTACAAAAACTATCGCTGCAAAATAAGGTCACATTTTGTTGGGTACCGCGACACAACGGAATTGAGGGCAATAAAGTTGCGGACGAATTAGCGAGAGCTGACACGTCTTCTCCACCGACAGTCCCAGAATATTTCTACAGTATAAACTGGGCATCGGCTAAAGCTTTGATAGAAAAACATTACTACGACAAATACCAAACACAATTGACAAATTCAATAGGTTTCCGCCAAGCGAAAAGCCCCATTAGCTTTGATATAGTTTTTGACAGAATAAGTCTTAGCAGAGCAAATCTACGCCTATTAACCGGCTATTTCTCAGGACATAACTGGTTGAATTACCGCCTCCACAAAATGGGATTATCATCTCACACGGAATGTAGACTCTGTGTGGAGAAGGATGAAACATCAATTCACATCTTTTGTGAATGCCCATCCTTGGCCAGGCTTCGCCTTAAACACTTTCAGCTGAGTTTCCCAATACCAGCTTCGATCATCAAAAGCTCGACAATATCAATTATATTGTTCATTAAAAAGGTAGAGGAGATTCTAGTGTAATAGATGGGCTCGGATACAAAAGACCTCGTATGATCGCAGTGCCCGTAACACTTGTGGTTGCTTCTCAGAGGTATTAGCCGTAGGGCTCATATCCTCTAACAGACTTCAGTCTGGTTTCGAGTGGTCCAAAAAGGAGTGAAAAAAAGTGGTGGTGGTGAAAAAGGAGTTTGTCCTTGCACCAAAGTCACACTCTCTTTTGATTGATAGTAACAATGCCTTCATCGGTCCTTTTGAAATTTAAATTGAAGTGAGAGAGTACTTCACCGCCATATTTGTAATTTTTTTCTGTCAATGGGTGACATTCTATATTTTGTCAACCAATCAATTTCTTTATGATTGATATTTTCATATATTCAAATATTCAAAAAATTGTTTGCTTCAGTAACTTTTTGAACTGAACGAAAATTCTGCTTCAAATAAACCACCAAATAATACGTGTATGGAAATGGATTGAATCAATAAATCTGTGATGAAAATTGTCATCACGTATGCTAGTTTTGTGTTCTTAATTTACTTTGGTAAACAAAACCTTTGATTTTACTATCATTGTTATTATTGCTATTATTGTTATTATTGTTAGTATTGATAATATTGTTATTGTTGTTATGAATTTCTATATTTCCGTTTCACAAGTAGCTACATTTGGTTTTTTATTATTATTACTACTTTCTTTTTTTTTTGCTCAAGTTTGCTCTTTTCAATGAAAACAAAGCAATTTCTGATGCTGACATTCATGATGTTTATAATGATGGTGAGGATGATGAGAATGATAATGGTGATGATTGATAATAAAAGAACGAAAAAACAAAACGAATGTTAAAAATATAACATTATGACATAAAAATATATTCATTTAAGATTAAAACAATACACAAAAATAATAAAAATTACTATAAAACGATTGTTGTGTAAAATCAACTTATGAACAACAGAAACTTGATATAAACTCATAGCAAAAAGTAACAATATTTATACAGAAAAAAAAAATGAAAACTTATTTGCTAAGCAATAATAACACCTTAGCGTATGAAACAACTTGATGATACATATCTCAGATACAATCTTCTTTCACCATGCTAAAAGAAAAAAGAAAAATAAAAAAATAGAAAACCAAACTTAACTTATTCTTTTCGAACATCGATTTCGAAAAGTTTTTACGCTCTTTTATCTTGAGTATCATAAATACATGTTTGCTTGAAGCCAAAGAGAAAAAGTTTCGATCTTTATCTTCACACTAGCTTTGTTACGGTTTTTGTTTTTGTTTTGCTTCTTAGAAATTGTATTGTTTTAAAACTTTAACATGAGTATTACAGAGATTTAGAAAGAGATAGTTTGAAAACTGTGCAAATTTTTCATTTAAATTCAATTTTTTTTACTTTTCAAAATACTTCTTTTATAGGGGGAAAAAATGGGTGAATTTAAAGACAGAAAAAAATAAACGATGTTGAGGAACATTCCACCAACAATTGTTAAAACACTGTGACAGGTGCTGAGAATTCATAATTACTATGCTATACTACACTGTGATGAAATTGAACAGTATGGCAGAAATGTTGGTTAGTAAAAATTAATATAAATTAGTCACATATTTCTCTCCACCAGTGACGATTCCACGGTAGCTACAGGGATTTTGGTCGGTTTAAGGTATTTTATAGCAAAGACCTCCTAAAGGATAAACATAGAGGGTAAGTAAGTTAGGAATAAAATAGTGGTTTGTAAAAATTAATGGGTGTCGATCAAATACCACCTTGATCAAAAAGTTCCCGGAATAACCACCGTGTAGCGCTCCCACCTTTCCAATTTGAGTTTTTTTTTTTTTCTTGCGGAACTTTTTGATCAAAATGGTATATTATTCTTTTAAGAGCACTTCGTATGTGGAAGGAGCGAAATTTATAATGACATCAGTAGATCAGCTCTCAGGTAATAAGTATGTTGAGGAAAAAACAAAGATTTCAACTATTTCAAGATACTGAACGATTTTGATCATCCTAAACTTAAATTCACTAAAGATTAGACCTGCCTATTGCAGCCAATGGAGATTTAGTTGTAATTTGGTCATAGAAATTCAGGCCACATCATATTGCTTTATCTTCTGAAAAGCTAAATAAAAGTAAAGAAAATTCCAATTCCAATAGATTTTCACTTGAATCGACTCACTCGAATCCACTCCTCTTGAAGTTTTCTCTATTCATCAACAACACTTCAACAATATAATGTTTAATGAAATCAGCATTTTGATATACCTAAATTATATATAAATTTTTCAACATAATAAATTTTAAATCTAAACTCTAACATTTATCAAAATTGTGGTTACTCAGCAAAACCACTTAAATAATGAAGACATTGAAAAGTCGTACATAGTAATAGCAAATAAAAAGGATAAAATGAATATAGTAATAAAATAAATGGGAGGAAATTATATTCGAAACTAAAAGTATAAATTAAGCAAAAAAACTGGTGACACTTATATATAAAAACTGATGTAAAATTAACAAATTTGTAGGTATATGAAAAGAAAATTGTATTACAACTCGTCAGCTGATTTTGTTGACCAAGCACCGAGTACTGGCCACAGACCACAACTGAAAATGAAATGATGTTAAAATGAATGAAATTAAATATAAAAGAATGATGACAAAGGGGTTTTAGGATATTCACGAAATTAAAAAAAAAAAACATAATAATAATAAATCGTATCCAATTCAAAATCGATGGCCAATAGTAGATAACATTTCGTATACTCAAAGTTTAAAGTATTGTGTAATGTTGGTCGATGTTAGGCTTATTGGGAGATTCGATACTTGATTTTCAATGGAATAACACATATAATGAGTTTATTTAAGTGCCAACTAGATAGTGGGATTTATGTATATGTGGAAGCGTTTCTTAATTAATATTCTTTTTATTTCTTAAAAATATTACTTATTTATTACAGCCTAATTATATTAAATTTAGAATTACAACTAACAATTGTAGATAACAATATTGATTTGTAAATACCCTAATTCTATATATCCAAGACATCACTCCTCATATTTCCTGCGTAAAATGTCTAAAATGTATATATTTTAATTCAATTTCATTCAATTTCTCTTGATTCTCCCATTTATGAGCTCATATTTATATATGAAAATGCTTCAAACAATACACTTTAATTTAACAATTAAACCTTTAGGCGTCTACCCTTTCTCATTGGAGGAATATAAAAGATGACGTTGGCCAAAAACCCAAAAAAAAAATGGGGGGGGGGGGGGGGGGGTTATATCAAAATAGTCAGCTAGATGTAATAATTCACTAAAAATATACGAATATTGTGCCTCTTTCTACCACTAAAGGGTAAATGTACAACGACAATTGTACTACCATAAAGAAGCGAACATAAAGGAAAATTACAAAAAAGAAATAAATGAATGAATGAATGAATGAATAAACGAGCGCTGAGTTGCTGGTGGTCACTTGGTGGCTTGTTTGTACCACTCAACTGCCAATTAATCAGTTTGCAGTAGAGTAAAGTGGAAATGGTCAAAAATGGTCTCTGACTCGTTTTTCTCTCTTTCTCTCTCTCTCTCTGGCAAATAAACGAAATACCAAAAAAAAAATGAATTTTCTTTGGCTTGAACAATACCAAAAAGGAGAGGAGAAAAAAAAAAATATATATATATATACAATATATCAACTACATATGACGCAACACTGACAGTATGAAAAATGTTGACTTTTTTATTTTGATTGTTTTTTTTTTGTGTATGTGTAGTAAGTTTAAAATTACAAGAGCGCAAATTAATTTCAACCACAATGAAAAAAAGGTCCAGTCGTTAAGTATTATTTTTATGTCAGTTCTCTTTTTTTCTTCTCACCAAATTCTTTATATAATTCATTCATTTGCTTTTGAGAATATTCGTGGTTATAAATTTAATTTTTATTGTTCAGTATATATTCTATTATTTTTTTTTTATCTTTTATTCATGTTCATTTTATCAATTATTTGTCATTTGTATTGGTTATATGGAATGCTATTCAAGTTACCCTTACCAGTATCCTTACCATTAGTGTTATAACCCATTATATCACGTTAACGTACAATAAGTGAGCAAGAGTTGAAAATTTATTCGTTCTCAATAAATTCAATAAGTTTAATAAATTTTTATCTAACGATTTTGCAATTCTGTTTTTTCATCATCAACATTATTCGAAAATTTTTCAAAATACATACTCACATCTAGCTGCTATTACTTAAGTATTTAATAAGGACATTTCTACATGTAATAATTTTTTCACAAAATGCAATTTACATCCAAAAAGCTTTATTATTAGTTAGTTTGTTATGAAACTACACTTTTACTTATCGATGTACATATATGTTTATTGTAAAAAATTTTGTTTTTTTTTCTTTAATTCTTTTAAAGGGCAACATTTTATTAAACCTTTCGGCCATGATAGAAAATCAAAATATTTTATTAATGTTTATTATGTAAGTTTTGTTGAAAATCTTATATTTTCATTTCCTCAAATATTCGATCACAATTTCCTGTGTTTTTTTTTTTCTATATCAGCTCTCTTATATATTAATGATATCATTCAAGATGTTGGATATTACTTCTATATCACCAAAAATGGAAGAAAGAAATAAGGAGAAAAATAAAAACAAATTTCCTTTGCTTTCTTAAATTATTGCATACACATATGTTGTACATTTTGTGTCTTTATTCTTAGGTTTAGTTCAGAGTGAAAAACATTTTGAAATTTTGTTATTAAATATGCACTCCATTTGAGTGCCATCTGAGAGGGAGTACACATTAATAACGTATATCATTATTTTTAGAATAGAAAGTACCTACAATCAGTTCCAGAAAAAAATACAAAATTGTTAAAACGTTAATAAGGAAATTTTATTGCTTTCAATTTATTTCGAAAAATACGAAGAAAAATTCAATGCTACCTATCGTGGTAACAATAGCATATTTAATTTCATATTTAATATTTTATAATAAATATATACACTAACACTGTCACATTGATTATTACAATTTTATTTGATAATAAATTCACATAATAAATTGTCAAATGCAGGCAAATATTTTGCTACATGTACACTACATATTGTCATTTAATTCAATTGATCAAATACACTCAGCGTCAATTTGCATACAAATATCCCTATGTATTTATATCTGTTAATAATTTCATTTGTTTATCTTTCAACTACATTGTGTATATACGATATATCATTTTCATATCACATTGATAATTGAAAAATAAAATAACAGCAAAAATGCCAAATGGTATTTAAATGTACAATACAATCAAAATCAGAATTGATCAGATAGTCAAATAAATATGTTTCAATAAAATTAAATTAATTCCAAAATATCATTATCAGATATTTCTGAAAACTATGTTAATGAAAATATATTTATACGACCGTATTAAAAAATTGTGTATTGGGATTTGAAGGGGTTCAATATTTTATATTGCAATTTTTACGCAAATAACTTTGAATTTATTGGAATTACTTGTTGTATGGAATAGAATAAAATTAATTGCTGAAAGTGTAAGTTGAAGAAAATATTATTGTTTTGTTTTTGCTCTTTTATTTTATCAATATCAGCAGTGCTGTGTGAAGGCCACTAAATACGTTCTTACATGGGTCAGTCAATATGATTGCTACTACGAATGGAGTATTTTTGATTTTGTGATTCTTTTTTACTCGGATAAATTGTATTGAAAACAACAACAACAACAATATTTTTGGAAATATTTTTTTATCGCTCTTTTATTTGATCAATATCAGCAGTGCTGTCTGAAGGCCGCTAAATACGTTCTTACATGGGTCAGTCAATATTATTGGTGGTACTACGAACGGCCAGATAATTTTACATTCTTTTTTACTCTGACAAATTGTATTGAAAACAACAACAACAACAACAACAATATTTTTGAAATAAAGACGAAAAAATAAATACCTACAAAAAAAAAAACGTCATGAAACACCATTAATATCGAATAAATTGATGTAAAAATAATTTTTGCAATATTGCCACAAAATTTCTTAATACTTTTTAGATATTATTGCAAAAAAAAAAAATTTTTTACATGGATTACATTTAGATTTTAAATGAAAAGCTCGTCATAGCAAAAAGTTGAATTTTTAAATAGACACCCTTTTGATGAAAATTCCTGATATGAGCTTGGAAATATCATATTGCATTTTTACGTTTATTCGATTTCAAATGGCCAATAGTACATAATACTCTCATAGATATGCAGATTATGCCTTACACCAACGTTTACAAATTTACCAAATTTACAATTGAGGCTCCATTCATGGTCACAACATTTTTCTTACTTACTATTTTGTTGTTGTTTTATTTTGTTTCCCACACGGAAATGTAGCTCCGTGTAGTGTAATCTAAATAAAGCATGAGGTTACAAAGATAATATCGCATAATAATATATTTGCTTTCATATTATATTATTGGTGCTACGACATATTATTTCCTGTGAATTATGTATTTTGATATTTGTCTGTGTAAATATATTGAAATTTGACACATATGGTTCACAAGAACTAATGAATAATACAAAATATATATAATAAACAAACAAATGAATACGATACGATACCTACAAATAAATATATTGCATAACCTCAGGCGATTTTACTTTACTTTTCTACGAATATACCATATATGATATTTATATATATATACATATATATATATATATATATATATATATATATATATATATATATATATATATATATATATATATGATTATTTATGTATGATTGCTTGAATAATTATTTCAATTTATTTTTATAATACCCACACACACACACACACATATCATATTCGTATTAATAAATAAATATATAATCAAATAAGCAGCTCAAATAAGGGTGGAGAGAAGCAAATCAGATCTGTTGACAAGTTTATGCATAAAATATTATAGAAAGTAGATTTTATTGAATAATTTACAGGTAACTAAAGTTATTTGACTGTAAAAGAATAAATTTTGTATAGAATTTAATTAAATGTCACAAGTTACGATCTCAAGTGTTAGCATTTGTGGTTTGACACAATGCTAACCATAGCTAGCAGGTGGTACTCAGTGTGTGTGTGTGTGTGTGAGTTATATTGTTTTGTTCAATAAGTGGTCTATTAAATATTGAGTTGAGAAAACCATGAAAACGATAGCTTAGGGAAGAATATTTAAATTTTAAATTGCATATACTTTCATTAATTTTATTTCTTTCTCTATATTTTTGAATATTAAATATTTATTAAGGCTATTATAATTAAAATAAAGAATAGCTTGTGGAGTGATTAAAATGGAGTTTAAAATATTCGTAAAATATTTTATATGCATAAGTGAATACTTGAGTTTCTTACAATAACTATTTGTAAATGCAAAATAATAATTATTGTAGAATAGCTCAAGGCAGGTAGATGGTATTTGTTTTTGAACATGACATCAAAGGGATTAGCAAATGAGACAATAACTTGAAATAAGGATATTCACCTTTTGTGCAGTATTATCTGAGATAAAGTGGATATTAAATAGCAAAGAAATATTTAATTATAAGAAATATTCTTATATACTCCTCTCAAGGGTAAATAACATTAGCCAATTGAAATTAAACTTTGATCAAGGTGATTCCAAAAGAGTGCTCGAAATAAAAAAATGTTAAAATTTATAAATTTTTAAATATATAAAATATAGAAAAAATATAGAAAAAATTTTGCGATAATGTCGAAATTTAATATCATCACTATTACAGCAAAACAAGATTGAAAAAGAAAAAGAAGAAATAGATGGGAAAGAATTCAATTATGTAATTCTTTTGGCCGGGCAGTTTCACTATATCAAAATATATTTTACTCCCCTCTGGTGGTAGCAATTTTTTGTGACAAAAATTGTAATTTAACAAGGAAATGATTTTAAAGGCAGAATATAGAGGGTGGACACTTTTAGAGAAATGTTAGAGAGTAAATATTAATGAGCGTGGGTTTTATATTTAATTCATCTTGGTATAGTTGATTGGCCACCAATTTGATATTTTGTTTATTTTTAGATGTTTTGACGTACATGTTGTGTAAGGGAAACTCCCTTAGCATGTAAAATTGATAGGGTCGGTCTTACTTCTGATTTGTTAGTTGTGGAGTTATTTGTGGATGTCCTGGTAGTTTTGCATCCACTTTGTACGGTAACCCTGTGGTGATAAGGGATAAGTATGTTCTAAAAAAATCTTGAAAAAGCAAAAGTATTAGGGCCTGGTTATATATTTAACTCCTTCAAGAGCAACTCAAGGAAACGAAGGAAGCATATGTTTAGCAAAATCATCAATTTTTAAAAGAAAATCCCCTAAGTGGTGGTATATGGAATTAGCATATACGAGGAAAAATATATTTTATGGCTTTAGAAACAACACAACACAAAAATTAAATACAATACATATTTTACATGTTTTACAAATGAAAATAGGGTCGCATCCAAAATATCGCTCCTAACCGGAACATAGGGCAGAAACGAAGGCTCTCCATCGATTTCTGTCCCGTTCCATATACCTGATTTCATGCCAAGTGGCTCTAGAACGGATCTCGGCTTGGATTGTCCTTAACCACGTTTGGCGTGGGCAGCCAGGTTGTCGGTTATTATTATTATTATTATTATTATTATTATTATTATTATTATTATTATTATTTAAGTACAATATTCAAAAACATTATGAAAAACATGTTTCCCCACTCTAGGGCTCGTAAGCGAGTTCAAAAAATTTCATGAATCAGGAAAAATATTGTACATTATTTTGTATTTAGTTTTAAAATTGGATTTTTTTTCTCTGCCCATACCAGAACAAATTTCTTCGCACTGCTCTGTGTATTTTTTTCTTGATTGGGGGAATGGGTTAAGTAATAATCTGGCATCAACGATTTTCGCAAATTTTCCCCATTCCGCTCAATATTATATTCTGTTTTTTTTCCTACTATCACCTTATCTCTCTCTTTGATTCTCTTTTCTGTTTTTTTTATATTTTTTTTAACTAATTGATTCTGATTATACACACGGCCGTCTGCGCCAAACCTCCCCCTCTCATCAAAAATTAACAAAACCTTAGTAATATAAATAAGAATAATGAACTAAAACTTAAAATAAATACAAACTAAAAATAAATGAAAATATCGAAAATTAAATCAAGCGGCCTACCAGCAACACTCCTCTCATACTCATCGTCTAAATGATTTAATGTCATTATTACCAATTCTATTATGTTTAATATAAATTGATTAAATGTCTCTAAAATCAATATTTACAATATTTACATATTTTTATATAATTATTAATATGCATATATAATTAGCTACTATTTTACTACTACTCTTTTTTTTTTTAATAATCCAAATTAGTTAGGGATATTTACCAACACTAAATTTAATATATTTTTAACTACCAACCATTTTTCATATATTTCCATTAAATTTATCGAATGGCATTTATTTGATAATTTAGTGCAATTATCTAAAAATAAAGACGAAAAAATTATGTAAAATATAATAATTTTATTCCCACCTATAATGCATATGGACCCCCCTATATAAAGTAGCAATTTTATAATTGTAATTATATACCACAATATATTTGTAAATATATATACTTTTTACACTATTATACAAATTTAGCAAATTATCTAAAAATAGAGATGAAAAAATTATGTAAAATACAATAATTTTGTTCCCACCTCCGATACATATGCACACCCCTACATAAAGTAGCAATTTTATAATGGAAATTGTATACTATAATATATTTGTAAATATATACTTTTTACACTATTATACAAATTTTGTAAATATTTTGAAAAATATTTTTGTTTATTACATTCTATATTTGTACCAATTGATATTAAAATTTTTAAATATACCATAATAACGTATTTGCAATGTGGTGTAATCAATTATGTCGACAAATATCAAATGTAACCGTAATGATAATTCTATGTGAACAATGGCGCAAACATTTTAAGCTAATTGGCCAAAAATTGTTAAATTGTTAACGCATGAATGAATGTTGGTTCATATGAAAATATATACCCAAAAGAAAAAATAATACAACGTTATTTACAGATGTATATGTGGAGGAGTTGTTAAAAAGCAGCTTGATTTAATTTCATAAAAGCTGATGATGGCATGTCTTAACAGAGAGCATACATGTGTTAATTTAACTTCATTGGTATATTGTTGTATTTGTGATGTTTTGTCAGTCGTTTTGCTCCAACTAAATTTGGATTGGTATAGAAAATGCAGTAGACATCAGTACTTATATCACCCTCGAATACATAGTTTTCGTCCATTCAATTTCCCACTGGGTATTTATCACTATTTAATTCAAATGTTAACCTCAATTTAATAATAACCATTTATAGACATTTTTTAGTTGTGCTAAATTTTATTGGCATTGTTATTTCACATGAAATCACATCTATATTAGGACATTACTTACTTAAACATGTTTATTTATATATTGTACTATACACACACACATGTAAAGAAAATGCTATGAATAATATATGTGAAAATAAATAAAATTGAAAAACAAAAATCAAATAAAATCGAACAAATAATAATAAATATATAACAAAAAAAGCATTAAAAGCAAATGAAATCAAACTTGAAAATAAAATCAAATATTGTATCAAATTCAACGGGCACTAATGTAAATATTTATTTTTCTATTTTTGAATATGGTAATATTGTAAATATAGAAAATACATATGCATATGTAATATGTAACTAAAAACATGAAAACGTATTTAGTTGTCTAAACAACAACAGCAATAACAAAACAAAAAAATCATAGCAATTAAAAAAGGCGAAAACTATCAATTAGATGTGCTATATATTAAGGTGGCGAAAAGAAATTCCATGGATTGTATGGAGAGTGTGCGTTTTAAAGGATGATCACACTCCAACGAGGAAGAACCAGTTATGCTGTCTATTTGATGGAACTGGAAATGTTGGTTATCCTTGAAATGAAACCATGAAATGATTAAATGATCACCACAAAAAGTGAGACTACTCATTTCTCTTTACTCACCAAATTGGACTAAATCCAACTAACATTTATTATGTTTGCTGTAAATCAAACTAGTAAAGTCCAAAATATTAGTACACAACTAAACGCATGCATGCACGAATGCAATATTGGGCATGCTTCATTGCCAAGTAAAAAGTTTTTGGCATCAATTTGGTACACTCATGGAATGGGGCGATATCGAAAATCGTATTGTTGTAGTTGGCCTACTAAAATGCAACATGGGAAAAGGCGATATTTTTCGGACGTTAGGACCGTTTGGTCCTAACTCTCCACTTGCAATTTTATGTATCATGTTGTGAAATTATTTGAAGATACTGGTGGAGTACGAGACCGTCAAAGGATCGGCCGTCCGCGCATTGTGAGAACTTCGAAAGCGATCAAAGCCGTGAAGAAACGAATTGATCGAAGACCGAAGGGAAAACTTGTCGCGGGGAATGCAAATTTCGCCAAAATCCATTTTCATGAAAGCTTGGGACTCCGCGCGTACAAACGACATACTGGACACCTGCTCACAGCCACATTGGAAGGAAAACGCAAGCGAATATCGAAAGCGTTACTCATCTGGTACGCTCACAGACAAATTCTGTTTACTGACGAGAAAATCTTCACCGTAAAAGAATCGTTTAATAAACAGAACATTTGTGTGTATGCTCGGTCATCCATAGAAGCATTCCAACTCATCCCGAGAATCAAAAGAGGCCTCTGCTCCAGCTCATAAGGCAAAAACGACTCAACTGTGACTAAAAAGCAACATTCCTGACTTCATATCAACGCATAATGGCCCAGCTGGTAGTTCACATCTCAACTCGTTGGATTACAAGTTGTAGTCCTTATTAGAGGGCATGGTTTGCTCTACTCGACACCTAAATATTGAGTCGTTGAAGCGAGCACTTGTCCAAGGAATGGACAATTTCCCCATGCATGAAGTGCGTCTCGCGATCGATGAGTGGCCAGATCGTCTCAAGTCGTGCTGGAAGCCAAAGGGTAGTCATTTCGAATAAGTTGTTCTAAGATTTGTAGCCATTGAATAAACCAATAGAAAGAAAAAAAAATTGAAGAATATTAATTCGCTTTCATTTGGTATCGATTTTTCTGTACCAATATTTATGACTTGACCAGGTATTTGAGCAATAAATCACTCATCACAACGCAATCACTTCCAATGGCAATAACATTACTATTTTCTTTAGTTTGTTAGAATTTATATGTTTTTTGTATAATTTTAATATTCCTGAAGATTAGCGAATTCATTTATATGAATCATAAATAATTATTTCTACAAATGTTCAATACTCAAACGAAAGACAATGATTGAGTACATTTTGTATGAGTTTAAAAAGTGTGGTGTTTTTTATATTCCCAATCGAAAAATTAATTACCTTTATTTACCGAGTACTAGAAGATCATAATTTCAAATGAAAAATTCTAATATTTATATACTAATTATAATTTCATCACATATGCTTAATAGAGACATGAAAGTATAAGGTATAATCAAGCCATAGTATACATATTAATTAGTCAATTAACTTGTCTAATATTTATGATGTGTTAATTAGTCAGGAAATTATATGTGCTTAGCCAAAAAAATCAAACCGCGAACATCATTAATTAAAAAGAAGGAGAGCAAAAAAAAGGATCAACAACATTATAAAAAGAAATTAATAAAATTAATCAAATTGAAGCTCTCACAGGCACAGGCACAGACACAGACACACATGTACATCCAAATTCTATATTCTATAACTAAAGAGGGGCATAATATTTAAATTAAACATTTCTAGAGTGTCTCATTATTCTAAGAGGATGTAGCAAAGGAAATGATTGTGATTAAACTCACTGTGTGTGACGGATTGTTTGAAGAGAGTGTTGTTCATGCAAACAATAAGAATAAAAAAACAAAAAAATAATAATAAAAAGTAAAAATAAAAATAACATACATACACACGCAACAATAACAACCAACGTTAGTAACCTTTCAACACTTGGCAAGTTGTATGCACCTATAACCTTTCGACAAAACAATAATAAAACATGTATGTATACATATCGTATGTAGGCACAAGCAGGGATTATCTAAAGATAAAAATAGATACGTTTATTTACATATAGATTTGGTAAAGTTGGTTGGTTGGTTGGTGTGGTTGGTTGGTTTGGTTGTATGGTAAAGTAATCTTACACGCACATTAGCGTGAAATTTGATTGTTCCTCGCATCAGTTAATGTGAATTTTGTTGGCACATGAACATGAAAATATATATATTTTTCTAAAGGTTAAATATTCATTTATTTATACAGATGTTTGACATACTGGTATGAACAATATACTTTTATTTTTATACTCAAAGAGTCAAGAGGGTATATTAAGTGTTATTATTACGTTTGTAATACCTATTTAACGATTCCTGGGCAATGATTAAATGTTGTTGTCTAACAGTTATTAATTTTTCTTCTTAAATATTTCCTACAAACATTCTAAGCCCCTTTTTCTACTCCTGAAGGGGATACATGGAAATTTCAAAATAACCCTATAACTGCACAGGAATCGCCTTTAGAATGATGTTAGATGTATGACAGACACCCATTTTCTTTTTTAATGATCAACACATTTTTCAAAAAATTTTAACCTCTTTATTTGCAATCCTTAAAAGGACTCCCTTATAAAATAAAATTCACACACACACACATGAAATTCGACAAATAGTTGCCTAGAAATCGACTGTTATTAATTTTTCTTCCTAAACATTATCTTTAATATTCCAACTCGCTATCTCTCCTATCTCCAAAATGACAGAAAAAACATCCAAAATGCAAAAATAGTTGCCCAGGAATTGCCTCTAGAGTAGTGAAATCAATAATTTTGCTGAATATTCAAAATCGCTATTTTCACCCTTTAAGTGAACTCCCATAGAAAATTACCGAAAATGTAATTTAGATAAAAAAAAAAATTATTATCGTCCCCTATTAGATCTTCCGACTTAAAATTCATTGAAGAAATTTGAGGTTCATATAATACAAATGGATTAATTAAATTTGATTGAAATTTTTTATAAAATTCATTTTTAAATGAAAATTGATAATTCTACAGGAATATTTGAACTCAAAACCACATTTTAGTTACAAATAATCCTCATATAAATATAAACCATTGTATTTATATTTAAAAATATAAATAGAAGAAATAACTGTTATTCCAAAAAATTAAATTATATTGACCAAATAAAAAAATATATTCATATATGGTATGAAATAATTTTTTTACTATAAAAAAAAAATTACTAAAATGCAAATAAGCTCTATTTGAAATAATACATTCCGCCTTTATTTAGTGAAATATGCCAGTATGTATATGTTAACATATATATTATAAGCACATGTGGACACAATGGATTATAAGTATTTTTATAAGTTATATATATATTTTTTTGTAATATTTTTTACAAACAATAAACCGTAGTTCATATAACTACATTTATATCAATACACAATAAAATATCACAGTGATCAAAAAGTTTTCGCAAATATGAACATATTCGATATATATTTGTTAAAAGTGGATTGCATCCTGGGGATGATCCTAAGACGGGAACAAAAAAAAAAAACGTTTAAGAATAAGTCAATGGTTTGTATTTCATTTTAGGTTTACGGCAACTTCTTGACCACAGTGGTATATGTATGTATTTATGTAGTGATGTACTAAATGATATAAAATTAATTGAATTTTCATAATATTTTGTAAAAAAAAAAAATAAAATACAAAAGTATTTGTTTGTTCGTTTTTTGTTGTTCACTCATTTTAGACATTCTTATTTTCATATTTTACTAAATTATTACCAACAATCATAATGCTAGTGATAACGACTCAACTTATCGATTAAAATGAAATATGTCATGTATATGAAGAGAAAAAATATTTTCAAAATGAAATCCATATAAATAATATACTCGTGAGAATGTAAATATCCAACTACTGTAAGCCTACTGTGTGTATGAATTTGATTTAAAAATTTTAATATCAAATTTTTTCCATATTATCCATATAAATACTCATATCATAATCTAAATGCAAAAAAACAAAAAAAAAAAAAATACGTAATACATTTGGATGACATTATAATTCGAAAGAATAAAAAAAAAATCATAATAAAATAATAATAAATAAAAATCCTTACAAAATGTATCGAAATGGATTAAATACAATAAAAACAGTATGATACGTAGTTACTTCTAACAATAACAATATGAATAAAAATATTGTATAAAAATATTGCAAAAAATAATATAATTGAAAAACTAAAAATAAATAAAATAGGAATAATAATAAGGATAAATGTTAGCAGAATCAAAAGAAATCAATATGTGGCAGTGAGTTAAGATTACTACTGCAAATTTACATAAAAATTACTCATAAAATTAATGAAATGCAGCCACACAAAAAAAATTCAAAATGTATTGACGAACGGATGAGATAAATATATTTTTTTTTTCTGGGGTCACTGAATTCGTTTTCGAGAATGGTTTGACTTGGTTATCCTCAACATTTTTGCTGAACATTCAGAAGCCGGCACCATTACTATTTGCTATAAATTTGACAAAATTATATATTTCGCTTCCACCAAACCCAAAATGGATTTTGAGGGATAAAACGTATAACTAACCCCAATTACTGTTAAGGGAAGCTTCCTTACCATGTGGACTGACCCCCCGTTTATTCTTCTAACCCAAGATTTCCCCAAAAATATACATATCCATTATTTCTATCCTTTCAATACACTTTGAATTTCTTAGAAACATATACTTTGTGATGGTGCCCACAAATAGATTGGCACACGCTTTGTGATACAATTTTTTCTAACCAATGTTCAGATGGGCTTCGTCTGAAAAAAATATATATTTGTTTATTACTAAATTTGTCTCGACCGGAATTCGAAATCACGACTTCAGACAACTCAGACCAACTCAGAACAGTTTCGCATACGAATATTTGAGAATTAGGAGGTTCGCTTGATAATCAACAAGAAATACAATTATGTTGCCATTACCAAAGAGTGTTTGACGAACTTGAAATGAGAAAGTGAAGGTTATTTGCTCCATTTGAGCATTCATCGCAGCACACGAGACACCAAGGAGCAATCGTTTGTGAGCCGGATTAAGATGATATCACCAAGATGAATGCCATTTTTCTGTATCCTGAAATATATTAAGACTACAAGCTAATTATGTTGAGAAATTAATTAAGTTTTGACTTAAAAATAGTGTCTTCCGACGATCTGAATTACTTATCAACCAACTGTAAGTACGAGAACATAATGAATTTTTCTGGCACACCATTAGTATGCATTAATCTTGAAATCAAGCATTATGCTGGAGTATGCTGAAATATTCTTTCAATTTCTTCAGTTTGCAATATTTTTCAGAACTTCAAAAATAAAAGAATGAGATGATGATTACAATATACATTTAATAATCAATTGAAATTGTATAATGAAGTGGTGGTAATTTTTTTTACTAAGTACCACGAAAAATATCATTGTTACCAACGCCATTATCATAATCAGCGATAACAATGGAAACAAAACATTGTAACAATAATAGGAAACACATCATAGTAAATCTTATCGTATGTGGTATACGAAACATGCATATAAGTATTTAGGAACATGTATGTTCCAGGTACAGGTACATGTTGCGCATATTCATAAATGCATATACACAAATCGCATAATCACATGGAAATCATTGCAACATTTATGCTTGTTCTTAATGTTATTATCACTATTATTATTATTTTTATTATTAATATTATTTTTATTATTATTCTTATTATTATTATTATTATTGGTAAATATTATGTATTGTTGCTTGAAGAATTTATGTCATTAACATGTATATTTTCTATATAAATATCAAATATACCCATATGATTATATATACATATAAATATATATCGAAAAATAAAATAACGAATAATCAGAAAACAACATAAATAAACAAAAGGAAACAAAAACAACACGAACATTCATCTTCATTCATCACACCACAATTCGGTTCCAATTCAGCTCACATCGTATATATGTACTCAGAACAATACAATATAATTTGCATATGGATGATTTGTCTCGTGAATGTCACATAGTATCACGTGCCCGCTTAATACGACATGCTTATATCGTTTGGTGTATGCGTGCAGGTATGCTTTTGTGTTGAAAATCAAAAATGAAAATGCGGGACAAAAAGAAATGGCACACAAAAATGAAAGAATAACAAAACGAAAATAAAAGTGAATCATAAATTGTGCTTCAGAAAAAAAAAAAGAAAATGTAAAAAATATAAATTTTACTGTCACAATCATAGATGTGCTTGTGTGTGTGTGTGTATGTATCCATGTTAACATTAGCGATGGGGCACATGTGATCGCTTGTGATAAAAACTTTTTTTTTTTGCCATTTAAATATTCATTGTTCACATACAGTTTATGACAACAAAATTTTTGTATAGCAACGTCTTCCATTTGACAGAATGAAATACTGTAATACTGGGGAATTTTTAAAGCATCGATTAAGGCAGAATATAATTTTGCATTGGGGGAAAAGTCACAAAATAAAAATATTCTCCTGTTGAAAAACTATAAGTGTCACGCTCAATAGTCCTGAAGTTTAAAAATAATTATATTTTATACTTTTTTTTAAGCATTGAAACATACAATTTCTGGTATTATTATAAAATTCGCTCCTTCCGCTTCCTCCACTACTAGAGGGGTTACACTTATTTTAGCTTAGCGTTTTTTGATTTTCGCTTAGCGCTGTTAATTTTCGCTTGTCGTTTTTCGATTTTCGCTTGGCTTTTTTGATTTTCGCTTGGCGTTTTTTAATTTTCGCTTGGCGTTTATTAATTTTGACTTAGTGGTTTTAAATTTTCGCTTAGCATTTGTTAATTTTCGCTTAGCGTTTTTCGATTTTAGCTTGGCGTTTTTTAATTTTTGCTTAGCATTTTTTAATATTTGTTTAGCGTTTTTCGATTTAAGCTTAGCGTTTGTTGATTTTCGCTCAGCGTTTTTTAATTTTCACTTGGCGTTTTTCGATTTTCGCTTGGCGTTTTTTAATTTTCGCTTATCGTTTTCCGATTTTCGCTTGGCGTTTTTTAATCTTCGCATAGCGTTTTTCGATATCTGCTGGCCGTTTTTTAATTTTCGCTTAGTGTTTATTGATTTTCGCTCAGCGTTTTTTGATTTTCGCTTAGCGTTTTTCGATTTTCTCTTGGCGTTTTTTAATTTTTGCTTAGCGTTTTTTAATTTTTGTTTAGCGTTTTTCGATTTAAGCTTAGCGTTTTTTGATTTTCGCTTGACGTTGGATAATTTTCGCTTAGGGTTTTTCGATTTCGCTTGACGGTTTTTAATTTTCGCTTGGCGTTTTTCGATTTTCGCTTGGCGGTTTTTAATTTTCGCTTAGCGTTTTTCGATTTTCGCTTAGCGTTTATTGATATTCGCTTGGCGTTTTTCAATTTTCGCTTGGCGTTTTTTAATTTTCGCTTAGCGTTTTTCGATTTTCGCTTGACGTTTTTTAATCTTCGCATAGCGTTTTTCGATATCCGCTGGGCGTTTTTTAATTTTCGCTTAGCGTTTATTGATTTTCGCTCAGCGTTTTTTAATTTTCGCTTAGCGTTTGTTAATTTTCGCTTAGCGTTTATTGATATTCGCTTGGCGTTTTTCGATTTTCGCTTGGCGTTTTTTAATTTTCGCTCAGCGTTTTTCGATTTTCGCTTGGCGTTTTTTAATCTTCGCATAGCGTTTTTCGATATCCGCTGGGCGTTTTTTAATTTTCGCTTGGCGTTTGTTAATTTTCGCTTAGCGTTTATTGATATTTGCTTGGCGTTTTTCGATTTTCGCTTGGCGTTTTTTAATTTTCGATTAGTGTTTTTCGATTATTTTAGCTTTGCGTTTTTTGATTTTCACTTAGCGCTGTTAATTTTGGCTTGTCGGTTTTCGATTTTCGCTTGGCGTTTTTTAATTTTCGCTTATCGTTTTCCGATTTTCGCTTGGCGTTTATTAATTTTCGCTTAGCATTATTGATATTCGCTGGGCGTTTTTTAATTTTCGCTGAGCGTTTTCCGATTTTTGCTTGGCGAAATTTTTGCATATAATACTAATTTACATCCGAAATATGGTTGACTTTGACAAAGTACTTTGTAAGTTATGGAGGTTTTAAAAGGGATAATTTAAAGGAGATTTTCAAAATAATTCCGCGGCTTAGTATGGAAGACATGTAAAAAGTGGGAGCGGTGTACCTTTCTTGGGTACCGGGGCATAGGGACATTCCAGGGAACTGTGGGGCAGATAAATTGGCGAAATCGGGTACTAGGTTGCCAGAGATCTATCCATCTCATAAAACAGGAATTCCGCTTGCAACATGCAAGCTTCTTTTCACACAACATTACCTCACCATAGCCAACAGAAGATGGTGGGATGAGAGCTCTTGTGCTACTACTAGGAAAGTCTGGCCAATTCTCGACAATAGACGAACTCGTTCACTGTTGTTAATGAGTAAGAAAACCATCAGTAATGTAGTCGCCGTACTCACGGGCTATTGGCTTGTGGGTAGGCATGCTGCAAGGCTTGGTTAACCGGCCAACAATTTCTTCCGCAGCTGCCAGGACGAGGAAGTGGAGGAAAGTGTTCACCACTTCCTCTGTAGATGCCCCGATTCAATTTTTTTAATGCAAAATTAATAAATTCTATGTGCGAGATCGCCTAAAATACATTGTATACGTAGCTACATTAATTAGATATCGCTCATACGTACCTATGTGCACCTACAAAAAATTGCGACAAAATAATTGCATTAAATTTCAAAACTTTTGTGTGCCACATTATGTATTCGACTTATGTGTTATGCAAAGAAAACAACGAGCCAAATCATATTTTCATAAAATACTTTAATCATGTAAAACGATAGGGTGTGGTGGTGGTGGTGCTGGTAACTAATTACAATAACAACAATGATAAAAATAATAAATTTGCATAAACACGATTGTGCCACATTGCAAAAGCGTTCGCAAACAATCACACGCATCACATATGAATATATTATACAATATATGAGACACAAATAGCTTAACACATACAATATACATATGAATGTATGCTAACACACCCGCATTTATATGTATGTGTTGTATACAGTATTCGCTATTTTTCGTTGTATGTACATACATCAGTGCAATTTTCATATGCAACTTTTGCCACTGTGATTACAACAACAACAACAACAACAACAACAACAACTTACATGAATAACATACAGCAACACAATAATTCTTATCAGCGATATTATCGCTGTAATGGATACGACTATAGTTTGTGGCATACACTGATTTACACATGAACATCGGTCTGTATTCATACGAGCAGTACATTCTTTTATAAACAATTTACACCAAAATGATGTTGTTGCCACCCCCAGTGTTTCACTCTTTCTCTCTCTCTCTCTCTGTCTCTCTGGTAACAATAACTAATAGTGAATATATTAAATATAAAATAAAGCAGTGTAGAATAGTTCAAATATACTATGATACAATGCATGTAGCCTCGTTGCTATTATATAACATTGGTAGGTACTTACCATGCAGAAGAGAAATGAAGGGAGTAGAAAAAATAAATTGTTGGTGCTATTTTGTTGGTGTAAACGAGCAAAATTGCGAGAAAGTGTCAGTTACAATAATAATAATAATAATAATAATAACAATTTGGTGGTGATGTTGCATCAGCGACTCAAATATGTTAACTTTGCTATCGTTCATGCCATTGTGGGAGTGTTGATACATATTGTTGAGTTGCTATTATTTTACAAATATGCTTATGCAAATTTTCAATGCATAATACTATCATGTTGATTGATATGTGAGAATGTTGACAAAAATAAACATATACATATGGGTCTAAAAAACATAGTGATCGCCTTGTATTAGGGATTGATAATTTTTTGCTCAATTAAGTTCAAAAAAGACTTTATTTTACCTCTTAATAATGTTAATAGGAGAAAAAAATGTACAATGAACAACAATTTCTTCTCATTGCTAATATTGCTAATTTTTGAGTATGAACAATACATTATTAACAGTAGCAGTAGCCTCCAATTTATGATAATATTATTTGTCTATTCACTTTTAAATTTCTTAGATATTTTTATTTAAATTTTGGTTTTATTTAAATTTCAAATTATTACTTCATTTAACTCAACTTTTTCATTTACTATAGCATTCATTTGGTTTTTCTCACTACCGAAATGAATTGATTGTATATTTTCTTTTCCATTCATGTTTTGTTCTGGAAATTTTTGTGGGTAAACAAACGAGTTGCATACGTCTTATATACGAACATGTGTGTTTGTACTTATTGTACTTATTCTGCTACTGTTTCAGTACTCTTTGTTTTTTTTTTTTTGCTGCTCTACACTGTGATTTTGTAATATTTTCTTCTATAGTTTCCTTACTGGGAAGCAGCAATAGCAATAACAAAAATGTATCTGATTTTATGGCCACATTTCTGCAATCTTATTTTATCCGCTTACCATTGCTATTGCTTTTTTTATATATTTTTTTTTTGCGTTGTCGTTGTTGTTGTTACCGCTTATGCTACTACCACTACTACTACTACTATTACTACTATTATACTACTACATATTACAGCAAGTCTTTGCGATTTTGTGGTAAAAATGAGATTATATACTCTAGTCTTATAAGTAGCTATTGTTGAAATGTAATGTATTGCAATAAGTGGAACTTAAAGGATAAACATAAGTTAAAAATCAAATAAAATAAAAAAAAATTGAAAATGTTGAGAGATGAATAAGTAGAATAAAATCAGAAATATCTTTATAAACTTGAAACTCAGTGAATACACTAATATTTACTAATTAATATAATTGTTATATTTGTAATTATTGTAAACGCGCCTTGGTATATGAGAAACGTTAACATCCATCGAGATTTGAATGTACCCGCAATTTCTGAGGAAGTTGCAAAGTCTTGCAGAAGCTACATTCAAGAATTGCATAACCATCCGAATCCTCTTGCTAGGCAATTGTTGCTGAGCACAGGCCATCGAAGATTAAGAAGAAAAGACACATTGAATAGGCTGTGTAATTGCTAAACCTCGCGACTCAACAAATTGTGATGGAACATTGGGAATATTACAGAATTTGAAGTTAGTTTGTAAGATTTGAATACTTATTGTGAGTTTCTCCGAATGGTAGATAGATTTAATACTCCCATACAAATTTATGCTTCCGTATGTACGTTTTCATAGCACGAGCACGAAAATATAAAGTTATCAAGCGGAAACTCATCATATACAATTATATATTATAAATTCATAGGCATTTTTGAAAATGAGCTGAATCGAATCAAAACCATACCCACCTCCCGCAGAAACTTATGCTTTTTTCACACGTTGCACACGAAAATATATAATAATCGAGATGAAATTCGGACCGTACGGATATATGTGAAATCCGATAAAAACTACAGCTACCTCTCATAGAACGGTATATTCTTGACTGTACTTTGCACACGAATATAGGCTGAAGCTTGGCAGATACTATTATTTTTATCACAATATAGATAAATTTGAAAATTAGCACAATCGAATGTAAATCACTCCTACCGTCAATACAAATGTATTTGAAAATATGGCACAGAAGCTTTATTTCAATGAAAGAATTACTCTGACTTACACAAAATTCATCATTCACCTCAAAATGCTAATATATAAATCTACGACGCAAGAATGGACATATCTACGTACCGGAAGCACTAGATTACGTGGTCGACCAAGGTCCATTCATCTCATCAGAACATATTGTTACAACAACAACAACGACTATGACTTTGAAGCAATGTGAATAATATCGAAAAAGTGGCTCCATAGAACATGCGTTTGACTTTGAATTAAAAAAAGAAATGCCATTTTCGAGCAACAAATTAAAGATTTACCTCAAAATACGCACCTCACTAATTCCGCGACTACTTCTTTTGTAATTTTAACACTGTAGCCGGTAGTTATAGTCAAAGTTCGAATAATTTTCAAATTAAAATCGACTTGTTTAACTTTAAGATGATTCTAACTTCGACTTTAACTGTAAGCCTGTATTTCTACGTTATCATAAATATGAATGTATACTATTTTGCTTATTATTAAATTTTTTAAAGAAATTTTTTTCATTAAAATAATCATCCTACTACTGACAAAGTAACTAACGAAAAATATCAAGCATACCCTTCATAAGCATAAGCTTCAAGTTACATTGGAGAGATTTGTTTTTTTTATTACTCATCTCTACTGTTTGCATTTTACATTTCTTTTGCAATGTCATCATTATCATTATTGCCTTTGCAATAAAAAGTTGAACCAAACGAAAATAAGAAAATAAGAATAACTTCATTAAAAACTCATAAAGTGCAACGGGAATAAAAAGTATTAATGCATGTGTGTACTTTAAAGTAAAATTCTCATTGTCCTCACCATCATCATCATCATCATCATCAACATTATTTTCTTTTGGGTATTATCCATTGTTGAAGCTTTTGACGGAAATTGTTTATACATTTTATGATGATGATTTCATTTCTCTTAACAAATAAAATGCAACATTGCAGCGCATTGTTGGATGTTGCACATGCAATAAAATCATTCAAAAATATGTTTATATATGCATTTTAATGAACGATGGAATTATCATCATCATCATCATCATCATCATTAAATAGCATTACATCACATTAGTTTAGTCGATACTATGTTCTCATTTAAGATGAGCAATATAAATAGAAATTCACCGAATTATAGAAGAAATCAGAAATCAGAAATCAGAAATCATAATAATTTCTACCATTTCCCTCATTTTGTTTAAAAGTTTGTATTGTTTTTTCTTTTTTTCCTGTTATTTGTTTATGTACTATATTTATCATATTTATTATATATAATAATTTTGTTTTCTACTGTCTCACTTGTTATCTGTCTATTGCTATTTTAAAATATATTATTTATAGATATTAAGATATTTTTATACAATTATCATCTAAAGCTAGTCGTACAGTTGTATACTCTGTAGATATCATTCCTTGCGACTACCCGCACACACTGTTCATCATCTCTGTACAATCATCATCACCATAGTCACAGTTATTGAATGTGCCTTTGTGCCAATATTAATACATAATAAATTCCCACACAAATAAAACAAAAAAGCTGTGGGGAGGGGGTTTGAAATACCAAAGCCCTGAAGTATGCTTCATTTTGTTGGCTGTCTGCCTTTTTCCTTCCTCTATTTGCTCTATTTTGCTTTTTCTTCTTATTATTTTTCCCCCTTATGAATATGGTTTAATGCCAATTTGTTTTTACTCTTGTACTTACCTGCAAATATTACTGTCTTGATATACCACCTTGATCAAAAAGTTCCCGGAATAACCACTGTTTGGCGCTGCCGTCGTTCCTATTTGACTTCTGTTGTTTTTTTTTTGTTAAGCTGGAACATCTGTTGTTGATATTTCCTCTAAATTTTAGCATCATAGCTTAACATTTGCAAAAGTTACGTAGCCAAAAGTACATACATATATCTCTGTGTTTTCGACGAAAAATGCAACAAATACCATCCAAAAGCCACCGAATTTACCTGATTTGGCTCCCTGTGACTTCTTTCTCTTCAATCGAGTTATAAAACCACTACGGGGAACGCATTTCATCAGCCGAGAGGAAATAATGGAAAAATCGCAGAAAGCACTGAGATAGATGTACTTTTGGCTATGTAACTTTTGTAAATGTCAAGCTATGATGCTAAAATTTAGAGGAAATTCAACAACAGATGTACCAACTTAACAAAAGAACTGAAATTGGAACGATGGGAGCGCTACACGGTGGTTACTCCGGGAACTTTTTGATCAAGGTGGTATTATCGTCTATAACTTTATTGTATGCTTTAATTTGTGGCAATTATTTGGACGGTAATCTGTTGAAATTCGTCGATATTATAAGTTAAAAAAATTATTCTCCCAATATATCGGTATATTCAAGAGTTCAATATGTTCCTTTAGCTTTGTTTTGCTTTCTAATTCTCTGTTCAAATTTGAGCTCATGTGGAATGTGTCTTTTAATGGGGCATTTTTTGATATCTCTTTTAAATAAATCGTGGTATTGAAAGGACTTTCCGATAACTTATTGGTGTGGTCCAATGCTCACCTAATTTTTTATAATTTTAACCGTCGTATGAATAAGTAATCAGATACATCCAACTCGAACTACTCTAAGCTGTAGTTACAATGGATTACTAAGAAATTGTCAAACTCAATTTGTCATCTATAGTCAAATGTGTAGCAATGTGTAAGGCATTGAATACAATAAATCTACAAATTAATGATTGAAATTCTTGAATTCAGTTTTATAGATTATGAAATCTCAGTTTGCACAATATGTTAGCACTCTAGACTGCATAAAATTAATTAGATATTAATTAAAATTTTGTCCTAAACAATTGTGAGCGACAAATTCAAAACCATCATTGTATTGAGTGAAATTTTTGAAATTACTGAATCCATAATATTAATGATAATTATAGTCAATGACAAGATGAGAAAGAAAGTTTAGAAATATTTTCTCAACATTTTCACATTTGAATTTGAAATTTAATGATGCGCAATACTAATTGCCTGTAAGAGTCCTATTTTTATTTGAAACTATTTATTCATGCAAATAGAAATGACATTCTATGTTGTGTTTGTTGTTGTTGTTGTTGTTGTGCCAATTACACGATGAATGTCGGTACTATGTAATAATAAACAGTCAATGGTGCGAAAATTGAAATGTGGAAATGAAACTACAAATTAACAACAACAACAACAACAACAACCCAAGTAATTAACTTCAAAAAGCTTGTCAATATTTATTGGAGTGATGTTGAGGACATTTTTTTTTCTTTGTTTTTGTTTAGTTAATACGTAACGTAATGACATCAACAACAAAATTCCAAGACCATTTCAGATGACAAATTCACTGGAAAACTAACATACAATACAAAGAAATAAATACTATATGCAGAAGGAAGTAAATTTTATGCCAAAGCTTATTAAAAAGTATTGATGATGGCAGAGAGAGATAGAGCAAAAGAAGAAAGAAAGAATGATGATGATGAAAAACATCAGCTTATTTCGGTGTATTTACTCGAAGCAAATACATATTTTGAATGAAAAATATGCAAAAGCTTGAATGATTTTAGGTGCAATACCAGTGATAGAATATTTGATATTTAGGGTGGTACAAGTAGAAGTAGAAGCAGAATAAATAGAGATTCGAATTCAACTGAATTTATTGTGACTATGACGACCATTGTGTTGACATCGCCGACAAAATGCGTAATGATGGCGACGATGATGATGATGTTGACGATGCCATAGGCATCACATACAATTAGACTAATCTTATGATATATTCATAAAGGTATAAGAAGTCGGAAGATATTATGTATTCCATCTCATGGGAGCTACACTAGTTTATGATGGAGAAAATATTATTATTATACACAATACAATATGCATTTGTATAAGTAAAAATGTTGATTGATGTAGAAAAACTCACATAAATATTACTTCATACATATTTTATTAGTTTATTATTATTATTCGATATCGATAGATTGCTAAGGATTATATTTTATCTTGATTTTCTACCTAAATAACACCGGAGTAATCTTGAACACAAACGTAAATGTTTTTTGGTTTGTCTCTGAATAGAAATCGCGGAATTGAGTGCGTAGAGTAATGCTCTTTCGATCCAGCATTGCGACCACGAGCTATCTATTCAACACGTATCCAATGTCTATGAGAGCCCCTTTCTAGAGTGATGATAGGTGATGAATATATTCAGGGAAATTTATATGATGAAAAATTGAATGGTGATTGGTCATATATTTTACTCCGCCTCGGAACACCCTGTGAGTGTTGTAAGAGAATTTTATAAAAGAATACACACTTTTTAGGGAAACCCCTGTAACGGTTAGAGATAGAAGTTAACACAATTTATAGCCAGTATTGGGAAGGAAAAAATATGGCGGCCAGTCATACAATCAGACCGCTCTAGAGGGGATTTCCGTTTACTTAGGGGATAAGTATGTTAGGGAAAATATCAAAGTGGTCAAAATAATGGCGGCCAGATTCAACTAGCTTCACCTAGAGGCTATTTTTGGGCTGTTATGAAGCTAAATGGTGATTTTCAGGTGTTTTGGTTTACTTAGAGCTTAAGTATGTTAGGGAAAATATCAAAGTGGTCAAAATAATGACGACCAGGTGCACCTAGCTCCACCTAGAGGCTATTTTTGGGCTGCTATAAAGCTAAATGGTGATTTTCAGGTATTTTAGTTTACTTAGAGCTTAAGTATGTTAGGGAAAATATCAAAGTGGTCAAAATAATGGCGGCCAGGTTCAACTAGCTTCACCTAGAGGCTATTTTTGGGCTGTTATGAAGCTAAATGGTGATTTTCAGGTGTTTTTGCGTTCATTTTGTATAACAGCTCTCTCAAAGGGAAGAAATAGAGGGTAAATAAATACTTTTACAAAAAATATTGCGATGGTAAAAATAATAGGGGTCGAAATTGCATTGCATCCGATAGTTGCCCAAGCGTTACCTCGACCAATATCGGGTTATTTATCGTCGGAGTTGCATTTACCCTTTCTTACAGCCGTTTCCTCGACCGTTATATGGATATTTGTCGATTTTGGTATATTTGTAAAAGTTATATCATAGGAGGTTGCTGCAGGCTAGATGTTCAATTTTTTTCAATAATCGTGAACTTCAATACCTCGATTCAATACCATTTACCCTCATCTCAATCCTATCATCTCACAATATAGGAAGGACCTGGAAATTAAATTTGAAGGTCATGCACTATCTCATAGCGAAAGCAGATATATAATACATTACCATGTTTACTACCTATGAAAAACTATATGTTCCCATGAATCGTCAAACGTTGGTAGTCCATTATATACCCATTCCATTCTCCTTGCAAGAATATGTTAAATTATCCATATCAGGTTTTTGTGAGATGAAGCTACAATTATCAATATTATAATGAAAGTAAATTTAAAAAAAAAAAAAACCTATAAGCAGACATACACACATAGTAAACTCAAGTATGACATCAATGAAATACGTAGAAAGATTGACAGGAAAGGTGGAAAAAAAATGTGCAATGCAATAACGAGATATTTGTGGTGTGAAGGTGTGAAAATTGCATTGTATGCACAATAATCCATCATTGTAGCAATTTTGTATAGATCAATGATTGCCACTCCTGCTATGTGACTGCAAGAGATGGCTCAATTATAGATAACGCCAATAACAAACTATGTACATATAACGGAACGAACGAACGTACAAACAGCAGAAATAAAATGGATGGGTAAGCATCCATGATAGATAAGCGGTCAAGTATATGTTATGTTACATAGCAGTGATATTATATTTGTACATATTATTATGCGAAGAAATGTAATGAATGAGAAAATTGAGAGAGCACACATCAAAGTGCAATTTCATGGTGTCATACAGATAGTGATAGTGATTATAATCAGTATTATTATCCATATTATTCGTTAGCTTGCATTTTTTCAATTACTTACTTACTTACTTCCATACTGGTTATGTATTGTATTTTGATTGAAGGTGAAAACATCGTGATTAAGTTCCAATGGTGGTCTGCTAGTAGCAGTAGACGAATAATATAAAAATAGCAAACGACAACTTGCAAATGTAACTAGTCAATGTCATCATTACCAATATCAGCTGACAGCAGTAGAAAGTGAATTAGGAGGATATCCACATTCGATCACGAATTTATTGATTATCTGGAAATGTGCAGCATGGTTGATAGAGAGATATTTTCTATAATGTGTGATAACATTTTAAGGAAGGCGGGGGAAAAATTCTGCAACCAATCCCTTACATATCACATTAACCGAGGGTACCATTGGGAATCAGATAGATGTTTTTATTCGTTTAATTTCCATTTCGAAAAGAGTAAAAATAGAGCTTCTTCTTTCAGCGAAGAGGGTATTTAATTCATCACCCGCTGCTGAACGACGCAGAAGAAGAGGAAGACCAAACCTCCGTTGGAGGGACTAAGTATTGGGTAACCTGGCGGCTCTTGGAATATTAAGTTGGCGCCAGCAAGCGAAGAACAGAGAAGACTGGCGTCACATTATATGTTCGGCCTAAATCGATCATCGGTTGTTATGGCCACATAAGAAGAAGAAAAAAAGATCTACACTACAAAAATACATGCTAATGATTTTAGAAGACAAAATATTTCTACTACGAAATTCTACTACGAAGTTGGCGCCCAAAATTTGCTTCTTAGATAAAGACAAAATATTTCTGTGAATATTGCTAAACTAGACTACATGAATTAATGTCGAAAAAATTTACAATAATTTCGAACAAAAACATTGTGGCGCTTTTTGATACTATTTCAAAAATTTCAGCATCTATATATATTCAACATTAATGCAAAAATATTTGTCACACGATCCAAAAACTTTTTTCGATATTATTTTAAAACTTTTTCGATATTAATTCATTTGGTCTATTTTTGCAATATTGGAAGCATGTGCTACATTGAGATGAAACGATGTTCTAAGTCCACCGCTGTAAAGAAACATCCACACAACTTAATCCAAAAAGATCTGATCAATCAAATCGAATGGCCTTTCTGACGCATGTAAATCCTCAAAACGATAGCTTAAGCTTAATGATTGCTTTAGGAAGTAAGCACAATTATTATGACTTTTCGTGTTTCACAAATGCTAAAGCAGTGATGATGTCTACTCATTTGTGGAAATAGCTCACTTCACTTGGCACTTCCCAAGTGAAATAAATCTTCCTGTTTTACGTAAAACTGCCATGTTTCCAAAATCAATTTCGATGCTGTACATATCATCAGACAATTTATTTATTATTTTTTTACAATTCTATTTTCTATAAATATATATTTTTCATTTTATTATTTTCAAATTACATGCCAACCTAACATATTGAATGCCAACACCTAACACTAATAGAATTGTATGGTATAATATATATGTACGTACACATACTAACCTGCACCTGCACAGATATTGTATATATGAAATATAAATATTTCTGCTCCTGCAGCAATGTGGCAATATGAATGATGAACGTGATTCAATTGTTGTTGCTACTACCAGTATTGTTGATGATCATGCAGTGATATAATGTGATTCTATCATATGTACATGGTTGTTGCTGGTAATACAGAGTGTTGCAAGTATGTATGTATTTGTTTGTTTAGAACTACCAATACAATGTAATCATATAGCAAGAGCATCAACCGATATTACATATATATATATTATAAGCTTTATTGTGTGAATGAAAATTCGAATGAAATTGAAATAGCATCAGTGAAATGTGAAATTGTATCGATAAAGTTATAATTTAAGGTTATAATTTAACATAATAATTTATCATATTTAATGAGAAGTTTTTGATGTAATCTACGATACATTTTCATTGAATTCGAATGATAATGTGGTGATACATTTACATTGATTTTGAAATTCAAGCGACAAATTAATTATACTAATTAATAGTATTTATTCTCTAATATACCAATAGCATTGAAATAACACTATGGAATTAAATTAGAAGATTGTTGTTAATAGCAGAATTTTCGGTGAAATTAATTCCATAACACAATAAATGCTTCTGAAGCGCTTATTTCTCTTATTAGATACTCTTTAAAGTGGTTCATTTATAATTTCTCCTATGAATGCAACCTATGCATAAGCAATAAATTCTATTGCAAAATAAATTTATACATATTTCATTTTGGTTCTAATGAATTATTACCACAAAATAATAATAAAAAAAAAAAAACAATTTCATAAAAATAAAATAAATTGAATATTATAGAGCAACATATCTATGCAAATGTAAAAGGGTGTTGTTATATGATTGTCTTGCATACTTGCTTCTTTGATATCATTATCTAATTTCTTCTTCTTGTTCTTCTTCTTCTTTATTCACTGTATCGATAAAAAATGAATCTAAAGTGTACAGCGATATTAATGCATAGATTTCAACATCACACGTCGATATCGTTAATTCGATTCCTTTGTCTAGAAATGGCAGTCGGTCTGCAATAACATCTTTTCAGTTCACAACTATCAAATCAAAGGTGCCTAAAAGGCAATCAATGCTAATAAATAGACAGCTAGTTTTTTGTGCGTCAGTCAACCAACTAACCAATCAATAATAGATAGTATAATTTTACTTTCCAAGTATTCTTCCATTAAACCTTGAAGGTACGGGGGCTGTCCCAGAACTACCCGACCTAACAAAGAAAACAACAAATTTGAGAAAAGTTTTCTTTATTTCTCAACATAATTTCTTTTTCCTAACGATATTCGATAGCTTCGATACAATGTTTATAGTATGAACTGTCTAGCTCATTGAAATAGCCATCTACCGCAGACTCCACCTCTTCATTGTTTGCAAATCTTCTACCACCAAGCAATTTTTTCAAATTTAGATATAGAAAATAATCCGAAGGAGCTAAATCTGGCGAACTCATTTGATTTTGGCCATCACAATAGCGAAAGTATTGAATTACATAACGGTGACCAATTTATTCCATGTTTACAAATTCACTGAGGTCGTTAACTTTCGATGGCTCCAAAAAAATACTAAACAACATGGCGCCTTGAAACTTAAAACAGATGTTTTATAAGGTTGCCACTTTTGATTAAAGTAATTCTTTTCAAACTACTGCCGCTATCTATATGTCAGGTCGGGTAGTTCTGGGACCGCCCTCGTATGAACTTTTGCAAATCAAAGTATATATTCTTCAAACGAAGAATCTACAGTAATTCGCCTTTGCTTACTTAGCCGAATAAAATATTTAGAATTTTACCATAAAAAACACCCTCTACAACTCATCTTCAAATGATGACAGCATCAAGGCGAAGACATTACTAATAATCATATTTTTATTTAAATGGCTATTTAAATATTATTTGTACAAATAAAAATAATAAAGAAATAATGTGAAAACGTAAAAGAAAAAAAACCTAAATTTATAAAGGCATTCAATCCACCAACAATACTACTGCATACAATAATTGTATGTGAGCATACATACAAAGCTATAAATCACGAAAACATATACCCTTAAGTCTATACTATATTCATATATCCATACTTATGCTTATGTACTTAGCTGTACAGAAAACAGCTAAAGGCCACTTTTTTTGCCAAAATACTTGTGCATACAATATTGCGACAATATGATGATGACTACCACCATATAGCTATCATAAAAACGAGGATAGCTTACGCATATACATACGAGTACATATGTATGCAGGTACCTACATATGTATGTACATGAAGCCCTAACGACCATATGAATCAACCCAAAAGGGCTATAAATGTGTATAAGTACTTGGTATTTTTACATGCTTGTGTGCGTTAAGAGGCAATAATCAAATGTACAGCATACGTTTGCCATATATGTACTTGAAAGTACCTACTCATCTTAACTACATCTATACATTCATGTTAGTACATATGTATGTACATATATGAAAAAAAAGTAATAAATATATATGTAAGCACATAATATGTAAGTACTTGTATATATCTACAGACATACTCGTATATGTATGTGTGCTCTGAGAGATTCAAACGACCGGAAGAATATAGTATACACTTGCTAATGCCACTATGTTATTAAACAGGCATGTATGACAACAAGTATGTATGCTCGCATGTGTAAGTTTAGAAGAAAATCATTTATTGAAAATTTAAAATTTCCAAATTTATAAATGCCTAATGGCCCATATTTCTCAAAAAGTTTATCATTCTTAAATATATACATATGTAATACAATATATTATAAATCAATATTTTTTCATATACAATACACGTGCTAAATGAGAAGAAAATATTAAGTATATATATATAAATAGTACTCAGAAAAGAGTCCTTGTAGCAATTTAGTGCAAAATGAAATCAAAAGAAATTATTATCATCAAGGGTATATTCAATATAAATAACTATATTTGAGCTACTTGCTATATACTTAGTTAACATAGATTCTCTAACTACTAACATAGTTAGCTATTGAGAGTGTTTCTTTTTCTATATTTTACTATCAGCAAGTAATGCTTTTGATCCTTTCATATATTTATGCTCTTCTCCTTGTCCACTACTGATTATTGAGGGAAATTGTTGTCTGGTATTATATTAAGTATTCCCATCACACTAACTTATGAAAGGATATGCTGCCCTTATATTGTATATTTTGCTTGAAATTTGTATATATATTTCCTCATTATACTCAAACTTATGAGAGTTAATGTTGTTCTGGTTTGATCATCAATTTGAAATTTTAATGATTTCTGTAGTTTTTAATCTGTATTTGATGTGCTTCCTTATATTGTATGTAGTAGGAATATATTTTTAGTGTAATTACTCGTATTTGTTGTAGTAAATTTTGAGTTTCTTTATATTCTTCGATCTCAATTATTTTTCTGGTTGCCTAAATTACATTTAAAGAGTTACCCGAATCAAGTAATCTATTTAAATGGTCGTTTAAACTGAATACAAATATTTCGTAATGAATTTAAAGCAGGAATCATTGGGAACGATAATTTACTCCCACCTTGAGATGCATAATAGCCCAGACAGACGGCAGCGTTAATCCGTATTAACGGCGCACTTAATCCTAATAAATTCACAATAAAAATTTTTCAGCAAAGTTGCCATCGAAAAGTGTCCTAATCCTCTTTAATTTTGAAAATTAACTCGTAGATTTAATGCGGATTAGTTGCAGTTAATGTCCGAGTGTATTCGAATTATATCGTTAATCCGGATTAACGCTGTCAGGACTATAATATTCAGTTATTTGACTTTTCATTCAATTAAATATGGTATTAATATTGTTTTTTGATATTTGACCTTAGCTAAGGAGTAATATTGCCATTTTATGTATAATTTTTTATAGTTTGTCAAAGCTTTGTTGCAGTTCAAGTTCTTGTTTTAATTAGTTTTAAGCACTTGATGATTTTAAATCGATAAAAATGGGTTACATCAAAATGAATTGATCATGAAAATTCCACTACGAAGTATGCCATACAATAATTATGAAGCTTGAATTCATTTTTAATAGGGCTGAACAGTTGCCAATGTGGAAAACCATCTCATCTTGATTTTACCATTTTCAAATTATATCTTTTGGAGTAATGAAGCACATGTTCTAGTAAATATATTTATACATTATGATTGACAGAATTTAAATTAACCTCTTGTTACTATCATATAATTTCTTTATTTTGTATATAATAACCATTATAACATCATTAGAATATTTGCGTAAAAAATAAGATTTAACCAACTGTGTTCATATACACATACATTTTTTTGTAATGTTTAAAGAGGCCAATAAAAGAGAAACACAGCTCTCATTCAGATCGCCATATGGATGTACGAAAGGGTTCTTTTATTTTCACAGCTGTCAGTGGCAAGACAGTAGTAATGACAACCGAAACATATTGTAGCAAAAACTAAATTTGAGTCTGCTTAATGGGTCTTTCAGGGATAAGATGCCTTTTTGATGTATTCAAAATCATTTGAAATCCTTTGACCATAGTATATTTTATACTACTTGTAGCTATACTATTGTATATATATTTTATATACAATAATTTATTTAAATTCATACCTACAGACATTTTCTTTAAATGTGGCAAAAATTTGGTTGAGAATTTAATTTAAATATATATACCATTTTGTTGATATATTTACTTGGGTTTTTAATTCAATAAGTGTCATATGAATGAGTAACTATCCAGCAGCACTGTATATTGTGCTTACGAGTACAACTTGTAGTAGGAGCATATATGACGATAGTATGTGATACTACGCTTTATGGAAATGCAAAGTGCATTAAATTAACTTCTGAACTGAATTTCACGCGATAACGTCGATGATAATGATGCCAACAACAGAAGACCATACCAATAACAGGTTATAAGTAAGATCGTAACCATAGCCGTAACTGATTTACTGTCACAAATAATACAGTGGCTCAATGTATTCGTTATCCCATTACAGCTTCATGCAGGCATAAATATGTAGTAAATATATTTCACAATGTACATATACAAGTGGAAAACCACCCACTGAGAGCTCAAGTACATATTGAAAAGTAGATTTACAATATGCAATATTTACAACATATGAGTTGAGCATATTAATTTTACTTTGAACGATGAACGATATTTATCGTTAAAAATATTTAATTAAAATATTCTATGCTTTCGTATATTTAACAGAGCAGCATACTGCCAGAATTTCAAAAACCTCAAATGGCAGTTAATAGCATTCAAATATCACTTAGCATTCACTTTCGAGACATGGAGGTCGTTTTGATATTCTTGACATTTTTGAAAATATGTAAACACGGGTTTATAGTCGTAAATATAAGGTCTAGTAAAAAAAATCCATAATTTTTGCATTAATTTGAAAGTTTTATTTAGCATAGTCAGAATGATCCCATTTAGGTCAAATATGCACCATTTTGTTCGATAACTTGTTGCCATTTTGATGGTAATTTCATAATGCCACTCTCATAGAAACCTCTCGTCCCTATTGGCAAAAAACTGGGAAAGTCGATTTTTACAAACTTCTTTTGAGGCGAATTTCTCAACAGTAAAATCATTTGCCATACACAGGAACAGGTAGTAATCACTTGGTGCCATGTCCGGTCTATAAGGTGGATGCATAAGAACCTCCCAAAAAAGCTCTCGGAGCTTCTGGCGATTCACAATCGATGTGTGTGGCCTGGCGTTGTCCTGATGGAACACAATTCCTCTCCTATTGGCCAAATCTGGCCGCTTCTGGGCGATTGCTTCCTTCAGACACGGTCCAATTATTGACAGTACAGGTCCGAATTAGAAGTTTGGCCATAGGGGAGCAACTCATAGTAGAAGATTCCCGGCCAATCTCACCAAACACATAGCAAAAGCTTCCTGACCGTCAATCCTGGCTTGGCCACCGTTTGCGCCGGCTCACCGCGTTTCGACCATGACCGTTTTCGCTTGGCGTGGTCGTACGTGACCCACTTTTCATCACCAGTAACCATCCGCTTCAGAAATGGATCGATTTTGTTGCGATTCAGCAGCGATTCGCAGATGGAAATTTGGTTCATAAGGTTTTTTTTTTTGCGTTAACTCGTGTGGCACCCATACATCGAGCTTCTTTTCGTATCCAGCCTTATTTAAATGGTTCCAAACGGTATTTTTATGCAATGTTTAGCTCCTGGGCAATAAAAACAGTGCTTCCATGACGGTCACACTAGACGATTTCCATTATTTTATCGATATTTTCGACAATTGGCCTTCCAGGTTTTAACAATATATCAATAATTTAATAAGGTGTTTTATTGAACTCAACAAAGAGGGGACTTGAAAAATTATCAATACTTGGAATTTTATAAAAAAATACTTGCCTATTTCCTTTCATCTCATATGAATTATACAATAATAGTGGCAAAATTTTCAGTATTAACACACAGTATTAATTTATTCTAACGATCTCAGAGTTATACTTTACCGAATTTAAGCATACTTCTGTGTTCGAATATTACAGCCTATACTCTCAACAACAATGTGTAAAAGGATATGTTTACGATAAATACAATGAAGTAAATACAATACAATACATAAATGAATACTCTTATATATGCATGTACCCACTTATGTATAGGCGTAATTGAGATACCACGTTATCACTTTTGTCGATGTTACCTTTTTTACCTTACTTTGTCAACTATCACAGTTTTACACACAATTTATTAAAGATGTATGAGACTCTATTATGCATGTTCAACATTCAACACTAGTAAATGCACTACTCCATATGTAACCATATCTAGTTACAGCAAGTACTCAATTTGCATTGAAAAAGATGATACGATGTTATCGTTTAGAACTAATTGATGACGAATTTGATCACATTTGATTATGTCATGCATTATTTGCAGCATGATCGATATTTGATGCTCTATACTGATCTGGTCCTTATAAAAGTTTTACGAAAAAGAGAACTAATTAAGAATTGGTCCGCATATTCTATTAAAATTAAACGAATAGCGTAGAAAATATAAACACAACAGTCTATACATACGTCGTGGTGTATGATGTTGGAATGATTGCAGTCAAATTTGGTACAATACATCGTGGAGTATGATGCAATAATTACAATACACTTTGGTACAGCGAATATTCAATATAAGTAAAAGTAAACTTTTCATTACAGAATATACTTACACATAGTAGGTATATTTTGATGAAACATTCTCTGTGATAATGTTTGCGTATATTCCAGATGCTTGCAGCAGAATTACGTAATATAATACTTTGGTCAATGGGCCATTTGTTTCTGCCTTATTTCGAGAGTATCTACTTTTCATTATCATTTGTAATATTTTCAACATTAATCATTGGCGTTTTTTTGTTATTTTTTCTCTTTACTTACATTATTTTTTAAACAATAGACCAACTGTTTACATTTCCTCAAGTGTTGCTTTTTATTGTATATTATTTATGTGCAATATCCTGTGAAAAGCCATCAGATTTATATGTTTCTGTTTCTTCACCTTTATTCCATAACGAAAATACAAAGAACGTTTAATTTTAAAATATGTTAAACTCAAGTATTTAACATTAATTTTTAGTCGTTGGATTTCTTTACGCGCCATAGGTAATGAATAATATCCATATATATATTTTTATCTATTAACGTTGAGGAAACATTTAGAGTCAATGAACTAAAGAACAAGAAGAAGCGCGGACATGCATTGTAATAAAGTTTAAAATTAAGAAGATTTAGCATCATTATTATTCACTTTGAGTATATATTGGCATCTAACACGCATTTACACTACAGAAGATTATAAACTCTGTCATTTGCCAATTAGAGCCTTTAGCGTCATTAGATATGATATTGTTGTTAAAATTAGTAGAATACAAACATTTTCCATAAGTAGGAGTTAGCAGATTAATGAAATTATGAGTATCCATATTTTCCATTTTCATCCTACATAAATATTCTTAACTTGTAATTAATTTTTCGACAACTTTTGTGTGGTATGGCAAGTTGTATAATTAAATAATATTTAAAAGTGCCTACTAAATATTGTTTAGAATATTTGTAAATAATTTAAATGTGAAATTAATAGAAATATCAAGTTTTTTTAATTGCAACATTTGGTATACATTCATATCCTCATCAAATCAACTTAAGCAACCCAAAAGTATTATTTCAAATCAGTCTAATTATTATTATTATTATTTTTTTTTTTTAACAATTATTTCCTAATATTATTTTATTCTCTAAAGTTCTTACGCTAGAGTGAAGATATCAACAACGGAATATCGAATTGTCAGCCTCTGGAAATATGTATATACAGAACGCCAATATGTTTCTAAACAAAAAATTCTGTGGTTTGTTTAGAAACATTTCTTTCTAAACAAATATATTAAAATGTTTATAGAAAAGATTTGTTGGACTTTTCTACATACATTCATATGTATTTATGGTATGATAGTAATATTAACATTTTTAACACTATGTAAAACCTCAGCTCTATGATTTCGCAATAAATCAATATACAACAACATTTTCATTTCAAATAAAAAGCAAAAATAAAATAAAATCAAGTAAAGCATAGTACTTAAAAGAAGGATCGATATTGCAAACATACATAAATATATGTACATCGTGGTTACACACATAGAAGCATATATACTGATAACATATAATACATGAATTTTCATATAATCGCGCCCCATAGCTATTATTTATTATATTTCTTCGTTCAAGAGAAATTTGGTTCTCTGCTACTTGTGCATCTAACAAAAATAAGTACTTGAAGCAATTTTCAAAAAAAAAAGTAAAAAGAAAAAAGAAAAACATAAAGTAAAATATAATAAATAAATAAATAAAAAAATTAGAAAAAAAAATATTTTTGAAACATTTACTTCCAGTTGCTTAGTCATCCAATAGCTAGCAATACATTTTTATGCCATTTGTTCACAAATTGTGCAAGAAATTGTATATTGGGAATGTAGAGAGTGAGAAAATATTTATATATTCCAACAAATAAACGCCAACTCTCTATGTAAGAATGTATTCCATTGAGATAATATTACAAGTTCATCTACACCACATTTTTTTTTATATATAAATATTAGATAAGAAGGCGAAAAGGATTTTTCTAAAAATAAATACACATTAAGGTGGCTTATATTTGTTTTTTGTTTTTATTTGTGGGTAATGAGATGATTTTCTACAAATATGACAATGATTGGAGTGCTCTTAAATTACGTTTGAGCCATAGCACAGTGGATATGCTCATTATAAAGAGATATCATTCGGGGGTTTAACAAAAAATAAATCTAAAAAAAATAAATTAATAAGTGGCGATATCTGAAACATTAAAATTTGGTTATTGAGAAAAAATTTGGAAGAATTACAAGTCGTTGTAATCGAAATGAAGTAGAATCGTTTAAAAATCGTAAAAAATTGTACCAAGGCAATGTCAGATACTGTTTAGTTTTGATTTTGAACCGTTGGAGAACCATTTGCTACATTCTGTAATACACTTTTGCTAATGTAAGGTTGGCCTTAAAAGATATCTGTGGAATTGCTGTGCGATAAGTAGAAGGTGACTGAAATGGTGGACATTGCATTTAATAAAAGTCATTGAAAGTATAAAGAAAGAAACTTAAAATTTTGATGCACTTCAACTTTAGACACACCCCCATATAGATATATAAACATACTAAGCATATAGCAAAATCTTGGATACTACAAATTTTATATATATAGTACGTGATAAGAATTGACATTCCCACAATGAATGATTATTCATTGTGTATGCTCAGCGTATTTAAGGATAATGATAATCTACATAAAAAACAAATCCAACGCACATATAAAAAAATAAATAAATATAAAATTGAAGAGGAAATTTTATCAAAATAAATACAAGTAATACAGTGCATATCTCTTAGATTGAGTTTGCTATACAAAGCATCACTTTTAGTATCATACTAATCATACTTACTCATCTAATAACATATTATCCCTTCTCATCGATTGATGCATCACATCCATCATCAGCTGATAGTGTGTATATATAGTAATAGTTAATCATGAAATATGAGCAATAGGCTGAATATACAAATAGATAGGAATGCATTACATTGCTATGCTATGGTTCAACATACTTGCCGAATAATATTCATATATGAGTAAGAGTACTTACATTTGTGATGTTATTTACTACTCATGCTGCAGCATAATATATTTTTGTATAAAATCTTCAATAATCATTGTAATATTCTTCTATATAATTTATATAAAGTATGCTCACATATAACTTGGCCCAGCATATAATTATTTAATATACCTGACTGGCAAAAGTATTGTTCGAAACCACAAATAAGGAATTTGGCAAAATGTTCAAAATTTGCCATTTTCATCATCAGCATCATCATCATCATCATCATCACTTAATATTATTCGTATTTGCATATACACACAAAAACAATACATATAGATGTACATAACTGAAGGTGTTGTAGATTAACTAATAATATTCCAGTGGTCAGCTGTTGTTTAGCATCAATTAATAATAATTGCTTATTCATGTTTCACCAAAGAAGAATTTTCAACAATAATTTATTATAATGATATTGTATTTGGCAATGATGTGGTTACGTATATAGATAATAGGCATGTAATGTTAAGACTTAAAATATCTATAATTTAATAGTTTATTTTCCAATTGGTTTAATATTTATCTATGCATGTCTTTGAAATTTTCTACACACTTTTAAGCTCTGCATACTGCTGCTTTGTGTTCAATTGTAATTTAATTAAAATTAAGTATTCAACTATCAATATTATTATATTCAAACATAATACTACTTGTAGTTCAGCTTCCATTCGATCTAAGTAGAAGCATGTTCAACAATTATATAGTAAATAGTATAATGTATGATTTACTAAATAAATTTACAATTTTAACGTAAAGCGTTATTATTCATATCGATTCTGCTTAAATGTATTATCTTCTAAATTTAATCACTGGTAACATCCTTATATCTAATACAAGACATTCATTTGAATGTCAAGATATATAATTTTAATTACAAGTCAATCAATTATGAATTGATTTAAAATGTATGCATAATGAATTTTGACAGTATGCCAAATTTAAAACATTTGGATTCATTATGTACGAGAGCCTGTCTAAGGGGTAGAGATAGAGTAAGTATGTTTAAGGAATAAATATGCGAACATAAATTAATATAGTTCGGCTATATATTTTACTCTTCTAAGGACTACCTGAGAGCCGTGGGAGTGTGTTTTACAAAAATGTCACTGCTATATGGAAATCTTTTTAACGACTAGTGTTGACTGATAAGTAAATCACGATCAAATGCTTTCAAGAAAAAATTTCAGACGGTTCGTCATACATTTGCCACATCTAGGCTTTAAACCCTGAGTAGCTATAGGGTTATTTTATGATTTTACTTACATTTTTTCGAAATTTTACCTCTACTATTTTTCAGTTTCTGCATTGTGTTTTGAGAAGCACTCATATCAAAAAATTAGAAAGTCATTTCCAATCACATCCGTATTTTATCTACCTATATAATTTTTAGCTGATTTCAATGACCATTTTGCTGCAACAAACCGTCAATTTTTTTCATATTTTCGCTATAATAAAGTAAACGAATTAAAAATGTATTTATCAATAGTTCTTAGTTTGTTCGATTGTCAGATTTTGATAACTATTACGAGGGCGGTCCCAGAACTACCCGACCTGACATAATGATGGCGGCAGTAGTTTGAAAAAAATTACTTTGGTGAAAAGTGGCAACCTTATTTCCATTTCCAAATTTGAAAAAATGGCTTGGTGGTAGAAGATTTGCAAACAATGAAGAGGTGGAGTCTGCGGTAGACGGCAATTTTAATGAGCTAGATAGTTCATACTATAAACAGGGTGCCGAAGCTATAGAATATGAGATTATGTTGAGAAATAAAGAAAATTTTTCACAAATTTGTTGTGTTTTCTCTGTTAGGTCGGGTAGTTCTGGGACCGCCCCGTATTTTACTTACGCTTTTCTTTACTCTTTTTTTTTTTAATTCAAAATTAATAGCATTCACTTATGTGTAACAAATTCTAATTTGATCATGTTGTAAAGTACAACATATGAATTGTCTACTTTTACAATGTTTAGCTTCTCCTAAACGTTTTGTCATTATCATTTCTATTCTCATACACGTAACATTCAATCATTCAGTCTATTTATTTATCGTACTTTATACTTAATAAAGCTCTTTATATGCACATAGTACGTACCTAGGCCTTTGAAGTTCCATATCTTGTGGTGGCCATCTTCTCGCCACTGATATTTCACTTGTAGTTGTGTTTAACTTGATACGTAAGTACATGTATGTATATGTGTAGCAGTAGTTATTATTTTGTTGGTGGTCTTTCATAATTAAGCCTGAATTATTTCCGTATGTATAACATAGCTTTTAGTTTTGCTGTTAAGAATACAAAATTTTACTCAAATTCGTATACAAATTAGGCACTGTCTAATTGAGGATATTTATATGTGATATTAGTTTCAATTAGTTCTTTTTATTCGTTTTTCATTGTCATTATAATTTGTTACTTGATTCAGTTATGTTTATTATTTTTCATATTTTTTTAATTTGTAATTAGAAATATTTACAGTATTTATTTCAGTTTTTTCTTTATACAAATTTCTTTCGTTTTTTTATCATTTTGTTGGTAGCAAAACTTTTCTATTTCATATTTTTCCTCAACATTTTCATTTTTCTTCTTCGTTCATTGCTTTGCAGTTAAAGTTGTGACATCATTAAATCCTTTAGTAAACATTGTTCCTTTTATTTTAAGTTTTCTTCATTATACTTTCTTAGTATTTTTTGTATCTCTTATATTTCTATCCATTCCCACATTTTTCCATAAATATGTTAAAAGTCAACCAATTCTGCTTTGTTGTTTCTCTAACAACTTTATCCTTAAGGATATGTCCGTTTGCTATTTGAATGTCATTAGAAAACGATTTTAGCATCATTATATTCATAGATAAATACTCTTACATAATACTAAATCATAATACTGTTTTTGCTTTCTACAATAATAGTTCAACTCTTCACAACTTTTTAATACGCTTATTTGTTTGTGTCCTTTTTATACGGCTACATCGGTTTCTTCATACTATTCTATTGCATTGTAAAATATTTAAATTTCAATATAAAATCATCTAAAGTACATTTATATAATTATGAAAGTAGTCTACGAGTATAAAACATAGATATGCGAATTTATAAGTCCAAGCCATAGACATCGAAAGAATTATATGGTACCTACATTGAAAGGTAATAGCATAAAAATGGATATTCTGTGCTTGTGATATATATAAAATGCCTTGAACTTGATTTCAACAATGATACTAAGCAGCAAGTCACAATTGAGTACAAGACATGAAAACAGTTCGAGTGGGGAAAAAATAATGAAGCAGATATTTAGGTTAAATATAAAGGTTGTTTTAAGATATATTTTTTGGATAAAAATAATTGCCTTCAGTTGATATATTTTGCAGAATATTATGCAACTTTTGTTAAATTCTTATGGAATAATTGACACCAAAGCAACATTTTTATTGTATATTGAGGAAAATTATTTCCAAACATACTTTTACAATTTACGAATTTCATATTACTAACTTGCTCAATGCTTTAGTTAACCGAAACCCTGTAAACAAGATTCATTAGTTAAACCTTAGTTAACTCTTTGCTAACTGATGGTATCTTTAATGTGTAATTTTACAATTAAGCGACACTATATTAAACAAATAAATCTTATTAGGCGTCTTTAAGGCCTTTTTTCACATTTCTACTTTAACAGAATATTTCAAATTCAGCACAATGATTAGACGTTGGCATAATAAAAGAAACCCTGTAAAATTCTATAATCAAGCTCTTTCAAAACAGTGATGCCTTAAGTATTGTTCTATTGAAAATCATCAAATAAAAGTAAATCTCTTCTAGTCTTTCTAGTCTTCTAGTATAACAATTGCTTGAAATATTTCTCAAGTTTCTCCAATACCAATTTCCAGATATTAATAACTCATAACATGGAAACATGTAAACATTTGATATGAAAAAGTTAAAATCTGTAATGAAAAAAAGAAAAATTAATGCTAAAGACGCATTATAAAATGTCTATAAAAAAATCTCAAATAATTTGAAATAGAATATTGCAAACAAAGGCAGATGAATGGCAAAGTGCTGGCTTACCCACGAATATGTCGCCATTGAGACAATAACAAATTGATATGCCTTCAACTCATCTATGCGTGTTGTACGAATTATAAACATTAATATCATTTTACGATAGACTGGATTAGGATTATTATACCAATTTCCATGAAATGCTGCTGCTTGCAAACGATCGCTCTATCAAATAGAAAATGTTCACCTGCAACATCCACTATGTATATGCAAAATTAATTGTACTTACAGCTCTAGTGAGCTCACTACTAAAATAACATGTACCAAGGGTAAAACCTAAATAGTAGATAAAACCGAATGAAAATTTTATGGCATTTGTGCCCGTCATTAGTAACATTGAGGTGCCCATAAGACAGGTGGCAAGGGATGCACTGAAGAAATTCATTAGAAATGATAGATTAAATATCTCATTGATCTCATCGAATAAGCTGTGAGTGTATGTAAGAAATGTGAAAAATATTATTTTCAAAAAACCTTCATGATCTTATGCTTATGCTTCAACTTACTCCAACAGATGATGATGATATTCGATCAAGAATGTCAAACGTTCTATTGCATTTTTATCATCTGTGGCATCTAGTTTTTCAAATGATCTTGCCAAATAATCAAATTGTAATTGCATTTGTGTTGCAAAGAAATAAAATAGAACTTCAGTGTTGACTAGATACGCCAGACCGATTAGAGAACCTGGCAGTTCACACAAATAGCACAAAATAAATTGTAAAAATTGATTCGGCGAATAACGAAATATAACATGCCAACCATGCCATGGATACCAAGTATTCGATTGATGACGATACGTTAGTCCAGTCATACCCACGGTAAATAATCGATGCATTAAATCAAAAAGTGGTTGTAAATTATAAAAAATATGAGCAAATATAGAAAAACCACAGATGAGACGCATTGGCATTTGCATTTTGCGATTATAATGCTCCAGGCGATAATATCCCGATTTTTCTTGTTGTTGCTGCTGCTGCTGTTGTTGTTCCATTGCCGTTGGAAATATATCTTCAAATTTGCAAATTAATGCTGATATCCGTGGTTGATATCGATAGAATATCCAAATTTTACAGGAGCCAAGTACGGTCATGCATAATATAGCAATAGTCTCTGAAACCAGCGCCAATGTTAATTCTGATTCTGATTTTGGATTGGTGCTGCAATCAATCCCATTTTCGCTAACGATAGTTACATTGGCTCCACTATGCAATTCACAATTTCTCGATGATGAATTATTTTGTTGTTGTACCAATGCAAAATGTATAAACATGATCAAACCAATGTTCTGATAGCTTATTGCTATTACGCCAAAATGATGTAAGTATTTCAACAAAATGTTACTACGTTGTATTGCCCCATTATTATCACTATGCCATGAATAGGTGCCGAGTGCAGCCACTTTGAGTACACGCACAATATATTTCATAAAATCGTCAATGGTATAAGTGCGCATTTTTTATCAAAAATGTTTTTTTCCGTATGTCGAAATATGATTCTTCTAATACAAATATAGTTTTATTCTACTGCTGTGTTGCTCTGATGTCTTTCATAGAGAGTTTCCCATTTCAATGTGATGGGCAAATAATTGTTGTAAGGGTATTTTATATGAAGCTACATAAAAGGGGTTTCTTTTTCTTCCAACACCCAAATAATTACCTACTTCTATTATAAGTATGTAATCTTTTGAAGTGTGAAACTGGAAATACGTATGTGTGGGTCAATCTACACTTGCGGACACAAAAATTGTACAACTTAAAAAATTTTTATTTTTGAAATTTTTATTTATAAAATATATAATCAAATCAACACCATTTATGAATATAAACATATAAGTTCTAGTAAAAAGAAATCCATTATTTATGCATTAAATTGCAGGTTTTATTTAACATAATTAGAATGATCCGATTTAGGTCAAATATGCACCGTTTTGTTCAATAACTTGTTGCCATTTTGAAGGTAATTTCATAATGCCACTCTCTTAGAAACCCCCGTTCCCATTGGCAAAAAACTGGGATAGTCGATTTTCACAAGCGAATTTTTCACCAGCAAAATCATTCGCCACAGACAGGAACAGGTAGTAATCACTTGGTGCTAGGTCCGAACTATAAGGTGAATGCATAAGAACTTCCCAACCAAGCTCCCGGTTCTTCTGGCGAGTCACTATCGATGTGTGTGGCCTGGCGTTCTCCTGATGGAACACAATTCCTCTCTTATTGGCCAAAGCTGGTCGCTTCTGGGCGATTGCTTCCTTCAGACGGTCCAATTGTTGACAGTACAGGTCCGAATTAAGAGTTTGTAAGTATGTCACAATAGATGATTCCCTGCCAATCACACCAAACACATAACAAAACCTTCCTGACCGTCAATCCTGGCTTGGCCACCGTTTGCGCCGGCTCATTACTTTCCATTACTTTATTGATATTTTCCACATTTGGCCTTGCATCTTTGATATCAAAATTACCGGAACGGAATGGACGAAATCCAAATTGCACGTGATTGGCTGTTACAGTATCAGGACCATAAACACTATTCACATTTTCAGCCGTCTGGCTTGCGTTTTCGACTTTATCGAAGAAAAACTGTAAAATATGGCGTATTTTCTCTTTACTGGTGTCCATCTTTGACGCGTGCTCAAACAATACTGAGTCAAGCAATCACAAAACGAAATTAGTAAAATTAGTACGAAATTCTATCTTTCCAACGCCATCTAACGTAACCCGATCGCACGTATACAACGTATACAACGCGAGATACAGATTACTAAAGCTTTCTATTGGGAATATAATGGATTTCTTTTTACTACACCTTATATATATATATATGTAATTTTATTTATAACAGTTTAAAATATGTAATATTGTGTGGATGAATTTTTTTGTTCACGACTGCTTCGTAATTACTGTACTTGTATTGTTGGTACATTATTTTACAATTAGTCGCCAACTGAAATATGCTTCGTCATTTAATATTCAAAGGTTCACAGGCTTTTATTTTAGAAATAGAAATAAAAGCGATTTGTAGAGTGTCATAATTACTTTTTGAGTATTCAATATGTTGTTATGTAGTTTATATAATTTATGTGATAATATACCAACGAATTTCCACACTTCCATACACTTATATACATTTCAAGGCTATTGTGCTAACAAAGAGGTGTTAGCCTCTATGAATTCCATCAAATATTTAAGAAGTGGAAGAGAATGAAATTTAGAAAATTCTATAACTTTTACGATGTCAAATTTGTGTATGGATTTTGATGAAAAATTTGAGCAAATATTTTTTTCGAAACATGATTTTTATAAACTTTTACAAAAGCTCTTGATTGATGAAATATATTTTAAAGGTCCGAAACACTATATTCTTGATTTTTTGTTTTAATTAAATTTTGTTTTTTCTATTGTAGTATATTTTCAATATATATGATACTTAAAAAAATAATTTTTAATAATTTTTTGCATTTTTTTTTTTTATTGCTTTTAGTTGAAAATGTCATTTTTTTCTAAATATATCCCTGTAATGCAGCACATATTTTTGTAAGTGGCTATTATTTGTTTTCTTTGGACTTGAAATCCCTTTTGAAATTGATCTACATCGATAAGGATATTTCTACAAAATAAATTTAAGAAATTTAAATCAATACTATTAGAAGAATTACATATTCCTATTGATTCATTCGAGGCCGCACTTCAAACACAGAGTCTTTAGGTTCTAAACAGCTATGGCATCCATGAATGTATATAAGATCCTTTCTAACTATTATTATATGTTAATTTCCAAAAAAAAAAAATATATAAAGTGTACTTAATTGTTGTATTTTACTTAAGAAATTTAGTAGTCTTGTGGTTTTTTATTTAAATAATTTATGAATATATTTATTATAATTCATAAAATATTCAACAACCTATGTAGATATGTACCTATCTTATGGGTATATGAGCGACTTTGTAATTAAAAAAACTACATCAGTCAACTATATAGTCAAATCAAGTGTAATTGTTTTTTGATTTATCGATCTGTTTTGAAATTTTATATAGTTCGGGTGAGAAGGAGAGAGATAGAGAAAGGGAGAGGGAGAGTTAGTGTGCGTGATGTAAGATGTCTGTCATCATATATGTTTCAAAACAGTACTTAGAAAAAACAATAGTGGAATATGACTTCTGATGTTGCTATACAAAAAAAAAAACTGCGAATGAATTTTTGATTTCCGAGAATGAAAAAAAAAAGTTTATAATTTGGTGCGTACTTCAGGGCATGCACAAGTGTAGCAACCTCTATATGTTACACTCCAAAAAAAAAATGTATAGCTTTCATACACTTCACATTGACCATTTCGACCCATTTCCATGTTTGCAGAAGACATACATATGTATGATGGTAATTGTAGATACTTTTATTTGATTTCAACTTCAATTCTACGAGCTCCCTAAAAAAAACACCACTTACATAGATAGTAGATAATAGTAAATGGCAGACATAAATGTCTGACTTGCATATAATAGTGTCTGCAACATGTTTCCATATAATGTATATATATGTATGTATAGTATAAATCGTATGTAGTGAGTGACATTAAAGTATCAGGTCAAAGTGTTGTTGAATGACAACAAAGAAGAAATGATATTGATGGTAACGATATTACTACATAGTTACATATTACTGCAAGGGCAACTAACGATCCATATTGTGTGCTGCAAATAAAGTGTATGATTGTTTCATTGTAAATAGTTATGGAAGAGTATGAATATATACAATATTATGTATCTATGTACATATGGGCATTGTCAAGAAAACACAAAAGAAACTGAAAATTATATACGAAATTAGGTAATCAGATTTTTTTCATTTAATTTCACCACTCATATTTCTCTCTTCAAGTGCTACAAAGCAATCAATTTTTCTTTTATATACCATTTTTTAATTTTTATTTATTTTTCCATATATTTTATATACATGAATTGCACATTCACATAAACCAGGAAATGTCCATATTCACTCGTTGAAAGATAACTTGACATATATACAATATTGGTAGAGCTTAGTGCATTATTGTATGACAAAATATTGACATTAACACAGATCATATTGTTAGTTTTCGAAGAAAATGTAACAACTACAAGTATTGTTACTATAGATATTCATACATACAGTCATATGGTTTCATACTTCTATTGTGTTTTGTCATATTTTACAAAATCTTATTCTTCTTCTTCTTCTTCTTCTTCTTCTTTTGCAACATATCCTTTTGGCAATATAAAGAGTAATTGCTTTAAAATTCCATCTGAAATCGATTATACAACGTGTCTTTGTGTTGTTGCTGTTGTTAACGGATACTATTAATGGCTCTTTGTTGTGATAGATTTTGTTACACTAAACAAATTTTATTTGTGCCTTTATAAAGCCCAATTCAATAGCATCTTCCGTGGTTGACAATTTAAAAGAATGAAAATGTTGAAAAATGTATAAAAAGTCACTGTAACAAAGAGTTGCAATTTTCAAGATGAAATATCATCTTTAGCAATGTGGCTGATTTGAATTGGTTTTGTAAAATAAAATACTTGCATTGAATCTGCTTTGAAGCACTGATCCACACTTGTATTAACACATTATTTGATGTGGATTTCGATTTGCTGAATGAGTTCCAATTGAACGCAACAATTGAATGAGCCTTGAGTAGGTAACGGCATCCACGGCAGTATTCATTGTTATCTGACGAAAATTCGAAATGTCACGCGAAGAACATCACAACATGTTTATGTAAATAATTGAATATGACTAAGATATTGGAATAAAAAATAAAATCAAACCAAAAGAAGCTCTTCACCATGGTTCTGAAGCTCCAAATTTTTGTCTCAGTTACTTCCTGTTGTCATACTTGTTTTTAATAAGATGTGTGGGGTTGCATAGAAAATAATATGCATATTCGTATTTGTCAAGAATGAAAAGAAAATTTAGCAAAGTTGCAAGAAGTTGAATATAAAAATGAAAACAAATCTACATTTCGTAGATAAACAACAATAAAATTTATACCAAAAATTTCTTATGCATTCAGATACTAAATATTTATGAATACAAATACGAATACATATGCATAAGAGAATCATATTTTGTTGTATATACTGCTTATATTTTCACATTTGTATTATACGAACATATTTCAAGCAAAGTGTATGAAATTCGGAGCTTTGCAATCTCACAACTCATGCAAGATTTAATGGATTAAAATAAAAATGATGAATTTAATACAAAATTATTTTTCACAGGACAGGGAAAGAATTTAATATTAAGTTAAAATAAAAATAATTATAATAAATAATAAAGAAGAATTGTTCACCTACGACAACTTTATTTGAGATATGAGTAAATATGTCATAACGTGATAATATTCCAAAAAAGGTGTGTGCCACAGCCTACTATTTAATAAAGCTGCCACACAAAGTTATATATTTCTTTTAAAAATGACATTAAGACAACAATATTTGGTATATCATATGTTGGTGTAACACAACAATTAGTTCATATACCTCACATACAAAGTCGTCACTTTGGCTCGGTCAATTATGTGACTATATTCCTCCTTAAAATGAGTTGGCATCAGTCATATTTGTTATCAAAGAAAAATAGAATGACCATGACACCTACATCATATAGTTCTCATACAATGCCATTGCAATGGGTCAGCCTAATTATGTTGCTATATCACATCATATCGTTAATTTATATCACCTATAATGGTTGTACAGGAAAATTACATCAAATTCATACGAAATAAAAACCTTATAAATTTCATTGTCAAATGCGGATGACATCAGTTTGAGAAAATATATTATGCAAAAATAAAAATGTTTACATTATGACGGCAATCATTATCAAGCATATGTCCATAATATTCTTACACATGTGTTCTGTGTTGCTTTTATATATTTCAGTCATTTATGAATGCTATTGGATTATAAAATAATTGCTTTATTATTAGAAAAATTTTATTTGAATTGAAATCATCAAAACGAAATGTTCGATTAACATAATGCTATGCACCAAGTAGATTTATGTAGCCTATAAAGTGCACTCGTGCATCAAAATCATATATTAAGGAATATAATAAATGAATGAATGAACAAAATCAAGAGTCTATTCGTAATATTCATACTCATACATATGAGAATCATAAGCCGAAAAGTATGCTTCTATTTACCAATTTGATTATTTCATTACAATTGCTTTCAGTTTATTCTCACATTACATCTAATAAATTATAAATAAACATATAATGTGTATAGGTAGCATAAGAAAAGCGTGAAATAAACGTCAATAAAGCATGCTTCTGAAAAAGGATGCTGCTTTATATAAAGTGCGAAACCCCTGTAATACCTATATAATACATACGAGTATAAGGTTGTCTAGTGTGTATGTTAAATGGTACATATAAAAATTATATTCACTTTTCAACATTTATTGGACATTTATTATGTCAGTAATAATGTTTAGAAATCATCAAGTATATTTTACTGTATGCCCAAAAGTATGTTGTGAAATTTTATGTTGATCTCTGTTACCTTACTTTCTTCTATGTAAGTACATATGAATATGTAATCCACATATATAAATTTTGTAATATCTACTTCATAAGAACATGTAATATATTAAGATAATAAAAAGAATTTTTCTTAACCACTTAAACGTTTCTCTGATGTCAAATATTTCACATTGATACATAGCATTGATTAGAGGTGATGTTAATCGCAGTGTTTAAACATCTCTCATCAGAACAATTACACTTATTAGATATCCATGGCTATTTAAGCTTTAGAATATTTAACCGAAACTCAGTTTTTCAAATTTTCATTATATTGGCTTGAATTTGATTGTAAATGATAAACTTTTGGCAACCCATTAAGATAAGTTGAACAATTTGATTCATCCAACATATTCTAATCTAACAGACAGTTTAATCACAGTTTCAAAAATCGAAGTGATTACAATATACACATTCCACAACTAGTCCGTGATCCGTAGAACCATGCGTCCATAATCAATAAAATTGAAATCAAAATAAAAACCACAAAGTACAAAAAAAAAAAATGACCATAACCAAAATCTTACCAAAAATTCCCCCAAAATTTAATAAAAATATTTTTCTTATGTAACTTTTATTTCAGTAGGTACGTACGGCAGATAGATGAGTAAATTTTTTATTCCACAACAATTTGGGAATTGTTTTTTCCCACAAAAAAAAAAAAAAATATATCCTTACGTTCGCAAGAGAGAAAAAAGAAATCAAGAAAATAAATAGCGACAAACTTTTATCAATTTATCGTCGACACTCATGAGTGGGTGAGTGCGAAAGTATTCGAGCCTACGAAATTACTGTGTAACCTTTTAACTAATTAACTTACACACGCCCTAGCACAATCATAAATACACACTCATATATTTAGGACCCCAAGCATACAAACATGCATAAAAATATCTTGTTTTTATTGTTGTTTTTATTCACATTTTCATTCAATCATGCAAAACAGGGATTGAGTGAAAAAAATTTGGGTATAAATAAAAAAAAACAAAAACAAAAACAAAAACAAAAACCGTATAAACGACTACGCGTAAAATTGATGTCCTTGCACTTGTGGTTTTTGGTTTTATTTATTTATTTTTTTTTTTTGCTGTATATATATATATAGATATTACCATTCTAAGCGTAAGTATACGCCTACGTAGGAAATATACCAGACATGAAAAGTTATAGCAAAAGAAAAAAAAAACAACACAAGTAGGAAAGCTCACAAATGTCAGTAAATTTTTAAATAGGTATAAGTGTTGAATTGTGGTAGCGCAATTATGAGTACAGCAACTACGGCAACAAAAAGAACAATGATTATATAAACAATAATAATAATACTAATAATAATCATCGTTTTAAGAAATATTATTTTTTTGAAATATAAATTAATGGAGGATGATAGAAGCAGTTATTTTCAAGCATATGATAAAATATTGTTTGTTATTATTATAGCTCCTCTTCCTATTGTTTGTCATTGTTTTTACTTTACTAATACTTATCATTTCGTTTCAATTAAACAGACTTTAATATATATATATATGATTTTCAATAGGCTTGCAAGTGACAACAATCAGGTTAGACTGTCTGATTATAAGCAATGCATATACTGAGTTAATGCTTAGCAATATCAGTGAAATGTTCGTTTATATTCTTGCCGAATTATTATTTCTCCTCCGCTCCTCTCTCTCTTCCTCTCTTTGGAACCCTTTCTAACTTCTCACACCATGCAACCATTAGCTATTTAAGAAACATCGTAGAATCTCAAATGTGTCCAGCGCTGATGTGATTATTGTTATTATCATTTTGTAAGCACGAACTATCATCAAAGCACTACAATCCCTCATGTGAGTAATTATTCTGTTCCATCTGTTAACAGCCTATTTCCTCCTAATCAGTTGTTGATCACATATACGGAAGGTAAGAATTTTTTTTTTATCTGTCTATTTTACTTTGGCCTCACACTAAATAGATATAAAGCCATTTCAATACTATCTGACCTTTCCATTGCTGCTCCGCTTCACAGGACAATCTGTAATGTTTAGTAATAAGAGGTAGCAGGCTTTGATGCTGCTTGGCTGTCTATATAAGCTTTATTGCAATCTATCGAATCTATCGATGACCATGTATGCGCTAAGTGCTCTCAAGTGCCATTTGAATTTTACAGCGCAGTTTTTCGTAAATAACTTCATTGAGAGCAGCTTGGTAATTATCTTAAGGATAGTCGTTGAACTGGTTGAGTTGGTGTATGTTCACTTTTTGACTGCCGGCCATCAGAACATGACACCACAGAGCAATATCGGTTTAACTCTAGCATTGTTCCATCAAAGTGGAAGTTAGAACAGTCCTTGAATTGGTTCTGTTGTAATTATAGCAATTTCATCGGTAGTTGATATCGCTTTAGGACATCATTCAAACATAAAATTATGATACCGATGGATAAATATTTTTAATATCTAAGATTTATTTTTTATGACCAAATAATGGAAAAAGTCCAACACAACTAAGTGACATTTGTATTAGGTAATCGTTTTGGTGATTAATGAAGAAGAACTGACGTGACGTCAGAAAGAAATAAGAAATATTTTTGGTATTTAGGTGCTGTAGGAATAAATTCAACAGTATTCCCTAATGAAGGTTAGATGATCTTCAGAATACATTTACTTTAGAAAGAGACATTGTAATACCATTGAGCTCCTATTACAGCACTCTTGTGCATGTTAAAATTCAACAGAATTAGTCTATCTATTTTATTTATCATATAAATCCAAAAATTCCTATAAAGATCGTCGAATCAATACGACAATGGTAAAAATATCCTACTGTAAGGAATGCTCTAAGGACATAGACTGTTGATACTTCTAAAAAAATACAGAGAAACAATGTGGCACTTATTTGCCACATATTATCAAAGGCATTATTGAATTTTTCTATTACGTAGAAAAAAGTTAGACTATTAAAGTAAGTAGCCACATGAATATTTGAAAGTTAAATTTGTAGTCTTTAATATTTTTATAGCAAATCATGAGACTGTATTTATAGAAATATTTTATATATAAATATAAACAATTACGATTACCATTACCATTGCTTTTTATACCCTGCATAATGCAATATGTATGGTATATTCATTTCGGTCAGATGTTTGTGTCCACTTGAAGGAATCTCCGGAGATATAGACATGGATATATATTCGTGATCAGCGTCGATTAAATTTTCGATTTAACGATGTCCGTCCGTCCGTCCGTCCGTCCGTCCGTCAGTCCGTCCGTCTGTCTGTCACCTGGCTGGTTCGCACGATAACTTGAGTAAATATTGAGCTATTTCGATGAAATTTGGCATAAGTAATCTATGATCCAAGGGTACGGAGGGGATTGATATTGGGCATGATCGGTCAATAACCACGCCCACACCAAGCATTCAAAGCGACTAACCTCGAAATTTTCAAAATCTTTAACTTGCTATAACTCACACAATATACCACTTGGGACAACAATATTTTGCACATAGAGTTATATTATACTACTATATAACCTCACCAAAAGTGGATGAGCCACGCCTACTTTCTAGCGTAGCTCCCATACAAAGTGTCTGTACTTCTTTTAAATTGAAACTGCTGTAACTTCTACAATCTTCTGTTTAGAATAACCATAATTGACACTTAGATTAACACGTTAGTCAGAAATAACATGGCAGAAAATCAATATGCCACACCCACTCCTTTTTGGGTCTCCCATACAAAGTTGCGGAAATTAAAAAAAATGTTACCGGTTATAACTTACAAAATATTTAGCGTAGGACAACGAGATTTGAGGTATGGATTAGTATTGTACGAGCAACTAGGCTCACAGAAAATGGGCGCACCACGCCCACTGTTTATCGTAGCCCCCATACAAATTTTAAATTGAAACAGCTGTAACTTCGGCAATCTTCTGTCTAGGATAACCATAATTGACACTTAAATTAATATCGTAGTCGGAAATAATCTGGCAGAAAATCAGTGTGCCACGCTCACTCCTTCATGGGTCTCCCATACAAAGTCAAGGGAATTAAACTAAAACTTTTAAGCGACATAACTTATAAACCATTTAGCGTAAAAGAACGAGATTTTAGGTATGGATTAGTATTGTAGGAGCAACTAGACTCGCAGGAAATGGACGCACCACGCCCACTGTTGATAGTAGCCGCCATACAAAATGACCGAATTTCTTTTAAATTGAAATAGCTGTAACTTCTGTATCCTTCCGTCTAGAACAATCATAATTAACACTTAGGTTAATATGGTAGTCGGAAATAATCTGGCAAAAAATCAGCGTACCACGCCTACTTCTTATTGGGGCTCCCATACAAAGTTGAGGAAATTAAACAAAAATGTTAACCACCATAACTTAGAAACTATTTAACGTAGGACACCAAATTTAAGGTGTGGATTAACGTTGAAAAATTAATTGGATTTACTAGAAAGTGGCAAGCCACGCCCAATTTTATATAGCTCCCATACTAAGCCTCGGAATTATCTTAAAATCCTTTTACTTCGTCAAAGTCAACCATATTTCGGGTGTAAATTAGTAGTATATACAAAAATTGTTTCTCGAAAAGTGGAAATAAAAGAAAAGTTGGATATTCGAGTAAACTTTTTATATATAAATCTACATATGCAGGGTATAGTTTGGTCGGCCCCAGCCGACTGTAAGGAGATTTTTATACCCTGCATAATGCAATATGCATGGTATATTCATTTCGGTCAGATGTTTGTGTCCACTTGAAGGAATCTCCGGAGATATAGACATGGATATATATTCGTGATCAGCGTCGATTAAATTTTCGATTTAACGATGTCCGTCCGTCCGTCCGTCCGTCCGTCCGTCCGTCTGTCTGTCACCTGGCTGGTTCGCACGATAACTTGAGTAAATATTGAGCTATTTCGATGAAATTTGGCATAAGTAATCTATGATCCAAGGGTACGGAGGGGATTGATATTGGGCATGATCGGTCAATAACCACGCCCACACCAAGCATTCAAAGCGACTAACCTCGAAATTTTCAAAATCTTTAACTTGCTATAACTCACATAATAAACCACTTGGGACAACAATATTTAGCACATAGAGTTATATTATACTACTATATAACCTCACCAAAAGTGGATGAGCCACGCCTACTTTCTAGCGTAGCTCCCATATAAAGTGTCTGTACTTCTTTTAAATTGAAACTGCTGTAACTTCTACAATCTTCTGTCTAGAATAACCATAATTGACACTTAGATTAACACGGCAGTCAGAAATAATATGGCAGGAAATCAATGTGCCACGCCTACTCCTTTTTGGGTCTCCCATACAAAGTTGCGGAAATTAAAAAAAATGTTACCGGTTATAACTTGCAAACTATTCAGCGTAGAATAACGAGATTTAAGGGGTGGATTAGTATTGTACGAGCAACTAGGCTCACAGAAAATGGGCGCACCACGCCCAGTGTTTATCGTAGCCCCCATACAAATTTTAAATTGAAACAGCTGTAACTTCGGCAATCTTCTGTCTAGAATAACCATAATTGACACTTAAATTAATATCGTAGTCGGAAATAATCTGGCGAAAAATCTGCGTACCACGCCCACTTCTTATTGGGGCTCCCATACAAAGTTGAGGAAATTAAACAAAAATGTTAACCACCATAACTTAGAAACTATTCAACGTAGGACACCAAATTTAAGGTGTGGATTAACATTGAAAAATTAATTGGATTTACTAGAAAGTGGTAAGCCACGCCCACTTTTTATATAGCTCCCATACTAAGCCTCGGAATTATCTTAAAATCCTTTTACTTCGTCAAAGTCAACCATATTTCGGGTGTAAATTAGTAGTATATGCAAAAATTGTTTCTCGAAATGTGGAAATAAAAGAAAAGTTGGATATTCGAGTAAACTTTTTATATATAAATCTACATATGCAGGGTATAGTTTGGTCGGCCCCAGCCGACTGTAAGGAGATTTTTTTTATATTATTTTGGTTAAAATGTATTCCTTCTTGTAGTAAATTCTTCCATTTTTTTCGGCTTAATAAGTATGTACCTACTCTTGTTGATTATTTACTTGCCTGATTTTTTCACTGATTACTTTTTTACGTGTATTACTTACTTAAATAATTTTCGTGCTTGTTTCGATTAGAAATATAACATACAAACATACATTCAAACGGCATATTATTCGCAATGCTTGTCAATGCCAAATGATAATGAACTTTTCTGGCAGGCAGTTTATAAATAGTTAATGGCAATTTATTTAGCCCCTTTTCATGGATACGTACGTACATGTACTCATTTTTATCAGGATTTTTCTTTACTTTCATATACAATATTCATACAAATACATACGTATATGTCCTGTATTTATCTTTCTTATGTTGAAATTTATATCATATTCATTTAATGAGAAATTATGTCATTGCGTTCTTCGTTCTTTGGTATATATTAAAGTCATTGAAGATTTATTATAAACGCATGTACGCGTATAAAAATATTTATATGAGTATATCAATTGATGAGTATACGTTGAATGCCTTTAATTTATTTTTATGTATATATGGTGGTTTTATGGCATAATGAACATTGGCTATGTTATTAGCCATATAAATATAAACATAAGTTCTTGAGTATTTTGAGTGGTAAGAAATTTATAGTTGGTCATGGCAAACAATTTTTAATTGTGAGAAGAGAAACAAAAAACAATTTTAAATAATTTATTTCATTTTTTCAATTAAAAATATGCACCGAAAATACCGAAAATACCATTTACGTTAACTAGAGACAGCGTACCTTTAATATTGAACGTATCGAATACTTGATATTTTATAACTTTTATCTTAGTAAAATTTTTGCTTTATTTAAATATAAAATATATTAATAATTTCTTTAAAAATTGCAAAAATCTCATCAACCTTAAATACTCACAAGATTTTATAGTTGCTTTCAGTGGCCTTTGCTATAAGCTAACTCTAAGCCAATCACGTTATATGTACAAAATAAGCATAAACATATAGTGAAATGACATTGATAAAATCTTTGATTGTATTCCTCCTCGCTTGCATTCGACATACCGATATATATTTGATTTGAACACAATCAAGCTCTTTATATATGCAAAAGTATAATGATATCCTTTATACGCATAATAATATACATATGTATTGTATACATTTTATATCGAAAGGGTAAAGAACATTAATTTAGTTTTACCAACTTAATAACCCTTTTTGGTTTTTTTTTTGTAAACGTAATTGCATGTACGTGCAAGTGATATCGACAAAATTGTATGATTTTTATCATGAACAACTTTACATATATTGTATGATACAATATGGAATATGTATTCTTCTAAAATTATATTAAATGATAGACATTATCAATACAAAAAAATTAAGCACAAACAATATCCATGATAAAAGCAAATGATAGTGAAACTTATGATAATGTAAGGAAAATGAGAGCATTTAATTTAGTTGCACAATGCTCAATCATTAGTGTCTGTAATATCAATTAGAATTTGGTTTTTGAATAAATTGCAGTCTACGATAATATCTCTCATAAATAATAGCAATGCCATGACTCCTACTGATACTATTTGCTTTAATGTCTAATAATTTCCTTCGAAAAATCCAATTAATTAGACACAGTCAATCTGATAAACCTTCTTTTTCCACAAATTATTTTCTAATCCAAAATAATACGGCACCATTAATGATAAAGTTTCTATTTCCATTAGTATTTGTCCCTTATTCGTCACTCGATAATTGCCGTAACTATAGAGCCATCAAGCTGAAAATTAGCACATAAGAATATTTTAACCCATAAACTAACAAATTTGTGAATAAATAAAATCGGATGAAAATTACGTCTGCCTACCATACAAAAACATCCTGTTGAATATACATTTTCACCCAACGAGCGCGAAAATATTTAGCTAAACTATGTATATATGACGTCCGAGTTTATATGAGAAAATACAAAGTAATCAAGCTGAGAAAAATTTAAAAATATGCGATATCGAATAAAGACACTTACCTCCCATGCAAACTTATGCCTCCGTTTGAATATTTTCACATTTTCTGCACGAAAATATAAAACTCTCAAACTAAAACTCGTTCCATGCGATTATATTGACTCGTTCGTTAATTGATTGACTCGTTAATCCAAATTGACTCGTTATTGAACTCGTTCGAAAATTGAATGAATCGAATAAAAACAACTTCCACCTTCCACACAAACTTATGCTTTTGTATGTATATTTTCCCACTTCCCACGCGAGAAAGCACTGTGATTATTTTTATTAAGTAATGAAATCGTTTGAAAATGGAAAGAATCGGATGAAAAATAAGTATACCTCTCATAGAAACTTAAAATAAACTCAATCCAAAACTCAGTCCATACAATTATATTGACTAATTAATGAACTCGTTCAAAAATTGGATGAATAGAATAAAAACAACGTCCACCTTCCATACAAACTTATGCTTTCGTATGTATATTTTCACACTTCTCGCGCGCGAAGGTATAAATTTGACAAGCTGAAACTCGTTACATGTGATTATTTTTGCCAATTAATGAACTCGCTTGAAAATGGAAGGAATCAGATGCAAATTAAGTCTACCTTCCATAGAAAATTATGCTTCCGTTTGTATATTTTCACATATTTCGCACGAAAATATAAATCTCTCTAGCTGAAACTCGGTTCATGCGATTATATTGACCAATTAATGAACTCGTTCTAAAATTGGTTAAATCGAATCAAAACAACGACCACCTTCCATACAAACTTATGCTTTCGTTTGTATGAAAGCATAAATTTTCCACGCTGAAACTCGTTACATGTGATTATTTTTACCAATTAAGGAATTCGCTTGAAAATGGAAGGAATCGCATGAAAATTAAGTCTACCGCCCATATAAACTTATGCTTCCGTTTGAATATTTTCTTATATTTCGCCCGAAAATATAAGTCTTCAAGTAATAACCAAATTAAGTTTTAATTTTTTATTTTGCATTATATAAGCAAATATTTAACACAAAAAGGAAAATGTCTGTACAAATATTTTGTGAGCCAAAGCAGTAAATCTTATATGACCAAACAACCTCATACTACAATTATTCTGAGGCAAATCAAATTAGTATAAATTTTCATATGATAAACATTTCAAAATTTATCAAGATCAACTTAGTATAATTAATTTAAACGATTCATAAAATGCCTATTTAGGTAGACATAATCATCATTTGGAAAATGTTGTTATGGTAGACACACACACACATTTATGTTAAATGTATGTATTTGAAAGCATCATAAATTCTACTCCTTTCAAATAAGTCACATTTTGTGATAATTAAATTTGATATCATAATTTATTCAACTTTTTTGTTTTCATTGCTGTCATCTTCAAAAAAAAAAAAAACAAAAACAAAAACAAAACATACATAGATATGCATTCATAAAAAAGAAGTTATTCTATATAATTCTATTAAAGAAAATATATAGATATATATAAAGCTAATTAAGAAAAGTGACGCTTTCAGAAATTTGTCGCCGACACTTTCTACAAACATATAGCAATCAGTATTAGAGAGCTACTCTTACTTATACGTAATTAACATTTAATTAAAATCAAACAAATCTTGACTCTGGCCAAACGATGAATATAAATGTTATATATGTATATGTATATACAATTAAATTTATATGATAAGCTTTTAATACGCTATATACCACGTGCCAACAAATTAACTAATACTTAAATATTGTACATCCAAACACAAAATCACTCACGTACAAGAATGTTTATCACTCGAATGACCGCTAACTAATACTCTTACACTTGGAGAAGCTTTATACACCTATACTAACATATATGTGTGTGCTAAAGTAAGCTCATAAATAAGATAGTGTCAAAGACCACAAATACTCACATATGGTTTATAGGTATGTATGTATACATTTCGTTATATTTATAGATATGTATATTTCTCTACAACTGGCTTAAAAGCCTTCCGGTTTAGTAATAAATTGTACGTATATATATTATATGTACAATATATTTCTGTATAGTGATATAATAGCCGAAGGCACTTTAACAAATACGATACGATTCAATACGATAATGATTAAATGAACTAATTTCCGTGAATATACTAATACAATACTCGTGCTAATAAATATTTAAAAGCTTCAATTCAGTAAAACATGACGAAAGACTAGAAATCTTCAACGCAACTAAATGATAATGATAATTATGTGATTTATTGTCGGTATTAAAGTGCTTTGGTAAGCATGAGCTCATGATCTCTTTGGAAATTTCCTTTATGCACTTTAGTAATACATTAACTAAATCGAATGGAAGATTATTAATTGAAAGATGTTTTCAAATTTCATAAAATTTGGTTTGGGCATCTGTTACTACAGAATTTGGCGATTGAAGTGTTACCTATTCAAGCGACCATATCTTTTTTGTGTGAAATTATTTTTTATTGATTCAAATGACAAAAATTGTGTAAATAATCAAAATTTCAAAATCCATTCACTTTATGACTATGGCCTTCAAACGGTTAAAATACAAGTTGCATGCTTCACTAATGTGATCTTCCGATATTTTGGCACATTCCCGAACAATGGCTTCCTTCAGCGCCTCTATACTGGCATATTGTTTAGTAGTCACCTCTCCAAAAATGACGCAGTTGGAATAGTCCATCGGATTTGCATCTGGCGAATTCGAAAGCCATGTGGTGTAGACGAACTGAAGTGTGGAACATGATTTTTATTGAACCATTCTTGGTTCAAACTAGCTTTATTTATGAGACGGTGCCGAATTTTATTGGAACGTCCATGGTCTACGACAGAAATGATTGCGTACCCACAGCTCTTAAACAACTTACAAAATATTTCTCCGATAATAAGTCGCATTGACTTTGACACCAGGCTCGATGAAAACAATTGGAGAGCGTCCATCGGCGGTCACTGCGGCTGACCATGTCACAAATTTTTCGGAAATGCGTTCAATTAGATTAGTTAGGTTAGGTTATGTGGATGCCGTCTCTCTGAGAGGACACACTTAGGCCAGAAAGGCCCATTGTACTACCAACGAGCTTCTCTTCCAATACTGTTTTGCATATTAAATTTGGACAGCATTAGAAGGGACCTACTTATATTAGCCGGTTCCGAATGGCAGAACCCTTGTGACATAACTTTAACTTAGTTTTGTCATAGAGTTCTTTTAAGAAGCATTTTTGGCAAACTGCTACTGCCGGAAAAATTGCCAATTCTTGCCGACAGGTGGGTACCGTTCGAAAGAAAAATATTTTCGATATTAAATTTTGTTATGCTTCAGCCGGGGATTGAACCCACTACCTACACATCAGAAAGCCAACGCACTAACCACTACGGCACCCATTGCGTTCAGTTAAGTAAACACGATCATTTTGAGAGTTTATGAACTGCTCAATAGAGAAATTTTTCTCATCAGAGAACACATTGTTTGGAAATTCGTTACTCTTTCGAGTCTAATTTTTTGTTACTTTGGTGTAAGATCATATTTAAACAATATGTAAGAATTCAAATTGAATTATCCTTTGCTTATAATTGAGCTTATTTACTATCGAAGGAATGAAAATCGTCTACGAAAGAGGTAAAATAAAAACATTTTTTTTCGTGATATAATATCGATTTACCCCGCTTTTGTATCCATTTATTATTCAATTACATATTTTTTTTACATCTTCTTCACTAATAATATTCGCATAATTAAACGATTAACCCACTTAAGAGAAAGACATACGATATCGCACTGTGTTAAGTATTACTATGTTATATATACACATTCTATTTTGCTTCAATAAATATTGATTATGATTATACTATGCATGAGTAATCTTCATTGGAATAATATGATACAAATAAATAACATACGTGCATAGAAAGTGATATCTTTGTATATATGTACGATATATACATTGAAAAATCTGACAAACAGGATAATAAGGATAATTTAAGCAGACATACTCGTACGTATGTGAAAGAAAATCTGAAAAAAAATAAAAATAAAACAAACAAACTACAATACCGGAAAATATTTTCTTATAAACAAAACCAGAAGGACTTTCAACGAAGCTAACATACATAAAGAAAAATCGATTCAGACAGCAATGATTTATGAAGCGAAAAATATTGTAAAAGGATGAAAATAAAAATCGTAGTCGTAGAGCAACAAAAATAAAATAGAAATTGAGAATAGTAAAAGTTGCAAATACTCATATATGTATATATTTGTTGTGATTTTGTGTGAATCTAAAAATTATGTTTACGTTGCAATGTTACAATATAAGATATTGTAATATGAGCAAAGAGTATGAGCTGAAAGAGTTTGCCTGATGAGGCGAAAAGATTACTAAATAAAAAGAGGGTCAATATTCCAAAGGATTACCTTATCAACATCACGTTTGTATCTACGTATATACATAATAGTAGTTCGAACTCCGAAAAACCAAATGAAAATATATGAAATGAAAATATGAAAGAGTTGGAAATGAAAGAAAATATTTCAAAGCAATACTTTAGAGCTAAGGATTATATACAATTTGTTTGCAAGTTGTATTCCGTATTGTATAACACAACTAGTATTACATCTTTCTCTCTCTCTCTCTCTGCCTCTCCCAGTTTAACTGTTTGCCATCTCTTAAGGATTGAATGTAAATCAAAAATCAGAAAACATCATATTCAATTACAAAATACATTCACAAAGAAGAATTGAAACCCAAAAAACAAAACAAAAATTGAGAATATGAAAATTAAAATTGGAAATTGGACAATTTCATCAAGACCATGCAATAGTTGAAGCTAATATGAGGATATAAAACAAATAGAATAAAGTTTCAACAAAGAATAAAAAAATTTGTATTAAAAAAAAATAATTCTAAATCAAAATACAAAAATGTAGCGCATCATAATGAAAACACAATATTCCCCGCAGAATCTGCTTTCGACTGCAAATTGAGCATCATAATGTAGAGAAGGAATTCACATCATATTTTTGTTATAAACATAGAATTATGAATATCAAAGCTGCATTTCATGTTGGATTTCTCAAATGTTCGTTAACGAGTCAAAGAGTTCAAATAAACAAATAATATATAGGAGAGACTGGGTTGATTTGAGCATAATTTTATTTATTTTAGATTACTTTAGTTTATTTTAGATTACATCTTCACGCTCAATTACATGAAAGTATTTGCTGATTTTCATATATTTTAGGTTCATTTGGTAGAAAAACTACCATTTTTTTTTTTGTTTTTTTTTTTAACAGTAAGAAATCAAGCGCAGTACTCAGACATTTGTTGGTCCATTCTACTACGCTCGAAGTTCCATTTTATTGTGTTTTAAATCTACCCGTTCTCCGAAGAAATCGGAGTAGATCCTGCAGTGCTAAAGACCCAAGAGTTTCGGCTCTCAGCACGTCAGTGCCAAAAACCTCAAACCTGATTCGAGCGAAAGCAGGGCAGACACATAAAAAGTGGTCCGTCGTCTCATCTTTTTCTTCACAGGCTGAACAAAGTGCACTGCCTCCTAGTCCTACCTTTTCCATGTGCTTTGCCCACATAGAAAGTGGCCTGTTACCAAGCCAGCTAGCATTCTGCAATCACCTCTACCTAGAGATAGGTGGATTTCGTCCATCTGAAGACTCTCTCTCTCTCCCTGCCAAGTCGACTTATGGACTAGATTAGCTCAGATGTTGACTTGGACTTGATGGCTCCAGCGGGAAGTGTCAAAGCAGGCTCAGAGCCGATTAAATCAGCCGCAGAACCTTCTCTAATGCTAATACATTAGAGGTCTCATTGCCTACGATTCCCACGTGGCCAGGGACCCACATCAGCGATAAACTATTATGCCTTCCGATATAATTTAGCGTTGATTTACAGAACTCCACTATCTTGGTGGTTGTCCAAGGAACCCCCTTAAGTGGCGAAAATGGGAGGTATGTATACATTAGTTTTAAACTTACCTTCCTAGTGATATACTGGTAGCAGTGTAAGCGAATTTTTAAGAAATTCGAATTTTATAGGGGATCCTCTCTAACGGGTGGAAATAGGGGGTTAGTCTATATCTATATTTCGGAGGAACAATTATTGGAAGTCGGTCTTACAAGTTACCCGTTTAAAGATGGAATTCATTTTGTACACGATCGCCCTCTTGAGGTATCCTGAGAGCAGTGAGAATGAATTTGACAAAGAATTGCAACTCTATAGAGAACCACCTCTTAAGGTATAGAGATAGAGATACCTGGGCAGCTAAAATGAATGAAGTTCGGTCATAAATTTTACCATCCTACGAGTGACTCCTGAGTAGTTGTGAAGTGATTTGTAGATTTTTCTTCCTTTTGTTTGAACTTTAACATCAGATTGGCACCAATTTTACCGGCATTCCATCTCTATCATTTTCTCATTTACGCCTTTTTCACGGAAGCTCACAAAATCTTTCTTATAGTTATGACTACACTATGTGGCTTGATGCCACTTGGTCAATTTTCCCCTGAAAATCTTGCAAATTATAAACACATGAAATAATGTAGAGCGTAAGTTAATAGGAAAATGTCAATTTTTCTAGTATATTAGTTATCAACTTAATCTGGAATGTCGTAACCTTCTGGAAAAAAGCATCCTACTCATCCAGAATATATCCTATACACTAAAATCTCCAGATCACGCTTTCTGATTTTTACTCGTCATTCTATACTTTCAATATTCTGTAACATCCATAACGACAGTTTGCCTTTGAATTACCTCAGTTTTATTTGAGGCAAAGCAAACTTTTCCTTCTTGATATAGTGAGTAGGTACTTGAATCAAAAATTAAGGTATTACAATAAATTCAACTTAAAGTCAATTCATAAATATTTTTCACCTACTACAAGCTTAAAAACACTTTCTTCACTTTATATCTGTATCCGACTCCAAAGAAAATAGCTATACAATAGCTATATACAAGGATACAATATGTAAATATCCATATAAATTCAATTTAAAATTGTAACAGTCGATTAATCGTATTGATTTCGTCTTCTTTTCTGTAGGCCACCCACGGAGCTGATTCTATTCGAATTTATGCATAATTTGTAAAGTAGTAGTGGAATTGAAAAATCAAATTGAATGAAAAAAATCTCCTTACAGTCGGCTGGGGCCGACCAAACTATACCCTGCATATGTAGATTTATATATAAAAAGTTTACTCGAATATCCAACTTTTCTTTTATTTCCACTTTTCGAGAAACAATTTTTGCATATACTACTAATTTACACCCGAAATATGGTTGACTTTGACGAAGTAAAAGGATTTTAAGATAATTCCGAGGCTTAGTATGGGAGCTATATAAAAAGTGGGCGTGGCTTACCACTTTCTAGTAAATCCAATTAATTTTTCAATGTTAATCCACACCTTAAATTTGGTGTCCTACGTTGAATAGTTTCTAAGTTATGGTGGTTAACATTTTTGTTTAATTTCCTCAACTTTGTATGGGAGCCCCAATAAGAAGTGGGCGTGGTACACTGATTTTCTGCCAGATTATTTCCGACTACGATATTAATTTAAGTGTCAATTATGGTTATTGTAGACATAAGATTGCCTAAGTTACAGCTGTTTAAATTTAAAATTTGTATGGGGGCTACGATAAACACTGGGCGTGGTGCGCCCATTTTCTGTGAGCCTAGTTGCTCGCACAATACTAATCCATACCCTAAGTCTTGTTGTCCTAGGCTAAATGGTTTGTAAGCTATGGAGCTTAAAATTTTAGTTTAATTCACTCGACTTTGTATGGGAGACCCATGAAGGAGTGGGCGTGGCACACTGATTTTCTGCCAGATTTTTGCCGACTACGATATTAATTTAAGTGTCAATTATGGTTATTCTAGACAGAAGATTGCCGAAGTTACAGCTGTTTCAATTTAAAATTTGTATGGGGGCTACGATAAACACTGGGCGTGGTGCGCCCGTTTTCTGTGAGCCTAGTTGTTCGTACAATACTAATGCATAACTTAAATTTTGTTATTCTACGCTGAATAGTTTGCAAGTTATAACCGGTATCATTTTTTTTAATTTCCGCAACTTTGTATGGGAGACCCAAAAAGGAGTGGGCGTGGCACATTGATTTTCTGCCATATCATTTCCGACTACCGTGATAATCTAAGTGTCAATTATGGTTATTCTAGACAGAAGATTGTAGAAGTTACAGCAGTTTCAATTTAAAAGAAGTACAGACACTTTGTATGGGAGCTACGCTAGAAAGTAGGCGTGGCTCACCCACTTTTGGCGAGGTTATATAGTAGTATAATATAACTCTATGTGCAAAATATTGTTGTCCCAAGTGGTATATTATGTGAGTTATAGCAAGTTAAAGATTTTGAAAATTTCGAGGTTAGTCGCTTTGAATGCTTGGTGTGGGCGTGGTTATTGACCGATCATGCCCAATATCAATCCCCTCCGTACCCTTGGATCATAGATTACTTATGCCAAATTTCATCGAAATAGCTCAATATTTACTCAAGTTATCGTGCGAACCAGCCAGGTGACAGACAGACGGACGGACGGACGGACGGACGGACGGACGGACGGACGGACGGACGGACGGACGGACGGACGGACATCGTTAAATCGAAAATTTAATCGACGCTGATCACGAATATATATCCATGTCTATATCTCCGGAGATTCCTTCAAGTGGACACAAACATCTGACCGAAATGAATATACCATGCATATTGCATTATGCAGGGTATAATAAAGTGGCGAAAATAGAACAATAGCCAACAAACATATTGAGATTTTCCACTTTCATGTTTGATTGTACTTTATTGTATCATCTACTATCGTATGTATACTATTGTTTAGGAACATTCAACTTTTGGCATTTACGTGAGTTTCATGTCATAGTTGAATTCCTTGTGAATAATTCAGAGCATACTCGTACTCTATAGATATCGTAGAGTATTAGTCACTATACATTCTATGAACAGAAATATAGTCATGGTATTTATTGATTTTCATGTTAAGATTTTCCTCTTTTTTTTTTCTAGCTGAATTTCTATGAAGACAATCAAATTGCCAAGTTACAAGGAAGTTACAACTAGTACAAGAATCAAAGCATACTTTTCGGTGCGAATCATTATGCACTTCAATTGATTCAATTTCTTTTCACATTGGTTGTGGTTTTCTTTTTTATCTCATCTTTTGTTGCATTTTATTTAACAAGTAAGTATATCTCTCAATTTACTTGCTCCACTACCACACTAAAGCACATACAAGCATACATGCATGTATTCCACAGAATTGTGTTCATGAGCCCAAAGTCGTGAAATGAAGCTAAAAAATAAAAAAAATTGAACGAAATTAACAACAACAACAAAAATTGGTAAATACTAGCAATACCACAAAAGCAAGAAATAGCGTAAAAAAAGTCGGAAAAGGAAAAATTGCAATACGCCTAAATAGCTGCTAATGTAAAATGTAAAAAGAAATGCCTCCGCATGGAAATTTTTCCACACTACTTTTTCTATACTCTGCAAAGAATGCAAGAGTATATTCATTTTGGTCAAATGTTTGTACCTAGTTGAATGAAGTTTTGAGGATCAAAAATATTATGTCCGCACAGCAAATGGACTATACTCGGATTTTACGATTTTTTTTAACATGAGCCATCATAACGTGCCGAATTGAAATGAACTAAGTTCGCAGAGATAACACAAATATCAGAAGAATCTTATCGGACAATGACTGGTGGTGGTAATCATAGTTAAGATGGCATAAATCAATAAAATATAATTGGAATTGATATTTAGATCAGTGTAATATTGCTCAAATATGACTAAAAAGCAAATACTTCAATTATTTTCGATTAATTATACTCTAGAATTTAATTTTCTGGTAGTTCCAACGATATATGTTTGAATTCATATACCTTCCATACACATTTAACGTTCGCAAGGATTAAATAAGTCGACCTAAACCGACTACGATGTAATTTCGTAGTCCTTTATTCTGGCTTTTTTAAACTTTATTTTTTCATTTACATTTTCTACTTGTGCTATTGCAATTTGTGCACTTCTTCGCTTTTAGCCAATATCATGCGGATTCACATAAATCTCTTCTATATACAAGCGCTCGTATGTATCCTCATACTAAGCTATACATATACAATACACAAGTAAAATGTCTGCTGGTTTAGTGTAATTTTATGCGGTTTATTCGTATTCCATTTTTTGTTTTGTTTTATTTCTTTTTTTTTTTGTGCGCTTTCAATTTCTACAATTTCAATTTCGACCACATTTACTTGTTACATGAGTAAATTGCGGTTTTTTTAGAGGAAGACGAAATTCCTACATTCATTTTATGAAAGTAAGTGTCCAAAAGAAAGAAGTGAAGCAATACAACAACAATTATATTGGGCGCTCAGAAAGCCTTTCATCAGACTTTAGTTGGTAGCACCAATGTCAACGTAAACAAATGAATGCCTTTATCGACCTTTACCATTTGGGTTTCTAATGGAAAAATATTCTGCGTTTAAGCAATCGATTTTGAATATCAATTCAATAAGTAGGACTATTCAAGACTATGAGTAGAAAAATGCAATCCTATGAAATTATTATTATTATTGTTAATGGGGATGGGGAGCACCGCGACCTATATGAGTCCTTGAGTTCTTTGAGCCTATATTCACGAGTCTAATTGCCCCATCAGTTAGTAGATGATCACCTAGGGGTTTCTTTGGTTTTTGCATTAGTGCGGGGCACACCTCTAGCACGTGTGTTGAGGTTTCATCCATCTTCCCGCAAAAACCTACAAATTTCATTAGAGTAAATTCCCAGTTTTGTCAGGTGATAGTTCAACCTACAATGCGCTGTCAGAATTCCTGTAATGATTCTTAAGTTATTCTTGTTTAGCTTCATACAATCCCCAAATCTATTTAGGTTTTATTATATGAGCGTCCTTAGAACGACTTTGATTGTAGTAACCCCGTTTGATTGCCCCATTATTGCTTCATTTGTATATCTTCTGCTTCCCTAAAGATTTTGGAGAAGTTGGCCTTTCCCAATCCGCCGAAGGGTCCGGGTCTACGAGTGTATGGGACTACGAGTCTATGCCCCTCATATATTCCACATTTTTATGTATAATCTCTCAAACACAACTGACTGATATAGAAGTAATTTAGCTAAAAAAAAAAAAATAAATTCAATAATCTCTAAGATAAAATGAACATCAAATTTTATTACTAATCGGCAGTTGGCCTTCTTCATCATGTAAAGTAATTTGTAAGAAATTACAATATTATAACTACAATACTTGGTGAAGTAATAGCAGCTAGATATTAATATCAATATTGACACTATAATAAAACAGCATATTGTATGTAAATTTCATATAGTCGACGATTACATCGCTGCGATAGTGATATTTTTGCTATTGTTGAACGCTTTGTTGTGACACTGACAAAGAACTCCCACCCATCACGATGACGATAACGGTGACAAAAGATGATGATGATGATGATGATGATGTGACAGGGCCATGAAGATATTTAATAATACTTGAGCACACTTACAAAACTGTTTAGATATAAAAATGTGTCGGAATGTCTGTATTCTAAAATATGGAATTGGGAAGGGAAGAAAATAAAAATTCAATGCAGAAGGAGAAAGTCAAAAAAAGTGTATACTTATTACGAGTAGTTTTAAACAGTAGACACAACACTTGTTACTTTCATTTTTTTTTTTTATAAATTTCCATTTCAGCGAACAAAACGTAACAAGTGCACATAATCGTTTGTATTTGTGTCTATAGAGATATTGGAATGAGAGTGTGTGTATACATAAAAGAGCAGGCTTTGTAGTAATTGAATAAATTTTTCTATGAGAATCTAATGATTATATTGTAGTGAATAAAAAAGTGCCCTGGTTCAATTAAACATCTAATCACAGACCCCTTATTACTAATATGCATCGATTCCAATTCAATCGTAACATCGTCTTCACAATTATATCAACAATTTTCAACTGGGTATTAACTTACGTAACACATGTAGTTTTTCTTTTCGCATATACATATTAAGTATATGTATAAATATATTCAATATTAAAGTAGTCAAACGAAAATCAATGTCACAATATCGTATAAGCACAACGACAACAATAGCATCAACAATATGTATGTGTATATAGATACAAGTAGGTACTTACTTTGTAAGCTTGAATAACTTGTTGGATAACAAACATACCATAAATAAACAATAACAACAACAACAACAACAGCAACAACAACAAGAACTATTAAAATTGAAAACTATTGAAAAGCTTCGAACATTATGGTAAAGGAAATGATTGTAAAACTTGAGTATAAAACTATATATATACACATCTCCTTCAGCCTGAGTGTCTGCGATAGAATATGACAATAGCAAACAAGACAAAAAAAAAAATTGCATAAATTAAAAATAATATAGAAAATATAGAAAAAATGGATAGTACTAAATGACGATGAAAACCAACTTGTTGAATTTATTATTTTTTTTAAATACAATATATGGTACAATATTATAAATTTTTTTAAGCTTAGTACAAGCTAAAATGGTATTTTCGTTTTAAGAACTATAAAATAAGTTATAAAATAATAATTTTTCTCCTATGAAAACAGCTACAGATGCTTTGAAGGTGCTGCGAATCAAATACAAAGTCTATAACTCATTTTTTTTTTATAAAAATTACACTTATATTATTATAAATTATTAGAAAAAAATTTATTCAAAGTAGCTAGACATTCTTTTTGCTTATCTTTTTGCTTTGTATAGGTTGCTAGCCTTCCTGCCCAAGCTTGGTGATAGGGTTGCTATCTTCACCTCCAAGCAGGTGTTTGCTTGTTTTGATCCGCGAGTGCTATTTTATTTCCCACCCACCCTGCATAACAGTCGGGCGTTCCCCTATCCGCCACCTAGGGACGCGTCCGATGGGAGACAAGCAACTCCACACGGAAAGTTCGTTGGCGGGAGGTGTAGTTGACTCCCTATGCTCCAATTAGGAGTTAGAGGACCACATATATATCAGTCAATTTGCCTTTTTGTTTTTCTTTAGCCATTTCCTCACATTATCATAAGGAACGAAGCGCTGCTCTGCAAGTGCGTGTCTCATCGATGGAACGAAGTGTTAATCAGATGAAGCCAGAACTGGTGAATAAGCTACATGGGATAGTACTTCCCAGATTAGGGTTTCTACGGCTCCCATGGCCATTGTTTTTCGATATGATGGTGCTTTTGTGTTGCTTTGGACCAATGCTGTCCATATAAAGTAGTTTGAAGACAAAAGCCTGGACATAGTCAATGTACTCTATGCGAATTTTCATATTATCCTATGACTACTCGTTTATATAAAATATTTGCCATTTGAAAGTTGCTAATAAAAATATTCTCATTGTAGCAAAAATGCTTCGCTACAAAATTTTCATTTTTCCTGGTTTTCATATAATTTCAACCACAAATTTGTGCCAATCGACTTGAGAACTTCATAACTTTTCATATAAAGGTAAAATCATGTAAATCTTGATATACTCTAAATCCCTGAGCATCTTATTTATTAAGCACAGAATTCAATGGCTTTCCATATTTTATTCGTATTACATATCAACTCGTATAGTTAAGAATGAAAATAATACATATATTAATAAAACGCTAAAATTATATAAAAAAATATAAAAAAGTTAAAATACAAAAAAAAATCATTAAAATATCACACGAAAAAGCAAATATGACTTCAAAGGCATATATGTATATGACAGAATGTGTCAAAGGCATATGTTTATACACATAGTATGTAATGTTTTTTTTATGTAATGTATATACACATGTACCTACAAAGTCAGATTGATATGCAATCGACAAATCGACAAAAAACAATCAATGTCATCATTAAGGTGTCAAAAAAATGATAAAAACGAATTAGGGCTCAACAAGAAACAACAAAAACAACAACAAAGTCAACATGTACATATGACAAGTCATAAATGAAGGAAATGCTATATACACACGTTTTATGTTTGCCTAAATTGAAGAAGACGATAAAGTAAGCTGATATTCAAATATAAATATATACACTTTGTTGTTAATACTTATTCTTCTATTGATTTTGTCTTCCTTTTTACGAAGTTTTCTTTTTTGATTATCTAACATCTAACTTCAAACAATATAATCGACTTTCACTTTGAATTTATTTACTTATTTACACACACACACATATTTACTCGCACATATACGCTTGCGATATGTGTTTGAATTCGATTTTGGATTTGATTTTTTTATTTTTTTTTTAAATAACTTTTTAGCTAGAATGAGAGCTTTACAACTTTATCTTGGCATTCAAGAAAGAAAATAAATGAATTTAATCGTAATTTGTAGTTAATAACATTCGAATATTATTGCAAAATATTTTTTTGCAATTACAAAGAATAAAACAAGAATATATATTAAATTATAAATTATAAATATTTTGTAATTATATAAATTTTCTTAATACTACAAAGTCCTTAAGCTTCAATGTTAAATGTATATAATTAAATATTTTTACATTGACATCGTCAATCAAATGCAAACGCACTCACTTGTGAGCATCTTTTCTTTGGCAAATATATATGAAATTTCTTAACACTTCATTTTTCAACTAAGAAAAATTATATCGCTTAAAAGCTGAAACAGTTGCCTTATTGTTTCATAAAAAAATGACAAAAGCCAAAAATAAAAGCTTTGCATAACCAAAAATTTTTTTTTTTGTTTTTTTAATTATAAATAATAAAAATTGTATTATTTAGTGTTAAAAAAAAATGACCCCCTCATATATTCATATAGTTATAAATATGTAGGTAGGTAGGTACCCATAAACACTTGCATAAGTGCACTTTATACATAATTCCTTTTTAAGATGACTTTTCTTTGATACTACACAAATAGTACTATACACGAATTGTATTATAACAATGGGTAACTTTATTTACCATTGTTTTCTATTGTTTTCTATTGTTTTTTTTTTTTTTTTGTAACAATGGGAAACAATTTATGTATATATATGTATTTGTGAAGAAAGAAAAACTTTTCTTTCTTACGTGATATATCGTTATATTGTTTTATCTAAACAATTTTTTTTTTTTGTACTTTAAATAATATATTTAGTACTTATTTTAATTACACTCATAAAATTGAAATTCTTTGAATATTATTTTTAAAATAATAGGTTGAGCATTTTGCTTTCTTGATTATATCATTTTAAAATATGTTGTAGGCAACGCAGTGTTCTTTAGTGTAATTTTAAATAATTTATGTACTAACAAAAGGCTTTGAAGTTTTGGGAAAGAAAAAAGTAAATTATTAATTAACATTACATTTTACAAGTTCTTATCTGCTTTTAGTACATAATTTCTCAAGTTATTTATAGAAAAATTATTGCAAGCAAATGCCAACATTACCCTCTAATATAGCCCAGCACTTGGGACATATAATGAAACATTATGAGCAGCAATTTCTCGTATATTGTACACATACAGAGTGTTCTTATATCAAGAATTAAATCACTGCTTCCCCTTCCAGGCTAGTTAAAATTCATATTTTTTCCCATTTCGCGGCATTTTTAACTACAATTATATTACAACAAGATCAGTCACATTTATGACATTGCCAAACTCGAATATAAAATAAAATTCAATACATCGATACCATCTATACCTTTCCCTATATAATTCACTCTTTATTCATTTGTTTAGTATATGTACTCAACATTTTCAATTCAGCCATTTCGTCGTTTCAAAATTCTTTGCTCTAGTTAAACTTAAACTGCTTTTATTGCTTTATTTCACTCAATTACATTTGTCACATTCTAAAATTAATGACAATTTTATGCTTTTCTTGAAATTGATTTTTAATTTCCATACCAAATTTTATACACGCAAAATTACTTACTTACTTACTTACTTACTTACTGGTTATACAGTGATTTGTACGCTAAGTACTCGCATTAAGTAGGTAATGGATAATTTATTTTACTACTATAATCTGATTGACAGTTTAAAGTTAATTTCCATATCATTAATTTGCATTAACTAGCAATTGCGTGAAGCTATGATTTAGACCATTTAGATTAATGCGACATAGAATTAAGTTGGAAATAAATTAATATTTTTTCATGTAAATTTCAGATATATTTGCATTGTAAAAATAATATATGATTGAAAACGAAGGAAGCAAGGTAAAGTAGTCAAGAATTGACAAATTCAAAAATACCACCCAAAGAAGTTGCTCATTGCCATTCACTCAGTAATCAGGCAAGTGATTCTCATTGATTGCCTAGGAATTAAATAAATATATTATTATTAAATATTATTATTCTTCAATATAAATTAAATATATAATATACTTTAACTTGATTTCTTCTTCTCTCACTCAACCTAAATTTCTTCCTCCTTTTTAATAAATACTTCATGTTCAGTCTTTCATTCAAAATTAATGGATGACCATATCCTTAAAATAAACAAAACTCGTTAATCTCAATCTACAATATATCTATACCGATAGATAGATACATTCATATGTATATGAGTACGATAGAAAAATGTGAAAAATTTATTTGGGGGATGTGAGGGACAAAACACGACACTTGGGTCAAAATGCAAATATTTTCATAATGACGGTCACCAACATTATCGACATCACCGCCATTGTCACCACCATCATTATCATCATCATCATCATGATCATCAACATCATAATCATCATTATTAGTATAAAAAACATCATCACACTCTTTATAGAACAAAATTCCATTTGTGTTTCATACAATACTCGTACCTTCGCCCTAAGGTATTTATACACTCAGACCGTATTGTGCATATGGTCAGTAGTATTATTATTTAGGTCGAATGAATGAATTTCATTTTAACCCATTTGTTTGTTTTCAATTTAGTTAATGTTCTGTACTTGCATAATGACTGCAAGTTAAATTTTGGAAGGAACGATGAATGAGAAGAAAAATAAATGATACAAGCCATGCCATCGGCAAGTCAAAATAGGTTAAAGAATTTAAAGTAAATATGTATATATATTTATTTCAAAGGGTTATACACATATAGTATACCCTTTGGAGTTCAATTTAAATTTAGGATTCTTGGATATTTTTGGTTGTTTATTTGAATAGACTTGCCTATAGTGTATGATTTATTTCAGGTAAATTGTGTGATATATGTAGATGCATTAGATCTATTAAAAGGTTCAGAAGTTTTTTAGCTTTCTGCATATAATTGATTAATTTATAGTTTGATTAGATGTTAAACAACAACACTTTATTTTTAAACACTTTATTTTAAAATTTTCCTTCAAAATGTTTGCCTATATTTTTGGCATCTGACAATTTTTCTACTAGTAAAACTAAATTTCTCGTTTTCTGTAAAGCTTAAATATGCCAAGATTAAATAAAAGTACTTAAAAAATAAAATGTATTTTTTGTTTCTGAAAATTGACATTTTAAAAAAAAGAGTACAGTTTATTCAAAACCTGTCAATTAAATTAAACATAAAAAAATTTTTCATCAGAGAAAAACATAAAATATAATTTTTATTTTTCTAACATTTTCAAAAATTCTTATCAACACTTAAATTTTTTTAAATTATACATTTCAGAATTAATACATTGCGACATTGGAAAAAATTTTTAAATATATGTTTTAAGTGCGTAAAATACTCAATATACATACATTCTAATACAGGTCTTAAGTACGATACATTTCTTTAATCACATTGTATATAAACATTGTATATGCCTATCTTGTTGTTGAGCTATCACATGAATTCAATATTTAACAAAAATTCTTATCAACATTCACATTTTATTAAATTATTCATTTCTGAATTAATACATTGCGACATTGGAAAACATTTTTCAATATAATTTTTATTTTTAAACAAATTAATGTGCCTAAAAAAAATCAATATGCATACATTCTGATACAGGTCTTAAATATGATACTTTTCATTAATCACATTGTATATAAACATTGTCTTGTTGCTGAGTTATCATATGCCTACCGCCTACTATTGAAGCAAGAAAAATGTTGTAAAGGGAAACTATTTAATAAAGTAGACATAGTGAAAGTCTTAATTTCTAAAGCAGATCTCTAATATGTTATTTCAATAATTTTAGATTTTTTTTTGTAGCGATGTGATTTTGTTTATAATATTTGTATAATAATTATCTTCTCCCAGAATTGTGAAACAAAATTAATTTGTAAAGCATGGCACACTTCAGAACTCTCTAATTCAGCCTGTGTGATGTTTTTTTGCTAATTTATTGTTGAGTTTGCGCTCAAAATCTGAGCTAAGTCAAAATGTTGCAACTTCTCAGTATCATTCACCTCATGGACTATTTCTTACTCTATGTACACTAATAGTTTCTATTCCTTCCACTATGTATACAATACATTTTAGACGATATTGCTAGCATCTTCATTGTCGCCTATCGTTTCACTGATTTTTCATCTGTGAAACTTTGAAATTAAATTGAAATTTTATTGCATTACCATTAAGTGCAAAAATAAACCCCATAGGGGGTAGAAAGAGACCCCTTAACCAACAAAATAAAACAAAACAAAACGAAAAAAAAGAACATTTTAAAATAGACGTGTTTATCATATTAAACGACAAATGGCAAAGATATATAGAAACGCACGGATGAAGCTTCATACTAATGCAATGTTAGCCAATACATAGATATGCATACTCACTATGGCGTCAGGTGTGAATGAAATGAATGAAATGTAAAAAGAGGAATAGAGAAAAACAAAAAAAAAACAAAATACAGGAAAAAGTAGGAAAAAAATTGCAAAAAAATATGAGCAAAAGTAATTTAATTATAACGCAACGTAGAAACACCATAAAATTGTTAAATAAAAACAAGTAAAATACTAATGTTTTTTATTGGCCTTAAATAGGCTAAAACAAAGAGGTGGGTAGAGAAATAGAACAACAGCAAGAAAAAAGCAAAAACAAAAAAATTCAAGAGAAAAACACAGTGAATGTATACGCAACATGGCGTGGAAAGTGGTCGACAGGTCGTATAAATAACATTTTACTGTTATTTTTTTCTTTGCAACACTTATAAATATTTATGTACTACATTATTAAGCAAACACTTTCTTTCATTCACATATTATCGTATATGTACTAGCGTTATTGAGTAGACAGAAATTATATACAATATTGGAATTTTGAAATTAAAAACAAAATTGTTGCTAAGATTAAATAATCATAAAATTAGTGAAATATCAAAAAAAAAAAATCTACATTTTATTACAATAGAAAGTGAAAAATACTCAATTCAATAATTCATAAAACAAAACCTAATTTGTGACATGGGATAATGTTAGGACTCACAGAGACCAACAAAATCACCCTAATCCATCGACTTAATCCAAATGTGGACTGTAACATCCTTCATATGCATCCTCAAATACAAAAACATATTCTTCTTCTTCTTCTTTATCTCTACATGTTCAACAAAAGGCGTGCGTTCGTTACGAATGAACTTCTCGAATAACCAATCAAATAATCAGAGGAGAAAATAAGATACATAAAAAAGTATGTAGCTATCAAATTAATTCAATTAAGCAAATTTAACTTGGATAATCACACACATACCATAAGTATTAACATATATACATACAAATATGCATCTATACATGTTGCTATTACATGTGTCTGTCTAACTACGTTGTATATCGAAGAAAATCACAATCAAACGAAGACAAACTAAGACAAAAGTTGTAAGGTGAATTTGCGTAAGCAAATTTATGCAATCTACACTGGCAATTAATTTAACACTAATTATATAAAACATACTAATACACTGTAGATACATTTACACCTGAACCCACATAATTGGAAATATATAGTAGAAGTATTTATACATGCTTGTACGTACATACATGGAGTCGTTTATGTACGTAAGTGTTGAAAGAAAGTATAAGTAAGTGTAATAGGAAATAGGAAAGCAGCTTAACGATGAATGGTAAATTGCTAGCAATAAATGTCAAAGATATTCGTAAAGGGCAAAGAGAAATGTAAACACAGAGTTAACAAAATTATATGTCAAAAGGAAAGATATTTATGGTATGATGATAGATGTTTGTGTCAGAGGTTATATGTTTGAGCGTATGTATTTCTATGACCTTTTTGTTCTAATTGCCAGTAAAATGCTGAATCTTAACTTATTTGTTTACTTAGCTCTTTGTCTACTATACGTACACACTACTATTTGCCTATTCACTGCATTTAGCTTACTGTCCTAGAAATGTTATTATCTTTATGACATGTACGAGTACCTACGATGTATATATATAACGAGTATATGTATACGACAGTAATGACAGAATATCAGAACGTTTATTGTATTTGATAGAGTACTGAGTAAGCAAACTTTGATTTATCAAGAGAATAGCTACAATGTTGCTAACTCTAATCAGGCAAGACCAAAATATGCTTTTACGCATTTCATACGTTTTGGCAGATTTTTTGGCATATTTCTAGACAGTTTGTATATTTTTTATAATTTTTTGATTTTCGATAATATTTTTGCCAATTTTTTATTAATTTCATCCATACCTCTTTTAAAATAATTTTTTTACAAATTTTCTCATCGTATTCAAGAAGAAAGCTCTGATCTTTATGATTATCTCTTTCAGACACATAAAAACGATCAATATCAATTTCTTTTTTATTTTTGTATATATTTTCCAGCGTAACTTTCATTGTTGGCGCACATATTCGTCGTGTGTGACCAGCTTAAGCTACTAACATCGAAGCAAAAATAGCTACGATATTGGGAATTGGTACTCAGCCAAAAATTGTTTTCACAAGATCTCTATGAAGCAAAATGCATAGTGGCAAATCGTTCCTATAAATACATACCGAAGAGCAAATGGGGTTACTTAGGTATACTATCGGGCAAATATGTGTACATTTTTTTATTTTTATTTTTTTTCATGAATATTATAGTCACCCTGTTAACCATGACGATAATAATGATGGTGATGATGACTATGCGAATTTCTTTTTTACTGTATTTGATATGTATCTGCTTTCTTTTTTTCTTATTTGTATTGTAGTGAAAATAATGTCTTAACCTTATAATTCTTTCAATACTCTATACAAAATTATAGAACAATCTGTAATATTGTATTATTCTTGATATAATGAATTCTATTCACACCATTGTGATATCTTTTTAGTTTGCCATACTTTAATGGAATATATTGTTAATGTGTTTCTTTCAATAAATTTCTTCGATGTGTAATTTGTTATCTCCATCACTTTTTAGAAAAAAAAAATAGCTACAATTCGCCAAATAGTTCTTGTTGTTTGCCTATTTGAAAAATAAAAATTTAATTTATGAATTTTCAAATATATTCAAAAAATCTGAATTTATGTTTTTCAGAGGTCTTGCTATATTTTTACTCATAACTTGAAAATTCTATACTGCATTTTATATTTTTATATGACATTTGTTTTGATGATGTTCTGAAATCACTTGACTATTATTTGGATATTTTAGTTGATTCTCAAATGAGAATTTGTAATACTAATTTTATGTTAATGGTTCAATGTATTTCAGTGAAGGACATAAAATATAATAATAATAAAAATAAAGATAAAACATTCTTTTTTTAACTGATCTTATATATATAATCAAATTGCTTTTACTTGTACAATCAAAAGGCTAAAGGAAGAGGAATGTATTATCTACTAAAAGACTAAAATCCTATACAAAAAACAAGTACGCAAGTTTGCTTGTGCATAATTCTACTTCACTTCACCCAAGTATAATTTTGCTATTCCCACATCGGCGTTCAATTAATGTTCACAAAGGACATATAATTAAAGCAAAAAAAATTGGACAGCAAAAAAATGTATTATAAATATGGAAAAGAAATACAGAAAAAAATATAAATTTTCCACTTTAAGTCAGACGATATTTGCCTTTAAACAAAAAAACAAATGTAGTAGTACAAAAAAAAAAAAAAATATAAATTCTATACAAATGAGTTGTTACGTACTTATGTAGGCATGCACGAAAAGAAGTACACGAGTCGAACTAACGCCAAATGAATGAACAAATGAATAGAAAGACAAAAAAAACAGTGGAACCAAAATCACACGCCCGAAGCATAAATCTTGATTTCTCTACATATAAAATATGCTACAATACAAAAAGACTAGCACCAAACCATTATACATTTGCTGGTGGTAATGAACAGTATGAATGGATTTTTTTTTTTTGGTAATACTGATGGCTGTTATGATGGTGGGAGAAAATTCGAGGGCATTGAATTTTAGTAGTTAGTTTCTATTTGCACACACAAGTGAAACAACATAATTTTACACAAGTTTCTCGTTGAAAAAAATGAAACAAAAAACAAAAATGGCGTTGAAAAAGTCAACAAAACAATCAACAATAAAAATCGCGAAAACATAAATTCTCGAAGGTTGTATAACAGAAGAATTTAGGCCACAATGACATTTTTTTGCTTTTTTTTCTTTTTGATGGCATATTTTACACGACAAGGACAAATTGTTTACATAGAAAACAGACCAAAGTGAAGACCAATATGTTCTTTTTTTTTTACAATGCACATGCAATGTGAAGATTATTACACAAATTCGAATGATTAATATTTGGTGATTAGATTTGTTAGATAAATATTCATAAATGTCGCTCCCGATGCTGCCAGAGTGCCACTAGAGAAGTAGAATAAATGACCAATCCCAATTAATTTACCCAAGAATGCTGCCTAGAGTGGTTAAATGAGTTGACCAACTTCCATTCATAATTCTGCATTAACATTTTCTCCAAATATTTGATACTTACCCTTTGTTTCTACTTCTTAGGGTGGTAACTCCCCAACAATATCATCATTTTTGAACAAGTATAGGCCGAAGATCACATCGGAATGTAAACCAAATATAATAATAACTTTTCGGGATGTTGTAGAGTCTCTCTAGTATTTTTTATACGAAAATGAGCCTCATCGGAAATTAACCTATCGTAAAATACTTGTATGTGTATGTTTGCCAAAGCACCTTATAGCACGCAACAATGCAACAACTCACTATTTATCATCTCAACGAAGAAAAAATAAAAATTAACCATTACAAACTCTTTGATTCATGCCTCTGCACCGAAAAGTATGCAATAATATTTTAACTTGCTTTTGTAGATGCCAAAACGAAAAACGAAAAAATTAAATATGCATAAATTCGTTGAAAACGAAAAAAAAAAAATACATGCCATCAATAACAACACATATCATGTCCATTGCACACTACTTATTTCAATTCTATTTCTACTCGCTTCATATATTGCATATATTGCATACGTAGGTAGCAAAGGTAGGTAGGTGTACATTCTGACACAATTTACATGATATGTAAGTACACATACATACTCATACATACATACTCGTATATGTATGATAGTTAGTAAGAATACATCATCATTTTTCACGCCTTTGCACCAAAAAATATACAAACACAAGCGAAACTAAAGATAGAAGTGTAAAGCAACAGCAAAAAAAAATGTGAAACGGAAATTTTGCCATTTTCAAGCTACCAAAATGATTTTCCTTTCTTTACTTTTTTCTCGCATTCATTTCTTTTCTTTTTTCCTAGCTTTCTTTTTCTTTCCTGTTCATTTTTATACCCTGCATAATGCAATATGCATGGTATATTCATTTCGGTCAGATGTTTGTGTCCACTTGAAGGAAACTCCGGAGATATAGACATGGATATATATTCGTGATCAGCGTCGATTAAATTTTCGATTTAACGATGTCCGTCCGTCCGTCCGTCCGTCCGTCCGTCCGTCCGTCTGTCTGTCACCTGGCTGGTTCGCACGATAACTTGAGTAAATATTGAGCTATTTCGATGAAATTTGGCATAAGTAATCTATGATCCAAGGGTACGGAGGGGATTGATATTGGGCATGATCGGTCAATAACCACGCCCACACCAAGCATTCAAAGCGACTAACCTCGAAATTTTCAAAATCTTTAACTTGCTATAACTCACATAATATACCACTTGGGACAACAATATTTTGCACATAGAGTTATATTATACTACTATATAACCTCACCAAAAGTGGATGAGCCACGCCTACTTTCTAGCGTAGCTCCCATACAAAGTGTCTGTACTTCTTTTAAATTGAAACTGCTGTAACTTCTACAATCTTCTGTCTAGAATAACCATAATTGACACCTAAATTAACACGGTAGTCAGAAATAATATGGCAGAAAATCAATGTGCCACGCCCACTCCTTTTAGGGTCTCCCATACAAAGTTGCGGAAATTAAAAAAAATGTTACCGGTTATAACTTGCAAACTATTCAGCGTAGAATAACGAGATTTAAGGTATGGATTAGTATTGTACGAGCAACTAGGCTCACAGAAAATGGGCGCACCACGCCCACTGTTTATCGTAGCCCCCATACAAATTTTAAATGGAAACAGCTGTAACTTCGGCAATCTTCTGTCTAGAATAACCATAATTGACACTTAAATTAATATCATAGTCGGCAAAAATCTGACAGAAAATCAGTGTGCCACGCCCACTCCTTCATGGGTCTCCCATACAAAGTCGAGTGAATTAAACTAAAATGTTAAGCTCCATAGCTTACAAACCATTTAGCCTAGGACAACGAGATTTAAGGTATGGATTAGTATTGTACGAGCAACTAGGCTCACAGAAAATGGGCGCACCACGCCCAGTGTTTATCGTAGCCCCCATACAAATTTTAAATTGAAACAGCTGTAACTTAGGCAATCTTATGTCTACAATAACCATAATTGACACTTAAATTAATATCGTAGTCGGAAATAATCTGGAGAAAAATCAGCGTACCACGCCCACTTCTTATTGGGGCTCCCATACAAAGTTGAGGAAATTAAACAAAAATGTTAACCACCATAACTTAGAAACTATTCAACGTAGGACACCAAATTTAAGGTGTGGATTAACATTGAAAAATTAATTGGATTTACTAGAAAGTGGTAAGCCACGCCCACTTTTTATATAGCTCCCATACTAAGTCTCGGAATTATCTTAAAATCCTTTTACTTCGTCAAAGTCAACCATATTTCGGGTGTAAATTAGTAGTATATGCAAAAATTGTTTCTCGAAAAGTGGAAATAAAAGAAAAGTTGGATATTCGAGTAAACTTTTTATATATAAATCTACATATGCAGGGTATAGTTTGGTCGGCCCCAGCCGACTGTAAGGAGATTTTTTATGCTTTTAAATTTCGACAATGCTTTTTCATCCAACTAACTAAACTATGTATATGCTCATACATGCATTCCGTGTGGTTGGGCAAAAAGAAAAAAAAAAATAATAAAAGATAATGTAATTTATATCATGTTTGTGGTTTGTAAGTAGAAAGAACATTTTCCGGTTGTGTATTTTGTTTGTTTTTTTTTTTTTTTTTTTTGGCAATTTTCTTTCATTCTTTTTCATTCTTTCAATAATTTCTTTACATTTCACATTTATATTTGAACATTTTCATTTCAATTTATTATAAAGACCATTACTGTAGTTCTATGGGTACCTGCAACATGTGATAGTTGCTTTATTGAAAAATGCCCTTATGTGTCTTGCCTCAATGCCGAAGACCAAAGTAAAATCCAATTTAAGCAAGCAATTAATTCGGACCATAATTTTTAAAAACATCCATAGACACATGTATTGTATATAGAATTAATTTCAAAAATTTCCACATCACCTCACAATCCTATGTATGTGTGTAATTTAAAATGCTTTTTCTACTTTACTACTATGGCAATAATTTTGTAATCAATTCTTGTGCAATTACTGTTACAAAATAATTTGTTTGTAAATGCATATGTACAAGAGTAATATTTGCCGCAGAGCAAATGTTACACTTGGCCAACCTAAATAGTATCACAAACTGCATATGTATGTACATATGTATGCTGACAGCATTTAATATGTGTTAGATGCTAGAAATGTTTACTGCAATAGAATAAATTGCTTTGGACTAGCCCAGTTGAAATTATTTCACTTTCTACTACTACTTCTTGACGTTGCAAAATATTATAATTTATTAGCCTGAAAGACATCTCTCACTCTATCCCATTCTCTCTCTCTTTGTCTATATTTTGAATTCTAAACTATTCAACCGAAAAATAGCAAACGAAAACATATAGAGCTATTGTATCTACTTTATATTGCTCTATTTGACGTACAATTTCCATATTCGTGCATTTTGACCATTTATTACCACTGCATGTGTGCAAAAAACAAAAACAAAAAAAAGTGATGAAAAAATAAAGCAAAAGTGCACATCCTGTTGTTGAAATTGCTTTCTAAAGATATATTCGTTCTAATAGCATTTTATATTTACCCAGAATATTTGAACGTTTAGCATTTGCTTCATCTTGGGACCTACGTAGATATAGGAATTACGTAGGAATTAAGTAAAAGCCAAAAAGTATGCTACAATTTATATAATTTTGTTTATTATATCAAAAATATTAATTGAATTAATAACTATTTTAAAGAATCATAACAATAATAATAATAATAATAATAATAATAATAAAAAACGGAAATATTAAATTTCACAATAAACAAAGTTTTTCCAAACAACTCACTTATTTTTTCAATTACTTTAATGGTCGCTATTCGAATTTCTTCAGCATGTTTCTTTTGTTTCTTTTCAATAATATCCATTTCCTTAATTTACATTTTTCGTTTTACTTTTTATACCCTGCATAATGCAATATGCATGGTATATTCATTTCGGTCAGATGTTTGTGTCCACTTGAAGGAATCTCCGGAGATATAGACATGGATATATATTCGTGATCAGCGTCGATTAAATTTTCGATTTAACGATGTCCGTCCGTCCGTCCGTCCGTCCGTCCGTCCGTCCGTCCGTCCGTCTGTCTGTCTGTCACCTGGCTGGTTCGCACGATAACTTGAGTAAATATTGAGCTATTTCGATGAAATTTGGCATAAGTAATCTATGATCCAAGGGTACGGAGGGGATTGATATTGGGCATGATCGGTCAATAACCACGCCCACACCAAGCATTCAAAGCGACTAACCTCAAAATTTTCAAAATCTTCAACTTGCTATAACTCACATAATATACCACTTGGGACAACAATATTTTGCACATAGAGTTATATTATACTACTATATAACCTCGCCAAAAGTGGGTGAGCCACGCCTACTTTCTAGTGTAGCTCCCATACAAAGTGTCTGTACTTCTTTTAAATTGAAACTGCTGTAACTTCTACAATCTTCTGTCTAGAATAACCATAATTGACACTTAGATTAACACAGCAGTCAGAAATAATATGGCAGAAAATCGGTGTGCCACGCCCACTCCTTTTTGGATCTCCCATACAAAGTTGCCGAAATTAAAAAAAAATGTTACCGGTTATAACTTGCAAACTATTCAGCGTAGAATAACGAGATTTAAGGTGTGGATTAGTATTGTACGAGCAACTAGGTTCACAGAAAATGGGCGCACCACGCCCAGTGTTTATCGTAGCTCCCATACAAATTTTAAATTGAAACAGCTGTAACTTCGGCAATCTTCTGTCTAGAATAACCATAATTGACACTTAAATTAATATCATAGTCGGCAAAAATCTGACAGAAAATCAGTGTGCCACGCCCACTCCTTCATGGGTCTCCCATACAAAGTCGAGTGAATTAAACTAAAATTTTAAGCTCCATAGCTTACAAACCATTTAGCCTAGGACAACGAGACTTAGGGTATGGATTAGTATTATACGAGCAACTAGGCTCACAGAAAATGGGCGCACCACGCCCAGTGTTTATCGTAGCCCCCATACAAATTTTAAATTGAAACAGCTGTAACTTAGGCAATCTTATGTCTACAATAACCATATTTGACACTTAAATTAATATCGTAGTCGGAAATAATCTGGCGGAAAATCTGCGTACCACGCCCACTTCTTATTGGGGCTCCCATACAAAGTTGAGGAAATTAAACAAAAATGTTAACCACCATAACTTAGAAACTATTCAACGTAGGACACCAAATTTAAGGTGTGGATTAACATTGAAAAATTAATTGGATTTACTAGAAAGTGGTAAGCCACGCCCACTTTTTATATAGCTCCCATACTAAGCCTCGGAATTATCTTAAAATCCTTTTACTTCGTCAAAGTCAACCATATTTCGGGTGTAAATTAGTAGTATATGCAAAAATTGTTTCTCGAAAAGTGGAAATAAAAGAAAAGTTGGATATTCGATTAAACTTTTTATATACAAATCTACATATGCAGGGTATAGTTTGGTCGGCCCCAGCCGACTGTAAGGAGATTTTTTTTATAATTATTATTATTATTATTGTAATTTGTTTTGAGAACATAATGACCTTGAGATGAGATGAGAAGAAACACTTGAAAAATGCCCATTGTACCTACAAATTGTTCTTGATGTTGCATGTACTTACTCATATTCTATATCGTATCGTATATTAGGCTAATGAAAATTTGTTGTTTTTTTAGGCAATAGTGAACAAAATGAATATAATAATAGGGGTGGAAAGAAATCTAAAAATAAAATAAAAACAACAGCAACAATTTAATAAATAGCGATAACGACAGCAATTTTGTTCAAATGAAATTATAAGTACTTGGACACGCGCACGCATGCATGGCCACCCTCAACAAATTTAGCTAGCTGTAGACACAGAGACTTCAGCACCACCACCACCATCTCCGCTTGTACTTGTATCATAATTGCGCGCACTCAATTTAATAATAATTTTACGAAAGCAAAAAAAAAAAAAACAAAAAACAAGAATTTATTCCAAAAATCGAAAACAAAATGTTCTATAACCGGTCTGACCATTAGAATTTGAGTGTTTTTTGTTATTTCCTTTTTGGTGTTTTTTTTTTATTTTTTCTTAATAATTTCATTCATAAAAACACGCACACACATTAGCGTTATACATACATCAAGACATTTACTGTTTACACGCAACATTAACTTTACTAGTTTTGGACGGTAAATCATCTCCCCCCTCCCACCAATTCCAACAAGGCGAGTATCAGCATCTTGGGGGGATGCTGTAATTATATTAAATACTCATCAATGTCATCTAAGTTTCTTTTTTTTTTTTTGTGTTCATACATCTTAATAGAGATGTAGCGATATGAATTTTTTGGTATTTTTGAGGATTTGTTGAAAAACTAGAATTGGAGCATATTGGTGGCATTTAATATGGTAGATGTATTATATTTCTTACATAATGTGCTATTTTACCTAAATATTCCAAGAATCATGGGCTAAATATTTCATTAAGGTCCACTTTGTGGATGCCGTAGCTCAGTGGTTAGTGCGTTCGTCTTCAGATCTGTAGGTCGTGGGTTCAATTACCAAAAATGCTTCTCAAAAAAGAGCTCTGTAACTAAACTAAGCTGAAGTCATGTCACAAGGATTCTGCAACATTTCCACATATAACACCCACAACAAAATTGGAAGAGAAACTCGGTGGTATCATGATGGGCCTTTCTGGCCTAAGTGTGTCCTCTCAGAAAGAGGACATCCCACAATAACCTAACTCAACCTTGCCTTAAAAGTAAAAGGAAATATGTTAAACCATTTCGATAAATTAGAATTATCGAATTATTAGAATTAGCTCTTAAAAAATCGATTGCTTGATTAGCTGTGCAACTTTGTCATCCTGCTGGAACCAAAGTTTTTTCAAGCCTATAAATTCAAATTTAAATTATTTCACAAAATGTGGATAATCATGGTAATGATGAGATCAGTTATGGTCGATATTCCTAGTTTGTATTGTATACACAAGACTAGAGCAGCAATAGAAAAATAGAAAAATATAAAGCATTTGATTAAATATATGAAACGATTGATATTTGTACATTCGTGTGTTCCTTTTCATTCCAAATTTACTAAAATTAGATAAAATTGATTTATTGCACGACCAATTACCATTAGTTGGCCATTAATTGCTAGGCCCCCATTGTAGTGTATAGTGAAATCGCATGTATCAAATATAATCATAATACATATATAATATGATGAATGTATACACGTAAATCTTACCAAACATTAGGTATAACATATGTCATTAATTTTCAATCACAATAACATTGATAAATTATTATTTCATCTCATTCCACGTTTAGTAGATAGATGATCATCGGTTGAATTTTAATGCTTGCGTTTCCACGGTAGTTGAATTGGCGTGTAGGTGAACGATGTAAAACGATTTAATGCTCTACTAGCTGATAGATGAAAAACAAACAAAAATAAAACAGATTAATGTAATCCAAAAGTACATATATTAATAAAAGGAAGATGAAATACTACCGTAGTCATCCATTAAGAACGAGCTCTACGTGTTTTAGCAGTCTTAATTACAGGACATAGTATGTATATGAAGCGAATATATGACTAACCAAATAGTCGATGTATCATTACAAATCCAGCCTTTGAGATATGCCTTAAGGATGATGGCAGCGCTTTCCCTATAGTTTTTTCTGATTCAAGAAGAATTATGTCTTTTACGCTGATTGATTTTCTTCAATTGTTGTTTTTTTTTTTTTTCTATGGAATATTTTAGGTGAGGACAGAATAAATACCACTAATATATATTCTGAAATATTATGTATTCTCTTCCCATTTCTTTCATCCTGTATCTCTATATATATTTAGTGTATTTATTGTAAGTGCAGCAGTTGATAATCTACAATTTAATTGAATTTCTTATTAAGGACTAAAATGCAATCACATTTAAATTATTTATGTGTATGTAGAAGCGTGATATAAAGCATAATAATAAATAACCGTTATAACTGTTGTTGTAGCTTTTATTATATGCCTGTCTACGGCATACAGTAAAAATAAACGGGCAAAATGGCATGCGTGTTTGAGTTTTGAAAATTATTTTAACTCTACATTCAACAAACACGCACATGATAGTCTAAGGACATACCCATGGTACTTCAATATTTTAATGCAGCCTTTAAATTAATATAGAGTGTTACAAAGATTGGCACTACTGGTGACAGCATATATTTTAAATTTGAATATTATTCGTAGGGTTATACTAGATATTTAGAAACGACCTGTAATGACTGTCTTTTTGGGAATATCGAGAATAAACAGCAAGCAACATTGTTGCTATACATTGATGCATAGATTAAGGCACCATATAAGTCGATCAATATCTAAATTTTGATTCACTCATACCCAGTACAATTTGCAACTAACAGAAATATAGATTATTCCGTTTAGTATTTAAATTATATGAAAAATTATTATTAAGCCCATTGTTGAAATCTTTACCGTAGAAGCATATATTTTATGCAGCATTTAAACCATTTTTTCTTTCAAACACAAGATGTATAAATTGACAATTTCTGTGAGAGTATTAGCAAAATTCTTTAAAGACAACACTCTCAAATATGTGTGTATTTGAAACACCCTTTAATAAAATCAAAAGAAATGTCAAATGTTGTAACCATTTGAAAGAATTCAAATATATACAATACCAACACTTACATATTCTTTTTTTTATATTATATCTTTAATTGTTTTGTATGCTAATTTGTTGTTGGTGTTTCATTTGTTTTTTTTTTTCTTTTATCTTTATTATTGTTTTTATTGTGGTAGTCTGCATCATTATAATACAGACACAATATTTCCTTTGATACAGACCTGTAACAGGCACTTGTGTTACGTGCATATGAATGTCATGTATGTACGTACACTTGTATGAGGATTAGGGTGGCTTAAAAGAGATATGGGTTAATTATGTTCACATGAAATTTTCAGAAGGGATCATTAGTGGGAGTCTGTTATATATTTCAAAGGAGCTAGAGCCTATTTCTGGGGAGATATTGTCGATTTCCATTTGTTTTTTTTTTTTGATTTTCGATTTTGTTTTTTTTTTTTTTTTTATAAGAGCACTTTCGATGGGTGTAAATATAGGGCAAGTTTGTTTGGAGAAAATTTTGAGAAGAAAAACGTCAATGCAGATCGGTGATACATTTCACTACTCTAGGAATGATTCCTTGGCAACTACTTATTGTCGATTTCTCGGTATTTTTTTGTGGTCATTTTGTATAGAAGTCCCCATTAAGGGTTGCAGCTAGGGGATTAGTATGTTTGGTGGAAAAACTAATAGAAATAGGTAAAATCTTCGACCTCTCTAAAGACCACTCCTCGGTAGCTATTGTCAATTTCTAAATGTTTTTCGATAATTTTGTATGAGAGTCCCCTTTAGGGGTGCAGTTAGGGGTAAGTTTATTATGAGAAAATGGCTACAGGGAAAAGTGACTAGTGGTCTGTTGTATAGTTGACCCTCTAGGGGGGATTGATGTGTAGCTATACGGTCGTTTATCGATTTTTAGATGTTTTGAATGTTTTTAACCGCAAAAAATCATCTTTAAGGCGGTGGATTGTCCAGCCGACCCCCATTATTTTTTCCGCATCAGTATTGCCTTCGTACATATTCATCCTCTATATACACCCCTTGAGGTTACCCCCATATAAAATGACCGAAAAAAATCTGAAAGTCGATAAATAGTCCCCTAATTGATTAGAAATGACATCTATAATGATAAATGTATGACTAACCGATACTAATTTTTTTTGCCTAAAACTTTCTGCAACAATACTTGCCTCATAGTGGCACTCCTTAAGAGGGCTTTCACACAAAATGACCGAAAAACACCTGATTGTCGAGCATAGTACCTCAAAAATAGGCAATACAGCTATGAAATGTATGATTGACATTTACTAGTTTTTCCTCCTCAACATTTCCTTTTAACTCAAGGTATTGACATTTGATATTTCATATATATCGGTGAGCCAAGCCGTTTAAAAATGATTACCCGCCTTAACTGAGATGTAGATATTATAACTATGTTCCTCATACATTCAATTAGTTATTTAGCTCATTACACACACATACTATACCTACACATATGCACGTATGAGCTTCTGTATATATGACGCTCATCAGTCATTTTATCCATCATACAACCTGCACTACATTTATACATACATATGCATTAATACACATACGAGGACTATACATAAAATCATCAGCTTCAATTTGACTATACCTACCTGCCGTCTATATTCATTGCTCATCACTCATCGTCAACCAGTTTTACTCTTGCAACTTAACATACTACAATGTAACTACTTTATTGCTGCTACTGCTGAAGTATTGTACATATTATAATGGTTCTTGTTGTTCTTATTGTGGCTATTTTTGTTTTTTGTTATTATTTTGTATTTTTTTGTTGTTGTTTGTTTATTTCTGTTTATTTTTTTTTATTGCATACTTATGAACACTTCTCACGCACGCAAATATGCATAGACACACACACTCATACATATATGCTGATGAACGTATGAAGGGTAGGAATACAGGTAGTACATATATAGATGTTATAAAGTTGCCCACTTATGAGTTTGTTACGTTGAATATTGCTACTATTGAAGTTGTTAATATTGTTGTTGTTCTCGTTTTGGTTGTTAATGACATGCATAGGAAATCTCATATGTTTATATGCATATGTATATATACACTTTACATGTCATATTGCTCATGGCTCTTGCATGCACGCATAATATATATACACAATATTAATATTAAAAATGGTTTCAAATTATAAATATGGAACTGGAATATATGCAGTTTTAACAAAATAACTTCACAAGGCATGCAGCATGATTATTTTTTTTTTTTTTTTTTTGCTCTATTGGTACTCGGTATTTTGCGATGTTGAGTGACCTGAAAGATTTGTAATTTTGGTTTAGCCAATAGTTACGAACCATTCGTAAAGTGATTACAATCAATCAAAGTTACCAAAAAGTATCGAATCATGTAGACAATCTCATTGTGGCAATTTAATTGATATTATATTCATATTCCCTTTAGTCGTCATGGCTATCAATTTAAATATTAATTTCCAATGTAATCCTCATAATATTATCATACTTGTATATGATATATTGTATTTTCAATGATCTTCATATATGCTGATATTTAGATTAGTTGATTACACTCTCAATATGTTGCTGTCTTGTTGTCTCCGTTCTTATATCCTTTGACAACATCATTTATTTGCTCTATTATTCCTGTCGACGATACAATTGCACCTGCATGAATTTATGATCCTATCGTCAATGAATTGTGTATTTTTTTTTTTTTTATAACTTAAAAACTCAAGTGTACTATGTATATACATAGAGACTATTTATATCCATTATGCACCCACACATTGTAGTTATATTTCTCTTCAAATACAATATTTGTACTTTATTGTCTTTATCTATGCCATATATCTTTGTTCGTTTTACCTCTAAGGCTTCTGTAGCATTCTGTAGTTGATCGTTTCGTTATTTGCATTTTGTATGCATGTATTTGTAGTAGAAATTCTTGGCCATCATACGAGTAGGCTTTTCTATTTATTAATAGTTTACACACATATTTGTAGCTAATAGATTACCAACTTGACATGTTTTATGATTGTGAGCAATAAAAATGTATACGGAAGTTATAGAAACATGCATGCAAACGAGTATATTTTTTGTATTTAAGTATCATATTTACATATCAGCAATTTTGTATATTTATTATTTTTAAACTTGTTGCGTTTTTTTTTACAATTACATTAAGGTTAATATGTTTTTAAAGAATATAATAAAATAAGTATTGTTCAAAATGTTCAATGTACAATGTTGATATCTAAGAGCAACATTTCATGCAACAAAACATTCAATATTACTCAGCAACATTTCGTATAATTATCCAGATTCACATGTATACATGTGTCTATACTTTTTAATAGATAAAACATTAAATGATATCCAATTCAAATCAAATATAAATCTATTTAATTTTAATTTTACACACAAAATTTTGATTTTGTTCTTTTAAAGCAACAAAAAAAAAATCTGCCAAAATTCGTATATATGCTTATATGAGTATGACACCTTCGCTTTTTGTCAACATCATTAATTTTCAAGGTTATCATACTCGTACAATGCTTTTATCATGTAGCTACATTTGCAAAGGTAAATCATGTCGCCTATATAATATATTATTAAGATTTGCTTTTTAGCATTGTATTACCATGTTCATGCCACTTCTTGAAAGGTGGCAAAATCAAATTATCATTAAGTAACACACGTGCCCTCATTTTTTATTTTGCTTTTTCATATTCTTATCACATACACGCACAGTTTACACGCCTTTATTCTTTCGTATCTATGAACAGAGTGAGAGTGAGCAGAGAAATCTTTTGTACTTATCTTCAAACATTAGTCAACATGAAAATATGAAAGAAACATCATCTTGATTCCGTAATTCATAAGACTACATAGATATGCTTTTACTCTTACTATGAACTTAATTATTTTTCTTGAAATATTAATAAAAGTTATACAAAAAAAAAAAAAAATTTATAATAATAATAATAAATAAAAAATATTAAAATGGATTATAGACCAATATTATAAATGCATATATAAATAAAATTTTGCGATTAAATAAATTCAAGCTTCAAAGAACGACAACTGTTTTGTATTTTAATTCTTTCTTAAAGCAATTTTAAAGTTTTATGTACAGAAACAGAACAGAACAGAACAGACAATAATACAAAAAATAATACAAATTCTATATGTGAGATATGAAAGGAAGAAAAAAGTCGTATCCTCCAATATCCTCCATATTGTTAGTGAAGTAAACGTATTCTATTTGATTTTAATAATATGCAACATTCTAAGTCAAAATTAATTTCTAACATTAAAAAATGCACAAAATCTCATTTGAAATTTGATAAACTGAATTTGAAAAATCCAGAGACCAAAAATAATGTTGAAAATTTGAATGAAAAATGTAAAAATGTTCCTAGTAAGCGACACTGTTAAATAATTGTTATCTGTATTTATTTGAAACCATTTCTATAACTAGAGAAAATTCGAAAATTTTATATTTATTGAACTAATTTGTTCAGATCCTACAGGGTAGGGGGCGGTCCCGGAACTACCCGACCCAACATATAGATGACATACAGAAAGTGTTGTTACATCAAGGCAATGAACCAGTTCAGACATTCGCTATTGCGATGGTCAAAATCAATGAGTTAAAAGCTCGAATTGCATCAGCACGCACCTTATTTGGCAGATTTAATAAAATTGCTTGGTGGTAGAATATTTGCAAACAATGAAGAGGTGGAGTCTACGGTAGATTACTATTTTAATGATCTAGACAGTTCATATAGAATATCGCTGGGAAAAGTGTGCAGAGCTAAAAGGAGATTATGTTGAGAAATAAAAAAAAAATTTGCCCAAATTTGTTGTTTTCTTTGTTAGGTCGGGTAGTTCTGGGACCTCCCTCGTAGCACACAAAATTGTGATTAGTAGAATGTTCGTTGTGCTGAATCCAATCTACTTACTACATTTCTTAGTCTTTTTATAATGTTCGTAATATTCGTATCGGCTATATACAAATTTAACCGATCAACATATAATTCTAATGTGTATATTTTTTTTATATAATTATATACCATATATTTTTTACTACTTATTTGTACTTAATCGTACATACTACATAACTAAGTACTGCAACAAATATGTAATTGTAATATAAAATTTCTTGGCAATTGTACAAAAGTTTATGCACAAACAGTTGCTGATATATAAAATAATTGTTGAAATGCAAATTTGTTTGGTTTTTCTTCTTCGTCTTCTTCTTCATCCTTCGCATTACTTACAACACTTCTTCTTTTATAATATCGTTTTGATTTGAAATTTTGAATGAAAGTTGGTGGCTATATAAATTGAAATGCAAACTCGTTATTATATTTATTATTTGTGGTATATTAGGCAACTAGATTGTCTGTGTGTGTGTGTGTATGTGGAGTATGAATGATTACATTGTTACAAATTTCCTTGTCATGAAATAGTCGATTGTTGTTATACACACACACACACACATACACATACATATACATAGTATATAGTACATATAAAAGCATCATTATAGTTTATGATTTGCATTAAATAGTTTCGTTGGCATCATTATTATTCAATGACTTGTAAACTACTCTATAATAATGAGACTATTAAAACTGGCTATTAGTGGCATTATTCAAATGGGTAATACTTTCAATGAAATGAAATGTGAAAAGAAAAAATTATAATTTGTATGTACTTCAGGAAATCGTTACAAAATTCTAACCAAATAAACTTTGCAAATTTGTATAAAATCATTCATTAATGCAAATAACAAATAAATTGAGTCGTATTATATCGTAATATTGTTTTGTAAAAAATAAAAAAAAAGTATTGTTGATTTTCCATTACGAATTTTTCAATCCCCTTCTGTTATTTTGCAATTTGCATATTTTCATCCTAGATTATATTATTATTATTAAATTTCTTCAGAGATCATTAGTAATTCTATAGTCCAGATTCTGTGCTCATTAGTTGAGAATATTTGAGAAGTATTAATTATTTGTTTTTATTTTGTTTTCTTTTTTGTTATTATTGTATTTAATTAATCACTAGACTACATCATGCACTCACTATTTTTGTTTGTATGTTTACTTCTCTTAATCCACAGTGAATATAATAACAAGTAATTTATTCAAGTTGCAATTAAATGAATTACAATAAATGATGAATGCATAGCCACATGCAAAAAATAAATACGTCTTGTTCACTAGACAATATAAATAAATATTTGCGGCTGCATGCGGCGTCGTTGATTTCGACTCCAGGGTTGCTTTGATTTAATCATCTAGTCGTTAACCTCAAAAGAAAATTACGAAATTTTGAGTAAACTCAAAACCATTCATTATAATTTTTTATTTTTTTTTTTATTTTTTTTTTTCATCAACATTTTGTCTGAACATATTTACCTCTGTTGTGATAGAGTGGCTACCCTACAAAATTGATTTTTTCTAAAATTTCGTCCTATCGGTCCTGAAATGATTCTAGAGGTATAAAAATATGACCAACACCCATTAATTTTTACAATTCAAAATTTGTATAGAATATTCTTACCCCCTATGTGCACCACTTATAGAGGCTTCCCTAGAATCGAAGGAATCGTACCTAAAACACAGTAAATTTTATGATCGACCAATATACATTTTTTATTCTCAACATTTCTTGCAAATGTACTTACCTTCTATCTCCATTTCTTAGTTAGAATGCCATACAAAACGTTAGGTCATCAGTGGCCATCGCTCATACATCTCTTCGCTCTGGGGCTACTTTCTGGGTAGTAGTTATGGTTTCATGCGAATATTAATGGTGAAATATTGAGTATTGTGTTGTAGTTAAAATGAATAGGAGTCAGATATATATTTGACTGATTGCGTCAAACAAACATTTTGGAATATAATTACTCCATATTTTCTTCATTATATCTTTAAGTTTCTACGCAATCAAAAATCAAATTCACAAAGGCTTTCTGAAGGCTCTAGCTTTCCAATGATATCTACCATATTTATCATATTTCCAGAAAGAAAAACATTTCCAACTTGAGCACCTCGACCTCACACACCACTTTTGCTGCTTTCGTACACATTTATTTCCATACTTTTCTTGATTATTATCAAAATCATCACATTTCTTAAATGAATAAGTATCCGTCTGTTATATTTCATTCTTACATTGGCTTCGTGTATGCTACCTACGTACATATTTTTGCAAGTAGCAAAGAGTAAGAAAAAAAAAATACAAAATTCGCACATCATAAAAAAAGAAATGTTTAAATGACATTTATGCTGATTATTAAAAATATTTTTCTGTGCAGCACTTTCTTTCTGTCTCATCTTTTCACTTCAAAGTTGTATTCTTTTAATGAGAATTTTTATATAGATTCACACCATGTTCTTCTTAATATTTACTTTTATTCTTAAACATTTTATTGACTGTGTTGTAAGTACTTGCCCTGTGATCCAAATGATCCAAAGAAAAAGACAAAAATGTTACAAAAAGCTATAGCTAGTTAAGTATACATGTATATTTGTTTTTCTCAGTATGTAGAACCTTTTTCTAAACCCTTAAATTATGCATAATTATAAATGTAAAAGTGTAGTTAATTGGATGGAATTAATTGTCGCATGAATATACATACATAATTAGGTGTAGTCATAATTTGAATATGTAGATAATTTTTTTTTTTTTTTAGATAATATTTGAAATATTCCAAATTATTTATCCATATAAAGTGAAACGTTTAAAAATACATGGTCAATCGAATTTTATCAAATTTAGTTCTTTTTGTCTAAGAAATTCAATTTGGAGAAAATTTATATAAGTTATCCGCCTATGGTACTACTAGTGTAATACTGAATCTTAATATATTTCCCAAAAGGGATACACAGCACCTTGTATTATAGTAATATTTAATATTGTGAATGAACAAATTAATATTTAAATTAAGGTGAACATGAGTTTTTTTTTTTGTTACAAATACACAACCATATAAGTTACCATGTATCATACACACTCTCTCACATTCGTTGCTGCCTATCCTTTGTGTGACGGCAGAGACAAAGCAGAGAAAACAGAAAATGATTTCCCGTCAAATTTCGTGTAGGCTAGAAGATAGGACTTCTTAATCTATTTATCTTCTTTGCGATTACTAAGTAAATATAAAAAAAATAGTTCAATCAAATAATAAAAGAAACATTAATTGCTGCTAGGCACTTACAACTCTAAGGAATCACAAACGGGCATCTCGTTTAGTTTCAGTTTCATGATGGGAAATTCACATAAATGCCTATCTAGTGTCCTCTAAAATAATTTTGTCATGCTTTTTTAGGCTGTTGCCACAAAGACTTGCATCTTCATCAATGGAAGTTCAACTCACTAGCCACTAATCTATATCACACTACTCACATATTTTATATAATATCTAAAATACATAATGATTGGGCTACGTTTGAAAACCAAAATATCTTTCATAGAAATAAAATGCTAATAAAATGACCCAAAACAATTTACGACAAATCATAATGAGGTAATCTCATAATTAAGTGCTTTGCTCTTGTTTGTCAAATGCAATTCAATAATACAATTTTTAAAAGAGGGTTAAAAAGGTACAAAAAAAGAACCTTCATGCAAATGAGTGCAAAGAAAATATTAAAATGAATAACAAATGTTGAAATAATTAAAGAATATAATTTTGAACTAAAAATTCCAATATGAAAATGTGTCATAATAAAAATTGTTAAAGACGGTGAGGGCAAATGGACAAAGGTGCCTAATGCGATTGAGTATAAAGTAATACTCTTAAAATAATATACAAAAATTAAGCGTCCTTTTTTGTAAAATTCAAAGTATTCATGCCTTTTTGTATAAGATGGTAGAGATAATTGAGACACTGAATTCATTTATTGAACAAAAATATATAAAATTTTCAACATAATCTTCTTTCAATTAGACACATTGCCTCCAAAATTTTTCCAAGTTTTCAAGCTTTCGAAATAATACGGTTTGCCATAGATGTAGATCAATTTAAGCACTGCACAAATGCAAATATATACACATTTATATTGATTAGTTATATGTGTAACCATTTCAAGAAGGTTTCAGAGATATAGAACACTCTTGTTACTCCTGATCAGTGCCATTTACATAGTTAATTCAAAGACGTCCGACCATCCAGCCATCATTCGTTCTGTCAGTCATATGGCTGATTCATACGATAACTTCAACAAATGAGAGATAGTTCAATGAAATTTGACGTGAGCTGCCTATGATCTAAGGGTACGAAAGCTGTTGATTATGGATATGATTGGTCAACTTTAATTGAAATTATTATTAGAGGTTTGTATTACACTGCGACCCTAGGTCTATTGTGCACCTTTAAATAATTGAAATTATATAAAGGCGAAATAAAATGAGTCAAAGCTTAACATTTACCTTCTATGAAATTATTAATGAATAACAAAGGTGAAATTGATTTTATAAAACCGGATATCGTGTGTTAGAATATCAATTTGATTGCCTCTCTGCTTCTTATATCGTATTACAAAATTTTAACAACTAAAGAGTTTGAAAAAAAAAACTTTAGAAAATATATTTTTAATTTTAATTTTTTTTAATAATAATGTTATACATATATATACTCTTTAAAGGACTAAAAGAAAAATAATAATAAAAACACACAAACTTTCTAAAGTCTTTGAGTAAATATTATAAGAGATGATTTTCTGAACACTTTTTTAACTTTTTAAAGCATCACATATGTTTGAGCTGAGAATTTAAACAAAAGAAATATAAGATGAATCTAAAGAGTGAAATTAAAAATCAAAAGTTTTTCTATCATTGCTCGCAAGAGCATATGACAATTGCATGTATGTATGTATAGATAAATTTTACCTGAGACTAAAAAAAAACTTTTGTAAAATTTGTTTGATTTGATGAGAAAAACGAATATGAAAATTAAAGAATATGGTTTCTTTTGTCAATTCAATTACTACTAATCATACGTCAGAGAGTTCAGACGTTCTGGTACATATTGATGTTAGGATAAGGAAGGTATGTATGTACACAAGTCTTATGAGAGCTATATATGACATACAAAATGGATAATGCTATTTTTTGCTTTTCTTATTTTTAATTTATATATATTTGGATTGTAATGCTTGATTTTGATTTTATTTTGTCAAAATCTGTTATATGCAATCATATGCAATTTTCAACTAGATTATGCAATTTTAATTTTAATAACCAGAAACCAGATCAGAATTTATTTGATAGTCAAACACAATATAAATAATGAAAAAAAAATTATTTGTTTTTTTTTTTTTTAATTTTAATTTTCTCGTTTAGTCGCCCATGGTGTCAGTTAGAGTCAAAAAGCAATATATAATAAATATGTATGTACATAACATACAACTGATATTCAATATTATTTTTATTTTGTGGTTGATGTGGTGAAAAGTCGTTTTACAAATAAAGTAATTGCTTAAAAAAAAAATAATAATATTTGCATTTGTATATTTTTAACTAGTATTTATTGCTTTTGTGGTTTTTATGAAGCGTTTCTTTGTTTTGCTTTCCTTTCATCGTATATGACTGCAATAATTAATATTATAAATGACAAATTTATTAAAGTAATCCATTTTTTTGTACCATTGCTCATGCATTTGCCTAATTCGTTAGTCCCATAACTATAGCCAATGACCTTGAATCATAATTTATTAAATATATCTCCAATTTAGTAAAATCACATAGTCGAATATTCAATGGCTTCTCTGTATATGCAAATTTTCATGAAATAACACATAACAATTAATTTAAATATAATTATTATGAGTAAATTACTATCCATTTCATGCATTTCGATACATAAGTATACTGAAAATCCTTTAGAGTTTATATTTATCTTAATTAATATCACTGACAGTTCTCTGAAAATAAGTAATATTATTTCAGCTTGTGTACAAGTATTTATTTTACAAAAATAGGTTTCGATTATTCCTCATAAATACCATAAATATGAATATATTCGCTTATCAAAATGTAATTTTTCTTCCTTCAACAAAATATAAATAAATTGATAATATTTTAAGCACTCAACATAATTAAAAATGAATGAGTTTCAATTAAAATTGCTTGCATGTTTCCCAACAAACAAAAAAACATGTACAAAAATTCTCGAGAATGAGTCGGTAAATAAAAAATATTCATCATAATTCAACAACTGCCAAGCAATATATTTTAAAATCTTTATGAATATTATCAACAAGATAAATATATAAATAATATATACATACATATATACACACACATATACACACACACATATATACATGAGTCTGTGCATATTTAATTACTGATGTATGAAAAATGAAAATAAATTTTATGCGTTGCTAAAAAATTGATACTGAACAGAAATTAATACACAAAAAAAAACATGAATAATATCACGCCTGATATGATTTCAATCAATTAATATTAATATATAATCTATGAGGGAGAGACCATGATGATATGCCAAAAAAAACTTGAAATTTAAAAAAAAAGTTAAAAAGGTTATATAGAATGAATTAAACTGTCATTTACACAATATAAATAATAGTAAGGGCAATTACAAAAAAACAACTTGATAGAAATTGTAAATAACACCAAAAAAATTATAACATTGATACTGCAAAAAAAAAAAATGCCGAATAAAAATTAATTAACTAATTAATTAAATGGCGATAGATTTCATATTTTTGGTGAATGGAAGTCACATGTACAAGATGACCGCAAAACATCTGCAAATCGACTTATAATATCATAACTGAACAGAAGAGCGGTGAGATGTATTATTAAACCCTGTTAGTTTTCGCTTCTTAACATTTCCTCCAAGCGTACTTATCCTATATCCACCTATGTCCACCTATATCCACCTTTATCCACCTTTATCCACCTATACCCACCTATATCCACCTATATCCACCTATATTCATCTATATCCACCTATATCCACCTATATCCACCTATATCCACCTATATCAATCTATATCCACCTATATCCACCCATTAAGTACAAAATAACCAAAAAATGTCTAAAAATCGACAAACGACCCCATAACTCCACAGGGATCACCCCAAGAGTAACAAAATGTATAGCTGACAGTCACTAATTTTTTCTCTTCAACAAGATTTCCATACAAAAGGGGACTTCCATACAAAATAATCGAAAAACATATAAAAATCGACAAATGACTTCATAACTGCACAGGAAGCACCTGAAGAGCAATAAAATGTATGGCTAACCCCCATTTCCTACTCATTATTTTATCAAAACATACTTATTCTTTATTCCCACCCTTTACGAAGACTTCCATACAAAATCCATCCACGGAAAAAATTCACAAATTCTACATTCCCATAACTGGGAAATCAATTATCACCATTATTTAATTAGAAATCATATAGATCAAATTTGGAAACGAATTTGTCTAATTTGAGATTTTGCAAAATTCTTACCAAAGTAAAACAAAAAAAAAAGCCAAGGCGTACCAAGCTACACAGGAACTTCTCAGAATGAAAGTACAAACATAGAAAGTATATCTGAATTTTGCATTAAAAAATCTTATCTAAATTGTTACTACAGCGCAAGAAAGTGTGAGGAAAGTTCTAGTCAAACTTAAATTTCCAAAAAAAAAAAAAATAGTGGGTGTACCTCTTTACACATATTTTTACTTACACTATATACGTGCAACAAATATATTTCTCTTCATAAGCTGAACATGATACCATATGGTTGGCCGTTTTAGCATAAGCCAAATGTTGTCAATTTGATGCATATGGGCTACGCATTCGTTGGATTCCAATATCACAACTCTGAACAGCATGGATAGGTATGTGTTTGCATGCTCTATCAAAAGTAAATATATATGTAAGTACGTTTCTATGTAGTTTGCTGCATTAGGGTGGTCCTAGAAAAATTTTTGAAATTTTCTGTAAACAATTTCTTCTATGCGCTCAAAATATTTAATGGTATTTTTGTTTCTTAATCTGTAAATCTATACAAAATAGTTAATTACTTTACACTAGCTATGGGATAATGCCATTTAAATGGCATTAGAGCACCAAAATTTGTGATACAAAAAATTATAGAGTGATGCTGGAGTAAATGGCAAAGAAAAAGTTTGAAAATTGTAGGAAAATCGACAAATAGCCCCACATTATTCTAGGAACAACACTTAACGGTGGTATATTCATTCTTCTTGTACTACTTTTAATGTCATAAAGAAATTCCTGAGGTCTCTCTAAATCTCACCTTAATCTAGGGGTGTCATGCATTGCACCTTGCCATGTTAAGTATGTAGTATATCCGGCGATTTTTCGAATTTTATGAACAAAATTGAACCAAATCAAATGTTCTGTGATTTTTATTCAGAATACATCGGACAATGTATTTGCAAAATGCAGTCCACAAGATAATACCATTGTCCATAACTCATTCATTCATTTTAAACTACACTAATTTCACCAGCTGCCTCTTGTCATCATTTAGTCACGAAAACCAAACAAATTTGCTAGTAAAATTTGAAATGAAGCAAAACAAACAATAGCATGTTTGTATGCTCTACAATCTGGTTCTGTGTGGACCTACAATATGTGTCTGTGTGCGCTGTGTGTACCCAGAATGTGTGTCTGTGTGTATGTGTTGGTGTGTGTGTGTATGTCAACTACGCCCTCAATTACGAGGCATACTTCTGACTAAACTTCAGTCTGTGTTTAATTGATGCGGTTGGTATTGTTGGTTGTGGTGATACTCGTATGTTAGGTACCTTGTAGCACTAGTCATGGTAGAAGCGATAATAAATTCATTCATTACGATGACATGGAAGATGACTACTTCCAATAATACTAACAACACTAGCAACCATTATATTGCATACATGCACACATACATACAATATTAAGTTGTAGTAATTGTATTAATGAGAATTTTTTCTTGTTGCTATTATTGTTGCTTTTGTTGTTGGTGTTTTTCATTTCCCCATTTTTTTTTTTTTTGCATTTGCTAGCCATGCAGTAAATGCCACCATCATGTTACACTTAGGAATAAGTTATTCCTACATATCCCTTACATATTATGGCACAGTGGGAAATAAATAATAATTAAATGTGCATTAGGCTTTACATTGTAGTTATGAACAATACGATAGCATGTACGAGTATATGGAAAAGAAAACTAAAACAAAATATAGAAAATTTGTACTAATTAATTGATATACAAAATGAGTCAGAGCGTCAATATGTAGTAACGTGTACTTTTTGTACGTGAATGTGTTGGTGATAATTAATGAAAATATATCAATCAACTTATGAACAGCTTATCTATGAATAAAGGAAAATGAAAGAAAAAAATAGAAGATTCAACTGGATTTAACGTCGATATGAAATCACTGACTGCCTTTATATTTTATTCAGTCTTCCTGAAAGGCTGCATTTATTGTCTGTAAGTATTAGTGAATTAAAGTGAATATATATTTATGATTTTGTAGATTTATGTAATTAAATAAAACGTTACACCCTTTGCCTACCCGCCTAATGTAGCTTATCGGTGATCAAGCGTTTAGACTACCATAATTACTAAACTATAAGTTCAATACATTCAGTTCAGTAGATTTCTTAATAAAAAAAAGCAGAAAGTCAATGATGCAATAATCTCATCTTACGTTCAAATATAAGATGTAGTAAAAAGAAATCCATTATTTTTTCCAATAGATGGCTTTAGTAAGCTGTATCTCGCGTTGTATAAGTGCGCTCGGGTTACGCTAGATGGCGTTAGAAAGATCGATTTCGTACTAAATAAACTTTTCAGGCAGTTTTGTGATTGCTTGACTCAGTATTGTTTGAGCACGCGTCAACGATGGATACCAGTAAAGAGAAAATACGCCATATTTTACAGTTTTTCTTCGATAAAGGCGAAAACGCAAGTCAGACGGCTGAAAATGTGAATAGTGTTTATGGTCCTGATACTGTAACAGCCAATCACGTGCAATTTTGGTTTCGTCGATTCCGTTCCGGTAATTTTGATGTCAAAGATGTCTGGAAGGCCAACTGTCGAAAATATCGATAAAATAATGGAAATCGTCGAGTCTGACCGTCATATAAGCACTGTTTCTATTTCCCAGGAGCTAAAAATTGCACCAAAAACCGTGTGGAAGCATTTAAGTAACACTGTATACAAAAAGAAGCTCGATGTAAGGGTACCACACGAATTAACGCAAAAAAACTCATGGACCGAATTTCCATCTGCGAATTGCTGCGAATCGCAACAAAATCGATCCATTTCTGAAGCGGATGGTTACTGGTGATGAAAAGTGGGTCAGTTACGACAACGTCAAGTGAATGCGGTGGTGCTCGAATCGCAGTGAGCCGGCGCAAACGGGGGCCAAGCCAGGATTGATGGTCAAGAAGGTTTTGCTATGTGTTCGGTGAGATTGGCAGGAAATCAGCTACTATGAGCTGCTACCATACGGCTAAACTGTCATTTCGGACCTGTACTGTCATCAATTGCACCGTGTTTGAAGGAAGCAATCGCCCCGAAGCTGCCAGCTATGTCTATGCGAATGATTTTGCTGGTGAAAAATTCGCCTCAAAAGAAGCTTGTGAAAATCGACTGTCCCAGTTTTTTGCCAATAGGGACGAGGGTTTCTATGAGAGTGGCATTATGAAATTACCTTCAAAATGGAAACAAGTTATCGAACAAAACGATGCATATTTGACCTAAATCGGATCATTCTAACTATGCGAAATAAAACCTTCTATTTAATGCAAAAATAATTTTTACTAGACCTTATACTTTTTCAATATTCGTACATATGCAAAATTTGAAGTCAAATCAAAAACAGAAGAATTTTGCATCAATATTACTTGCAGATTTTCTTATTGGCACGTGTATATTCTACGTCTATGAGTATATTCTACAGAAACTTCTACTTAATCATGTTTTCCTTATAATAATGATATTAATACACACACTCTTGCTCTATCTCACTCGTAGTCTCTTTCTTTCTATCTCTCTCTCTCTCTCATTCTCTATTACCATTTTGAAAACTTATTTGGCTTCGTTTTTACTTTTATTTATATACTCTGTTATATAAACGCTTATTCATGTTCCCAACAGACTATTTTGCCTCTTTATACAATAAATTTAAATTGGCAAACATATTTTGCCGACACATTCATATTGTTATAAGAAAGCACTGAGCACTAGTCAGCAAGACTAGTTACTCTTAATGGTCGACTAAAAATATTTACTTTCTAATTGAACAATAACAATATAAGAGCTTCTAGGCTAAAACAAGTTGATAACAAAAATATTATGCCTTCTTAGTAGAAATATCAAGCTCATCTTCTCACCATCACTATCAAATACATAACTTTATAAATCTTAAAAAAAGAAAAACCAAAAAAAAAGGACAAACATTTCAACGATTACAATAACTATGTAAATATAGGCAAAATTTCAATTTCTTACTCGTACTGATGCAGGTACCATTGGCTTACTTCTTTCAACCGTATGTACGTACCGATGTATGAATTCTTGGAAAATTTTTCTGTTGACCCAAAAACTTTCTTAACATTTATTTAAGCATTTCTGGTGGTCGTTGTGAAGCAAAGTAAACGTAGGAGCAGTAAGAACGTTTGCCAATATGCCAATGCCATCATCTCATTTCCATTCTATGTATAATAATTCACAACTCACTCTCTCTTTCTCTCACTCTCTCTATGACCTCTGAGTTATAAAATATATTTTGCAAGTGGCAAGTTCAACAAAAAAGCAAACAAATAAAAGGAAAAAAGGAACAAAAATATATATGTGTGCATATCAAACCACTAAATTTTAAATACCATTGGGGATTTGCCATGATATTGATATTGATATCAATATCTGCCTACACATATGCATACTATATTCTTACTTAAAATTGGCAACTTTCAATTTTTTCTTTTATTTACTACATTACAAACCTGTATCGATAATAAAAAAAAGTCTCATATGTTGGAAATTATGTAGGAGAAGAATTAAAGTAATAATTTCTGTAGAAAATTTCATTATTTATTTTATGTAGGATTTAATCTTGCACGAAATTCTTTGAAAACATAGACAGATGGTACGATAGTTAAGTCTTGAGTAAGTAAATTTGGTACAAGGAATCATATTAATTTACGCACTATGATATATATAGAAAGCTTCAACTCAGCAGATTGCAGAAAAACTTAACTCAACACTTTGGGAAAGCCTTATTTATCAAGCATGATTGCATATGACGTTGGTTTTGGTAGTAGGCAAAGTGGCTCAAGAGCATATGACCAAAACCCAGATTTGAAACAAATTAAAAGAAAACTTCATTTAGAAGGAAAATGAATTAGGAAATTATAAATAAGTTGGGGTACATAGACCGACTTGCAGAAGAAACATGGAAAGTGAAATGAAAGTGGCTATGCATAAGTTACGAGGGTGCAGAGTGTTTGTGAATTCAAGAATGAAAAATTAATGCTGCTTTGGCTAAATCGTGGAACTCTACGGCTCCTAAGCAATTTATGCATGTCTTTCTCTTCTACCCTTGGCTGTGGCATCATTTGCATCCATTGACATTATCAAGACCTATTTTATGAAAATGCTGTATGCTATGATGGTGGGAAGTGCACTGAATTCTATTGTAAAACCATTCTAGCCGCATACGCTTCAGCTTGCAAGCTTTGTTATAATTTCATCTAATTTGATTTTAACGTTGATGTCTGGCAAATAGATCAGTGTTCATTTTACAACCTCTCACCGAGTTTTTTTTTTATTTTTTTTATTTAAATTGATTCTCGTATTTAGAGCAGTATTAGGAGTCGTCTTTAGTGCTACAGATACATATACTTAGTACCATGACGAGAGCTCTCCAAATATATTAACTTCTCAAAAAGTAGTATTGCTTGGACCTTCGCTGAGAAACACTAATACATAAGATATGCCCCAATTGTTGCACACAAGTAATTAATTGTTCTTTTGGTCGATCTTCGGTCAAAATTAAACAAACCTTCAAGTTAACCCCCACGCGGAAGCATCTTACTTGCGACAGGAGCATATATCGAAGTAGGAGTTGACTAATAATTGTCCTTTCACCCTATATTGCATCGAGCTGGAGGCTTTGAAAGACAATGCGGTATGGAAAATAGATTATAGAAATCATTGAAAAAAACAAATTGCACTTTGGACTTTTATAACATAAATTTCACGATATAAACTGCGCTACAAATACATAGCTTAACTATGAAATGACTACGTAAAATATTTTCGGTAATATTTCTATGTTACATGTCCATGTCCATGTATCCTTAATACTGTGAGTTAAGTCAAATTTTTAATCTGTAAGTACAGATCACAAATAAGCTTGAAATTTAAATAATCATAAGATCTGGTAGCAAACCATTGTGGCATTTTTTTTTTATAAAATAAATAAACCGAATTTAGATTGCTCCCAATACACAAAATATACCATAGATCATATATCAATGTAAAGTAAAAATATCAATATACATAATTTCATAAATGCAAATGTACTTCATATTTCTTCCAATCTGACCTTTCACACCACCATCTGGGGATTCTTTTTTTTAACATTTTCCAAAAATAATAAACAATAATATAATAACACTCATGATTTGGTTGAGAACATTTATTATGTTTAGGGATGAGAAATGAATGTTGAAACTTTTCAATTTAAAATTAAAAACTAATATTGACCATTACCAACTGTATAGGGGTTCAGTAAAAATTACCAAATAAAAAGAAATTGAGATGGGGGGTCTTACTAAACAGATGTTGAACCAGTAACAATTTATATTCTTGTACCTTTTTCTTTTTATAAATAGAGTTTTTCTTTTCTCTCTCTCTCTCTCTCTTTTAATACAATTAATGGTCTATTTATACTAAATATTAAATAGTAAAGGTAAAATTAACCGATTGTTCATTTCAAATATCCACAGCTTAATTTGAGATAACAAAAGTTTGGGGCAAAAATTGTGTAGAGTGAGGTTAAGAAACCAAAATTATGCTACGTAACTTCAGTAGATGCAAGAAAAATGGTTAATCAAACCACAGCTACCAGTCAACAAACAACTGAAAAACTAGCAACAACCCTGCAGCAACCCAGTCAAAAATGATTTATTGGTTCATATACAAGAAAAATTATAACACAAAAATAATGCCGACAAAAAAAAAAACATACAAACAAATAAAAAGGAATCAGACCATAGCATAATATATCTTTGAATATAAGAGCAGCCTGAGAAAACGTAAATGTGAATGAAGTTGCAAAATCTGTGTCTGTGCACAAAAATAAAGCAAAAAGAAAGTATCTACCTCATTTCTTTCAATGAACTAGGCGCATAATGTTGATAATGCGAAAATGATGAGCAAATATATGCGCCTAAAAGTAAACCGTAAAATTTTGGAGAGCAAACAAACAAATGTACAAAAAAAAAACCAAGCAATTTCAATATATGTATATATTTTTAAAGAATTCATATACCAACTGAGTAAATGGGGTGACTGATATTAAAGTATTTGGATTTAAGGCATATTTTATGAAAGAAAAATACACATAATTTGATGTAGTACTCGGAGAAATAAAAATATATGTCGAAAGTCAGAAAAATCGTAGAAAATACTTATGATCATTGTACCATGTAGATTTAGCTTCCGAGTTAGGTTAGGTTAGGTTATGTGGCTGCCCTCTCTCTGGACACACTTTGGCCATAAAGGCTCATTGTGATACCACCGAGCTTCTCTTCCAATACTATTGTGCGTGTTTAGGGTTAGCTTACTCTTATAGAATTCTTTAAGTTAAATATCTGCATGCTTACCAAATTCTTCTATCACATTTCATTCCAAATAATGTTGTGATTCAAACTCCTGGTAACTTCTTCATTTTTAATGTTTTTAGTAGACGTAGAAGCTAATGTGGGCGATTTCTGGGCAGTTACCCACCAAAGGTTTAATGCTTTTTTTCGAGCTGTAATTTACTGGCATTAGGGTGGTACATTAGGGTAGTGGGAACTGAGATTTTATGGGTAAGTATTAGAACGGGGTACTTGCGGTCAATGATCTTTGAAACAAACTTCAAAATCCGACTGCAAATGCCGAAGTTACCACGAAAAATGTAATAAGGCGACCCCTACGATCGGCCACAAAAAAAATTTTTTTTTTCGGATTTGTCTTCCAAAACTTCTTGATGTTAGGGGGTGTACGGCGAACTTTTTTTTTTTGAGGTACGGCCTAGTGCACATGCCAATCAGCTACTTTATTTCTAATAGGTACCACCTACTATATTCTAAAAAAAAGTTGTCAATGAAGAATTAATAGGTTTCGGTGCTATATTTTAGCTCTCTAGAAGCGATTCATGGGAAGCTGTAAGGATATTTACGAGTTTTCCCAAATTTTTGTTAATTTTTTGCTTCACAAAAGAGTGAAATTCGTGTATCAAAATCGAAAAGCCATTCACTATTGCATTTCTAGTATACCTGCTTGATTTTGACTCGAACTGGAGCAAAATATTTTATTTCGATAATTTCATATAATTGCTCATAACCATTAATTACCATTGCAAGTAAACTACTCGAACAATTGAAAATATTTGTAGTAATGTTTGTTAGTTTGTCGGATTAAGTTCATTTTAATGTATTTTACAATCAGATTTGTAGCTTCGTACTTGAGATATGATCTAAACACTAAAATAATCTTTGGAAAAAAAGTACATCTCGAAAAAATATATATATATTTGATATATCTTTACGATATAAGAAAATAAAATTCAGCATACTTGTATTTGTATATTTTCTAAAACCAAGTGGAGTGTGTAATCTACTTACATATATCTTTCAATCAATTTTCTCAAACCTCATATAACTACGAAAGGCACTACAATTTGTTGCATACTTTTAGGTATATAGCAAATATAGCTTTATTCCTTTATTTTTTTTCTCAATGACAAAAAGAGAGTCAGAAACGCATAACCCATATGGGGTAATACTATTTATTACATTAACCACCATATAAGAGTATGAATACGTATACGAGCAATTTGAATGTTAAATTGTTTGTTGATTTATTCGATTCGGTTCGTTACTTGCAAACGCCTAAAGTTGTGCTATGTATCATTGTGGTTGTTATACGTTTACTTTTTGTCGATTTTTCTATTTGCTCTTTGTTGTTGTTGTTGTTGCTTTGTTTAACCTCTTTTTTTCTATTTCAATGTATTTGCCAAATTGACGTTCTATATACATGTGTGTGTGTGTGAGTATTTGTGTTTATAACGTCTCTTTTTATTTACACCACCAATATACTATTTATATACAACTACTTTCAATAGTGTTTAAGTGTATTGATCCAATAAAGTCGTTTGTTCATTGAGCAAACGAACAAACGAATATACTCATGCAATCATATATGTTATGTATGTGGTATGTAAATATGAATGGTGTGTGGCTGTAAAACTATTTGAGCTCATTCGTGTATTATTAGTATTATTATTATTGGTTGTATTTGGTTGTTGTTGTGTACATATGTATTGAAAATTTGTTGTTTATTACAGTCAATACAATTCGAATATTTAGTTGGTAGTTTTACAGTTTGTTTGGCATACTTTTAGAACATACACAAACAATCGTAAGTACTTGGGCATACGGGTATTGTGAAAGCATAAACGGCATATGCATTTCACAATGGCATTATTATTATTAATGTATGCATTTTGAATGTGGATTTTTTGTGTTTATATTACTCGTAAGTATTGTATATTCTTGTATTTGTATTTTTTTTTTTTTTTTTTTGCTTTATTTTACTTTGTATTGGATTATTGGATTTGAAATTGTGTTAACATACTCGTGCATAGCTTGTGTATACTATATTCAGTCATACTCATAACAAATTAATAAACTTTATTGAGTTTTGTAAGCATAGAAATTTTACAAATAAATGGAATATGCATTTTTTGGTTTTTGATCATAAATCAAAAGTGCTGGTATTTGTATTAAAATTTAATTATAGTGTAAAAGTTAACACTTGGTGATTTTTGAGCTTCACTTTGAATTTGACAAGTAAAAAATGTACTAGCTTTGGACTGCATGTCTCAAAAATAAATCAGTTTCAAAGTCAGAAGTACACATTCACTCACAAAATGCGTCATTCTCAAAGTACCAATGTTTCAAAATCAAAAATATACATTCACTTAGGAAAAAATGAATGCATTCTCTAAAGATAGATCAGCTTCGATTGTACTCTTGAATTATAAATATTTCTTATGACGCTCCTGGCTACTTTATTTCATAAACAAAAATTCCTTTCGCTTCAGATTTCTTACATTTCTTTGTGGAATTACATAGACTCCGTCTTCACAACTGAGATTAACTAGGCACCATATACAGTGTATTAGCATTCAGTACTAGAAAATTTTGTAATAACGACTAAAATGCAAATTACTCATTTACAGAATGATTGTATCACAAAGCACTAAAAAAATATTTATAATAAAATTTTTTTTTACATTTTTCTAAAATCTCATGAGGTTATTTAGGAAAAATAAGACGCATACTAAAAAAGCATAATTCTATAATCAAAAAATTGATAATTTGATAATTTTGATAATTTTCAGTTTAATAACTTTATATTTTCGTGCTCTATTTGTTAAAACATACATACGAAAGCTCAATTTTATATGAGAGGTAGGCGTGATTTTTAACCGATTCAGCATATTTTCGTATATGTCTATTATCTTGTAAATTTAGTCATACACACCACATTTCAGTTTGATAATTTTATATTTTCGTGCACAAAATGTGGAAACTTTCACTTTGAATACTGAGTTAACTCAATTTCTGTCGATAACAGACTACATAACAGCAAATGTTAAGTTAACAGCAGCCAAATCAACAGCCCTCACATCATAATACTGTAAGCTGCTTATCTGCAATTAAATGCTCGGTTATAAGATCAACAATATAAATTGAGTGGGTTTTATTCAATTTATTGATTTTAAGTAATAATTTTCGCCAAGTTCGATAAATAAATTAACGGATCTAACATTTCATACTAATCAAATTTAACATAGTTAAGAGCTCGGTGGAAATGAGCTATAATATATATAAATTTTGTACTAACATTTACCTTACACACCAAATTTCAGTTCAAAATATGTATATTTTTGAACTCAAAATGTGATCATTTTTTCAAAAACAAACTTATGTCTTTTTGCAACACTTTTGTGGTTGAAAATAATCTTATGTAGCAATTTTCATATCGATTGTTCTGTATTTGGCACATCTTCTTATAAGTGTTACGAACCAGAAGCACTCACTGATGCCTTCCCTCAATATTGAGAATTAGTGAAACCCCCTTCTAAAGTAGGTGTGGTATTGGATAGTGTCATTTATTCTATGGAGAGTAGTATGCGTTCAGTTTTCCAACAGGTTTGCCTTGGTGCTCCTCTTCAATAGCCATCTTGATAAAGTTCTCAGGTTAATTTGTATAATATTTTGAAGAACTTCTACTTATTTGTCAGAAACCATTAGTACAATAACAACTTGCGCATAATCTGAACTTAAGTCAAATACAGAATTTATAAATATGTAAAATTAAGTCGAAATGGAACTATCAATCATGAATTTTAACTCACCATTGGGAATAATAAATATCATACATCATTATCAAATATGCACTCGCATACACAGATCATCCATATATGTAAACTCAATTCAAAAATAATAGGATTCTATTCGACTATATTCATACTATAGAATTTTTACTACATTTTCATGAGTTCTCCAATCGTATGTATGGTAATGGTAATGAACAACTATCGCACTAACTAAATGGGTCACTTGTAACAAATTGATGAATCGAATAAAGAATTTAATACGCCTCAATAGACAGGCACACACACACACACACACACACACAGAGAGAGACACACGCATACAAGTCCTCTATTCTATAGTATTTCCTTTTTTTTCTGTTCTTTCTTTTGCAAATATTCCTCTGTGCAAAATAACAAAGAATGGTATTTGAATTGCGGCTAAAAGGACCTACGTACATACTATCCATGAGTATGTACTACAGTTAGTATGGATGATACTACTTACTATGTGCACAAAGTGATAGTCACAACAAAATTGATATGGCTGAATAAGCATGTGCCACACAGATACACTCTGGATGATATCGCCCCCGTTGCTGAATGATGACGATAATATCGAAGCACGTTATTACTAAAAAGGCTTACAATTGTTCATATGTTATACAGCGTATGTACTCGTACGATACAATACAACAATCGAACCAGCCAACCAAGCAACCAGAGGACGAATGACAACTATCGAAATAACAACAACAACAACAAAACTAATTCTTTCTCTACCGCTGTCACTGATGTTAGTAACGATGTAAAACAATAAAATATGTGAGTATGTGCATATGGTACTCGTACCAACAAATACGAGTATATATAAATATGCTCATACAAATATGTATGATAGCGCGGTCTGACCTGCATAACAAATCATAAAAGGATTTATGTATGTACACATTTCAATGTTCCACAAATATGTAGAAAAAAAGAGAGAGCGAGATAAAATGACAGACGTGCAACAGCTAGAACGACCTAGCGAAGGTAAATTCAACAATTATATGACATCTGAGCACAGGTGAAGTGGGAAATAGTTGTGTGTCTGTTTTTAGTTCTTTATGTGATTGTGGTTGCTCCTCAAATGCGTCCTACCGTGAAATTTTATCATCTCACAGGAAAAAAATGCATACAGTTATGCTGTTCTATTCTACATTATTTTGCATTTTAGTCATACCTTCATGCAAGCTGATCCCATAGATGTATGTGATATGCTTTTATTTCTACTTGCTGATAGTAATAGAGACACCTACTGTTCTATATAATTTAATATTTCTTGATACATTTACTTTACCCGGAAGTAGTGTAGTCATTCTAACAAAGAGTGACATTAATTTCAATTATTCATTTCAAAATAAATAAAATCCCATACGTCGATTTGATTTGCAATATCAATAGAGTATAAAAAAATCGAACAATATATGATAATTCTTCAGGAAAAAAATATTTGCATTACCTAAGACACATATTTCATAGCTTCGCATTGAAATAAAACATATCTATATCTTTTTGTGCTGTCAGAAAATTCTGCAATCTACAATAAAGTGATCTTACTGGGGCACTTGCCCTAATATGAGACCGTCAGACAGATCCAAAGCAATGCTTTGCTACACGACCTAACAAAGAAAATACAAAAAATTTGGAAAAATTTTTCTTTATTCCTCAACATAATCTCCTTTTAGCTCTCTACGCTTTTCCCAGCGATATTCTATAGTTTCGATAGTCTGTTTATAGTATGAATTGTCTAGTTCATTAAAATAGCCATCTACCGCAGACTCCACCTCTTCATTGTTTGCAAATCTTCTACCATCAAGCCAATTTTTTCAAATTTGGAAATAGAAAATAATACGAAGGAGCTAAAACTGGCGAATTTTCTTAACCGTTTCCGACGTGGCCACTACGGTGTTCGTCTTGGCAGCTCGTACGACCTCGTTTAAACTCTACCATCCAATATTTTATGGTCATAAACGAAGGAGCAGACTACCCCAGAGTAGAATCTAGTTCGACTTTAATATTCGTTGGACTGAGACCTCTCAAATTAAAGTATTGAATTACATAACGGTGACCAATTTTTTCCATGTTTACAAATATTCACTGAGGTCGTGAATTTTCGATGGCTCCAAAAAAAGTACTAAACAATGTGGCACCTTGAAACTTGAAATATATGTTTTATAAAGTTGCCACTTTTCACCAAAGTAATTTTTTTCAAACTATTGCCGCCACCTATGTGTCAGGCCGGGTAATTCTGGGACCAACCTCGTACGATTTCTTTGTGCTTATCTAGCAGAGGTTACATAGAGTTATATTCATGTTCCAAGATGAGAAAAGCCAAAGCGCCAGTTATTCGAGACATAACTTAGTCTGACATGTCAGCTGACACGACCTGCCAGGACCGAACAGGAGAGAACTGCTGACGGCTGTCAGTAAGCAACCATATCAGACAGAGTCGAACATAAACAACGAATCTACAAAACAAAGTCGGAAAGCTGAAGGCGCTCATTGCAGTTCTGTTTTGTTTTATTTTGTTTTGAAAAAATTTTTAAAAATTAAATTTCTATGAAAAGTGTTTACAATTTTTTTCCAAGTAATGGATAATTTTTTTTCCAATGGGTTCCGTACCTCAGTGGTTGGCCTTCTGACCTGAAGGTCGTGGGTTCAATCTCCGGCTGAAGCATAACAAATTTAATATCGAAGAAATTTTTCTTTCGAACGTTACCCACCTGCCGGTAAGAAATGGCAATTTTTCCGGCATTAAAAATTTGCCAAAAATGCTTCTTAAAAGAGTTATGTGACAAAACTAAGTTAAAGTGATGGCACAAGAGTTCTGCCGTTCGAAACAGGCTAATATAAGTAGGTCCCTTCCAATGCTATCCAAATTTAACACGCACAACAGTATTGAAGAGAAGCTCTGTGGTATCACAATGGACCTTCTGGCCTAAGTATGTCCTCTCAGAGAGAGGGCAGCCACATAACCTAACCTAACGTGATGAAGAATTGATGGCATTTTGGTAAGCTTGCACAAAAAAACGAATAGGTGACCTCTTGAATTTTGAAGCTTAATGCTTTGTATAGCTTAAATTACAAAAGAAAAATTGTAGTATATCACTCTAATAAAGTTTTTTGGTACGGGGAATACCTACCAATAGATGTTGCTTCAGTACATTTTGTTTTCATTTTTCTATGCTTTTTAGCGGAAAATTTATATTTTAAAAAATTTATTTTTTTTTATAAATTTAATTTTTAAAAATAAGTAAATAAAATTGTTTTTGTTCTGTGTTGTGAAATGTTTAAATGTGCGAAATTAATTAAATAAACTTTGCACAGGTTTATAGAAAAATTTTGTATAATAAAACGTTTCATGAAATATCTTTAAGTACGTCATAGAACAAATTAAACTTCATATTTCGCTGGTTATCGATTATCGATTATATAAGTAACAAACAAGAAAATCACAAAGAAAATCTCAAATACATATTTATTTTATGTAATAAGTATCAGTAAAATCTTGATTGAAAAATATTCTAATAAAAATAATAAGAGTAAAATTTAATATAAAATTATTAGTATCAATGATGCATATATGTCATAGGTTAAGGTAGATATTCAATACTCTTCAATACAGACATTTCAGCTGAATGTCATTTTCTTATATGTATGTACGACTACAAGTAGAAATCTGCAGAAATGAGAGCATAGGTACTATTAATAAAGACATTTTTTTTTTGCATAGAATTCCTTCTCTTTTAGTCTAGCATCATCAAAGTGTGATAGATTCTTTCAATAATTTTCTTATATGCTATTTACAGCACTCACTTGCATACGAGTACGTAGTACATACTCATTTATTGATATTTTCCAATAGAAAATTTCATAGGGCATAAAGTTATGTTGCTTCTGTACTGTAGAAAGCACTACATATATGTAATACTTATACATACGCTTGTTTAGTATGTACTTCTATTCATATATGTATATGTAATATATACTTAAGTCTTCTATGAATATCCAACATGCCATAAATACAATATATTGAAGAATATATTGAAATACTTTGAAGTTTTATCATCATTTTACTTCATCTTTTCTTTTTCACTTAGTAAATTTCAAGTCTGACTTGATATTATATTCGGAACAAATATGTTCATAATAAGAGTGAATGCAAATAATAATAATAAAAATAATAACAATAAATAAATGTTAAATCGGATCAAGATACACTCAATATAAATGTTTTAGTATAAAAAGACAATTTAAATTGTAAAAAAGTACAATCGAAATTCATGTGATAAAATTTGTGACCTCGACAACGACATAGGTGTTTTATTGCATAAAGATGATAAAAGAAGAAAAGTATTACAAGCTTAGAAGTTATCAAAAACAAATGGTAATTGACATATCCTACTCGACTATAATATATGATAACGTAAATAGTTTATTTGATTGTAACATTTTATGCTTTATAAAGATTTTGGCGTTAAGGAAGTACTCTCAGTTCAAATTCATTATTTTTTTTTAACTAGATTAAGTGGATGCTTATTGTTTTTTTTTTATTACCTATGAGGTTCTTTGTGACTTTTATAATAGAAAATTGAGAAACAATAGCACAATGATGAGCTTGTCGACGCGAGGCCTGTCCACTATAACTTGTCAAATTATACTTTAGAAAATTCACTTTAGATAGTTTCATTGGACTTCAGAATAAACAAATGAATTTGGGATTATTTAAATTTCTTTTCAGAAAAGTCCAAGTTTTATTTCGGATAACTTTAAATGTATTTTAAATGAGCTAATCATTCTCTAATCATCTTAGAGCCATTGGCATGATTGACAACGACTTTGATTGCAGCATGACTGTTATTGCCAATGCCGATGTAATCTCCACAAGGCTTTTGCTTCTTAATCCAGAAATCTACTTTGAGTATGACGAAACTTTTTCTAGTAAAATACTATCACGGGAATCCCAATTGCAAAAGATGACTTATTGCCATCGTCCGAGCAGCAACTGAAATCAGTAACCATCAAGATTTTGAAACCATCAGTATAGAAAATATTCTAAGTCAGTCACCTAAGGAAGATTTCTAGACTTAACTATTGATGTGACTTCGAGAAGATAACATCAGATCTTAGTTAGAACCATATAAAGTACATAAAATCATCCATAGGCATCATAAAAATGAATATGATTCCCATGCTATATTCCATAAATTTTTCTATATTCAATTGAAGGCAAATCAGGACATCACTAGGAAAGAAATTATATATCAGCACTTTAACGTTACGGAAATGATTTTAAACACTTTTAAACGCTTTTTACCTCAAATCTAACTATGACTTCGTATTCAGACCCCAAAAACATATGAAAGAAAAATTGGGCATGTATTAATAGTCAAAGTTAAATTTCAACTGAAATCAAGTATAAGCTTTATGACACATTTTTGTATAGGTAATGCTACGATTATGAATTCGCGCCAAAGACACTGCTTCACTTAAGGAGGTTGACCTATATTCACTCACAAAATAAAAACAAAGTGGGTGGACAAGTGGTAATGTCCTATTTTTGGATTTTCTTATTTGAAGGTAATTACATATCCAGTATCACAGACACACACACACATCTATGTGAGTCTCACATATATTCTGTTTCACAACCATACATGTAATATTATTTGTATTAGAGTTGGAACTTCAACAATTTGATCGCTTATATAAACAATTTATCTAAAAGTATAGGTACTTCAAATATACTTTTCTATATCAACTTTTACTACAAAAGTTTCTTCGTTTGCATGTTCGATTTGTCAACACATTTTTATTCAGTTTTTATTTGCCATTTTTCTTTTTTTTTTCGACTTTCTTCACACAATTCTAGACATTTGTTTTGTAAGTGAAGTCAACTAGTACAGCATAGCATATAAGCTAAACTAAAGTTGAACTATGTCAACTAAATTTAGTTGAGTCGCTTCAACATATAAGTAAGTACATCTGCATACATATGTGATGGTAGCTTTCTCGTAAGCACTTACTTTCCCATATGGATGCATATATATGTAGAAGGGCTACCATAGAGACTCGTATAGATACGAGTATTTGTATAATACTTCGATTCATGTATATATTTATTTACTTCAATAGATTTCACCGCATATAGATATGTTGTTGTTGTTGTTATTGTCACAGTTGTTATCACTTTCATTTCATTCCCTTCCATATGTATATTCTTTTTTTTTTTTCGTTTACACTTCCAATATTTTTCAAATACATATCTTTTTGGTAAGAGTTGAATTTTTCAAAATGTCTAAATGTGTTTCTATTCACATAGTGCATTTTTTTACTGTTATTGTATTTAGCATAGTTGTCATTGTTGTTGTTGTTGTTGTTGTTGTTGTTGTTGTTGTTGTTGTCCATCACATTGCTGGCATTTAGTTTGCTTTCGTATTGAACTAACGACAAACAAGAGCAACATCAACAGCAATAGCAACATGAGGACATACAAAGCATGGGTCTTCGACGATTGTCAAATCCATGTTGTCGATTTGTCAAACTAAACACACACATCACACACACACACACACACACATTCACACAAATGTGTATATGAGAATTCATATTAAAGCTATTCAAAAAATGTACTTGTATGCATATTTATTTTTTTTTTTTTTTTTTGAAAATGAAATACATAAAAAATAAATATTAATATACCAAAGCGTTAAATAAACATTTTAAAAAAATGTTTTAAAATATACGAGATTTTTTCTTTTTTCTAAAATGCAAATTATTCCATGTTTTTCTAGAAAAATCACCAAAAAAAATTTGTCAACCCTCAAATGTATGTAGTTATAAAGTGAGTAGCAGAATAAGTTAGAAAAATTCATTGCTATATTTATTTTCAAAGGTATCAATCAGTACAATAGCGACTATCCATAAAATTTCTCTGGAGAGATCTAATATAAATATGTATATGAAGAAGGCCAACATACTAAATTTTTTTATTTTTTATTTTTCCATTTTTATTTTCATTTTCATCGACGATATTTCTACTTGTTTCATGTTTTTATTTTAGTATTTTTTTTTTTTTTTTTAATATTGTATTGTTCTATTTCAGCTACTATTTTTTTTTTACTGTCTACTCTTTTTTATTAGTACTTTGCTTAGATTAACTTTGGGAAATTTTCTATTTTCATTTAAACGTTTTGCAATATGCATTTCATTGAGATAACGGCTTTCAAATATGGTCTGACACAATGTTTCTTGGGCACTCAGCAGACGGAATCCTCATATACAAACAACTTGATAACGAAATCTATAATTTTTAGATTAATTAAAATTTTTTAATAATGATACAATACAGAAATTAATACATTGAAGTAAAAATAGGAACTTTTATTGTAAAAATAAATATTACTAATCGACTGTCACGGTCAAGCTGGTGTGTTTGTCAACATCAAAAGAAACCAATAAAGACTCAACCACTCGAAGTCCGTGTCTGTGTTCATATTTTGAAAATTCATATCAACTCAATGTTTCTTATACATTTTTGATGCATGAAAGTACAGACAAATATCGGATACAGAAAGGAATTAGACAAGGAGACACAATATCCCCTAAGCTTTTTACTCTGATACTGGAATATGCTTTCAAAAAATAAAATTAGGAAAATTAAGGAATAAAGGTTGATGGCGAATATTTAAGTCACCTGCGGTTTGCGGATGATATTGTCCTGATAACTGATAATTTAAAAGATACGAAGGAAAAGTTAGAGCAGTTAAAAAGGGCGGCAGGCAGTGTTGGTGTATATACAAACATCCAAAAAACGCAATTTATGACAAATTTGGTTACAAGCGGAAACATCACAATGGAGGAGGGAGGTGAAATTGAACAAGTTTTCAAATACAAATATCTCGGACATGAAATTACAATCGGCAAAGACAACCAAACTCATGAAATAGATCGAAGAATAAGCTTAGGATGGGCGGCTGTTGGAAAATTAAAAGATGTCTTTAAAAGCTATATACCTATATGCCTTAAAAGAAAGGTATATGATCAGTGTGTACTACCCGTCATTAAGTATGGTTGCGAATTCTGGAATGGAGACCACGAGAAGACAAGAGAAAGATTGGAAAACCACCTACATGGAGATGGAGTGAAGACATCAAGAGAATATCTAGATACTGGACAAAAACAGCGCAGGATAGGGAAAATTGGAAAAATAAGGAGGAGACCTATGTTCAACAGTGGACACAAATGGCTGGATGATGATAATGATGATGATATGAACTCTTAGTTGGTATGAATGTCCGCCACAATATCTACGATTAGTCAAGGTCAACATCATGCTTAGCAATGATTAAATGAAATGAGATCACATACTATATAATGTGAGTTCATAGTCATATTAAACTTTTGTTGTATATAAGTATGTAGCAGTAACATATGTTGAGGATAATATTCGTATACTAGAACGCAAAAGTTTCGCAACGTGTTAATTATATACATTTATTACGATCAATTTGTATGAAGTTAAATATGTTCATACACATTAACATTTCCGCTCATTCATTGTAGCAATCGTCGTATTTAATCGATTTCCAAAGAATTATCTCTACGCGTACTTAAATACAATCACATCCTTTTATGTAGTACTCGTAGCTATCATTCTTATTCACTATCCAATCAGCCATTGATTGAATTGGGAATATTGGTACTTACATATGTATATAATACATATATGTATGTATGTATATGTAATATGAAACATACTGGTGTATACTTATTGGATTGATGTCAACAACAGGCTAAACTCATTTATGTGAAATGACCCATAATTAAGAAGAATTAATTTTTTTTCGCACTTGTTGAATTTGCTTTTGTTGTTGTTTCTTGTTTTTATTCCTTCTTCGTCATGAGTTAATACAATTTTTTCGTTTTGTTTTCACATATATGTATGTATATATACAAATAATTCATATAAAATATTAAAGATAATAAAATGTTTTTACATAAAAACTAGAAAATAATGGCTTTTATTATAACTACAATATATGTAAATTATATAATTAAATAAAAATCATAATTTTATGATAATTAAACACACACACAATTTTATTCATTAATATAATGAATTTATGTATAATGTTTCTTTATTTTTTTAGAATCATACACATTTAATTAATAACTTTTTTCTACGATAATTTTACAATGACACAATATATTAAGGTGAGTCAATAAATGTATCTCTAAATCTAGGTTAGGTTAGGTTATGTAGCTGCACTCTCTCTCTCTCTCTCTGAGAAAACACACTTAGGCCAGAAAGGCCCATACCAACGAGCTTCTCTCTCGCTCTCTCTCTCTCAAATTGTTACAACCGGAAAAATTGCCAATTTTTACCGGTAGGTGGGTACGGTTCGAAAGAAAAATCTTTTCGATATGAAATTCTGTTATGCTTCAGCCGGGGATTGAACTCACGACCTACAGATCAGAATGCTAACGCATTAACCATTAAGCTACGGCATCCCCTGACCGTGAATTTAGAATATATGATATATACTCGTTGATAATGTCAAATATTGCCAAGAATCATTTGACGAAATGAATCAAACTAAAAGCCAAGACATGCAAGGAGGAAATAGATGGGGATTTGGAGGCAAAATTTAGTGGATTTTTATCTTAACCGACTACTTATCAAATAACCCGTAGGTAAATGGAAGTATTTTGAAAAAAGTAATCAAATAAAAATTTTTCTTTAATTCAATTTGTTTTCAATATTTATGTTTAATGTTTATAATAGTTGTTGTTGTATATACTATACTTTTTGCTGATAAAATATTTGTCTTGCCCTAATAAGTATGTGAACGTGCAGCCATTGAAGATTGCTTGATGCAACAACAAGTACACACAATTCAAGCAACAACATTTTATTGGGTATCTCTATTTATTTAATTAAATTAAAATTGCCACTATTTATTATTCTCTTTTGTTATTTTTACAATATCACTGAATATTGAATATTAACATTTTTGTTAAAGACTCTGACATATGTAGTGCTTACTTATATGCACAATTCTAGAGAGCTATATTAAAATATTCGACTAATATAAATAAGTCCCTTCTAAAATTGTCTAAAAATTTAACATGCACAACGGTACTGGAAGAGAAGCTCAGCCAAAGGACCATTTGGGGCCTACACATATTTATTTTATTTTTAGAACCGACTCTCTTCGGAAATTTAGATGTATGAAATTACAATATGGAATAGAGAATTTTCAATTTAAATGATTTTTCAATAACTTCAAACATCGTTTAAAACCTTTCTAGCACACTAACGAGTTGAGTGAAAAAAATAAAAAATAGCACTCAATATGAATATGTAAATATATCAAAATATTAAATATAAAAAGTGTGCTGAATAACTTGTACTATTTCATCTAACTTGCATCATTAAGTCAAACTTGACATACATACTCGTATAGGTATATAAAGTACTAAATTGTTACTGGCACTCACAGTGACTTCCTGTGCGTATGAATGCTTGTTAGTGTCAAAATTTGCATAGAAATTTTTGAAGTAGGTACCTAACTACATATGACTACTATAACTAGAATTGTGAAGAATATATAAGTCAGTCAGCATGAAAACGGAAATATGTAGTCAGTTATTTATTCACTCACTCACTCACTCACTCACTCACTCATGAGTTAACAAACTAACTAATGTCATAAAATCAGAAAAAGCAACAAAAAAAAAATTCAGATAAACTGTCGATGAGCATTGGAATGTTAATAATGATGATAATAATGATGATAAAAATGATGACAATGATGATGTAAATAATGTTAAACGTTTCATTTTTTATATTCTTCAGAGTTATTCTATGACAAATTGCACATTGCACATTCATGCAAATGAGCCTCTTTTTTTTTTTTTTTGTCAAATATATATGTATATGAGTACTGGAAATCAAGTTTAGGGAAATGAAATGTAATATAAGAAAAAAATTGTCTATTTAAATACGAGTATATCCCTCAACAACGAAAAGTCAAGCATGTAGAAAATGTATGCACATAATTGTATACAATGTCTCTCTCTTTCATACATACAGGATACAATGGTGAAAATTCATATAAATTCAGTTACAATACATAAATTTTATTAAACTTACAGAAATTTTATGAAATTGTAATCTTTTTATGTACAGTGCTTTTCGTTTGTAACCTGTGAGGGGGGACCTAAAATGCGAGCTGTTCTTAAGGAAAATAATAAATTCATCGACACTTCTAAAGTGCTCACCTCGACAATGTAATGTTATGCTATGAAGGGCACGTAATGCTGAAGAGTCAAAAAAAAAGCTGAACCAAGTGATGATCAGAGTGCAAGCATGGTCTGAAACTCGCTACAGAATAGACAGAGCTGATCCTTCTGACAAAACGCCACATACCTTTAGAAGTCGATATGCAAGTCCTTGATACAGTGCTGACGACAAAAGCGGTAGTGAAGTATCTAGGTGTACAACTTAACCCTCGACTGACTTTTTGGGCCGATATAAAGAACGCAGAGGGAAAAGCCGTGCGAGTAACGGGAATGCTAATCAAATTGATGGCAAATATTGGAGGTCCAAGTCAAAGCAAGCGCAAACTGCTAATGGAATCGACGAACTCAATCCTTCTATACGGAAGCGAACTGCCTAAAGTCAAAAAGCCGCCGGAAAATGCTTCATTCTGTGCAACGCACCAGCGCACTCAGAGTAGCCTCCACATACTGAATGGTGTCTGGAGCAGCGATGCTTGTTATAAGCGGAACAATTCCCATAGACTTGTTAGCTGAGGAACGCAGACAAAAATGGGAAGCAAAAAAGATGAGGCTGCCGGGCCTAAGCCCCCAAGAAGCGAAACGACAAACCATAGAGATGCGGCAAGCAAGATGGAACAGACCTTAGAGAATGGACTCAAAGAAAGCACGGTGAAGTAAATTATTATCCGGTCATGGTTACTGTAAAAAATATTTGCATCATGTGGGGAAATCAGACCAACCACGATGTATATATGGCGACACAGAACTTGACGACGCAGAACACACGTTTTTTAAATGTGAACGGTGGCGTAATGAAAGATATGCACTAGATTGGGTAATCGCAGCATACACGACTGAAAAGATCATAAAGAAAATGATGTCAAACGAAGGAAATTGGAATGTGGTAGCAAACTTTGTCGAAGACGTGATTAAAAAGAAACGGCGATTAATGGAAAGAGTCCTACGACAACCTGCAACAACTCCACATCAGCGACACAAATGTTATAAAATAAAATGGCGACTCTGGACGTAAGGAGAGTAACAGAATTGTAGTCTTTTTCAGGACGCCTTCTCGGATCTCCTGCCCCGAAGTAATGCAATAGTAGTCCCAGGGTAGGTGAAGAGTCCAGGAGAAGAAGAGGAAGTTTTTTAGTGGATACACCACACACATAGGGAAGACGGTCTCTATATGGTGCGAAGGAATTTTCTACCCCACCACAACGCCAAAAAAAAAATTCTTTATTCATTTAAATCTACAATCATTTTATTATAATTCTCGTATGAGTACTTCTCTGATCTAATACTAATAATATATGTCATATGTACTCATAAGAGAATTATCAGTCTGTCAGGCCACAGTGGTCTATAATTAGAGGAACTGATTTCGATGGTGGTTGAAAGTGATATAGCACCAGTGCCAGTTGCGATATGTATAGCTGCGATCATTCCATTATATTGCCTTCTGTACAAAGGCCATGAAGGTCCCTCTACAGCTCTTATTCTCTTTGAACTAAGGAGACCTCCTAACCTCCAGTGGAAAAACCAAGTACTGAATTTAATTTAATTTTAATTGGAGCGAACGAACAAAATTATTTGTGATCACCAAATAATTAAATAAAAATCATAACGAGATTAAACAAATTTCCATCACTGTATTCACTTGATACTGTAGTAATATGTGTATAGTATATGTTAAGTAAGAAAATCTTCATATTCATATCGTTTTTAAAAAGTAATTACGCATGGTTGCACTATTGCAACGAAAAAAAAAAAATGAATCACAAAATCAAATTACAACATGATTTCAAAAATGTTTACTACCCAATGGAAACACATGTACAAGTATGGAACCATCCAAAAAGTTTTTGTGTTTTTTCTAAAGGTACTCATATATGATGGCATTGGATGCAAGAATACAGCAACATTTTATATACAATTTACACTTTACAATTTATTATTTTCTTTTTTTTTTTCAACTTTTCAACTTCTTTGGTTCACACTTGAGCAAATAGGTGGAACATAAGTGGAATATTAACAACAAACACAACAACTAACTATGGTACACATAAGTACTACTCTACTCGTATACTCGTAAATGTTATACATAGTTATCTATGCACATAGCCATTACCACAACAATGTTTCAACATGAAAAATATCATAATTTGAGACAAAAGAATGTAATTTTCTTAAAAATTCATACACTTAACGAGGAAGAACTAGTCAGAAAGAAAAACTCTCGTTAGAGTAGTGTAAGAAAAATTTGCAAATTTTGATAATAAATTGCTTCCAACAGACAACAATTAAATGAAATTAACATGAGCTTTATTAAAACATCAGAATTTGTACTAAAATAATAATATAATAAATAAAGAAAATAAATAAAAATAATTACAATATAAAAAAAAATCTCCTTACAGTCGGCTGGGGCCGACCAAATTATACCCTGCATATGTAGAGGTATATATAAAAAGTTTGCTCGTATATCCATCCTTTTCTTCCACTACTTTGTATAGGACCTACATTAAGAAGCAGGCGTACCTCACCAATTTTGGAGGATCAATTTCTGCCTATAATACTAAACTACATAGGTTGCAATGGGTTGACCTAGGCGTATTATTTAGTAAGTTATGGGTGTTTTAATGTTTAAGATAAATCCGAGACTTTGTACGGAAGCTATGTAAAAAGTGGGCGTGACGTATTTCTTTCTTGTACATCTAATTAATTTTTCAATATCAATCCACACCTTAAATTTGGTTGTCCTACGCTAAATGGTTTGTAAGTTATGGAGCTTAAAAGTTTTAGTTTAATTCCCTTGACTTTGTATGGGAGACTCATGAAGGAGTGGGCGTGGCACACTGATTTTCTGCCAGATTTTTGCCGACTACGATATTAATCTAAGTGTCAATTATGGTTATTTTAGGCAGAAGATTGCCGAAGTTACAGCTGTTTCAATTTAAAATTTGTATGGGGGCTACGATAAACAGTGGGCGTGGTGCGCCCATTTCCTGTGAGCCCAGTTGCTCGTACAATACTAATCCACACCTTAAATCTCGTTGTCCTAGGCTAAATGGTTTGTAAGTTATGGAGCTTAAAATTTTAGTTTAATTCACTCGACTTTGTATGAGAGACTCATGAAGGAGTGGGCGTGGCACACTGATTTTCTGTCAGATATTTTCCGACTACGATATTAATTTAAGTGTCAATTATGGTTATTCTAGACAGAATATTGCCGAAGTTACAGCTGTTTCAATTTAAAATTTGTATGGGGGCTACGATAAACAGTGGGCGTGGCGCGCCCATTTCAAGTAAGTCTAGTTGCTCATACAATACTATTCCATACCTTAAATCTCGTTGTTCTACGCTAAATGGTTTGAAAGTTATGGAGCTTAAAAGTTTTAGTTTAATTCCCTTGACTTTGTATGAGAGACCCATGAAGGATTGGCCGTGGCACACTGATTTTCTGCCAGATTTTTGCCGACTACGATATTAATCTAAGTGTCAATTATGGTTATTTTAGGCAGAAGATTGCCGAAGTTACAGCTGTTTCAATTTAAAATTTGTATGGGGGCTACGATAAACAGTGGGCGTGGTGCGCCCATTTCCTGTGAGCCCAGTTGCTCGTACAATACTAATCCACACCTTAAATCTCGTTGTCCTAGGCTAAATGGTTTGTAAGTTATGGAGCTTAAAATTTTAGTTTAATTCACTCGACTTTGTATGAGAGACTCATGAAGGAGTGGGCGTGGCACACTGATTTTCTGTCAGATATTTTCCGACTACGATATTAATTTAAGTGTCAATTATGGTTATTCTAGACAGAAGATTGCCGAAGTTACAGCTGTTTCAATTTATAATTTGTATGGGGGCTACAATAAACAGTGGGTGTGGTGCGCCCATTTTCTGTGAGCTTAGTTGCTCATACAATACTAATCCATATCTTAAATCTCGTTATTCTACGCTGAATAGTTTGCAAGTTATAACCGGTAACATTTTTTTTAATTTCCGCAACTTTGTATGAGAGACCCAAAAAGGAGTGGGCGGGGCACACTGATTTTCTGCCATATTATTTCCGACTACCATATTAATCTAAGTGTCAATTATGGTTATTCTGGAGAGAAGATTGTAGAAGTTACAGCTGTTTCAATTAAAAAGGCATGGCTCAACCACTTTTGGTGAGGTTATATAGTAGTATAATATAAGTCTATGTGCCAAATATTGTTGTCCCAAGTGGTATATTATGTGAGTTATAACAAGTTAAAGATTTTGAAAATTTCGAGGTTAGTCGCTTTGAATGCTTGGTGTGGGCGTGGTTATTGACCGATCATGCCCAATATCAATCCCCTCCGTACTCTTGGATCATAGATTACTTATGCCAAATTTCATCGAAATAGCTCAATATTTACTCAAGTTATCGTGCGAACCAGCCAGGTGACAGACAGACGGACGGACGGACGGACGGACGGACATCGTTAAATCGAAAATTTAATCGACGCTGATCACGAATATATATCTATGTCTATATCTCCGGAGATTCCTTCAAGTGGACACAAACATCTGACCGAAATGAATATACCATGCATATTGCATTATACAGGGTATAATAATTATCAAAAAATCTCCTTACAGTCGGCTGGGGCCGACCAAATTATACCCTGCATATGTAGAGATATATATAAAAAGTTTGCTCGTATATCCATCCTTTTCTTCCACTACTCTGTATAGGACCTACATTAAGAAGCAGGCGTACCTCACCAATTTTGGAGGATCAATTTCTGCCTATAATACTAAACTACATAGGTTGCAATGGGTTGACCTAGGCGTATTAATTAGTAAGTTATGGGTGTTTTAATGTTTAAGATAAATCCGAGACTTTGTACGGAAGCTATATAAAAAGTGGGCGTGACGTATCTCTTTCTGGTATATCTAATTAATTTTTCAATATCAATCCACACCTTAAATTTGGTTGTCCTACGCTAAATGGTTTGTAAGTTATGGAGCTTAAAAGTTTTAGTTTAATTCCCTCGACTTTGTATGGGAGACCTATGAAGGAGTGGGCGTGGCACACTGATTTTCTGCCAGATTATTTTCGACTACGATATTAATCTAAGTGTCAATTATGGTTATTTTAGGCAGGAGATTGTCGAAGTTACAGCTGTTTAAATTTAAAAGAATTTCAGTCATTTTGCGTGGGGGCTGCAATGAACAGTGGGCATGGCGCTCCCATTTTCTATGAGCCTAGTTGCTCGTACAATACTTACCTATACCTTAAATCTCGTTGTCCTACGCTAAATGGTTTGTAAGTTATGGAGCTTAAAAGTTTTAGTTTAATTCCCTCGACTTTGTATGGGAGACCCATGAAGGAGTGGGCGTGGCATACTGATTTTCTGTCATATTATTTCTCACTGCCATGTTAATGTAAGTGTCAACTATGGTTATTCTTGACAGAAGATTTCCAAGTTACAGCTGTTTCAATTTAAAATTTGTATGGGGGCTACGATAAACAATGGGCGTGGCGCGCCCATTTTCTGTGAGCCTAGTTCATTGTACAATACTAATCCATATCTTAAATCTCGTTGTCCTACGCTAAATGATTTGTAAGTTATGGAGCTTAAAAATTTTAGTTTAATTCCCTTGACTTTGTATGGGAGACTCATGAAGGAGTGGGCGTGGCACACTGATTTTCTGCCAGATATTTGCCGACTACGATATTAATCTAAGTGTCAATTATGGTTATTTTAGGCAGGAGATTGCCGAAGTTACAGCTGTTTCAATTTAAAATTTGTATGGGGGCTACGATAAACAGTGGGCGTGGTGCGCCCATTTTATGTGAGCCTAGTTGTTCGTACAATGCTGATCCATACCTTAAATCTCGTTGTCCTGCGCTAAATGGTTTGTAAGTTATGAAGCTTAAAAGTTTCAGTTTAATTCCTTTGACTTTGTATGGGAGACTCATGAAGGAGTGGGCGTGGCACACTGATTTTCTGCCAGATATTTGCCGACTACGATATTAATATAAGTGTCAATTATGGTTATTTTAGGCAGGAGATTGCCGAAGTTACAGCTGTTTCAATTTAAAATTTGTATGGGGGCTACGATAAACAGTGGGCGTGGTGCGCCCATTTTATGTGAGCCTAGTTGTTCGTACAATGCTAATCCATACCTTAAATCTCGTTGTCCTGCCTTAAATGGTTTGTAAGTTATGAAGCTTAAAATTTTCAGTTTAATTCCTTTGACTTTGTATGGGAGACTCATGAAGGAGTGGGCGTGGCACACTGATTTTCTGCCAGATATTTGCCGACTACGATATTAATCTAAGTGTCAATTATGGTTATTTTAGGCAGGAGATTGTCGAAGTTACAGCTGTTTAAATTTAAAAGAATTTCAGTCATTTTGCATGGGGGCTGCAATGAACAGTGGGCATGGCGCTCCCATTTTCTATGAGCCTAGTTGCTCGTACAATACTTATCTATACCTTAAATCTGGTTGTCCTACGCTAAATGGTTTGTAAGTTATGGAGCTTAAAAATTTTAGTTTAATTCCCTCGACTTTGTATGGGAGACCTATGAAGGAGTGGGCGTGGCACACTGATTTTCTGCCAGATTATTTCGACTACGATATTAATCTAAGTGTCAATTATGGTTATTTTAGGCAGGAGATTGTCGAAGTTACAGCTGTTTAAATTTAAAAGAATTTCAGTCATTTTGCATGGGGGCTGCAATGAACAGTGGGCATGGCGCTCCCATTTTCTATGAGCCTAGTTGCTCGTACAATACTAATCCACACCTTAAATCTCGTTATTCTACGCTGAATAGTTTGCAAGTTATAACCGGTAACATTTTTTTTAATTTCAGCAACTTTGTATGGGAGACCCAAAAAGCAGTGGGCGTGGCACACTGATTTTCTGCCATATTATTTCTGACTACCATGTTAATCTCAGTGTCAATTATTGTTATTCTGGACAGAAGATTATAGAAGTTACAGCTGTTTCAATTTAAAAGAAGTACAGACACTTTGTATGAGAGCTACGCTAAAAAGTAAGCGTGTCTCACCCACTTTTGGCGAGGTTATATAGTAGTATAATATAACTCTATGTGCCAAATATTGTTGTCCCAAATTGTATATTATGTGAGTTATAGCAAGTTAAAGATTTTGAAAATTTCGAGGTTAGTCGCTTTGAATGAATGGTGTGGGCGTGGTTATTGACCGATCATGCCCAATATCAATCCCCTCCGTACCCTTGGATCATAGATTACTTATGCCAAATTTCATCGAAATAGCTCAATATTTACTCAAGTTATCGTGCGAACCAGCCAGGTGACAGACAGACGGACGGACGGACGGACGGACGGACGGACGGACGGACGGACGGACGGACATCGTTAAATCGAAAATTTAATCGACGCTGATCACGAATATATATCTATGTCTATATCTCCGGAGATTCCTTCAAGTGGACACAAACATCTGACCGAAATGAATATACCATGCATATTGCATTATGCAGGGTATAATAATAGGGTTTAGCTGTATATGAACTAAATATATTTTTAATATAAAAACAAAAATAGTCAACTAATTCTTCTACATATGAACAATTTCGAAAAGTCTCTGCATTGCAATAATAACATTGAAAATAACTTTTCGAAAATATTTTTCAGTATTTGTTAAACATAAATTAATAACTTTTGTACCGCGAAGATGTAACATTTGATATGTGGCAATATTTTAAACGCATTTACATTAACAGTGTTAAATTCAAATATAGTTGGAAAACAATACATAGAAAAAAAATTTAATACAAAAATTCCTTACATTTTATTAGAGAAATTTTAAAATAAATTAAAGATACCAGGTGCTTTAACATTCAACGGGTAAATGTTAAATGCTCTTGTGATAGAAACTTTGTGATGTAAGAGAAAAATAGTAATCATGACATTTTTGTTTAATTTTAACTTTCTACAACCATTTGCTTAGTACAAGCCGAATGAGACTGCATTCATGTGAATACGGATGGCACCAAGGCTGCCGATTGAAGGACAATTTTCCAGTTTAAGGAGAAAATTATTTTCCCTGCACTTGCCTACTTTCTTAATTCGTAAATCGTAATTTCTTTCTTCCTTCAGAGCATCATTTAATTTCATTATTCGGCCCTGATAATGTTCAGCTATAAAAATTTCAACAATTTGCAGCAAATGGCTACAATTTTATTTCATCTCATAGTCAGTAATAATTTTATGCTATAAATATTTGATTTTGCAACAAATGTTTACTGCTGTCTGACGGCCTTTTCTTTATTTTGGCATGGTCATGGATTATTCACTTTTTACCTCGCTCAATGATTTTGTATAAGAAATGAGAATGCTACTTGAAATTTTTAATCTACAATCCTCAACAACTACAATTTTTCCATCTTCTAACTTCAAACCATTTGTATACTGAAAGTTGGATCTCTTACTAAGTCATAATGTATTTGTCCTACAAGAATCTTGAACACTACTAGGAGCCATAAAATTTTTAGAAAGCTCTAATTTTAATGGCATTTTATCCGAAAGATATAAAATAGGAAAATCAAGGACTCTCAGATGACAAACAATGGCTCTCTGCTTTTCAGTCTAGCCATATTTTTTCTCCAATAAGGCACTTACACATGTCCTACCTCATTTCTGCTAGTAAGAATAAATCAATATAAATATAAATCATTGTCATATTTCCTATTTGTCATGAAATGCAATGCAATGACAAATATACGATATATCCCATTTATATTTTGGACTTTATAGTCAGTCACCAGCTAATCTAAAGCAATGCGCCAATCAAATGTATTATGAGTCAATTTGCTTCAATCAAGAAAATATTTTCATAAATTTATAGGTCATTTTATGTATGTAGTACGAGTCTCATATATTTCATATATACAATAAGTAATGCTCGTGGTCATGTGAAATATAAAATTCTTATCAATTTTTTATTATCCATCACCACAACACGCTATATTTCACACCATCTTTAGCATAGTATGTACATACACACAATTTTATTTTTTTTTTGTGTCTTGTTCTCTTCTTGTTACTGCTGCTCGTAACGAAAACTTTATGAGCTTTAAGAACTAGCTTCAGTAGATGCATATTTCTTTATAAATATATATATAAATAAATGTAAATATGTATCAGGTTCATGTACATATGTTATACTCATATTTCGTTTCGTTGAAATTGTTCTTTCAAGTTTTATTTTATGATATTTTAAAATTTACTTCCGTCCGTTGTTGTTGAATGTTGTAATAAAACTTTATTACGCATACATACGGACATATGTGCATACGGCAAATATATATATGCATCCATTGAACGGGTATTAAATTTGTTTTAACTTTTATCCTTTCTTGTTTTGTGCATAAAATAAAAAAAGAACAAAAAAATACTTTTAAAACTTCATTTCTGCTCTATTAGAAAATGTGTTCGTTCGAGAAAAGACCAAAACTAAAAGAAGTAATAGCTATTATAATATAAAAATCATATAAATTAAAAGTAAAAGTGAAAGAGAATTTCACTTCAAGAGGAATTCATACAGCTGTTCAAATTAAGTCTCAAAAAAATTGAAATATAAGAAAGAAATGATGAAGTATGAAACACAGCTGTAAGCTAATATAGCTACTCGTAGCTACTCGTGCATATGTTACAAAAAAATAATGAAACCGATGAACGTTACATTTGTTGGCAGCCACATGCTTGTACTTGTATTTGTATTTACATAAAAATTAGTTCGATATTCAAAAAGTTTAATAGTTTTGCATATTAAAAAAGAAAATATATTGAAAATATAATATACAATATAATATAAGATAAGGAATGAATGTTGTTTTATGCTTCTCATTCTGCCTAATGTTGAACAAATGCTTATAAAATACTTTGAATAATTTGCATCTTCCTTTAGGTAGAGTAAACTTTTGATTATGCCAATGATTGCCATATATTTTCCCTATAATATATACTCTGTTTGTCAACTATATGTCGATGGTCCTTCCCATTTAATGCTGGTACTGTTCTGTTCGAGCTTTTGAGAAATTTTACAGATGGCCGTTTAAGACAAACATCCCTTGTGAATGCTGTTCTTCTTCTTCTTATGTGGCCATAACAACCGGTGCGATAGAAACGTATAATGCGGCGCCAGTCTTCTCTGTTCTTCACTTGCTGGCGCCAATTGGATATTTCAAACGCCTCTTGGCTTGGTTTGGTCTTCCTCTTCTTCTGCGTCCTCCAGCGGGTGCCGAATTAAATACCCTCTTCGCTGGAGCGTCTTCTTTCATTCGCCCGACATTACCCAGCCAGCGCAGCTGCTGGATTTTGATTCGCTTGACTATGTCAATGTCAGCGAACAGCTTATATAGCTGATCTTTTTACCTTTTTCGATACTCGCCATCAACGCAAATAGCTCCGAAGATCCTGCGGAGAACTTTTCTCTTGAAAATCTCAAGCATCATCTCATCCATGGTGGAAATTGTTCAGGCTTCTGCGCCATATCTTAGGACAGGAATAATGAGGGACTAGTACAATGTGATTTTCGATCTTCGAGACAGAGCTCAATTGCGTACTTAGCCCAAAGTAACACCTGTTAGCAAAAGTTATACTACGCATGATCTCCGTGCTGACGTCATTACAGTTGTTAATGCTGGTTCTAAGATAGACGAAGTTCCTCACCACCTCGAAAGTGTAATTGTCAACAGTGATGTGTTGTCCAAGACACCGGGACTCTTTGTTTGTTGATACTTGGTACTTCGTCTGGCCCTCGTTCACCGTAAGACCCATTCGACGTGACTCTCGTTCCAATTCAGAGAATGCTACACTGACTGCACTGCACTGCTGCTGCTGTTCACTTGATATATAATTCGACAACTGCTAAGCTCAATGCGGTCTGGTCACATTGAACTTCCTGCAGTTTGCCTGCAATTATGTTGTTCCCCTAAACACCATAATAAGCCAGAACCAAGATAAGTTAATTTCTGTGCCTCCTAGGAATAATTCCTCAATTATTTCTTTGACATTATCTGTTGTATAAATTCAAGCAATTCAATAAGTAATTCTAATTATTATGCTCATCATTAATTGATTTACTACGAGAATGTTCCATATGCTCCATAACGTCTTAATGAGAACATATTGCATGCTGATATGTTATAGGCTAAACTTAGCTAAAATCTTCATTACAAAAAACACAACACAACAAAAACCAATCCAATAAGGAGGTTGTGTCAGAAAAGTTCAACTTGTAACTTAATTTTACCTATTTTATTATTCAAGACAGAGAAAGAGAGAGCGAGCGATAGTGAAGTAAAAAAACGCACTGAACAATAAAAACTTCTTCAATTGCTACTTATGAAGAAGTTTGTGTCGATTTCTTTTCGTTTAATTCTTGCTACTTTGAATGTTAGCGTTTTAAGAGGTGAATGATACTCCAATTTAACTACGTATAGTTTTTTATTGTTGTTGTTAAGCATTATTTTGTTGAAATTTATTCTTTGTTCAACAATTCAAGTTTTATTTATGCAGAAAAATACGTAAAACCCAAAATAATAAACAATCCAAAAACAAAAGCATTAAGAATTAGTATATAGAAAATGCAAACAAAAAAAAGAAGAAAATGGAAGGCCAAGTGGATTAGTATTATACTTTGTACTTCGATTTGTTTTTCTCTCAATAAATGAAGAAACTTTTTCCTGCTTCAAATTTGATTGTTTCTTAAGCGAGCGCAATATATTACGATACTACTACCACTGCTATTAGGGATAAATCAACATTTCAAGAGGTCATTTATTGTTAAAGTGATCAGGTATTTGTTTGAATGGCATCATTATACCTACCTACAATGATACTGTGGAATCAAATAATGTCAAATTTTAAACAACTCTACAATTTATTTGCAAGTACTTATGTATTTAATATAAAATTTCTGAAAATTTTCAAACAACAATATGTGGAAAAGCGCAAGAGGTCAAAATGGGTCGGTGAGAGCCAATTTAATATTAAATAGTCAATTCTTAAGGGGTGGAAATAGGGCAATCTTTTAGATCTGACTACTGGGTAACTATGGGATTAAAACAAGGATATCATAATATATCAGGTCAGTCCATAAGTTCGTGCGTTATTTTTACAATAGTTTCACAGTATGATTCATGGGAGATAAAGGAACTATTTTTATTTTCTCTGATGTATTGTGCATTCAACAAGTGATTTTAATCGCGGATAGAAGTTCGGGTTGTTAAAAAAACAAAATAGAACCTTCTAACGAGTATAAGAGGCATAATTTGTATTTTTTTTTTTTTTCTAAAAGTTTGTAAAAGGATTGCGCAAAAGTGATTTTCTAAATTCCGAAGTGGTAGTTGTGACGTTGAGGATGCCCTCTGGTTGTCTTGAGATCTATAACTCCGACGCCTTGCTGGAACTCGTGGAAGCTGAGCCAAGTTTGACAGTCGATAAGATCCATCACATGGAACAGTTCACAGGCACCTGGTTCAATTGAGCAAGGTTCAAAAACAGGAAAAATGTGTTCCACATAAACTTTCCGTCGCAAACCTTCAGCAGGGAGGGAATATGTGTTCTCAGTTTGAAAATAAGAGATTTTTGAACCGTATTGTTTTAAAAAATGGGTCCTTTACAATAATCCTGTTCGCAAACGCCAGTGGTTAGATAAAGATGAAACATCAGAATCAACCTCCAAAGGTGGCCTCCTGTTGGTGGGATATGGCCGGTATAATTTATTTTGATATGCTGGAACCAAACCAGATGATCACAACAGATTATTATTTCCAACAACTATCCAAACTGAATGAAGCACTCGGAAAAAATCGACCGTCTTTAGTCAATAGACGCAAAATTTGGTTTCACCACGACAACGCAAGACCGCATACCGCAAGACAGACCTTGGGCAAGCTGAACTAGCGCGGATGGGTGCTAATGCCGCATCCACCATACTCTCCGGATATTATCACCTTTTCCGCGGACTTCAGTCCCATTTAAGTAATAAGATCTACACCTCAAGAGAAGCTATAAAATTGAATATCGACGCGTATTTTGGCCCCAAGGATAAACATTTTTTTGAGCAGGGAATTTAAAATTTGCCTAAAGGTTGGAAAGACATTGCAAATAATGTAGAGAAATATATAATTGATTAGTAAATACTGAAAATTTATTTTTTAATTATTTTTAAGACACCTAAGAAAAATGCACGAACTTATGGACTGACCTGATACATATATATATCTTTATTCCGAAAATTAGGAAATAGAACTAACAGACCAAATAACCGCAACTTATTGCAACATATTGTAACGGAAGTTAAGAAATAATTTCAAATATTAAATGAATATTATCAAATCTCAGCAATGATTAATTATATGAATAGCCTTAGGGTGATGGCATAGCGGACGTTTCACTCTGACATGCCTTACGTATAGAATAAAAGAGCAATGCTTCGCTTATATGTAGACTTTTGGCTGCTGTCAGCCTGAATGTTAGAAACTTTAGAAATTTCTATATTTCTACAAATGATATTGAAAGTGTGCAAAATAATCGGAAATGGTAAAAAAAATTTTGCTCATAAAATTGACGCATCATTCAATGAAGACAAATTCCCCTTTCCCAGAAAAAAAAACCAAAAAAAAAACATATAAAACAAAAAGTCTCTTAAAGATGCCTGCAGCCAAATAATGAACAAAAAAAAAAAAACGACACAAAACGGAAAATGAAAAATTTTGTTGAAATAAATTTTCCAACAATCAAAATGACTGAGTGGACAGAGATGGAAAATTTTTAAAAGGAAACGAACAAAAATAAATTGAATGTATGAAATGAAATTTTTCCAACTATTTTTTGGTTTTCTATTATGATTTTATATATTTTATTTTTATTATTATTATTTTCTTTTTTTTTTCGTGTTACCTACATCGATGATAAGGCATTAGAACGATGTTGAAAATTCACCAGAAAGGTTACAAATAGACTATTTGTATGTATATAAGTACATGCTGTACTTTATGTATAACTAGAAATAGTAAAATACATATCGACATTGTCAAAATACAGGATATGCATGTGTTCATGTTTGTGTTATTTCTCCCCCTCCCCCTACAACTAACCCTTTCTGCTGTCATGTGATTTTTATTCCACCATGAAACGTGCAGTGAGAATAAATGTATAAAAGGCATGAATGTGGAAATGAAAAAAAAATATGTCCAATACGACTATATGTATGAAGTTGCTTTGGTTAGTTTAGCTTACTTGTTTGGTTGCTTGGCTTGGTTAAATAAATGGTTGAATAGTTTACAACTAGCTACTAAATACATTTCCATTATGTACATTAAGGTAGTAGCTAAGCGAAAAATATGAGACTTCGATCATTTCAAGCATTTTTCTCCACAGAAACCGAAAAAAATGCAGATTTTGTATGGAAGTGCTTCTAAGAAATGTTGCCAAAGAAATATGAATTGAGGTCGCTTATACATTTGATCATTCCAGAGCCGATTCCAAGACAGCTATGGACGTTTTCTTAATTTTTAGATATTTTTACGTTTACTTTATATAAGGTGAAGCTAAAGCTTAAGAATATTTTGGAAAAATATTAAGAAGCCAAACCAATGGATGGGGGTCAATCATGTAATTCAAGACTCTAAAAACTGAGTGGTGACAGTGATGAATTTTATAAAAACATAAAGTGATTCCCAATTAATTCTTCATTCCTCTTAGGAAGGCTACCCTGCAAAATTAATAATTTTATAATGACTGCAAAACAAAGTAAAATATATCAGAATTTTTTGTTTTTCTTCCACTGGAAAAAAATATTTAAAATGAAACAAAATTGTACAATGTTTTGCTGCAACATGCCATTTTGAAAAATGAGCCACCTTGATGTACATCTATCCTCATATGCACACATTCTCTTAGTACTAACAAATTATGTGAGTATTTTAGAAAACAGGTAGAATAATTTTGGTCGTTGCTTTGTTAGTTCGTTTGTTAGTTTATTCCATCGAAAGCAATTTATTCTTCAACCAACAACAAAAAAAAAGGTAATAACGTACATTGCTCTATTAAATATACGCATATACTCGTACTATAAGAATGTATGTAGTATGCATGCAACATTAATTCTGCAGAGCAAATTCTATTTAATAGTTATCAGTATGGCTAATAGTTTTTCTTATACGATTTTTCAAATAATTGCACAGTAGGTTGCATTAAAATTTAAATCGAAATTGCTCGAACAGTGCAAAGGAATACTTTAAAGGGTTACATAAATGTATATAATTTAAGTATCATAGTTCAGCAAGAAGAATAAATTTGACTAAAATGGCATATGAATTAATTGTCTAAAGAAACACTTCGAAGGGTTTAAAGGCTTTCGGTTTCCAGTTCAGTTTCCGATTTAGTTTTAAACAGAGTTTCTTTCAGATTTCAGGCTTGTAGTTTGTAAACAATTATTATTTATTCAAGATAAATGCATTAACTTTGAATGAAAACAAAATTTATACTTATTACTTAAGAATATGTAAACCATAAATTACAATATAACATAAAAAATTATTTTATCCATTTCAAAATGCTCCAAACTCTAATAATAAATTGATTGCCAAAAGCAAATACCAAGATATAAAGAACATGCTAAGACAATCACCATTATGATTTATTTTTCATATTTTTCATATTATTATTACTTTTTATTTAATATTAAGTAGGTACACATAAATTTTACACTACAAATTTATATACAACTATACATTGTCTTTTGTTGGCTTAAGAAATGAAATTGTTCAAAAGAAAAATGCAATTGAAATGGTATGACTAATGTGAAAAAAATTGTACACATATTTACAAAAAATTTTGGAATTCTCATTTCAGTCAATCAACTATTGTTAGTTGAATGTGTAACGCAGAAAAGGTGACGAATCATAGATATATGCGTATGAACTGAAAACAAAACAGCAATCGACCGTGTGGGTGTTCCAAAACGAGCCAAATCCAACAAAAGTTGTTCGGGCCCGCAGCACATTGAAGCAAATGGTCGCCTGTTTCCTCGGACGAATGGGTCATGTGGCCACTTTTCCGCTGGAGCAACGTAGGACGGTCAATTCTGAGTGGTACACGATCATTTGTCTGCCGGAAGACTTCGGAAAAATTCGCAAAACCAACCGCCAAAGGCAAATCATTCTCCATCATGACAATGCGTGCTCTCACACATCTCGTCAAACAGGTGAATTTTTGAAAAGTCAAAACATCAAATTGATGACTCATCCTCTGTACAGTCATGATTTGGCACACAATGGCTTCTTCTTATTCCCGAATATCAAAGGTAAACTGCGTGGTCAACGATTTACGAGCGCCAAAGGAACAGTTGAAGCGTTCAAAAACCATGTTTAGGAAGTGCCTCAAGAGGAATGGAAAAACTGCTATGACAAATGGTTTGAACGAATGCAAAAGTGCATTGATCATCATGGTGAATATTTTGAAAAACAATAAAGCCATTTTCATTTAAAAATTTTTATTATTATTTGCTATTCCCGAAATATAAATAGTAGCCTCGTATTAATAAAGCAAGTATACAATTTTAAATGTACAAATATGTATTGTATGTCATCTAAGTCATAAAACTATATTGTGGTATACATATTTCATAAAATAAAATTACAATTTTTAAGGACGTTTACTTTTCTTAGAGATAGATACAAGTAAAAATTTTAAAGCAAGGATTTGAACAGAAAATTCACTCAAACATGTCCACACAGCGAAAAAAGACTAAAGCCACTTATTAAAGCACATTATTTTCCACAGCAAAACCTTTCTGCTACAAACCTTTCTATAGTTTTATGTGTAAAAATGTTCTCAACAAAAATCGTTATGTTCTAGATTTTGTAATGTCTGTCCAGTTTGTCTGTCTGACTTTTTGTCATTATATTTACTTGAGGTTTGTTGCTCCATTTACACATACATACATACATACATTTTATGAATATACGAATGTATATAGTTATTTCGCTAAAGTTAGCCAACCAGCCAAGCATTTAACCTCTTAAACCCTTTATGTGTAATGCTAAAAATTATATATTTTAGCAATCATTTGGTGTTAGTTTTTGTTTCTGAGTATGTGTACGACTTGAGTTGTGTGTATGTATGTAAATGACATTCCCCTATTCCCCTTTTCCGTATCATGTCATACTGTGTAATTCGTTTCGCTATGTTAGCTACCACAATGCCGGTTATAACATTGGTTTATAAAATCACCATTCACAAAATTCACCATAATCATCTACCAGAAGAAGAAAATAAAACAAAACAAGGGAAAAAAAATCTAAAACCACTAAATTTGCATGCGACTTGGCTTGCTATGCCTGTCTTCTTTATTGTAGCAAAAGCAAAGATTTATGCCTCAAGCATATGATTTTGGTTTTTAGTTCATTTTAGGTTGCCTTTTATTTATTATTTTTTTTTTTTTTTCAACCAAATTCATGTAACCGAAAAGTAAAATATTTTGTATTCCTTTGTTGATTGTATGCATGCATACATATCGTATGTATCTGTTTGTATATGTATATGTGTATGTTTGGGTAATGTTATTTCCTTATATAATTATATCCTTTGTGAGCTCTAAATGAGGCCATACAAATAAATATGCTACTGAAGAAATTCTCCACTTTTACATTGGCTTTAATTATGTTAGTACAAGAATCTCATATGTTCGAGGACGTGTTTCTACTCATAGGGTACCTACAAATTTTATGTTTTTATTTTTTTTCTTTTTTTTTTTGTACTTTTTATTTATTTTGTTTATTGTTATTATATTTATTATATGTAGGTATTATATAAAATACATACATTTAGGGCAATTTAGGGCATACATTTAGAAGGTAGGCACTTAGAAAAAAAACACCAACAGAATGAATATGAAAATCATATTGTTTTAATGTGATATATCGTAATATATTAATTGCCCAATGGCAATAATATCGTCTTATTATTTTCCAATTAGATAAACTACTATCCTCATGTGATGATATGCTATTAAATTGGGAAATTCTCGGTTTAACTATGCTCAGTCAAATGGTCGGAATATTACAACACTAGATCGCAGCTAGCAAATAGAAACAGAGTTCGATCACGGAAACGACTAGTTTACGGAATAGAAGTGGATGCTATAGCGATTGATGCGAGAAACTGGAGAACCCTAGCGAAAAACAAGGAAGAATAGAGGACTTTAGTAGAGAAAGCCAAAACCCACCCCGGGTTGTAGAGCTGAACGATGATGATGATGATAATCTCCAAAGCTTCCTTCAAGGGGTTTCAAACATCTGATCGAAATGAATATACCATACACTCAGGGTAAAAAAATATGATCACCATGCATGATCTTGAATTTATGCATATGAGATGAAGAACAACCCAGAGCACCACCAAAGTTGGAGGATGACAAAGTATAGGCAAAGCTCGATGAAGATTCATCACACACGCAAGATGAACTCGCAAAAACACTTTGTGAATTACTCAGCCAACCGTTTGCCATCGTTTAAACGCAATAGTAATGAGCCAAAAGGTAGGAAATTGAATGCCATATGAACTGTAGTCATGAGACGTCGAACGCCGTTTTATCACGTGTGAACAACTGCTCCAACTGCAAAAAAAGCAAGGAGTTTTTGCATCGAATTGTGTCCAATGATGAAAAGTGGGGCCATTACGGTAATCAATATCAACTGCAAAGCCGAATTTGCATGGCTAGAAATATATGCTGTGTTTTTGGTGAAACCAGCTGGTTGTGATGTGGTGAGCTGTTGAAATCAGGTCTAGCGATCACAGAGTGCCTGTATCTAAGACAATTTATGCCTTTAATTCGAACATTGCGAGTAAAATGGCAGCAATACGCCGATACAAACGACGAAGTTACTTTTCAACATGATAATGCTCAGCCACATGTTGCGACGCCCGCTAAAACATATTTATAAACGCTCAAATTCAAAGTTCTACCCCATCCGCCGTATAGCCCAGACTTTGCCCCATCCGATTACCACTTGTTCCGATTGATGACTCACAACCTGGAAGAACAACGCTTCCGTTCTTACGAAGAAGCCAAAAATTAGGTCTCTTCATGGATTGCCTCAAAACATGTCGACTTCTTCCGAAACGGAATCCATATGGTGCCCGAAAGATGCGAATTTCACAATAAAATTTCAAAATTCGAAAATAAATCGCACGAACTTATTTATCCTCCCAATACAATAATTGGAGAAGCGGCTAATGCATTTAACTTTAATGTTTTTACTTATATTACTATTCATAGAGAATATTTTGTAAAACAATAATGTCATTCTTGATAATGCTTTTGTTCCATAATCACGAAATATGACTGTAATTTACTTAATTGTTATTTAAATAATTTAATGAATTATTGGAGAAGAATGGAATCTAAGAACATTTGTTTCTATAATCACATATTAAATAGTTATGGGTATTTATTGCATGACAACCTTATAAGATATTGTCAAATTTATCAAATCGAATATTATCTTGTGAAGTAAATTTCAAGATGTGATTACTCATAACTAACTACATATTGATACTTATATATGTATATGAAGGTATACAATATATCAGGCGTAAATCACAAAGGCATCTCATCATCGTGTATAGTTAAATCTTTAGCTTCACTTATTATATTTTATACTTTAATTAATATCTAAATGAGTATGCAGTCTTAGAATATAGCACTTGGTAATTTAGTCAAATACTAATGATATACTCGTATCAATAACAATGACAAGAGCTATAGTAACATATGTAGCAGTAGTAACAACCATTCAAACATAATAACAAAGGACTGCATTTATGTGCAAATCTTATTGTATGACTTTATAATTGTAAATGATATAAATTGTAAATGATACTCATCGTATATATACACATACACGGGTACAAATACTCATATATGTATTGTACCTTATATACATATACATACGTGGATGCATAAATAATAATGCATTTGTATTAACGAGACACACAAGATAATGATTATAATGCTGATATTAATGGTGATATTATCTTTAAATATAATGTAAACATTAAAACAATAATTAAATAAGTAAACTTATAATGTTATTTTTTGTTCCCAGGGTATCGATGCTATAAAATATCGCTGTGAGAAGTGTATACAGCTAAAAGGATATTATGTTGAGAAATAAAGAAACATTTTCCCAATCATTGTTAGGTCGGGTAGTTTTGGGACCGCCCTCGTATATAGGTACAATAGGTACAGTCAATTAAAGCAAAACCTGAGGATAATTCTAAGTGAATTTACTTAAGAAATCATATGTCGGAAATCAATTGCGATCCATCGCATTTTTATAATAAATATTTTTGCACATAAATATTTTGTGACTAAAAAAACTTCTATTGACACGACCTAGTATAAATACATAAATATATAATATATCAATGTAGATCTATGTATATGACAATAATATCAGTAACAATAAAATAATTACAATACACACGACTGACTTTGTCTTATATGCATAAGTCGATTCATTCATGCAAGGCGTTGATGGAATACAATAATTGCAATAGTTGCAAACGAATGAATGAATGAATGAATGAATGAATAATGATAATAATAATAATAATAATAATAATAATAATAATGATGATAATTATAATACCAACAGTAATATTATAATAGTAATGAAAATATTAATTCTAACAATAATAATAATAATATCAAGAACAATAACAACAACAACAACTACAACAACAAAATGCTCAAACAGACACAAGTGACAACAAAATAATTACAAGGATATCCGTAAACATACATAGCTACTCGTATGTATTGTATATGAACCTTGTTCGCATGCATGCATAGTTAAACATATTTACAAATGTCTATAAGTATTCGGTTATATATTTATATGACCCTCTAGTAAATATTGAATTTTCTAATGAGTTATAATAATAATAAGATTAATAAGAATATTTTAACTAACGAATAAATGGCTTTGTGACTGAACGAAATTGAATGAAAACAACGTCTACCACCTATACAAAAGTATGTTGCAAAACAAGTGCTTTCACACTTTGCGCCCGAAAATATAAAGCTATCAAAGTAAAATTTGGTGTATGAAGTTAATCTTACTACAGAATTGATATATACAAAAATCATCATAGTCACATGAAAACCACCCCTATCTTCCATACAAACTTATGCCTCCGACTGTGTGTTTTCACATTTTTCGCTGGAAAAAATAATGCTATTAAGTTAAAATTATAATTAACATTATATGTAAGAGAAAAATAAATTGTATGATAATAATCACCGTCATTATCAGCCTTTGGTGAAAAGTACATAGCCAAACATGCTATAACAAATGCTGTAGCAGTGTAAAATTATAATATACCATCCATTATTCACCTACAGGGTATATTGTATTTTACTTATCATATCATTACATCAAATGTGTAAATGGAAACGCATACATACAAGAGATATATGTACAACATATATGTATATGTTGCACATTGTATGGCTTTATGTCGGTGTGAAATCTGTGCCTGTATATGTAAATAGACAAGAATATGTATGAGCAAACATGTGAACTTGTCAATATGAAAGAATAATAACAACAACAACAGCAACAATGACAATCACAATAATAATGATCATAGTAATACATAATAACAAAAGTGACAGGACACAGTGACAATAAGAACATCAACGCACGACGACGACAAGCAACATCACCAAACACATCACAACAATAATAATGAATATTAAGTACAAGAAACGACAATAGCACTCATGCATTTACATATAACATGAAAGCGAATAAAAGGTTCAAGTAGTATTATGTAATAGTTAGTGCTATTATGCTATGTATACAAAAGTATAAGGCATGAGTATAATAAACAATAGGATAATATCACTAATACATATATATCATCATTATTTTATTATAGACACATAGATTTCATACTAAAATTAATAAAATGCAAGTGCCAACGAACAATTGAAATGAAAATGGAATTTCTTCAAAAAGAGCTTACAAAAAAAGAACAAGAATCAATACAAGCAAAAATATATATGAACTATTGAAAGAATTATGACAGCAACTGAATAATGGATAAGCATATATTTACAAACTCATAGTGCATAATTCTAAAAGACTGCAGTATATGATGATGCAGAATCGATGAACTGAAAATAAACTAAAATCATAGTTGAATCTATGTTCAGATGCTCATCGAAAGTACAATATGAACGGATAAAAACAAAATTGAATCGCAGGTATGCAGATATTATGAAGATGCTCCAACGATGGTATGTATGTTATATGAACAATCATTTTTGCCTTTATTCATACAAATTCATACCAAGATGATGGAGAAATAAAAATATTCGAACAAAAAAATCACAAACATTAAAATTTAAGCAATTTAAACTGTATGACATATTGCATTGAGAGCAATAAATTGGAATTGGAATCCATTGAGACACATATTTATGTAAATGCATATTTGAGTTTTTCTTAGTATTTATTAAATATCTGCTTGAAAGACTATTAAATAATTTTTCGAAAATAGCGTTATTCGAATTTTTTTCTATAGAATTTATTTAGAATTTATTGATTTTAAAATTTTTTTTAATCAAAATTATGAAATTTTAAAATTTTTTCGGTGATATATTTTAATTGTGCATTGTATAAGAAGCCCAAAAGATATTGAAATAATATGTAATAGATGGACACCAGTAAAGAGAAAATACGCCATATTTTACAGTTTTTCTTCGATAATGGCGAAAACGCAAGCCAGATGGCTGAAAATGTGAATAATGTTTATGGTCCTGATACTGTAACATCCAATCACGTGCAATTTTGGTTTCATCGATTCCGTTCCGGTAATTTTGATGTCAAAGATGCACCACTCTCTGGAAGGCCAATTGTCAAAAATATCGATAAAATCGTCGAGTTTGACCATCAACTAAGCACTGTTTCTATTGCCCAGAAGCTAAACATTGCACAAAAAACTGTTTAAAAACATTTAAATAAGGCTGGATACAAAAGGAAGCTCGATGTATGGGTGCCATACGAAAAACCCTCATGGACCGAATTTCCATCTGCGAATCGCTGCTGAATCGCAACAAAATCGATCCATGAAGCGATGAAGCGGATGGCTACTAGTGATGAAAAGTGGGTCACTTACGACAACGTCAAGCGAAAACGAAGTTTCAACAATTGGACCATGTCTGAAGGAAGCAATCGCCCAGAAGCGGCCAATAGAAGAGGAATTATGTTCCATCAGGACAACTCCCAGGCCACACACATCGGTAGTGACTCGCCAGAAGCTCCGGGAGCTTGGTTGGGAGGCTCTTATACATCCACCTTATAATCCGGAGCTGGCACCACGTGATTACTACTTGTTCCTGTCTATGGCGTATGATTTTGCTGGTGAAAAATTCGCCTTAAGAGGAGCTTGTGACTTGTCCAGTCTGTCCCAGTTTTTTTCCAATAGGGACGAGGGTTCCTATGAGAGTGGGATTATGAAATTACCTTAAAAATGACAACAAGTCATCGAACATAACGGTGCATATTTGACCTAAATCAGATCATTCTAACTATGCTAAATAAAAGCTGCAATTTAATGCAAAAATAATGGATTTCTTTTTACTGGACCTTATATTTTACCATTTTGAACAGAAAAATATTTAAATGACCAAGCAAATATTATATTTATGGCCCATCACACAGTGACACTGTATATTTCTAATATCCTTACATCACTACTTAGGTATAATTATAATTTTTTGACATACAAGTTGATCAACATAAAAGTAAATAATTAGAAAATAATTAAAGCAACAATAATACTCAATATGCTAAATCATTTTAAATCAACTGTGGCGTATGAACATATATACGATATATACTCGGATGTACATATGGAAGGTAACTCTAATTGATGTACCCACAACATATATGTACATACATATATACCTATTCATACATACGTACATATATGTATATGCGTGTGAAAGTGTAAATATTAAACAGTGCAAATATATGTTAATTACATTACTTATGGGATTAAAACAAATATACAAGTTGTATGTGTATATGTATTCATATTAAATAACAGACACCTTTAATATTCACTCAACACAAAAACAAAGAAAAACAAAAACCAAAAATTCGGCATATCATCATTACTTATATTTTTCGTAACATATAGGTATATTTACATATATGTATGTGATATATGTATATACACGTAGAAATATATACCTACGTATGTACATATTTATTTCTATATGAAGGTATACCGTTTGACATATTATGCCTACGTATGCTTGAGAAATCAAAGTTTTGCGCACTCACTAAGTTTCGAGTTGAAACTTATGTGATCTTTTTGTAATTACGCTAAATCCATGGTTCTCAAACTTTTGTGATTGTTTTTTACCCTTTTCGATAGTAACTAAAAATAACTTAATGCTATAGAATTCTATGAAAATATAATGCCAATATTCCTTCAATGCGATGGTAAGCACTCTGTAAGTAGTAGTATATCATTAATTTTGAAAAATTGCCAAAAATAAATGAATCTCATATTTGTTAGCTTCCGAATTGTATGGAAAACATTTACCATTTGATCTATTCCACTGCATTGGCTGCCATATAAAAAAAAATTACAAATTTGATTTAATATTATATGTAATATTATCATATTAAGAGTCAGTTTGAAATCTCAGTTTGTACCCATTTTGTCTTCCTGTAGATACAGCGAAGACTAACTCTTGCTAATAGGTGTTACTACGGGCTAAGTAAGCAAATGACGAGTAGAGCCATCTCTCGCACGTAGAGTAGAGTAGAGCCATCTCTCGCGGCAGTGATGACTATCGTATTCGAATGAACCACGAACTGTACAAGCTCGACGATGACATTGACATAGTCCAATGCATCACTATTCAGTGTCTGAGGTGGCTAGGCCATGTTGCGTGTATGGATGAAGATGCTCCGGCGAAAAAGGTGTTTGAAACAGAAACCGTTGGACGACGACGAGGGGATATGCCATGCCTCCGATGGAAGGACCAGGTAGAGAAAAATCTATCTGCGCTTGGTGTAACTGATTGGAAAAGGCGCGCGCAAAACAGAGACGCCTGGAGAGAGCTGCTGAGGTCGGCCGTAACTCAATAACGGATTGTAGTGGCCATATATGAATGAATGAATGAATGAATGAAGCCGCATTTAGAGTTGTGAAGTTATCGCTTGCAAACGAAATGGCTGGGTGACATTGATTCTGCAATGACACGGAGTACAAGTCAGGGTAATCATACTTAAAACGTATAGATTCATAACGTTTTAAAGACTCTATTACAAGAGTAATAAACTCATAGATGAAGAAACACTGCTTCAAATTTTGTCATATAGTCATCTTCACCTTTTTGATATTATCCTAACATATGTATATAGGGGAGAGTTGAGTGATATGAGTGTGAATCATGTTTTGTTTTGTAGCATAAAATCATACTGGATGCTGGTATCAAGAAATTCTATACATCAATGGAAGAGATACGATCGTAGCCACAGCTGCAATACTATTTTAAATTTATTTTATTTTATTTTTTGCAAAAAAGTTATGCCGCTATTTTGAAAAGCCGAAAATAATCAGACTTTCCATCTGAATTGGAGTCATAAACGTAGTTACAAACGTAGAATAGTCTAAAAATCAGATCGGCACACTTTAAATGAGCTGTGATTTTGCATAATAACCCACATTCTCAACAATATCGAATCAAGAATCGAATCAACAATATCAAAGAAATTTAAGTGGCTTAAACCAGCTGACTTCGTTGAATCAAATGAGGGTACCTTTTGACTTTCAGAAACAGGATGAGTTATGATAAAAATCTTTTTTGCATATGAAAATATATATAACATATGACAAATTAATTATATACATTTTGAAAAATTGTTAAAAACTATAAATTTGAGATGCTGCTGTTAAAAAAAAAAGCACAAACCACCCTACACCACCCTATCGTTTCTCAAAGAAATAATAATAATAGGACGGCATATTCATCGAAGAAAAGAGTCACAGTGCAAAAAGATGAAAAGAAATAAGAAGAGGAATAAACTAAAACTTAGACATTTGGTAAAAATTAGTAGCATCATTAAGAGAATCATTTGCCAAATCATATACATATATATTCACAAAATGTGGAAGTATACTTATAAAAGGGCAGAAAAAATCTACATAGCTACGAGATTATATCACCTTTTAAGCTTACTGTTGCTCAAATAATTCCTTTGATATCTGTTACAATGATTTTGCCTGTCAACTTGCATACTACTGTCATACTTACTCCCTCTGATATTCAGTATATTTGATGATATTGTTATTAAATCAATTGACATCATAATTAATGTAAATTAGCCAAATTACACTTTGTAATTGCATTTTTACAAATTGATTTCTTCTCTCTTTTACTTAAGTATAGTCTGTCTTCACCTTCAACGTCGTTTGAAATTGCGTAAATGTATATCTCTTGTTTGTTACATTGATTGAAATATTTTTTCCTGAGAATCTCAACCAAATTTGCTTAATTGAATTAATTTAAAGCTCAAAAGGAAATCATCTCCAAGCAATTTCTATTCTATAATTTTGTACGAGTATTTTCTCCTGTATTATTTTCAATTTACTTATTTTCAAGTGCTTTGACACGTTGACTGTCAAACTATACATTTTTCTTTACTCTCTTTCACTGTACTCTCGGCATTGTTATTAAAAGAATTATTTGGTCTCATTGCTGTTGAATCAAATGTTATCGATCTCTTTTCTAAACATTCGCTGTTAAAACTATGTGCATTAACAGTGTAGTATTTCTATGTTATATAATATCTGCTTTAGGTGAAAAACTCTCCCATGAAATTATACAAGAAATGCTTTTTCTTCATTGCCTATTCCTTCAATTTGCTACTATCTAACATTTGTAGCATTTGCTACAAGCACACACATCGCGAATTCAAGGTAAATCTTTGTATATTAAATTATCATCAAGCGTTGATACAAATGTTTATAATTTCTTTTTATTATTGTTGTTGTGTTAAACCATTTTTCCATTATTCAAATGAATATAATGACTTCCTGTAAATGCGCAAGTTTTCAACGCAATTATATTAATGATGAATACGATGAATTAGATGACTAGATGAATTGTGATTAATTTTGAAGCAACACAAAAAAAATTGATTGATGTTTGCTGTGAAATTTTTTCCCGAGTATGAAACGAATAATCTTTGGATAATCATCAAATAGCAGGTACATTAGAATAGCAAAAGTAATTGAACTTTTTAAGAAGTTGGAACAACATGCATAAATTGAACTTTTTTAATTTAAAATTTCATAAGATTTACCGATGACATTTGCATAACTAAATAAAATCAAATTTATTTTTGTTAGAAAAAAAAATCAAAATTCAGAACTTTTTTTTTACGCCTCAAACAATTCAACTAAACAATGTTAGCTTATTTTTATATTTATATAATCACCTCACTTGTCAACCAACCAAACCAATTTATTTGTTTTTATTTCATATTTTTTTTATTAGAAAACTGAATTTTTTTAAACACATTTATCACCATGATAATAATTATCATCGTCAACGACGTCAGTAAAATGTCTGCAAGCCCGCAAGTTAAGCCATTGAATATTTAAATATTTGTTTGACCACAAATAAAATAATTTCAATTGGATTTATCCAATTTTCAAATATAATCTTCTTCATCTAGTTTATTTTATGCAAAGAATCAATAAACTAAATAATTAAAAATGCTTTTCGTTTTGAAAAATTCAAAAATTACTTCAACCTTTGAAAAAAACTGAGTTCACTCCTCAGGAGAGCTTCCTAACAATATTGAAGTCCTATCAAATTCAAAAGAAATATATTTTCTATGGTTTTTAAGGATATAATGAAATCTTCTTTGACAGAAAGATTGGAACAGAGAACGAAAATTTCACTATTCCTAGAGTAATCGACTGAAATCCTCAAGGCAGCCCGCGTAGAGACATCCACTGACCTAGAGAAGAAAACTGGGTGGTGACGTATTCAAAACCAACAAAACCTGGAACGAAATCAAGAGTTTGGCGCAAGACATCGAGGAAAATGGAAGAACCTTGTTGCGGTCCTTTGCTCCCACGCGGAGCCATAGGACCATATATATATATATATATATATATATATATATATATATATATATATATATATATATATATATATATATATATATATATATATATATATATATATATATATATATATATATATATATATATATATATATATATATAGAATATAATTTAATTTCATATAAATCGATATTCTATTGGACATTTAATCCCAAATTGATATTTTGATTAAAAAAAAAAAGAAGAAATTGACAGTGAACATTTAAAACTTTTTTCATCGACCCACCCTACTATATAATACTATACATGTACATATACTACATATATGGCTATAATTTGATGTTGTACGAACGTACGAACAATCAGAATGTATGCTGAAAAATTCCCTCAAGGCTAATAATTCATTTCAATTAAATTTTCGTACAATTTTACAGTAAACACAAAAAAAAATGTTGAATATTATAAAAAAAAAATTCTATTTCTCTTTTGCCTTAACCCTTCAAAAAAAAATTCGAAAAAATAAAAAAAATATCTATTAATTTTTTGTTTTGTATACTAACTAAAATACGATATATGTGAATACTCGAGGGCATTATACACAATTCAAATATATATCACACCATGTAAAATTGTTAAAAAAATATTTTTATACATTTTATTTAGTCGTCCTATTAATTTTTATTTATTTAGTTATTTTTTTGAATTATTCCATTAGCCAAAATTCATTTGGTTTCCGATTTTTGAGTTTCGACAACAGAACTACGTTTTGATGAACATTTTCATGTTCATTTTTTACGACATTCTAAAAAACAGCAGAAAATCTAGAAAACCTACAAAATTTCCAGGCAGAATTGGTCATTGGTTAAGCCATTAGATAACTACACACTTGGAAAATATTTAACTAACTGGCTCATATTCACAGTGGGTCGATTGACCAATGCCCAATGAAGTTTAATATGAAAGAAAATATTCAACCAATGGCACTCCAGTATTTAGCTAATAATTAGCAATAAATTGGGCATTAATTATTGTTAAATTAATCTATTGTCATTTATTAACTAATGATATAGAATTCAACTGCAAGTCACTTCTGATTTTAAGCTAAATTCGTTAGTCCGCTTCTTTAAGTTCTTGCTTTCCTTATGAACATATATAGACCAACTAATGATGGGCATATTAAGAGTATTTTCTGAAATTACACAAATCACCCATCATCATAATATGTAAATCGAATGACTTCCCATTGCCCTAAAGATATTTAACAATCGCATTAAAAGTGTCTGAGTAATTTAAGAATATTTTCTATGCTAATTTTCTAAATTATTATTTCACCCTTTTTAATTTTATTGCATGACTTGGTAGCAGCAACACGAACATGATATACTCTAAGTGGGTACATCTAAACACATATGTTTCGTTTGGCAAGAATATCTAGCAATTATTAAATCATTCATATGGAAAAGTGTACCTACATACATTCAGCCAGCCAATCATGCAGATAGGCAAGCCAACCACACCTATATGTCAGCAAGCTAATTTACGGCTTTTTTCTTTAAATTGTCTATGTGTGAAGATGAAGATATACCATATAAATGGAATAACAACCAGTGGCATGAGTATAATAATAATAAAAATAATAATAATAATAATTTAAAAGCCAAATACATACAAGAGTGCCAAAAGAAAAATAAGCTTAAGTAGGAAAATATTGTTAACAAATGAAAGCACAAAATTGCACTTTTGGCAATATTCATATGTACTACACAACAAACACTTTCATATATATATATTATGCATATATTGCTGGTACTTTTTAAGAAAAGAAAAACAACAAAAAAAAACTCCATTATAGTATGTACAATTTGGCAGCTGCTAGTCACTTTTGAACATCAAACAAATAGGCTGCCAAGCATATGTTGCTTATATTGTTGTGATGGTTGACGAAGAGTGTACTGGCAAAAAAAAAGAGATATACTACACTTACAGAAGATGTGTGTGAAATTACGTGTGTAAATTGAATTATAGTCATACATAAAAATAGGCACAGATGTACCCTACATACAATGAAGCTGAGCGAAGAAGAAGAAAGTGCCAGCAACAACTGTGGTAATACTTCTTTACTTAAAGGATTTTCTTTAAATCCACAACATTTGGCAGCACCAACAATTTCGAAGAACTGACAAACTGATGTCTGTTTTTCCAGGCTCGTCCAGGGTTTCCTTCCTTTCGATATTGAGGTACGAGGGTGGTCCCAGAACTATCCGACCTAAGAAAGAAAACACAACAAATTTGGGAAAATTTTTTTTCACATAATCTCCTTTTAGCTTTATACACTTTTCCCAGCGATATTCTATAGCTTCGATACCATGTTTATAGTATGAACTGTCTACCTCATTAAAATAGCCATCTACCGCAGACTCCACCCCTTCATTGTTTGCAAATCTTCTACCACCAAGGCATTTTTTCAAATTTCGAAATAGAAGGAGCTAAATCTGGTGAATAAGGTGCGTGTTGAAGCAATTTGAGCTTTAACTCATTGATTTTGCCCATCGCAATAACGGATGTGTGAACTGGTGCATTGTCTTGATGAACCAATACTTTCTTTTTCGCCAAATGCGGCCTTTTTTCTTTAATTTCATCACTTAAACACTGCAACAAATTGGCATAATACTTTGTTTTTTCTTTTTGAAGCTAATCAATAAAAATTATTCCACGGGCATCCCAAAAAACAGACGCCATAACCTTGCCTGCCTTGATGAAGCTGTGTTCGCCTTATTTAGACACGATTCTCCCCCCGTTCAGTCCACTGTTTTGACTGCTCCTTTGTCTCAGGTGTGATGTGATGGACTCATGTCTCATCCATGGTTACGATTCGACGCAAAAACTCGGCTTTCTTACTGTGAAACATCGCTAAACATCTTCGCGACGTTGTTTTTGTTCTATTGTGAGCAAAGGCGGAACCCATCTTACATACAGCTTTTTCATCTCCAAATTTTCGGTATTGAATTTTCTTAAGCGTTTCTGGCGTGGCCACCTCAATTGGTCGGCCACTACGGTGTTCATCTTGGAAGGTCGTACTACCTCGTTTAAACTCTGCCACCCAATACTTTATGGTCGTAAATGAAGGAGCAGACTCCCCCAAAGTAGAATCTGATTCGGCTTTAATATTCGTTAGACTGAGACCATTCAAATGAAAATATTGAATTACATAACAGTGACCACTTTTTTCCACTAACTTTCGATGGCTTCAAAAAACAAAACAAAAATACTAAACAACGTGGCGCCTTGAAACATAAAACATATGTTTTATAAGGTTGCCACTTTTCACCAAATTAATTTTTCTCAAACTACTGCCGCCATCTTTATGTCAGGTCGGGTAGTTCTGGGACCTCCCTCGTATTTTTAGAATCTACCTTCCAAAACTTCCTATTCATCTCCACATATTGGACGTACTACTCTATGTAAAGTTATTTAATAAGTGAACGTACTGAATTAAGATGATTTTCGATTTTATTTTCGTTTTGAACTTTTCTCTTTTTAATATTGTAATATCGTATTGTACAATATTATGTTGGCAAATAATTTCAATTGAATTGGTATAGACAAAAAAAGAAAATCGTTGCATCAGTAGTAAAGCTGTAATAAAAACGAAAACAATAAAAAAACGGGGGGCAATACTACGAACTTGCCAATTTTGCATAAATTCAATAGAAGTATATGGTATGTAACAGGAACAGAGTAGATATACCAATAAGAAAAAATCTTATTGGTTTACGACCATATTTTATTATAAATAATGGTGTAAAATACAAGCAAATAAAATAAAGCAGCTAAGCAAAGCTAAAAAAGCATAGAGGAAAAAAAAGACAACAATTTTGAATGTCTTGTAAGTAATTTTTCTTCTTTTATATTTTTATTTTCATTTTCATCCTCCTTTTCAATGTTCCCCCCATTACGTATTTGCCCAAAAGTATTACATACATTGAGGCGTAATATTTGCCACTATAGTACAACACACTTTTGGCAATTCAACAAATATCAAAATAAATGAATGAATGAATGAATGAAACAATAAAGCGAAAAAGCAATGAATCAAGCCAATAAACCAGCTAATCCATCTAAACTATAGCCATTCATCATTCATCATTCATCATTTCATTTAGTTCTTGCAAAAAAAAAAAAAAAAAAAACAAAAAAAAACGAATAAAATATTACAGGCAAAGTAAAACATACTTAGTGTCACTATCATAAAAAAAAAAAATATTGTAGTCGGTAAGTAAGAATAACTTACACTATAAAAAGTATAAAATATTTTTCTTTTTTTTTACTGCATATTCATAATTTATTTTGTGTAGGTAATGCTTCGTTTACGTGCATTAAAAATGAAAAGCAAAATGTTAGCATTTTTTTTTGTTTCTTTGTTTTACGCATGCACATATTGTGGCTTCATAAATTTTCATAAAATTTATTATTAGTAGTATGAATTTTTATTTTTCCTTTTTTTTTCTAAGCGGTGATAACTCTCTTTTTTTCTCCTCCCTCTCTCTACGCTTTTATTTCTTTGCTGTTTTAATTTATCATATATGTAAATTTTTATTTTATACACTGTATTATATGCAACTTTATCATAGCATATATACATAAATTAATTTGTAAACTTTTTTTTATTTCATTTCAATTTTTCTTCATTTTTTTCTGAATTTTGTGACCCACTATTTATTATCACTATATATATGTACAGGGTTAACCCTTGAATAGGTGCAAATGTACAACTCTGTCATTGGACTACTATCAAACGAAAGTAACATTTTTTCATTGAACCTTTTAAATTATAAATTTGTTAGTAGCCACGGTTGTATTCACTGTTGACAACTACGCTTTTGAAGTAGTAAGGGACTTTGTCTATCTTGGAACCAGCATTAACAGCAGTAATGACGTCAGCCTGGAGATATTGCAAAGGATCACTCTTGCAAACAGGTGCTACTTTGGGCCAAGAAAGCGATTGAGAAAAACGAAAACGAAAACTATACTCTACAAGTCTCTCATCAAGCTTGTCCTAACATATGGCGCTGAAGCCTGGACAATTTCCACCTCGGATGAGCGAATGCTTGGAGTTTTCGAGAGAAAAGTCCTACGCAAAATCTTTTGACCTATTTGCGTTGGTGGCGAGTACCGAATAAGGTACAACGATGAGCTGTATGCCGATATTGACATAATAAAGCGCATCAAAATCCAGCGGATGCGCTGGCTAGGTCATGTCGAGCGAATGGAAGAACACGCTCCAGCTAAGAAGGTGTTATATTCGGAACCCGCTGAAGGACGACGCAGAAGAGGATGGCCTAACCTCCGGTAGAAAGACCAAGTACTGGAGAACCTGACGGCGCTTGGAATTTCTAACTGGCGCCAGCTAGCGAAGAACAGAGATGGCTGGCGAAGCATGTTATTTTCGGCCTAAATCGATATTCGGTTGTTATGGCCACATAAGTAAATAAGTGCAAGTTGTAGGACTTCGGCACTTTGTTATGGCATTTTGCTTACAACTCAGAGTAAACTAGTTTGAAAAATTAAATTTTTATTTTTCATCATCAATTCTTTCTGTCGCAGCTGTCAGTATGAGAATGAGTCAGAAAGCCTCACTTATTACTTATGCGAATGTAATGGTTTGGCAAGAGCCAGAATCCGCTATTTTGGCAAATCTTTTCTTCAAAGTATTACCGAAATTTCGGATAAAAAGCATATTGTTATTCCTGAATCTCACAAAGTGGTTGTAGCACTTTAAAAGTTAGGATCCTAAAACTATGAGATATTCCAACCTCTCCAATATATAAAAATACAACATTTAAATAAAACACTTAATGAGTATACGTGGTAGTAAAACGGTGCTGCTAGTCACTAATTAGGTCTTTCTCGAAGAAAGCAGCCATTTCAACAACAACAACAACAACAACAACATAACAACCTTCGAATAAAGGTTTTCATGTTTAATGACGCAAAAATGTCCAAGATCAAAGAAGTATTAATTTCACCAGAGTACCATAAATCAGATGTGAGATTCTCAGTTCAGCGAACATAACATCATAGGCATACATGTTATTGTTGGATACATCATGCTAATGCTTCACTGCTCAATCACTACAGATGATGAAGAATATTTGTAATATTGTTTCAATTAGTATTCTATATTTTTGCTATTTTACAATTCAGTTTAATTTAATTTCAACTTTTATTTATGTAAAATATTTTGACGAATATTACATTTCAATTATATTATTTCTTTTTGTTAGTTTTAAATTGAATTTCACTATGGTTTGCAATTTTCTATTTCTAGTTATGGAGGTCGACTCGTCTAACTGGTATAACAGCTGCAAAAACTAACTATTTTAATAATTCTTCTCAAGGATTCTGTTTTTTATACCCTGCATAATGCAATATGCATGGTATATTCATTTCGGTCAGATGTTTGTGTCCACTTGAAGGAATCTCCGGAGATATAGACATAGATATATATTCGTGATCAGCGTCGATTAAATTTTCGATTTAACGATGTCCGTCCGTCCGTCCGTCTGTCTGTCACCTGGCTGGTTCGCACGATAACTTGAGTAAATATTGAACTATTTCGATGAAATTTGGCATAAGTAATCTATGATCCAAGGGTACGGAGGGGATTGATATTGGGCATGATCGGTCAATAACCACGCCCACACCAAGCATTCAAAGCGACTAACCTCGAAATTTTCAAAATCTTTAACTTGCCATAACTCACATAATATACGACTTGGGACAACAATATTTGGTACATAGACTTATATTATACTACTATATAATCTCGCCAAAAGTGGTTGAGCCACGCCTACTTTTTAGCGTAGCTCTCATACAAAGTGTCTGTACTTCTTTTAAATTGAAACAGCTGTAACTTCTACAATCTTCTGTCCAGAACAACCATAATTGACACCTAAATTAATATCGTAGTCGGAAATAATCTGGCAGAAAATCAGTGTGCCACGCCCACTGGTTTTCTGGTCTCCCATACAAAGTTGCGGAAATTAAAAAAAAATGTTACCGGTTATAACTTGCAAACTATTCAGCGCAGAATAACAAGATTTAAGGTGTGGATTAGTATTGTACGAGCAACTAGGCTCACAGAAAATGGGCGCACCACGCCCACTGTTTATCGTAGCCCCCATACAAATTTTAAAGTGAAACAGCTGTAACTTCGGCAATCTTCTGTCTAGAATAACCATAATTGACACTTAGATTAATATCGTAGTCGGCAAAAATCTGGCAGAAAATCAGTGTGCCACGCCCACTCCTTCATGAGTCTCCCATACAAAGTCAAGGGAATTAAACTAAAACTTTTAAGCTCCATAACTTACAATCCATTTAGCGTAGGACAACGAGATTTAAGGTATGGATAAGTATTGTACGAGCAACTAGGCTCATAGAAAATGGGCGTGCCATACCCACTGTTTATTGCAGCCCCCATACAAAATGACTGAAATTCTTTTAAATTTAAACAGCTGTAACTTCGGCAATCTCCTGCCTAAAATAACCATAATTGACACTTAGATTAATATCGTAGTCGGAAATAATCTGGCAGAAAATCAGTGTGCCACGCCCACTCCTTCATAGGTCTCCCATACAAAGTCGAGGGGATTAAACTAAAACTTTTAAGCTCCATAACTTACAAACCATTTAGCGTAGGACAACCAAATTTAAGGTGTGGATTGATATTGAAATATTAATTAGATATACCAGAAAGAGATACGTCACTCCCACTTTTTATATAGCTTCCATATAAAGTCTCGGATTTATATTAAACATTAAAACACTCATAACTTACTAATTAATACGCCTAGGTCAACCCATTGCAACCTATGTAGTTTAGTATTATAGGCAGAAATTGATCCTCCAAAATTGGTGAGGTACGCCTGCTTCTTATTGTAGGTCCTATAAAAAATAGTGGAAGAAAAGGATGGATATACGAGCAAACTTTTTATATATACCTCTACATATGCAGGGTATAATTTGGTCGGCCCCAGCCGACTGTAAGGAGATTTTTTTTTTCATCCAGATTTCTAATACCAAGTACTGCTAATATTTACTATTACCTACTAGTACAAGTAGTAGTACTTCCTACTACTACAACTACTACTACCTACTACATATTATTATTACTATTATCTTACTTCCACGAATACTCTTGCAACTGGTTGTGCAACTACAGCAACTTGTGTATGAATTATGAATAAATTTCCCTGCATTTTACTCTCCTTTTGTCCTTCTATGTACATTATTTTGTTTTTATTTTTGTTTTTTTTTCTTGTGTTTTAATTTCTCACCACCACAAAAATTATACACTTTTCATAATACGATACATTCTGACTACTGCTGTTGTTGTTGTTGTTGATATTACTGATGTAACAACATTGATATTGTTATTCTTATTATTTCTACAGTTAGCTGTTGCTGATGCAAAAAGATTGATTGCTACTATAAAGTTACTAGTACAGATTGTTCTTATTAGAGTTGAATTAAAAAATCACAGGAAAAGAAGGAAGAAGAAGAAGAAGAAGAAGAAAACAACTGAAATCTCCTAAAGTGATTTGCATTTTTTTGCATTTATTTTAACTTTTCCAATTATTTGTTCCAACATGCAAAAGCAAACAAGAAATAAAGTTAATATTACAATTGTATTACCACTTTCTGAGTATTTCTTATGGGTGCATGATAAAATCAATCCAATTTTGCAAGAACTTTTCAATGGCTTCTAGCTCTATCTCACGATTCGCCTTAAGAGCTTAAAACGCCTTAACGGCAAAACATTAATATCTCACGGACACCACAAAGAAATAGTTTCACGTGGTTAAATCACAACATCTCAAACCAATTTTGCAAAAACTTGTTAACGGCTTCTAGTTCTATCTAGCAAATGGCTCGAATGATATTCACCTTAAAGGTCTGATACGTTATTTGAAATATTCAAAAACCAAAATACATGTCTTCAATTTCAGCCCACAAAAACTCAGTATGGAGTAAGCTCTGCAGTCCATTCGACCATAGATCATCATAGGTCGTTGCTTCCAATTCTAAGAGGAAATTCTGAACTTTTTTTATTTAGAATTTTATAGAAGGATATAGGTCTAGCCCCTACTAAATTCATAAAAAAAATAAATATGTGGCACTTAAAGCCCCAATGGGCTCATTGGCCGAGCTTCTGTTCCATTACTGTTGTCCGTCTTAAATTTTGGGCAGTATTAGAATGGACGTACTTATTTTAGCCGGTTCCGAACGGCAGAACACTTGTGACATCACTTTTTCTGTGCTTTGTCACAGAGTTCTTTTAGAAGCCTTTTCATGGCAAGTTGTTACTGTCGGAAGAATTGCCAATTACTTGCCTACAGATGGGTAACGTTTGATAGAAAAATCTTTTCGATATTAAATTTGTTATGCATCAGCCGGGTATTGAACCACGACCTACAGATCAGAAGGCGAACACACTAACCACTGAGCTACGGCACCCATATCGGTAAGAAAATTGGATTACATTCGATTCGATAACATTCAAGAACAACATCGCTATTCTCGTTCGGATAGCAAAGCTGCAATTCAGACTTTTTGAATTCAACCATCATAACTTCTCGCCTGGTGGAACAAAGCCGAAGGAGCCTCACCACCTTGAGCGAAAGGCACAATGTTACCCTGATCTGGGTCCCGGGACATCATAATATAGAGGGAAATGAGAAAGCTGACGAACTGGCTAGAACGGGTTCCGCCATGCGAGAAACTCTTGCAGAAATACCTCCAAATAGTGGATTGTAGATAGAAAGGTCTTACAACTTGTAAGACCAGCAGGTCACTATGGCCTGGATACAATCTTAAACAAACAACAAACGCTGATAAACAGGAATCGTAGAGATATCTCCAGACTGATGGCAGTCATCACTAGCTTCTGGCTCATCGGAGAGCAGGCAGCCAGAATGGAAATTCATCATAACGTTCACTGTCACAGCTGCAATTAAGAAGAAGAAAAGGAAACTGTTTCTCATTGTTTCCTCTTAGGTAAACCACTCTTCAACAATCTCGAAGAGTTAGCGGAAACAAACATCAACGACCTCTAGAGGTTTCTAAAACACACGGACTAGATATAACCGAATTGTTAACCACCGAATAAACAGTTGGAAATGAGGAAGTGGTAACAAAAGGGCGCAAAAGTGCTAGTTGGATTCATGGAATGTGTCACTACTTGAACCAACGAACCCAACATTCGAATAACCGCCAAATCTTTCGTCAGTCAGCTAATTCATTCCATAGAATACCGCGGTGAACCTAGAACTTAAATTAGTTCAAGCCTACTTTGACATGTGCCTGAGTTATTTTTTTAATCATATTTTTCACAATTTCTGAAATCGTAAGAATCTTTTGCAGGGCTCTTAGTACAACTTTTTGATCTTTTTATCTACCTACCTCTAACAAATATTTATATAGATTTAAAATCAAAAATATTTCTTTAGTGATAGACTTGAAAATAACCAGAATTGAATTTTTAAGCAATATCCTCAAAGTCATCTGCGGTTGCAAAAGCGGTATTGTGCCAGTGTGATTTATCGTAAACGAAAAAGAAGTGGGATGAACATTTACATCAACCCGATTGATACAGTAAATTGTATCTTTATCCGCCACTTTATATAAAATGTACAACACCTACGATCTGTGTCTATTAGCACTTGTATTTTTCTTTTGTGCTACCTCTTCTGCTGCTGCCAGCTGCTGCTCATATTGTTGGCTGTGCTTGGCCTGTTATTCTTCATTCAATTCAATGTAGTATTTCTAATGTTTCTTATTTATGCTCTTAGAATGTAATTAAATTACTTTTGGTCATATTTTTCGTACGCATCCTTTTTTTTCAATTTTTTTTTGCTTCCTTTCTTCTCACAGTCTACATTCTGTGTAGTTCAGTGTATCAATATAAACGAGTAAACGAATGAATATACCTAATTGTATTTGTATTGGTTCATTGCTTGCATGATTGTTGGAACATTGGAATTTAATATGATCAACACGTTCGTTTGCTTTATTTTTCCTTTCGGTTTCGATTCATTTGTGTTTATTTCAAGGGAACTTAGCAAAACCTTTGCTTTACTGATAGTTATTATTGATGTTGCTACATCTTTTGTTATTCTTTTCAATGCAAATACAATAAAAATTCAATTTAATTTTCAAAGTTTATCTGTCTTATTCTTTAGCTTTACAAACACACGCACATTTTATGATTACGTGTAAGTCCTCTATAGCAAAAAAGGGAAAGTAAATGTTCATATGAAAAATAAAATATGGATGGATTGACTGGCTAGTTGCTGAATTCGTTTTAAATATGATATTCAATCTGAAAAATATAATAAAATGTCTTAACTTTTGAATAAATTTATTTCTGTGGAACAAAAATTCTGGTAAAACAAATATTTCAATTGTTTTCTATGATAAGTTTCTAAAGGGTTTGGTAGCAAAAAGAATATTTTCAAAATAAATATGATTAGAGCAAAGCAAAAAAGAAACAAAGAAGAAACTTAAAAAACCGATTCTATATTTTGTTTCTTAATGGAATAAAAGATTTATTTGGTCTCTCAACTTGCCCACATATGTGCACAGTGGTGTTTCCCAACCAAAAGTAAAGCAATTGAAAATTGAAATCTCTTTAAAGAAACAAAGTTTAAAAAGTGCCCAAAGTGATGGTATCAGATTTTGTCTTGTATTCTGTCTTTAGTTTTGTTTTGTTTGGTTTCTATTTTCTTTTTTTTCTGCAATCAATTCAACTCTTTTATAGTCACTCATTTTCAACTTAGTCACGTTAAATCAACAAAACAAACAACCAATCTTGTTTGTGTGCGTAGTTAAATAGTGCGGGACAGAAAAGTTCTTTGACAAAGAAAACCGAAATAAATAAAATTAAAAAAAAAAAAAATTGTTAAAAAGAAAAAATATACAAAAAAAAAAAAAGAGTTTCTCAAACTGTTTGCTACATGTGGTATGGTTTACATATACTTAGTAAAATATATAAAATAAATATACAAGTTTTCAACATTATCCAGTAATGTTTTAGCTTGAGGCTTACTTATATTTATGGTCTTTTAAAATAAAGCAACTTTGTTGTTCTCTCTAACAATGCGGTTGATCGGTGGATGGGATGGACGAAGAGAAATTCAGAATGGAACCTTATTGTAGGTGTTGGCATTCATTGCATTTATCATCCTACAATATGTAGTATGAGAAAATATATAAAATTACATTTGTTTTGTTAAATGTTGAAATTAAATTAAGCAGATAATATGATTTTTTATGATGTGCTATTTAATAGATTTTCTCTATATTCCATAGGCATTTACTAATGTCTCTATATTAATATGAACAGGGTCGCATTAAAAGGTATTCGAAGTGCTTCCATTGCCGAGAAAGGGCACGTACTCAAACGAAAAATCAAAATGGTTTTATCAAGCAGACTAGAAAAATATTTATGAACGTATTCGGGGTCGCTTAGTTCAAATCCAATATAATTTTAATTCGATCAGATCACATTTCGTCTATAATCTAAAAAAATTGTTAAAAGTTAAAAATCTCCCCTAGAGGGATAAAATGTATAATTTTTTTCACCCTCAAGAAATATATTGATAAAAGCATGACCGGCCCTTACTTATTAAACTTATTTAAATCCTATCCCACCCTCTTAAAATCTCTAACACAGCTGATGTTTCTATAGAATTCAATCCCAATTCAAAAGTGCTACAAAATGTACTTATAACTACTCTAAATTGAGAAATATAGCAATAACTGACCACCACACGTCCCAAGAGCGAAGAAATATATAAGAGACTCTCATTAATTTTTCGTTGTCAACATTTCTTCCAAACTTCTAGCTATTATCGTGTCTCCCGTTCAAAATTGATGTTTTTATAAATTTCACTCCTAAAGCTCCCAAAATACGTCTAAGGAGATAAAAGGTATGACTGCCCAACATTAATTTTTACCAATCAACATTCTATCTCAACTTCTTAGGGGAGCTTCCTTTCAATATACATCTTAAAATAGTTGAAAATCGTTTAATTTTACCTCATTGAAAAATTCACTAGTCTCAATGTACGTACAAGTCACTTCATACAAAAACAACCGTCGAATCGGGCTCTCAAACTCCTCATTCTAGCCATGATTATGGCATAGAATCTGATACGTATGCTAAATCCTATAGAAAAATATGGTAAACAATGGTAAAACAAATTTTAATTGAATTTTACTAAAAAGAAACGATAAAAATCCCAAGAAATGTACTTTTATAAGGATCAAATATCCAAAAACATAAAAACAAGACCATATCCTGTCTCCATGAATAAAAATTCATATTTTCTCTAAATGGGCTTCCAAATTCTTTGTACCTATCTTCTGTGCACAAAGGAAGAGTTTGCTTGACATAAAAGCTGAGCTGATGCTGGAATGTCTATTTACGAATCCACACATCCACATAAAATTATTTCCCAATTACAAAAAAATATGGAAATTATATTGTTATGTCTATCAAATCTCCACTGTATTCATTTGTGATATGCCGACTCTTTATTTTCAAGGCCTACTAAATATTTCGTCATATCATTTCATGATTCAGTGACTAATACAAAGCAAAATTCCCACCAAGTACATTGCACATCTTACAAATTTTACAGAATACCCCAAAGAATTTGTTACCCTTTTTGGTTTTTGATATTTATAAGTGAAATTTTCATTAAAAATAATCTCATAGGCTTTTCCTTTACCTTTAATCCTACATACTTTAAAGAATATTTAATAGACCTAAATAATAATGTCTACAAATTGTAGATAACAAAAAAGAAAGAAAAAAAAAATTGAAAATGAACAAATAAGAAAAATTGCCATATCATGAACCTGCATAAATATTGGGGCGAATAACTTTAATGGTCAGTTTTTCATTTTTTTTTCCCCTTTTTTCGTTTTTTTTTTGCAACCAAAAGACCAATAAAGGTGGCATAAATTATAAATTATATAAGTTTAACATGAAAAACTGTTAAGAAACAAAAGAGAAATAATAGGAAAAAATGCTAATCGAAAGGATGGAAGAAAGAAAAAACTTTAAATTTTATATTTAAAGGGGTTTAAACACAAAGTTGATTTAAAACTAAATACATTTAACTGCGAAAAGATTGATTGCCAAAGGCGAGAAAGTTAAACAAAGTTCAATTGAAGTAATGTCCCATTTAAAGCGAAATCCCTTTTCTTTAAACTCGTTGTTTAAACTCTTTGTTTTGTTGCAACAAAAATTGCTTAAATCAAAATAATAAAATTTTATTAGTTCTTCGTCATCGATATCACATATTGTAGTTGTGCTGTTATGGTGCATAAGGGATATCAACTAAGAAATTAGGCCCATATTTTTCCCCCAACCCAAGTAAATAAGCTTTCGCTCAATAAAGTGAATACTTAACCTATAGTATATATGTAAATGTGCATCTATGTTCGTCTATGAACCTGACAATTAATCATTTATGGCAGGAAGGTAAGGACTAATGAGCATATTTTAGCATTTGCATAGAAAATAAAAGCCAAACCCATAAAACAGACATATATCGTCTATTTATTTTAATGTTTCAACTCATTTCACTTGACCCTGAGCCGTTTTTTTTTTTTCTTTTACCCGAAATCATTTTACCAAAACACATTGATCAATAGTGGCACCTTTTTCAAATTATGCATATATTTAAGCAGAATATGGTAGAATAAGAAAAAGCGACGTTCTTGGGATCTATTCGATAAAACTAATCTATTTATTGTCATAGCGTAAAGGTACCTTAAATTTTTAAGCACATATTACACATATATAAAATAGAATATTCAGCACAATATGTTGTATGTACTAACAGGTTGTCCATTAGTTGGTAATTTCATTGTGTGCTAGTGCTAGTGGACACACAAACAAATAGCCATTAAATTATTTACACTTTAACCCGATATTATACTTTGTGAATGACTCAAAGGGTGCATAAAAAATATACCTTTATTTTTTTGTTGTTTTCGGTCTCCTACCATACATAGCCCAACAAGATTAACGACTTTGTTTACTTGCATATAAATCTTTCATCATCAGCAGCAAGCAGCAAAGAGTTAAGAGTGTGTGTGTGTGATGAATAGCTCTAAAACTATATTATGTGTGTGTGTGTAATGTAGTATATATGAAATGAAAAGAGAGCAAAGAACATGTAGATGTATAGGTTACTAGTGGTATGCAATAACAACGAAGTAACTATAATGTTTACCAACTTCTTAATTATTTAGGCGTGCTAGCTATGAATAGCTTAGTAAGGTAACTAGTGGGTAGTAATTATACCCATATAATTGCAAGAGATGATAGAGAATATTGATTTGTACACTATAGTCGGCATAATTTTACTAATTCCACCATTATTATGTCCATAGGAAGTAAGAATGATCAAAACATAAAAAAGAGTCAAAAAAGAATTCCAAGACATCTATTTTCATTAAGGCCACAAGACACAAAGTGCAGTCATTGATAACATTAGCTATTCTATGGAAATGTAATAGGCGTATTCATTGATTTTTGAGAAAAGTGAGGCAAGAATACATAGAAATACTTTAATTTTAGTACAATTTCATATGCTATTAGCTCATCATTGAACTCAAATCAAGCTGTTTTGGCTTTGTCTTAAATATGCGTTCGTTTCAAATTTCATAAAATTATTCTACTTCATCATTCTAAAATAGGTAATTTCCCCTACGAATTCCCTACGATGGAGAAAGATAATATCAAATTTGACCCTTTAGATTATCTCTAAAATTTTATCTCAAAAGGACAATCTTAAAGATATTATTAATGATATTAGAAAGCTTTTCAACTTTGACATAATTTTTTTTTTTATATTCCTATGGTATCTAATATTCCTTATTTACCGAATTTAGCTACAAATATTGCTTTTTCGACTAAAGCTACAAAAAAATGCTAAGAATTCGTTTATGTTATATAAGGTCTAGTAAAAAGGAATCCATTATTTTTGCATTAAATTTAAGGTTTTATTTAGCACAATTAGAATGATCCGATTTAATTCAAATATGCACCGTTTTGTTCGATAACTTGTTGCCATTTTGAAGGTAATTTCATAATGCCACTCTCATAGAAACCCTCATCCGTATTCTCCGTCTTCTCTTAAGGCGAATTTTTCACCAGGTAAATCATTCGCCATAGACAGAAACAGGTAATAATCACGTGGTGCCAGGTCTGGACTATAAGGTGGATGCATAAGAACCTCCCAACCAAGCTCCCGGAGCTTCTGAGGAGTCACTATCGATGTGTGTGGCCTGACGTTGTCCTGATGGAACACTATTCCTCTCCTATTGGCCAAAGCTAGCCGCGTCTGGACGATTGCTTCCTTCAGACACGGTTCAATTGTTGACAGTACAGGTTCGAGTTAAGAGTTTGGCCGTAGGGGAGCAGCACATAGTAGATGATTCCCTGCCAATCCAACCAAACACATAGCAAAACCTTCCTGACCGTCAGTCCTGGCTTGGCGACCGTTTGTACCGGCTCACCGCCATTCGACCACGACCGTTTTCGCTTAATCTTGTTGTAAGTGACCCACCTTTCATCACCAGTAACCATCCGTTTCAGAAATGGATCGATTTTGTTGCGATTCAACGCGAGATACAGATTACTAAAGCCATCTATTGGAAAAATAATGGATTTCTTTTTACTACACTTGTTATGTACGCACTCCTAGATACGATATGATCAAATTCATAGTGTCAAGCGTCATTCATTCGCTTGACTATTGTTTATACCACATACGTATGTATTATGTCGCAGAAAATCAGCTGAGAATATCAATATGTAACAATTTATGATGAAATAAAAATGAATTTTTACAAATCAAGGAAAACAAGGGATTCTTATTTTACCTCTCTCTCTCTCTCTCTCTCTCTGTCTCTTTCTCTCTCTCGCCTCTTTTTTGCAATAAAACACAGGTGATATATTAGCTTGAAAAAGTTCATAGATATTTTGCACATATATATTGAGATAAATTAAAGCTTAAGATGCTGCTGTAACATGAAATTTATTTGTTTTGATAAAATGTTAAATTTTCACAAGAGAGCTGGGGTTATATGTATGATAGAAAAATATAGTGAGAAAAGCAAATAGTTTCAACACCTGAACATTATAGTTAGAAGGATGAAATATGCTAGAGGAATTGAAAAATTAATGGCTGGATTTTAGTAAAATCATATGCTTCATTTTGGTGAATGAATTACTATGCATTGAGTGTAAGCAGCTTAATAAAAAAAATATTCATTTAAAAGTAGATCAATTTTTATACTTGTTTTAAAGCACAATTAACACATACAATTCGCTAACAAGTCAAAGGTAAAATTGTTGAAATTGAAATTGAAATTGATTTTCTTCATTGTTGCAATTACAATGTCAATGCTTTCGTATAATATAAAGGATGAAATGTAAGTAGTATCAATTTCATTAACAAATAGTAGCACTAACAACGCCATCACCATGGTGAACATCAAGTGCAACCATATCACTGTCATAACAACCATATATTCTATATACGAGTATGTTCTATACTGATTATGATATTATGAAGTTGTCATCCACAAACATGATTTTCTGTCTAGTTGAATTACAGATATCAGACATCATTCATGCACTCACTCACTCACTCACTCACTCACTCACTTATTTACCCACATACTCACTTACTTACACATTCTCATGCTAAATGGAGCATATCAGATGTGTACACGCTTTACAGGCAAACGATTATGTTCTTTAATACTGGCGTATCTTCGACATTGCCTAACTACTCGTATACATGTATATGTATATTAGAGTGATCCTTATTTCGAAAAGAATTTTTTATTTCTTTCTAGCTCTCATGGAATAAACATATTCGATTTGATAGAAAACTATAAAATGGACAATTTATTAGAATATTTAGGAGTACATATCCTATATCCCCATCCCTTATGGTGGTTCCCTTGGAATATGGATATAGAAACGCATAGAAATTGGGAAATAACCAAGTAGGTATCCAGAATACTCGTTTGCCAGTTCCAAAATTTCGTTCATCGGTATGAAATTATCCTTTTAGTGTTTTTTTTATCAAAACTATGATATAATTAGAGTTTAAAAATTGTCTCCAATATATTGGGAGGCCACCTTAACGTACGTACATGTAGTATACTTGGCTAGAGATGATATTGTCATCACACATACATATAATCGTTAAGTAATAAATAAGAATACTTCAAACAACAACAACAACAACAACAACAATAACTGCAAGCACGTATGTTACACACTTTAACGAAATCGAAAATTCATCAAAAGATGAAATCAAGCAAAAAAATAAATGTCAATTTATGTAATACTTTAAATATATATGTGTGTGTGTGTATGTGGTGGAGTCGAATTTCCAATCAAGTGAATCACAAGCATGTATAAGACCTTGAAAATTTGAGTATATCTATAAATAAACATAGTCATATGTGAATGGTTGTGTAAATAGATTTTATTAGCAGAAAATTCTTTTTATCTATTATATATACGAATATAGACGAATATTTAGTTATGCAAGAATGCGGTGCGTTCTATTTGGTAATTTGAGCTCGTATGAATATTGTAAAATACTGTCAAATACATTCTCACATACTTGAAATACACCAAATACCAATTAGTAAATAATTAGTTCTTACTAATACTAATACATAATTTGCTATTCTGGTTAATTGTGAAACTAATAAGTTATATAGCATGAAAATTCAAGTGCTTGAATCAAAATTCACACATCTTTGTGGTATTCTGTTATTATGTACTAAAGGCTTCTTATCGTGAACTAGTTGCGTTGTAGAATTCCTAGTCCTAGTGAAAGGGAAGTTTTGTTAAATTTCTATTGGGATATTAACACATTCCTACCTCTATGAATGTGTAAGTATGTGTATCGCATACCATCAAATTAATGCACTTTGCATTGACGTTTGCTCCAACGATCAATCACGCTGCTGCTGTTGGCTGTTATACTGTTGCTGACATCTTGACATTTGCAAAAAACCAAAAAACACAAAACCACACAAAGAATGTGTTTCATCATTCAAACATACCACTAATAATTATGCAATGGTATTTATTCATATCATTTCAATTTATTACAAGCATTTTGAAATCGATGTATGTAAATATACGAGTATATTTGATGTAAGCGTTTATAATGGTCGCTCTGGTTACTGTTAAACTTTCGATTTTGCTGTAAATTATGTTACAAAAATACATATAGATTTCCATTAAAATTATGCATTTCAGTATAAGTGCAATTAATTATGATTAATAAATTACATTAAAATCATTAAACCGTAGGTACTCGTATTAATGTAACTCAATTGAATTTCACAAATTTCTGCAAAACATAGTGTGAAGTTAATATAAAATTTAAAAAATTTAATTATAATAACAAATTAAAATATAATAATTTCAATTGAATTGTGACAGTTCGTTCCTGTGAACCACTGCATGAAGTTAGTGCGAAAACAAATTATGAAATGTAAAAAATTCGAAAATTGATTTCAATTTAATTGTGACAGTTTCTGTGTGAACTATAGTGGGAAGTAGAATGAGAAAAATTGCCTTACAGTCATCCGGTGTCGACCGATTTATACCATGCACACGTAGATGTAAATATTGTATGTACGAGGGCGGTCCCAAAACTACCCAACTAAATAAAGAAAACACAACAAATTTGGAAAATTGTTTCTTTATTTCTCAACTTAATCTCCTTTTAGCTCCCTTTAACTCTTCTACCACCAAACCATTTTTTCAAATTTGGAAATAGAAAACTGAGGTCGTTAACTTTCGATGACTCCAAAAAAAAAAAAATACTAAACAGTACTTAATAAGGTTGCCACTTTTCACCAAAGTAATTTTTTTCTATATGTCTATCTATATGTCAGGTCGGGTAGTTCTGGGACCGTTCTCGTACTTTAAATAGTTGGCTCGCCATGACCATATTTTGCCTTCTTAATTCCATAAGCAAAAATATTAGGTTTGAATAATTATATAAAATGGTGAGCCATATTTTAGGGTTATAGACTCACATTAAAAAATGAATATGCAATATTTTCATGTCAGCTTATTTCAGACTACAATATTAATCTAAGTGTCAAATATGTTTGAACCAGGCAGAAGACTGCCGAGTTTACAGTAGAAATGCAAAAATGCACTTTTTGCATTCCGGCCATCAGTCCGGAACCGAATGGGACTGAAACTGGTAATAGCTTCGGCTACGAGGTCTTATCAAAAGACTTTAAATTTGGTAGCACGGGTGATCAGGTTGGAACATCCCTCCAACCTGATCGTTGGGAACGACCCTTCGGGGAGGTTGTCGTGGTGGTTGTGGTAACTCAAAGAACACGCGGGTAGAGTACTCTATGTCAAAGTCGTGGGGTACTCGATGTGGAGTTGCATTGCAACCAGGGTGTTGACCCTTTCGATGAGAAGAGGTTTTAGGTAGGCCTCGATCCACCACCAAGGAGGGTAGTACGTCCATTCAACGTGTCCCAATTGGTACCGTAGGAACCTGGAGGTGGGTTTCCGATTTTCCAATCCTGTGGGGCGATTATCAACGCTTCAATTTGATACATTACGCTTTGTACGTCGTGAGATAAGGCCATACTGGCAGGTGCTCACGATAAAGACTGCTCAATCGTTACCTTATTCAATCTTATTTATTTACTTTTTTTTAATTACGGACGTACGGAAGCCACGAGTTGGATGATATAATCTGGAATAATTTTTCTTAACTTTGCAGCCCTCGAAAAATAAACTTATAAGCATGAAGTCAGCTGTATATGGTACTTCAAATGTATACGAGGATCGATAGGCAGCTATAAGTAACCGTTCCTAAAAACTGACTTTGGCAGATAAACCCATTGTCCACGAAGTCTTGAATATCAAAATTTAGTACTAACTGAATCCCTAACTCATATACTGAATGAAAAACTCCTCCAAATGCTTCTATGGAGCATGTAAGTGCCAACTACATTATAAAATGATTATTAACAATACAACTTACACATATAAAAAGCACTGGAGTGAATTACGCATTAGTAAAATCAGTGCAATTAAATTAATTATTACATAAATGACCCTTTGCCATAAGCATCCTGTACGAGCGTAAGTATATTGCTACTTCAGCAAAAGGAAAAACACAGTGCATTTCCGACATACAAATGCACTTGTACATGTACATATAGCAACGTGTGTATGTATAATATTTAAAGCAATATATTACCCCATGCACTAATCAATGCACTTAGAGTAAGAGCGCACAAACACCCCTCATCCCTCACATTTCCTTTTTTTTTTGTTTATACAAACACGTATCCATTATGCCATTACCACTTTGATATCCTGTTTTCATCGTTCGCTTTTTGCTATTGCTCCCTCGACATTCGGTCTAATCTAAAACGTTAAACAGCAGCAAAAACAGAAATCAGGGTAAGAACAAAGGCAAGAAGTGGTAAAAACATAAGAAAAATAACAACAACAACAACAACAATTGTAAAAGCAACAGCAACAGCAGCAGTAGCAGCAAAACAACCAAAGAGTTAATTATTACCAATGTACTGCAACAGTCGACAATGCATTTGTAGGTGTGACGGCGACGTCGAGAACGATGATGTCGATGTATGGAATACAAGAAAAGTATACAAGCGGCATGGTAAAGTAAACGGAGCAATATTTACGATGATGGTTGTAGGTACGACTACCCAAATGGACTGGGTTAAGGGAAAATGAAGTGGCGTTGAAACGGAAACATGTCTACAACCAAATGCATTACATTAAAGAAAACACTTCTAATTCTTCAATCTTCTATGAAAGTCAGTTTGCACGTGTATGCAGCGTACTTACTGATACCCAGTTGGATAAAAAAGCATTCCAGACTTTTTAACAAAAACACTAGGTAGTCACTGTCTATGATATACAACGTGCCATTTGAGTGGCAACATCATGCGTCAACGCATAGTCGATGAGTATTGAGCAATATTTTAAAATGATCACTGTTGTGCCCACTCATAATATTATCGCTTATGATCGATTTCCATTTGGGCATATTTACTTATAGAATTTCATTCACCTATACACACGCATACACATTGATTACAAACATGTTCCTAGATGAAAAACTTTAAATAAATCGTTACTTTAATGACAGGAAGTGGAAGTTGTAGAAAAAAGAAAGAATTGAAACAAGAAACGGATAAAAAACAAAAACAAAGAAAATAAGAAAAAAAAGAAATCAAACTCAAATAAATTGAAATAAATTTAAAAGTATTTTGGAAAAAAAAAATATAGAAAAATTAAATGAAGCACTATGAAATACCAACCTACATACATAAAAGCAATTTGATAGAAAATACGTGTAAAAGCTAAATTACTTTTTCTAGTAATAGACACAGAGGGAGAAAGAGGGAGAGTGGTCAAGCGTGTGTGTAAATATATATGAAATTCATATTGAAACAAATTAAAAGTTATGTAGCGGTGTAAAAAATAAATGTAGCGGTGTATATGGAGGGAAAAAAATAAGTGAACTCCAATGATAAATATTTAAATTGTATACAAATTCATGTCGGTCGATAACAAAAGTTTCAAACTTTCAAGTAAAATGATAACTTGAGGTTATTGCTTGAGCTCTGAAATCAAATTTGGCTAGTGGACTCTGTAACTCAGAATTGTACCTTTTTTATTCATAGAATTGTAGCGCTTGTAGGAAACATTAGCATTCAAATTACAATTCTACAGCAGTTTGAATTGATTTAAACTCACACCGCTGGGTGTTTTTACATATGATACTGAGGCCTGGAGGTCACGAAGAATAGATCACTTGGAGTTCTCTAGAGAAAAACCGAAAACCGTTGGATGACTACGATGAAGGGCACGACCTTACCGCAAGTGGAAGCCAAAATACCAATTACCAGAGAACTTGTTGTATCTTCAATTATCTAACTGGCACCAAAATATGAAGAACAAAAAACTACTGACGAATAATTTTAGATTCTGTTAAATTTATGTTTTAAATTAATTTTTACAAAAACAAAACAATTTATTACAAATAATAAATACATCTGGGATATTATTAATAAATTTTTCAAGTGCGGCAACACTTTGAACAAATCATTAGCCGGTGCTGTTGTACAGGATGAAAGCATTTAAATGAGAGATGATGAAAGATCGGTTTAAACTCGCAAGCAGTAGTGCAGCATTCTCTGAATTGTAACGAGAGTCACGTCGAATGGGTCTTACGGTGAACGAGGTCAAGACGAAGTACCTAGTATCAACAAACAAAGAGTCCCGGCGTCTTGGACAACACATCACTGTTGACAATTACACTTTAGAGGTGGTGAAGGACTTCGTCTATCTTGGAACCAGCATCAAAAACCTGCAATGACATCAGCCTGGAGATCATGCGTAGGATAACTCTTGCTAACAAGTGTTACTTTGGGCTGAGTATGCAATTGAGTAGACAAGCCCTCTCTCGAAGATCGAAAATCACACTCTACAAGTCCCTCATTATTCCTGTCCTATCATATGGCGCAGAAGCCAGGACAATTTCCACCACGGATGAGAGGATGCTTGAAGTTTTCCAGAGAATTGTTCTGCGCAGGATCTTCAGACCTATATGCGTTGATGGCGAGTGTCGAATGAGGTACAACGATGAGTTGTATGAGCTGTACGCTGACATTGACATAGTAAAGCGAATCAGAATCCAGCAGCTGCGGTGGCTGCGTCATGTCGAACAAATGGAAGAAGACCCATTTTGGAACAATTTAGAAACCAATTATCTACCTACTATTATACTCCAAAATTAAGAAATAAATGAGGTAAGAAAAAAAAGTAAAACATTTATTATTATAGCTTGATCCTTCGAAGAGATATTTGCCAAGTTATTGTATTGTATGTATGTATATGACAAGAAAATTTGCCATTCATTATATTTCAAAGTCGTATAAAAATATTAAAGCTATATGTATACTCAAATCTAACACAATATATGTGCAGATGTATTAATTATATGTACCTACGAGTATTACAGACAAAATATAGAGTCTATATCATACATCTTTATATTGTATATGTACGATTATGTATGAACATTTGTATATAAGACAATCAATGTCATCATTAAAGTAATAAAAGCAGTCTGTGACAAGAAGATCGAGAAGGAAAAACAGAATAAGAAAAACCCAACAACAACAACAACAAGAGAAATAATCATAAACAAAGATTAGAAAGCAACCAACCAACATACATAACACAACAGTGATAACAATAACACTCTTCAAGAATAAAGTTGTATCATATGTATCGTACAAAAGAAGCAAAAAGGAAAAGAAGAAGAAAAAACAAGAAGACAAAATCATAATCATACAACTACAGCAATAAGGACAAGGACAACGATTCAAAAATAAAGATATCATATATAAAGAAGCTACGTATGTACTTATGCTTAACTGCGAATATTTCTAATACATGCATACAATTGTATGCGTACGAGTATGTATCAACATACAAGTACAAGTACAAGTACTTGTACTAGTACTTACAGGTTTATATAAATGTCATATACATGCAAACATATGTATACATATGACAAGTCATCAAGTAGGAATATTCCGGTATTTACCAAATATACAATAGGTAGGAAGGAACATTAAGAGACAACATGGAAAGGATGTAAGTGTATACATATACATATACATATACATATGTATTTATGTATTATACATCTCTGTTTTCTTTTCAAATAAAATCATTATTTCATATTTATTTATATCGTTGATGTTCTTCTTACGCAGCTAAACTTTCTTTGCTTATTTTTTCTTATTCTTCTTGATTGTCTAACAACAATTTGAACATCATAATCCTTTTGATTCATTTTTTTTTTAACTTGTTCCGCGCACTCTGATAACAAGAAGAAAAAAAGTTTTCTTCTTGAAGTTTGATATTATCATTCTATAAAAATCAACCTTATAAGAGAACTATATCCGTTGAACACACATACCAGTCATTATTTTCGCAAGACTCATATTTTGTGCTTTGAAGTAATTTTATTTTTCTTATCAATGGGATAAAACGTTAAGTTATTTTATTTAGCAAAAGGAAGAAGATTTTTGAAAAATTGAAAGATTAATTTCGGCGACACTGAAGCTTACATACCCTATACGATGACAGAAAGATATACTCTAAAAAAAAATGCGTTTGCATGTTGATGAAAATAGTCGTATTTGTGCAGCTTTGGTCTCATAGCTTATAGGGGAAAGTGTGAAATCATCACATATGGAAACATAAGATTGTATGGAAGGTACTCGTGATTCTTCTCCGATTCAACTCATTTTCAAATTTGTACATTAACTCGTGAATATAATTGAATGCACCGAATTTCAGTTGAATAACTTGATGATTTCGCGCGTAAAGTATGAAAATATCATACGAAAACATAATTTTGTATGGGAGATAGGTGTATTTTTTATCCGATACAGCCAATTTTTGAATATGTCTGTGAACTACTAAATATAATAGTACTTACCAAATTTTAGCTTGATATTTTCGCACAAAAAATGTAAAAATACACATTCAACAACATACTTTTATACGAGAGACAGACGTGATTTTCATACTATTACGTCCATTTTGGAATATATTAATTCTGTGATTAGACTAACTTCACAAATTAAATTACACTTTATTAGCTTTATATTTTGTAGCATAAATTGTGATAATAGTCAATTAAAATCATATTTTTGTATGGGAGGTACGTGTGGTTTTCATCCAATTACGATCAATTTTAAATATATTAATTCTGTGGCAAAATCATCACTACACATAAAGTTAAAGTTAATTTTATAACTTTATATTTTCGCGTGAAAAATTTGTTAAAACCCATTGATAAACATAATTTTATATGGGAAGATAGCATAATTTTGATCCGATAACGCCTATTTTCAAGAATTCTGATTTTTGATACAAATTGCAGTCGTTTACCTTTAAATTTTCGTGATAAACACACTTTCGAACACATACTGGGAAGTATGCGTGGCTAAAATCAAATTGCAACAAAGCTCACACCGAAGTGTTGTCATGCAAACAGACTGACAAACCATTTATCAGACTATGCTAAATCGACTCGAATTATGATTCTGGTCAATAAAATACATATACCACCTTGATCAAAAAGTTCCCGGAATAACCACCGTGTGGCGCTCCCATCGTTCCAATTTGAGTTCTGTAGATATACTTTTGCCTACGTAACTTTTGCAAATGTCAAGCTATGACGCTAAGATTTAGAGGGAATATTAACAACGGATGTACCAACTTAACAAAAAAAAAGAGAACTCAAATTGAAACGATGGGAGCGTCACACGGTGGTTATTCCGGGAACTTTTTGATCAAGGTGGTATACTTTTCTATACATGTCTGCTTGAAATTGCCTGAGTGAAGATTATACAAAATAAAACATTTTCAAACACTCTGTGAATGTTTTAAAATATTAAATCATAAATATCATCATTATCATACTCTGAGCTTCTACTTCAAGTCAAAACCTTTCACAGAGTTTGTACCTTTTTACTAAAAATAACAATTGTTGGGTTTTAGGATTAACTGTTACCAAATAAAAACATAATTGTGTTTGTTTTCTATCGACTTTAATTGTTTGCCTTGAAAAACGATTTGTTTTTTAATTTAAAATTTAAAAATATATCATACTTCAAAATGTTAAATTTTCTTTTACCAGTTTCAAGTTTGCTTCTGTCTAATTTAATTTAAATTGAAAATCCTATTTAAAAACTCAAAATACGTATTTTAAATAATATATATTAGAGAGGTAACCTTTTTTAGGAAAATTTTGTCCTTACAAATATTACAATATACTTACTTATACATACCAATACATAATTCTTATATACTATAAAAGAATCGAAAAGTAATAGTATTAAAATATTAACTACTTTTTTGGGTTATATATATTGTAAGGAACCTACGTAAATATTACCCAAAAAGATTTAAATTATATTTCAATTCAGAAATATTTCCACCTTTTACACTTGCCATTATTTACGTAGTAGTAATATTTGCATATTAAAAATGACCCTGAGTCTATACATTATTATTTGAGTACTTTTCTTTGATATAAACACTTTTAGACAAGTGTCGTTTTTTTACAACGTGAAATTATGAAATGAAAATTCATGAAATAAATGTCTTTTTATTTACTTTATGAATTTTCATTTCATAATTTCTTTATTTTTTCAGTTCTTTGATTTACCCTTGTGACTATAAAAAAATAAAATATTATCGTCGTCATCATTTAATTACACAAGCACAAGTGCGAACAAATTGAGTGTGTACCAATTATTTAAAGCGTCCAATTTGTGCGTGCCATCATTAAGAAAACCTTATGAAAATATATTTTATTACATTTGAACATCCTAAATGTAAGGAATTCAAGAAGAAAAGAGGATTTTTAGTCGTTACAATCATAACCGCAACTTCCTTAATTTACTTGTAATTAAAATGAATGCATATACGTTGAGTAGAAGAGTAGTTGATTTCTAAATGTGTATTCCATCTATGGGGACATACATACTTAGGTACTATGTATGTATGTAACACGAAGATGAAGCAATTTCGTTCAAGTTCATTTAGTAACAAAAATATAATTGTTTCCGTATTTTTATTACTGCAGGAACAACTAAACGTTTAGTTTTCCCTTTTGTCTACACATATCAAAAAGATTACTTCTTACTTGTAATTTCTTCTATGAATCAGGCAGGAACGTATGAATATGATGACGTTGTTTCTATTTAATTCTATTTGATTCACTATATAGTGGTGTAGAGTATAGTGATCTGATAAATTATTAAAACAAAATACTTCACTTCATTTTAGTATCAACTTCATATTGATTGGAATATGCAGTTTCTCAGTATGAATGCATATTTATCAAGAACTACATCTAAGCATCGACCTACATTTTTAATAAAGTTTTGAGAAATCAGTTTTAGTGATTCTGATTTAGTCAGTCAGTTTCAAAATTCTGCAGAGCCATGATGTGACAGCTTACGAAGCTTCCTATTAATGTGTTCGATCGTTGATCGATTCTCACTTAATAAATTCTTGATATCGACAATTTCAGATACGAAAAATTCACTGTACTTTGTGGCATATTCTTTTGTGACATTCTTTGCCATAATGTGAGAGCTTACGAATTGATCTTCTTATCAATACGTTCAATATTTAATCGATTGTCACTCAATAAATTCTTAATATCGACGATTTCAGACACGAAAAATTCACTATACTTTGTGGCATATTCTTCTGTGACATTTTTTGCAATGATGTGAGAGCTTACGAATTAATGTCCCTATCAATGCGTTCAATATTTGATCGATTGTCACTCGATAAATTCTTGATATCGACGATTTCATTCACTGTACTGAAATTCTTTGTGACTCTCTGCTTCATTGTGTTTTTCCATTTGATTGCATACTTTAAGGAGTATTTTCTGTGTTTTTTTTTCTTCCCATATGCCAACATCATAAACACATATAACATGCTTAGTTTAATTTACACATTTGAATACAATACATTACACTACATTACATTATGATCACGATACATCAAATTGTAAAACGAGTATTGTCACGGAGCGCTAAACTTTACGTGACAATATGGTTGTCGTTGAGTTAGTGGGGCTCATGAAGTTCTTATACGTGGTCACAGCCGAAAGCAAACAACCAGAGCCAAAGAGAGAGAGAGAGAGACATGCCTTATACCACATAATACAAAAGACGAATATTTTGGTTATACATATGTACACTTGTTAAACCATACGTGCTTAACGAAAGTGTCTTCATTGTTTATTGGCACACTCTTGGTAGTTGTTATTCTTTATTTTATTATTTTTTTTTATTCTATTTTATGTAAATGCACACGTATAGATGCTAAATGATGTGTGCCATCTACTGTGTACCATGTACATATAATCTACCTAACATACGAATACCATCCGGTGTAAAACTGATGTCATATCAATCCTTCACCCGCAGCATTTCCGCCATTAATTTCTGTGTGTTTGTTTATCTGCTTGTTTTGTTGGCTTCTTCTCATTTGACATTTCCCGATATTTTTTGCAGTTTATTAACCTTATTTAGAAATGCTGGCATATACGCTTAACTGCTATGTCTCTCGATATACAGCTTTTGAGTTAAGTTTTTCTAAGAATTTTCGCTTTCTTTGAAACATTTTATTCGTATTTTCTTTTCTGCTCTTTCTTTCATTTTTTTCACTTTTACTTCCTATCTGATAAGATTCCATTCGTATGAAAATTATCGTGAAAGTCATCGTGTCGTCGTCGTGGTGATAAAAAAGGGTTTCTTTTAAGATATAGAATAATTTAGGCAAAATTTTGGTTTGTCTTTGGTTTGGTTTCATCTAACAGTTAACTATGATTTCAGTTTACAGCTACACATAGTGATTTAGTGATTTCGTAAATATATGCACTTATATATATGACTTAGTGGAATTGTAGTCGTGGGCAATTTATTTAAAATTCTTATGAAGATATGATTTTTTGGAGGGCAATGGTAGCAAACAAATATTAACTATGAATGATATTTGTGGATATGGTGGATAATCTGATAATCTCGAAAATATAAATTGTAATTTTTGTTCTCAAATAATAAATAAAAGAAGAAAATATTTAAACTCAATCGTAGAAACAATGTTTTAAGAAGTCTAAGTATATACATGGATTTTCGATTCATAAGTCAACAAAGTACTAATGACACCTCTATTTACTGTTCACGTACTGTTCACGCACCCTATATTACAGAGCCGTTGGGTTTTAATATGATGAGTTGATTGGCAAATAAAATGCAATGCCGCAGCGTTATAGTCAAAGTAAAGATCATTTTAAAGTTAGAATCAATTTTTTGACATATTTTTTTTATGCGAAAAAATGTCAAACAAATCGATTTAAACTTTAAACTGACCTTAACTTTGATTCTAACTATGGGCTAATACATTTATGTGCATAAGCATGTTGTGTATTCAAGTTGAAGTTGATATTTTCAGCAAATTCACTGTATGAAGGTAATCTATAATATAGAACCTTTTAGAAATAACCATTCACTAAAATGTATTACAATATAAGTTTTTATGTTTGGGATGGGCAAATTTGTTTTATTTTTTCTTTCTTTCTGGTGCTTTAGACTTTACATATAGAAAAAACATACAGACTACTTTGTGCCTATACATACCTGTACATGTGTATAAACATAATTGAATATAAACATATTAGCAATGTTTCCAATTAATTAGTTACATCAGTTACATCAACTGTAGCATCTTTCAATTAAGAATATTGAAAATTAATTATTCCTTATCTTAAACTAACAGAAGAACAGAATCCCACTTAGAAAAAGGTATTCTATGCAATGCAAACCTTATAATAGGTGTTTTCTTTTTTTTTCTTTTGCTTCACCTTTTCTCTTAAAGAACTTTTCATTTGGTAAAGCCAACATATTCTCATAAGTAGTTAATATAATTTGTTGCTTAAATACTTACTTACCTTTCATCTACTTGCAAATACTAATTGTACAGCTGACGTTTGACGATGAGATTCCAAAAAGGTTAAAAAAAAAATAAATAAATATGTGGCACTTAAAGCCCCAAAGGGCTCATTGGCCGAGCTTCTCTTCCATTACTGTTGTGCGTCTTAAATTTTGGACAGTATTAGAATGGACCTACTTATTTTAGCCGGTTCCGAACGGCAGAACACTTGTGACATCACTTTTTCTGAGCTTTGTCATAGAGTTCTTTTTAGAAGCTTTTTCATGGCAAGTTGTTACTGTCGGAAGAATTGCCAATTGCTTGCCGACAGGTGGGTACCGTTCGAAAGAATAATCTTTTCTATATTAAATTTGTTATGCATCAGCCGGGTATTGAACCACGACCTACAGATCAGAAGGCGAACACACTAACCACTGAGCTACGGCACCCACAAAAAGGTTACCACTTACATAAATATAAAGTGTATGCGTTGAGCACACTGTTGTTATGTTTGCATAAATAAAGAGCTGCTATAAGGGTCTAAATTAAGTTACACGTGTATATTATTATGTGCACCTGTAAACCAGTAAAGGTATGTATACTCGTATACAGATACCACGCTTTATTTATAATCATCTAAAATATCAAACCATTATGTTCATGCACGTATGAGTGTATACCTCTATATAGCTTGTTATAATTATCAATTCCCTTCAAACAAATTATAACCACATGCGAAAACCAAAAGCTTTTAATAAGTTTTGTTTCACAGTAACCACTTTCGGTATGAGTAAAGAAAGGTAAAGAGTAAAATGATGGAAAAAAACACGGTTATTCTATTCAATATAATTCAGCATTTTGCACGAAGCTACGAATACGTTGTTTGAATATTATCATATCGAGAATTAAAAAAAAAAAATTGCTAAATAGATGCATATTAAAATAATGCGCAAGAACCTTTCAAAAGTTTTCCAATCTTTTTTCGATTTCAGTGTGAGAAGGGATTCGAAATATTACGTACATTTATTAAGATGATTGTGATTGAAATCTTCACATCTTATCATCATCATCATTTAACTAAATATTGGTGAGGACTTCAAATATTTTAGTTTAATATTTTGAAGGTGTCAGATTAATTTGAGCTTAACGAATTCATCGGCATTTGTTGAAAAAAGTGTGCCACCAATCTTTGGGTTCTCTGAAATCAATTGTTATGCATTCCATGTTTACAAATTTATTAACAAAGAACATTTGGATATATACATTACAACTGATTTACATAAATACTAGATGTACAAGCTTAAATCCGCTGTTTTTCGGTAAAAAAAAAAACACTTTTTTTTACATAGAAAGCCAAAATTAATTTTTTCAAGGTATTTGCCCTCACTAGCTATATATTTTTCCTATCTCTCGGGCAATTTGTATATACCATGCCAAAAGAATTCCTCATTTTTCGAGGCAAACCACTCGTCCAGCCATTTTCCGACGTCTTCATACGAATCGAAGTGCTGTTCGGCGAGCGCGTGACCCATCGACGAAAACAGGTGATAGTCAGAAGGAGCCAGGTCTGGTGAATAAGCGGGATGAGGTAGCACCTCCCAATTGAGTGTGTCCAAATAGTTTTGGACCAGTTTTGACGTGTGCGATGGTGCGTCGTCGTCTTTGTCTTTGTTCATAACCAGGCCTTTTTTCACCCAAAGCACAGCTCAATTTCACTAGTTTTTGGTGGTAGCGGTGAGCATTGACAGTTTCACCAGGTTTAAAAAGCTCGTAGTAGATGACACCATGCTGATCCCACCAAACGCACAGCATCGTCTTGCTTCCAAACCGATTTGGTCTTGGAGAAGAAGTTGCTGGTTGGCCGGGATCGACCCACGATTTTTTTTCGTTTAGGGTTCTCAAAGTATATCCAGTTTTCATCGCAAGTCACCACAAGATGCAGGAACGACTTTCTTTCTTGTCTAGCAAACAAGATTTAGCATGTGTTTTGGCATCGCTTTGATTTCAAAAAACCAATACATCAGTTAGCTATAAAAATACATATACTTCTTATCACTTTTCCTATACTAAATTTTTATTGAGTCCTATGATCTACTATCTCATCATACAATATTACCTCTTTTATTTCGTGTGACTTTTATATTGGTTCAGTAATGAGTTGTCAATTTTATGATGGCAATAATTTTACTTTAATTTCATTATTCATTTTGAGTATATTTTGTGTTAGTTTATGATGTGCTGGCAACAATATTTGTTACTAAGTACTACTCACTGTATATAATCGTATATTTGAGGTGATAATTTGATATAGGTAAATTACAAAACTGTGTCAATATCATGACAAGAAAATTTGTTCGATTTACTTCACAAAAGATGGCGCCCTTCATTTAAAATGATTGATTTCAGATTTTTTTTTTTTTTTGGCAAAAAAATGCATAGTCTATAAATTTTATTGTCTCCTTGTTACTTTGCAATTGATAGCTGTTTGCCCATTTCAACATTGATTCAATTTTATTGTGTCCTTAACAAGTACCTATCTACTTCGCCTGTACACATAATGGAATTCACCATACTATAGTATAACATTATTTTAGAATTGATTATCAAATATTCTAAAGTACTACATCTCCACATTTTTATATAACAACCAATTCATCATGAATCCACTCATATAACCACTACCATCTTTAATCTTTAAAATTTTCTTCTTTCACTCTCCAGGGCATCATCAAATACACGCTTAAAGTGATATAATATATATCGCATCGTAAAAATTATGTCATACAATGGCGATGGCAATGGTAAATGTTTTATCAAAATAAATTGCTTCAATAAAAAATTTAATTGAACTTGACCTCGATATCAATTTCAAATGTACTACGATGATATTAATGCTTAAAGCGGCTAAAAAGAAAACACAAATTTGCTAAATACGATTTATTAGCTCAATTTCGATTAATTTCAGACAATTTCATAAGTATCCTTTTTCATCATTTTGTTATAGATAACGTGAATAAGCGGCTGTTTCTATGTACTTGTATCCCTCACTCTCGAATATCTCGAATATACTCTTGATATCAATTTTAAAATATAGTCAGTCGAGCATAGCTTTGATTTAAGTTTCATTATATTATTTTATAATATAAAACACATTTATATGATATACTAATATGAAAGCTCATTTATTTGATATTCGCATTTATGTATTTAAGTTGTAAATATCAGTAATTGATTACTCGTCGCTTTGTCCCTTCACGCATTATTGCTGGTATTTCATATTTCAAATAACTCATGCTGTGTATAAAAACTATTTAATTAAATAATTAGAAATTATATAATATTACATAATTACACAGTAAATGGAATGTTGAGCTTATTTAGCCTACATTGTTCATTATAAGTAATATCCTTAATTCAATATAATTTGCGGGCGCGTAACTAAATACATATGGTCATAATAAATTGTAAACTTAATTAATTTAATTTGATCTCATAATATAATCATTTATCAATTAGCTGAACATAGATGATCAATTTATTAATTAAATGATAAGAGGCATAACACAGCATAACAATATTTTCAATTCGAAGGCGGTCCTAGAACTACCCTACCTAACAAAGAAAACACAACAAATTTGGGAAAATTTTTCTTTATTTTCCAAAATAATCTCCTCTTAGCTCTATATACTTTTCCCAGCGATATTCTATAGCTTCAATACAATGTTTATAGTAGCTCATGAAAATAGCCATCTACCTCAGACTCCACCTCTTCATTGTTTGCAAATCTTCTACCACTAAGCCATTTTTTCCAAATTTGGAAATAGAAAATAATCCGAAAGAGCTAAATCTGGCGAATAAGGTGCGTATGGAAGCAATTCGAGCTTCAACTCATTGATTTTGGCCATCGCAATAGCAAATGTGTAAACTGGTGTTTTTGTTCTATTGTGAGCAATCTCGGCACCCATCATACACATAGCTTTTTCATTTCCAAATTTTCGGGCAATATACGATTTATAGCACTTTTTGAAATGCCTGTAATCTCATCTAGCTCACGCAACTTCAGCCGGCGATCATTCAATACCATTTTGTGAATTTTATTAACCATTTCTGGCGTGGCCACCTCAATTGGTTGACCACTACGGTGTTCATCTTGGCAGCTCGTATGACCTCGTTTAAACTCTGCCACCCAATATTTTATGGTCGTAAACGAAGGAGCAGACTCCCCAGGGTAGAATGTAGTTCGGCTTTAATATTCGCTGGACTGAGACCTTTCCAATGAAAGTATTAAATTACATAACGGTGACCAATTTTATCCATGTGTACAAATTCACTGAGGTCGTTAACTTTCGATGGCTCCAAAAAAATACTAAACAACGTGGCGCCTTCAAACTTAAAATATTTGTTTTATAAGGTTGCCACTTTTCACCAAAGTAATTTTTTTCAAACTACTGCCGTCATCTATATGTCAGGTCGGGTAGTTTTGGAACCACCCTCGTAAAAAGAATTATGAAAATTTCAACGCAGGATGTTTTCTTGCAAGTATTGTAATAAATGGAGGACAAGACAGGTAAAATGTAATTTTTTTTTTAAATAAAAAGAACTCCACAGAGAAATTCAATAACGTAATTTAGCAACTTTTTCTTAAACTTTTATAAGAATTCTGATTTAGGATATAAATATTGTATTTTTTTGTTTGCTTTTGTAATTATATAAATGAGCTAAATACAATTCGCATAAAATAACAAAAGATATTATTAACATAAAAATCAACAAAAACCATTCGAATATTAGCTATTAAGCGAGACAAAACCAATATCCTTATTAATATCCTGTCATATATTGTATTAATATGTATAAATACATGCATGCATGTATATGAGACTATACTAAAATGCGCATATTTAATAGTCCTAAGCATTTGTTTGATTTGATGAAAATACACAAATAATTCATTATAATATATCATTTGAACCGCAATAAATAATATGTATCAAACAGAGCTAATATTAGACTACACATATGAGATATGTACACTTACCACATTTTTTTTTTTGCATAACTAAGGACATAGATATGCATATATTTAAGCCTTGAACTCGTTATGGCGGTATTTCCCTTTTTACCACAATATTCAATTTACTGAAATCATATTTTGTCTAAGTATGCGATGAAAGCTAAACTCAAATAAGGCAGCCAAAGAAGGAATAACGAAATAAAAACAATATTAAATCGAAAACAATAAATCAATCGGAAACACTTACGAACAACAGAGCAGATAAAACCGGCGTCTATAAAATATTAAAGGATATTAAATAAAAAAAGAACAGAAAAGCTTATAATAAATATTATACATTGCAATGACATAAGAATGTTGTTGGCAATCTGTTGGCGAATTTAACAAAACCAACAATGTACAAGTATGTACGTGTATGTGCATGGAAAAAAAAAAAATATATATATATATATATATATATGTGTATGTACACATAATCTCGTATATTTATTGATTTACCTATTTAAGATGCGACACAATTTAACTTCACTTGTCCCTATATTCATTTATTCTTGTGACTATCATCCTCTTAACATGGATTAAGGGTAGATTCTATGCGAATAGTGTCACAATGGATTCAATGGTATAACATATTCAATTAGTGTGCAACAATTAACTTAATTTTAACATTACTTTGTATAGAATTTTGCAATTATATAAGCCTTAGTATAATTACCACACTTATTTACGATGATGCCTTTGTATTTAATTCCAAGTACTTTTATGGTTAATTCGGCAAATTTGTTTTCAAACTACCTTCAAGTTTTAACTCTTGACGAGCATCATATCACCAAGCGACTAACTATAAATTTCCCATACAACATAAAGCATTCGATTGTCTACAGAAATCTCACAGATGAAATGCATTTAACATAAATCCTTCTCCCTCTTTCATCTAAAGTGTAACTCACCTTAACAATTGGTTTCAAATAATTGCTATTGATTTTTAATAATTTTTGAAATTCTCAACACAAGAAATTTGTATACGAAAATGGGTATAAGAAAGAAAAAAAAAACACTTGAAAAAGGTTAAACAATGTAAGTAACATAAATCTATGAATGAAACCTATAGAAGGTAATGAACCCATGGAAACGTACAATCGATATAAATTTAAAAACAAAACAAAAAACAACAAAAAAACGGAAAAGAAAATTTATTAAAATTAAAGGAAAGTAACCAAAATAAATAAAAATATATAGAAAACTTCATAGCAAATAGAATCTACAAGTAGCTACTGTTGGTATGTACGAGTATATGTGCATACTATGCGCTTAAGTAAGTATGCATGTATGTATAAGCTTTTCTCTATGAACGACAATTTTTTATTGCTAATTTATACAGTTTTACTGTTGTTGACAGCACAGATTCGCTCAGACTCAAGGGTACACTTTAGTTTTATAGCATAGCGAGCGCGCGCTCTCGCACATGTATCGTACAAGTACGTTTATATTATATAGATTTGTAACTACCTATACATACATACATACACTACATTCAAGTATTTATAGTATGTATATATGCGCGTCATATACAATATATATATTTTTTTTTTTACTTAACAATTTCCTACGCTTAACTAGTTATTCTTACTTGTTTTTTCGTTAGTATTGTTGTCGCTGGATTTTTTTTTTTTTTTTTTTTTTTTTCTTACATGAGCTCACATATAATACAACCATAATACTGTTGGCATCTTGCTGACTATGGAGTGACATATATTTCCTTATTTTTTCTTTTTTTTTTTCTTTAATTCGTTTGCCTTTTACCATCATCAGTATCAACTAGTTGCTTGTATACTTGTAAAAAATATGTGTGCATGTTTTTAAGTATATACCACAATATACACACTGGGTTTGGGGAATAGATATCGGGCCTTTGTCTCAATAGATGTCTGTGATATGTTATACTTAAGTACAAAGCTACGAGCTATGAGCTATGAATTGGATCAATAAATATCTAAAAATTGAAATGAGACACACCCTATTCGGCAAAAAAACCGTTTTATTTTTCAACATCGCGTCATTTCCTTTCATAATCATGCCATTTTGTCATTCCTACTGCAAGCTTGTTGGCCGGTGAGTTGCTCTCTTGGAAGAGAACTTTTGCTCTTGCCAAATGCCAACATTTTTGCTTTAAATCGACGTCGAATCGATACAACAAGAGCTCTACATAAATGCACCGCCGATGATGAAATTTCACTTTTCAAGCTAATCGATGTAAATGTCACCAGAGTGTATCCCAAAAAAATACTGTCGTCATGGCCTTGTTGGCTGACAGATCCATCTTCGACTTTTTTGGCTTCGATTCACCACTGAAATTCCACTGTATCGCCTATTTCTTGGTCTATGACTTATTGTGATGCATGCATTTTTCATCCACGATTGCCAAACAGAGCAAAATCTCGTTCAGATTGCGATTAGAAATAGCCGAATATGCCATTAAAGTTGTCAAACAATTGTGTTTGTTGTCAATTATGAGCAAATGCGGCATCCATCTTGCGGATAGCTTCTTCGTAATCAAACATTTATGCAAAAATAACATTGCTCATCCATGTTATAAACATGTAGCCAATTGTCCAATATCATGGATTTTATGCTCCATTTCTGGTGCAGTCATCTCAATTGTGACGTCACACAAAGGCTTTTGTTTAATTTGCGTATGGGTTTTTCTCGCACAAAATTTTTTTTTTTTTTATTATAAAATTATTTTTATTTTAATTTTTTTTTTTTTCATTTTTAATGAAATACTCTTTGACAGATCTGTCTGAAAATTTGAGTGTATGTTTTTGAAAAATACTTATTGAAAAGCAAAGCATTTTTTTTTTATATTTCATCGATTAAAATCACTTATAATATAAAGATGATGCAATAATTTTTCCACAACATTGAATATTGATGTGAACATTTTTGAGTATTTGCCTCTTTGTGAATATGCACATAAACGTGGTGTAATAATGCGTATTTATTATATGAATAATCCAATAGGAACAATTGTATCAAAATCATATTTCTAAAGTATGTATAAGAATAACTCGAATGGTTCCAATTTCTACTAGTCAATAGCTGTAGTTAGAATATAGAATAGTGGTCGTATTACTTCTAGTAAATAGTGATAGTAATGATGCTGCTGCTGCTACATACACATGTTGGCATCTTCTTCTCTCTTCGCTCTCAGGGTATCTCATTCTCTCTCTCACTGTGTCTGATGGCACGTACATCCGTTTAAGTGGAAGCTTAAAATGTGTAACATTGCAATTTCATTTTTATTTTTTATTTTTTTTTTATTCCTTCCGCTATGCTATTTTAATGTGCAGCTTTAAACATTTAGCTACCTTTTTTTCATTTTTTGTTTTTTGTTCATTTCGTTTGCAATATGACATTGTAACCTAGTGATATGATGCGAACAGCTTGTACGTTGAGAAGAGATTAAATTTGTTCATAATAATGTCACATCATCATCATCATCATCATATGGGGTATCATTTAAATAGTATATATGGCATATAACATGCATAAGTATGCATGAGTAAGTACCAAAATATGATATTCATATTTACATGGAAATAATCACAAATTGCCAATGACCATATAACTATGACTATTATTATGGTTATTGGAATATAGGCTAATACACCACTATAGTAATAGAATGTTATTGTTGTTACATATAGAACAAATATTTGATTTTATTCTGGTAATATTTTTTATTAAGTGAAATACAAAAAAATTATATTTCTACTATCAGCATTTAAATTCTAAATCAAACAAAAATATTTCTTCAAAAGAGCCCTCAAAGGTGATAGCTTCTTCTTATTGAAAAGTTTAGTACTGATTTTCTGCAAAATAGTGCTATTTTTAAAAAATTCTATTTAATGTGATTGATTCTTTTTTCCCCTCCGCCAAATCAAATATCTGAAAATATGTGTCATATATTAAATTAATAAAAATCATCAACATAATATATCGCTCATTATATTATAATATGACTTTAATATAAAATCAATAATATAGCAATGAAAAATAATATATGTACATTAAACCTTAGCCTAGTTTCAGTGGGATGACAGTGATGATGGTGATAATATTTTAGGAAAACAATAGTATACTTACTACATAGCATATCCTCTTTTTCCAATATAATAGGGATTTAACGAAAGATAAAGAGTGTGATTATGAGACATCTATGTATAGAGAGAGAGAGAGAGAGAAGATAATAAAAATTGCAAGGCTGTCTAGTGTAATCTGCATCATTTGTTATTATAAGCTGATATTTCATATAAATACTGATGACATCGAAAATTAAATAATAATACTAGTAGATAGTGTCTGAAATAAAATCAATATTTGATTATCTTTGAACTTTAACATATACACCTTTAATAGAAAATAAATCTGTATGAGTATATTAAAGTAATATAGTCGTATACAAAATGAAATATTTATATAATAACCTTATAAATAGAATGTATAAAAGTATTTCCCTTCAATTACTACTATGCATACTAATATTGTAAAAAGTTACTACAACATTTACTATATGCAGTGGCTTTTTATAGCCAGCCATACTCTCTCTCTCGTTGGATTAGTTTGTAGATGAAATTGAGATTGTTTTAATTAATGAAGTCATTCGAATTTAATATGCATATATTCATAAAAATTAAATGCTTATTAAAATTTTATTATTTAAGAATTTATGTTATAATCATATTTATGTTATGTTAGCATTTTATAGCAAGTTGATATTTCGCAGCTGATTGTGAGTTGAACACTTGGAAATAGCAAAATTATAATTAGAATAGAAATTACTATATACTATATATATTTTCTTAATTAATTCATTTTATGTACACTTAATTGGTTCATTTAATTTCATTTTATTAACTTTCCAATAAGAAGGAGTATTGTTAACGCAGCATTGTAAATTGATCCTTTATTTGGAACAGGCAAAATTTAAGTACAAGCCCTAATCGAAACACACTCAGATATAGATGTACTCTTGGCTACGTAACTTTTACAAAATATCAAGCTATGACCCTAAGATTTAGATGGAATATCAACAACAGATGTACCAACTTAATAAAGAAACAAACTGAACTCAAATTGGAACAATGGGAGCGGTGGTTATTCCGGGAACTTTTTGATCAAGGTGATATACCTGCGATATTTACAATTGACAAAAATTGCTTTACCTAAAGATATCTATATACTCGTAGTTATGTATGTTTCACCATGGAGATGTGCTATAAACAAAAATTCTCTTATACATTACATACGAGGCAATACCAAGAATTATTTATGGCATTTCTACGTATGATACCTACTATATATCAATTCAACAAGAACAAAAAACAACAAGCAACACATTCGATAAGCTGGTTCATGTGTGGTTCACTGATTACTGAACATCATAATTATCATCGGTTGCACCATACCACCATACATTCAATATGTCAAGCTATTTAGAAATACCCTTAAACTATTTGTAGATTTACTAATGCATGTAACTATAGGAATACTGGTGCTACAGAGTAGCTTTTACCATATACTATGTTAACTGTAACTGTATATGTGCAATTTCTTTAATTATTGTTTCTCTTTTCTGTCCTCTACTATCACTGATGTTACACCACCACAAATGATTTACACGAGTATCTTGTAGTTTATGTATAACTTTGCACAGATTGTCAATATTGATTGTGTTCTTTGTGGTTTTTTTTTTTTAATTTAATTTTTTTTTTTCGGTAAGCACTGAAACCCGTATATTTGCTGTATATACACACTGTATATACACATAAAAAAAAAACAAAATGTGTCACTTATAAGCCCGTTAGGGGCTCTTTAGCTGAGCTTCTCTTCCATTGCGTGTTAAATTTTGGACAGTATTAGAAGGGATCTACTACTTTAGCCGATACCGAACGGCATGATCCTTGTGATATCACACTTTCTGAGCTTTGTCACACTGTTCTTTTAGGAGCTTTCCCATGGCAAATTGTTACTGCCGGAAGAATTGCCAATTGCTTGCCGACAGGCGGGTACTGTTCGAAAGAAACAATATTTTCGTTATTAAATTTGTTGTGCTTCAGCCAACCACTAACCACTGAGTTACGGAGCTAGAAGAGAAATAATAGAAAAACCAAAAATAGAAAAAAATGATTGGCAAAGAAATAAAAAAAAAAGGAAACCTAAGAAAAGCGAAAAAAATTATTCAACAATACTTTTCCTTCAATAGTTTTTAGTCAATATATTTGCAGGCGTTTATACTATGTACAACTATATGTAGTAGTAACTACATTTTTTGCATACTATTTGCATTTACAATTTCAACGGTAGAAAAGCAATACCAGTTTTCTACGTTTGCATTTTTCACCCTATTTGATGCGTTTTTTTATTTTTGATTTGCTTTTTCCAATTGTAGTAATATTATTTTTTAGGCACATTCCTATTCACAAACAAATTGAAACCACGTGAAAAAACCTCAATTTGGCATACAGAGAATGTGTTGAATGAATTAATGTTAGTGAGACAGCGTGAAAGGCATTTCAATGATATATTGTCTATGGAAAAATGCACATAAACTACAGCACATGGAAATGATTCAACGCAAAGTGGAAAAAAAAAGTGTTAGAAAGTGAGTGAAATATGTATAAAGAAAGTAAAATAAGAAAATCGACAAACGAGTAAACGATTCAACTGAAGTATCTACTCATACGAGTAAATAACAATCAGAGTTAGTTATGTGGCAAAATAAAAAAATGAGTAAGTACAATTCATATATGAGCGATATGTTACATTTCAATTTTTTTTTCCACGAAATTCGACTATGCATATGTATTGAGTACAGTTAATCATGTAGTACATATATGATTATGCCATAGGAAGGTACTCGTATGGAAGAATTTTAAGCAATTTTTTGTGTATGCAAATTAATAGGTGTGAAAATAGAACTGAGATTAGGAAAAAAATATTAATAGTATAAATAAGCGATTTGCTACAGTTATTCGATAACAATTTTCATAAGAATATCACACTGCGCTGAAAAAATGTCCAACCTCAACTTGAAACTTCATATCGGTGATTATTGGTGTTTCAATAAAAGCTAGTCATTATTTTACTTAGTGTTGCCACTTTTCATTTACATTAGTTACTATATAAATGTACATTTTACTACCATCATGATCATTTATTGTTTTTATTCTATGCTACCTTCTTTAGTCAGCCATTAATGGATAGGCAATTTAAATATATTCAATATTTTTTTGCACATTCCTTTGCTTTTCTAAATTATCCATAAATTAAAGTAGGCCATAACACGTATAGAATAAATTGAAAGAATGAGAATAGGAAAATGAATGACCCAAATCAATGATAATGGCTGTCTGAAGTGGAAAAACTTAAAATATACACATAAATTGTAAAAGAATCGATAATAGGCAATTGAGAATTTTTAATTTTATATTGACTCGAAATACACAATATATGGTTTATTTCTGTATATTTACAGACATTTAGAGTTTTATTGTGCCAACTTAAGAATTGTGTGAGAATTTTAAATTTTTGCTTGAAGCAAATGCTTTGGGATTATGTATTCAACTTTTATTTTATGCCTATATAGTTTATGTAAATAAATAAATATGTGGCACTTAAAGCCCCAAAGGGCTCATTGGCCGAGCTTCTCTTCTATTACTGTTGTGCGTCTTAAATTTTGGACAGTATTAGAAGGGACCTACTTATTTTAGCCGGTTCCGAACGGCAGAACACTTGTGACATCACTTTTTCTGAGCTTTGTCATAGAGTTCTTTTTAGAAGCTTTTTCATGGCAAGTTGTTACTGTCGGAAGAATTGCCAATTGCTTGCCGACAGGTGGGTACCGTTCGAAAGAAAAATCTTTTCGATATTAAATTTGTTATGCATCAGCCGGGTATTGAACCACGACCTACAGATCAGAAGGCGAACACACTAACCACTGAGCTACGGCACCCTATATAGTTTATGTAGTTTCCTTTAATTTTCTATTAACTTTATTTCAATATTCATTTTAATACATTTAATTTCATACCATACATAATTACACGAAATTATGCCATATCCTCATTTGACTTGCTTTGCCTTCATAGCCTTCAGTTGTTGTTCTTTTCATATAAAAAATGATTACATTAAATAATATTGTAATATAATATCTGCTATCGAACTAAAACTTAGTATATGAAGTTGGTCTGATTACAGAATTAATACAATACGTGGGCCGTCCCAGAACTACCCGACCTAACATAGTCGACACATACAATTATTTCTATCAATGTGCGACTATATTTGAAAACGGGAGTAATCGTATGAAAATCACGAACACTACGGAATTATGTCTGTCTATCTGTTATGGAGTAGAGTAACTAAGTTTCGGTATTACCAAAATTAGAATTCAAATATTGAGTTATTTGTTGAGTATATTTCCATTCTGTATCCCGAACCCTTAGGTCCTAATTTTTTCTGTATTATATTGCATAAAAACATAAAAAAAAGCTGTCGAAGTAGTATTAACCGCATTACAGTGTTCCTAAAAAATGATTACCATATCAAAATGTTGTTTAATTACATTTGAAATGCGCTTGTAATATTGTTAATCCATATGCTTACTACGACATAGTTTGATTTTATATTAAATGAGCACTTCGGCACAATTTCTAAATATTATTTACGTTTCTTACAACTTTTCAATTGCTGCCATAAAAACATAAGGTGGGTGGGAGGATTTATAATACACCTTAACTCACATCATAAAGCTTATCATATAGCTACGCATATTTTAAAATGAAAATACAAATGATTAATGATTTATAAGGTACAGCTTCATTTAAGAATTTAAGTAAATCATTGTGTGAATTAAATACAAATTCCAATACATCATCACTTTTTTGCTTGGCTTTATCCCTATCAATAAATCATTTCCTTTTGACTAACATGTACAAAGCATTCATATCCTTAAAATTAAATTTTATTTTTTTTTTTTGTATATTTTCTCATCAAACCTTTTCTTTTTTTTTTTTAGATATTTCTTCATTTTAACATATATATATATATAGGTCGATTATGAGTAGGTAGGTACTAATTTCGCAACATAAACATAATTTTCAATTCAGCTACTTTTAATACACATCCTTTTTAGTTTTTTTTTTTTTTTTCTCCCAACATATTGGAGTTTTGTTACATAAATCATTTCTGTCTTTATCGATCTTTTGTGCTTTGAAATCTTTTACTATTTTTTTTTTTTCCATCACAAGCACATACTCATATCTGTGCAAATTATCACTGATTATCCTGTTTGTTAGTTTAAGTATGGGCAACAAAAAAAACAAAGTGTTAGTTTTTATGTCATATTTCTTTTTCGTGTGTCTAATATGCTTCGTTCAACGCACGTCTGATATGATATTTGTTTGTGTATTGAACATATACTACATATCTACTTAGATGCCATAGTACAATGAAATCATAATCAATGTCCATTGAAATGGAAGCTGAAATGTACGTATAAGAGGATGAAAGAAAAAACCAGAGAGGGTGAGCGAGCAACAAATACAGCATCGTTAACGCAAGAGTTCATGTTCATAATAGTCTCCCAGTTAGTAAGTCAATATTATAATAGCTTTCAGCACGATAATGGCTATACTTATGGGGAAATGGTGAAGAATTTGTGCAATCAAATAGAAAATATTTTATATTTCAATATAACCATGCACCTACTTATTGTTAACTGCAATCATTTATATAAATATTTCTAGTAGATTTGTACAAAAAGATATATGGAATATTCAGAATATGAGTTTTCTAGACCTTTCTTGTTAATTTTAAAATTTTTGCCGTCTATCTAAAAAATAGTACTAAAATAAATCATAAAAATATAAAAATTTTAAATAAAGCATTAAGCTGTTCTAGGAACAAATTTGAAATATTCATAGACAAAAATTGATTTAAACATATTTACTTGCTACTACATATATTTACTTCATATTGATTTTTAGAAAGAAACTTCATTTTGGACAAAAATTTCAAATTCGTGGAAAAATAATCTCATAACTTCCCAACCGCTGTCTCTAGAGTGATGAAATATATAACCGACCTTCATTAATTTTTACCACTCCCTCAAAATTGACGTTTTTCGTAAAATCCGCTCCAATCGTCTCCAGATTGCCTCTAAAGGAGACCGGCTTACATTCATTTTTGCTATTCAACATAATTCCCAAACATTCTTATCCCCCATCTCTCTCTCTGAAGGGGTTTTCTCTAATAAATGAAATCAAAAATATCTTAAAATTGATCAAGAATACCATGATCGCCCAAGCACCATCTCTAGAGGGGTCCAATATATGTGCAAGACAACCCCTATTAATTGTTCCTGTGTAACATTTTTTCAGAAGATATTTAACCGCTACCTCCACTTCTCAAGGAGCTCTCCTACAAAGCTGAAATTTTTATAAGGTTGACTCCCATCGGTTTCGTGGTGCTCTTATAATTTATAAGCATATAATAATAAGCAAAATTTCGTTAAATAAATCTTTTTTTAATATTTTATTTTATTAATTTGAGTCATTTGCAACGCACATTTAAATTGAAAATACACATATTTCAAATAAATAATTTTTTGTCAAATATTTTACAGACTACAATAATAATTTCAAAATTTAAATATTCTTATTAAGAAAGAAATAAATTTAAGATAATAGCTAATAAATATTTTTATTAAAAACAAAGCAACAAACTATGTAGAAAATTTTGCTTAAGCAACTTCTTTACATGACATACACAACAAAGTAACAAACAATTACAGAAATAATTTAATAAATTCGACTAAAAAACAAAATTCAACTAACTACCCTACTTACATCCAAACAATAAATAAATCATCTTACTTAAGTAGCTCATGCACATTATTCAATTGGGCTGGCAAATGACCCACAGCTTCGGCCAATTCATTAACGCGACAAGCGTATAAATAGCCTTTCTTCAAATTCTTAGTATTACGTATCCAACGTAACCATGGCACCTCTTCACGTACATCATTACATAGCACATACGATTGTTGAATGTCATGCATGGTAGCATGTGGATTATTGATGCCAATAAGAGCAATACCACGACGTGATAGACCAACAGCAGCAGCAGCAGATGGATTCGTTCGTTCAACAATAATACGATAATAAAGTTGTGGCACTGGTAATAGACCATTATTATTGGCATCATAACTTAGATAGAATTGCCTCTGTTCACTCGTTGCACCTCCATTTCGTCGATGGATTGGCAATTCCATAACACCCCAAGTGCCAGTATAACAATCGACATTTAATTGCATTTTTGACACATACTTACGCACTTCATCTTCTAATGCTGCCCATTGACCACCATTGAAGGATTGCCATTGCGGAGCGACATTGAAAAATGTAAATGTGGTACGCTGCTGATTGGCATATATGAGATCTGATTTTGCGGCTAAATGGCCACGTGCCAAAAACAGTGTATTATTGTCAAAATATTTGGTATGTTCATCGCCCAATAGTTGAGCAGCTTGTTGCCGCTGATTGTACTGTGTGTAAAGGTAATTTATATTATGCGACTTAAAGAAACCAGCCTGTGAGAAATTCAAACGTTTGACATATTTCTGAAAATGTACATTCGCCGGCGTTAGGCGATACTGTGTATAGTGTGTACGAAGCGTGGCATCATCATGACAAAATCGCATTGTTTCCAGAAAACGTCCATTAGTTATATTGAAGCCAATACGATAGAACTGGGCATCGCCATCATTTTCGATTGCACATTGTTCACCCAAACGTTCCACAAGATATGTCGGTGGTTGTGCACATACAAACTGATGAAATTCATACTTTTCATCATGCCACAAAAACTGTTTACCCTCAAGACAAATCGGTTTTATTGTACGTGTATTCTTTGGTATTCTCCCACTTTTGCGCTCAGCAGCTTCGGTTGTATTTGCAAACGTTTTGGTACAATACAATTCAATTGCGGCACCACGTGGTATTTGTAATTGTCCTTTTGCATTTGGTAACCAAAATTGATTTGTATTTGGCACAATATACAATGGTTGTGGCTCTTTCGGTTTGGGTAGATCTTTTTGTACATTAAGAATACATGGTGGTCCTGTCGGTGGAAGAAAAAATTTGATCAAATTTTCAACATTATTGCAAAGATAATTGTGTAAAAGAATTTGGGCTTCGAAATATCATGTTTTTCATATTCTAATCCAAAAACAAATTGCTTCTCTTCAAATTATCTCGTTGTCAGTATATTTAGTAATGATCTAATGAATCCAAAGTAATCTTAATTCGTGTAAAGCCATTAATATAAGGTGTAGTAAAAAGAAATCCAAATAGATGGCTTTAGTAATCTGTATCTCGCGTTGTATAAGTGCGATCAGGTTACGCTAGATGGCGCTAGAACGATAGGATTTCCACGCTCTGGAAGACCAGTTGTCGAAAATATCGATAAAATAATGGAAATCGTCGAGTCTGACCATCATGTAAGCACTGTTTCCATTGCCCAGGAGATAAACATTGCACAAAAAACCGTTTGGAACCATTTAAATAAGGCTGGATACAAATAGAAGCTCGATGTACGGGTGCCAAACGCCAGGCCATACACATCGATAGTGACTCGCCAGAAGCTCCGAGAGCTTGGATGAGAGGTTCTTATGCATCCACCTTATAGTCCGGACCTGACACCAAGTGATTATTACCTGTTTCTGTCGATGGCGAATGATTTTGCTGGTGAAAAATTCGCCTCAAGAGAAGCATGTGAAAATCGACTGTTCCAGTTTATTGCCAATAGGGACGAGGGTTTCTATGAGAGTGGCATTATGAAATTACCTTCAAAATGGCAACACCTAAATCGGGTCATTCTAACTATGATAAATAAAACTTTCAATTTAATGCAAAAATAATGGATTTATTTTTACTACACCTTTTTTACTACTACTTCAACACATCGACTAAGCGTTAAAACAAAAAATTATGGCTCTAGTTTCATTATTAAAATTTCGAATATTCGAAATGAGAAAATTTTTCAATTACCTTTACAAGAAGCTTAGAATGCCATATAGTTTCAAGTTGAATATTTACAGAAGCTCTTTATTTATATAATTTACTGATAGAAATGAAAAACTTTCTCATTCAAAACATTCAAAGTATGTTACACTTTTCACTTAAATATTATTTGTGGCATCATTAATTATCTCCATATTTTGCTTACCATTTGTATTTACATTGATTAGACGATGTTGATTATTTTCTTTTAGCACATCTCCAACATCAGCTGGTGGTTTAATTGCTTCTCTGCATTTTACGAATATACACGTCAAATCGCACAAGAAGAAAAATATTATAAATGGCAATAGTAGAACTTCTCTAAATGTAAGAGACTTCATGATACGACTAACACAATATCAACTAAATATGATGAATAAAATCTTTTGCTGTTATAGGTAGCATATAGTCGTAGTATTGTATTTTATTTCATTTTTTAGATATAAACAAAAAAAAAACAACAAAAATCAATAGCTGGCTAACAGAAACTACCATATGAGTAAAACGATGATAATAATGATGCTTGCGTTCGAATTAGGTTCATTCCACATACACTTCCATTCTCATTGTTATTCTCACCTCTCTCACTCTCTCTCTTCTCTCTCACTGAATGTATATTTTCATTGTGTCTTATTGACGATCACATATTTGATGTGTATATATTGTACATAACGATACTTTTTAACAAAAATAACTTCCGAATTCTTTAACTTGTTTTCTTCGAAAAAAATACAAAATTCTCTTATTTGTATATTACACCTGTTTTCATTGTGAATATTATTTGTTCATGATCTTTTCAATATGTGGTGTGATTGTATTTTTTATTTCTCTTTTTTTTTTAACACAAAGCGTCACCAATTCTCAGACAACTTTTTATGAATACTCAAATTCATTAGTCACCTGCTGTTTTTATATTCGGTATATACTATGCAATACATACTTACAAATATCTTTATACAATTTTGTCTACCATAATCATTGTCTGATCATATGCTGATTGTATCATTACAACTGTCGATAGTGAATTCTCTTTAAAGCTATTATTTGGCGCTACTAAGTATTCTCTCGATTTTAACTTGTGAAATTTGTATGCATTGTGTTTATTATTATTGTTGTTGTTGTTGTTGGTTTGTTTTATTTTATTTTTGGTATTTTTATTATTGTTGTTGTTTTATTTTATTTTATTATATTTTTTTTTTTTTTGTGAAAGTTTGTTAACAATGCATGAAGGTTTTTGAACGAATATCTGATAAGCAAAATAGTACAGAACGTTTCTCTATTTAATCAGGCCCAAAAAATTGCTGAGTGGATTGAAAAATTTATATTAAGAAAACCATGAAGAAGTCGCACAAGTTACTGGATGAAAATTTTAATATTTATTCAAAAACGACTATACTGCTGTAAGCTTCTGCCTATAAGTAATATTAAAAATAGAATTTTAATTGAAATTTAATTGCAAAATTTTATATTTCTATCCTTATCGGTTGCTCAATTTTAGTGGCGCAATAAAACAAGCGATAAATGTGGTCGTAATTCTTTGTGAAATATCAGTTAAAAATTATTAAATTCAATTTCGTCTTATTTGCTGTTAACTAAAATCAAAAGTCGTTAAAGCTCTTACCAGTTATCTGACAAAATTCTGCAACCGGAGGTATGACCTTTGTAATAATCCTACCTCTGACCTTTCCGACTGCTAACTGTGTGTGCTAAAATGGAGGAAACAATGCATGCATATATATGTACTACTTATATGTCATACCGAGTTTATTCAAAAATTCGAAATTTTGTAAACGTGGGGGAAATTTTTGAGTAAAATTCCCCATTATTTGTGCTAATGAAATCGTTAGATAAATTTTTTCATATACTTTTGACTAAAAATTTGGAAAGCAATGTGAAATGTTCAACCGAATGACCTTTGATCTCAAAACATAATTAACATACGTTTTTATTACAGTTAAATATATCGAAGAATATTTTATTTTAACCTGGACTACATTTCATTGAATGAAAATATCAAAATTTTCTCAATTGATTTCCAGATATTGATTTTCATACGATCATGAACTGAGACTGGTAACTTGAAAATGGGTACATTGACTTGGGACAATGGAAAGGAAATGACTCCTCAACTTCGTTGAACCTTTGAGCGTAATGTCATAAACTCTTCATTATTTTGCATTGCTGCTGTTGTATATATGTATGTATCTCGTAATACAAATTATAAGCACTTTATTGACATATTATAGATTAATATTTAGTAAGTATTTATTACAATGACAATTAACAATTTTTTTTTTCTTCTTCAACCGATGAAATTGGTAGTAATAATGAAAAAAAGTACCCACAAATATAAATAAGCAACAATAAAAATATATAAATCAAAATTAATGCAATAACTTTTATTAGCAGCTATTAATATATTGCCCGAAATGTTGTGAAAAATGTATTTAAAGATTAATCTTGCCTCTAGCAACATGTGTAACAATTAGTGCGTAATATACTACTGAAATAACTAGTCCAAAAATATATGCAATGAAATTCTTTGTACCACGCAGTCATTCAATCAAACAACTAAATATCGATTATTTCATATTCATTCCACTTTGAGAAGTCTAATATAGTAAGATAAATTCAATACAACAAACCAGTGGAGAAATGTGCAAACATGTAAGCACTTTGCTATTAATCCTGACAGAGAATTGATTATGAATAGAATTGGAACATCCAAGCAAGATCAAATCCTTTATTTTCTCAAAATTCAATACGAGTACTGTTCATAGAGTACTTGAATTTGGTATTGGGTTGATACGAGCAATATTAAAATTGATTTATGAAAATATTAAAACAATGTGTACCATTACAATACCTAACCATTGACGACGTATATTCCATGATAAGCAAATTGAAATATTCAAGTACTTTCAGGCACACACCTCGACGTTTAATACTATTCAATTGATATACGAACAATCATATATTAAATGAATGTTAAATAGAATAGCTTTATCGCTTTAAATTTAGAACGTAAGCACTTATATTTAAGCATCTGAAAATGTATTAATGACAACTAATAGTAGAAGAACAATTGAGGGATAAAGTTAAATCCAAAATATCGATAGACTGAAAGTTGAACAAAATTATGTCGCCAATTATAGTAGTGATTGTATTGATAATAGTGAACACTGTGAATTGTGCACCAGCAGAATTAGTGATGCCTTCACATCCTGAGGTCGGAATGACGGAAGAAAAAGGCTTAAGCACTTTTGTTACTGGTGATTGTCAATTTCGTGTCAACGGTGATCTTAAAGATCCAGCACCATTATTTACACCATACAATCGTTACGAATGGCTTCTACCCAATGCCGATGGTATTGTTGAGCTTCAGAATGGCCAATTGATCGATATGTATTGTAGCGATTCGTTTGTGGCACCATTTGAAAATCGCACTCGTATTACAGCGCAATGTTTACAATATCAATATTTTCTAGTCGATGGTGTGATAAGAGAATTTCAACATTTCAGCTGTCAAAGTTGGCCTCTCTATACAGCCCAGCGTACCGGACGTCCATGCAATGGTGGCACCGATCTTCTCGAAGTAGGTTTCCACGTACGCGACGGCGACGGCGACGGTTACCTACAAACTATGGACATATGCCATGACGAAGTGAATGAAGTGACACGCTATGTGCATCATGTGCTGCATCCGTCGAGCGACGCATATCAACGTTCCGTAGCGAGACCACGTTTCATTGAAGGCGATTTCTATGCTGGCAAAAATGTCGATCAACTCTATTCGAAGTTCCAACAGAATGCCACAATCAGTCGCATACTCCAAAAGGATGCATCATCATATTTCAACGATTCGAAAGATCTATTTATGGCACGAGGTCATATGGCTGCCAAAGTAGATTTCATATTTGGTTCTCCACAAAAGTCCACCTTTTATTTTGTGAACGTCGCACCGCAATGGCAATCATTCAATGCTGGCAATTGGGAACGTGTCGAAGATGGTGTACGACGCTATGTAAGCAAGAGAGCTCTAACTACGGATTGCTATACCGGTACCTGGGGCATTTCGACGCTACCCGATGTGAATGGCATCGAACAACCACTCTATCTAGCATACGATGAGAATAATAACGGTCTAATAGCAGTGCCGAAAATCTATTTTCGCATTGTGATCGATCGTGCGACACGTGAAGGCATCGTACTTGTGGGTGTTAATAATCCGCATGCTACCATCGAGCAGATTGAACGTGACTATGTGATTTGTAATGATATTGGTGAGCATATTAAATGGATTAATTGGATTAAAACCGATATACACAAGGGTTATTCGTATGCTTGTACGGTGCCGGATTTTGTAACGACCGTTAAAGATCTTCCCATCGAGCTGTTGCGTACGACGGGCATCCTAGGCTTGGATGAGACACTAGCATATGAGGAATTCACAAATGATATATGGCAAAACGATATTGAGGAATTCGATCATGAGAATGTAGAATTTCCATACGAAGCGAACTCTTAATACTCGTTATTTTGTGTGAGGAAACATCTGCGATAACTGATTGAAATTAACTAGAAGTCATTAGCAATGCGATAAGCTGCCTACATAGTACTTAATTATTATTGTGCTGGGGAAAAAGTATCGGGCGTTTACAACTCTGATTTTGCAATCCGAAAAGTAGCTTACAAAATACTTAATTCTTTTTTGGGTCGTATGACTTGATGGTCATGCATTTTGTGGGGGAAAAGTATCGGACTTTTGATAACTCAAAATTTGCAGCGTGATAAGCTGTCTACATATTATAGTGGTTGATTCATACTTTAGATCATATGACTTGATAGTTATACATTGTGCGAGGAAAAAGTATCGGACTTTTTATAACACAAAAGTCATTAACTTTCTGCTACTGCCATCATTTTGCTGTACCTAATAATTTATCTTGCTAGAATTGCCGTGGTTTTTTGTTGAAAAACTAAAAATAAACTCTAAAAAGCATTGAAGGGACCAAAAGCGTCAATACTCCTAATATGCGAATTCCCAGTTAAGCTCTTCACAAATACTTGCTGTCATTAAATAATCGTGTGGTCTCACATTAACTTGATGAAATACATAAATTTTTCTATTAATCCCTTCTCGACATTCTCCAACAATCGATAACTGTTATTATAGTTCCTGCTTGTAGCAAAATGCAAAATCAATCGTTTTGATAAACCCGATTATATCTCATTTTCTTTGTCATGAGATATTAAACACCGCGATCTATGAATTTACCTCGTTTCAGCTTCGCTTTCTCATTGTGTTTTCATACTCTGAAAGCATCATACCAGCTGCTTTCAAAAATTGCTCTTTTCATTGCGTTTTAGTAAAGAATTGAAAATATTTACAGCGAATGGTTGATCAGAAAATACTCAGCAATAACGACTTTTCGTAAATTTTCCAATATATTATCGAAAATTTCTAACTCGTATAGCGTTATCTGGTGACTTTTACTTTTTGACCAAATTTCGAGAATTTTTTCAAGAATTTCTCTCATTGTTGCGATTTAATTTAATTGAAATTTTTCTAATTATATCCCATATCTCAACTATGAAGTGATTAGTACTACATTATCAGTTGCAAGTAATAATGCTGCAGTTGTGAAATATAAGAGAAATTTTCTGGAAAAAAATGCAGCCCAATACTTTTTCACAAATTTAGTATTTTATTGCATAGCCATAAAGCTATGTTAGCTCCAAATATGTGACATATTTATTAAGTGCGTACATTGGTTGTACTTATAATACGCGTACATATAGATTTTGTCTGTCCAAATACGACGAGTATGCCAAACATTTTCATTCATTTATTTATGAGCATCATTCAAAGTTTATGCTTTGCGGTCTAGTGCGTGTGATAAGCATACCATACATTTTGACAGATTTCGGTCACGCGTATTTACTTGTCGTAGGCACATATGAGTAGCTCTTAGATATGATGGCTGGCCGCACGTGCTAATACTTGAATGGCTTATCGTACAAATAATTGTTGTACATATAATGAATGCCTAGCCATTTTTATAGGTGTTTTAATTGGCTTTAAGATATTGATTGTATATTGCTTATATTATGCAATATTTTTTATTGTTAAATTTTAAGTATGAACATATTGGTTTAATATTAAGATTTAAACATAAGTCAAGAAAATATTAATATATATAATATGCAAAAATCATAAGATGTGGAATTATTAATTATTTTATTATTATTTTATTTCTTTTTTCTTCTTTGCTTTTTTGCCGTAATTATAATTTTTTTTTCCATTCTCAATTTTTTTATTTTCACTTAAAAATTTTATTCTGTAATTTAAATTTTTGTTTTCATGATATTTTCATTTTAACCATAAAGACGCATTAACATTAGTGTGAATACACTGAATGTACGCAAATAAGACAAATGCACTCATATACAAATATCCAACTATCTATCTACATATATGCATATGAATGTATGCACGTATACACGTAAAACTGTCGTAATTTTATATAAACTTAAATATATACTCAAAATCATATATGCACACACACACACACTCGCACACATTCATTATAACAATCAGATTTTTATAGTTAAACACACACCCACACACACACACACACACACACACATTAACCAGACACATGCTCACCTGAATAATAATGTGTGTGCATATGCACCGGGAGAAAGAATTTGGAGAGCGTAGAAGGAGAAGGAGATAAAGTAGTTACGTAAAATTGGTTTATATTCAACAAAATGGTACCTACACAACCATATACCATACTCGTATATACAATTACTGTCTATTCTCCTTGCAGTACTGATTTTCATTCTATTCAACCTCATCGTTTTCTCTTACTCTTCTTCTTTTTTTCTCCTTACCATCAAATCGAGCATTCTCAGCAAAATAAAAATTAAATTTTATCGCTAGCAGATGAAGAAGTAGCAAAGGCACAGTAAAAGAGATTCAACAAAAAGGGAACATCAACATGTGGAGGGATAAAAAATTTTTTTTCTTTTTTATACAAAGTACTGACGTTCAGAAATGTATAATGAAAAAATATGAATCCAAAGTAATACAAGCACATTGTGTGTGTGTGTGTTGAGTACTCAACACGCGCGAACGCATTTACTTACTGATAATATGTGCAAGAGCGCGCGTGTGTATGTGTGCAGTAATATGCATGTGCGTAGAAGTAATTGCATATTGAGAAAATATTAAAGTTTTATATGCATCTGTATTATTACGAATGTCGCTATATGGGTGAGTATGTGTTTCTGTTTGACTATGTGAAAAAATCTCTACAAGCATATATGTAAACGCGTGTGTGTGTAAAAAAAATGCTGGCAAGTAATTTATTTTCACATGCACATACATATAGATACGCACTTTTTTTTTTTCGTAGTGCATAGTGTACTTGCATGCTATTTCTTGCATGTGCAATAAATTGGTAGTTCTACTCCAACAAGTAATAGCTATAATCAGCATAATCGCTGTCGGCGTACATAATGTTGTCATATGTAGTAAAATTATAATGATAATAATTCACATTTTCATATTTGCGTATAGAAATTTACTAGAAAGTGTATTTGCATACTTGCATGGGAATGCACGTAAATGTGATATAATTCAACGAGAAAAAATGAAAAATTATAGCAAAAAAAAAACACTTCACTTTCGGTTGAGATGTGAAAAGTTCTCAATGCAACGCATACAGTAAAATCTCCTCGAAAGTCATATATTGAAGAAGTGATATTCTGGGGAATCATAATGCCAATGATTATATTAAAATACGCCAAATGGTTATATTGAATATCCAACCTATTAAAAATAGAGCTGTTCGATTAATCGTCTGGTAAAAAATTTTGATTAATGGTAATATTCGATTAATCAATTTTTCGATTAATTTAATTGGGGCTGTTCGATTAATCATCTGTTCAAAAATTTTGTTTAATCGTAATATTCGATTAATCAATTATTCGATTAATTTAATTAGGACTGTTCGATTAATCGTCTGTTAAAAAATTTTGATTTATCGTAATATTCGATTAATCAATTATTCGATTAATTTAATTAGGACTGCTCGATTAATCGTCTGTTAAAAAATTTTGATTAATGGTAATATTCGATTAATCAATTTTTCGATTAATTTAATTAGGGCTGTTCGATTAATCATCTGTTCAAAAATTTTGTTTAATCGTAATATTCGATTAATCAATTATTCGATTAATTTAATTAGGACTGCTCGATTAATCGTCTGTTCGAAAAGTTTGATTTATCGTAATATTCGATTAATCAATTATTCGATTAATTAAAATTGAAATTATTTGTTTAATCAGATTAATGAAAATATTCTCATATGCATAGCACCTTGTCTACTTTGTATTGGAAAAAATAGTATTACTCTTTTGAATATTTTAATATTAATATTTTTGATTAATGAATACTTTGATTAATCGAATAACTTCAATCATGATTAATGGAATAATTTCATGTTTGATTTAAATAAAATTTTTGAACGAACGATAAATCACGCAGCCCTAATTAAAAGTGAGCCAGTCACTAAACGCCCATACAGTAAACTCTCCTCAAAAATGTGATATTCTAAGTAATTGTCTGCTCAAAAATTTGGATTAATCGTAATATTCGATTAATTAGTTATTCGATTAATTTAATTAGGGCTTTTCGATTAATCGTCTATTCACAAATTTCGATTAATCGTATTTTTCGATAAATCAATTATTCGATTAATTTAATTAGGACTGTTCGATTAATCGTCTGTTAAAAAATTTTGATTAATCGTAATATTTGATTAATCAATTATTCGATTAATTAAAATTGAAATTATTCGTTTAATCAGATTAATGAACATATTCTCATATGCATAGCTACCTGTCTACTTTGTACTTGGAAAAAACAGTATAACTCTTTTGAATATTTTATTCGAATAATATTCTTCTGATTAATCAAAATTCTGATTAATCGAATAATTTCATATTTGATTTAATCAAAATTTTTGAACAAACGATAAATCGCACAGTCCTAATTAAAAGTGATCCAGTCACTAAACGCCCATACAGTAAAATCTCCTAAAAAATGTGATTTTCTGAGTAATCACAATGCCAATGACTTGATTAAAATGAGCAAATAATTATCTTGGATATCGAATATTTTTCAAGTGATCCAATCATTAGATATGATTATTGCTGTTATCCGCTTTATCAACTTAGGACAAAAGCTATATTAATATATGAAAATTATTATTGGATTGTTAGATGAAATGAAATGTTGTATGAATTTCCAAAGAATCCCAACAAAATTTTCTCTCCCAAATATTCGAAACGCGACTGTAAATGAATAGTGAAAATTTTTCTTATTTTTTTATGTCTATTTCGATATATGCACCTTATACACGTGTGTATATTAAAATTTTTATTTTTTTTACAAACGTATGCATTCATAGTCAATATGGCATGCCAAGAGCAGCACGTCTTTTTAAACAATAAATAGGTATTATATTTATATTCGTATGCATTCGCATAAGAGTATCCATAAAGTATATGAAATCTTTTCACTTTCATGCAAATCATTTATGGTAAGAATACTTTTTTTTTCTTTTTGTTGGTAGATTTTAAATATATCATGATTTTAATCATGGTTGATATCACTTTAGTCTTTATCTGCAGTTAATGCATATTTTATGGTGCATATATGTATATATTGAATATCATAACGACTAGATCATGAGGTATAAGCTATAAGCTCATCATAAGCTCATCACTCTTATAGCTACACTTATTTTTAATCTATACTAAATTCTACTTGATTGCAGTATGTTCGAATCCATTTAATAACACAATTCAATTTATAATATATATACATTTCATATTTATTTCTTTTATTTTATCAATTTCTGCAGCGCTTTACACTGCGACAGAATTACAAATTGTTGAGCTAAAAGGAAAAAAATGATCTATATATGAAGGAGGTAGAAGATTTATGCCGAAACATGTATATTTTTTTCTCTCTAGCTCCTCTGCCAAAATACGTTGTTGTACAGTGTTATTTTTATTATGTATTCTAATTGAAAACAACTACAATAGTTCGTATATTATTCAGCGAATTTGATCATTTAATATTTGCTTCACATACTCTCCTTTTTCATCATTCTCTAAGACCATTTCTATTCCATCTATCCACACTGTTAACCCTCTTTGTCCTTCAATACTAACACAATGTTAATAATCGAAAAGCATACAAAATAGTAATTTCCGCACAAGAAATTTCTATTTTGTTCCCTTTACTTAGTCTTCCTCTCCATTTCACTTATTATAATTTTACCTCCTTCACCATTATTAATATATGCTTATGTCGGCAAGAAAACAACACACACACACAAAAAAAAAACCAAACCCCTAACAAAGACCAAACAAATTTTTATCACTTTGTGAACATGCATACAAATATATGTACATATGTATGTATGCTACTACTTATGGTATATGTATGTATCTATCTATCTCTGCCTTCTCCTACTTTGCGTGAGTGTGTGTTCACGTGAGTGCGTGTAATCCACAAAATTACTGTGTAACCTTTTTAGCTAATTAGCTTACTCACACACACACTCCATTTATTGTTGTCGTTGACATTTTTATTCAATTAAGCGGAAAAAAAGCAAATATAGCGAAAAGTAAAAACGATTGGGGACCCAAAAAACAACAGCGTCATATGTACTTATGGATGATGGTGGTGGTGGTGTTGATGAAGTTAACCTCAATTTAAGAGTGAGAGCGAGAGAATGTATATACACGCCTCTACAAAAGGTACTACCTCACTCAAGGAGAAAAAAAGTAATAATCAAAGCAAAAAAAAAGACAGACATATTTTATATGTAAGCATGAGAGACGAATGTGTACTTTGTATGAATGTGTGTGTGTGTGTGCTTCGTGTTAAGTCGCATAATTATAATGGCAAACAGCAACAACCAAAATACTAAGCATGATATTATGACGCGATGGTACTTGGAATGAGAAGAGCTCAATATGTATTGTGTGATATGTTGATTGCTTAAAACACAGCATGACATTTATTTGCCAATTTAGTGTTATTGTTGTTGTTGTTGTTGTTGTTCTAACTGTTCTCCATTGTCATTACTAAAACTGTCGCACAAACATTGATAGCCACTCAAAAAAAACATAAATTCAAAGGCTAAGCAGATTTTAATGAACACCAACCAAACAGAGCATGACACTACCATGAAAATGAAGATTTTTTAAATATCAACATGCAGCGTAGTAATATTGAGTAGCTTACACTTTAATTTGATGTTCATGAAGGCTGATCGCTGGAAGCGTTACTAATGATGACTTGTATTGCGTAAACGAAATAAAATGTAATGATTATGATTATGCCTTTGTCAATGAAATAAATACAAAAGCACACAAATTTTTAAAGTTTAAGTAAGAAGCTTAAATACCCTACAATATGACAAACATTTGTTGGAACGTAATTTTGTATGGAAGGTAGGCATGATCTTTATCCGCTCACAAACTCATTTCATTTTTCAGTAATATTTCATCATAACTATCAGTCGAATTCAAAAAAAAAAAAAAGAATCGTTGAATTGACTCAAATGATGTTTATGATCGACAAAAGTAGGTAAAAATAGAGACGAATTTAGGCATTTGTTGTAATATGAACAGTAGCATACATATTTCTTTTACATTGCTTTTTAGATTACTCTTTTAATTCCCATCCTGAAAGTATGCTATGCCTACAAAGTCTATATCTTCAACGAATTATTATGTACACAATTAATAAGTATGACAAACGAAGAAAAAGAATGGGCAAATTTAATGTTTGATTATATTGATTCTGAACATCTTTATTGAAAAATTAATATTTTATATTGTTACATAGCAGACAATTGTCTGTTATATTAATACAATTGGGCAAATAATATTAAATATTTTAATATTTTCTCTAAAATAATATTCGGCCGGCAAACTCGGCGGTTCTTTTGATGGAACAGGGTCATTTTCAATTAACCCGAGAAATCGACTAAGAAGTATTATTGCCATCATACATCGAATCAAGTACTAATTTTAAAAACAAGTGTCACAACTTGCAAGTGCTGTTGTGGCATTAAGTTTTTAACCGAAAATGAGAGAATTATTTAATCATTTCATAAATTGCATATTAGTATTTTTGTAATAAGTAAATAGCTACTAATTTTGTACTCAGACACATAAAATAAGATAATCGTTATAATAGTCAGCTTAATGATTGAGGCACTCACAACTTAGCCAACAAGAAAACAGTGATAAAGCTGTAAGTGGTATATGATCACCATTACACAAACCAACAACAAATGGAAGCATGATCTAACGTACATGCTCGAATATGTATAAGAGTTATAACTTATATACTTGTATATACTTGTCTTCATATAAACATATATACGATAGTCCATTACACACGGCTAGATATTGTAAACTTTAAAACCAACAAAAGTTATTCTGCTTTCAGGCAGAATTTACTACATCTTAAATTTACTTACGATAGAAAGTATAGCAAGTACATATTAAGTTTCGTATATATATTTATATGTTTTTAGTAGGTAATACCTACTTTTAAAAATAAAACTTTTCTAAAAGCAACAGCGTCATATTCTTAACACTCGCATATTACTTTACTTAGCTAAAACCTAAAAACAAGAAAACAACACACTATTACTATTAACTATTTTGCTTGACTTTATAAAATATTTTTTTTTTAATTTACAATACAAATGGAATATTGTAAGAACAAGCATAAAACAAAGCGTTATTATATGGTTTTAATACAAAATATCATTTTGTCTACTCAGATGGCTTATAAAATATTAAAATACAAATAGTAACTTTTTTTTAATAAACAGCGTGTTTATTTCCTATATATTTAGAAGAATAAATGCAATAGCAATATATAAAGCTTCGAAGCTCATACATAGATAGCAAACACACTAACTACTGTGTTAGGACATTCAATGAATTGCCATGCGATTCAACAAAAAGCCTTGGAAATTATGTTATTCAAATTTAAGAAAAGAATATTGACATTTAACTTAACTCATCAAATTTAAATACTAAATTGGAGCCACAATAAATTCTACTATGATTGTAATTAATAAAAAATTAACACATAAATTTATCACCAGCACATCAAGACTCCTTCTTATAACAATTTTACGTACCTTAAATTTTTGATAACTGCTTGTTGAAAAACATTATGAATCTAACTACTACTGCAATATAAGTTTTCAAGGTTTAAAAATATATAAACTTTACAATATGTACATATGTACACGTATAAATAATAAATAGTTTGAGCAAACTTTACTATTTTATAATTAATACATGTTGTGGCATACTTTTGGGCAAATATTGCAATTACTTTGTCATTGAGAATTTAACTAATAAAGTAGAAGATGAAGCAAAAATGTATTCTTATGGCTTTTTACATATTTTATATGTACGTACTCAGTAAGGTTATACATACAGGAATTATTTGTCGTATGTCTAAACTATTATAAGAAATATCTTTAAAGTACGAGTATATGAATGACCATAATTGCATTACATATACGTAATTATTGCACCAGCTAGTAAATGTAACTTAAATATTAATTAACTTGCTGCATTTTTCTGTTTTATTTTTTTATTATGCAATGATACTAAATCAACAATTTGTAACCACACAGATGACTGACAAAGAAAAAATATATGCCTAAAAGTATACATGATGAAATACGACAACTCATCAAAACTTAATTTTGCATGATACGTTCTTCGGTAGATATTTTGTAAACCTTTGTTAATAATACCAAATATTCCATCATTTGTCCGATCAACCATCATTTACAAAAAAAATACCAACAACATAATATATTTAGCTTAAATATGAGGTCACATACTTTGGAACATTAGTATATGACTATTTGTAATTCCTTTCTTAAACAAAAATATACTAATGACTAAAGCAAAAACAACAATATGGAAATTTTACTTGCAAGTATATACAATACTTTTATTACTAAGATTTCATAAATTCCATTATTAAATAGTAGATAGAAAATCTAAGTAGAATGATATGAAAACATAAATTTGTATTGCATACTTTTTGGGCATATCTGAATGTATATGCATGTTAGCTAAAAAAGTGAGACTAGGTGATATAAGAAGGAGTGCCTCCTCACCACAGTACTTAAGATCCTTCAAACCCTCTGCATTGCTGATTTTCTCGAAGAAATATAGTAGACGTTTGTGTGGAATATTCTTATAGTCCTAACTTCTTCTCTTTTATAAATGGCCAAACTAGAACTTACAATTGAAAATTAAACTTGTGCGAAAATTTTGTAGCCTTACATACAAAATTTTAATTCAGATTTTTTTTTGATCATATAAAACACATGCTGACACATTATGTGCTTCATTTTTGTTACAAGTAAATCATAAAGGGTTATCCATTTCGCGGTTTCAAAAGTATAGGGCTAGAATTCGACATCTGTCAAACTGAGTTGTTAAAACAATTTCTTTCTTTTTCAGTTCAAAGTCTGACATTTGCGAAAATGGATCGCTTAACTATCGCACAACGCATTAAAATTGTAAAAACCTACTACAAAAATTGTGATTCTGCCACAGCCACATATCGTGCTTAAGAGGAGATTATGGTTTACATAATCGTCCAACTACGCAAGCAATTGGCAAAATTGTGAAGAAATATGAAGAGACTGGATCGGTTACAGATATTGTAAGGCCTGTGAATTATCGTTTCGCTTGTACCACCGAAAATATCGCTCCTGTAAGTGAAAGTGTTGCCGAAGACCCGAATGTGTCGATTCCTCGTCGTTCTCAGGAATTAGGACTGTCTTACGGCACATTATGGCGTATTTTGCATTTGCATCTACACCTACATCCATATAAAATCCAGCTCACACAACAACTGAAGCCAGCTGACCATTCACAACGTCGTAGATACGTCGAATGGGTGCTTGAACAACAGGCGGTGGACGGCGATTTTTCGAACAAAATTTTCTTCAGCGACGAAGCACATTTCTCACTCGGTGGGTATGTTAACAAACAAAATTGTCGTATTTGGGGTTCTGAGAATCCTCAAGAAATTGAAGAGAGGCCACTACATCCACAAAAAGTCACTGCTTGGTGCGCTCTTTGGTCCGGAGGTGTGATTGGATCTTACTTCTTCGAAAACGACGATGGAACGACTGTCACCGTCAATTCGGAGCGTTATGGTCATATGATAACCGACTTTTTTTTTTGCCTGCTATTGAAGAATACGACTTAGAGAATATGTGGTTTCAACAAGACGGTGCCACATGCCACACAACTCGAGCGAATATGGCTTTATTGCAAGAGAAAATATCTGGCCGCGTAATTTCTCGTCGTGGTGATATCAAGTGGCCACCAAGATCATGCGATTTGACACCGCTTGACTTTTTTTTGTGGGGTTACGCGAAAGACCGTGTTTATGCAGATAAACCTTTAACACTTGAGCACCTAAAAACCAACATTTCGTCACGTTATGGCTGAGATACCGCCCAATATGTGTCAAAAAGTGTTCCAAAATTACCTCAAAAGAATCGATGCTTGCAACAATTCGCGTGGTGGTCATTTAAATGATGTAGTATTTCACACATAATGTCAACCTTCAAACTTTATAATAAAAAAGAAATATCATGATAAAAAATATTTTATATGTGTTTTATTTACATTTACTTTTGAAACCGCAAAATGGATAACCCTAATATTGCGAATACGTATAGAATATAATTTAAAATTTTATAAAGCATACTTTTAGGCATTCCATTTTTAGTATGCAAAGCAGGTTGCTAGACATTTTTCAACCTTCTCCTATTTAGTTTTTGCAGAAAAATCTTATATTAATATAGATATTAATAATAGACTGTCTCAAATGAAATAAACTGGATTCTTTTATAAATTGATGTACAATATATTAAAAATAGTACCTACATACTGCATTTCATTTTTATGCTCATATTTTTATACAGAATTATTTATATATCATGCTTCCTTTACATATTTTACATATATTGGCCATATGGAATATAAAGCTAAAGCAGTTAACAACACAACTGGCCTTTCACTGACTTATATGGATATGTACAAATAAATTGCAACCACTCACTGCCAATATAATGTTTGGGCAACGTTTCGTAACGATAATTCTCTGATGGCACACTTGTGCCACCGCATATTCCCAATTCAAGGATTTTTTTTTTCGCCTTTCCATTCCCTCAATGTGACATGAGGCAGACATCAATTTTAATTAAAATTTAATTTCCAAAAAGAGAAGCCAAAGCAATATGTATGTAATATAAGAGTATAGTATTATGTGTGTATAATACTTACATTCATATGTAGCGTATGATATATATACTATATATATACTACAGCAACTTGAGAAGCTGATAAAAAGTATGATGGCATATGGTGGTGTAGTGGCTTATATAAATAATAGTCATATCATATATACATATGATGTTGATGGTAAAAGTGAAATGGATAAAAACAAAATTTTATTACTTTCTGGTTTTTGTCGTGATGCTTTTATTTGTCTTTATTCTTTTATACGAACATGGTTAATAACAAAATGTTATGCTATCAAGTCACTGTCTTCTCCTTCGTCGTTACTGTCACTTCTACTATAGGAAAGCCAAAAGAATTCACGTAGCTATTACAATAATTTTGCCATAATGTGTGAAATTAAATTTCTTTTAAGTGATGATGGAAGAAATAATAATTAAAAATTGTTCAATATACAATTCATTAAGAGTGAACCACAGCAAAGGTAGTAGAAATCGATAAAAAAAAATACGTCAGAAAAAATATTCAATTATATTTTCAACATTCCTTCGAAAAATATTAGAAGATGAGAAGCTAGTTTGTAAATTTCAACAATTTTATGAAACTCAATATATAACTTGCTTTAACCAGCATTGTATAAGAAATAATATAAATCGTCCGTAGAAAACAGGAAATTGCATTTGAATCATCTAACTTTAGAGTTTTATCTATAAATTTGCTTAAGGGTTTTCGTTATCCCAAAAACCAAAATAATAATAAAAAACGAGAGTTGAAAATAAATTATTTCACTTTTCTATGTCCTTCATTCTCTCTTTTTATATATGTTTAATCAAAAAATGGTTTCAATTTAGAAATCATTTCAATTTCATTCTCAATCTTTGTCCAGACTACCGGATATGCTCTTCGTATGTTCAGAGTTTATTTATATTTTATTTCATTTTATCTTTTTTAAAAACTAATTTAGTCTTTTCTTGTAGTTGACGTTGTAGTGTTGAATTTTTGCCTAACTTTGTATTTAAATTTTTATTTAATATACATATGAGTAAATACTACACCAGTTCTATATGAGTTTGTATACAATTTATGTTTATACATATTTATATATATATTTTTTGTTTTGTTTTTTATACATATTTATATTATTTATATTATATGAAATGAATTGGATCTATAATGTCCTCCTTTTTATTGATAACTTATCTTGATAGCATCTAGGCACCATTTAAATTCTTGATCAATCGAAAGATAGCTAAAATGGTTCTTTTATCATTAATTTTTATATTTAATAACAGATTTTGTATTTAAAATTGTTAAAAAGGCATCTATGAAATTATTTCAATAAAAACTCTAAAATATTCCAAATTACTCTCAATATTAAAAAGTACCAAAATATTGAAACAGTTTTTAATTTCGTAACATACAAAAATGTGCTGAAATAAACAATAATATTTGAAATAGTCTTTAAGATTCAAATAAACTAATTTCAAATTAAAGCAAGCTACATTTTTATTTTATCTAAATTTAAATTTTCAATACTCCATTGTACGAAGCAATGCAAAGAATTGATATGAGAACTTTAAAATACGCATAAACAACAATCGAAATTAATTTCAACACGATGAAAATGAAAATATTAAATAAATCATAAAGAAATTCTTTTGATTTAATTTCAACTTTCGATTGCGCGACCACCATACATGTTTCCCTTGAGACAGAGCAAAATTTATATGCTCGAAATATATTGCGACGAGTTGTTCGTGTCATACATCATCATTTTACGATAAGTATAATAAACATACCAGTTGCTATGGAAAATAGCTTCATGTAATCTATCATTCTACATATGCCATATTGTATAAAAGAAACGGATTTTGTATTTTATAAAATAATTATGAAAAGTGTTCATTAAATATACTCACAACACCTGTATAATTAGTACCACAAATACATGTAAATAGGAATATTCCATCATATCTAACGATCATGAAGCCAAACAAGCATAAAACAAATACTGATGCTGCGAAAATTGCCAACGTGAAGTAGTGAAATTTCGTTAACATCTTTGGATAGTCTCTAGAAAAGAGTATATACAAAAAAGCGAAATTTATATAAGTAAAGTATCCAACAAATAATAATGAATTCATAATTAGTGTGTAAAAAGAAACAGACGATGAATTCAGCACGACATTGCATCTCGTCGCACCTGGCCGCACCTGTCCGTACTTCGCCGTACTTCGCCGCACTTCACCGCACCTGGACACAAAGGACGCGCCACACCCACTGTTGCAATTCCAATTTTACTATAATTACTTATATTCCCATTGATTTGATATTCATAAAGCCATATATCGTCTACTTTATTAAAATATATTGGTATGTATTAGTGTAGTTTCATGTATCCTGATATGTATATGAAACAAGAACCTAAGCCAATCATAAAATACAATTACAGAGTGAGACAAAATATAATTTTAGTTATCGGTATTTGATGGTTGATGACTTATTGCAATTTTCTTGGAATAGTCAATACTTTTTCTTTGTTTTTTTTTTTTGTATTTTGTAGTGGAGCACACCTAAGGAGTGGAAATAGGGAGTAAATATGTTCCGAAAAATTTTGGGCGAACATTATCGGGGGTCAATTAGACATTTAACCAGTCTAGAAGTGAATCCTGGAGAGCTATAGGGGTATTTCTCGATTTTCAATTTTTAAAATACAGAACATATCCTGATAATTCCAAGAATTATATACTTTTCTTTCAAGCTCTCCAATAAGCCATCATTCCATCAATCCAATACCGAAAATATTGTCACGCTATATTACGGAAATAAACTCATAATCCATACTAATCCAAATAATCAGCTTTTTATCTACATACAACATCTTCCAATAGAGTTTTTCTCTTAAAACACTAATTTACATATAAAACTAGATATGGGCGGACGAAAGAGAGACTTGACATATATATGATACATACATATAATAAATATTATTTCATTTAAAATGTCATCTACATTTTCTATTGTAACATAGTTTTACTATTATTCATATTAATCAAAAGCAAAATCAATTATAATTTAATGAGAGTTACAATTTTACAATGATCAAAATTAACTTTCCATAGTTTCAATCAATTATAAATTGTATTTTGCACCATCTGTTACGGTCTAAATTATAATCGTAGGTACATGAATGTATAAAATTTTATACTCACATCTATTAATCTACCAAAACTATGTTATTCATTTATAGAGCTCATACAAAATGATTTATAATAATATATACATTTAAAATAATACTTATTGTTCATGCATCATATATGTACGTATATAGCATCGTATTGTATCGTATTATTATAGTGAAACTTGTAACTTGTCAAATAGATTAACATAACTTATACGTTCAATGCTGCAACAAACATATACATTCATATACATTATATGTAATAGCATGTATATAGTTATGTATATAATTTGAGTAGAAATTTTAATTAAAACACAATTAATATCACTCATACGTCATGTGCACTTTATGACTTCATTCCACTTACATATGTATGGTACGTACGTACACATATCCATGAGTACAATTACAAGTATATCTATACATTTACTCCATTTTCATATTATTTGTCTCGAAATATGTATACATGTAATATATTCATACACATATCTACAAAGTCTTGTGTTAATTAAGCGACAATCCAAATCTTCATGTTTCATAATATGAAAGAACTTTCTTAATACCAAATAATGTTCAAACTAATGAACACATCTACACATGTGTTATGTTATAGTATAATCAATTATGTGATAATCCTTTTAACCCTTTGTTGTATCATTATGCGCCTTGACCAGCAAGCTGACATTTTATAAAATATGCTCTTTGCCCTGATCAACTTTTATTTCTTTGTATTTTTGATAATCTCTTTGACTGAATTATTTATACAAATTTTCTCCCCTCGGTGTACAGTTTCATATTATTGTACACTATATTTCTATGAATATATTTTCTACTCTACTCGACTCCTCATCATCACAATTTATATTTGTTCATCTAGTTATTACAGCCACTTAGATTCACTCTGTACATTCTTTTATGTTGCTACTATTGCTATTCTCATATTCCATTTATTATTAGTCGTTCTTGTTGTTGGGTTTTTTTTTTTTCTTTACTTTTTATAATCATATAAAATAAAAAACAAAGCATAACATTGTGTGGCAAAAACAAAAATTGCTTACATTTATTTTTATAATGTTTGTCATAGATTACATAGCCACACAAAAAAATAGTCCAATCTAACAGAAAATATAATCATTTTTATATGTATTTGAGGCTGCTGAATTCTAATCCATGCTTAGTTTAACTCGATCATGTCGTATTTCCTCCCTAACCCCAAAACCAGTCACCTTTAGAGAGGTAAAATGTATGAAAGACTTCCATTAATTTTTTTCTCTTTAAAATTTTTTTTCCAATATTCTTAACCCCTATCTCTACCACTCAGAGGGGATTCTCCACAAAGAGGGGTAAAATATTTTACCCCTTATGAAAAATAATTTTTACTGCTGGATCTTTCTTCCGAACACCCTCTTACCCCATATCTTCATTTTTAAGAAGCAATAAATCGGTAGTCCCATTCTGGCCGTAGCAACTACTTCAAGAATATTTTTTTTTTTCAGAAAAAGTGTGTGGAACAGTTTTATGACAAATTTCAGTATACACAAATTAGACTTTTTTGGAAGACTCCTACGAGGCTATTTGTCGATTTTAATGTATTTTTCAATAATTTCGTAATACAGTCTCCCTTAGAGGCTAAAGAAAGTACAAGTACTTCTGTTTGAAAGAAATATTGACAAGAAAAAATGAAATGGATTAGTCATAAATATGATTTGTATAGAGCAACTCTGAGTGCTGTGGTAGCAAATTTTGTACAAACTTCAATTCACAAGCGATACATTTTACCCTTCTAGTTGTGAAATTTTATAGTTCAATATAAAAAGAGTTTCTTCAAATACACAATTTTGAACATCACGGCAAAATTTTCTAAATCTTATCAAGTTTATATTTTTCATCAAATTGAATGGTTTTAGGCTATGCCAACAGGGATGTTATGTTCAAAATTTATCTGCTATACATCTGGCGGCTACCGGACATGATGGACATATGTACACAAAACATCTTTATGTTCTAAATAAAATTCTAAATTCTAAATTTTCTTTAAATATTATAACCATTTGAAAGGAAATTTCTTTACCGACCACATCCTTGAAAGATATACACTATGTATAATCAGTTCATTTCTACACATATGTTGTAATCATCATAAGAAATTTTGATGTAATTCAATCAACAAGTGTGTAATAAAATGAAAATTGCATTTTCTTAATACTTCATACTATCCAGACAATATTTGCTAACAAGAAAATACATTAATTAAAACTTTATTATACATTACATATAGGAATACTTGTAGTCATAGTAGTTACTTGTAAATTTATATACATTTATTACAAGTAAGTAACAAGTATATCTACATAAAAGCATGTAAATTAGATATTTAGTAAATTTAAATTTATTTAGTTAAACTAAATAATACATATACGAATACAAATGTAGCTGCATATGAATGTAAAATGAGTATGATAATACAAGTATATAGAAAAATTTCAGAGAATTTCTAAAATGAATCAACTCGAAAGTATCCTTTTGCTAATATCTTAAAATGATATTCATACATATACATATAATATATGTATACTCATTCACCCATAAATGTGAATACATATGATACACTTAAATATGCATCATTTATTAAACTACAAGCCATTTGGGAGAATATGAGTAGCAAACAAAAATGCAAAGTAAATATAAAATGTATGAAGTGTATTAAGTGACCATTTGAGCACCTAAACATAACAGATATTTGGCATATTTACTCAAAATTCCATACTTCAATATTAAAGGATTAATTCCTGTGGTCAGAACAATGCGCTTAGCATAATCACTGGACTACTTAATAATGTGATACAATGAAAAACAATCAACAAGCAGGCACATATAGAGTATGTAGCATATTTATAGGGTGCCTCCGTTAATCATAGAAGGAATTAAATGACTTGTCTGAAAATGTGAGTAATTAATTTAGAGAAAAAAATTAATATAGTAAAATAATAAGACCTCAACTAAGCAAATCTCACCTATCAACCCTTTATATAGAATGTATATTTGAATACATTAATGTTTTGTTCGAATATATATAGCTACTTGTAGATGTGAAGTGCAAAATAATCTAAAATTTAACCCAAATAGCTTTCGATTGTAATCTGACAGATGAATAGATGCATACATATATAAGAGTATATGGTAGGAATATTTAAAGTATTTGTATACTGTACAAATTATAATTATTATAGTTACAATTATGAATGATTACTAGAAATGCCGATGATGATGATGATGATGATGAGGATGTATGAATTCTATGAATACGCATACGCAAATTGAACAACATTCGTCTTTTATTATAATATTTTGCTGACTACAGCATAAGTTAGGCAATCATCCAAAATGGATAAGAATATATGTAAGTACAAGATATAGATTGATAGTTAGACAAACAAGTACATGCATTTATTATGATTATGATCACATGTATACTCAAGAACCTATTTTATGCTATTTGCATCAATCTTTGGAATAAACTTATACTACTGTAATCATTTGTCATTCGCAGAAAATCATTCTCTTAACTCTTTCTGTCAATTTTATGTTGCATTATTTTTTGTTCTTTTCTTATATCATTTTTATTTTTAATATGTATTTTCTTATTTATTTGATTGTACATATTTTTTTGGTATTTTTTCTTGCTGATTAAGTTTGCTACTCTATTATACTTGAAGTAAATACGAATCAAAATATATTCCATATTCGATGATGAAGAAATACTTACTCATTTCATACAACTATCCATTCATATCACGTAACCGATAACATTTTCTACTGAAGGGTTTCTATATTGTATTGTATGTCGATAAATATCAGTTTTTTGTTTTCATAAGTACTTTTGCCACAAAAACCGCTCTGTTCGCTTTTATAAAAACTTGTTTAACAATTGACCTCATATACTACTACTTATATAAATAAATTTTACGTATATTAAGGCTGGTCATATTTTGTCAAAGCGACATACATCATCTCAAGTTTTACCAAAGCATCATAGCAAACACTATCAAAAGCATTGATTTTATAAGGTAGCCCTGTAAAAATTTAAGATATGGGGTAAGTATATTTAGACAACATGCTGGGTATAAAAATTGAATGAGGGTCGGTCATACTATTCACTGCTCTACGAACGATTGTTAGCTATTTTCCATTTTCAGATATGTTTTTGGTAATTTTGTATGAGTATCTCCTTAATGGGTGAAGATATAGGGTTAGTATGTATTAGCATATATGTATTAGAAGAAGAATTAATGAAAGACAGTCATATATTTCATTCCTCTAGAAGAAATTTCTGAATAGCTATTGTCGATTTTCAGACATTTTTCGGTAATTATATATGGTAATCCTCTTAAGGGGTGGAAGTGTGATATAGATATGTTCAGAGATAAAATTGCGAGACTCCTGCGATTTTCAAAACATCTAAAAATCGACAAAAATAACCGCAAAGCTGCTTAGAAATTGCTCTTAAAATTTCAACATTGACATGAAATGAAACAGAGAAATGTTTTCTCAAATCTTCCTCCTTAAGGAGACTCCCATACAAAGTAAATATAAAACCAACTGAAAATCGTCAATAGCTGTCCACGGCTCTCTCCTAGAGTAATGAAATTTACGACTGATTTCCCATTAATTTTTCCTCCACAATATTTCCCCTAAACACTCTTATCCCACATCTCGCCTTCTTAGAAAATTGATGATTTCATAAAAAACTGAAAAAGTTAGTAGGTTGAAATCACAAAATTCTTTATGCTTTCTTAAGAAGAAATGCTTGAAATTATCCAAATTTATATCTTTTTCGTTAAATCAGGCAGTCAAAATTTTTCCTCTATACAATTTAGCCTACCTTAACGTCTATATTTTATAGTGTATTCAGCTTAAACATTATTTGGTAGTATTTCATATATAGAGTTTTGTTGTTTTTCTTCTTTTCTACTATGGGAATACATATTATAATCTAAAGATTCAAATTATGCTGACTACAAATACATGGCAGGGCAATATAAAAAGCAGTTACCTTTTTGTGTAGTAAGAGCACATATTGTAAACGGCTTCTTTACTAAGAATTAGTACACAATGAATTGTGATTGATAGATTTCCACTCGTTTATTAAAGTTTCTCCTAAAATTGAGGTAAAATCTCTAGCCTGATCAATGATCAATTGATATAATTGATATGCTATTAGAGACAGGTTGCTTCGGGTCTATAATAACATAGAATTCTCTTACTCCTGCGAGGACAATTGTCACACTTTCAACTGAGGAGTTATACACAATTTATCTTATGCAATTTAAGCTTTAATTTCGCAATTTATAACTTGAATATTTTTTCTTTTATTTATCATTAATCTTGTCGAAAAATATGCAAAATATAAAATTAAAATATTATAATTAAGAAGTTAAGCTCCCTCTTGATTTTTTAGATCTTTTCAAAAGCCATTAATTACATGAGAAATATTAAAAACTATATTAAAATATATTGTTGATTATTAAAAATCCCAAAATATATGACATGATTAAAAAAATACTGCATTTTCCAGTTGTATTTCATTTATTTTCTCTTTATTTCTTTATAATAATACATCATCTATCAAGAGAAGTTGAGAATTAAATCTCTTCAAAAATAATTTCAATATACAAAAAAATATAAAAAAAATATATCCGTTCATAAAATTAATGTATTGTAATTTTAAAGTTTGTATGCCTTGACAAATCTTTCAATATATACACAGATTCTTACATCAACATCATCACTTAAATGATATACTTAACTAAGAAATTCAACCTTTCAATGGTCACTGCTCTAGTGGCATGCAATAAAATTAATTATAACAAAATGTAAGCATTTTTATGAGCATAAGGCAATTTGAGTAGACAATATAATCATAAATCTTTTTGTTCTATACAACACGAAGAAACAAAAATACAAGAGAATGTCAAAAAACTGACAAAAATGACAATGACAAAACAAAAAAAAATTACCAAATCGCAACTACCACCCGCTCTGAAAAATAGCAATTATAGGACTGAGACCAAAAGTCACAGCCACACAGAAACATATACACAGTTAAGCTTAGTTCTAAATTCACTTTAAAAACTTCACAGTGTATTTGCAATCGTCCATTTCGTCTTTGAATGCATGGTGGTCCTTTGTGACATCTTCTTCGTGTAAAAATGTCACATTTATTTTACATATTTTCATTCGAACATAAACCGACCAACCAACCGGAGAGAGAGATAGCGAGAGAACATTGCTACATTTCGTGTTTACTTTGTATCAACATTAACATTAACACTCTTCTTGTTGATGTTGTTGTGGGACTTTGAAAAAAAAATAAAAATAAGAATAACATAAATCTGCTTACCTTATACCCGCTCCACGCTGGTACTATGAAAAATAAAACCGTGCAAAACCGACATATTATTACATTAGAGCAGCCATCATTGTGTTGGGTAGATGGTTTGGCGTAATCAAAAAGACAAGAATGTTAAGAATATAAGTTGAAGAAGAAGGTGAAAAAAATGACGGTGATTAATGATGGGAAAAGATGAAAAAAAAATATCAGACAACGCCCAGTGCAGAAGCAATATGTTATATTGGACATTAGACATACGTATGTATACGACACTGTGCCTATTTAATGCAGATGTTCTATCACATTATAAATAAACAAAATACATATAAAAGTGGAAAAGTTGTCCATGAAAAATTATCTTACAATCATATACCATGAGAATTATAAGCACACAACCTTTCAAAAAGGAATCAAAACTTTGATTCTATTCCCAATAGTATTTACCTGTCTGAGAGTAATGGAAAGATTTCCGTCATGAGCATAATGTATAATCACATTTTGAATCAAATTTTCGAGTAATGGTCACATTTGATGTGGTTGAGAGAATGTCTCAACATTCATTCCTCTAATTGGAGACCTGTATATGGTTCCTTGAAAACGGTAAAAATAAGAATCGTGTTATGTATAAATATACGACCTCCGAAAAACGCTTTGGCTGAGCTGCTCCTCTTGTTCTGCTGTGTGTGCTGAATTTGAAGACGAGTCCCATTGAACCCACTTACCCGCCCAACCGACCGAAGGGCACGTCCGCATAACTTACGGAACTGGGACTACAATGCTGCTAACAAAAATATAACTAAAAAGCTTAAAACAAGGGTTGATCAAGGGTCATTAAGCAAAAACTAATAAAACAGAGGTTCGCTCCTAGTAAAAATCATAAACTTACATTTATCAAAGTTAAGTACCATTAGATTTAAAGAGCACCAGTTTGAAAAAGAAATTAAATCCAAATGTAAACATTTTTGGGAAGCAAGCATTTGAGTCATAAAAAGTTTGACATCATCCACAAACAATAACTTAGTTGAGTGTGTTATAGCTGATGGATGATCATTTATGAAGAGTAAGTAAGGAACTGGACCCAGGTGGCTACCCTGAGGAACACCAGAAGCAACGTTTTTGAATAGAACCTTCTGAATACGATAAGATGCATAAGACCTGATCCAGCGTACTAAGATGTGGGGTATGCCAATTAAATCAAGTTTCTTTACCAATAAGTCATGGCTAACCTTGTCGAATGCTTTACTAAAATCAGTATAAACAACATCAGTCTGGAGGCCACGAGTAAAACCATTAAATTACACTGGTTCAAAAATCAAGCAGATTGGTTACTCGTTGATTTTCCTTTCAAGAAGCCATGTTGGGCCAAGGATATTGCGGACCTCACTGAAAAAAAACAGTTTCGTACTAATGGCTATACCCTTTGAGGGAAACCAGGTCCAAACTGTGGGGGTCTTCTGGTATCACTCTTCCTGAGCTCTATCACGAAGGACTTTTAGATGAAAACTGCACCTATGACCCATATAGAAGAATGTTGTTAAATGGCATGTAAAGTTTATATTCTATCATATAAAATTCACGCCTACCTTCCATACAAACATAAACTTCCATATGTTTATTTGAGTCCGAAAAAATAAAGCTACCAACCTTTAACAACAAATAGTCATATTCGAAAATGGACTAAATCGAAAAATTTACTAAAACTAAATTTTGCTTCGGAACACATATTTATCATGGTTTGTTACAGAAATTAGGCTTCGCATTTTTTTTTTTAATTTTAAATGTATAATTTAGTATCATTTCGCTTAATATGTGCCTATGTATTTGCAAGTGCTACAAAATATAATATGATTTTAACTAAATAATAATACTGCTGCACACAGCAGGGTATCTATCCTCATTGGTGTTCAATTTATTATTGATTCTATACAAATAGATGCTCTTTTTCGTTACTTTACTTTCTACTACCTACATTTCTCTGCTACTATCTTTTTTACTTCTGTTTTTTTTTTTGTTTTTTCATTTTACTTTCAACTTACTTTTGATTTACAAATTTAGCGCAGCAGTAAAATGGGAACTCCTGTGTGGATAGCATATGTGCCATATTTTGCCATAACACATACACACACACACACACACACACACACACACACACATTTATTTATGCATCACTATATAAAGATAAAGTAAAAGTACCAAGTGTATCTTTTAGGTTTTTTTTTTAATACACTTGTACATATTTCTGTTGAAAAGGGGGTAAAAGAGGAATAAATTATAAATGAATGCCATTTGGTGAATTTTGTTTGTACTTTCACATATAGGGTACATATTAGGTATACATGAAAGTTGAAGGAAATGTCAAAAACAGCAATAACAATAATAAAACCAACAACAACACTAAAGGAGAGAAACTACCAAGAGAATGTATTAAAATATTATACACTTTGTGTGTATATATGTATTTACTCTTTGGTTGATGATAAATATCATACATACAAGTACACCTTAAGTAGCTTCCAATATTCAATGGCTTCAATTGCAAAAGCAAAGTAAGTAACTCCACAAAAACGCTAATATTCACACAAAAGGCAAATGAACTCAATAAGCATTTGCTTCTTGCTGTAGTTACATTTCATGTACATTTTAACAGAGGATAAAGGAATAAATTAGTTTTTTAAAGCACCCATTACTATAGTATGAGCAGCAATACATGCAACCTCATTTATAGTGCATTGATTGTTAAGTCCATAATATACTTATTTATTGGATTATTGTAGTCAAAACTCGATTTTAAGATTTCAAGAGCATTTTACTCAAACTTTCTGTCAAAATTTCATTCCACGTTTATTAAAATGTCTGATTTTGAAGAGTAGAAAATATTGTTCGAGTGATCTATGGTAGGGTAAAACCATTTAAACTATTCAGAATGCTAATGCTGAAATAAATATAAATAAATATTCAAGTCATTCTAAAAACTTATCAAACCTGATAGTAGTATATACGTATATAAGCAGAATATTGAAGAAAATCCATTGAAATCAAAGCCTACGATTAAGCAACCAAAATTACAAACAAACAAACGAACAAACAAAAAATATCAAACAGGAAAAGGTAACTACATACAAGGGTTTGAGTGCTATTCTTAGTAGATATTAATAATTTTTGAACATTTTTCATATAATACTCTTGATTGCTGGCATTGTGGGTTTTAGATTTCACAAGGTGTATCTGCACCTACCAATCTGTATATACATACATACGTATGTAGTAGTAGTATAGAAGGTAGAAAAAAAACGTAATATTGGCAGTGGGAGTAAAATTATAAAGATCAAAGCATTCTTTTATGTTTCATTTTTCTTTCCCTTTTTCATAAAGCTAATGATGAAGGTTTTACAAGGTATACGTACATACATTTTCCATTACCACCATCATCAACAACACACATTTTACATACTGGATGGTATCAGCTAAATCAATGGTATAGAGGAAAAGGGTATACATAAAATGTGGCAGCATATGTAAAATAACTTCAGATGTTATTGTTTTGAATTTTATTTGTATAATTAACCGTTATTTAAAGCAAATTTCTTAAAAATGATCATGAAATATTGGTGCAATTCTAAATTATAAATTTCGAAGAAAATTTCTTTTCATCAGAGGAAACGGCTCAAAATATGAAATTTTTAGAAATAATAAATTTGATATTTGAGATTTATCACTATTCGATAGGCTTAATAAACAATAACTTAGCACTTTAAGTTATTGTTAATTAAACGTGAAAAATAAATTTTGTAGATTTTAGACTATGTTGCGCTAAATTTTGTGCTGTCGTTTGACAATGTATTGGGTAATTTAAAACGTTAAAGACATTATTATCATCTGGATCGTCATTTCGATTGCGAAAATTTTTGATATTATGGTCATTCTGTAATTTATTGAAGAGGAATATTTTTTTCTCTGCATTTCATAGCGACTGAAATAGAGTCCAGCTGCAAAATCTTTACTCAGTCTCCTTCCTTATTTTTTTATTGTACAAGTTTTGACACTTTTCTCAATCTCATCACAACTTGGCATTAAGTAGCACTATTATTTTTCATATTTTTTTCTATTAATCCTGTTTTTGCTTTTTTCTCTATTTATCATTAAATACCATTCGGCTAATCCGCGACCGATTCAAAAAAAAAATCATAAAAATTATATTCACATCTGAAAATATACTCTATACTATTGTAAATTATTTTAATATTTTATTTTAATTTGAAAGCTAAAATTTGAAAGTTTACTTAATTCCATTTATGTGTACGAATAGAGTAGTGCAGCCCTAGTGTAACCTTTAGATTTATCGAGATTAAGATTTGTAAAGGATTAAGAATTTAAAACATTACCCTTAACATATTTTAATAACTTTTAAAAAGTATTTAAAATATATACAAAAGTTTTATGGTATATATGTAGAAAGTAGAGAAACAAGAAAATATTAATCTCATAAAGACATTATTCAGTACTACATATACCAATCTTATTTTTCTTCTATCATTTGTTTTTATCAAACTTTTCTGTTTGCATTCATAGAATAAAGTAAAATTCATTTATATATAAGTAAATATATTTGTAAATATACATACAGGTATAAGATAGTTGCTGGTATAAGAATCTCGGTCAATATAAATAATCATAGGGAAACCATTGAATTCATGAGGTACACTGTATAAACATTTTAACAGGTAAACATGCATTAAAATTTCTAGTATATTTGAGTATCTAGATCTAGAGTATCTGAATATATATCGATTTAGAGGTTCGAGTGTAGAATGACAGATCGTAATTTGCTATGGCAAAAGTGTAATGAAAATTGGTTAGAGTGTATTGAGGATAGAAGTAATCGTTAGAACGAATATTTGAAAAAACAGAAACAAAAAAAAATGATGATAGTTAAGCTTCAAAGAAAGCTCTCACAAAAAATGTATAATATAATAACTATCTTTTCAGTTTTTCCCTTTTTGTTTTTTAGCAAAAGCTTATTTTTATGAACAATTTTCATTTCGCTCAGTGTATAGTTATTGCATAAGGGTTTATAAGAAGTTGATTCATTTTCTATCAATATTTTTATCTAAGCAAACAATCTAAGCAATTTCAATCAGTCATTCATATATGCAATATCCACACATTTGCATATCCAACTAAATAACTGAAGCAAAATACTCTATATATTTACTTTCTCTTAGAAGGAAAGATTATAAATAGTAAATACTTATTTTTGTGCATTTGTGTATTTTGCTATTGATCAAATCTCTTATTTCTTTTATCAAGTTGGCCATAGTCGATTTCTTGAAAGACAATAATCATAGTAAGATGCTGATGATAATTATAGTATTAATGACAATATTTATGAAGCCTTTACTCAAGATAAACAAATTAAGAATTCCACGTAATCATTATTTACGATTGCTTGTGCTCAAAAATGATTTTAGTTTATAAAAAATGATCATTATCTTCCAACTTCCAGCAAAAATTCTACATGTGCAGAGTATAAATAGGCCAACAATTCTTTTACATAAACATCAAATCGTAAAGTTGTTTCAAAATGAGATGATATGATATTTTTCATCCAATTCCATCAATTGGCTGAATTGCTATGCTTCAGGATAAGCGCATATTACTTCCCAAATATTATTTTACTCCCTCAGTTTACTACTCAAGTTTCTTAAAAGTAATTTTCATAGAACCACACATCAACTAACCAGCAGCACTATCATATAGTTTCAAAATTAATAGAGCATACACTTATACATATGTAGTTATTGTATGTGTGTGAAATGTATGTACAAATATAGTGTGGCATGTAAAAAAAACTGAAAATGAAAAGTAAACACAGCAACAACAACAACGAAACATCGCGTTGACACCTATTATTCAGCATAAGCAAAATGCCCAAAAAACGAAAAAAGTAGCCAGCTTATTTCTCATTGCCATTGTCATTGCTATTTGCTTTCGTTTTTCTTTTCTTTTTTTTTTTTGTGAACTATTTTCTCTTTTCTTACATGTTTTTTTTTTGGTTATTCCCTTGGACCTTTATTCGTAAACGTGCAAATGGCATTATACATAACACCAGTTGTTCCCTTGTGAAGAAAAGTGAATATCTCCAACAGCTTGCTGTCATTCTGCACAAATTGCTTCATGTGCTTGTGTCAAAATTATGATTTCTTTTTCCTTTTTTTTCATTTTTTTTTTTTTTTTGCTGAATATTTGTTATTCTTATTTCTATATTTATTTTATATACATTTTTTTTTTCCTTTTCTTTTCGCTTTTACAAAGGACAAAGGTAAATCGAGCAGCATGAAAAATACATTATCCCAAACCAAAGTAAGCTTCAAAATAGATTGGTTGGATATATGTGGCATAAAAGCAAATACTCGTCGAAAGTAAAGATACTACATAGAGCATAGAGCATAGACACTTCAGAGCTGGCACAAGGACAATAACCAAAATATGAAAGACACAAAAAAGACGAAAAACAGGTGATTCAAGTGTGAATGGGAATATAATATGCAAGTACGGGCACCAATGGGCTTTTGTATCAGTAAATGGCTAGCAGGAAATAGCTAATCAAGACAAGAGGCAGCAATTATTGCGAAGAAGAGGAGAATGAAACTAACTAACTTTTGCATTCTGTGTGACAAATCTGCAACATATTGTAGAGCTATTGGATAGCTAATTGAATGTGCTAGTAAGTAAGTAATATATACCTAATATATACATAAGAGATCATATTGGAGTAAGCTTTTTGAAAAATCTATAAGAAATATTAAAAGCCTATATGATCTTTTTATATGAGTACTACTCCCATTGGCAATAATATTTTGAGCCTTTTATATATCCGTATATATATACGAAATTTATAACATTCCAATAAATATCATCCACATTTCATTTCCCATTAACACATGGTATGTGTGAGGCATATGATGATGACAACGATGATGATGATGATGATGACAATATTGACTATTATTATGATAAGGTTCTTGTTGTTTACCAAAGAAATTTGCATGAAATTATTCTTTCCTAATAGGATTTCCTTAGTTTGCTTGTGGTCTACATTATTTGTCTTGTCTTTCAAATGCTTTTATTGTAGGTAGTTTCCCATTTTCATTCGATTCGATATGACAAGGTCACAAAATTTTATTCAATTCTCAAGCAATGTAGGCGTATAATGATAGCACCAAAAAAAAAAAAAATAGCAAACAAAAGAAATGACTAAGCCTAAAAAAGGTGGAATTAACTCATGCTCATACTTATGCAGAATAATGATCTTTAGACCAGACACAGAAAGAAAATGGAGCACAAAAGTGGAAGGAAATACAAAGTTTGAAATTATTTGAAACTTTAAATTCTCACAGCTTACTTCATGCAATATTTTCCCTATGACAAACACATTCTTAATTTGGATCCATCTACTTTTTCAGTTTGTTCAATCAATCAATCAAAAGAGTGCGTGACGCTGGAGCAAGGACAAACTCCTTGTTCATCAAGTGGACCACGCGAAACCAGAATGAAGTCTGTTAGAGGATATGAGCCCTACGGCTGATACCTCTGAAGGCCAACCGCAAGTGTTACGGGCACTGCGACCATACGAAGTCTTTTGTACCCAAATTGCAGTTTCTTACAAAACCATCAATTTTGTACGAGAGCACTCCTAAAAAGTGGAGATATGGTGTAAGGGATGATTCCTGCGCAACTATTTTCGCTTTTCCGGAATATTTACACTCATTTTATATAAAACTTCTCTTGAGGGTTAGAGATATTGGTAACCGAATGGGAGTCGGTCATACAGTTAACACCTTTTGGATCACGTCCTGGGCAGCTTTAGGCTAATTTCAGACATTTTGAAAAAATATCCGACAAATATCTATAGAAATCCCTCCTAGAGCAGTGGTGTGCATGGCTGACCCCCCATGCCGTCCTCTACCATTCGTTGAATCATACTTATCCCTTTTTTCACTATATTAGGGGATTATCATACAAAATGAACAAAACAAAGAATAACTCAAAATACTCCAAAAGCACCAAGAATTCTTCGTTGAGTATATGGCTGACCTCCATTAATTTAAATTCGCTAATGTATCCTCTAAATATACTGACTCCATATCTTCACTTCTTAGTGTAGCTCCCCTACAAAATTGATGCATTCGGTTATAGTGACATTTAGGACCAAATCAAGAATTTCTTTATGCTGAATTTGCTATGAACAACCTTTTTATTAATTTTTAAACACATAATTTTAGTTATACTCCTATTTGCAAAAAATTAAATTAAATTTTTTTTTTGTGGGAAAACAACAATTTTTTTAGATAATATGTCAATTTTAAATCTTGACAAGAAGGAAATTCGGTTTTTTTTCATATATAAAGGAATATTGCCGATCCCAGCCAACGTCCTTAAGTGCCCTTTGTTCAACTGAGCCACATCATCGTAAGATGTGCTACAATATGTCACCAGTTTTGATGTTAGCATGTGAGTTCTGGCTATCAGAAAGCATTCGAACATCTCTCATGGAAATGTGAACTTACCCAAATCCAGATATTCAAATAGGTTTTATATTCAACTTTCCTGAATATGTTCACAGATATAAAATTCGTGCGCGACATATATATATATATATATTTTGAAGATAGACTTCCCAATTTGTGATTATATAGATTAACAAATTCACAAAGTACTTTAAAATAATTTCTAACAGAGCTTGTTATCATGATGATTCGAAAAAAAAATTAACTAAAAACACATACACTCGTTTAAAATTCGTATGCCGAACATATACAAAAAAAGGGGGAAGCATTTTTAAGAGACACCTTCATTATTATTTGTAGCATTTGCTTTTGTACTTAAATCCTCCATAAACATTAAGGGACTATCCATATATGCATATAAATACCATACACATAGTATACTCGTACATATACGTTTTTGTTTTTGGTGCAGGTGTCACTAATGTGATATTTTTTTCACCTAATTTGTTGTAAAAAAAAAAAAGTAAAATGTCACATGCTTTTATCTTGTGAAGCTTTGTTATGTTCTTGTTAGTTGTTTTTTGCTCTTTTTTTATTTCGAATATTAAAGGTCACATTTTCACAATACCACACTGATATGACAATATTATGGGGGGGAAAATCAGGTGCAAATATTATGACCATTAAAATGTATATGTTGTTATTTAATGGCATTGTTATTATATAGCAAGCATCTTTAATGACTCAAATAGCTAAGCGGAAAAGTTAAAGATGGTATGTAGAGTATAAAGACAGTATAAAGATTATAATGCTGTGTTTCTCTTCTCTTTATTATAAGTATCGTATCGTACCTACTACTACATACATACATACTATCTTGATTATATGAGTATGTATTTATATACGTACAAGTATGAGCTGCAAATTGTTTTAATGAAGTGCAAATTATAGAAATTTTCTCTATAAACAAAAAGCAAAACAAAAACAAAACAAACAAATTTAAAGAAAAAAAGTTAATAAGAATATTTTGTGAAACTCTAATTTTGTGGTAATAAATTTGATTAGTACGCGTTTATCTACAAAACATTTTAATGTATATATAAATCCAAATATGATTTATTATAGAAAATTATGCTAAGTATGTAACTACTATTTTGTTTTCTTTTATTTTCGTTATTTATGGACTTTTGATTTTTATCATTCGCCACAATTTGTTAATAGCCATTACATTAAGTAGGTTTTTGTTTCACTTGTTATACGAGGGCATACAGCATAAAACAATACTACATAGATGGTAATATGGTAGTATATAAACCATAATAAACCAAGTAGCACAAATAATAACACACTCTACAAGGCAACAATTTGTATGCGCATAATTCTCAAATGGTTTATCACACTATACTGAGAATAATGTAACATCAATTTACTTATTTCATTGAAATTTTGTCATAAATGTCTTAAAAAAGAGATGATTTTGTACTATATTTTCTATTGAATCTCATATTTTGGAAATTATTAAAAATTTCACTGTACTCTATTTGGACAATACGTACATCAAAACATAATTAAAATGTCGGCTGAAGATTTCGTTCGCGCAGGACCTTTTCTTCGTGGACATAGAATCATCTTACTTGAATGGCTGGTAAATAATTTGAAATTGCACTGAATTATTTTGCTTATCAGTATACAAAACTTCCCACTGACAGTACTCGAGCTGATATATTATTTTATGATGGGTCATTTCACCATCAAGCAGAACGCAGACTAGAAATTAAATATTACGCATTTAATGGACTAAATAGTAATGTATCAGGTCAGTCCATAAGTTAGTGCGTTTTCTTTTTTTCAATAGTTTCACAGTAGGCGCTTTTTGCGTACAAAAAATTCGTGGGGATAACGGTGATAACAAGTGATTTTAATCCCGGATAGAAGCACGTGTTGTTAAAAAATAAAATGAAATCTTCGAGTGAGTTAAAGAGGCATATTTTGTATTTTTTTTTTTATAAAAGTGGAAAAAATACAACTGCAAGAATAAAGTAAGTGTAAAGACTGCGCAAAAGTGATTTTCCCAATTCCGAAATGGTGATTGTGACGTTGAGAATGCCCCATGTCGTCCTGAGGTCTTTAACTCCGACGCCTTGCTGGAACTCGTGGAAGTTGAGCCAAGTTTGACAGTCGATATGATTGTCTGGATGGTTAAATTCATCACATGGAATAGTTTAAAGGCACCTGGTTCAATTGAGCACTTCAGCAGAGAGTGAATGTGTATTCTCAGCTTGAAAATGAGAGTCCGTCTTTAGTCAATAGACGCAAAATATTGTTTCACCACGACAACGCATGACTGCATACCGCAAGACAGACTTTAGGCCAAGTGAACGAGCTCGGATGGGAGCTAATGCCGCATCCATCATACTCTCGAGATATTGCACCTTGCGATTATCACCTTTTCCGCGGACTTCAGTCCCATTTAAGTAATAAAAACAACACGTCAAAAGAAGCTATAAAAATCTCCTTACAGTCGGCTGGGGCCGACCAAACTATACCCTGCATATTTAGATTTATATATAAAAAGTTTACTCGAATATCCAACTTTTCTTTTATTTCCACTTTCCGAGAAACAATTTTTGCATATACTACTAATTTACACCCGAAATATGGTTGACTTTGACGAAGTAAAAGGATTTTAAGATAATTCCGAGGCTTAGTATGGGAGCTATATAAAAAGAGGGCGTGGCTTACCACTTTCTAGTAAATCCAATTAATTTTTCAATGTTAATCCACACCTTAAATTTGGTGTCCTACGTTGAATAGTTTCTAAGTTATGGTGGTTAACATTTTTGTTTAATTTCCTCAACTTTGTATGGGAGCCCCAATAAGAAGTGGGCGTGGTACGCTGATTTTTCGCCAGATTATTTCCGACTACGATATTAATTTAAGTGTCAATTATGGTTATTCTAGACATAAGATTGCCTAAGTTACAGCTGTTTCAATTTAAAATTTGTATGGGGGCTACGATAAACAGTGGGCATGGCGCGCCCATTTTCTGTGAGCCAAGTTGCTCGTACAATACTAATCCACACCTTAAATTTCGTTATTCTACGCTGAATAGTTTGCAAGTTATAACCCGTAACATTTTTTTAATTTCCGCAACTTTGTATGGGAGACCCAAAAAGGAGTGGGCGTGGCACACTGATTTTCTGCCAGATTTTTGCCGACTACCATGTTAATCTAAGTGTCAATTATGGTTATTCTAGACAGAAGATTGCCGAAGTTACAGCTGTTTCAATTTAAAATTTGTATGGGGGCTACGATAAACACTGGGCGTGGTGCGCCCATTTTCTGTGAGCCTAGTTGCTCGTACAATACTAAGTCACACCTTAAATCTCGTTATTCTACGCTGAATAGTTTGCAAGTTATAACCGGTAACATTTTTTTTAATTTCCGCAACTTTGTATGGGAGACCCAAAAAGGAGTGGGCGTGGCACATTGATTTTCTGCCATATCATTTCCGACTACCGTGTTAATCTAAGTGTCAATTATGGTTATTCTAGACAGAAGATTGTAGAAGTTACAGCAGTTTCAATTTAAAAGAAGTACAGACACTTTGTATGGGAGCTACGCTAGAAAGTAGGCGTGGCTCACCCACTTTTGGCGAGGTTATATAGTAGTATAATATAACTCTATGTGCAAAATATTGTTGTCGCAAGTGGTATATTATGTGAGTTATAGCAAGTTAAAGATTTTGAAAATTTCGAGGTTAGTCGCTTTGAATGCTTGGTGTGGGCGTGGTTATTGACCGATCATGCCCAATATCAATTCCCTCCGTACTCTTGGATCATAGATTACTTATGCCAAATTTCATCGAAATAGCTCAATATTTACTCAAGTTATCGTGCGAACCAGCCAGGTGACAGACAGACGGACGGACGGACGGACGGACGGACGGACGGACGGACGGACGGACGGACGGACGGACGGACGGACGGACGGACGGACATCGTTAAATCGAAAATTTAATCGACGCTGATCACGAATATATATCCATGTCTATATCTCCGGAGATTCCTTCAAGTGGACACAAACATCTGACCGAAATGAATATACCATGCATATTGCATTATGCAGGGTATAAAAAGGGATATCGACGCGTATTTTGGCTCCAAGGACAAACAATTTTTTGAGCAGAAAATTAGAAATTTACCTAAACATTAGGAACACATTTTAAATAATGCAGAAAAATATATTATTGATTAATAAATACTGAAAACTTATTTTTTATTTATTTTAAAACTACCTAAGCAAAACTCATGAACTTATGGACTGACCTGATATAATTTAAACAAGTTATTAGTAATGTATCTTATTAAGTAAATGCAATTGATATATAATTGAACAATGTTTTTCTTCATCCAAGATTTGTATGGCTCCTTCAATTGATCATTGAATGATTTAACGATTATGCTATCCTTGAAATAAATAATTGTAAGTACACCCTTGTTTATTGATACATCCTTTTGAGGTTCCATTTAGAGATTAAACCATACATCATGTATATTGTATGTACCTTTTGAAAATGTTTAAATACACATTTTTCAAAATATCTTTTGATCTGATCTAAAGCAAAAACGATATAAAAGAAAATACTTTTTCGCCCCCCTGATACTTACAATTTATTTTAAACCTTGCCAATATTGATGGTACATTCACAAACTAATAATACTTGTTATTCCTTTGATAATATTATGATGTTCTTAGTACACAATGAGAAACGCTGAATAATAAAAAATGAATGAAGAAAATATGTAAATATACATAAAGCATTCTAAAAAAAAAATATACAAATATACCCATACTTGTTTAATACATTCAAAATACCAGCTGAATATTATACAAAACATATGCTAATATACGAGTGCGCACACTGAAAAGGCAGCATTCAAGTAAAAATATCAGAAGGAGATCAAAGCAAAAAAAAGAACAAATCAAAATCCATCAATAAATTTGTTTAAACTTTCATAATTTACTTTGCCTCCTACTCAATCTTTTTCAAAGTATTTATCTATGTAAATATGGAAAATATGTTTATAATTTACTGCAATGTATCAAACTGCGGAAATGGCAATAAGGTCAAAGATTGAATTTAAACAAACCCCCCAAAAAAAAAAGAAAAACTTCAAGTACATACCATGCAAATATTAATGGATGCCCATTTACTTAATAAACTAAATCATAGACGGACCGGATGAATGATGAAAAAATACTCAAGTAACGATGAATGAATGCTTTTACAGCATTATTTTATGCATGAATATTTACCTACATACAAATATAGTACATAAAAATGAACGATAAATTTATGATAGCAAATAAATATGGGAGAAAATAATATATTTAATAAAAATCACATCAAATAAATTAGATAGATGTCGAGAAATCAAATGAAATATAAAAAAAATTATATGATTAAATAATTTTATCTGGAAGGGGAAAAAATTGAATTTTATTTATAGTAATTTTTTGTAATTTTTAAACTCTGAAGAAAAATATATGAAGTCTTTTGCAAGATTATTAAATAAAAATATATGAGTACTCTATAAATATTAACCACAATGATTAAATAGTTGCTCCAACTGCATTAACCTTTTGATGCAAGACTTGTAGAGTATCACATCAATTTATTGTGGGATAAAAAAAACCATTAACAATATATCCAAAATAGAAGTCACAATAAAAATATTTTTCGAAACAATTACAATTTCTCAATTACTAATATCGCAAGTAATAATTACCTCTTCGATAAGTGCCTCCAGAAGCAATGTGCTACTACATTGCTTCTGGAGGCATATTTGCTTCATAGAGATAATTTTGAAATAGAAGCTATTTTGTTTCGATGAAAATGTCATATGAGCAGATACAGAATAGAATGAATCAAAAGAGAGCTTGACGTTGCACCAAGGACATAATCCTTGTTCATCAAGTGGACCACGCGAAACTATACCGATGTCCGTTAGAGGGTATGAGCCCTATGGCTGATACCTCTGAGGGTCAACCACAGGTGTTACGGGCACTGCGACCAAACAACATCTTTTGTACCCAAGCCCGTCTACGACACTAGAATCTCCTCTACCTTTTTAGTGAAAGATGGAATTGACCTTGTCGAACTTTTGTTGATTGAAGCTAATGCTGGGAAACTCAGCTGAAATGGTTTGAGACAAAGCCAAAGCCACAAAATGATAGCCGGTTATTAGGCGTAATTTTGTTCTGCCAAGACTTATTCTGTCAAAAACAGCATCAAAGCTGATGATTGTTTTCGCTTGGCGGAGACCTGTGGAATTTGTCCATTGTAGTAGGTATTTGTCATGATAATGTTTCTCTATCATAGCTTTGGCCGATACCCAGCTTATACCGCAGAAAAGTTCTGGGCAGAAAGTAAGTAAGCATTCGGTGACTAGTTTTGATTAGATCTCCCATGAGGAGAGAGATTTGATGGTGACCTGGCTGTCTGAGTAAAAAAGAATGCGCGCTCTTTTCAGCCCTTTGGAATGTAGGTGACGTGCACGAGTAGTCTGGAAGTAGAAATCATCCTTGGTAGAGCCAGATTGCCAAGCGAAGCCTAGCTTAAAATAGAAGAGCGGCAGGTATTCTTAGTTCGCATATTAATTACCGTGCACCTCCATGGCCATGCATCTACCGACATATGCTGTTCCGCCTTAGATTTGGATTTTTGACTAGGGTAGCCGCGAGATTGTCACAGCCTTCATCCTATTATGAAGGATGCCCGGCGGCCTACAGAATAGAAGTTTCGCTCACAATTTTAGAATTAACGCTCTCAACTCTGTTTTTGGCATTGTGGTTACATTTCTTCGCACTGGCATTAATGTGTTAATGCAGAATTTTGCAGTTTGTTTGTTTATTACTTTTCATAAAAAGATAAATATCAAAATATAAAATTTAATTAAAACATTAAATACGAGTACATATGAATTATAAGTAAAAGAGAGAGAGAGACACAAACAAAACAAAAATAAGAATAACGAATGAAATTCAAAAAAAAAGTATCTTCACATACTTGTGTTCACACTCATATAATATACATAAACAGTATTCATCCACGTATATACCATATACTTGTATATAAAAGACATATGTGTGCGCTTACCTAGATATTTGTTTCAAAATGAGAAAATCAGATTAAATAAACTGAAATGCACAAGCAAACACACACACAAGCATACATAAATTCATACTGCTGAATACCTGTATATCAGACTACTAGCCTATATATATGAGCATACCAATCATATATTCGTATACATACTCATACATTTGTATAACAACACATATGAATTGTAGAAATGCACTTGAAATGAATGTTGAATGTTTTTCTTTTCATTTGTTTCATTTTTCAAAGCAACTGACACACTCTCATATTCATATATTTACATATTTTATTTAAAAAATGTTATTACAAATAATCTAACAACCTACAAACATACATACACACCCATCATCATAACCATCATCATCATCATCATCATCTTTGTCATAAGATTTCTTGATAAATTTTTACAAGAATCTAGAGCAGTTGCAAGAACTAAACAAAAAAAAAGGAGAAAAAACAAAACAGCAGTAACATCAATAAATGCATGTACGATATGTGAATGTGTCTTGCGTGTCCCCATACAATAAATATGAAAATATTTAGAATTATAAAGTAAATATAACTACGAAGTCGGAAAAGAGACATTCAACATAAAATGTGGAAATGCAGGTGAATTTGTATATGTACATTATTACATACATTCATAATATGCATAGATGTGTAAGTATGAGAGCATAGTATTTCATCATATATCATATATGTATCTAGATGTATGCATGTAGTTTATGTGTGAGTATTTTTTTTCTCTATTTCATTTTCTACAAGTGTTCTTATGTACTAGTTCACACAATAAATAAATTCACGTATATACAAGGGCGGTCCCAGAACTACCCGACCTAACAAAGAAAACCCAACAAATTTGGGAAAATTTTTCTTTATTTCTTAACATTGTCTCCTTTTAGCTCTATACACTTTTGCACAGCGATGTTCTATAGCTTCGATACGCTGTTTATAGTATGAACTGTCTAGTTCATTAAAATATCCATCTACCGCAGACTCCACCTCTTCATTGTTTGCAAATCTTCTACCACCAAGGAATTTTTTCAAATTTCGAAATAGAAAATAAACCGAAGGAGCTAAATCTGACAAATAAGGTGCGTGCTGAAGCAATTCGAGCTTTAAGTCATTGATTTTGGCCATCGCAATAGCGGATGTGTGAATTGGTACATTGTCTTGATGAAACAACACTTTCCTTTTCGCCAAATGCGACATTTTTTCTTTTGATTTCATCACTTAAACGCTGCACTTGTTTTTCCTTTTTGAAGATAATCAATAAAAATTATCCCACGTGCATCCCAAAAAACAAACGCCATAGCCTTGCCTGCAAATGGAACTGTCTTCCCCTTCTTTGGACGCGATTCTCCCCTTTCAGTCCACTCTTTCGACTGCTCCTTAGTCTCAGGTGTAAAGTGGTGGACCCATATCTCATCCATAGTTACGAATCGACGCAAACACTCGGCTTTAATACTGTGAAACAAATACTCTATAGAAACATCTTCACGACGTTGTTTTTGTTCTATTGTAAGCAAACGCGGCACCCATCTTGCACACAGCTTTTTCATCTCCAAATTTTTGGTCAATATACGAGGTTTAGCACTTTTTGAAATGCCTGTTATTTCACCTAGCTCACACAACTTCAGCCGGCGATCATCCAATACCATTTTGTGGATTTTCTTAAGCGTTTCTGGCGTGGCCACCTCAATTGGTCGGCCACTACGGTGTTCGTCTTGGCAGCTCGTACGACCTCCTTTAAACACTGCCACCCAATATTTTATGGTTGTAAACGAAGGAGCAGACTCCCCCAGAGTAGAATCTAGTTTGGCTTTAATATTCGTTGGACTAAGAACTTTCAAATGAAAGTATTGAATTACATAACAGTGACCACTTTTTTCCATGTTTACAAATTCACTGAGGTCGTTAACTTTCGATGGCTCCAAAAACAAAAGAAAAATACTAAACAACGTGGCGCCTTGAAACATAAAATTTATTTCAAATTACCGCCATCTATATGTCAGGTCGGGTAGTTTTGGGACAACCCTCGTACAATAGGGTGTCTTTTATTTCTCAAAATCATTTTTCGCAGTATATTTTTCTCATATTACCTTGTCATAGACAAAAAAAAAGTAAAGAAATGTAATATTTATATCTAGCACAATAGTGCTACCAATGTCATTCGGTGCACGCAACAAATTCCCATGTAAAAATATATCGTATAATTCTCATATACTTTACAAGTCATCTAATATAAGCTAGCACCACTTGCTAAACCTTGTAACTCTACTAATTCTAATGGAATGTTAGAAATTACTTACTTTTAACTTAGTATGTAAGATTTGAATAGTTATTATAAATTCCTAAAATAGAAAGATTCAATAAATAGTACATATAACACAATAAACTCCAACATAAGAAATACTTGCCAGACCTACGAAAAATAATTCACTTGAAAACACCACCAGACCACCAATAAATAATATTGGACGTGTTTTATTTGAAGCTTATACCCAATTAGAAGTAGTTCGTGAAGCCAAACGTGTTCTAATAACTCAAACTCTTCTTTACCAGTAAATTTTGGGTTTAACATTTCACAAATATGTAAATAATTTCGACCAATTGGAAGAGAATTGCAAAGTGAGCTTATTAGATATTGTTTTCAAAAATTTTCCTTTCAACCTATAGTGCACTCTAATGCGTTTACATACTTATGTATACGCACATATGTATATTATACTTTAATATTTGTATATATTATCATGAAAAAGAAAAATATTAAAAAATATTTTACCATTTTTCGTGACTACACGTAGCTGCAATGAAACAAGCAACACTATCAATGTCGTATTCATCAGTTTATATTCCAACGCACTAAGTAGGCACCTTACATGAATACAACTTACATATAGAATATGTACCTCTGTATATGTGCATTACTATCTACGTATGTGTGTATATATGCAATGAACAGTATGCAAAAGCGTTACAAGGCTTTGGCTGTAGGTTTATACCGGAATTTCAAATAAATGTAAATGCAAGCATATATGTATAAGAATACATTCACATGTACTTATTTATTTACATATGTCTCAACATTCGTACCTATCTGTTTTATACTGGTCCTCAAAAGTGTATTATATCTTATATTAACCCATTTTCAGTCACGTAGAAAGAACGCTCAGCATTTTTTTTTTTTTTTTTTGTTAATATAATTTAGGACAAATCAAATCAGTTATTAGATTTGAGCAAAGATAATCTTGAGAAAAGCACATATTTATGTATATATTAGCTTCCCAGGACGCCAAAAGGTTTTTCGTATATTCCTTTATTTTCTCTGAATTTTTATTTTAATTTAATGATTAAGATTTATAGTAGGTACGTTACAAGAAATACAAAAAAGATATTGGAAACTATTTCAAAATATAATCTAAAAGAAAAATTCACTTCATTGGAACAGAAATGGGTTAAATATTACAATGATTCTTCACACCATACTAAATACTATTCAAGTATTGCTGATGTGTAAAAGTAGATGTTAAAAATGAATGAAAATGCAAAACAGAAAGAGAACTACTTGGAAGAGGAATAAAAGAAGATTGTAATGACCGATTATATGACGATACTATAACAGGAGCCTACTCGACTGTGTAATCCCAGCTTTGCTCATGGTTGATGTAAGCACTTGCTTGGACTGTTGTTAAATTTTTAAATGTTTGTATTAAAGAAAATTTTGATTTTAATTTAAAATAAAGCATGCTGTTGAAAATTTTGTTTGAATCTTAGTCAAAATAAATCGTTTTTCGGTTGTAATGGCCACATAAGTAAATTATAAAGTGTAAGAAGCGTAGACATTATTGTATTTCCTTACATGACGTTGCGATCTTAGAGTTAGTTCAAATTCAAAATATTTGTTACTTTGATAAATACATATTACATATCTACATATAATCACAAAATTACCTATCTCTATGTAGATGAGTATTGAGTAGCTATAAATACAAAGCATACCATCTGCATGTCGCTACTTCTAATAATAACAATAACAAAGAATGTAGCATCAATAACAACAACAATAACAAAATAAAATCATCTAAAGCAAAGCAACAATATGCAACTACTTTGTATTAACAAACCGCATCTCTGTCGCATTCGTTGTGCACACTCTAAATTGAATAACAATTTTATGCAAATTTTCCTTCACAACTAGAAACTATGTATGTAAAATCAACAACAATAATAATAACAACAATGAACTATAATACAATATTCAAAAGGAAAACATGCATAGATTCAAAAGATATTATGCTTAAGGATATGAATGGACTTTTCTCAAATCATATGTATGTTAGATGAAGTTGGAATAAAATTGAATTTAGTTAAATATACCCTGGAAAAAATTGTGCGACTAATCTCTAAAGAGAGTAGTCCGGGATTAATCCCATTAAATGCCAATCGGAGAATTATTGGTCTCTCATGGGTCTCTTTAGAGATGCGTTGGGGATCAATTTTAAAATTAATTATTTATTTTTAGAGATTTTCTAAACTTTTACAATTAGTCTCTTCATAGGACATGCTCAAACAAAAGGGAACAGTTCATTCCATATAAATAGATCAAAAGTGCGATTAGACGCATATTCATTTACGACTGATCCCGGACACATCCCGGAAATGTCGCATTTTTTGCAGGGTAATGTATGTCTATACGTTGCTCTTATTTGGTTTATGTATATATGCATTGTATATATGTGCATTTATAATACTCAGATTTTCGACTAACTAAAGCCCACCAACATTATGAATGTAGTAAAGTACATCACCGTGATATTAATATGAGCAAAATGTCATAGTTTATTCATATATGCATATATTTACCTACTACACTGATATTTCAGATATAATAATAGTAATAATAATAATAAAATAATAATAATAATAATAATAATATATAATATTACCACTACTATAGATATACTACTAGGTACAATATTATTTTCATAAAAATATACAGTGACACACTGACTTTAACTCAGTTTTTCACTGAGACTAGCCATGGATGCCATTCAAAAAAAAGAAAACTTGCATTGAGGCATATCTACGTGTATTATTGAAGCATTTGTTGTGTAGTCCTGCTTAGAATCGATTAAAAAAAGGTGTATTGTCCACCCCTTAATTGAAAGCTTAATGGATCATATTTCAATTGTCCTTATATTTTCAAAAAGTGATGAGTAGAGACTTTGAAGGACCATTTCCAATGCCTTAGTACTTAAAACTATCCAATATTTAGAATAAAGGAAAACAGAATTTATGGAATTATTGAGTTTTTCAAGTTTCAAGATAAATGCAAATAACTACCATAAAGTAATAAATTTTTCAATTTTCAAATTTCAATTCAAATTTGAATTTTTTATGAACCACTGTATTTAGTTATACATACAATCAAGTACTTCACATTTACCTGCAATTTCATTCTTACTTGCAATACAATATTGTGCATAATATCAATATAGTTATATCCATATGGGCAAATGTATGTATGTATGTGTTTAAATGTATAATATTATATGTAATATTTGGCTTGAATATTTTCTTATAATTGTTGTTGTTGTTGTTTTATCTAATACCATACCATATATGCGCTTCTATACTTATACTTATATATGACCAGTCAAAAGGTACTTGATTCACTTCACTTCGGTTCTTTGTATCCCTCCCCCCCAACCATTTTATTGCTTCAGATGAACACTTACATACGAGTATATATTTACATTTAACAATATTGCGTACGTGTTACTGTTACTCAATTTCGATTTTTTTTTTTCTTTATTTGACTTTGCTTTGATTGGCAATACTCAAAAGGTACTTCACAGTTTTAATGAGAAATTCTATATAGTAACATATATCGTATTACTTTGTATTGATTTGTGCACAAGGACAGGTATAGAGTAAAAATGGATAATATAGACTATGGGCCAAAATTGTCAGCGAATGCTGAAGAGTCCTCTTTGATATAACCTTGCTAGGGACTCTACAAAGTGAAATTGCAAAGAAGACACTGCGAATCTCCATGAGATTTCATAAAAATTATCCCTACCTAATCCGTGTCTCTTTTGAGATGACTTTTCAGGGTGCGGAGTTCTGCCTGGTGCTGGACAAGCTGTAGCTGGTGAACATACGGCTAAAGGTTTTACCAACAAGACGTGACTACACAGGGCAAGAGACCATAAAATGGAGCACCTGTGGGAATCTGCACACCAGTAGACTGAAAGATTTCATCTACGTGCGCTAATAACATGGGGCTTAGGTGCACCAACAAAGACAAAACAAAAGTTCGTCAAGGTACAACCAGTATCAGGGAAACATAGCTATCCCCATCAGGATCAGCAATCAAGAGGTGAAGAATACTGTTTTCTTTAAAGACTCAAGAGTACTTTGTGCATTAAGCCACGCCTGCAAAACAGAGGACGGGCGAAACATGAGGAAAATGAACTCAGGGCAAGAGAGGCGTACCGGCAGAGAATACTTGGGACTTTGTTTGGGCTAATGCTACTTCCGCTCCATCAAAACCATCAGGAGCTAACTGCAGCTAGAGCTCATGCATGAAAACAATCGCTGCATGGCGGCACTGAAAAATTGATAAGAAAACGAGGTAAAGTTTTCCGAAATTATAATGAATCATGTCATGATATAAAAATACTTTCTTCATCCGACATAGAAAGAAGAGGATACTGTGAGCCCTCTACTTTCGCTCTCAAATAGCTTAGGTTTCAAAAATCAGCCCGGAAGGTTATGGCATCAATTTTTTCGGAATGTTAAAATAAGTTTTTTTTATGGATTTTCTTCGAACTAACTCGTAAAATTGTTGAAATTTCTAAAATCAGTTTAATGAAGAAGAAATTAATCTCATACCTTCTCACAAAAGTCAAAATACCATTCAGAAACCGTAGAATTAAATTATGAATTGTTGAAGCATCTGCTAAACTTGACGGATTTTACTAGTTTTACCCAAAACTGCGAAAATTCATTCAAAGGCAACCTCTTCAGCAAATGATGAGGTCATAACAGCTCTAGACGATAACGTAACAGTTCAATCCGACACTCACTTCACACATGATTTCGATAAATTGGAAATTCATTGTAAAAAAAGTGTATTGAGATTTTGCAAAAAAATTTGCAGAATTCATCTAAGGGTGATAAGTGATTTTTCACAACAAAAAATTATTTCAGATTTTTTAATTATTTTTGTTTTAATTTTTTTTATATTTTTATTTTTTTAATTATTGATATCGATATTATTTCAAGCATTTAAACAATATCATATAAACTTACTATAATATAAAGTATTTTATTTTAAATTTATATTATTTAATTGCCATTTAAAATACACAAACGTGTGCAATAATATTTTATTCATTTATTATTCAATTTTAATATATCGAATATACACTCTCGTAGGTATAGAAACATAAGCTTATTTATAAAATATTACCAATTTGTCAATTTCTAATAACACATACGTTCGTAGTTGATCAATAAAATCTCATTATTTTGTAAATAAATATTTAGCAAATTTTTTTTTTTTCTATACGCCTCAAAATATGAAGAATATAAACATGTTACGAGTATACATATATATTTGTGTATATTTTATATATTTATTATATTGAATCAAGTAGCATAAATACTTTATATTGCTTCATTGGAAAATATGAAAAATATGAAAATTGCATTTATTCATTTTATTTTTTTTTTTTTTTAATAATAATTTATGACCTTTTCTTTTTTTGTTTTTATTGTACATATGCATATCGACATATACATGTACATACAATATAAATATATGTAGTACAGTATGTTTATATGAGTAAAACAGGTCAATTGCTGAATTTTCTTTTAAATTGAATTTTAAATAATTTATGTACATAAAATCATACACATGTAATACATATACACACACATATATGTTTGATATATTCATGTGCTTCAGATGGGAACTTCATATAAATTTGCAAATATTATATACTACTGCCAAGGACATTAGTACAAAAAAAAAACAAATGAAAAATTGAGAAAAATTGCATATATTGTACTGCGCATAGATAAATACTACAATCTATTCACATATATATATGTGTATAAGTAGGTATAACCACAAAATACATTTAAATGAACTACAATAGAAAATATTAAATGTATATAAATACATATATACGAAGATATATGGGAATTTGCCAGAAAATTTCAAATTGAAAAAAAAAATATATTTATTTAAAAATTTTTTTTTTTAATTTATCGAATTTTTATATTTAGATTATACTTCATTATAATCCCAATCTTAAATTTTTTATATTTGATCTATGTTTTTACGGCTGTTTTAGTTAGTATGTTTAGAAAAAAAAATGTAGCGTAGAAAAAATTAATACAGTCTGTCATAAGAGTCCTGTAGGAGTCATACTTAGTACACAAATTAATATTAATTTCCATTATTTTTTTTTCTGGCATTAAGTATAAAATGCAATCTCACCGAATGAAATCAAAAGCAGGTTTAAATTCAATAATTTCAAATAGAAATTTCAACCTTGTCTGCTGGACAAGATCTTATTGTATTCTCGTGAGGCTGCATAATCCAGTAAAATGTTATTGATTGCAATTGAAAACGAAAATCCCAATAGATTCTTAAATATTATATTGCCCTATATAATCGATAATGTACTCCTATATAAAATGTTGATGGCCATCAGATATATTTTGCCCAGCACAAAAGGTCATCTGTTCTACATATTATGATTTCTACAGTGGACAAAGTACATATTTAGGTGTATGAAATTACAAATTTCTAAGAAATTTTTTTCTTTAATGGAACTTAGATGTTTCGTCCATTTATTCGACTGCACTGACCAGATCAGCTATTTCATTTTTATACATTTTTTTATTTATTTATCATCATATATCTCGAAATTAGCTCAGTTCTTCTTTTGCGCTATGATGAAAAATATTCAAAATTCTGTATATGTGTTCCATAATTATTATTGATGGTTCAAAATTCAGTAAGAGTCTATAATAAATATACACCATTTTAGTGGCAAATGAATTATATACTTAATTTCAATAAATGAGTTCAAAATATCAGCTGAAAATCGAATTTCTTTTTTTTTAGATTTTCCTGCTGGGTAAATGTATTTACATACTCTCATACATATACAAGTGGGTAAATACAAAATTTATTAAAAAAAAAAAAAGAAATAGAAATAAAGCCGAACTTATATATACTATTTGGTATATATTTAGTATATGATACCCGTATCCCTATAATAAGAAAATTCTATTTAATTAGTCACCCACGTTAGGAATGACATATTTAAAGCTAATATTTATATATCTGTATACTATATATTAAGTACCGGATGATTTTATAGAACATAGAATGCAAAATATATTGATCAACTGAAAAATTCTCATGCATAAGCTCTAACTAAGATAGTATAACCAACAATAATATTTTTCTCTTTTGTATGAAACATCCTGCATCCTGTCACAATCTGTATAGTAGTAGTAGTACTGTAAATATATAAAACTAAAACTTAAACAATTCTCAACCAAGCATTTTGACCATTAAAATTTGAGCAAAATAATTTACATAAAAATTGCAAAATTACATTCATATATGTGCATATATCTTTAACATACTTTTAGGCACAATAAAGCAAAGCAAAAAAAACAAAAAGCAGACAAATAAAACTGAAATAAGAACAAAGGACAAAACTGCAAATTTGAGAATGAAAATTTAAACAAAACCACTTGTGTGTATATGTAAGTCTTAGCTGTATTAATTCCTTACTACTTTGCCAAGCAGCTACATATATGTATATATATATATGGTTACCACTAAGCCATATTTATGTGGATATAGATACATATACAATACATATAAATATGGATGTATACTTAAATGCACAAGTACTACTAGTTATGATTTGCATATGAGCACAACTGAGCAATTAAAGCATGCTTATGACAACACAAAATGCCAATGAAACTATAAATGAGAAACAGAGAGAGAGAGAGAAAGAGGGAGAGAGATGAACATATATACACATATACAGTAATAAAAATACCAGTAAATAGAACAATAACAACTCGCAAATACCATTAAATCACTTGAAATTGCTTTTTGGTCACACAAACCAATACATACGAAGACTCACAAACACATACATACATACATTCACTAAGAACGATGTCATATAATGTGTTTGTTTATGTTTGCATTCTCGTTAGATGAGTTTGTAGAATACTATCACACATAGCATTAAAATACTCTTATATGCTGTATATGTAATTGTATGTGTATTTAGTAAATGAACACAAAATTATAGATATACTTAAAAACAATTACATATGTATGTATGTAAAATACCTCTAATATACATACAATGCTTACATGACAATATATTTGCGTATGAACATCTGTTTGTATATAACTACACTGTGGAATGTCCAAATTTACAGATGATATTCACAAAAGTGATGTTTATTAAATAGCTAGTTATACGTATATGTTTATAGAAATACAATCAGATAGTTAAGCGTTATCCTTTATCAATATACGCACATATATATAGAGAATATGATAATAAATTTTTCATATTATCCAATATCCCTGAACCATTAAAATCTCAGGAAATCTTCTACAGAACCTTCATTCGAAATGTGATAATTTTATGATCAAATATTCAAGGTATTCACTTCCATCCAGAAGCTCTAGGGAAACAATTATTTCCCCTTACTTCTCATAAGCCATCTTCTGAATTTTTAATAAAGCTTTAATGAAATGTTTAACTCAATTCTCTATAAAACCTATGCATATATTTTAAAAATATGTCTTAAAGAAGTTATATGGTAAAGATAACTCCAAAACATGATAAAACCCTTGTGCAAACAAGTTAGCTTTTTATTAAGTTATTTTTTTTTCTGTAACTCAACATCATCACCAACATGATCTTCATTATGAGAGAACTTCAATTCGATTTGGGTCGTTTCATTCTTCATTGGATTATTTCAGATACATACATGTTTACGCCTATGTATACACAGCAATTCTCACACTAACATATTACAAACATATACGTGTTTGTATAAACAATCGTATGCAATCAGGTTACCCACAATAAGTTCTTTGATTTTCATGAGCATTTGGCAAAATTTCAAAATTTCACCTTTACCTGAATGAATATTGTATGTGTATGTGATTATGTCTAGGTAGGCTTTTTCGTACATATGTGTACAATATATGTCGATTGTGTATACATTTGCATATACGACTACATATGCATTTTACTCTATTTGTAATGATACCTATGCAAATGCATCTCATTTACATATAGGCCACATGTTTTTCACACGCACTTTGGTATTGCCACATCATAAATAATCGAATTGCATTCACATGGAATCATAAATATGTACATGTATGTATGTACATGAGTGCATATGTATCATTTCCTTGAACTTATACGTACTACGTACTTACTTACTACACATTGATATAGCATTCTGATACATTCTGATGATTTGCATTTGTTTACTCCTTGCTCCTTTCATATTCATTAATTTTTTATTGATTTTAATTTCATACATATGGATGGATTCCATTATTCGGAAGAAGTGAAAATAAGAAGGTTTTTTTCCAATTTCACTACATCTACACATATTTACGTATATAAAGTATTCATTTCGAATTATTGAATGTAAATGTGCCAAAATGTATGCATTAAATTTAGATATCACATTAATTATTGATTGCATACTTTTATGGGCAGAATTTCTACAGTCTGTTAATTTTTTATAGCATACTTTCAGGCACTATCTGTAGGTATTAAAACTAAAAGTGTAAATAAAATTCATTATTTTCGCTCCAGAAATGCTTGTGTTAATTTCATAGAATCACAAATTGCAAAGTACTATAAATTAGGCAAAAATTTTCGATGGTAGTACTTTTTTCAGTCATTTCAGATTTTGTAATATATGCAAAAGTCACACAGTGTGTCAGCTCCTATTATAATGTGTTTCATGTCCAAAATCATCACTTCGGAAATGCTTTCATCAAAGCCTCTTACATGTTTAATTCAGAAAACATATTTTGAAACTGTCTTGATAATTTCAAAATGATGACCATATCAGCAAAATCTCTAATTATATAGCCAAATGAAAAAAATTATCTTTTGCAGCAGACCATATAAACATTCTTTTTACATATTTCAGGTTAATTAATGCGCGATCGAATTTAATTTCATACAGTCTGATCGAATTTTGTGTGATAGAGCGGAAAAACATAGAAATATTCACTAAAATATCCAGAATCGCTCATAGAGGGTTAAAATGTATGACCGATTACCGTTAATTTTTTCTCTGTAATATTTTTTCCGAAGATACTTACCCCCTAACTTAAACCCTGGGTGGAGCTTCCATAAAAAGTTGACTTTTTTATACATTTCACCCCACCTTCGCATCCACAGTGCTTGTAGTGGTGTGAAATATGTGACCGACCTCCATTAATTTTGACTATTCAACAGTTCTTCTGAACATACATAACATACATAACTGCCCAAGAATCCCATTAATTTTTTAGAAACATTATTTTCCCCAAATATATTGTACTTACTCTCATCATTCACCAGACAAAGGGCCTACCGGCAAAAATTGGAAATTTTTCCGGCAGTAACAATTTGCTAAAAATGCTGCTCGAAAGAGCTCTGTGACAAAACTAAGTTAAAGTGATATCACAAGGGTTCTGCCATTCGGAACAGGCTAATATAAATAGGTCCCTTCTAATGCTGTAATGTACGACACACAACAGTATTAAAAGATGAGCTCGATGGTATAACAATGGACCTTTCTGACCTAAGTGTGTCCTCTCTGAGAGAGAGGTCAGCCACATAAACTAACCTAACCTAACCGAAGATATTGGCATTAGAAATTTCAATGTTCCAACAATCAAAGAAAATTGTATTCCACGATCACCATATAACTGCTATGATACGTTCTCAATTATCGGCAGTTCATTGCAAATTTGAATCACACTGTGGATGAGGCAATATTAAATCGAACAATATATTATATCGATTATCAAAGCGATGCTTTTTAATTTAAAAGTTTAGCCCGATTTTCATGTCATATAAAAGTTTCTTCTGCAATTTTGTTATCAACGATAAGAATGTATATCAATCAATGAATATCAATACAATAATTTTGCAGAAAAAAAAAATCAATCACAAAGCAATCACGAAAGTATCATACAATAGGAATACTATAAAAACATACATATATTTCATAAACCAGTTAACGGCTCTAGATACTACTTACTTTCACCATATGATTTTTTCTAATATGAGTGCTATTTCACAACAGTTATTGCTATTATAAAAACATACACACATATATATTCGATATATGAATATATGCAAGTACTTCTAATATGAGTCGGTATCTGATTGTATACAACAGCAATATCTACAACACAACTACTACACAAGACTAATAACATTGATTACATTTCTGCAATCATGTAAATGTATCTCTACGATTATAATACATATGTATGTATGTAACATAAGTATATAGCTGCATAATAACGATAAACATAAAAATCAATGGCATTCGAATATGTTTTAGCACACAATATTGACTCAATCGTTCGCCTAACCAACCAACCAACCATCCATTCATTCATTCATACATTCAGTCAACCAGCCAGCCAACAATTCAACACCATTAACATCATCATCCATCCAATCATCCAACCACTGATTTAACCTTACAACCCTTACCGTCAAACGATTTGATTCAATCAATTTCATACCACTTATTGATATGTATTTTTCTCATATTTATTTTTGCACTTTTACGAGTCTGCCAAGTACTTGTGTGTATGTTACTTGTTACATTTGTATAATATGTAATACATATGCGCATATGGTCTTGTGTAGTAAATGCCCCTTCAAGTATACCACAGAAATATGTATTATAAAATTCAAGTGTTTTCTTTTATATGATTTTCTTTTTGTTACTCTTCTTAAATGTCCCATTTGGAATTATTTATTCATTTCATTTCATCTCTTCTCTCTTTTTTTTTTTTCTTTCCTCTCATAGAAACTTTTACATAAAGGAAGTATGTGCGTACATATTATACCTGTTCAGGCAATTTTCACTATACTTTAAATTATTACATGTCAATTCACATCAATGGCTATACATATAGCAACTATGTCTTATATTTCTATAATTTTATAATTTTCTACAGCATCGTTGACTGTTTCTTATGCCTTTTGTATTCTTATAGGGTCGAATATGAATCAAAATGAGTACATAGTTATGAGTTCTGATAATGTTCACAATTCACTTAATTTTTATGCCAATTCTAGTACAAAAAATTGCCCAAGAACTACAGTAACTAGGTGATATGTTTTCTCGGTAATAAAATATTTTGAGCAATACTTTATGGTGCTGAAAATGGCACTTGTGACATTTGAATATCTCCAATGATCGATCCTGTAATTCCACTATGAAATTAAACATATTTATTTCAATTGAAATAAAAACAAATTCCTTATATATCCTTTTATCCATATATGCTTTTTCCCCTTTTCGCTTTATGTTTTGAAAATGACAATTTTTATTGCCACCACTTGAGCTTTAAAACAAAAGTCGGTATCGATTTATGTACGGGACAATGTGCCATACGATAAATAACATTCTTGCTGTGTGTGTGTATGCATATGTGTGGACAACAAGTCTCATACTTTCTTATATATGACAATGTATCTATGTGTGATTGTTTAATATAAATAATGTGACTATCCCCATGTGAATATGTACAAGTATGTACTAACTTGTATATCTTTGCGTTGGTGTATAAGTAACTATATCGATATATATGCAAAAACTGTAACACATATTTATTCATATGTGTATATAAACATTTATCTATAAACATAATCCTTATGGTTGTGTTGCTACTTCTAATGTACGCATTTTTTTCAATTTTTTTTATTTATTAAATTTCATCTTGTTGTGTTTATAAGATTGCGTACCAATTGTTGGCATACCAGTCGTATACGTTACATTTGTTTATTTTCATATTAACGCATGCAAACAACCGCATACAATATAATATATTCATACATGTATCCAATGTATATATGCACATTCCAGCATGCGTGTTTATCCTTGAGACATGCTAACTTTACGCCATAATCGTGTTGGTTTGCTTCTCCCCCTTCGTATTTTATAATGGCAATATACATTCGTATATGTAGGAGCACTGTACCAAGCAAGCATGGTAAACATTTGACCCATAGTGCCCTCTGGGTATATGCGTATATGCATATATACATATTGTATACATTATATGTATATATACCATGAGTATATAATTGTATGAGAGTGTATGATTTTGGTTCTGTTTTTTTGTTTGTATGCTATACTCATTCATGCCTACATGTGATTTGTATCAGCAGTGTGTGTGTGTGTGTGTGTGTGTGTGTGTGTGGAGGATTTACTTAATTTTTTGCGCTTTAAACACAAACTTGTACTTATTTGAATGGCCACTTAAGCAGAAATTATTATTTGTATGGACTTTTGAATAAACATTCTCTATAGCTTATTATATGTATGGTTGATGGATTTTTGTTGTTGTTGTTTTTTTGTTTTTTTTTGTAAATATTATATACATATATAATTTTTATTTATTTGATAAAAATGATGTGATTCTTGCTATGAAAATATAGTATATATAATATGTGATTATGTTTTCTCTGTGAAAATGGCATTCATTTTGTACATCTATTTTATTAATATCAAGAAGTGGAGGCTTATTAAATTAGAATAAAATTTTCAGAAGTAAAGTAAATACTTCAAAGGTATAGTGTGTTTGTTGAATATTGATATCGAGTAATACAGATCAACATATCATACCGCAGCTAAACTGAAACCATACTTGGGTGCCACTTTTTTACAGACAAAAGTACTACATCACTAAATACTGTTTAAAGACAATGACGTGTATATAATAAACGAAAATATTACTTTTCTGTTTAAGATAGGCATGGTTTTCACACATAATCACAGGTTGATAAAAATATTCGTATTTTTCATAGTGCAGTCCCACCGTTCTATATATTCATGCTCAAAGTACAATCGAGAATATACCTTCGGATGAGAGATAAGCGTGGTTTCCATTCGATTTCACCCATTTTTGTATTTACCATTTCGCGAACAAATTTAATCATATTTAGTAAGTTTTAGCTTGATAATTTGACCAAAATACATACGGAAATATGAGTTTTTTTCCGTTTGGGCCCATTTTGGAATATGGCTATTAACTAGCAAATATAGTCATATTTACCGAGTTTTAGCGTGATAACATTATACTTTCGAGCTTAAAGTGTAAAAATACATATTCAACAATAGACTTTTATATGGGAGTTAGATGTGATTTTCAACCGATTTTGCCCATTCACGAACGTGATCCATTAGTTGATGAAAATAATGGTATATACCAATTTTTAGCTGAATCGCATTATAAATATATCAGTTATCGTGCGAGCATATAGGCAGGCATGGCTAAATCGACTCATACCTTGTTTCTGATAAATAGTATATTTTATATGTATATATATATGAGAAGGTCCATAATAAAATGAAATAATTCCACTTTTGAAGTTTTCAGTTTTACATATCGAATCCAATTCTACATATTAAAATCTATTCTACGTAGTCATTGTCATAAAACATGCCAAGAATCAATACCAAGAATAATGATTCAGACCAAAATGAAACATTTCCATATCAATTTCGAGATACTTTAAGTAAATTTATTAGTTTACCCAAAAAAATTGTTCTTGTGAAATTATTGCGTATTCTTTTGGACCTCCTCATAATTAAAACATATCTTGACTCTTTGAATGTAGGGTACAACAGAAAGATCTAGTTCTCACAGCACTTATCAATAACAACGTAAATACTCATTAAATGTTTCCCAATATATTTCGTTCTGCATTGAAATAGAATAGGTTTGACTATCAAACACTTACTTATTTGGCTTTTTGGTTAAAAAAATATCCATAAAAGTCATTTGAAAAACAAAAACTCCAAGCATCTGCAATGTATTGATTGTAATCTCAAAAGCGTTAAGTATTAAAATGACTAACGTATTACTATTATTTCAATATTACAATATTACAATTCTTTCATTTTCAATTTTAAGTTGAATAAAATATTTTTCATATCTCCTCAATACTTGTTCAACTTGCAACAACAGACAATGACAAAGATGCGTGCACAATAAATCACATGCACACAGGTACGCCCTTATTGTGTAAAACTAAATCATCATTGTCATCGTCATCAATACCCATAACATCATCATCATCATCATCATCATCGTTGTCATCATCATTATAATCAGAATGCTCATCATTCATTTTAACACTTTGTTGATTCAATTTATTTCTGTGTCAGTCGGTGTTTGTAGGTGTACCATATAGTATAAAAGTGTGCAAACAATGACTTGTAATTGAAAGAGCAACAACAAGTACATATTTTTCATCATCATCATTGTTGTTGTTGTTGTTGTATACTTATTCAACTGACAAATAAATTTTGTTCTATATATATATATGCTTTTTATATTATCCTTATTTTTTGTTGCTCCAACATCAGCTAGCACAACATTAAAAAGGTGTGCGCATTTATTCAGGTTGAGATGTATATTTGTTAAGTTCGTGTCTCCTTTTTATTTTTCTCTTTTTTTTTTTTGTATTAAGCAACAGCATTTAAAATGCATACAAACGCATTCATACTCGTATATATCAAGACTTTCGCAAAATGTGATTCACATAGTGTTTAAGATTATTGAATATAAAAAATCAAAGTATTTTCATAGAAAACCAGAGATTATTGTAATTTACAAAGAATATGTAAGAATTTACTAATTTTCATATTTATATATATGTTTATATATATTTTGATGGCCCAACAGATTCAACTTTTCTATATAAATATTAAAGTTTAATTTAAAATAAATCCTCTTTTTGAAACAATTTCCATTACAATAATATTAATAATAATAATAATAATAATATGTAACTTTTCCTTTTTTAGAACTGCTGAACTAGTGAAGCAATGCAATAATACATCAATTACAATCCACATAGTAATCCAGTTATACAATATATACACCTACAGCAGCTGCATATACTCGTGCTACTAATTTATCATTTATGAATGACCTTTCCTACCACCACATTAGTGATCATTGAAAACGTGCTAAGCACAGCAAATGGTCAATAATCTCCAGCACGCAACAATATTTCCAAATACCAATGTGCATTAGTTAGCTATACACTTTCAACATCATTATTACCCTTATTGCCATCAACGCCATTATCGTCGTTGTCATTATCATCAGCATCATTCTCATCGTCATCATCATCACAGTGATTCTTTTATACACAAGTGTTGATATTCTATATATGTAGGTAGATAAATGATAAATACTTATATAAGAAAGCAAGCATCAATTCAATACCAACAGCTATAACTACAGCACTATGCAATACTGACTTTCATACATCACTTTCATACAACAACTTTTGTATATACTAAAAACCAGATTATTGCTTTTGCTCTATCAAAAACTTAGAAATCACCACCGTCATCATCATCATCATCGTCATCATTTAGCATTGTGAGTGCGTGGTAATTTTTCACTGTATTTAACACTATTTTCATAGTTAATGCTAACAACAGAATAGATAAACTACTAGAGTTTATCATTTCCATTTACTTATATATTTTCTTTTTTCTTATTTTCTGAAACTTTATTAAACACATACAAAATGGCAATACACACAACTTATGGTCTTATTCAGCAATCGCAATATGAAACATACACAAGGATCAGAATGAATCAAAACATCAAAAACAGCTACAAGTAAAGTAGTCAATCAGTCTGTCAGTTAGTCAGTCAGTCAATCAGTTTGTCAGTCAGTCAGTCAGTTCATTTGATACTTAGTCCATATTGTATAATCTCTCACCTGTAGCTACTATGCTGAAAATTATTTGTCGTATTGCACGTGCATGGGAGTTTATATTCAAACAGACAAGCTGAAAATAAATTTTAAATTGAAAAAATAGAAGACATAGCAGATCTTTGGAATTTTGTTTGAAAAATATAAACTCGATAGCAATTTATTTACGTAAATACATATGAAATATTCAAATTTAAATTCTTTTTGATATATCCCCAACAGCATAGGTCGCTAGGATTTTCTTGTTTAGCAACATTGTATCGAGATCCTCTAAAGCACATTTGTGCCTTATTGCCAGTGATCAAGGCGCAGGCGTGTTGTATGATACATTGAAAGTTCCATTTTTTCTTCATCAGGCTGTTTTTCGAAAAAAAAAATATATGTTTTTTTTAAATGGCAAGCAATTAGCAATGCTCTATATAGCAAACATGTTTAGCCTCTAAAAGAATTGTGTGATTAAGATCAAAAGAGGCAATGCCAAAAAAGTGGGATATGTTTTCTATGCTTGGCGTTGAATGAATGATATTCGAAAAATTGAATATTAAATATTTATATATAACTAAATACAAAAATCGATTAAAATATATATATATATATATATATATATATATATATATATATATATATATATATATATATATATAATCTTTATCTTTCATTTTCGTTTTGTGTTGAGGTAAATATTAATCAAATACAACGCTTGAATATCCTTTCTTTATGTAAATAAGTATGAAAATATACTCACATACAAAATACATATTCATAACTGGGCGCCAAGTGAAAAATAAATATGTAAATATGTACATTGAAATAATAAATAATGAATAAAAATATATTAAAATAAATACATACTACCTATGTGTACATAACAAATAGCAAAAAAAATGAAAATAAAGTTATTGTCCATTTATTCACATATTCAATAACATATGGTATGGCATGCCATGCTCCAATTCATACAAATAAAATGGGAATGGCAGAAAAGCTGAGAGAGGGCAAAATATGTAGTTGTATAAATTATAAAAAAATATATAAATGAAATATAAAAAGGAAAATGAGTAAGTAAATCAATAATAAAAAATCTATTTAAAAAATAAACTAAATAAAATGCTTCATTCGTTCAGAAATCCCCCCGTATTGGAAGTGAACGAAAAAAAATGTGTTGCACTTGTTAAAAGGATACAATGTTGTTGTATGAAATGTACCATTTACATTGGTAGAAAGGAAATTTATTTTATTGATTTCATTTATTACGTGGGTATATTTAATAAAAGAAAACCAATTTTTACGTCTGTTTTTACGTCTACGGATATGAATTATATATGGTATATGGTAAGTTATGAACATAGGGTGAGGTGGTAAATAATGTAATAAATTGTACTGCATTCTGATCAAAATGTGATATTCAGATGTAATAAGAATACAACAAAAATTCAATTTTAAATTTTTTTTTTTATAATTGTACCATTCTACTATTCTAGCCTAGTATTGGGTCAATAAATTTAATTCCAAGATTGATTTGATTGAGTCAGATGCAGTCATTTCGTTCCTAACCTCAAGGAAAATTAAAAAATTTTTAAAAATTAACAGAATCCACTCTACGGCGATTATATTACATTTTTTCCGCACATTGTTATCCCCATTTTCAGCCCTTAGCTTCTCTATTAAATTGAAGTTTCGAAAAATCTACTCCCACCGCTATGAGGGTTAAGGTTTAAATAGGTTAAAAATATGAACAATTCATTCATTTTTTTTTTAACCCTCAAAAGCCGCGAATGGCCAACAAACACTTGGAGAAGTTCAATCCTGCGGGAACTAGCTGTTTTCAACATCACATGGGATGGTGCTAGAACAACAGCCCAGAATCGTGTGGGATGAAGAACACTTTTGGAGGCCCTATGCTCTAATTAGGAGTAGAAAGGAGAAAAAAAACTCCACTCGTTAAAACTAAACACATAAAAGTACCTGATAATTGACAAATAATTCCATAATTGTCGAGTAAATTGATAATCGAAAATTTAGAAATTTAGCGGTTTTTATAGAGCTACGCCTACAGATAGCCTTGTCACTGGTATTCCTAATTACTTCCAGTCATATTATCCTATATAACCGTAAGATAATATTTTGTTTGATTTCCATTGCAGCAATCACACAATGCAGAAGACAACTGATTCACCCTCGACCGTTTTTTCACACTTCTTACATTTTTTACATAATTATTAAAACTTAAGGTATAATTTAATTGAATCGATTTTTGTCTATTTCATCCACAACTCTTCTTTTAAACTGTTATCTATATTATTCATTTATATCAATAAAATTCGGCAGAAAAAAAATCTAAATAAATAGTATAATAACAATATACAATTTAGGACAAAGCATTTGTAAAATAATGGAAAATAAAAATCCAACAAAAAAAAAAAATAACAACAATAAATTAAATAAAGAAAAATAGCAGCAAAGGAAAAAAATTTTATATACAATATATATACTAAAGTATATATAATAATTTCCGCCAACAGCCAAACGTTTACACCATCAAAACCAAAATAACAAAAAGAAAAAGAAAAAAAAACACACACAAACGATGATAAAAGATATATCAACGAGAGAAGGAAAACAGCCCAAAAAGGAAACAGTAAATAAGTAGAACAAAAAACAAAAAAAAACAGAAAAAAAAGAAGTGAAAGGAAATGACGACACCAACAAAAGTGAAGGAAAAAAACGTTTAACACCTGCCATCTTCTGCCTGCAATCTCGGTATGAATGTGAGCGATATAAATGCCGCCGTAGGATATTTTGTGGCAAGCAAGGTAAGGTATGTAGATAGTGAAAATAGATTTCCTCTATATATTGTTATTGCAATTTACGTTTTATGAATATTCCTTGTTTACCTCACTTTTACTTCGCTCTTTCTCTCTCTCGCTCTTGCTCGCATATTAGTCTTCTACATATAAAAGAGAGATTCTTATAGTGCAGCACATCCGCAAGGCATATTCTTCTTCATCCTACATCCTTTTTCTGTGTTGATGAATAACCGTCACGTTTCCGTTTATGTTTACCATTTCTATCATTTATATTTTTCATCTACCTCCAGTTAACTTGAATGTTTCTTCAACTGTCACTGTTCAACAGTTAAATATATATGTATATGTATTGTATATTTATATTCATATGTTTAACGATTATATTTGCTCGTTAACACATTCCATATCATATCGTATGATAAGATAAATTTCTTGCACATAGCCCAATTGTAGCAGATTTTTCACAATGAAAAATGTGTAAATGTGATTTCAACCAGTTGAATTGAGGTCGATAAAAATGAATTTAAAAATACGGAGAGCTTAAGGCTAGTACCAACTAAACTAGTTCACATAGAATTCAGATCCATTCATCAATGCTAATTCAGTAAAGTTCAAAAGCAACAGCATAGAACTCGCTCTTGAGCAGTAAAATTGAAAAAATGCAGTCTTCAACATTTTCCTTATTATTTAACAATAAAACCATATAACCATATAACTCCTCTATCTCCTCCGCTTACTGTAGTCATTCCTAGAGGGGCCCATTCGTTGTATTTCCCCAATATTTCTCTCTAGAGGAGTTAAATTAAAAGCATGCTTAACCACTATCTCCATTCCTTAAGGGTTCAACCATACAAAATGAATGCCATGAGAACATAAAATCGATAAAAAAAATAAAACAGAGTTCCAGGAAAACCCGTCCAAGGCAATGAAATATAAGATCGACTTACATTCGGCATTTCTTCAACATTTCTTCCTCCGTTCACTATAAAAGAATCGCTAGAGGAGTTAAATTAATAATAGGCTCCATTACTTTGTTCATAATTGCATTTTCTCCAAACGTGCTTACCCACTATCTCCATCCCTTAAGGGTTCAACCATACAAAATGAATGCCTTAAGACCATAAAATCGATAAAAAATAAAACAGAGTTCCAGGAAAACCCGGCCAAGGCAATGAAATATAAGACCGACCTACATTCGTTATTTCGCCAACATTTCTTCCACCTCTCACTATAAAAGTATTGCTTATTTCATCTTCTTTTGGAACTTCTTAGAAATAGTACTTAGGTGCTTGAAAGCCAAATTCGAGTATAACATAAATATGCTCTAATAAAAAGTTACGAAAAACTGTGTGAATTGAATCGGAAATACAATACAATGGGCAGAAGAAGACCAGAAACAACAACGATAACAACAACAAAAACGATGACAACAGTGACGACGATGAAAAACGGAAATTTTTGTCAATAAATTGCTATTTGCTCGTTTCATTCAATTGTTTATATTGTAGGTACTCGTAGGTATATGCACATATATATATATATATATTTGTCGCTGTTACCATTGTCGTTGTAATTGTATGTTCTTTGTTGTTTCATTTCATTCACTCATCTCATCCATTCAATACCGGCCGGCTATTTATGATTTTTCGCTACCGTCATCAAACCCACCACTTGAAATTGTACAAATTGAAAAACTTTCTTTATAGCTCGGTTGGTTTACTTCATAGTTCCATACGCGTGTACGTTTCATATTCCTGGGGAATAATTTTTCAACTTTTTATTTAATTTTTTTTATATCAGATATTGTAGTTGCTTTGTTGGCACGATAAGCTTGTTTCACAAGTGGTTATTTGCGCTCATTCATTCACTCGCAAACAAATGAAAAATATTGTACAAACAAACTGAACTGAAATGAATAGTTAAATTAAATTGGCAACATGCTGATGATAACAACAAGAATTCATTGTTAATAAATAAATATACCAACACACGTATGTATGTACATAGTAAAATATGTACAATACAAAATAAAACTTAAGAATTGAAAATTCTTTCAAGTTGTTAAGAGGAAAAGCAAAAAAAAATATAGAAAATATTTTGTTTTCACTTTATCATCAAATCCAAATCTACTATTTTCATTCTACTACTACACATTCTACTCGCACATAATTATTATTTGTTTTCGTCACTGTTTTCTAAGTTTTAATGAGAAAAATACTATTTTCTTATTTAACTTGGAAATACAAGTATGTATTGTATATATATAATCGTACATATAACTCTCTCCTTATTTGTTTCAGTCGATGATGATGATGATTATTATTATTGTTTGTTATGCACCTAAAAGTAGGCTAACTATTTGTGCAAAATAAAATTAATTAAGTTTTTATTTTTTCTTTCATGTTTTCTTTTTTTGAGGATTCACCATTTCAATTGAGATGATACTTGAATGAGTTTGAAAATATTCTCTTTCAATCACATTTCATTTGTTAGTTAGCCTCAGTTAAGTACCTTTAAAAAGAAATCCGATCATAGATTCGGATTCAGTGAAAAAAGAAAGCCAAAGCATGAGGCTAGCTGGTCCGTCGATCATACAACTGTGATACTGTCGAACATCTCACATTTTTTGTGGGACTGTGTTGTTGATTTTTTATGGACTGTACTCAAAGCTTTTTTCACAACAGCACATTCTTATCCAATCAACGCAAATTTTATACAGTTTCTTCACATTTCCCTAATAATTTCAATATAATTCTCGTTCAAATCAATCAATTTATATTCTCAAGATAACAGCTATCTAAAGAAATGGTATATTTATTCTAAATTGATCATTTTCAAAAATGTTGTGTCGCAAAATAGTTTTTAACACTCATGTAAATTGAGTTATTACTGCATGTTATTACACTTATAAATATTTCAATTAATATAAACGATAAACTGATGATTTAATTAAAATTTTCTAAACTATTATCTAAAGGTATGTGTTTGTGTGTCGTGTATAAGTTTTTAAAGGACTTTTACACTCTTCAATTGCAGCAACAACAACATCAACAGATATTCGTTTTGTTTGCTTTCCGTATACATTTATTGAGACTCTGTTCTGTCATCATCAGATTTACTTTTGTTTATACAGGTCATTGAAAAACTAGAGGATATAAAATTAAAATTACTTTTGCAAAAGAAATATTTTATGAATTTTTTTTTAAATTTTTGCTTTGGAAAGCACAATATAATTAATGGTTTCATACATATATCGCACCTAATATCGCTATACATAAAATCACTTATTAATATATATTCAACAAACCTGACAATTAAGTTCGAAATCATGATATCACGATGAAACATTCGAAGATTCCACTTCAATAGAAGACCTGAATGGACATTATCTTCTTGCTCAATATTTTAGATTGACTTTAGCAAATATAAAATATAACAAATGATTTCTTTTAAATAGTTATCATCGTAAAATTAGTGAATAATTACCAATAAAATGCCTTTACTTGAGTCTCTTTAATTCCGATATAAATATTTATACCAGCCTATGACAGACAGTTTCTACGTCCCATATAAACTTTGGCCAAAAAGCGTCAATGCAATACCATTCCAGTAAAAATTTTTAATTATTTCATTAAAATTAGCATTTACGTAAATGACCACTTGCACCTTCCTTATATATTAACCTATTTTTGCTCAATTTTTATAATAAATGAATGAACTTTTATGGTGCATATGTGCTCTAGACCAGAAAAAAGTTATTGAAATTAAAATTTTTTTAATTTATTTAATCTACGAACTTCTGTTATTTTTAAAATCAAGTCATCGAGCTCCAAAAGACCGTCAAAATTAATGGATTTATTAAAAAAAATTAACCAAAAATATGTGGCTTTTAACTAAGATCGAAATATCGAATAAATCAATAGTATTATTAAAATTTAATCTATTTAAAAAATGTATTTAATTTAAAAATCCTGACCAAACGCTTATAACTCCCAAAGTAATACGAGTAAAAAGCAAACGTTATTAAAAATTATCAATAACACGTACTCGTATTTGTAATAAAGATGGCGCAAACAAAGGAAATATTTTTATTTTAAACTACAAACTTAATCATGTATTTAAATAACTCAGAATCTTTGAACAAAGATATTTGATTTTGGTTACTGGAGGAATTTTAAACATAATTTTTCTTTTCACACTACAATAATCATTTTCGTCATTTTTAGCCAACAGGGGCACACTGTATGCCACCTTCAACATCATGCAATCATAACAATTTCTATTTTATTTGATAGCCTTTTATTTTCATTTAAATTTGCTCATAATTATGTAATTAAAAAGAATGCCAAGAAATGAGAAGAAAAAACCCACAAAGCAACAGAAACAGCAACTGCAGCTTTTATTAGAAGCAAGAAACTTGTGAAAAAGCATAAATATAATTTGTTAGAAGATAACATTGACTTTCATCTTTTTTTTTTTTTTGTATTCTCCTTCGATACATGCTTATAGATATGTATATATCTTATAGTCATGATATTTATGGTTATACCATCGGTTGTTATTGTTGTTGTTGGCCATAACTTATGGCATCAATGTCATGCTATGCCACACTATTCGTATTGCAATGCAATATTTTACCATAGACGAGTATACCAGAGTATACGAGAGATCGTTTAATATATACCATGACCTACTTTAGTGCTGTGTCCCTAGCATGCTACTTGCAGCTGCTGCAAAAAGCAATAAAAAAAAAAAAAGAAATGCAGGCAATTCTTAAAATTGCCAATAATATGTGTACAGAGAAGTTTATTTATCTTCTTTACGTGCGACTTTCATTACTACCAGGAAATTGTAGTTCATTTGTATATAGTTTCAAATATATGAAAAGTGCTGATCATCATGTCTAGTAGAAATATTGCTTCACTAAATTTATAGATACTAGAAAATGAAAGTAGTATTTTGAATATACTTGTTCAAGTCTCAAATAGGTTTCAGTTGGTTTTGTTAAGAAGTTGATACGAAAAATAACTCTATGGCATTTTTCAGACAATTTCTTGAAATTTTTTAGACTTCAAACGGTCGTTTAGTTATAATCAATCCAAACAAAAATTGTTTACTGGATATTTTCTGCCAACAAGTGCCTGTTATTGAATTTTGTTGCCATACGTCATATGAGTACTTCGCCGCTGAATAAAAATGTTTTAAAAATTACATTTAAATTGAGTCATTTTTATTTTTCTTTATTTATTTTCATCGACTAGGCAAAGAAACCCATAATTTATATGAATTTTTTGTATTCTTTCTCTCTCATCTTACAATGTTGATTTAAATGTTGCACTGTAAAAGACCTCTCTCTGCAACCTCACTTTGTATGTATCGATACATGTTTATCAACACTTGAAATATTTTATCTCTCTGAATTTTATTATAAACATTCGGATGAACAAATGTTTATTAGTGTCTATTTGGATTGTATATACCAACAACAATTATTTGCCGATACGCGAGTGAATCGGTGTTGATAATTTAATGTTTTTTTTTTGTTTTTCCTCTCTTTTATTTTCTCATTTCAATTATTGTTTGTTCACTTTGTGAACTAATTTGCAGTATATCACCTTGTTTGCCATCTTCTACAATTTCTTCTGGCACCTGTAATATTGAATTAAAATAGATGAGGAAGTATATAAAGTATACATAACAGAGTCTGTCATCGTCATCGAAATGAAAAGGAAGAAAAAGTGAACAGTGAAAATAGTACATAAAACACTACACTGCACGGTACAACGATAAAAGTCAAAGTGCAACAACAACAACAACTATGACCAAATTAGAGTCGACACTTGTAGATTGTATAGTTCATTTGGGCGATTATATACTACCAGGGACGGACATTTGACAACCAGGCAACAAGATATTTCGTGGCAAGCATGTGAACTATGGTGACCCACTTTCCCACTTTTTCTTTCATATTGAATTGCATTATATATGAAAAAAAAAAATTTTTTCCAATAAAACTAAATTTGATTCACCTTACAAAATTATTCGCCCTGTTACTATTAGAACGCGAATCATCAGTAGTAGAGCAGTGTACCAATATGAACATCATCAACATCATTATTATCATCACCATTTACGATGTCGTCGTCGTCGTCGTCGTCGTCGTCGCCATCGTCATCATTGCCATAGTCATAGTCATCATAAATTAAAATGAAATTGGTTTTTCTTAAGCTCTGTTCCCATATTTCCCCCCTGCTTTATCTTTCACTATCTGTCTTTTATGCTCCCCATCATATGCTTTCCGCCTACTTTTCATTGCTTGCCGCCTACTCTACCTACAGAGCATGTATACGAGTAGGTGTCTTTGTGTATATGTCTATGGCAAATAAGCTAAACTAAGCTAAGCTTCTGTTTTTGATGTTAACGGTGCTGCTCTACTTTTTCTATTCGAATATCCTCTTCATTTGCTTTCTTTTTGTTTTTTTCTTTTTTTGTCTCTATAATTTTAATGAACTTTAGTTAATTTGTACGGTGTTGTTTATTGTTGTTATTTGTAATTGCAATTGCTATTTTGTAGGTACACTTATTTTGTTAAGTTCGTGCAATTTTTTTCAATTTCTATACGCTACACTCGTAGTATTAAAGGTATATTGCTTACGTGACATGCATAAAGAGAGATTATAAATATGAAAAAATATAAATAAATACAATTTTATAGATCAAAAATATGATCTGAAGTCATGTCTGTCGTCTGGCAATTCGTACGATAATGTATGATTTCACACTTTTCACTTCAAAATTTCAAGCTCTCATATTGATACTGACTATATAAAGTCAATACGATCTCAAAATAGATCTATTAGAAGATGAACGCAATCGGATGAAAACCACGCCTACCTTCCATACAGAAGTATATTGTTTAATGTGTTTTTCCCCACAAAAATATAAAACTTTCTAACTGAAACTTGTTGTATAAAGGAATTTTAAGCACAGAATGGGTAAATTTAAAAAATTAGCACAATCGGATAAAAACCTCACCTGCCTTCCATACAAAATTATATCGTTGGATGTGTGTTTTTACACTTTCTATGTGAAAACATAAAGCTATCAAACTGAAACTCGGTATATCCAATTATGTTTACGAAATAATAATCAAAATCGAAAATGAGCTCAATCGGATAAAAACCACGCCTACCTCTCATATAAAAATATGTGCTCGACTGTATATAAACACACATATAAAGTTATAAGATTTAAGATGATTGAAAAATTGATCAAGATTGAATTAATCCGCAACTTACGGATATCCCACCCCTCAAATATACTACTTAATCGCTGTTCTTATATAAAATTATATATTGTCATACGAATAAACATTGACAAGAATCATTGAATGTAACTTAATTATCATTATTATTAATGTTACCTTCTATTGCTTCTACTAATCGTGGTGGTGATTATTATTGTTTTTATTTTTCTAATAATTACTTTTTAAATTCATTTCCGTTTAATTTTTTTCATTTTGATTATTTTTAATTTTCTTTCATTCTTATTTCTATACATACATATATACATTTCATGTACCTAATCGTATTTAATATATAATTGACATATTTACGTACATAGTCAATGATAGATGGATATAATATGGCTCTATTTGTTAGAAAATAAAGTGGATAAAAGCAATTAGTATTCTCTATAGATTTTACACAACAATTGCAATAAAATATTAATGTTAGGATAAAATGAAAAATAATAAATCTCCAAACAATTAACTACAATAATAATAATAATCAACAACAACTATCATTAATATTATCTGAATGGATTTGACCATCATTCTTCATACACTTTATTATGTATGACCTTAATGAAGGTCAGCAGTAGATATATAGACATATCTATGTGCAATTATATGCATTAACTAATTAAAAAGTGTATAAGAAAACTTAATGTACTCACATTCATTAATGAAATTTAATTAAATGTGACATTAAATGAAATGAATCGATTTCAAATTAATTTTTCGCATTTTCTTTTCTCTCTTTTCTTAACGCACATGAGTTGGTGCATAGCTTCAGTATCATATTTTAGTTGAATATTGATTTTTTGAATGAATTTTTTGCATGAAATTTCATATGCAAACATTGGCTTGTTTGTCAAATTTAATCCAGAAAAAAATATTCTTAACGATTACAAGAATTTTCCGGTACAAATGGGCCAATATAAATAGATTCTTTCTAGTACTTTGATTGTTGAAAATTCACAGCAAGACTAGAAATGTAGTTTTGTATACGATAAAATCCTTGTACCAATAAAATTCGTCTAACACCGGAATTACTTCAGCTAAACGATTTACTATTCTACGAGGACGGTCCCAGAACTACCCGACCTGACGAGTTTTTGCGTCGATTCGTAACCATGGATGAGACACCCGAGACAAAGGATCAGTCAAAATAGTGGACTAAAAGAGGAGAATTGTGTCTAAAGAAGGCGAAGACAGTGGGATAATTTTTATTGATTATCTTCAAAAAGGAAAAACAATCAACGGCGAGTATTTTGCTAATTTGTTGCAACGTTTAAGTGATGAAATTAAAGAAAAACGACCGCATTTGGCGAAAAATAAAGTTTTGTTTCATCAAGACGTGTTGTTTCAATGCACCAGTTCACACATCCGCTATTGCTATGGCCAAAATCAATGAGTTAAAGCTCTAATTGCTTCAGCACGCACCTTATTCGCCAGATTTATTTTCTATTTCCAAATTTGAAAAAATGGCTTAGTGGTAAAAGATTTCCAAACAATGAAGAGGTGGAGTCTGCAGTAGATGGCTATTTTAATGAGCTATACAGTTCGAACTATATAGAAATTAATGAATATTGCTGGGAAAAGTGTATAGAGCTAAAAGGAGATTATATTGAGGAATAAAGAAAAATTTTCCCAAATTTGTTGTTTTCTTTGTTAGGTCGAGTAGTTATGGGACCGCCCTCGTATCTCTCCTCTTTAAATTTTGATCATATAAGAAAAAGTGATTATATTCGCTCAGATTCATATTTGTATTTTAATCTCTTCAGTTACGAATAATCTACTGATACTTTGAAACGTCGCCCAATACTATGCAGCTACGTTCTTGAGAAAAAAATGCAGACCAATGTCAATGACTAATTTTATACTAAATTATATTTACCTCAATTTGCATTTATAATTTGGCTACCAAATAAGAAAAAGAGACAACAACCAAAATTAATGCGAAATTTCCAAAATTTTTAGTCAAACTTTTTCATTTTCATTATTTTTGATTATTTGTATTGGCAATAACTTGTGGTAAAGTTGCAAAATATTGTACCTTGAAAACAGCCGCAATGTCGAAATATTTGCCCTTAAAATTATATTATACTTCCTAATAGTTGTTATTCTTGGTTTTTTTCTTTCTTATTGCATACTTTGACTTTTCTTCTCACGGTTACATGAATTCTATGGTAACTGTTGCTGTTGTAGTAGCGCTGTTGCAATTTTACTCATATTTGCTGCACCATACTGTGCATCCATGTTACTCGTATACCACATACATACTGAGTAAATATGCCATTGTGCAAATATGCAAAATCCTGCTGTTTTGTTATTAGTTGCAAGCAAAAGTTGAAGAAAATATTGTAAAAATATATATATTTTATTAAATTTTCATACACAGCAAATTGAGAAAATAATAAATATGTTAGAAATAAAACAAAGTTTCCATGTAAGACAAAAGAAATTTTATCAACACAATATACTCCATGTGCACGTTAAGCATATAACTTTGCGAAAAGCAACACTGTTGCAACATTGTCATATTTATTCTTATTAACTACACACACTAAGCCTACTACTACTACTACTGGTCTCCTGCAGCTACTTTCATTATTTTCTATTAATTATTAAGTTGCGAAAATTACGCCTACTTGATAATTAAACTTTGCAACGTCGAGAATATAATTGAATTATATAAAACACATGACACATACACATAATAATGGGCAATAATTAAAATAACCCAGTGGTAAAAATCTGTTTAATACTCCTTCATCGAATTTTCTTCTTTCTAATAACTTTTTAGCTAACATCTATCAACAAGAAATTAACAATTCTTACAATCTAAAAAAAAAATCCAAAAAAAAAAACTTCTAAAATATGAATTCACAAGAATATTTCCAATCGATATTTACTAACATAAGTTGTTCCCATCGAATACCTACTAGACTATTTTTATTTAGAAATTTTTACTTATTGAAATTGAAATTTGACTTTATTGAAATTAAATTCTTTTAAATATTTGAATCGATAAGCCATCCAATTTATAAACAATTTATTTTTTCAATCATTATCATTTGGCTCTATATTGACAATGGAAATTTTTCAATACTCCTGAAATATCCAAAAGAAATTAAAGAATGAAAAAGTAGCTTTAACAACTCCTACATTTACGTATCACCTCAACTCTTCCTAGTGGGTAACAATATCTATTGAAATTGTTAGACGACTCCCAAAAAGTTTGACACTTCTGTAAACCTGTCATTAACAGAAACAGAAATTGCAATAATATAAATAACAAAAGTTAGTAAAATTAGAAACAAGCTCTTACAGTCAAATGAAAAATATGTATACAACATTTACATGTGAACGAATTTACAACTAAATTGTGTACTTGTAAACATTTAAGAAAACTTTTCCAAAAGCACGTGCATCTATGCTTTTTTTTTTTAATTTTTATAAACTTAGTTTACAATTTCAATTAAAAACAGGGCATTGCAAATTAAGCAAATAATTTCAGAATTTTAAAACTACATCTCATATATGTAAAATATTATTAATAGTAAAAAAAAATGTTTAGAAATAAAATGACAAGTAAATTGATTCTTGAAATTTAAATTATTTTAGTGTATTTATTTTTAAAAGGCTTTTCGTATAAAGTTGTATTTTACGGGTAGCCAATTTGGGGCTGCAAAATATATTTTTAAAAAGTCGAATTAATTGAATTCTTCAAGGCCTACTGGTAATAATTTTTTACCTTTTTGCTCATTTTTATGTGATAATAAAAATGTAATCTACTTGTACTTATGGATACGAGTAGATATATTTATTTATTTGTACTTAAATCTTTTGCGCATTAGATCAATTTTCTTCTTCTCTCAACATTGGTGTAACTATTTATTCTTTATTATTATAATTAATTAAATTCTCTATGTTGTTGTTGTTGTTGTTGTTGTTTTTGTTAATGTAATTTCCATTAATAATAATGCCAACAATTAGAGCATTACAAAGAGCAAAACCATCAAACCATAAACCCAAACAAATATATCAAACCTGACAGAGTCGCTTAGAACTAACAACAACCACATGTTAAATGAAATCAAACCAAATAAGAAAAGAGAGAAAAAAAGAAATAAAAAGACAACGAAAAAAAAATACCTAAATGAAGCATACTTTAGGGAATTTGTCACATGAGAATTTTATTATGCATTAATGTTTTAAGCACATAGTCATTCATTTGTCCTCATCTATGTACATTAAGGTGGGTTTAATTTGCATTTAATGATTCCGAAACTTTGCGAAAAATATAAAATTTGAATCATTTCAAATTATTTCATCCTGAGGAAAACTAAAAAATTTGCTATTTTTTTAGCAAACCATACATTTCATAGGGGAACCCTCCCCCTCCTAAGAAATGGATACATGGGATAAGTTTGTTTATTAATTAAAATTAATGAGGAGCGGTCATACATTTTACAGCTCTAGTGCCAATTACTAGACAACTATTGTTGAAAGCCCTTAAGGGATGGAGATAGAAGGTAAATATTTCTGAAGAAAATGTTGAGTAGATAATATTAGTGGAGATCGGCCATACATACCATTTATCTAGGGGTAGCTATGAGAATATTTGATGAATTTCAGTTGTTTTGAAAATTCATAAATATTGCAAGGGATTGCCGTTAATGCGAAGAAATGTACAACTGACCCACATTAGCTTTTTATCATAAACATGCCCTCTATCTTCGTCACTTAAAGGGACTCACATACACAATGACCGAAAATTACCGAAAAAAGCGACAATAGCTTAGGAGGAATCGCTGGGCTCCATTTATTTTGCCTTGTCAACATTTCCTCCAAACATATTTACTCCCAATATACACTACATAGAAATGACCGAAAAATGCCAAAATCGACAATAGCTCGCCAGGATCGTCCCTAAAACGGTGAAATGTATGACGGACCCCCCCTTTAATTTTAATCTTCAATATATCCTCCAAAAATACTTACTTCCTGTATACATTCCTCAAGGGGACTCCCATATAAAATGACCCAAATAATCCAAAAAAAAAATCTATAATTGCTCTCCAAGGACCTCATCTAGAGCGATAAAATGTATCAATAATCTTTAATATTTCCTCTGAACTTACTTACCCCATATCTTCATTTTTTATGAGGGCTCCTCCTACAAAATTGATGCAAATTAGGAGTTTTCTTTGATTACATTGGAGAGAATGCTTGATGTTGCTTGTAATCCACCTTAATGTACACACTTACCCCCATACAAGTGATTATGGTTATAACGAGGATTATTACTTGATTATTTCTCACTATTATCACGAGCGTACACCTACATAGATTATTGCTAGCATAGATTTTAATAATAATTTGCTCTTCTTTTTAATAAATTTACAATAAACAAGTAAAAAGCATATAGATCTTGAAGGATAGATGAAAAGATTATTGAAAATTTTGTTACGAAAAAATTATATGCTAAGAAGACAAAATCAAAGAAAGAAAATAAAAGACACAGACACGAATTAATAATGCCAAACAGAACAGTTATATACAACGAGGAAATCGAAATATGGAAAGAACATTGAAATAAAGACATCTTAACAAATGTAGGTGAAGGTCAATTGGTAGGTTGTTGAAAATTAACATACTCATGCATAGAAAAGGTGAATTTGATTTGTGAATTTTCTTATTAAATTAAAAAATTTTTTTTTTTCATCCACAATTTATTACAACTGCCAACTGCCAATATGAATCAATATGAAAAATTTTGTATTATTACATGAATACAATGTACACCATTATGATTGAATTAATTATTTGCAAATTGAGCTAATATTTTATTTTTTATTTCAAATAATACATAAACACCTAAATACTGATTGTATGCAATTAATTAATTTTAAATTAATTTAATTAAATTATATTCAATTTTGAAATTGAATTTAACAAAAAATAATATCTCATTTATATAGAAATATTTTTGCATAATTAAAATTACAACATTGCCAACAAAAAAAAAAAAAATCACAAAATAATCATAGTTAATATGACGTCGAGCTCATGTGAAGCCACGAACAGTTGGTTTGTTTTACAAGTGTTCTGTTTACTATCATCCACTCTGCAATGTTTTGTGAATTGTTTGCCTTTTTTTTGTTTTTGTTTTATTCATTTTTCCTTACATTATTATGTAAATGTTCGTGTGTGTGTATGTATGAGTTTATTTTCACTACATGGCATATCTTCATATACAAAAATACATACCCGTATGCATTCATAATCACACTGGAGAGCTCTTTAGTAAACGTTTGTAAAGCTCCCATCAGTGTGCTGCTTCTTATCTGCTGCTGTTAATACTTGCTTGTTATTCTTCTTCTTGTCCTTCTTGGCTGCTGCATCATCGTCATCATCATCATCATTATCACTATTACTATCATCATTATAATCGTTTTTGTTGTTATTATTGTTGCTGCTGCTTCTGCTGCTGCTGTTTTGCAATTGAAAGTTGAAAATTCCATTTCATTAAAAATGCATAAAGTGCAGTTTGGGAGACTATATGAAAGCATTACTAGCAACAAGAGCAATAGTGTCTTATATTTACATATATATTTATGTACATATATATATATATATACTATATGTATTAAAAGATATGATCATCATCTTTATGATTTTCTTCTATCATTATTTTACTTTTTGTCATTTTCTGAGATTTTCTGCTTCTTAAGGAATAAGTATCTATCATGCAACATTACATAAAAATATGCTGCATGATATAGCACATTTAAATCTATATATACAGAAATGCATGCATAAATATCAGGTGCTTCAAAAACAGTTTCCTATAGAAATTTTTTTTTGAAACAACAATTTTTTTATTTAATCTGTTAGAATTTGAATTTATCACAAACTTCAGATCACATCAGTTCATTATGGGAGCTTTTGTCAATAAATAAACCACAAGGCTTCAGGTCTTGGACCGACCTTTTTGAATCGATATTAGTAGTTGCAATATTTTGTTAACGGCATGAGGTCCAAAGTTCGAATTTCGACTCAACCAATTCTATTCAAGAGTTTAATTTTGCTGGACGCAAACAAATTGAAAGACACTCACTCTAATGATATATTCTAGTACTGAAGAGACTATCAATGCTTGAATGATTCGATGAAATCCCCAAATATTCATAAATAAGTAAGAACGTATAATGTATTAATGCAGTAAATTTTCATTCTCCTATGTACGTAGGTAAAGTACGTGCACGATTTGGCAACTTTTTAGTTATATTCATACCACCTTGATAAAAAACTTCCCGGAATAACCACCGTGTGGCGCTCTCATCGTTCCTATTTGAGTTACGTAGCCAAGAGTACTTTTTCAAATATCAAGCTATGCTGCTAAGATTTAGAGGAAATATCAACAACAGATGTACCAACTTAACAAAAAAATAGAACTCAAATTGGAACGATGGGAGCGCCACACGGTGGTTATTCCGGGAACTTTTTGATCAAGGTGGTATACCAATGGCTGACTATTTCTTGTTAAGCTTACTGTTGATATTTGAATAAAACTAGGGGATTATTTGAAGAAAAAAAAAAACGAAATTCCCAAAAAAAATCACTACGTGTATCCCCTCAAGACATAGAGTGAAATAATGCATTAGAAAATAAAAATCTGTGAAAATTGCATTGAAAAGAAACAAAATGCAAAACAAAATAACCACAACAAGTAAGCAGAGATTTTACAAATGTGAATCGCTCACAAATATTTGAAATGCCATTCATGCAACTGGTGAAATATTCAACACGACTAACAGGGGAGAAAAATTTGTGATATGCACATAAGTGTTCAGTTAACCCTTCCATAGGTGTAATGTCAGTTTATTGTCATGAGGGTAGAAAAAATTTAAACGATACAATCTGAATACTAAATAAAATTTACCATTTTTATCAAATATTTCTTAAATAGATTTAAATTTGTATATCATCAAATATTTTCTTACAAATAGGTGTATTTATTTAGAGGAAATTTCTACACACACAAATAATTTTTATATAATTTTTATATTCAGGATAAAACTCTTATGAATTCCCTTATTTTCAGAACTTTGTCAGATGAAATAAAATTATATAAGGTGTAGTAAAAAGCAATCCATTTTTTTCATATAGATGTATTTAGTAAACTGTATCTCGCTTTGTATAAGTGCGATTCGGTTACGCTAGATGGCATTAGAATGATAGGATTTCATACTAAATAAACTTTTCAGGCAGTTTTGTAATTGCTTGACTCAGTATTGTTTGAGCACGCATCAAAGATGGACACCAGTAAAGAGAAAATATGCCATATTTTACAGTTTTTCTTCGATAAAGGCAAAAACACAAGCCAGACGGCTGAAAATATGAATAATAGTGAATAATCCTGATACTGTAACAGCCAATCACGTGCAATTTCGGTTTCGTCTATTCCATTCCGGTAATTTTGATGTCAAAGATGCATCACTCCTGGAAGGCCAATTGTCGAAAATATCGATAAAATAATGGAAATCGTCGAGTCTGATCATCATGTAAGCACTGTTTCTATTGCCCAGAAGCTAAACATTGCACAAAAAACCGTTTGGAACAAAAGAAGCTCCATCTATGGTTGCCACACGAGTTAACGCAGAAAAACCACATGACCAAATTTCCATCTGCGAATCGCTGCTGAATTGCTGAATTGCAGTATCGATCCAGTTCTGAAGCGGATGGTTACTAGTGATGAAAAGTGGGTCACTCACGACAACGTCAAGCGAAAACGGTCGTGGGCGAATAGCAGTGAGTCGGCGCAAACGGTGGCCAAGCCAGGATTGACGGTCAAGAAGGTTTTGCTATGTGTTTGGTTGGATTGGCAAGGAATCATCTACTATGAGCTGCTCTCCTACGGCCAAACTCTTAATTCGGACCTGTACTGTCAACAGTTGGACCATGTCTGAAGGAAGCAATCGCCCAGAAGCGGCCAACTTTGGCCAATAGGAGAGGAATTGTGTTCCATCAGGACAACGCCAGGCCACACACATCGATAGTGACTCACCAGAAGGTCCGGGAGCTTGGTTGGCAGGTTCTTATGCACCCACCACCTTATAGTCCGGACCTGGTACCAAATGATTCTACCTGTTTCTGCCTATAGCAAATGATTTTGCTGGTGAAAAATTCACCTTAAGAGAAGCTTGTGAAAAACGACTGTCGTTTATACTTAAATAGTCTCAACTTTGAACAATAAATTGTGTATCATATAAAAGCTGAGTGCAATGTAACAAAAATTCTGCATAAATGCCTAAATAACTAAAAGAAAATAGAAACATTAGTTTCCTGTCTATTTTCACATGTATATTCCTCGAAACGTTGCATAAAATAGTGTAAATGTACATGCTTCAACATATAATTACTGCAAAACTACAATTTTCCTTTTAGTTTTCATTTCATTCTTATTCTCTCTTTTCCATTAGAATATTTTTATCTTCTATGTAATACTTTTTGCAATTACTTGAGACAATTGAGAGGTAACCACCTTTTGAGAGCCTACTTACTACTACTATCTAACAGAAAATGTCTTTAGCATTATCATCACCCACAAAATAAAAATATATGTATTTGTGAAACAGTGTAGCTACTCATAAATTATGCACATACTTTATAATTAAATTTTAAATTTATATATACGTCGAAATATAACGAAAATAAAAAGTCACCTACGTAAAACTATGCCATGCGAGTAGTATTCATTATGTCACCACATGCTATGTATCGTACATGTAGAAAATATTGTTTGCACAGAAACCATATCTACAGATACACGTACACCAAAAATTCTGCAAATAATTCTTCTTCCAACAATATGCAACGTGCAACATGCCACACTGACTTTTCATCGTACATCGTGTTGCATGCAACACGCATTTACAATTAAAAATGTGCTACCATTCTCCGTTTGCTTCTTTGAATTTCTGAACAAAATACTTACTTACTTGCTACTTCACGAAACAATTAAAATGCCAACAAAGCAACATGGCTAAAGGTAACCACATCAACAATACAACAACAATAGCAACAACAACAATTACAGCAACAGCAGCACTAGCAAAAAGAGGAAAACATAGTGATGAACACGCACGCACACATTGGCATGCACACAAAAGCTAAAAGTGTTTTAAATTGAATAGAGAGTTGTGTTGGTTTTAGCTTGGCAGTGGCAAGCAAAATGAGTGGGAGAGAAAAGTTGAAAAAAAAGAATCATAGAAATATCATATCATCTCCTCCGTATTGTATATGTGATAGCACTCCTACATACATATTTCTGTATGTACAAATTCAAAGTGATTTACAAAATAGAATTAAATTATATTTTAACAGGAAATATTATAGGGTGACTAAGCGTTAATAAAACTGTTAAAATACGCACAAGAAAATTCAGTGGGGAGAAAAGGGAAAATAGATAATCAAATGAATACTTGCAACCTCAACCACGTATAGGCTTCCAATATACTGTTGCCAATTTAGGTATCTGCTCACAGTGAAATTTTTTTCATATGGACTACACAAAACTTAATATAGACGAGTTAGTTGAAGCTCCCTCACAAAAAATGATCTACAGAAGTCAAATTACATAGTCTAGGCGGCCATTTAATAGACCCATTTCTTGATATAATTCGTTCACCAAAAAGGGCGTCTTGCTGAGACTATTTGACTTTTTGCATTGACCAAAACAAATTAAAAAGACACGAATTATAGTGCTCATCATTGCTGGTGTGTGTGTTGAACTATCAGTTTGAACTGGCAATTTTGCTTATTAACATTTTCATTAAGACATAAGTGAGGCTCATCTTTGAAAAGTACTCCACGCTAAATATTCGATTCAACTTCAAATTGATTTTCAGTTCATTCAGCGAACATACGATACAAATGATGATGATCCAATGGCTTCAATTTCTGCACTAGTTGGATCTTATATATGTTGGAGTACTTACACCAAGATAATTTCTAGTGTACGGGTAGTAGTCTGGTCTTGAAGAACGACATCGAATCTACAAATTTAGCTCCTCGGTAATATTGAACTCTACAGCGACGATGATATCTTTGATAAACACAGAATGAACTTGTCACCGCACTTCACCGCACTTCACCGCACTTAACCGCACTTCATCGCACTTGGCCGCACTTCGCCGCACTTCACCGCAATTCACCGCACTTCGCCGAATTGTAGATATATATAAGATATAGTGAAAAGTTTGCTCGAATATCCATATTTTTCGTTTATTTCCACTACTTTGTAGTGGTAGTTTTAAAGGGGATAATTTAAAGGCGGTTTTTAAGATCATTCCGAGCCTTAGTATGGAAGCTATATAACAAGTGGGCATTTCTTATCTATCATGTAAATCTAATTAAGTTTGCAATATTAATCCACACCTTTTAAAAAGTCACATTTCAAGTTTTCATCAACGATCAACATTTTCAGTGAGTGAGGCAATCGCCTTTATCACCCTAAAAAGTAAGTGACAAACCCCTGCAATTGTCACTTCACATCAATGTAGAATCCTGTATACAATTCCTCTTATCGAAGAGAACATGAAGTAAAGTATGAAAATCACAAAACTCACTATAATGACAATTCATCGTATTAAAACCAGACTATATGTTCAGAAGGTATGTAGTAGATAGCTTACCTTTAAGTAACAATACGTGCAAAATTCTTACACATTGCTATTCTTTATATAGTTGTCTGCAAACAAATACAAATACATATTCAAACAACATATGCACCTGCATGTTTACTTGCAAAACAAAGGAAAAGAGTTAGACAAAAAAAAAGCAAAAACAAAAAGCAAACATGATCAACATGCATGCATATAAATACCTACTTACTACACGTACATACATACTTAGATGCACAGCTTTGTAGACACATTAGTCGTTTTTACCATACTTATTGTTCCCTCATCTTCATGTATCGCTAGATAGACAGATACTAATGACAATACATGTACATAAACCCATTTTATGTAAAGGTAACATAACAAGAACAACAACAACAACAGCAATGAGAGGGATATTGCATTTGTTGCAATTGTTGCATTGTTATTCCATCTGTCCATCTGTCTACCACAAATTCTATTTGAAATTTGTATGTTTACAAAGTGGATTTAAATGTCTTCTCGTGTATTGTTGATGTCGTCGTCTTCTTCTGTGTGTGTGATTCTTCTTTCAGTGGTAACAATATGTAGTTAGAACAACAGGATGTAGTAATATGTATACTGACATTGTGGGTGTCGCTCTTACTACTCTTCTCTATTCATTTTCACATCTTTCTATATTATACTCGTTTTTTGTTCCCACTCTTTAGTGCAATGCACCTAAAGTAATTAACACCAAACTTACCAAACCCCATAGTACAAACAAATACATAAAAGCAACTAACACACACACATTTTCATCTGCTCTTTCGTACTTTTATCATAACAATTTACAATTTTCATTCAACACACGTGTGTATTTTAGTGGTAATTTATTTTGCATCCAATGAGTGCTTAGTGAATACGATATTCAACGCACATATTGTACTTTCACATATGAAGGGTGTTTTGTTCAGAGAATCAAAATTACGAAACGCAATTTTTTAGTCTATCTCTCTCTCTCTCTCTCTCTCTCTCTCTTCCCCAAACGATTACCTGTGTAGATACAAATTCAATTTAAATTTCTCCATTTTTCTCAATAATATTTCTCATACTGCAAACTGATATAGATAAGTAATTACCTTCTCATACATATGTCACGTACGAATAGTATAATCTTAAAAGCTGGCGGGCGCGACTGATTACAATTAAACGTTCACATTGCTTTTGTACTTTATGTACTTACGAAACTTTATTGGTGTTATGGAGACTTACTATTATATGTATGCGTGTCTCTGTTCTTCGACTCAGTCACACATTCATCCACCACATTTACTTTTAGTACAGGTCTCCCATCCATATATATATATATATATTTATATTCATAGTTTTTCATTTAATTTACAATTTATCTATTTTTTTTTTTCCTCTTTTCATTTATCACATACCTACACTTGTCTGATAGTTACAATTCTAATGTGTAGTTTTCTTTACGGTTGTTTGCATTTCATTACTATTAGATATTGTCATTGTTCTACTACTGATTGTATGTACGAGTACTAGTATATTGTATATATGTGTCAGTGAAGAAATAGGATAGAGAAGCTGTATGGTTTGAAATTGTTTTAACTTTGATTTTGAATATAAAATTAAATTAATTAGCTCACAAACAACAGTGCACCTTTGCACTGCAATAGCAAATCTCTGCGGAATTACATTTGAGTACATACATTCAAATATATGTACTTGCTCTACTTACTGGTATATATAGAGAGTGATTTTCCCAGTGATTTTTTTTTTGTACACTACAATTTAATACACAATAGTTTTAGTTTCCGCTTTCAGTTGAAGTCATTTCGATGTACTTTTCTATATTGTATGGATAACAATATTTTTTTTTTTTCAAAGTCCGGGGGTGTCTATTTTAGATCCATAGTTTCTTCAACAAATACACTGAGAATCATTGTTAGTTTCGATTTTTTTTTTTGTTTTTTTTTGTTTTGATTATACGATTTATGTGTGAAACCATTTGACCTCCCCTAATACAATATAGTGTATATATACACTTTATTTTATCTTACAGAAAACTCTGATGGAATAGCACTTAGGATAAAATGACCAGATCCATCTCCAAGTATATGTCACTTCACTATTGAGTTCTTCTACTACATTAGCCTTATGTTATAACCATTTATTTCATTGTCATTGTCTTACTATTGCATATGTTGAGCACTCCTCTTCTAGGAAAATGCATTAAATTTAATATTAAATTCAAATGGGTTTTTATATATGCAGCTAAAGCATATATCTATATTCATCTACAAGTGTGTGAAAATATACGAGTTTTAGTTAAATATCAAAAGATACGCAATCACACATACACACTCACACACACAAATGCACTCATATTAAGTAGCATCACGAAAGAGAGTTTAAATGATTTCTTGCAACGTAGGAAGGATATACATGTTTGTATGTGTAATACATACTATATATATATGCAATATAATAAAGACAATTAAAAATAGTAAAAAGGAAAATAATATTTGCCTCAAGCAATGCATATTGCTTATACGAGTATTATGTCAATGAAAGAATGATAATAAAATTTTACAAATAAAGACAAATAAAAGTCGCAATTTCGAAATTTGAATTACTCTTGTGAATATAAATTTATAGTATAATATAATATATATAGGAAAATATGAAGAAAAACTATTAAAAACTTTTTGTATATACACTTAGGACTTTTTATCTTTTTATTACAATTGATAGTAATATATGTAAAAGCAAATATCATCACTATGGAGAGAGAGAGAGCGAATATGGCTGACTCCATTCATTTTTTCACTCCAACATTTCGCTAGAACTAATTTATACTCTAGCTCAATCCTTTAAAGGGGCAGCTCTATAAAATTAAGCTAAAATAAAGCTAAAAAATCGACAAATAGCCTGCCTCGAAATTGCATTTCGATAAATCAAAGGTACAGGTGACCTCGATTAGTTTATTCTCCTCATCACTTGTTTTCTTTTGGAACATATGTACCTCTTATCTCGACACTTAAGGAGGTCTCCTCTACAAAATTAACGGTTTTTTATAAAATTCACTCTCATCTATAATTCTATAGTAACTTTGGAGCAGTAAAATATATATAGCCGCAATTTATCTCCTTATCCTTATCCTTATCCATTTAAGACTTTAATAGACTGACTGACTGTTAGAACTGCTAGGTTCGACATTGTTCATGTATCTTCTTCTAAGGTTAAGTTTAACTCCTTATAATTTTTTATTAATTATTTAACCTAAGAGAGAATATTAGCTTTCGCAATTTGTTACTTATCATATTTAGAACAAATATACAATATGCAACAAATTTGTGTTAATTCTTTAATATCAATTTTCATAATTTACTTTCATACGGACATATACGTACGTAAACACAATTTTGCAATTAGATTTAATCTCCTCAAATGCAAATACACAAAAAGAAGAAGCAATGCTAGGTAGATTTTCTTACCGAGAGCTTCTTCATGTATCATGCTTGCAAATAGAGAGATTTTTATAACAAAAGCAACAACAACAACAAGCAAATAACAACAGCAAAGCAGAAAAGGTAGAAGAAGAAAAATTAGAAGAGGAAAAACTAGTAAAACAATAATAAATTGTACAAATGCTATGCAGCAACAGTAGCAACAACAAAAACAATGAGGTTGTCTGCGTGTGTGTCTGTGTGTGAGAAAGTGAGAAAGAAAACCAAGAAATAGGTAGGAATAAAAAAAAACGAATAAAAATCACTTGGGTACAGCAGCAAACCAGCGAATGTATAGAAACCAAGTGTATACAAATACATATGCAAGAAAAGAAATGAACATTCAAAAGGAAAATGCAAATTAATAAAAAGAAAAAAAAAACACACACACAAAACCAACCACGTAAATACACATTGTATGTATAAACACAATAAGGTGCTGAGATACATACACCATAGTTGCACTGATTATAATGATAACCATAATAATGAATGCTCACAACAACAAAACCAGCAACAGTACAAAGGGTTAAATATAACATACAATCATATACATACAATATGTGGGTGAGTGGCAGATGAAGATGAGCATTTGAATATTCATATTCATATAGTCATAATTGTGTGTGTGTGTGTGAAGGTAAGTAAGTGTAATGCATATAGAAGATGGCGAGTGAGGCATGATTTAAGTCACATAATAATAGTTAGTGTCTCGTCGATTTTTTTTTTTTATTTTTCATTTTTCAACATCCTCTACGAATAAACCTTCATTCAATCTCCATTCAAAATGACCGGAAAGACATATGCAGAAATCTCTCCGAAAGCAGTAAAATGTATGACCAACTCACACTAATTTTTTACCTTTAACATTTTTGTCGAATATACTTACTTTCAATTTCCATTTCTTAAGGCGGGCTCCCATACAAAATGATAGAAAACACGCTTGAAAATCAATCATAGCTTCCCAATAATTGCCCCTAACATGCCCTTCCCAACATTTAACGCACATCTGCATATCTTAGGGGCTCCCTTACAAAATTGATGCATTTATGATGGCTGTAAAAACAAATTTTATAATTTTCTCTGAGCCAAGCCGTTCAAACGTTGATCTGCCTTCATTTATAGTGAATGTTGGGTACTGGTGGCGTATGATGATTATATTTACATAGAACTTTTTATATATATTAAATATACTACATAAAATACTATACTACAACAACAAAAAAATGATTGTTTATTCCTCATTATTCTTTCAATTTTCCCCAAGCTTCATAAAATTTCTTACTTTCAATATTCATTCATTAAACTAAGCCACATCAGTTCTTTAGAAAATCGTTAACTACGTTTGATTTTTATTTATGCAACTTTTAATTGTGAACTTTAGTGAGACAACAGAAACTTCACCTTTCACACAGACAGAGTATCACTTTGCTTTAAATTTTTAGCATATTCTTTTTTGTCACGTATGCCTATGAATGGGTAAGTAGTTTCATGTAGTTTTATGTCATCATTTGCCTTATTCAATGATGATGATGATGATGATGCCAACTTTGTCCTCTTCACCATTTGACTTGATTTTTGTCACAATTGTTTATATTTTTTTTATTTTACTTTTATTTTTACTTTTTTTTTTTTGTTTTTTTGGAAGATATTTAATCCTATTCTCTTCATTAATTTAAATTATAACTACTTTTTATATATACTAGCTACTTCTTCCCAGTCTCTTCTTCTCCTTCTTCTTCCATATCTGTTTCATTCTACTTTTAATGCGAATGATGTTAACTAAAGTCATTCATCATCATCGTTATCGTCGTCGTCGTCGTTGTCGTCTCTGTAGGTTGCTATCAACACCAGCACACCAGCGCACCAGCATACATTTTGAAATAACAATTACTATTTAATTTCTCTTAATTTGCGCAGAAAAAGCCCCATAGCCAATGGCAGCAAAAACCTCATCCGCCATAATCCTTTCAGTAACACGTGTGTGTGTGAGTGTATGCGCATATATACGAGAACTAAGTAGTGCAGACACAATAAATTCATCCATCATTTTATAATGTTGGGTGTAACATTTATTCTATTCGTTCATCATTCATCTATCCACTGCGTAATAAGTTGAAAAGCTCATTCATTCATTCATTCATTTCTTTATCAAAGTTAACTTTCCTCTGTCTACGATTGCTATTTGCACTCTACGTTACCTACGTTATATTTAATCTTTTTCATCTTGTATTCGTTCACCGGCCGACCGACTACTCTCTTCTTAAAATGTTTTCTTTGCAGCAATTTTCCAACAATGGTGTCTCATTTTGTAATCTATCCTCTTCATCCACTACGGTAGTTGCTTATGCCGTTTGTAATAGAAACCATTTTTAATTGATGCTCATTTATTATTTCTCACCATTAAGTGGTAAGTTGTGTTGTTGCCATAATTTTTATTGTTCCATTGTATTTGTGGCTATTATTTGTGCTATTGTGTTTTGCAAATGCAAGATGTTTTCTGAACTCGGTAATCTATTGTATGAGTAATAGTAATTTAACTAAAGCAATACCAGCTAGTATAGAATTTAATCTCTTAATTTATCAATATTACACAAATAAGTAGAGCAATGAAAATGTTTTGAGTAATACTTAAATACAATTATCAATGATCAATTTATTTTATTTTGTATTAAATTAAGTACACATTAGTGGGCAATATAACAAAGTAAAATCATTGAACTAATAAAAAAATTAAAACGAATTTTGTAGTAAAAATACAAAATAATTTAAATTAAGTTGAATTTGTAGAAGAAATTGAAATTTTATAGTAAAAAAAAATTTGAAAAAATTTAATGAAAAAAATGAAGTTGAATTTATAATTATGGTATCTGGTTTATTGTCATCATTATTTATTATTTCCTTTCTCTGGTATACTACATACTTATTTCTTTTCCTGTTTATTTTGCTTTACATACAAGTTCATTATAAATTCATAGCACAATAGATACCCTTACCTAATGACTAACATTTGGAAAAAAATATTTCATTTCAATTATTTTTTTTCTATTTCAATGACATTTTGCATTATTTACAATGAAGTTGTATCAAGTTATTGTACCCTCTTCATAGAGAGCGCACTCACTTTTAATCAGAAAATGAAGAAGAGATAAATTATAGAAATGTTGTATGTATGTCAAGATGCCACCGATACATTAATATTCAATTAGAATTAACCTGCTACTTATTTAAAATTCTCGATTCTATAAGGTCTAGTAAAAAGAAATCCATTATTTTTGCATTAAATTGAAGGTTTTATTTAGCATAGTTTGAATGATCCGATTTAGGTAAAATATGCATCGTTTTGTTTGATAACTTGTTGCCATTTTGAAGGTAATTTCATAATGCCACTCTCATAGAAACCCTCATCCGTATTGGCTTACAACTGGGACAGTCGATTTTCACAAGCTTCTTTTGAGGCGACTTTTTCACCAGCAAAATCATTCGCCATAGCCAGGAACAGGTAGTAATCCCGGTAATAAGTTGGATGCATAAGAACTTCCCAACCAAGCTCCCGGACCTTCTGGCGAGTCACTATCGATGTGTGAGGACTGGCGTTGTCCTGATGCAACACAATTCCTTTCCTATTGGCCAAAGCTAGCCGCTGCTGGACGATTGCTTTCTTCATTGTTTAGAGTACAGGTCCGAATTAAGAGTTTCTGGCCGTAGGGGAGTAGCTCATAGTAAATGATTTCCTGCCAATCCCACCAAATACATAGCAAAACCTTCCTGACCGTCAATTCTGGCTTGGCCATCGTTTGCACCGGCTCACCGCTATTCGACCACGACCGTTTTCGCTTGACGTTGTCTTAAGTGATCCACTTTTCATCACCAGTAACTATCCGCTTCAGAAATGATTTCAAACGATTTTTCGTGCAATGTTTAGCTCTTAGGCAGTAGAAACAGTGCTTACATTACGGTCAAACTCGACGATTTCCATTATTTTTCATAAAAAAGATTTTGAAGGATTTCGGTAAAAACTTTAAGAAGAAGAATGCAATTTCAGCAACGCCCTCCGAATTCAATATGACAAAATCATCGAATCTTTTGTGTTAGACTCACCATTTAAGCCCGATAATATATAAGCTCATCTAGATATGATCCGGATGGTCTACTAAATCTCTTAATTGACTTAACCGAATCCAGCTCTACTCTACTGAACAAATTATAACGAGAAAAAAACAAATTTCAAAGAAATAATTAAATCGTACAAAATCAATACATTTGAGGGTTAAGAGACATTTTGTAGTGAATTGTATTAGAAATTCAATAAATCATTGTTGTGGAAGCGACTAATGTTGCAATTACTCTAAACTTTTATTATCCCTGTTTTCAGCATTCACTATTGTATTGGTATATTATACCTACCTGCAATTCTCTACATATTGCCACTTAATGCATATTGCAGTATATTGAATCAATCATTTCGCATACATGCATACACAGGTACATTTCCAAAGTTTAGAAAATTTGGAAAATAGGTTAAAGTTTAATCAACTTGCTTACATCAAATTGGAAATTGAGCCTCTCACTGATTGAAAGTCTAATTTCCGTAAATGTGAAATAAAAGGAACGGAAATTTCGAAATTTGTTCAATTTTTAATATGTGCGTGCTCTCTCTCTGTATACGTACTTTATATATCACATATGTATGTATGAATATTTATAGAGCACATATCTATGCCTTCCAAATTGACATAATCAGTGCAATACACTTTACCTGAAATGAGTTCATAGAATGAAAAAAAAAAATCGTTTCTTTTTTACAAACATACATTTACTAAAAATACCATTCAGTTTGATTTTAAAGTAATGATAAACGTCGTTTAAACTAATTTCCTACCGCCCTATAAAAAAGACTACCCATAATATGTAGAATGATGTGAGATCATCTAAATATTAAATTTACTAGCCAATATATGTACAATTGTATGTGTATAGTTTATTACAATCTAACACACATTTATGTTCGTTCCAACTTTCTGCTCCAACAGATGTGGTTTTAATATTCGCTATTTATTATGAAAATAGTTTATGGTAGTTTTTGTAGCAATTAATTTTTTGTAAATGTCCAAAATCCCAGAATAAAATATATTATTTAAAGTTTGGCAAACATGGATAAATAGAACAACAACAAAAAAGCATATTACATATATACAACATATTAGAACACGTGTTCCAGAAGAGTTGTTTCACATATTTCACTACATATTCAACTCTCATAACTATTTGTATGGTTGATATCACACGTAGGGGAATATACGTTTGTGTAATTGTATGTGTATTAGCTTTCATCTATTATATATTATGTATGATCACAAATCAGCTACTTACCGACTTGCCATCAGACAGTATTTCTAATATTTAGTTATATGGCATGTATGAAAAGTAATAAGAATGTTGATGAAAAATTATCGTATGTAGTATATTCAAAAATACTTACATTTTAGTAAAGCCAGATTAATTCTATTCTTCATATTGTTTGATACTTCATTATCTTAAGTTTCGATTTTTTAAATTGTGCAAAATTCACTTTGCTTTGTATAGGATTCGTCGTTTATTGGGTCTAATGTCACAAAAAAGTTAACTAACTTTTTGTAACAAAAGTAGCCAGGCTATTTAGAAAATACGATTAATTATTTCAATTACAAATACAGATTTTCTTCATTCCTTTATAGTCTACAATATCAGGACAGCAAAAAAAATTTCAAGACTTGATAATTCCATCGAAGGTTTTAGCTTTCTCTCTGTTGGCGACTGCGCAGAATTTTGGGAGTTGCACCTATATAAATTGCTTTTCTCTTTATGTTTTCTTATAAAGGTTTCGAAAAGAAATTTACTAAATATGGACCCAGAGTGAATTAAATTCGTGAAACTTCCAGAAGTTAAAAAATTCTTTTATGGTAATTCAGAAAATTAACAAAATTTGTCAAATTCAGGATTTTTTACAAATTCATAAAATTCATCAAATTCATCAAGTTCATGCAATAATATTCACAAAATTCATAAAATTCATAAAATTGTGCATTTACCATTTTATTCTGCATAAATTCAATAAATTCTTCAAAAACATCAAATTAATGAAACTTCTAGAAGTTAAAAAATTCTTTTAATTCAACAAATTAATAAAATTAATCAAATTTATGAAATTCTTAAAAATCATAGAATTGATACAATACAATCTATAAATTCATAAAATTCACAAAATTCATCAAATTCAGGATTCTTAAAAATTCATAAAATTCATCAAGTTCATGCAATAATATTCACAAAATGCATAAATATACTTTTACCATTTTATCCTACATAAATTCAATAAATTCTTCAAATTCATCAAAATCATGAAATTCCCAAAAAAAAATTTTAATTCAAAAAATTTATAAAATTCTTAAAAATTATAGAAATCATAAATTCATCAAATTCATTAAATACATCAAGTTCATAAAATTCACAAAATTCATAAAATTCATAAAATTCATTGTTAAACAAATTTCACACAAACGAATACCTTTTAAAAGTCAAAAAACTTTTTGTACCAACTTGTATTCAATTCAAAAAATTTATAAAAATTTTAAAATCCTTTAAAATTATAAAAATCATACAATAAAATCTATAAATTAATAAAATTCATAAAATTCACAAAATTCACAAAATTCATAAAATTCATTGTTAACCAAATTTCACAAACGAATACCTTTTACAAGTCAAAAAACTTTTTGTATCCAATTGTATTGTATGTATCTACGTCTCACTTTCTCTTTCTATTTCTCTTTCTCTCTCTCTCTGGCTTTCTCTCGCACTTATCATTGTTTCAATATCCATAATTGTGTCTTACACTCATAGGCTCCTATAAAATGATTTACATATTGTTTTGCTAAATATTCTCCCTGAAGAACTTTGTCGTAAATGTCTCCTAATAAATGTCTCCTAGCTTCTAATTGCACGTACTATATCATCTCAGTCTTTCTCTCATTTTATTTCCACCTTGTATGCCTGTTACCTTTATTTCATTATTTTTATACTGGCAAAAATATTCAGTTGGCCTACTCTACAAATTATGTTTTTTGTCGCTACTGATGCTGGTGTAACTATCGCCGTTTATATTAACCGTCGTGGTTACTATTGAAATTTATTGCAAGAACATGCACGAAAACTATTTAAAAAAAAAAGAATATTTTACAACAAAGCTAAAAGAGAACGAGAAAAAACTTACAGTAACGAGAGAAAAAAGTTTTCGTTTATACGTTTTGCCAAACATAAAATTTGTATTGCCACATGCACGCACACAACATGTTATTGTTGAAGACATTTTGAAACTTTCGTTTTTATATCATTAACAAAGGGTTTTCATTTGCGAATGGTTGATTACAATCGCAGTGACACTTGATATCTTAAATGTTACTAGTTTTTGGAAGTTTAAAAAAATGTTTAGTGATTTTTGAAAGCATTTGTTGAAAGAACAATTTTTTAGGAATTTTTCGAGATGAACATCATTCAAATGTCATAATTTATATGACTCGTAATTATTGCCAAAGTTTGTGAATCCATTCGCCAGAAAAAAGTTTTTCCGATTTTTTTCTTTGGGTTATATTTTTGAAATGATTTTTTGGATTTCACAACGATGACTCTAAATTGTGAAATCGTAAAAATAGTAAAAATTGTGACCTGATTCAGATTCTTTTAGATTCAGATTTAGACAACGAAAGCAACAACCTTTTTTTCACTTTTGATGGTTTTCATTTCATAACAACAAATTTATGTTATATTAGTTTTATTGGATTTTTGAGTATATATGTGTAATACTAAGGTGGCCAAATTTGTATGACTCTAGAAAAACACCTTCTACAAGAGAAACTTCATTCCTGCAAATAGGAATATGTATATATAACAACAACAACTACTACATATAACCGCTAGCTATAAGTTCGTACTGTTGTAGATGTAGATGATGCTGATGCTGATAGCAAAAAGTTTATAATTTTCTTTTTGACGATAGCTTTCTTAACTCCTATTCTTTATTGTCAACATGTACAAATATATTGTACACTCGTAATCACATACATACAAAACATTATTTTACGATTATGTACTACAAGTTTTCATAAGAACAACATGCAATGTCCATTTTTATTTTTAAGGTATTTGGTATTTCAAAGTTTTTAAGTGTTTTGAACGACATCTAGCGTGTACAATGGTATGCAACGCGTGCATTTCGCCCAAATGGCATGTTGCATATTAAATATTAAATTGCACAATATTGTCATCCAACCATATAAACGCACAATACAAGTACATAACATATTTAGTTATGCTTTGGTCTATAAAAGCAAATGGACGATTAACTCCTTTTTGGAAAAATTGTAAGAACTCTTGTTCATAAAGTAAGTTATACTATAAAATAGTAGGAAGCATGTAAATATGTAACGAGATATTTCATAAAATGATACTGAAAACGTGATGTTTTGATGTACATTTAAGTGGAATTCAAATTTATTGAAGTTTATTGTAGTAATTCCTTTTTTTACTACGTACAATGCCAATGTGATGATTAAGGCTTTCCTTAAAATGTCATTTTAAACGAATGAAAAGAAGCATTTCAAACAAAAAGAATGATCGCTTCCACAATATGATTGACGATTTGAAAATGATATTAATATTTCAAGTGTTCGAAGATTTAGTACAAACAAAAATAGAATTTTTGAATTAAAAATGTTTAATCTTTAAATCATCATAATAAAGGGTTATCCATTTCGCGGTTTCAAAAGTATAGAGCTAGAATTCGACATCTGTCAAACTGAGTTGTTAAAACAATTTCTTTCTTTTTCAGTTCAAAGTCTGACATTTGCGAAAATGGATCGCTTAACTATAGCACAACGCATTTAAATTGTAAAAACCTACTACAAAAATGGTGATTCTGCCACAGCCACATATCGTGCTTAAGAGGAGATTATGGTTTACATAATCGTCCAACTACGCAAGCAATTGGCAAAATTGTGAAGAAATATGAAGAGACTGGATCGGTTACAGATATTGTGAGGCCTGTGCATCATCGTTTCGCTCGTACCACCGAAAATATCGCTGCTGTAAGTGAAAGTGTTGCCGAAGATCCGAATGTGTCGATTCCTCGTCGTTCTCAGGAATTAGAACTGTCTTACGGCACATTATGGAGTATTTTGCATTTGGATCTACACCTTCATCCATATAAAATCCAGCTCACACAACAACTGAAGCCAGCTGACCATTCACAACGTCGTAGATACGTCGAATGGCTGCTTGAACAACAGGCGGTGGACGGCGATTTTTCGAACAAAATTTTCTTCAGCGACGAAGCACATTTCTCACTCGGTGGGTATGTTAACAAACAAAATTGTCGTATTTGGGGTTCTGAGAATCCTCAAGTAATTGAAGTGAGGCCACTACATCCACAAAAAGTCACTGCTTGGTGCGCTCTTTGGTCCGGAGGTGTGATTGGACCTTACTTCTTTGAAAACGACGATGGAACGACTGTCACCGTCAATTCGGAGCGTTATGGTCATATGATAACCGACTTTGTTTTGCCTGCTATTGAAGAATACGACATAGAGAATATGTGGTTTCAACAAGACGGTGCCACATGCCACACAACTGGAGCGAATATGGCTTTATTGCAAGAAAAATTTTCTGGCCGCGTAATTTCTCGTCATGGCGATATCAAGTGGCCACCAAGATCATGCGATATGACACCGCTTCACTTTTTTTTGGGGAGGGCTACGCGAAAGACCGTGTTTATGCAGATAAACCTTTAACTCTTGAGCACCTAAAAACCAACATTCGTCACGTTATGGCTGAGATACCGCCCAATATGTGTCAAAAAGTGGTCGAAAATTACCTCAAAAGAATCGATGCTTCCAACAATTCGCATGGTGGTCATTTAAATGATGTAGTATTTCACACATAATGTCAACGTTCAAACTTTATAATAAAAAAGAAATATCATGATAAAAAATATTTTATATGTGTTTTATTTACATTTACTTTTGAAACCGCAAAATGGATAACCCTTTATTTTCAAACACAAATATAAAGAAGAAGAAAAATTAAAATGGTTCCACAAGATATAAATAACAAAAATATTGTGAAAAAAAAAAATATTAAAAACTCATTCGTATAATTTAAATTGAATTAAATATGCAACAAGAACAAAGTGCTCACATCAAAAACTAATCAACGCATGCAAACACATACAGACGCATTGGACAGCAAACATAATCTCATTCACATATGCAAATAATAAAATGACATTTTATGGCAAATGCATATGACTTTTTTTGCCCATCAACACATCTCGTATACACGATCTAGAGCTCTTGAAGCTAATCAACTAATGTAAAAACCGGTTAATCGAATTTTGGTTAGTAATCGTTTGTACGAATAATTATAAAAATAATATTAATAATAATAATCGATTAATACGCTTGACAGATTACTTTAATTCGATGAACCGAGGAAGCATTCAAGTGATACTGATTGGGTCTCACCGCTCTCTGTATATAGGGGATCAGCTATATCACCTTCATTCATTATCACTCACTCGTAATTATTTTGAACATTCTTGCTAACTCTCTCCAACCCAGAAATCTGGGGGACCAATAGTACAACAAATATATAAAAAAAGCCAAAAAACAAAAAAAAATTTATAAAGTAGTGTAGTCGGTTTCTTTTCTATCCAGATAAGACGGGTATTCGAATAAACACCTCTCTCATCTTCATTTTAAATCTTTCAGTTGCCTTTCTATTCCTCAATTGTTTTTTGTTGATTTTCATTTTTTATTTCCTGGCATAAAATCATCATCATCATCATCATCATCATCATCACCATGATCATCACCATCAACAATTGTAGCTTCACAAATGTGCTGCTTAAACAACAATAGCAAGTACATACATAAAATTGTATGCATGCCTTTAGCTACACACACACACACACACACACAAATACACATGCATTCGTATGCGCTCATTTGAACATTTGTTCATTTAAAAGTGATTTAAAAATTTCATTTAAAACAAGAGCACTAGCAAACAACAACAACAACAACAGCAACAACATTGACATATAAAATTTCAATGAGAATATAATCGAGAGTGAATGCACATAACAGAGAATGAGAATGAGAGTATCGTTTGTGAATGTGGATAGATTAGAAAGAATGACCAGTGAGTGGTCAGACTGATTCAATTGTGAATTCAACTATGCCATAGTGAAGTTCTATAGGAGCTGAAGTGTAGTCAGAAAGAAATAAACATACTTATGCATTGATGATAAAGGAATAAGAAGAAACGAAAATTTTTGTTTGTAAAAAACTTCATCGATATCTATGTAGAGTGGCAAAAATGACTTTGGTTCCACATGAACTGACTGCAAAGAAATTTAATACTCGCATTTCTACAACAGATCCGCTAATGAATCGCAGAGAAATCATCTCATTTTGAAAACGATTGGTAATGGGCTGGGTCTCATTATCGAAAATGAAAGCAGGGAAAACAAAAAGTCACATATAAAGGAAACCCTAAAGCATCTGAAAATACTAGTATAAAAATTTTACCAATTTCTAAATACAGAGACATATATTTTTAGTCAAAAATAAGATCAACTTAAATTTAAAATCGACTTTTTGACAGATTTTTACATGGAAAATATGTCAAATTTCCCGATGCTAAATTTAAAATGATCTTCACTCTGACTATATTTCAGGTTCACAGCTTCTTAGCTCTAAATACGTTGAGAATTACAATTTAAATCTGCACTTAACCACATCTAATTGTGTTGTGTCGCTCGCTAAACGTCAACCACAATCCATTCTCTACTGGGCATATTTTTGAAAATGAATTTTTCAATCAACAAATAATTCAACACCAACAAAAACATGACAATTGTTATGACACGAAAATAACAACAACAACAACAACAATAACCACTTCTATTACTAAATACTATTTCAAACAAATAATAGTTATGCCTGAGTAATACACTGATGACAATTTGGTGGGTGCAAAAGAGAGACAGAAAGAGCGAGAGCGTGACAGGGAACAGTGTTAGAATAGAGTGCAGTAGTATAAAATGAAAATAGTCCTAAATAAAATATGTCATTTCTAAATGACAATTTCTAAAAATACCAACCACAACAACAATAACAATATGTAATGTTCAAGCAATGAAATTGTGAAGGAATAATAGCACATAAATATGTACATATGGAGGTAGATACGTAAAAGTACAATAACAATTCATAAAAACAATAATATTAATAATAATAATAATAATGATGATGATGATGATGAAAATAGAAATGAATATATGAACATAAGCAAACGGCTAGAAATAAAATATGAAATAAATATGCATGTATGAGTGTGGCAACATTAACACGAGTCATATTATTGAATGGCTTAGCTTAGTAAAAATGTAAAATCTTACATTTCTTGCAGTCCTCATTTGGGCTCACCTATTTTTTAGTTTTAACAGCCACTATAAATGCATCAATTTTGAAGGAGGTCCCCTTTAGGGGTATAGGCAGCAGTAAGTTTGTTTATGGGAATGTTGAGAAGGAAAACTCCATAGGTGATGCCTATGTTATGGAATTATTGGTTGATTTTCATATGATTTTTCGGTCATCTTGTATGGGAGACCCCTTAAGAAGTCGAAACAGAGGGTAAGTTTGTTTGGAGAAAATATTAAGTTGGAAAAATTAATGAGGGTCGGTCATATTGTCATACTCTAGGAGCAATTCCTAGTCAGTTATGGTATTCCTTCTAAATTTTTAAACGATTTTTCAGCCATTTTGTATGGGAGCCCTCTTAAAGGGTAGCAATGGGCGGTCAAGTTGTTTAGAAGAATATATTTTCCATTAAGTCAGGCAGTCCAAATTTTTTCTATACAATTTAACCCACCCCAATGTAACGTACATGCGTATCACAATTACAATAATGATAGTAACAACAACAGAAATGTGAATGACAATGCGTGCAATAAAGAACCCCCAAGCGAAATTTAAACAACATTATTACTTAAGAAGAACCTTCACCATCAGAATTGTTAGCAGCCTGAGCACCACTAGCTTTTCTTCTGTCGAAGTACCAGGGTCAAACAAGAAGTATCCGTTTAAGCTGGTTTTTGGCAATTTCTTCATTTCTATAAATATATATATATTTTTTTAACTCTTCCGCTGACAGTTTCTCCTCGTTTGAGCTGAATTCCAAAAAAAGTCACGTTATCAAATCAATTCTATAGTTCAGTGTAGTACTGCCATGAGATTGTTTTCTTTTCTGTTTCTCTCATGATCTTTCAAGCTGAGACGACCACCTTTATCTTTTTCTCACCTTGTCCAGCTGACTATATCTATTGCTTTGACAGTCGCTTCAAGTTCATGAATTAAAAAGGTCTAAACGCTACTTCGCTATTCTCAACCGAATCCGTATTACTTTAATTTCCCGTTAGTTCATATTTCTCCGAAAACTTATTTTGATATTTCTGCTCTCGGAGAATCTATTGTTTACCTCGCCCAACTGTGTGCTAAAAATTTTAGTATGTATTAGTTTAGTGTGAGTACGATTCTCTCATACTATTTGATCCCTATTGGGATCAATTTGTGGTAGACTCCTATATACAATATGAAGGTGAAATCTGTCGAAATATAATACAATATATGAATAAAGTCATATATGAGCAGTTGTGTACGGAGGCTGAACTTTTCAATGAATACGTACATATGCATATTCATTTTTAATAAACATGTCACTTTTTATTTCACTATTAATTGTGTTCTGTTTTTTGTTTTGTTTTTTAATATTATCATTTTATTATGTAGATGTAAGTTTTCCTTGTTTTTTCTTTTCTTTTTTGTACAATTTTTTTATTAATATTCATTTTATTATGGCTATTGTTCGTTCGTTGTTACCAATGAGGTCAACACTGATTGAGGAAAATAGTGAAATGCATAAAATGAAAAGTTAAAATTTTAAGTCACCACATATATTTATGTATTTTGGTTTTTTTGTATAAAGTGACAGCTTTAAAGCTCTAACAGATTTATTTGAATTTTTTTTTAGAGAGAAATATAATTTTCTGTTTGCCTTCAATCACTTTTGTGAAAGGTGCTTAACTCCTAAGTGACATCATTCGCATTGCACTATTAAAAAAAACTAAAATATGAAGCATGAAGCATTGAAGGTAACACCTTATTAAGTAGGGTTAATGTTATTTGGTGTTGGTTGACCAAACGATTTTTTAATACTATTTCATTCAAGCCAAAATTATCAAGCTGCTTAAAGTGTACATATTGTATATACCTGTGGTATTCAATTTTTCAACAAATATAATAATAATTGAAAGTAGCAATTAAACTCTCTGCTGCTGTTTTGTATTTATTTATTTATTTATTATTAACTTCATTTCATTTTTGTATTATTTTTATTATTATTATTATTTTTTTTTTTTTTTTTGGTTGGTAAACATGCAAAATAATTGAAAATATTCAAGCAATATATTTTTTCAAATAAAATAAATAATTCAAAAGCTCCCCTCCACATTCATACTCACTTGCATACATATGTAATCTGCATGCATATGCATGCATACTTCAATTTTTGTCGGCCAAAAAAATAAAATGGAGCATAAAAATAGTCCCCATCAACAACAGGAGTAACAAATAAAAATACCATTATCATTGTGAAAAACATGAAGTAGTAGGGCAACCATGATATAAAAAATTTACCTACGAGTACATACATACACACATGATGATGAAAAAATAAAGAAGAAAGTAGCAATTGCAATACAAAATAAAAATAATCCAATACAATAATAGCAACAACCTCTTCCTATGGTAGCGAAAATAATAATAAATAGTAGTGTCTCCTATTTGCAATAACAAGCATCAAAACAACAACAACAACGCACACACATGATGCACAGAAAATTTATTTGTATGGGTAACTATATGTTTTGTTTTTAGTAAAATATGGTAGAATATACACTTTTATACTTATATACTTATACATGGTGATTCAATAAAATAATTATATTTAATATTCAATTTAATAACCAATCGCTTTCATTTCATCCTGAAATATACTAAAAGAGTATAAAACACCGAAATAAATAGTTGCTCACAAAACCATTACCTCTCTAGAGGGATAAATTATATGACCGCATTGGATTCAGTTATCCTCCTCAATATTTTCTCTAAACTTACTTAAACCCTTTCTAAACCTCTTAAGGGGGCTATTATAGAAAAAATGGAAAAACACCTGAAAGTGGACAAATAAACCTATAATATACTTATCCCCTACATATCCCCTATCTCGATCCTTTAGGGGGATTTCTATACAAAATTATTAAAAAACAGCTGAACATCGACAATAGCTGCTCAGAAATCGTCCCTATGGCGGAGTAATATTACTAATATAGTAATAATATACTTACCCGTACCTTCACTTCTTAGGGCGAATCCTTTACAAAATTCAAATTTTTTAGTGGTTAAAACTAAAAAATAGGCGAGAGTAAATAGTAGTAGTAGTAGTAGTAGTAGTAGTAGTAGTAGTAGTAGTAGTAGTGGTAGTAGTAGTAGTAGTAGTAGTAGTAGTAGTAGTAGTAGTAGTAGTAGTAGTAGTAGTAGTAGTAGTAGTAGTAGTAGTAGTAGTAGTAGTAGTAGTAGTAGTAGTAGTAGTAGTGGTAGTAGTGGTAGTAGTAGTAGTAGTAGTAGTAGTAGTGGTAGTAGTAGTAGTAGTAGTGGTAGTAGTAGTAGTAGTAGTAGTAGTAGTAGTAGTAGTAGTAGTAGTAGTAGTAGTAGTAGTAGTAGTAGTAGTAGTGGGAGTAGTAGTAGTAGTAGTAGTAGTAGTAGTAGTAGTGGTAGTAGTAGTAGTACTAGTAGTAGTAGTAGTAGTAGTAGTAGTAGTAGTAGTGGTAGTAGTAGTAGTACTAGTAGTAGTAGTAGTAGTAGTAGTAGTAGTGGTAGTAGTAGTAGTACTAGTAGTAGTAGTAGTAGTAGTAGTAGTAGTAGGAAAGAGTAGGTTCAAAACACACGTGCGTACGTTTATAAATATCATTTACAGAATTCCTGTAGAGAGACTATAATTACAATGCTAATACAATTTTAGTTAATAGGTTGGTATGAGGATGATGATGATACTCCTCATCATATTTAAAATTTTTGGCACAGAATGTGCTTTTAACATCTTGGAAATTATAACGAATATTTGATATTTTCATATTTTGTACCGGACAGTTTTCATTATCTATCTATCTGCTGCCATAATCCGTAATACTAAAAATCATTGAGTCGAACTTGAACTTGAAAAAAATATGCAAATAAGTTGCTACAATTAAATGAGAAATTACTTATTTAAAAAAACCAAAAAACCAAAATAGCCATAAAAAATGAGTAATGCATAATAAAAAAAAAGTAAAAAATAAAATTAAAAAAAAAAGAACTGAAAAGATCCTGAACTGAAAAAATAGCATTATAATCAGCTTAATATTAAGTGGTTGCTTAACCTTTTTCTCGCAGTTTTTATTTTTTTCTTTTTTTCTTTTCAATATCTGCATAATCCCTAGTTGTACTTACTTGTCAGTACTTAAGTGGTAAGAAATCCCTTTTTATATTGCATTAATTTTACAATACATTACATTCATGTAATTAAATGCTTAATTAAAGGGAATCTCTTTTTTTCTTTTTTTCTTTTTCTGTTTTTATTATACGATTTCGCATTAAAAGGTGATGTACGTATTATAAAAAGAAAGAAACAAAAATATGATGGTAGTAGCTGCAAAGAAATACGAGTATTATATTGATGATGATGATGATGAATGGGAGAAAACATAATCTGGTTTTAGTGTGATATTTAAAGGAAAATTAGAAAATTTTGGTAATTTTAATTTTTTTATTATTAACGACAGTTTGATTTTATTGACTGCTTTATAATTATTGCTTTTATGTAGTTTACTTGTATTTTCTACTTAAAAAGAAAAAGCATCGATAGCATAAACTGCCATATCAAAGGCAATGTTGCATCTTCCTAACCCAGAACTAGCAAGGTCCTTGCAGGCTTAACCCAATCACGAAAGTTGCACATAAACATGACCGATTATTGTAGTTCCATAATTTTCTGCCATATACTCAAGGAAGTAGAATCAACATTTTGTATCATCTTCTGCTTCTTCTCTGCGTAAAAGATTAAAGTCTATGCTCGACAACTTGATTCAAACTTATCAATGTGATTGCATACCTAAAAAATTCACCATCAAGCAGATATTCACACTACACTCTTACTGAAGTCGCTTTCAGTAAGAGATGACCTCTACAAAACATCTCTATTGTCTCAGCTCAGAATTCCAACTTTAAAATTTAAGAATATATGTGCATAAGTGCATAAGTCATTGTTCATATGGATGGAGTACATTTGGGACTCTATGAAGTTCGAATGAATTTTCAAAAGAATACTCTGAAAGTAGTTTGGTTATTCTAAAGTATAGTAGATTCGCTGTTCTTCTTCTTCTTCTCATGTGGCCATAACAACCGATGATCGACTCAGGCCGAACATATAATGCGGCGCCAGTCTTCTTTGTTCTTCGCTTGCTGGCGCCAATTGGATATTCCAAGCGCCGCCAGGTTACCCAACACTTGGGTCTTCCATCGGAGGTTTCGTCTTCCTCTTCTTCTGTGTCCTCCAGCGGGTGTCGAATTAAATACCCACTTCGCTAGAGTGTCTTCTTCCATTCGCTCGACATGACCCAGTCAGTTGTATCTCATTCGGTACTCTCCATCAACGCAAATAGTTCCGAAGATCCTGCACAGAACTTTTCTCTCGAAAACTTCAAGCATCCTCTCATCCGTGGTGGAAATTATCCAGGCTTCTGCGCCTTATGTTAGGGCAGGAATAATGAGGGACATTTAGAGTGTGATTGTCAATCTTCGAGAGTGGTCTCGACTACACAGATTCACTGTTATGTCTGATAAATTTTCAATCTCATTTTAACTAAGTATATTCTATTGATATATCATGTACACTATTTTTTCAAATTTGATATTTATCACATATTTGCCGCATCTAAATTACTTTTACTCAACTTCAAAAGTAAACAACAATCAACAAGAGTAAGAACACCAACAAAAACGGAATAATAACAATTGTAACAAATTGCCTGAAGCTCAATCGGAGTGATAGTACATACTAGTACAATGTCCTACCACTACAAAACAACGAACCTCATGAACAATAACAATAATATCAATGTATGTGCTATATGTATCTACTAGATTATATTTACATATAAATATATGTTATAGTATTAATAGATATACAATATGTAATATATGCATATACATATGTACCCAATGGCAATCAACAAATCAGAAAATGCTAAGCAACTTACATAAGGATAACAATAGAAATATTGTAGGTAATGGGAAAAATAACAAATAAATAAATATAAGATGTCACGTACACGTACAGAATATGCTGCTCAGATGACTTAAGCAGTGTTGTCATATATTGAGAGTGAACTTTAAACTATAAGTCTTCATGAACATTTTGGCTTTTAGAAAGCATCATTTCAAGTCAACAAGTAACAAAATTAGCGCAATAATTGTCATCACACCAGAAATAGTCGATTAAAACCATGTCATAATAAGGTCAATCGCTTCTTGTAGCTGTGGGCGATCACTATTGAATAATTTTTATTGAATGACCTATAAGAAACAATTTCAAATGCAAAAGCTTCAAGAATTTTTAAGGGCTGTAAATAAAAAAATTAAAGTTAGAGGATACAACCCAGAGTGACCTCGGTGATAAACAATGTCATCAATAATATACGATATTTATAAATCGGCTATCAAAGTACAAATTTATTACAAAAATTTTATATTCATTAATCTTCATGAATTCCAAATAAACTCTCAAGTTAAGCTTTCAATTAGGAAGTGGGCATTTGAAACTACTTCAGCGACCCACCTCAATATATTCGTAAATATGCGACAATCAATTGAAAGCACACGCAAATGTGATGAAGAACATATTCAATTTTTAATATACAATAGAAATAATAATAGAATAATGTTGTTAATCAAAAAATTTGTACACTGCACTGCACGAAAAACGCAACATATATTGCATGCAACATATATAGATACTACATACAATATATATAAAATAACGATAAAATTCACACATGAACAATATACTTAGTGTATGTATTATACAAAGTGCAATAGACGTTTTTTCTGGTAATTATATCATGCAATTTTAATTAAAACAATTACAACAACAATGACAACTAACACTGAAGTGGTATCATACAAATATTCGTTTACCACAAAACAGCAATGACATTAGCTATTTGATTGCAAGTACATACTTACATATGGGTTTGTTATACTCCATGCACCAAACTCTAGTTGCATGCATCATAAGGCATTTTGTTGTTATTCTTGTTGGTTGTTCTATTGTTGTCGTATTACTCTGCAATCGAGTCAGTGTTCATTTTAATTAAAATATTCAAATCGAATTGTATTCTCATAGTGGCGACAGTGGTGCGAACGTTAACATTGTTAGTGTATGAAAATTATACCTATAGAGGTTGCTCATTATACTATGCCCTGCAAAAAAGTACAAGGGTATATTAATTTTGGTCATCAGATATTTGTAATCACATTATTGTGATTACATTGTGATTTGTAAGCACAATATATTCTCGATCAGAGATTTTTTTCTGATTGCCTATTCATCTGTCTATCATCTTACTGGTTTGCAAAATTACTCAAACAAATGTTAACTTAATTTAACAAAAATTGGCCCTATAATCCAAGAGTACAGATAATGTTGAATATGATTACGATTGATCGACTGTTAACCCTAAAACAATAATGTCACTATATTCTCTTCAAAATTAATTATAAGACACTCTTTTTGTAGAACTCCTACACATATATATTACGTTTGCAGGATCTAAATAATCAGTCGGCGTAGACCGACTGTAATGCAATTTTTTTGATTATTGACACATTATTAATATTAGGTTGTTGTTGTTGGCATAAATATTATAATATTATACCTACATATACCAGGTGTACAAGCTTAAATCCGCTGTTTGCTCTTTAGTGAGCATATTGAGTTATTATCGACAGTGCATCCTTTTTTTATGAGTTCGACAACTGTTTACATCAATTAGTAAACATCATCAGTGATTTCATACAACAACATACATTTTTCCTCGTATAATGTCTAGTTTGCATGCTTGTGGAGGCCTATGGTGACAGTGCGCTATCGGAAACCACTTGCAGAGACTGATTTCGTCGGTTCAAAGAAGGCTATATTGACTTGAGTGACAAGAAGCGTGAAAATAGACGCAGAAAAGTAGAGGACCATGATTTGCAGGCTCTTTTGGATGGGGACGACACCCAATCGCAAAAAACAGTTAGGTGTTACTTAAAAAGCCATTTCCATACGTTTACGAGCAATGGGGAATTTTAAAAAATTTTGAAAATGGGTACCCCATGAATTGAACGATAGGCAGATGAAGCGACGTCAAAACACATGCGAAATCTAGCTTGCTAGACAAATAAGAAAGTCGTTCCTGCATCTTGTGGTAACTTGCGATGAAAAGTGGATATACTTTGAGAATTCTAAACGAAAAAAATCGTTGGTCGATCCCGGCCAACCGGCAACTTCTTCTCCAAGACCAAATCACTTCAACGAGCTATTGAAACCTGGTGAAACTGTCAATACTTACCGCTACCACCAACAACTAGAGAAATTGCGGTGTGCTTTCTCCACGACAACGCCCCTTCGCACACGTCAAAACTGGTCCAAAACTACTTGAACACACTCAATTGGGAGGTGCTACCTCATCCCGCTTATTCACCACACCTGGACCCTTCTGACTATCACCTGTTTTCGTCGATTGGCATGCTATACACAAATTGCCCGAGACATGGGAAAAATGTATAGCTAGTGAGGGCAAATACTTTGAATAAATTAGTTTTTGGCTTTCTATGAAAGAAAATGTGTTTTTTTTTTTACCGAAAAACAGCGGATCTAAGCTTGTACACTTGGTAATTATAAATTTCTGCATGATAACTTGATATTTTCGTGCACAAACTATGAAATTATACATTTCAGAATAGGTTTTTGTATGGAAGGTAGACGTAATTTTCATTCGATTTTCCCCATTTATTAGCACATTTGTTCCTTGATGCAAATAATCATAAATACCAATTTTCAGCTAAATTGCTATATAATTATGACAATTATCGTGCAAAAAGGCAGACAATTGTTAATCCTATAGTTGAACTGAACAACAGCACACGATAAATAGCACAAAAAACAACCCAACTCTTGAGAATATCAATAATGACAATAATTCTGTTAGACCTAAATAATTTTATACCTGCCAGAATCAGAATCCTTAGAGAACTTTATGATATTCGTTAACTCCACCATTGATAGTTGCTTGAACCCACCACATAAGGCCCCACCAATATAATTGGTTCGTCTTCTCTGATGACTCGATCAGTCGAAGTGCAGAGCATGCTCTGCTCTTCTTCATTCCTGCAAAACCTTTACATAGTTGGCACCTGTAGAGAGCATAGCATCTGGCGTGTCCATTGAATAGATATCACAATATCTGATTTTTGTTGAAGGCCATAAAGGAAAAAATGAATAAAAAAATGCATATATATATACACACACATTTGTATCATTAATTCAACTTTATTTCCGTAGATGGATTGAAAAAAAAAATGTATTCTTTCACATTTGCATCAATTGTAACGATTGTAAATCCATTGGAACTGTGGTAGATATCAATGCATATATAAAAAAAATAAATGGAGATTATGCACGCACATACACAAAATATAGCCTTATAGCATAACCAAAATTGATAAGGGTTCACATGGATAGGTTAACAAAAAATGTGCTGCAAATGAAAAACAAAAACCAAATAAATGCATGAAAAAATATAAAATATTCGTGGGTAATCATATTGTCAAAAAAATATTATTACACAATCTTATTCAACATATTTAATCATGTGAATATTTTATACATATGAATGAGATCATAAATATAAGCAATAATTTGATTTATACATCTAGATGTGTATATGCGAGGGTTATGTAATGTAAAATATGAAAAATATGCATATATAAATATTCAAATATTGATGGAAATGAATAAAATCATTACGAAAATAAAATTAAAATAATTTAGCAATTGATATTATATTTCCGTGGCACTTTCCCAAAAATATATATATGTAGACCTCGAAGACCCTCTGCGATGTTGGATTATCTCAATTATTTTTACAGCAATGATTATTATCTATTCGGACATTTTCCGATATATTCATTTATACGACTGCGTTCATCGAACAAAACAAAATTTACCCATACATCCTCATATATTTCACTGGGTTATATTGAATCATGTCTAAAAAAATGCTTATCAAAATGTCGAAATTTAATTTATTTAAATAATGACGAATATTTGTTTCAATAATGTCGAAAACTTTTTTTTTTTTCAGTATAAATTATGATATTAATGCAAAAATGTTCAATATTAGTTCATACAACAGTTTGACTGTACTTACGAGGGCGATCCCAGAACTACCCGACCTGACATATAGATGACGGCAGTAATTTGAAAAAAATTACTTTGTTGAAAAGTGGCAACCTTATAAAACATATGTTTTAAGTTTCAAGGCGCCACGTTGTTTAGCTAGGTCAGGTAGTATTGGGACCGCCCTCGTACAGCAGTATCAATTGTCATTTTTCCATTAGAATCTATTATTTTCGGATAGTAAATTAAAACTACCTACACACAAATATTTCGCATTTAATACAAAATTTTGTCTACACAGGAAATGTTCCCTTGACTTTACTGATATCTCCGGAAGGATTTGCAAATAATTTAAATAGTTTTTATTTCGTAACATACATTCTCATATGTATTTAATAACGATTTAACAATGTTTAGCCAATAGTTTTTCATTTGCATTGCTTGCTACTGTTGTTATTTGATAATATTATAATCAGATTGTGATTACACTGTACTACAAAGAAAGTAACCTCCTACTAATGATTCTAAATGAATTTTGGGCCATGAAATTAATTTTGATAAGTAAGAATTACTATTCATACTATGGTTAGTGTATTGGCCTGCTGATCTGTAGATCGTGGGTGCAATCCCCGGCTGAAGCACAACTTCCATATCGAAAAGATTTTACGTAAGATTAATAATTTGTCATGAAGAGACTTTTAAAACAACTCTATGACAAAGCTCAGAAAAAGTGATGTCACAAGAGTTCTGCCATTCGGAACTGGCTATTATATGTAGTAAGGGATCTAATGATGCCCAACATTTAACACTCACAACAATACTGCAAGAGCGACTTGACCAAAGGTCTCTTTGGGGCATATTTGCAAGTGTCACAAGTAGTACCTATATTTGAAATCAATGATAAGTTCATTTTTTGCTGTCTCATTTATTATTTGCAACTTCACCTGAACGTAATTTTTATACAGAAAACAGAAAACCAATCCGCTCTCTATCAAATCCTTTGGCATTTACCTCAATGCAAAACTAATAAAAAAAAATTTTAATTTTATAATATTTGTAACATAGTGTATTTTATGCAAATATTGTTGCTATTACAATTTCTATTGTTCTACAAATTTTCTATTTTATTTTTATTTTATTTAATTTTATTCTAAATTGCTAAATTAACTTAATGCTACAAATAACAAATAAATCATATGTATTAATGACAATAAAGTAAATAAATTCACTAGAATCGAGTGTTCTAAATATATACTACAAATAGTATATGCATTTGTTGGTGAGCATTTTGCTAATTGGATCAATTACACGGTTATATGAGAAATGCATTGTCCACCGGAGGCAATGTTTTTTGAGTATTTTTATTTTTTAATTATTTTTTCATTTATTTTATATTTTTCAGTACGATTTATTCTTGATTAAGTCACGAAATAAACACAAGAAGCTGGTTGGTCGCTCCATAGCTACGTTCTACTACAATATTACTCTGTGAAGGTATCATAATCATAAAACCATAATTGAACCATTGATAATAATCATCTTAAAAGATTGTACGAAAGAATGTAAACAATTGATAGGAGAATTTTAACATCTGCAAAATATATTTGTAAATAAATATGTTCCCAATTCAATAAGATGACATTTCTTACCGCCGTATATGTTTCCATTGAAACAGTTGTAAACTTATATGCACGAAATGCATTGGGACGAGTTGTATACGTCATAAATATTAATATCATTTTGCGATAGGATGGATCTGAACTTTCATACCAATTACTATTGAAAAGAGCTTCATGTAATTTTTCGCACTGTTTTTAATCAATTGAAATAAATATTGAATATGGGTGAAAGGTATATAGTTACATACGATGAATTATAGTAAAAATATTTTATGAAAATATAAACATACAAACACATACCGCACTTGTATAAGTATCACAACAATAGCAAGTGAAGAGAGTAGCAATTAGAAAAAAGCATAAAGCCACTGATAATCTAAATGCAGTTAATGCATCTAGAACAACCATTGATACCCCAAACGAGCACAAAACAAATGCCGATATGGCAAAATTCACCAAAAATATTATATTGAAAATATCATTGATCTCTTTGGATAACCTGCATATATGAGTGTGTAATTATATATAAGAAACAATATAGAGCACATAATAACACGTACCGTAGCAATCGCAGATGTAGTTTAATAAGCGACTGCAATTGCACTAATGCTGCCTTAGCATCTCGTGCATCTATGCCCGCCAATGATGTTGCCAAATAGTCCAGATGAATTTGCAGTTGAATTGTAAAGAAATATATTAAAAATATACAACCTACAGTAAAACCAGACGTAGACATGCTCGCAGTAAATAGACCATAATAGGCTATCAAAAAGCCAAAGAATGTAATTTCATTGTCCTGATACGATTGCCAACCTTGCCATGGATACCAAGTGTTTGTTTGAAAACTATATTGTACCTTGTCAGATCTGAAAACCAACCACTCATAGACCACTTCTATTATGGGCTGACCATTATAATAGATAAGTGCGAATGTACAAAATAGTGTAATAATTCGCATATAATATTTTGATTTACGTGCATAGACATCGATTTTATAACCCAATTTTTGAAAATCGTTACCCTTTTGTTGCTCCTCCGTGGGCAAAAGCTCTTCAAATTCCTTCATTAATGCGCTAATACGTGGACGATACCAATAGAACGTACACATTTTACATACACCAAGAAAATGTACGCAAAGAAAACCGATTGTCTCCGAAAATATGCCTAATTTTTCTACAGCACTTAGTTCTACAGCAACCGAAACATCACAACCACCACCACCATTGTAAATGGCTGTCATATTCTTCTGACAATGCCAATGTTGTTTGGGTACAAATAAATAAGCCAAAAAGCCAAAATTCTGATAGATCAGAGTGAAAATGGCCAATTTAAAACATAACTTTTGTATTAGACCACCATTGTGTGGTTTGTCTGGCAAAACGTAAGCGCCACTTAAAGTCCAGGTATAGGCAAGTTGTGGATACTTTAGAAAATAGCCAATTTTATAAGTACGCATATTAAAATATGCTATGGCAATCGGCTAAGTATTGAATTATTGTAAGACGTATCGTGGTCGCGCGCCAACTTTATCGATGCAACTATTTTATCCTTTGCCATATATCTTTATGTCTAGCTAGCCTCTGCGTCATTGGTAATCAGATAATATTTAATATTTCCTTTTTAACTGCCTTCGATTGGTTATTCACAAAGTAACATGTACTGTAATCTAATCACATGCGCCAATTAATATAATTTATTGTCTTACAAGGACAATCAGCAACATGAATATTTAACACAAAAACTTATACATATGTTCAAGCCTAATAATCAAGTTATCCCATCTAAAGCATACTCATATAAAGCTAATCTTTGAAGAAAAAACATTTTACGACTTATATAAGTACCTATATTAATCCATAATTATCCACAATTAATTATAATAATCATTTTAAAATAAAGATGTTTAGTTTCCCAAATCCCCTCTTCAGCGAATAATCATTTAAAACAAATATGTTTAGTTTGCCACGACCCTTCTTTTTCTTCGAAATCTTTACTAACCTTAGCTTCCATGTAAAATTTATAAGATCTTGTATCACACCTACTTTATTCTCTAAATCAACTTTGCTTTTTCAGATGCATCATTTACTATTTTTCCCACAACTGTAAATATTGTCTGATTGTTTGATTTAAATGGCAATTCGTCCCATGAACTCAATTAGCGCCGTTTTGTAATCATCTCCTCAGTTGAATTTCGATTGTGTCTGATAGCTTTAAAAGAAACGTTTAGCCCTTTTAATCTAGTTCAATGATTCGAAACAACTGTATTGGTCACTGATATTTACATTCCTTGCATTCTTGTCCCAATTGCTCTGTGGTTGAGTGCTGAGTGTGAAAACGTAAATTTGACAACATAAATTTATGGATTCCATGGTGTTTTTGCTGGGAGCTGTGGCACAGTGGTTAGTGTGTTGGCCTTCTAATCTGTAGGTCGTGGTTCAATCCCCGGCTCATGCATAACAAAGTTAATATCGAAAAGATTTTTCTTTCGAACGGTACCCAACGGTCCAAATGCTGAAAACACCATAAAAATAAAATAAATATGTGGCACTAAAAGACCCGAAGGTCTCTTTGGCCAAGCTTCTCTTCCATTACTGGTGTGCGTGTTAAATTTAGGACAGTATTAGAGGGACCTACTTCTTTTAGCCGCTTCCAAACGGCATTGTCACAGAGTTATTTTAGAAACTTTTCCATGGCAAATTTGTACTGCCAGAAGAATTGCCAATTGCTTGCCGACAGGTGGGTACCGTTCGAGGATTGAACCACGACCTATATGTAGATCTTTAACAGTAGTTTTATTAAGGACATAGAAAACATCAAATGTCTCAGGCAAGGAAAATGCATCTTTTAAAATTAAAATCTCTGGTATGCACCCTTGAAAATGATGAACAAGTATTGGCCAAATTGAATATACGCATGTAGATAAAATGTGATTTCAACAAGGCATCGCCGAACGAACGAAGTACGAACCATATTGATTCTGATATCAAATTCTTTTCATCATATGGTTTATGGCACAATTAGACTCTTTCAGACAAGCTTTTTACTACACCACATTAAAAGAGCAACATTCGTGGAAGAAATAAATAGAAACGGTGCCATTAAATCCATTAAGACAAGTCTTGCAGGCAGTCTCATAAGTATCATTTAAATGATATTTTAAATTCAATACATAATGACAAGGTCCAAGTAATATATTGACACTGAAATTTTTATTTTTTTTTTTACTTAACTTTTGCAACAATAAAACGGATAACCCTTTACATTGTACTATTTATAATATACTAGTTCAAAGTTCCATTTTTACATTAAATACCTATGATGCATGCTGACATTCTATTCAAGGTTAATGCTATAATTATGGGAAAATATTAATCGAGAATTTTTTCAATGCAATCAATGAAGAAACCATGAATAATTATGCAATTAAGTCAATATATTTTTCTATCTGTAATAACGATAATAAAATAATGACTTAATTTGCATTAAAGGCAAAATTGTTTTGGAATGATAGAAAATGCAGTGTTCATACGTTAGTTGGTATGTTCAATTATCCGGTACAAAAAATTGGCTCCTTCAACATTTTTACAAATTTAATCTGAATTTCAATTTTATCACAGAGTGATATTCTGACTTTTGAAATTTTTTTTTTTTTAAAATGACACATCTACTTTTTTTAACAGCTATTGTGAATGAACTCTATGATAAATTTCCATGAAACTCATATTGCAATCTCCATTTAGGATTCAACTTCAAATTAACGCACAATATATCCTTTTACCAAAACAAATATTTTATTTATTGATTTTACATTCGAATGAAAATATTGCAATTTATTTATATATTGTATTAGAATAGAAAATATTTGTTTATTAGCATAATTTATGTTATAAATAAATAAGTGCTAGTATACATATTCATACATGTATGTACTATATTTAGGACATCTATATATATGTAATTTATATACATAACCAAAATGCATACATCTGTATAATCAATACATAAATTAATTTAAATAATTAAAAATAAATTATTGAATTAAACGAAAAAAAAACCAATGACACATCTTCGAAGAAATAAAGTGAAGAAAAGAAAAGCCATTCTTTGTCGACAAATGTATAATTAAATTATTTGTGTGACGAAAATTGAAATATAATTTAATTTAATTAATTTATGCATGCCCAATGAGGGCATGTATGAGAGTACCAGTTTGTGAGTATATTTTTATGGCTATGCTTAATAACACAACAATCAATCATTCTATTCTATAAATGATAATCTGTGAAATTTAGCGAGCATGTCTTATGCATTTCGATATATAAACTATTTGAGAATTATCAGTGTCATCAAAAGCCAAGAAATTGGTGTCAAATGAGAAAGAACTTTTGTTATGATTGTTTGACATATATATACTAAGTCTGAGAACATAAATTGTCATATGGCAGGTTGTTTGACATATATATGCTAAGTTTAAGAACATAAATTGTCATATGGGAGGTGAACGTAATTTTCATACGATTGCATACGATTCGTTGATTAAAGTCAAACTGTCGATTATGAAGAAAAACTATTATTTTTCATAGAAAATTTAATTATATGTTGAAATGTTTCCGCCTGCATTAGAGTAAATAACTCGATCAGTCAATCAGGCTGCAAGATGGTCGGACAAAGTGTTTTTAACTTTGCATTTAAACTAAACATATATAAACTTAACGATGTGTATAATTTTTATTCAATATATTTTAATAGTGATTCTATGAATATATTGTACAACACTGAGAGATATAGAGTGCTAATAAATAGTTGAAATATCATGATTCTGGTACTACAAGATATATTCTAATTTCGAATTCCATTAACCCATTGTACGAAAGAATGCGAATAATTGATATGAGAATTTTACAATCTGAAAGAAAATCCCAAACGAAAATAAAACATTAATTTTAACTAAATAAATCGTAAAAATATTCTTCAAATTCCATTAACATTGACATTTAATTACATACCGACATGAGTGTTTCCATTGAAACAGTGTAAAAATTATATGCTCGTAATTCATTGCAACGACTTGTCCTCGTCATAAATATTAAAATCATTTTACGATAAACATGATTTCGACTTTCATACCAATTGCTATAAAATACAGCTTCATGTAATCTATCATTCTATATAGATGATATTATAAAACAAGTAAAGAATTTTTTAGTTTTATAAAAAAAAAAATTTTAACATAAATGAATCTTAAAAGGACTCACAGATTCTGTATAACGATTACCACAATCACATATAAAAGCTGTAATCATTAATAAATATATTAAAAGCACTGAATATCGAAAGGTATCCGATATACTCAATTTAACCATTGACATTGCCGTTAAACATAATCCCAATGCTGATGAAATGAAATTGGCCATAAAGACAAGATTAAAAATTTCATTAATCTCTTTCGATAATCTATGGAAGAGAGAGAAAAAAGGCAGAAAGAATGCATATTTTATGAATATGTAATAAATAATAAAAATAGAAAAATAATGTGATAATTTGTGGACTTTATAAAAAGTAACAAAACAAAGAATTAGCCTCAAAATGCCCTATCTCGATATTTCCACAGAACAAGTCGCCAGTCTCCCATCTATAATATTTTTCGATATCAATCGCTTGGTAAAAACAAATCATCTCTAAATTCGCGAAAGAAATTATAACTAAATTTTGTACATACTACATAATTACCGTAATAAAAGCAAATGACGCTTGATTAGTCCCTTTAATTTCAGCAATGCTCGTTCATCATCTCGTGCATCTAGGCTCTCCAAAGACGTTATCAAATAGTCAAATTGTAATTGTATTTGAATAGTGAAGAAATATAGCAAGAAAACAGCGCCAACAATAAAACCGTTATTAAGTATAATTCCCAAAAGCAACATCATATAAGTAATTATATAGCCAATGAATGCAATTGCCGTATGTTCACTGATTGGATACCAAATATTTTCTTGAAAATGATATTCTATATTATCAGAGCCCAACATGAACCACTCATGGGCGATTTCCAATAAAGGTTGACAATTATAAATGGTAAAACCGAAAATAATGAATATGATCATGAGTCGCATATACTCGGATATGCGTGCATAATAATCCAATTTGGGAAATTCATTCAATTGTTGTTGCTGTGCTGTGGGAAAAATAGCCTGAAAGTCCATAAGTAGTGCGCTAATCCGTGGGCGATACGTATAGAACATGTACATTTTACAAATGGCTAGAATGTGAACAAGAGAAAGCGCACATGTTTCGGATATTACACCTAAATCGTCCATAAGACTTTTTGCGATTGCACTATCAGTATCCGCCGTATCACAGTTCAGAGTGCTATTATCACATTTGTAATCCTCTGATTGTGGTGATGATGGATTTAATAAAACTAAATAAGCCAACGATCCGCAACACTGACAGAAAAGACATAGAAGACAGTATTTAAAGAAGATTTTCTGTAAGATACTTTTACGTTGTATTTCTCCGCCATTGTATGGTTTCACATTCCAAGCATAAGTGCCGCATAAAGCGCAAGTATAAGCGAACATCGGATACTTGAGAAAATCGTGAATTGTATAAATCTGCATAGTTATTGCAATGTTGTGTCTGCTTGTCCGCTGCTGTTCTTGTCTTATATCGCAAGTTCTTTATTCGTACTTGTAATACTCACTATTGTGTGTAATCGTTTTATCGAATGCGTTAATCGTTTTTCATACATGTGAAAGAGTAAGTACAACTATGTCATATAATAAAATCATTCCCATCTGTTGGGCTTTGATTTGTTATGCACAAAGCAACCTATTCATACTAAAAATAGACTAAAAGAGACCAATTGCTTGATTTAATTACTTTATAAGGCAATTTACAAGATATCATACTATACTGTTATATTTTAATATGCAAGACTATATTTATGTAATTTTTAGCCATTGAATTATTACTGAAATAATTTAACAAAGTGTTGACTTATTTATGACTTAATTGAATTGTGGCAAATTCGTAAAAAAATACATTCAGCCAACAATGTATATGTCATTAACCCTGCACAGTCATACTTCGTCAAAACGACTACGCGCGATTTTATTTTCGATCTTAGATCGAAAATGTGTTTCTTTCGTTTGTTTTGATCTCATTTTTCGTATAGCGTTAGTCGTTTGCAAACTGTTGGTGGTCGTACACGTGCAGCGCATTACTCACATTGTAAGCTTTTTTTTCTGTTTTTTATTTTTTGGCGTAGTCAAAATGACGAAGGATGACGTTTGTGTAACTTTCAGGTTTTTTTGTGTATGTTTCTTCGGTGATAATTTATTCAATTTTTATAACATGGCTTATCAAAAAACACTGACTGATAAACAAATTGAGCTTTTCCTCTCCTTGAGTGAAAATGAAAGCGATCTCAGTGAATTAGGATCTGACATAGAGGTCGAGCAAGATGAATCTAGTAAATTAGGAACTGACATAGAGGTCGAGCAAGATGAATCCATTCAAGACACCAGCTCATCAGAGGACGCAACTGATGTAGATGAAGATGACATTCCCCTCAATATTTTGAGATCGAAATCCAACATTATAACGTGCAACAAAGTTATACTTCGTGGGAAAAACGGTCATAAATGGTCTTCAGTCAAAAGCACGACACATCGGTATGGGCTTAATATTGTCCATAAAAGTCGAGGACCAACACGTCAATGTAGAAACATTACTGACCCATTTGAGTGTTTCAAACAATTTATAACAAAAGATATCGTCGATGAAATTGTACAGTGGACAAATGTCGAGATAAATTCACGTCAATCCACCTTGCTTGTAAATACCGATAAGACACAAAGACGGAACACTACTGCAAATGAAATATATGGAATTCTGGGAGTATTAGTATTGACTGCAGTTAAGAGAGATCAGCATTTATCTGTGGAGGAATTGTTTGACAGGTCTTACTCTGGATCCAAATACATAAGCATAACAACCAAGGCAAGATTAAAATTCCTTATGTCTTGTTTGCGGTTCGACGATAAGTCTATACGCCTTCAATTAGTTGGTGACAAATTCGCTCCCATCAGGAAAATATGGGAAATCTTTATTCAGAAATGTAGGGAAAATTATATCTCTGGTCCATACCTTACAGTGGACGAGCAGCTATTGGCATTCAGAGGTAAGTGCAGTTTTCGGAGGTATATCCCAAACAAGCCAGCCAAATATGGGCTTAAAATGTTAATGTTGTGCGATAGTGGAACTAAGTACATGGTTGATGCAATACCATATTTGGGCAAAAACTCAAACACCTCTAATATGCCCCTTGGAGAGTTCTATGTCAAAGAACTTACTAAAACTGTTCATGGTTCCAATAGAAATGTGACAATGGATAACTGGTTCACATCCGTACCTCTAGCGCAATCACTAGGAAAAAGCCTGTACAAATTGACATTAGTCGGCACTCTTCGATCAAACAAAAAAGAATTACCAGCAGAGTTCAAAAACAAAAAGGGTCGAAAATGCGGTACGTCCATGTTTTGTTACGATAATAATTTAACTCTTTTATCGTATAAACCAAAACCAAGCAAAATGGTTTATCTTCTGTCATCCTGCAACGAAAAGGGCTTAATCAATCCCAATACAAATAAACCAACTATGGTAGATTTCTATACATTCGACCAGATGTGCAGTGTGATGAGCTGTTCAAGAAAAACAAACAGGTGGCCGATGTGTCAATTTTTCGGAATTTTAAACATGTCTTTTATAAATTCGTACATAATTTATTCCCACAATATGTTTCAAGATGGACGGAAGCCCCTCAATCGCGTTCAGTATATGAAAAACCTTTTTTCAAGTCTCATAAGAAGACATCTTAATGACAGGCTAGATATGCCAACAATAACAACGACTGTTAGAAATGATATCCAAACTGGACTTGCAGTCAATAACTCTACAGATTCCGAAAATGTAATACCGATACAAGGAATAAGAAAAAGAAAGATATGCGCAGTCTGTCCTTCTTCAAAACGAAGAATGACGAAGGTAGTTTGTGCAAAGTGTCACAAAAGTCTGTGTGGCGAACACAAAATAGATGTATGTACCTCTTGCCTTATATGAAGCAATTTACCTTAAAATTTATGTTCCTTTTAAAGTTCAAAATATTAGTTTTAAAAAACCAAAAGACTTTATTGAAATAATATGTGGTATTTTTTTTTTTTTTATGATATATAATCTGTATTTTAAAATCCATGCTAGTTGAAAGAAGGCTGTGAAATGATAAATTTAAGATATATTTATAAAAAAGTTTTATGAATTTTTGTTTAAAATTAACTAAAAATGAACTAAATAAAAAAATAAACTAAATTTTGGTTCTCATTTTTGCTCACGATGTAATTTATAGCGCCTTGAAATAGGTCGTGGTCAAAATGACGAAGGATGACGTTAGTGTACAAAAAATAAGGATGACTTTCCAGGGTTAAGGAAATCAACGAAAATAATTGATTTTTTTTTTTTTCTTTATAAAGCAACAATCAAAGAAAAATATTAAATGTATTGCTAATTTTAATATAACAGTACCTACACCTTTTTTTTTTCCTTCCTTTAAGCTCATAACTAATCGAAATTTTTCTTATCTCATTTTATTTCTAACTCAATAATTTTTACTTTCAAATTCTTATCCCACAAATCCTGCCATTCGTAATTGATCACATTAGCTTTGTGGAAATTTCGCAAACACATCAGCTGCTAGTGGCAAGTATACACTATACACGTGATGTTGATGACAACAAACTATAAATTAGAACCTAGACTGCAAAATAATTGCAAATATTTGTGAATGACGTTCATTTTAGATTTGATTAAACTGCTGACAAAAATAAATGTCATTTGATTGATGACAGATGACATCTCGTTTTGACATTTCTATTAACTAAGCATTTACAAATTAATATGGGGTGATGGGCGCCACAAAACAAGTCCACATTGTGGAAATTTATTTTCAAAATCTGTATTTTGATCGTAAATTTTATGATCTACATATTAGTGTCCATCTGAATAAAGTAATCGTTAAACTATTTATAAATTTTTAGTCACATTTCTCGAAGATAATACAGAACTTGATTGAAATATGAATCAAGTCTCTGTTATGTTGCTGATATGTCATCAACAATCGATAATTTGAAAACCAATATTACAATTAGTTGAAAAAATAACACAAAGTTGAACTGATCGTCACCGATTCATCGGCGCTAGTCGAGGTTACCGTTAAAAGATATTCAATGTCTAATGATCGAATAAATCTAACGACTGAACTTAAACCTTCAACTAATTGTAGTATATCACCTTGATCAAAAAGATCCCGGAATAACCACCGTGTGGCGCTCCCATCGTTCCAATTTGAGTTCTGTTTTTTTTTTTTTTTTTTTATTAAGTGGGTACATCTGTTGTTGATATTCCCTCTAAATCTTAACGTCATAGCCTGACATTTGCAAAAGTTACGTAGCCAAGAGCCAAATTGAAAAGATGGGAGCGCCACACGTGGTTATTCCGAAAAATTGTTGATCAAGGTGATAAATTATGACAAATATATTTTTCATATTATTTGTAGAACGTAAATATTATTTGTATAAAAAATTTGTCATAAAACCTAACTTATATATGTCTAACTTCAATTTATAGTTCAATCACTTTAAAAGAAACCCCTTTACTTGAATATGTTGTATATGATGTATTAGGTGTGCGAGAGTTGTAAGAGTGTATCTCTCTCTCTCTCTCTCTTTCTCTTTATTTATCAACCTATACGAGTATCATACACATAAACTTGAATGTTCCATATTAATGAAGCACATTTGGGACATAAAAATGATAAACATACAACAAGCATGATTTACACTTATTCGCATTTCCAATTCAATGAAAATGTAATTTTAACACTTTTCCACACATAAAAACAAAATACATATATATAATTAGTATATTTCATAGAAAGTACATACAAATTAAACATCATATGTACACATTACAAAGAGTGATAATAAACTCTTGTTATATTCACACTCAAAAGGAAATTCAACATATGACAACGGCATCACTGATGTACCAATGGTATTGTCTAGATTAGGGCTGTCCGAGCCATAAACGTTGTCGAGCCAATACAAATGAGTAAATATTTAAAAAATACACCGACGGATTTGGGAAATCGTCGTGATTTTAAGAACAATCGTAACAATATGAAAAAATTAAGATTATACGTCGCGGGCCGCAAAAGTATAGGTCGGTGACGGCATGCGGCCCGCGGGCCGTTTGTTGGACAGTTCTGGTCTAGATTATACACGTTTTCTTTGCTTTATTTTCACTCAAACGATTAGCTAGATGAGTACACAGAAGTCAAAAGAATACAAATAAACAATTTAGATTGTTTTTTATAACATTGAAGTTATATTATGTCCGAAAGATATACTTTCGAAAAGATATACTGATATGAAGTAGCTGAAAATGCATTTCTAAATCATCTTCTTGGGAAATTTATCGATTATATATAGACATATTCCACTTAAGCGTAAAACTTGATTAAAAAAAGTTCATTAAAATCAAGTTTGACTGAAAGTGTGATTTTCATAAATCAATCGGTAACGCATGAAGAGGATATCTTTAAGACATTTCCAACTGGGTAGTGATAATATAAATAGTATAATATAACTACAATATACGTACCATACGTGTACTAATTATAATATGCATGAAATTACAGCAGACTCTCCTATAACATGGTTAATATGTTGTACGAATTGTCGTTATAGCAATTCGATTGATATAAATAATTAATTTCTCGCTTTTCTGGCCTACTTTAATACCTCTAGAACAGCAAATTGATTTTATTTAAAATGTGTTGTCACATGATTGACGCCTTGTTCGAATTCGCATTGTTCAAGAGTCTACTGTAACAATAAATGATACGAATTAACAACTCATTTACACGTTCGTCGTATACGCTTTCATATTATGTTGAAAGTACACATCGTATGCATTTGGTGCAATCATCATACAAAATACATACATACAAAATAATTACTTTCAAATACAATATAATGTATTACTCATTTTATTGCTATTGTTGTTCGTGGTTTATTATAAAATTTTTTATATAATGGTTAATACGTGAGTATTATTGTTGCGATTGCATAAATCTATATTTTCTGGGACTTTACAACAAAAACAAAGGCGAATTCTAGTACATACAATTTGCTCCAAAGTTTATTCGATTTCAGTTATTCTTTTTTCTGTTGTATGGGAGATATTTCTCACTAAAATATTGCAGCAAATGTTCATGTAAGTGCGCCACAAATATGCGTATTGTGTGTATTTTTTACTTTTACTCACAAATATAGTACAATTTAATTTTATTTTTATTAAAAAAATACAAAATATCAAAAAAAAAAAATTCAAAAAATAGCAATGACTTCGAAGAAAGTACTAAAATCTTATAAATAGTTCCTTTTCGAAAGCGACGCCAAAGAGCCAAACAACCAACCAAGATTATTTTCGTTAAAATGGTAAATGGTAATTTCTTTGGTGCCGACTTCGTAAATGAATTATTTATAAGTTAAATTTTTGTACTTTCATCAAGGCGGCCAATTTTTTTTTAATAATTTTTTTTAATCGACTTAAAATTTTGTATTTTGCTTTTAAATAAAATCTGTTTTCTTTTTTATAAAATATTTCTTCTTTTATTTCATTAAAATAAAATAAAAAAATATTTGTTTCCCTATCGCCTAATAACCAACCAACTTGGCTTTACTAAATGGTAAATACTTTCTTTTAAGCCGACTTCAAAAAGAAAGTATTTGACAAATTTACTTAGTTCTTTCTTTCTTTCCAGACCAAGTACTGGAGAACCTGACGGCGCTTGGAATTTCTAACTGGCGCCAGCTAGCGAAGAACAGAGATGGCTGGCGAAGCATGTTATTTTCGGCCTAAATCGATATTCGGTTGTTATGGCCACATAAGTAAGTAAGTAAGTAAGTACTTAGTTCTTTCTAAATCATGTCTGATCTATTTTTTTGAGGAACATATTTTTAATCGTCTTAAATTTTTATATATTTTTATATTAAAATCTTTTTTTTTTTCTGAAAACAAATTTCTTTTTGCATAGTTTTTCATTTATGTTCAAAGTAGTACTATCGACTTCAAATTTTGTATTTTATTAAAATAAAATAAAAATATTTTTTTCTTATCACACAATATCGAAGTGGTAATTTCTTTGGCGCTGACTTCAAAGAGAAATTATTTATTAAATTTTTATGCTTTCTTTAAAGTTGGCCTTGTTTTCTTTTTTCAAATTTTTTTTTTGTTTAAAGTACCAATATCGACTGTGGGTGCCGTAGCTAAGTGGTTAGTGCGTTGGCATTCTGATCTGTAGGTCGTGGGTCCAATCCTCGGCTGAAACATATCAAAATTGATTATCGAAAAGATGGTAAGAATTGGCTGTTTTTCCGGCAGTAATGCTTCTTAAAAGAGCTCTGAGACAAAGCTAAGTTAAAGTGATGTCACAAGAGTTCTGCCGTTCTTAACCGGCTAATATAAGTAGGTCCCTTCTAATGCCTTCTAATTAACACGCACAATAACATTGGAAAAGAAGCTCGGTGGTATCACAATGGGTCTGTCTAGCCTAAGTGTGTCCTCTTAGAGTGAGGGTAGCCACAATAACCTAACCTAAACACTGTCGACTTGATGTGGCCACTACAGCTGATTGAGCATGCTTCACTACTCATCAACATTTTCCAACATTTTTAAGTTAAATTGAACAACTCAGCTCATTAAGGAATTTCAAATTAAAAATTCTTCTTTTTCGAACTAACCAAGACTGAAGATAGGTGTTCTATAAGATCTCCTCTATCCGAAACACAAATCAAAAATCATGCCAGTAAAAATTACCTAACTGTATTATTATTGGTACTATTGTTCAAATATTTACCAGGTATACTGCTTTAATTATTAGCTTTGTACACATTGTAATAGCTTCATTAGAATACATGCAAAGTAACCTAAAATGTGCTTACAGAGAGACAAATTCCTAAAAAACTACTCATACTATACTTTGTGTTTGTGTATGAAAATACTTGATATCATGAAAGTTTCCTTTCTAGCAATTGCTCTGCAAGCAAATATTTGCCGGTTGTGGTTTTGTAATTTTTTTTTTCCCTGCAACCTGCATACACTTCGCTGACCTAACATTTATAAAAAGGCACACTGATTTTGCATATGTTAATATACCCAATGGGCAAAAGTTTGCTATGTGAGAAGTAAGAAAAAATGAATGAAATGATTACGTCTTACAAAGTAAGTATTTTGTACAAATGCTAGATTTATCTCTAATTAAACCATAATTATCACTAATCATAATTTTATATGATTTACTTCAAATACTAGTATTGTAGTAGCATTGTATTAGGCAAACTAAAATAAGTGCTTTCCAACTGGGCACTTATAGCCTAGACCAGTTTTCATATAGCCAGTTTTCAACAAGCGTTGGCGAACAAATAAATCCAGCTGTCAATTACGATCGGTGAATGTCAATTTACAAGTTTCTGATTGTTTTCAGTTCACGTACTTCTTGTAGATTTTCTCATATCGAGAGTGATAGATGACAGAAATTGATAGTGATAGTAATGTAAGTGGACAGACCTAATAAAACAGCAATCAGCCGTTTAGTTAATCCGCAATACTGCCGTCTGTCAGGTTATTATTTTATTCGGATTAAGTGCGCCGGTAATCCGGAATTAGGCTGCCGTCTGTCTAGGCTATTACGGACTTATACAGTTACATTCTCAATCATATGAATATGTATACTCTAGTTCCTCTAATCCCGTAGGTGCTTGTATGCACAGTGCGTTTGAATAAGTATAAGGTTTAGTGTGATTTTGTTGCCAATTAATGGCTAGTCAGTACATATAGTACATACATATTTTACATGCAATATGCACACATTTTATATAACCTACATTTTTATTATTTATCCACATTATACAACATTAAAGTAAAGCATAAAAAGGTTCATTTAAAGTTTATTGTTTGTATTTTTCCATTTAGAAAATATAAAATTAGATGCAGCCACATTCAACACTTGTAGGGCAATAATAAGGCAAGTTTTTGCTTTTTTATTCATTTTAAAATCCCAGAATAAGAGAAAAGAATCTTTATTGGTTCATATTTAGGAACGTTTTGCTCATAAAGAACAGTTAAATTGGTAAATATTGTATTTAAATAAATTATGTGTGACTGATTTCAATAAGAGTTTTGAAGCCTTTTAAGACTCATTGAAATGCCATAAATTAGCTCATTTGTAGGTGCTTTGTGACTCAAAAAATACTCATTTATGAGTCCAAAAGGTTGATAGATTCTAATGAACTCGAAATCGATACGAACTTTTCCCTTTACCGAACATATGCGCAACTGTACAAATCAACATAATTATTTTCAACTGTACCTGTATTATTTCTATTCATTGAATGTAAATATAAATTATTGAATGAAAATGAATGAATTCATGCTCGTATGAATGGATGAATGAAAGAGCGGGTATACGGTTAATTACACAAAAAAACCAAAATTAGAATAGAATAGCAGAAATAAGTAAATTACATTTATGCTGATTTCGCAGGCTACATAAGTACATATTTTTGCTATTTTCAAAATATATTATTTGCTTACATTCCTATTGGTAGGTATCGATTGTAATATGTATGTGATTGTTGTTGTTGTTGTTGCAAATTTATTCAAATAAAAATGAATAATTTTATGCATTTTACCGCTTGCGTATACATAACGTTTGAAACTAAAATGGTTTTCCCGAATTAAAAACCATAAATTTGTGATTTATTTTATATCGATTTATTTATACTTGTTGTTGTTGCATTGGTGTGCATTGCTACATATAATAATATTACATGATAAATTTCATTATGTGTATTTCATTTCATGTTTAAGCCGATTTTGCAAATTAAAAATTACTTATGCATATCGCTTACATATATTGGATATTTGATTTATATATAAAATAGAAAAGCAAATTTTAAATACATTGCATAGCCGGTGTGCTTCATTATGATTAATATTGTATACCGTGTATACCAACAGTGTTTTGCAACTGATTAATAATAATGGTATAATCCGAAAAGAGGATGATGAAAATCCAATGCATCCTTTTTTTTTTCTTTTTTTTTTCCTATTCATGTTTCAATGGAAGAAGTAATTAAATGATCTTGACGAGATGCTGGTTTGATAACGTAACTAATATTATGTATTTCTTATAAAATTCTCAATATTTTTATATTTATATGTATGAACCTTAGCCTTAGCCTCGCTTATTATGGGCGCCGAACATATGAATATAATAATTTTCTGTTAAGATTTTTGTGCGATATTATTTTAAAGAATTTATTTGAACATTTTTTACTTTAAATTTTATAATTTCCTATTTTCACATTGGTTTCTTGTTTTAAATTATTTTCTACGTTATGACTCTAGTAGAGGTTTTAGTTTTTAATTAGAATATTTCATTTGAATCCTTTTTTGACAGCAGGGGTTCATTATTCAATTAGTCTATTGTTAAAAAATTTTCGAAAAATTGTGATTTAAAAATGTTTATTCTTACGGTAATTACGGAAATTTTAACGTTGAAATAAAAACATATCAATAAATAACATCTCTGGTAGAAAAAATGAAAATAATTAATAGAACTGAATTTAAGGAGCATTCTTACTATACTATTTAGCGTCTGCAGTTAGTTATAGGAGCTAAGTCTAGCACATTTATTGTTGTTTTGCCATATATTGCATTTATCGCTACTAGCTACGTACGTAATACATATTATCGTAAATAGTTGATATAAAATGTATATTAAAAGGAGAGAAAAAAAATTATAATACAAATTAAAGTTAGAAAATAGATTTATTCATGCTCTTTTGAAATTTTCATTCATTTATTATTGATATTTTATTTCTCTTTTTTTATTTTCATTGTCATTTTCTTCTTGTTTTCTGTTATTCGAGATGACGTTTAATTGCTTTGCAACAAATGATATCATAAAAATGAAAGAATATACCATACTATGTGCATCAGTATATATGCATATACGGGATACAACTACAAGGACAATAAAAACAACAACAACAACAATAACAACAACGGAAACCTTAAAAATGGAGTATACATAAAATGCAAACTTATGCACTCGTTCACCTATAAACCTGTATTCGTACGAATATATTATATGATAGTACCATACATACAGTGGACTAGCGATAAACTGATTCAAATCAAAAAATTTAAAAATCGTTATTGTTTGTTTTATTAAAGATTGAAAAAATACAAATTTCTAAATAATAAAAAAAAATTTTAATTTTTCGCTTTAAAGTAATAAATCATTAAATTTTTTTTTTTTTTTTTTTTTTTTTGATAGAGTAAAAAAATTAAAATCACAATAGTTTTCATCGAAGATCAAAAAACCGAGAAATAAAATAAAGAGAACATAATCTTCAACAATTAGAACATATTGTATTTTTTTTTTTAATTTTAATAAATAATCATTATTTGCGGTAACTGGTTACGACACAAATTTTTTCATGATAAAATATTTTGATTTTCATAATTTTTTTTTTTACTCATTTTCAAATATTTTTTCTCTAAATTTTTTGAAAAAAAATGTATTTTGATTTACATCATATTGTTTATTTTTTCTCATCATAGAATTTTAAGAAATAATCTTTATTTGTTGTTCCAGATTAAAACACAAATTTTTTCATGATAAAATATTTTGATTTTCATAATTTTTTTACAATAATTTTCAAATATTCTTTCCGTATATTTTTATAGTTTGTGAAAAAAATCCCTACACCATCCCAGCCATTGTGGCTTTCCCCTCACAACTACATGCATTCAGACAATAATAAAAATAAGAAAAACAGGAATTAAAATAAGAGCAAATACTTAAAAGTGTTGGAAGTATGGATGTAAAAAAAGTAGCAAAACACAATGAGAAGAAATCAACAGTTAAAAGTCAATGAAAAATATACGAATATAAAGAAAGTGAGACAAAAGAGGTTATAGCAATAACAAAAATGCATCTTCTTGCAGAATTGCAACATTTTGTTGACATTGTTTGTAATTTATGTTAACAATTTCGTATTTTCCTTTTATTATTATTATTGTTATAGTTGTCATTGTTGTTGCTGGTATTATTATTACAATTACAATACTTTTGTTTTTTGTTTGGCCATGTACGTATTGTGGGTGCCGTAGCTCAGTGGTTAGTGTGTTCGCCTTCTGATCTGTAGGTCGTGGGTTCAATCCCCGGCTGATGCATAACAAATTTAATATCGAAAAGATTTTTCTTTCGAATGGTACCCACCTGTCGGCAAGCAATTGGCAATTCTTCCGACAGTAACAACTTGCCATGAAAAAGCTTCTTAAAGAACTCTGTGACAAAGCTCAGAAAAAGTGATGTCACAAGTGTTCTGCCGTTCGGAACCGGCTAAAATAAGTAGGTCCCTTCTAATACTGTCCAAATTTAAGACGCACAACAGTAATGGAAGAGAAGCTCGGCCAATGAGTCCTTTGGGGCTTTAAGTGCCACATATTTATTTATTTTATGTACGTATTGTCTTACTTTTGCTTTAACTTTGCCTTTCTTTAATTGTTTTTCTTCGTTATTTTTATACCCTGCATAATGCAATATGCATGGTATATTCATTTCGGTCAGATGTTTGTGTCCACTTGAAGGAATCTCCGGAGATATAGACATGGATATATATTCGTGATCAGCGTCGATTAAATTTTCGATTTAACGATGTCCGTCCGTCCGTCCGTCCGTCCGTCCGTCCGTCCGTCTGTCTGTCACCTGGCTGGTTCGCACGATAACTTGAGTAAATATTGAGCTATTTCGATGAAATTTGGCATAAGTAATCTATGATCCAAGGGTACGGAGGGGATTGATATTGGGCATGATCGGTCAATAACCACGCCCACACCAAGCATTCAAAGCGACTAACCTCGAAATTTTCAAAATCTTTAACTTGCTATAACTCACACAATATACCACTTGGGACAACAATATTTTGCACATAGAGTTATATTATACTACTATATAACCTCACCAAAAGTGGATGAGCCACGCCTACTTTCTAGCGTAGCTCCCATACAAAGTGTCTGTACTTCTTTTAAATTGAAACTGCTGTAACTTCTACAATCTTCTGTCTAGAATAACCATAATTGACACTTAGATTAACACGGTAGTCGGAAATGATATTTCAGAAAATCAATGTGCCACGCCCACTCCTTTTTGGGTCTCCCATACAAAGTTGCGGAAATTAAAAAAAATGTTACCGGTTATAACTTGCAAACTATTCAGCGTAGAATAACGAGATTTAAGGTGTGGATTAGTATTGTACGAGCAACTAGGCTCACAGAAAATGGGCTCACCACGCCCAGTTTTTATCGTAGCCCCCATACAAATTTTAAATTGAAACAGCTGTAACTTCGGCAATCTTCTGTCTAGAATAACCATAATTGACACTTAAATTAATATCGTAGTCGGCAAAAATCTGGCAGAAAATCAGTGTGCCACGCCCACTCCTTCATGGGTCTCCCATACAAAGTCGAGTGAATTAAACTAAAATTTTAAGCTCCATAGCTTACAAACCATTTAGCCTAGGACAACGAGACTTAGGGCATGGATTAGTATTGTACGAGCAACTAGGCTCACAGAAAATGGGAGCACCACGCCCAGTGTTTATCGTAGCCCCCATACAAATTTTAAATTGAAACAGCTGTAACTTAGGCAATCTTATGTCTACAATAACCATAATTGACACTTAAATTAATATCGTAGTCGGAAATAATCTGGCGAAAAATCAGCGTACCACGCCCACTTCTTATTGGGGCTCCCATACAAAGTTGAGGAAATTAAACAAAAATGTTAACCACCATAACTTAGAAACTATTCAACTTAGGACACCAAATTTAAGGTGTGGATTAACATTGAAAAATTAATTGGATTTACTAGAAAGTGGTAAGCCACGCCCACTTTTTATATAGCTCCCATACTAAGCCTCGGAATTATCTTAAAATCCTTTTACTTCGTCAAAGTCAACCATATTTCGGGTGTAAATTAGTAGTATATGCAAAAATTGTTTCTCGAAAAGTGGAAATAAAAGAAAAGTTGGATATTCGAGTAAACTTTTTATATATAAATCTACATATGCAGGGTATAGTTTGGTCGGCCCCAGCCGACTGTAAGGAGATTTTTTTTTACTATTGTTGCTATTGTTATTGTTACTATTATTACTATTACATCCTTTATCCTTGACACTCATTTAAATGCAATGTGAAATAATAATAATTACAACAACAATTAAAACATCACAGCAATAAGTAAGGTATATAGATTTGTACATAAATGTAAACATAAATATGTAAATAATGAAAAGAAGAGTAATGATTGACAAAAAAAAAATAACAATAATAGAATTGTTTATGTATCGGATGTTCTTTTAGAGTTAAATAATTTTTTTTCTCAAATAAAACTCATAAAAATCAATGATATTGTAATTATTTTCGTTTTGTTAGCTTTTAAATTTTATCCGATTTAGCATTCTTAAATAATTCTGAATATATCGACTGCGATCGTTAATATTTTGTAGCAGTTTTTTTGTAGTTGATTTTCAATCCCTTAACCGATGGAGATCGAAATTTTTTTATGAAATGCTATGACTACCAATTTGAATATTATGACTATTTTCCAAATGAAAATTGGTTCTCATCATAATTTAGACCATGAAAGGGAATAAAAATTAGAGCATATTCCATTTATTGTAGATTTAATCAAACAACATGAATTTATACTTAATGAGTATTTGCAAAAATCGCAAATTCTACACGAATTATCCCTACATGCGAATATTTCCCCTATGTTTACGTACACTTTTACATATTGTACAAATCATATGTTTATACGCTCCTATTGTGGTGCATAAATTCAAATTTTCCATAATATAAAAAAACAAACAAAAAACAAAATAAGTAAGAGAACAGAGAAAAAGCTTAACTATTATTTACACAATGATAAATTGTTCTTTCGAAAATGCACCACATCTGCACTATTGCACTTGGTTATATGACATGGCTTTCTTTCTCTTTTCAACTTATTGTCTTACTGTCTCTCTCTCTCTCTCTCTCGCTTGCTCTTTCCGTTTTTCCCTTTGTATTTTACATTCCCTCTTATAGTTGACAACACAGTTTCCTTACACACCAAATAACTCACTTGCAGAGTTTTCGAAATTATCTCTTAATGCCTTAACGTCTTCATTCAAAATAAAATGAAACGAAAAAAAATTATATAAAAAAAATACTAGATTTACATATTTAAGCTTATAAAAATAACTATATATACAATACTTACTATAAGCATGCAGCATGTATGTACCTTATATACGGTACATACTCGTATTATAAATGCCACATGTACATATTACAGTGTTTCCCAATATTTTGCAAATAACAATTTATCTGTTAAATGACTATTTGTTTTTAAATGTGTATATAGAAGTAATTTGTGCTCCAGAAAAAAATATAAAGATCATTAAATAATTTTTTTGGAACAGTAAAAAAATAAAATTGATATTAAAACTCAAAAAATTATTATTATTCTTGAAGAAGAAAAATAAAAATAATAAAATGATTTTTTTCAGCAGAGTAAAAAAATTATAATAAAATAATTGTTTTTATTAGTGATCTAGAAATTAAAAATCAAGCAATAAGATATTAAGTTTTGATTTTTAAATGCTTAAATTAATGATTTAAATTTTATAATATATTTTAGGAAATATATTGCCGATATTTAAGGATTTTTTTTAATGACAAAATTTATTTTATTGTAATCAATGAAATACTATAATATTAAACACTATAGCCCATGAAATATTTTTGGAAATTCAAATTATATGGGAATATAGGTTCATAGTGATCTAAGTCAAATTTTTCCAAATTTAACCAGATTTTCCAAAAATATGTTTTTACTTTTGACCCCATAACAAGTTGAAAGCGACAAATACTATGTAATGTAATGCTTCTCTAGTCGATAACGTACTTGGCATATTAACAAAAGCACAACATAAATTGAGATCCTCATTAATAAAATTGTGACTTAATCCGCTATGTATGTTATGTAGGACTTTGGACAATTTGTAGAATATTAAATAGATTGGATTTCACTGACCTGCATATTCACATGTTTAAAAACTAAGTAGATAAGCATATCCTAAATATATATACACAACTTACTTAAAAATACAAGACTGCTTCAGATGGCACATTAATGCTAGTTTTTTTAACAGTGGTAAGTATTATAACCAAAATAATATTCTTTTTATTTTTCTCTTTTATATCTTAAATTTTTATTGTTCATTTTATTTGGTTTTTTGTTTTTGTTTTTAATAAAGTCAATGCAATTTTACACTACACTAATTTTTATGATAATTCTTTATAATCATACTGAAAGTACGAGCAGATGTTTAGAGATATATATTTGTACATATGTACATAGGTGTATACATATATGTATAAATATATATGTATATTACTGTTAATTTTAATGAGGTTTTCTTCTTCTTTTTTTTTTTTCTTATCAACTGCAGATAGATGTAATCATCTTCTTGTCATGAAATTATGCACATTTTATTACTCATAGTTTTACCATTGAAAAGTTCTTGGCAGTCCAACCTTCATTAATTCGTCGACAACCAGTTAGTTGTCCTAGTCAAGTATGTTGGAACAATTGGGGTGAACAAATGTACCGTCTTAGATGCAACATGAGAATGAGTCACGAATTTTTTGTTGGGGATGTCCACAAAATAGAGAATTGCTGCATGTTCTATCACACAGTCAATATGCATATGACATAAAAAAATCATGATTCTTCTCACCAAGGCCCACTAAATGGAATTAAAATATTTTACAACAGGCTTATCTTTTATAATATTATCCGTCATACTGCGTTTACTGTGTAAGTGTAGTCAATTTTCATTTACAAAATGGACGACATGTAAACTAGAAGAAATGCAAAAACAAAGATAATACTATTCTCTCATTTATTTTATATTCATGCTGACATAATTTCTTATTTCTGTCTGTTCGTTCGTTTGTTTGTTGTATTTTTTCTCGCTTTTTATTCTTGCTATAAATTTGTATTGTTCTCTTCACCATTATCCTATTATTTTTGCACAGTTTATAACGCTGTTTATTATTGCTATTATTTTTCTTATTGTTGTTGTTTTTATTTATAAAACGTGACTGCGTGATACTATCACATACCTGGTATGAATGAATGTACTCATATATACTTGAGCATATGAACTATGTGAGCCGTCATCATATAAAACGATTTTCTCCAGTTCTAAGATAGTTAAACATGTTAGCGCCTTTAGAGATGACAAAATAATTAAAAAATAGCAGTTGATATTGCTTAAAATGAGGTTATGCACATCTCAATGTAAGGATTACTTTTAAATTGACACTGATAAAAAAAATATTTTAACGATTTCTGCTCGTCGCTTGTTGTTTCTAAAAACTCTTTCACTTTTTCTTACCACATCCGGTCTTAAAATAATTTTTTTTTTTTTTTTTTTGTGAGGTGTTCTCCAGCCCAAGCATACATTCCATACAAGCCATGGTTTTTACAACAAGAATCCAACTCAAAGGCAACTTAAAAGGCAAAAATTTATTTTAAAAATAAACTGCCACCTTGTGCGAGAACATTGAAATGACACACAAGACAACAACTCATTAAAATATAGCACAGACACAAACCACATAGGCAAATTTGCGGAATAATTGAATATCTCATGCGACTCACTAATTATATATATTGTGTCCGATGTTGTTACATTTTGAAAATGGTGACCAAATTGAAAAGGACAAATAGAGAATGATGATACAAATCACATGGCGACAATATGAACTAATTAGCTTCCCGATACTAAAATGATGCCCTTGTCGATGAAGAAATCTCATGTTGTCTCATGTTTGTTTACACTGAAGATACACAATACAAAGTATATTTTCAAAAAACCTAATGTTTTTAATTTTTTCCATCAATAAATCTTCTAAAGTACAAAAAAATTTTTGAGCCCAAAACAACCAGATCGAAAGGCTAAATAGCAAACTGATTTTTGAGATGAAAATTTTGTGTATTTTACTGCCTCAAACAAAAACCTAACAATACGATCAATATTGTTCACTTAACAGTAGAAAATGATTCACTAGCATCACTGACGATATGCTGCGAGTTATTGAGCTACCAATGTTTTGCTGACGATATTTTTCTGCTTTTATCCTCTCGTTTGTTTTAATTGATGTTATATTGCTGCAATATATATCAATAGCAACAGTTTACACCACAACGCCACTTTATTTGACGTGATACAGGTTCGTTCCGTCAGTAAAGAGATGTTTGAAGTGAATTGTTCATTCTTCTCCTCATTTAACCTCAACGCAATATCAATTTCATTAGTTTCGCAGCAAAACATTGATGGAGTAATATCTGATATGCAATGATACAATCCGACTTATTAATCGAGCCTTAAGTTTTGACAACTGTCGATGTATTAATGTCGCAACCATTCTGTTTTTAGTACTAATCTACAATTTTAATTGCATATCTTCACAATAAACACCAATATATTGCAATATATCAACTCGTGCATTTGAACTTAAAAAAGGTCGCAAGTGAAAATATACAGTGGTTAAAATAGAGTAATATCAACAAATACAAAGAAAATGTGTATTATTTCAAAGTATATAAAAATGCTATCACAATAACTGTTCTTTTTAGCGATCAGCCACTGCTATAACGATAGATATGGACAAAGTAAATATAGAAGGATAAAAATTGGACCCTGAAGAAGAAAATATGAATGTGTGGTACAATGCTAAGCTCCGCCAATAAGCCTAGAACTTAAAAAGGATTGTAATTCATATATAATAAGCTGCTACACTTTAGATTCCTCACTGAACCGATGTCATGCACAACTTTTTGGGGAAAAGTTGAAACATTTATAATAATTCAACCAATTGGAATAAGTTTGTTATATATTCAATTGAAGATTCGAAAAGAAAATTAATTAACTCTCATTAAACAACAAAGCCACAATGAATTCACATATTACACAAAGCTTGAAAAAGTTAAGTGTCGGACAGGCACTTGCAATTGAAACTGCTAATGAGCTCTTGATCGGAACTGTAAAATATATTAATTTGGAACGTAAAATCATCGAATTGGATAATGTGCATGATGAGAGAATAAATTATACATATACATCACCGCAAATTTTAGTTTTACCACAAATAAAAACGATCAAAATAATAAACAACGACGATGATAAAGACGCTTATAGCGATGATGACGATAACAACGTCAATAACGAGAATATACCATTCAATGCAAGAAATGGAGCAAAATCGCACTCATATAATGCTACCGATTCAACAACAAGCACATCGACATACCAATCTTCGTTGGAGTCGGCAGTAAAACCTGCAATTATTGGCAATAATAAATCAGCAACAACAACAAATGCAACAAATGAACATGATATTACTACAATGAATATAACCCCCCAAGAATTTCAACAAATACAAGAACAGTTAAATAATGTCATATACATTGCACAAACGGATCATCAATATCATAAAGCTATAGCGGATATGAAACGTCAAGAAGTGTTTGCTTTACTAGTCGAACCGAAAGATTTCGGTCGTAATCATAAAAAAACCACATTAATAGTCGCTGCAACACATAATAATGTCTACATCTTTGATATGTTGGCATTGGGTAATATATTTCGTGAGTTTAAGGTAGTACTCGAGGCTAAACGACCACGTAAAATAGTACATTATAGTCATAAAATCTGTGATCATCTTGTGGCACAACATTCTGTGCAATTATCTGGTATATTTGATACATTTGTAGCTTATTCTCTAGTAACAGGTGTAAAAAAGCCAAGCAATCTACTTCAGACAATAGAAAAAGTGTTCAATATACCGCATGTGTATTTCGATTATAATGCGGAAGCTGATAATGTGAGTATATATGAGATTTAAATAATATTAAATAACTAGTATATATTTTTTATTGTTGTAGGTACATCATTATGATATTTATCATCGTCCATTGACGCAACAACAACGACAGTATATTGCCAAAATTGCCATATTCCAACTACGATTATATGAGTATTTATTGCATGAGCAAATGCTTGGAAATTTCTATAAACAATGTAATGAATTCTCAAAAACCTTTAGCGATAATGAAGACATAGTTGAGGTCGCCACTCAAATGCAACCACAAAGTCAAGCTGGTTACGAATATATTAATAATGATGGTAGCTGGGAGGAAATTTTAAATGCCAAATTGCTATAACATAATTTAGCACATAAAATATTCGGATATATTTTATTTATTGTAATTTTCTCTTAAAACCTAAAAATCAGAACGAATGCTTAAAAACGTCTGTAGAAAAGTTCCTACATACACATTCTGCTAAGTGAATTCAATTTCATTACAATTCCACAATAATTCATGACAAATACTAATAAGTGTTGTATAAGACAGATATACTGCATATTTAGAAAAGTGAATAGTTAAAATTTTAAATATGATTTTCTTCAATTTAACTACTTAAGTTTAACTTTATTTTTTTTTCTACAAATTGGATAGCAAATTTTTGAAATAACTTCTTAAAATTAAAGTTGCATGAAAACAATATCTTGCTTTTATATATATAGCCTAAGTTAAGATTTCGACATTCGAAACCATTAACCAGATTTGCATACTATGCCAAATCCTACAGAAGATCCAAGAAAAACAGATCGACACACATCACCTATTTATTGATTATAAAACAGCTTTCGATAGTCCCATAAGGGATTATGAACATTTTTCAACATTCCTTAATTTTTATTTCATATTTTCATTGAATTGATCATGTTCTGGTATCTTTTACTAACTGCAACTCTGCAATTTTGGATATCCATAGAATCTCTATTGAATTTAAAACTTTTTTTTATTTACTTATGTAGCCATTACAACCGAAAATCGATTTAGGCTTTTTTATTTACACTTGGAAGTAATCGTAATAAATATTTGTTTAATTTCTATTATAAATAAAAAAAAAAATTCCAGAAAATATGTATCGTTAGAAGATTTCCTTGAAAACAATCATTATGCTCTATGATTATAATGAAGCAAAACCACATTATCTTAATTCACAAATTCACATCAGAAAGTATAATTAAATAAGACGAAAACTATTTTAAACGATGCATTTGCGGAAAAATACGTTCGTAATCGATTAAAAATACAATCTTTCTCAGCTCGGCTCATTTTCGATTGTATTTTATAGTAATAAATACTTAAGCAAAAAAACGCTCGAATTATCACTGCAATGGTGAAATGAACGATCGCATCTTCTCCAAATGATTTACTGATGCCGTGGTTATATTACCAATCAATTGAACGCCACTCAGGGTATTCATTTTCCGCTTCACCAATTTAGATTGATGGGTGGCTACACATGATTGCTGAGACAGAGGTGAAATATTTTATCAAAATAATTATGCTGCATTAAATTTCAATTGATTTCATAAAACAGCAACCATATATGGTGAGAATGTGTGTTTTTGGAAGGATAATCATGGAGTTAATAGAAAAAGAATCATCGAAAAATCGGCAAAAAAGAAAACGATCAAGTGGGATAAAAAAAGAGCAAAAAAAACGAAGTGCAAACGGCTCTTTCTCATTCCTGACAAAGGAATTGCAACATTCTTCTGGGCACAAGCGTTCATTAATTTGCAACAGAGTAATAACTTCTTCAGTTCTTCAGGTCTGCTACACGAAAACACCATTTCTAAATAAAATAATAAATTTAAGGTTATAGAATTTCTTTGCTTAACGAGAAAATTCTCTCAAACAGCACATACTCAGAATATAAAACAAATGCGAATAGCTTTCTTTAAAGGGAATTTATATAACTAATGTTCAAAATTTTATAATCCTTCGCAGTTGTCAAAATAATAAACATGCATGTACGCAATACCCGTAAAGCAATATTGCTTAATTTAGAATTATTTTTTCTCACATTTTCTTTTTCTTTATATAAAATTGTATTTGGCAACACTGGTGAAATTGGTCTGATTGGTGTCGAGAACAGCAATCAGAATTGATTGACATGCAAATGTTCATTTTTGGAGTACATTTTTCATTTTGTATAGAAACCAACAACAATTTTTTTAATTAGCATTCAATTGATTGGAAATATAACCACGGCATGATTGAGTTTATCAGTGAACGTTCGAAATAAATGAACGATCGTGCGGGCGACGCTGGCAGTGATGATTGTCTTGAAAATCAAAAAAAAAAGTCAATATAATCTGAGTAGAAAGTTACCATCACAAGCCCTAATAGACTATTTTATCAAAATAAAAATTAAGCACATGAGCTCTCCGATTCAAATTCCTGCTCGACCAATTCAACGTAATATATTCACAGATACTAGAATATGAGTGATGAGTGATACGATCTGCCAGAAAACAAACGAACGTTGTGAAAACATGAACCATTCAAGCGTCTAACGCTAGCGAGTAGGAAGTATAATCGTAGAAGAATACTAGATAAGCAGAAAAGCGATATATTTTAAGAACATTTTGTATAATTTTTCATTAAAATCACCATTTAGAGAAGAGCAAGAACATACACTATGCCATGTACGATCAAACTGATGAATTAAATAAGTTAAATGGACTTAAAGTTAAATTAGCAAATTAGCAGTTCAATAAACATTACATTAAATAACATTCAATTGTTATTGTAAATGAAATTAGTTAATTTATAATTATTTTCTTGGCATGATAATATTTAAATAATAATTGAATTATTAATCCAAGTAATTCAAATGTAACGGCTCAACCTAAACAAGAATGTAATGCGCAAATTTTCTGTTAATAATTTTTGTTCATGTTCATATAAATTAAGTTGGAAGCAGTGATGGGCGAACCACTTTACGTATGTAGATCAAGTGTTTTTGTCTTCGCACAGACACGAGCACCCCAACACGGCGAGAGTATTCATTTGTTGTCGAACCATCACAGTATAGTTATAAAGGTAGAGCAATAAGAGAGAGAGACAGAGAGTTCTCACGAAGCCAAAACCAAGAGAGATAATTACGGAAACTTTTCGTCACCAACACGCGAGAACATCCATTTGTTGTCGAACCATATTATAGTTATAAAAGTAGAGCAAAAAGAGAGAGAGAGAGAGTTCTCACGAAGCCGAAGCCAAGATAGATAATTACGGAAACTTTTCGTCACCAACACAAAAGTTTAGATTCTCACAATTAAATGGATTATAATGGACCATTTAATTTGTTTAATTCGTCAGTTTGAACATAATATTACATATAAGATTTCGACAGGTGCTACTTTGAGTTAAGTATATAAATGATAAATTGTTACTTCAGTAATTGTTTTAGATCATGAATTTTTTTATTATTAACTAATGGATGGTCATTTAATTTGTTTATAAATAAAAAAATGTTTAAAAAAAAGGGAAAATAGTTTTTCTTCTTTTTAAGGTGCTGCTAAACAGTGAGAGAGAGTAATTCGCATGAGAATGCCACTGAGGGGACATTTATAATTTTTTTTTAATAAATAAAAATAAAATGACAAAATATTGTTTTTCTTGTTATTTACTTGCACTTCAATCAACTTCAAAAGACTTAGCAACGTAACATTTCTTATTTTATTGAATAAACAATTTTTTATAAAAATCATAAATCGATCGGAAAAAAACTAAAGCAGACAATAGTAATAATTTAAAAAAAAAAAAAAAGGAAACAAAAGAGGAAATCAACCACCAATCGCCATGTCCAATTTTGTATATCCCGAGGAGCTTAGTTTCTTTGTCGAAAGTATTCGTCCATTTCAATTGCTCGATATTGGCACCGATAAATGGTTGGATGTACATGAAATGATTATCAAATTAAGCCAACAAGCAGTACTGGAAGCAGCCGAACATCGTGAGGAAGAAGTTAAAGAATTTCTAATTGCACGCGATAAATTGAAGGTCCTCATACATGAAGCATACTGTGTATCGTTGTGGCGAACACGTATTCTACCACATTTACTCGAAACGGATCCAAATCCAATGGCAACATTTCTCATTTATACCGTATTGTTTCATGAGGGTGCTGTTATCGCATTGCTCGACACAGCATTATTTCATGTAAGCGCTTGTGAGGCGTTACGTGATGCCGCATTGGATTTGGTTGATTATTGTGCACTCGGAGTTGCACAATTGATTGGTTTAGCAAGGTATGTATGAACATGTGTAATATAATGGTAGTGATGAACTGAGCTTTTCAATATGAAAACGATGCTCCTCACGTTGCATTATTATTATTGTGGAGTATACGCTTTTTTTTTGTGGGTGCCGTAGCTTAGTGGTTAGTGCGTTGACCTTCTGATCTGTAGGTCGTGGGTTCTTTCGAACGGTTCCCACCTGTCGGCAAGAATTGGCAATTTTTCCGGCAGTAATAATTTGCCAAAAAAGCTTCTTAAAGTTAAAGTTATGTCACGGGGGTTCTGCCATTCGGAGCCGGCTAATATAAGTAAGTCCCCTCTAATGGTGTCCGAGTTTAAAGCGCACAACAGTTTTGGAAGAGAAGCTCGGCCAAAAGGCCCTTCGGGGCCCATATGTACCACAGACATACACTGAAGAAAATATTTCTATTTCAATTCTTTTGCATTAATCCATTAATGACCTTAAGCGTCAAAAAATGTTTTTTTTTTTAACAAATAGAAATTCACTGCAATACTTGCCAAATACACAGTAACATGAAAAAACGAAATAGTCTTGTCCACCAGACGAGATAAATTCACCCTAATTTAAAATAAATAAATATGTGGCACTTAAAGCCCCAAAGGGCTCATTGGCCGAGCTTCTTTTCCATTACTGTTGTGCGTCTTAAATTTGGACAGTATTAGAAGGGACCTACTTATTTTAACCGGTTCCGAACGGCAGAACACTTGTGACATCACTTTTTCTGAGCTTTGTCACAGAGTTCTTTTAGAAGCTTTTTCATGGCAAGTTGTTACTGTCGGAAGAATTGCCAATTGCTTGCCGACAGGTGGGTACCGTTCGAAAGAAAAATATTTTCGATATTAAATTTGTTATGCATCAGCCGGGTATTGAACCATGACCTACAGATCAGAAGGCGAACACACTAACCACTGAGCTACGGCACCCTAATTACTCGTTCAAATGTTAACATATCAAAACCGGCCATCTTTTTTTTTTATAATTTTGGGCACTATGAGACTCTAAAAAGATGCCGCCAAACAATTTTATATGAAAGTTGTAATAATTAATCGAACCCTATCTATATCCCTCCCACCAGCATGGGTCATCATGAGAACGATACAAATATTGATGTTGATGAAGGCCTACTGTCCGAATTGGAACGTCAGAAACGTGATTTAATTTATAAAATTGGCTTACGCTGTATATCGATATTGAGTTACCTATCCAGTAATACCGATGCGTTGCCATTAAGCGCTACCCGGCGTATGGTGGTTACACACGATATACCATGGTTAATGGTGGACTTGCTGAATTTTCGACCCTGGCAACGACACACTAAAAAAGGATTCGAGAAATTTATCGGTAAGACAATATGATGCTTAGGGGATAAAGATCAGAAGTGCCGTTTCAAAGAAAAATTATGATTTCTTATTCAACGAAAAAATGTGACTGAAAAAGCTTTATTGGTTTTGTTGTTGGTGTTGTAGCAGCAAGAATGCGAAATTGCTTTGTTTTGTTAACGTGTAAAGCATTTCCGGATTCTGATGAGGTAAATGGGCCTTGGTCGACCACGTGGTCGAGTGCTTTTGGTACGTAGACCCATACATTCTTGGGAAGCTATTGTTGTTGGTGTTGTAGCAGCAAAAATATGGAAATGATTTGCTTTGTTCCCGTACAAAGCATTTTCGTATTCTGATGTGTTGAATGAACCTTGGTCGTCCACGTAGTCGAGTGCTTCCGGTACGTAGACGCAGCCATTTTTGGGAACCTATTGGTTTGGTCGTCTTTCTGGCTTATTCTACATATATACTTATTCATGATATTTTCATTTCTTTCATATAATTTTAAATTCGATGTTGTTGTTGTAACAGAAAAATGATTTCAAAATCACGGATAGGTATGTATGTTAGTTGAGTTGTTGTTGTTTACATCAACCAGCTCCAGAAGTCTCGAGGGGATGGGGCCAAACTGGTAGGCCTTCTAGGGCAGGCGAAAAGATGACGGGAGTCGTGCGGGCTTTGCTGGCACCGGTCTGGAATGGTATCAGCCAGCTGGTGCATGTAGCAATTCCGATACGTGCTCCACCCAGACCTAAGCTGTGCCAAAGCGGCTCACGCGGATCTAGGGAGCTGTTGCTCGCAGTCCGCAATTGACGGAGGGCGACCACCTAGCACTATGTCATGAGTGTGTCCCTAAAAATCTATATAAAATTATAGTTCCTTCCCATTAAAGCTCAAGTGTCGAAATGTAACCATCTCCTCAGTTGAGTTTTGTTCATTTGCTTGAGAATTTTGAAAAATCCGCCAAAAACGACAGCACTTTAGATCTTTTTCTATTAAAAGTGTACAAAATCAAAGTGATATCTTTAATAAAATCATCCCTCCATCATTCAGATGAAAAATGGCAAGTCGTACAAGGTGATGATGTGACCAAAGTGGTACGGCATGAAGCACAAACTTGGTTTTGCTTAAGACAACTACTCTTCAATGACAGTCTAATGCAATCCTATCAAATGAATGAAGAGAGGCGCAAACATTTAGGCAATGTAAGTCATTGTTGATGCAGGATTATTGAGAAAAATTACCAATCAATGAAATACTTGTATCATTTAGTGTCAAGGTCTATTACACGAATCAGTGCTCGATCAATTGCCACCACTCATTGAGTTGAAACAATTTCTATGCCATTTGAATGTTGCTCCTGGAGGTAATCAATTTAAAAAGGCAAATACCAGTAATTTGGTGCTTGAAGAGATGCCCGAAATAAGCGAATCACTTGTTAAAGAGGCAGAACGTGTTGGTGGTTACATGGAGATTGCTCAACGACAGGAATGCATATTCCTATGCGATAATAAAGATAAAATACTTGAATGGGCAACGCGTTTAAATGTGGCTTATAACACAGACTTACTAGCAGAATTGGAACACAAAGCTACCGAAGCTGAAAAACAAACTGCAAAGAACGAGACAAAGAGCACAGATGATGGTGATGCTGCCGAAGCGTCTGGTGTTACTAAATGTAGAAATTGCTTGGGTGATGCTGTAAAAAAATGTGCCAATTGCAAAAACGTCTATTATTGCTCCAGGTTGGTTCAAATAGACTTCTACATTTTCACCAGTAAAAATAAATTCGTTTCTTTTGCAAATTATAGAAAGTGTCAACTGGATGATTGGCCAAAACACAAAACCAATTGTATCAAGGTGTAAAATTACCAACTCAATGCCGCATTTCATTGTCAACAGATGTTAACATTAACCTTCTTCCGATGTTTTTAAATTCAAATATAAATTTAAATACAAACTTCTTCACAAATCTTTCGTCTTTGGTTTTCAAGCTTCGAGTGAATAGTTCACTTTTCATTTTTATACACTCACGTGCGTTCGCAATCTTCTTTGTTACAAAAAATTACAAATCGGAAGAAGGTTAAAACAATTTCACATATCACAAATTGAATTTTACTTCATTTCCATTTTTTTAATATTATTTTATTTAAAAAAGAAGAGCTTTATGCCTGCATCATCAACACCTAAAGAATGTTGTTTATATATTTACTTCAGTTGCTGCACACATTATTTTTTTATTCACTTATATTGTTGTGGTTGTTGTTGCTGCTGATTTTATTCTCAAAATAAAAAGACACAAACACGCGTACATCATCCTTAAAAATTAGTTTATCTGTTTTGGTGAAGATGTTCCTTCACTACATCTAAAGCGGGTGTCTCCTCACCAAAATCCTTGATGACTACTACGGAACAGCCGCATACTTTACGTGGTTTGCCCTCCTTATCGATCTTACAGAGGCCAGACCATTCACCCAATTTTTTATGTGAATCTACACGAATCAGTGGGATCTGATGCTCATGGCAGAGTGCAGTAACGAGCTTCTTGTAAAGTGGTTCATCGAATGATTCGGCCAAAATGCACAAAACAGCTTGACGTCTAAAAGAAAACACGACAGTGTTACACAAAGAATTATGTACATTAAAGCCACACAAAACTTACTTGTCCAATGCTTTGCATGCCTGATGGATGCCATGTACAAGACCATCAGCAATCAAAGATTTTTTAAGCACCTCTTGGAGGGCTTTATTAATATCCATAGCATCATCTACCACTGGAGCAGCGGATGGAACATCTCTGTGTAGTATGAAAATATAGAACAATAAAAACATAAACAATTAACAAAAACATAAAAACCATTTGTTACTGCATTCAATATTTTACTAAATTTTCTCACTAAAGCGGCACAACAAACCCCCTATTCCACAATTACTATTACTTTCATTACACAATTTCACTTGCATATTTATACCGTTTGTTATAAACTTACACATCAACGTCAGCCATTGTTAAATAGTTTTGTCGTCTCTACACTGAAATTACACAAGAAATTATCACTTTGTTATTTGATGGTTATTATATATTGCAATTTAAAAATTTACTATGGTCAATCAAAAAAATTCATTGCTTTCGTACCTTTTTGACAACCGGAAAGAAAGAAAGGTAGACAGTCCCGCTACCAATCTCATCGAAGAATTTGACTTTCGTCAAATTTTTGTAGTGAATCGTTCACTTGCAATAATATGTTCGCAAACAAATGTAATATGAGGCCAAGTCGCACAGAGTTGTATTTAAATCAATTAATGTGAATATTGTGGACATCCATCTTCAGAAGTACAAATTGTTCTGTTAATATGACCAATACCAATACGTAAAATTTGAAGTTAGCTGAGCTCTATTGTTATCATCTACAAGAGTCACTAAATTTTATTGCTTTTAATAAAAAATGTACGTTTCGGTGGAGTTGAAAAACGCAAGATCGTCTCGCAAACGTTCAAAATAGAACGTGCATCAGTATCCCAATACAAATATTATAAAAGTGTTGAATATATACATTTGTATCAAAAACCTTAGTATTTGATTGTAAAATCTAACTAGCGTTTACGCTCAAATAAACTGTTTGCTCATAAAAACTGAAAAGCCGTGACTCTCCGCATAATATGGACCTTACAATCTAAGTGTGGTCAACTATTTGTTTCTCTCTCTTTCTCTTTTTTGCTTATCTTCACAATTCTAGTAGCTAAAATCAATAAAATATTTTAAACGCTATATGCCAAAGAACTTAAAAAATCAACAATTTTTACAGTGCCGAACAGAGAAATCTAAGCGCTTAAGCTATTTTCCATTCGATATATTTAAACATCAATGTCCATAAAAATATATTAAATAAGGTAAAATAACGTTGATTTGTTCCTTCTCGATGTTGTCTAATTTATCATTTTGTGATTTGTTCTTCTTTTATGATATAATTAGTCGAAATACATCAGAATTGTTTTTGTTCGTATTTTTTTCTACCTCTTCCGCTTCTTTAGCGAATATATGCATAGAAATTAATACTTAACCATGATCAATTCCCATAGTATAATCCAGAAGGTGATGAAAGCACATGGTCCTTCTTTATTTCCTTTTCCTTCTATTCTACTCTCTGTATTGTGTGAACTTTTTTATACAATTCGAAAACAGATTAACTGCACCAGCAACATGCCGTTGCGACTGGAAAAATCTGATCTCGGCAACGGCAAATTTTAAAATTCATTAAAATATATTTTCTAAAAATAAAATACAATAATTTTCATTAAATGTATCACAATTCAATACATAATTTTGAGCATTTCGAGCGAGGCAAACAATAAACTGCTGCTACAACAATAAGCTCTATATAATTATTTTAAGAATGCGCTTACTTGTAATTTTGTTGCATATCAAAATAGATATAGATTGAAGTCGATGAATGTGCCAATTATCTTTGTGTTGTAACACCATAGTCAATGCAGTCAAGTATTGACAGTTGTTAACTTGTCGTAGCCGCAGTCATTCTGTTTACAACTCTACTCAAATTTAAACGTAGTTAACAGTTTAGAGCTTGTATAGTATATGCCAAAAATTGTTTAAACTCATTTTTGAAATCAGATTTTACTGCACAAATTAATTACATTTAAATATTTTTTATAAATTTTAGATGTAAACGTACCATACATTTTTTCGTTAAGTAGGTAAACGTCATATTTGCCATTGCAATGGCAAATATGAAAAGAAATAACACTGGCAAAAGCAACGTGCGTTTTTTTTTTTTAACTCAGCTGTTTAGCTTCAAACCCCCTACAAAAAAAAAAGAGAAACATTTGTAGCATCACTCATTCATTCATTCATTCTACAAGCAACGTGAATATACTTGCTGTATTACCAACACTAGTGTGACAACCACTAGTTTATACAAAAAATCAGCCGGGTGGATAAAAAAGAATTCTATACAGTTTCCATAAATAACTCAACGTTGGCTGAAACAATAAAACTGGCTCAGCGCAAATTCAAAAGAAATCATCTTACGGATAGCTGATGAAAAAAATACAATAAAATAAAATACTAGTGTATTCTTATGTGAAGGAAGGTGTACGCAGTGTGCATGTATTAGAAGCAATATTTAGGACAAAACAGAAGAAAAAAAACAGAAATCCTATTTTATCATTTACATAATGGAAAATTTAAGGTATGTATACCATACATTTATATTGTAAGCAAACGTGTTGTAAACATTTTCTCTAAGGAGGTCAAGGTTTAACACGCGCGAAGAGGACTTGTTTATGAGTATGCGATAAAGAGCATGAGGGAATATGAAGTGAAATAGCACCAATATAACTTAGAATAATCATGAAACATATGTAAATGCTTATACATTTGCTTGAATTTTACAAATTCTATTGAACGATGTATATACATAGTATCGCATATATGTATATGTATGTATGTATTTTTCTCCCCCAATACTTGTTCATGATGCAATGATTTCATATTCAAATTACATATATACAAGTTTATGCCAAATGTTGTCATACAATTTATCAGTTAACGAATACACTCTACAAACACTTATTCAGGTTATATTAGTTTTAAAATCGAAGTTTGCCATTGCCAACTGTACCTATTTTGTATGTATTCCATCATATGAAATATATTCATTTTAAATGTCTATACAACAAATAGCCATAAGACTATTCAAAAGTAATACAATTTGTTGTTAATTGTATACACACATGTATGTGAGTATATATTTTTTGTATGTGTTTAATGATAATTTAATATTATTACCTCGTATATTATTAAACTATATGACATATACAATATTTAACCAAGTGTAACTCACTGCCTTTACTCATCGAATAATTTAGTTGCTAATTCACTTTAGCTACATTGTATATATACAATTTATACAAACTCATACATACGCGTATACATTAAGGTGGATTAACTTGTTTGCCCACTAAACGAATAGCAAAAAAAGAAATTACCAATTATCCTAAGTACTTATATTTGATCGTTAAATCTAAAATCTAGAATCCCTGCAAAATTAATTAATAATTTAAAACAAGTGTCCTACTTATTTCTCGAGAATCATCAGTATATCCATCTTTTTTTTTTTATTATATGAGTTTTTACATTTTGTTTTTCACTTCCATAATTTGATCCCCCCTATCTATGCATACATATTAGTAATTGGTTTTTTACACAATACCAATTATAATAATATTGTTATTGAAAATCACTCGCAATACTATAATTAAATGCTTCAAATGACTTCACTCACATACTTGCCAACATCACGTTATATCACCTCCATTATTTAATGAAAATAAACAAAAACAAAGACAATAAGGCCGATCATTACGTGAGTCGATCATTAAATAATCGCCAAATGCCGAATAGTTTTGATCGTTTGTTGATAAACTTGAAAATCATTTTTATTTCTAAGTAGAAGAAAAATATAAATTTTTAATAATTGTGAATTCTAAGAATCAAAAGTAATACTGTCGACGAGCTAAAAATAAAATTTAGTAAATAGTGTAAATGTGAATTTGATTTTTAATTATTTTTTTGAAGCAATCAATGTTTTCGATTTTGAATTATAATACAGTTTCATGTTTTAATACTCTTATTAGAGTTTTAGCGACCCATTAGCTTACGTTATGTTGGCTCTGTAGCTCCTTTTTATTAAAAAAATAGATTTTAATATTTATTCAAAGTCATTGCTGTTATTTCATTTTAGATTATGTTTAACTAACTACATCAATAGTGACGTAACCTTATGATTTATTTGTACAAAAATGTTTATAAACTTGTGTGTATATTCATTCCCCTTAGTTACAAAATGTTGCTCATCATCATTGTAGATAGTTGCTAAGTATGACAAAGGTTATTATAGATAAGAGACCAGTAAAATAATTATTATAAAAACAAAATAAAATAAAAAAAGCGATAGTCATTCGGCTTATCATTATGGTACATTGAATTCAACAAATATTTTGCATCTGTGTATATCAGAGTGTTGCACGAAAATGTCATTGATAAACTTTATAAATTTTCTGAAAGATTTCGATTGCAAATAGAATTCCTTAAATCAAAGTCCATCAAAACAAAAGACTGCCAATACTTGTGCCACGAATATTTTCTAAATGTATTCGGATTAAATGATTTTTGTACAAAAATGAAACTATCATTGTTTCTAAGTACATTTGCGAAAGAAACTATAATTCTAAACTCAAATTTAACCTCCAGCATGACAAAAAATATTTTTATTCCAACAAAAAAAATTATTCAAATTACTTTTGTATAAATAAAAATACTTACCTGTCAAAATGAACGATAGAGATGGGTAAAAATTTATTTTAGACTGATACGCTCTTAGTTAAAGACAAAGATAAAATCATCTTGAATTTAAAATCGACATATTTCACATATTTCCCGCACAAAAATTAAGACATGAAGAAATATGCATTGAACCATCAGTAGTTTCTTTTTTTCCCCGCCTATACAATTTATGGGAAAAACTAAACCCTGCCTAATGAGCATGAGTTCATCGTAATTTTTGTTATTTTATCAAATTTTTCATGTGTCAATTTATTTTAGAATAACAAAAAATACTAAGAAATACTGTTTTCTTATATTACCAAACAGTAAGAAGGGCTTTTGTTTATATAGAATCGAACGATAACTGAAATACTATCTTCTTCTAAGAAATACTATCTTCTTTTATTACCAAACAGTAAGAAAGGCTTTTGTTATTTTAGGATTGAACGAAAACTGAACATTGCTTCTTATCTCTATACCTTTGTTTGTGGTAATATTCTTCGAATTTAGTATATTCGTATAGCACTGTAAAATACATACATATATGGACATTAAGGTGGCCGTTATATGCGATAGAAAATTTGTTTCCCTAACTCTCATAGCCTCATAGAAAGTTTCATTGCAATTGATGAGATTTCTTTGAACCCGCTTACAACCCCTAAAGTTGGAATAAAGTGCTTGCTGGCAGTAAATTTGATAAAGAATTTAAATTTTGTAGAAAATTATCACATTTGATCACTCTAGGCATGAAATTTTATGGTTAAGTAATAGGAAATATGATGAAATTTTTCGGGCTAGGGTAACAATTTTCCCCAATACATTTGGCTCCCATGTTATGGGTTTTTTGAAAAACAATTGTCGTGCAGGAAATTATACTGTTGTTGTTATTGTTCAAGATGTATCCTCTCCCATCCAGTATTTGGGGTTTTACTAATTTTCTTCTTTTGTTTCCATTCCAGAGATGGCATTTTACTTGGCTGCGGTAATCCCCTGCTTGATATTTCAGCAACGGTCGATAATAAATTCCTGCATAAATACGATTTAAAACCAGATAATGCTATATTGGCAGAAGAGAAACACATGTCGCTATATAATGAATTGATTGAAAAGTATAAAGCTGAATATATTGCCGGTGGTTCGGTACAAAATTCACTACGTGTATGCCAATGGATTCTGCAACGGCCAAAGACTGCTATATTCTTTGGCTGTGTGGGTGATGATAAATTTTCGAAAATTCTCGAAGAGAAAGCACGCACCGATGGCGTTAATGTACAATATCAATATAGACCAGAGACGCCAACTGGTACATGTGGTGTTCTCATAACCGGTACACATCGTTCGTTGTGTGCCAATTTGGCGGCAGCAAATCATTTTACCGTCGATCATTTGAATAAGTCGGAAAATAAAAAATTTATCGAGAATGCCGAATATTTTTATATTTCGGTAAGATATTTTCTATAGCTTACTTTCAATAAGATTGAAATAATATTCAACATTTTTCAGGGTTTCTTTATCACTGTCAGCCCGCCAAGCATTATGGAAATTGCCCATCATGCGCACAAACACAATCGTACATTTATGATGAATTTAAGTGCTCCATTTATATCGCAACTCTATAAGGATCCGCTAATGGCTGTTCTACCATTTGTCGATGTTCTCTTCGGTAATGAGGCGGAAGCGGATGCATTTGCCACCGAACAGGGTTGGGAGACGGGTGATATGAAGGAGATTGGTAAAAAATTGCTTGCTTTACCAAAGGAAAATCCTCAACGTCAACGTATTGTGATCATAACACAAGGATGTTCACCGGTCTTGCTATTGCAAGAGGACTCGATTGAAGAATATCCAGTCGAAAAATTAGAAGCCGATGAGGTTGTAGATACAAATGGTGCTGGTGATGCGTTTGTTGGTGGTTTCCTTTCACAATACATACAAAAGAAGCCATTGGGTGTGTGCATTCGTTGTGGCATTTGGGCTGCGCGACAAATTATACAACGTAGTGGTTGTACTTTTGAGGGGAAACCGGATTTTGATGAATGAAAAAGAAGATGGACACAAAGTGAAGCAGAGAGTAGCCATTAAGAAAGAGGCTAAACTTAATATATGATCATTTTTTATTACTATTATTGCATTTTTTTACAAAAACAAAATTGTCAGTAAATCATCAAGTCAGTTAGTTAGTTTGTTAATTAAATCATAATGACGCAAACACATATATGTACACATTACAATTTACAAATTATTGCAATTTTTATAATGTTAACTATCTAAACATACATTGGAAGAAGAAGAAGAAACTAGTAGTGCTTTTGCACTATAAATTTTGAATTAATTGTTTTTATAATTATTGTAATTTTTTTTTTTTTGGGTTAAATAATGTTCTCTCGTTTTTTCTTTTATACTACCAAATACTTAACTATACGTATACAAAAAATAAAATCTTCACTAATTTGTATTCTTTTACATTATAGTAGTTAGTACCTAAATATCAAACCATCAAATCAATCCATGCACTTCCAAAACAATTAAAATCCATTCTTGTACTTGTAATTTCATTTTATCATCCATATTATTGTCAATCGTTAACATTTATTGAATTCAATTAGATTTTGTTAATAATTTTAAAATAGTAACTATGTACATAATATCATGTTGAATCGTGTACACTTAAATTTTGCACAAACAAAAAAATTCAAAAGAAAATACTGACGTATTTAGGTATTGTAAAAATTAAATTATACCTAGAAATAAAGAATAATTTCAAATAAAATAAAATACTTACACAAATGCAAAAAGTTGTATTACGATTTTTATTTTAAACAGGGTTGCATTTACAAATGTTTAATAATTATCAATGCCGCTTGTTTCTCTACAAGTTCTTGCTTTTCACAATTATGTTTTGCAACTTGTCGTCATACAATTGACGACAAGTACTTTTCAAGCGACGTAGTGGTGGCTGTGGATTAGATCCACTAAACCGGGCTTACTCACTTGCATCTGTAACTGTCATTATTCAACAGATTCCCGTAATTCTGGAAAGCAGAAAATTTTGATTATCTTAATGAAAATATATGACAAAAAGATCTTCAATTTGCCACTTATTTGCATTTTTTTCAAAAACAATTAATGTAACCTTCAGATGATGTTTTCCTTATATTTAGCCTCCATATTATATACAGAAAGCAATGTGAAATTCCTTAACCATTTCCGAAATATGGGATTGGATATCAAAAAAATCGGACATAAATGCAATTTTCAAGGATATTTAAGCTCAAAACATACAACGTGTATTTTTATTGCAAAGTAATGGTAATGGTGGTACGGGTTAGGCCGTAAGGCCTTTATGCACTGCGACCAACTTGATCTATTGTGCATCCCTTTCGTACTTAAATATTTAGTATATTTAATATATCGAGGAATTAAATCAGCTTCTACGGGGGTAGCATTTGAAGGTTTTCATCTTCTAGTAAGTATGAACCTAGGATTTTGTGCATCACAGGTTGTGATTAAATGTTCCATGGACTCTTCCTCATCACAGCAGAATCTGCAAGTACTTGTGTTAGATATTCCTATTTTGTGTAAGTGTTTATCGTATGCGAAGTGGCCTGTTAGTGCTCCGGAGAGTAATCTAAGACTCTTTTTGTTTAACGTGAGAGCGGTGATTGCTCTTTTGGCCACAAAATTCAGGCATTTTTTGGAGTTGTTGAGACCGCCAATGTCATTCTAATAATTCTATGATTTTATGTTGGATATACGAGGGCGGATTGATAATGAAGCTACCTAAGTAGAAAAAAAACATTTTTTTTTTCAAAATCCATTTATTTCTCAACATAGTCTCCTCCTTTTATTTCGACACACTTAGTAAGACGATATTCCAACTTTTTTATACCATCTGAATAATACGTTTTCGAGAACCCCTCAAAATACGCGTTAGTTTCGGTAATCACTTTTACGTTTGAGCTGAATCTTTTTCCTGCGAGCCATTTTTTCAAGTTTGGAAACAGGAAAAAGTCACTAGGAGCTAAATCTGGACTATGAGGTGGATGATCAACCAATTCGAAGTCTATTTCACGTAATTTTAGCATCTTATCTAATGCTGTGTGAACCGGTGCGTTGTCTTGAAGAAATAGCACTTTTTTTTTCTTTAAATGTGGTCGTTTTTTCTTGATTGAATAATTCAATTGATCCAATAATGCACGATAATACTTTCCTGTGATTGTGGATCCTTTTTCAAGATAATCGATAAGCAATAATCCGAGTGCATCCCAAAATACAGTGGCCATAACCTTGCCAGCTGATTTCACTGCCTTCGCCTTCTTCAGAGCACTTCCACCAGCTTCCACCCATTGTTTCGATTGATTTTTGGTTTCAGGTGTGTAGTGGTGGACCCACGTTTCATCAACAGTTATTAATCGACGCCAAAAATCAACAGGATTACGCTTTATCATGTCCAAACACCGCTGTAAAGTGGTCTGTCGAACTCGTTTTTGTTGGGCACTGAGCTTTTTCATATGCAAATGTTCATGCAAAATGTTGAACACACGTTCATATGAGATGTTTACCATTTCAACAATCTCACGCAACTTGACACGGCGATCATTCATAACGATATCGAGGATTTTCTTGATATTTTCTTCAGTAACCACCTCTTTTGGCCTTCCTGTTGATGGTATTGTTCGGCCGCGTTTAAATTCAGCAATCCAAAATTTTACCATGTAATCTGACGGAGCAGACTCACCGTAATGTTTATCGAGCTTTTCTTTTGTCTCTTTCGTCGTTTTCCCTTTCAAATAATAGTGTTTAATCACTGCACGAAATTCGCTTTTTTCCATTTTTCAAGAAACACAAAAGTTGGTTACTTCAAACTTCGACAAAGATCAGAGAAACCTGATCGTGGGTGGCCAGTTTGTTGAGCGCATTGTTGCACTCGGTGAGGACTTTTGATATGAATGTGTAGCTTTTAAGAGCTTTGAGGACTGATTGGCTGTCTGAGAGTATTTTAATTTTGACTCTTTGGAGCGCTCTTTTAGAAAAGATTTCCACTGTTTCCATTATAGCATAAAACTCCGCGTGGGAAATTGTTGTATCCGCACTTAGTGTTATTGATTTGTGTGTTCTAGGTCCCACTATTCCTGCTCCTACACCCTAAAGCGTTTTGAGATCCATTTGTATACCATTTCTACGAATCATCATGTAACCATGTTGGACTAGCCTTCCATTCCTCCCTTCGGGGGAAAATGACATTGCATCTCTTGGTGACCTTGTTTAAGATCTCTAGGTGTCCAGTCAGATTACCTGGTTTGAATTTTTCTTTCATATGGATTGAGCGTGCTTGCTTTACAGCAGCCTCTTGTATTGCTATGGTGCTATTGGTGATAACTTTAACAACGCTTCCATGCCAGCAGTTGGGGTCGTTTTCATAGCCCCTGTATTATTGCAAAGTAAAGTGAAATAAGCTATCATTATTTTCGATTGGGCTACATTTCGTTGGAAAAAGAGATGGAAAGCTTCCCAGGTATTGATTTTCACATAATGATGAAATGTGAAAAATCCCATTAAATCGTACAAAAATAGCAATTTTAAGACATTTAAAACACAACGTTTCTGTTTCATGTGTATTTTGTGTCATTTATATTTTAATATTTGAACGACCGAATTTAATTTTCTCGTCTGATAGAATTAAAAAATCCTGGCTCACGCAACTTTCCCATTTCCACTTAAACTTTCTTCATTTTTTGATTTTTATTAAATCTTTCTTAGACAAAACTAAGAATAAGTGATAGAATCATAGAACGAAAATATTATGAGTTCCCTTGAAATGAAAAACACTCAGCATTGATTATTTAAAATCTTTTATTGTGAATTTTATTGTTGTTACATATAGAAATGACCATAAATTGTAAAATGTTTGTGATTTATTCTTGTTTAGTTTTTTCTACGATATTGCATACACATATTGTAGCTCTGTATCAGTTGACTCTATATAAAGATTGGTTGAATAGACTTGAAGCAGAAAAACCATATACCTGTGTCTAAGGTAAAGCATTACATATAAAATTACACATAAAAGAAATTGTCTTTAAATGTATGTAAATTCATGAAACTTCATTAAAAGAGAATTATAACTAAAACAGGGTGACGCGACGATGACTACTACATTGACGAATATGAAAAGAATGACGAGGAAAAAAATTTAATAGAAATTTCGATTCGGCATTCGATCAAATTTACATATAAATATCATTTGCTTTGAACTAAAATTGAAAAAGGATATAACATAGAGTTAAAATCATTTACAAATTATAGGTAGAATTTATAGAGAATATTTTTATGTATATTACTTGTAATGTAATTAGTATATGCATTAATAATATATATGCTATATGTATTTATGTTTCCATGTGTGTGTGTGTGTGTGTGTATGTTGGTGTATAATAATGCGAGAATGTAAATTACAACATCATTTATACTCAATTACATTTAAAATTTTTAAATATTCCGTTTGCTTATCTTAGTAATTTATTAATTAGTGCCTGGGCCACCACCGCCAACTGGATTATTGGACAATTGACCGGGTACTGAAAATTGTGGCCGGAACGAAGCAAAATTGCCAGCAGGACCACCAGTAAAGGCTGGCAAAGCAGTGCCTTGAAAACCGGCAGGGAATTGCGCCATTAATTGAGCTAATAGACGAAAAAATTATCATTAATAAGAGCATTATGGTGGTCATCCATCTCAGAACTTACCAGCATTGGAATTATTGCCAGCCGTTGCAGCCAAACGCGATAGAATCGAACGTTCCGACATTTGTAAACGTTGTGCCACCGGCGGTATACGTGCCAATGTTGCTGGCAGGCGGGAAACATCACTCTTCATGTCGGAAAGCAATTCTTCCAGCTGATTCAAAACCTTATGCAATACTGCATTGGCCGGCTTATTGCCAGCCAATGATTCCTTGCTCAAATGCTGATGCGATTCGGCAAGACATTCTACCTCAGCGAAACGGGCATTCAACGACATTGCCGGATGGCTGGGATCTTGTGCCAAATTCAAGAAAGCAGCTCTACGCAATTGCTCCTCAATGACGAGTGCCTGTTCAAGTAGCTTAAAACGTCTGGCAAGAAATTTGTTTTTGATTTCCAAAAAGTTACCCTTGCCCACATCCATTTTGAATGGCTCATTGATGATGGCAAAACGTATATCATTCTGTATGTCCTGCCAGCGACCATAGCCGTGTGTGACGATACCAGCCAGCAGCCAGTAATCGTGACGACGATGCCAGATTTCATATTCCCGCCCTGGTACGGCAGCTTTCTCCTCATTCAACCAAAGTGTGTGCAATTCGGTGAAACCACCATCGGCAATATTGAACATAAACTTACGTTTGAGCACCTCTAGGCTCTCTTCGATTTTCGGCTTCTGTTCACGTATCATTGCCATTGCAGCAGCTGATGCCGATGCCGATGTAGTTGGTTTCTCAATTTCACCGTCGTCCTTAATAATGAGTACATCATCGTCATCATCATCTATGATGGTTGTGGCAATTGGATCCTCTTTTAATTTATCCTCCTCCGGTTTTGTTGGCTCTTTGGCAGCAACTGAAGCAGCAGCAACACTTGTTTCATCTTTCAATGCATCCTTGTTGGGGGATGTAGTAGTCGTTAGCATGGAATCCTTATTATTTACTGCGCTCTCCTCTTTCTTAACTTCAGCCACATCTGGTTTTTCATCCTTAACTACTTCTTTGCCGTTAGCATCTACTGCGGCAGCATCTTTCTTTTCTTTTTCGGCTGTTTCATTTTTCAATGCAACTTCTGTTGCGTCTGCATTCTCATCTTTGGACTCTTTTGCCACCGTATCGGATGATTTCTTTTCCTCCGTGGCGCCACCACTACCAGTTTCGGCTGTTGTGCCAGATGATTCCTTTCGCAGATCATCCTTTTCGCCGGATGACAATTTTTCATCGCCCTTCTCCGACACAGGCGCTGGGCTTGGAGCCGCACTTGTCGCCGGTGTGGCGCTAGTACTTGTCGTAGCACTCTTATCGTCACCCGGCTTTTGTGCCTCCCCCGTCGTATCAGAGACACCAGGCTCTTGTTTTACTTGTGCCTGCGCCTGTTGCTGTAGATGTGGTTGCGGGCCACGCACGGGCTCACATGGTTTCAAAATCAGCTCGGGCATACTGTAATAGCCGTTGATGTGCTCAAACTCCTGCACTTTCTTGCGAATCAGCGACATTACACCGATGCGTGTCAAAACGTGTTGCCTGGAGAGCCCCTCACGTGGCACACCATCAGCAAATGTCTCCGCATTATCGGCACCCGGTTCGCATAGATGGCGCATAAACAATGAAACGTACGCCTTGAAATTGCGCTCCGATTTACCCCGCAGATCACGCACAAGCCACTGCGAATTGAAAGCATCTTGCGGCGGCATCCCGTATCGCATAATAGCATTCAAGAAACTCTTGCGTTGACGTGCATTAAAGCCGAGCACCTCAATGTTGCCGCCAACACGCGCCAACAATGGTGGCAGAGGGCGATCATCCCGCCGCTCGACACGACGCTTGGCCTTTCGTCCCTCCAAACTGCCATTCTGTTCGTCGAAATCATCATCGCCGCCATCCTCGTCGGAGCCCGCTGAATATTCGGAGTTATACTCGGACGCATTATCCTGCCAATTGGTGTCATCGCGCGTGGTGTCCGCAGCTACAACTCCTCCATCGGTGTAATTCACCTGCTTGCGAACACGTTTGCCTTTGCCCAGGCTACGGCTGACGTCCTCTTGATGTTGCTCATAATGGTGACGTAGCAATTTCACCCAATAAGCCGGATCGGAATTTTCCGCCTCCTGTTTGATGATCTCGGTCTCCTCCTCTTCGTCTTCCTCCTTGGTGGCATAAGATGCCACCTTGAATGAGGACAAATATTCATTGGCCCAAGATTCCTTCTCCTCAATGCCACGATTGGAACGGTCCAATAGTTCGCCAACAGCTTTGTCGTCATAATGAATAGCCTCCTCTTTGTCGTCTTCCTTAAACAGTTCCTCGGTGCCGAAACGTAGAATATCATCCAGTTCTTGTTTGGTAAAGTTCGCACCCTTTCCGCCCATACCCGGCCTCACAACCAAGTGGGTCAACATCATCTTACGCTTAGCCACCTGCGTGACTCGCTCCTCGACCGAATTACGCGTGACGAAACGATAAATCATCACCTTGTTTGCCTGACCGATACGATGCGCACGCGAGAACGCCTGTATATCATTGTGTGGATTCCAATCCGAATCGTAAATAATGACCGTATCGGCTGTGGCCAAGTTAATGCCCAAACCGCCGGCGCGTGTACTCAACAAAAACACAAATTGTTGTGCGCCAGGGGCATTGAAACGATCGATGGCCTCTTGACGTAGATTGCCTGTGATGCCACCATCAATGCGCTCGTACTTATAGCCCTCGCCCTCAAGAAAGTCCTCCAGTATGTCAAGCATTTTGGTCATTTGCGAGAAAATCAGTACACGATGACCCTGCTCCTTCAACTGTTTCAACATTTTCGACAGCAAGACCAACTTGCCCGAAGCCTTTGTCAGTGAGTTGATTTCATACATACCACCGGCAGCAGTTGGGGCCTCCTCGGCTGCCGACGGGAAGAGATAGGGATGATTACAACATTTTTTCAAATCCATCATCACATTGATGAGCGAGCACGAATTTCCGCCACTCTTCGAATTGAGCGCCTCGTAGTTCTTTGTGAGAATAAATTTGTAAAACTTCTTCTGCACGGCCGACAATTCGACACGCACAATAAATTCCGACTTTGAGGGCATGTTCTTCAGCACATCCGTTTTGAGGCGACGCAACATGTGCGGGCCAAGCATTTCATGCAGCCTCTTCACTTGTTCCTCTTTCGACACATCGGCAAATTCATTCTGGAATGCATTCAGGTCGTTGAATTTGTCACGGCTCAAAAAGTTCAACAAATGAAACAGTTCTTCCAGGTTATTCTGCAGCGGAGTACCGGTCAAGAGCAGCTTATATGCAATATTGTAGCTATTCAAAATACGGAAGAACTTGCTTTGATTGCTCTTCAAACGATGAGCTTCATCGACGACCAGCACGGCCCAATCAATGGAGCCTAAGCAAGCGGCATCCATAGAAATTAATTCGTAACTTGTCAAGAGCACATTGAATTTAAATTGAGTTGTGCGCAAGCGTGACGCCTTGCCGCCACGAATAGCACCCTCTTCGAAAGATAACTCGTTCTCACGGATAACAGCACGCGAGTCCTTATCACCGACATAGGTGATGCAATAGAAGTCCGGAGCCCACAATTCAAATTCACGCTCCCAATTGATGATCGTCGAGAGGGGCACAGCAACTAAGAATGGACCCTTGCAATGGCCCTCCTTGTAGAGTGAATAGAGGAAGGTGACCGTTTGTATGGTTTTCCCGAGACCCATTTCATCGGCCAAGATTGTGTCGATATTTTGACCCCATGAGTAACGCAGCCAATTGATGCCTTCGATCTGATATGGATGCAGCTGCATTCCGGTCTCGTCAAGAAACGGTGGCTGTCCTTCGTATTTCTTTTTAAGATCCGTGGTCGGTTTATCGGGCGGTGGTGTAAAACGCCGGGCAGGACGGTCCTCATCCTCGATCTCCTTAACCTTGGAACGACGTCCTTTTTTACCTTTCTTGCCGACACGTGATGAAGACGATTCAGTTGTGCACACAGCACGTAGATCCTGATAATAATCAATAGCTTGCTTCAAGCCCGGTATATCGTCAGATTCGTCTTCCCATGTGGATTTGTCATAGGGCAAATCACGCCATTTAACCAAATACATGGTGGTGCCATCACGTGCAGTACGATGATTAATGACGCGCTGCACGATCAACCATTCCGGCTTGACACCGTTCTTATAGAAACGCTCTTCGAGATCCTTCTTGTACTCCTCATCCTCATCGTCCGCCTGTATGCCGCCTTTGACCTTGTGACGTTGTATGCGCTGATAACGCGAATCGGCCTCATCCAGTGTCTCCTCGAACTTGGGCGGCTCCTCCATGTCGTATTTGCGTTGGAACGAGCGTATCATCAGTGGATGATGTACATCCATTTGCACCTCGGACACCCATTGGCAGTGCCAATACGACATATTGTGCCATTTAACGTAATATTCACGCATACGCATTTTCGACTTTTTCGATGTTGACGGTTCGGTCGATTCGATCCAACGCCATGTAATGATTTTCTCCGCTTTACCCATCAATGGGGGACAGCTGCAACGTGGACACTTCCAATCACCATCCGGAATCGTATCCAATGGTGGATTTAAGCAGAATGTGTGATACGCCGATGGACAAGAATCGCAACACAACAATTCGCCGCCATCTTTGCAAACGCGACAGAATTCCTGATGCTCATCGTCGTCATCTTCTTCGGCAGCACCACCATCAGCCTCACAGTGCGGACATGACCACTTGCCCTCTGGCGCCTCATCCAGTTCCGGCTCCAAGCACACCAAATGGTATGCACGCGGACATGTATCACATAGAATGATCTCACCACCCTGTTGACACACCTCACAATAGTCTTGGTGTTCGTGTTCGCCCTCCTCTCCATCGGGGAAACGATTGGTCGTTTTGAGCTTCTTCTTCTTTTTAAATTTATTACCAATTTTAGTTTTGGCCTTCTTACGCACCACCGGTGTGCCCGAATCCTCAGCCTGCGCTTCACTCTTGTTTGCTGCAGCTGGAGCTACTGTCTCCTTTTCGTCGGCACTGTCGTCGCTTTTTTGTAGCATCTTTTCAAATTCCAAATCAGAATCACGTTCAGATTGTCCACTAGCATCTTGATCTTCATCTGAGCTGCCACGCTTACGTTTGCCAAATTTAATTTTCAATGTCGGCACTTTGCCAGACGAGCGACGACCTTTTTTACCACCCGATCGACCACCACGTTTACGACGAGACCGAGATGGTTCCTTCTCTTCCTCATCTTCCTCCTCTTCCTCTTCCTCTTCGTAGATATCATCAGGCTGAAAGGGAAAAACATAAAAAACGACATATAGTATGGCATGAATACATAAGTAGGGAGCTAGAGTCTATTGTTTTTCTTGTATACCTTCTCATTGCGTGACGAACGTGATGATCTTGGCTCTTCGGCCTCTTCACCACCTGTGCTACGACCCTGTTCTGCACGTAAATTCGGATTTACATCACAGAATTCACGCCATTTTGCAGCAACCAACATCATCAGTTTGGCAGCTGGTATTTTTGAGTTCTCCTTTTGTAATATCGGTCGCACATGTTGTGTAAATAGTGTATATGATGTGAGCTTTTGCATTTCAGCATCCGTGTAATCGATTTCAACATCAGTTACATTGAATGCCGAACAAACATCCTCCACTGATGGCATACCTGAGAGTTATCAATAACAAAAAAATAATAAAATAAATTTTAATATGACAATCACACAATAACAGACCTGATGAAGAAGATTCCTTTTCTTTATTGGTCTTTTCTGCATCTTTGCGTTTACGTCCACGTTTCGTGGTACTCCCATATTCAACCTCTTCATCATGTTGCATATAATCACTATCGTCATCACTGTCATTCTTCTTACGTTTCTTCTTCTTGCGACCCTTCTCTTCACCCTTTTTAGTTTTACGTTTTTTGCCTTTCTTCTTCTTACGATTATCCTCCGGATCGTAGTCATCATCTTCATCATTCTGCTGATAAATTAGAATTTTGTTTGATTAATTGATTGATTGGCCGGCCATTTGTACTTCTATACTTACATTCGGTTTTAATGGTGCATCCGAATCATTTGATAATTCTGCGACTTGTGCCGATTCATCCTGTGCTTCTTCTTCTTCTATAAGAAATTCACCCCATTATATAAACAGTTTTAATACAAGAAGAAGCAATTTGCTTAATAAAAATGAATGAATAAAATATTTTATGGAGAAAGTTTGCTTATATCACATGTACCATTCTCACTTTTGTTGCTTTTGTATATAAAATGCCTACATACCAACGTTGATTGAAATACGTGCACATAGTCAAATTACCAATTATTTTTCATCACTCACAATCTTTAACAACATTTATATTATGTTTTATGTTTTACTAGTTGAAATTATTATACAAATTAAAAGAACAAATTATTTATATTAAAGAATAGCCAGAAGATCAACTTTTTATTTTCTGCATGTTTTCAATTCGTTCGTTCATCGATGACTCTTCTGTTTGCTCGAGGCACTTTAAATTTGAATGATATGTTTTCCAAGCCCAACAACACACGATCTAATTTTCTTGCCATAATTTTATGTTTCCTTTGTGGATTTCTCCGCATTCATTCATGCAAATACAAATTCCATCACTTGAAATATTTTTGATATGCAAAGATTATCTGGCAATTATCGCACTGCAATTTTCATTACCATTTCACAATATTTAATTGTTTCTAATTCTAACTTTAGTTTTTCATATCATAATAAATTTGAGCCGCGTATCGGCAGTTGAAATTATATTTAAACTAAGAATAGATGATAGTATATCTATCGATATATCGATAACACTACGCGATAAAAATGAAGACGTATTGATACGAAATTTTTTTAATGAATTTGGACTTCCACCTCTGAGATCAAATTTTGTAGAAAAACAAATTTTTGTAGGTGAGCACCACAAGTGGTGGATATGGGTATGTTTTGCAAAATTGTTGCAGTGAGAAAAGTAATGGTGATTGTTCATACATTTGACCTCTCTAAAGGCAGAATAGTAAAAGTCAAAACATTGTGACTTTCACAAAATTGCTTATAACTTGTGCCTTTATCCATAGACTTTTTAGAGAAGAATTTTACGATTAATATTTCTCCAATTTTTTAGTAGATTTAGTACTGAATTCATACTGGACCGATTGAAAAAATTCATTTTATTACATATCACAAAAACTTCTTGCTTAAGATATGATGCAAATAGTAAAATTAACTTAAAAAAAAAACAAAAGGTGATAAATTGATTGAGTATAACATTTTTTAAATATTCGTATTTAGGAGTCAAAAAAAGGTGGCATTAACAACCTTTGATCGTCGACTTACATAAAACAATTCGTATATTTTTTAAACCGTTATTATTTAGTAAACCTATGCAATTTTATTATGCAATAATAATTCATTGGATTGAATGCATAATTACTTTTATAAATATACTAAATGGAGAATATCGATATATATCCAACTCAAATTACCATTAGTTAATATTTTTGCAAAAAGTCGACTTATACCACTTTTTGAAGCAATAATTAGAGCGACAAATTCATTTTGTAATTTATTGTTATAAAATATTGCAATCATAGGGGCTGTCATGTTGTAGGATTTGGTTTTAAAAACGACTAAAAATTTAGTTTCGTGTCATCAATTCCGACATTATTGATTTTATGTTCGAATCAGAATTAATGTTATCAGTTTTCCTATCGTAAGTAAACCAAACAACTAACTGTTGATGGATTTCATTTATTTTAGAAAAATTATATATACGTATATTATAAGATTATTATAACAATGGCGAAACAAAAACATGCTACACACAATGCCAAAATGAATTCATGGATAAATATGTAGATTATTGAAAAAGGTTAAATGAAATTTTTACTACAAATTAATGGTACATGAATTGAGTGGAAAAGCGAAATCAAAAGAATGTTTGCACATAACCAAACCGAATCACGACGCATACTGAAGAAGCGATTGTCCGCACATGTAGCGCAAAACAGCTGATTCTAACATCGGATTTTTTTACATTCGAAAAGATGTAAACCAATACGATTGCATGATACGAAATCAGAATCAGAATTGATTTGCAATACCGACAAAAAAGCACAACCGACTTGGATTCTGTGATAGCGCCGAATAACATCGATATTTTTTCGTGTTATCGCACATCTGCAATTGAAATTGATACTGAAAAAGCTGGTCTAATAATGGTAAACACCTGTATTTATTGAAATAAAATATTCACATGGGACGTTTTTTTTTTCTCAATATTTTTTATTTGATTTTGTTGTTGTTTTCGAATATTTTTTATGAATTCTTTTCTCTGTTTGTATATATTTTTGTTTTTTTCTTCTTTTTTTCTCTCAATTTGCTGCTTATTTACTAGGTATATATATATAGTAATATATATATACAATATATGTATATTTATATATGTCTGTGTATAACAATATCTGTTTATTTATTTACTTGTTTTTCCGCTTTTTTTTTTTTTTTTTTTTTGGTTAATAATTTTGTTGCTGGTTTTGTCAGCCATTTTGCTGCTTACTGTGCTATAGTTTATAAATGTATATAATAGTAATCATAATAGTATTAATAATAATAATAATCAATTGTCATCATTATCATCATATTATCTTCATCATCATTCTCATTATCATCATTGCTATTATCCATAATTCGATAATTCGTTTTTCAACTTTCAACTCGAATCATTATTCAATTTCTTCAAATATCCTTTTGTTGCGCTATCCTTTTTCTTGTTTCTTAATATTATATTGTGTTGTATGCAATTAGGTATGCATGCATGTAAATATATACAAAATTATATATGTAAATAAATCTATATGCATAAGTATGAACTTATACAGATGTGCATAGATTCATCAAATTAAGCACTCATATATGCATCTACTATAGCAAAAAAAGTGTATGCATTTGCATACTAATATGTACATGAAAAGTTTTATTATCTGTATACGTACATTCCCATATTCATACGCATACGGATGTTAATTGTTTAATTATATAAAATTTTATTTCAAAAAAAGGCCATTTTTTCTGTTGATAACAAATGAAAGCAATTATTTTTTTCCTGTTCAAAAAAAAAAAAAAAAAAAAAAAACGAATAGAAATTTAACAATATTACTAAATTTTTTTAGGGGGTTTCTATAAAAATATTCCACCTTTGATTTTGTTTTCTCTCTCTCTCTCTCTCTTTAATTTTATAATTTTATGATTTTTTAATATATTTACAGTTAATTATGGAAAAATTCGTTTATTCTTGTGTATTATTTACACATACATATAGAAACGATAAAGCAAAGCATACATAACTTTATTGAGCAAAAGTCGAATTTAGCGAATTTATATGATTGAAAAATATATTTTAATATTTACATAGTTATGAACATAATATAAGATACATAAAATAGTCATACTTCTTTTACAGAAAATTTAGAAATTTATTGAAGCAACAATTTGAAAGTTTTTAACTAGATTTTCAGAAATTGATCTTAAAATTGAGAATCACCAAGTAGACATCAACACACAGACTCACTCAGAATTCGATATCAATTATTAGCCTTTTGTTTTGCTGACAGTCATTTGACCGTCATTCATTTCTTTACCAACAAGACGTACATTGATGATTTTATGTTTATTTAATTTTCCAGTAACGAGAATATAATCATTTTGTTACAAATAATTCACTCTTCAAAATGTAGTTTCTTTTCTTTTTGTAGAAAGTAACAACTTGTGATTATGCGAATCAAATTACTAACCGCATAACGACGATCTGAGACAATTTATTTTTTGGGATTATTTAATTCTTTTTTACTTTAATTATAAAACAAATTACTGTTTTTAACAATGTTTACCAAAATGTTTACTTCTTAAAATTTCTTCATTTTTCCAATTAACTTGGTTCTGCAATTGTCATGTTCATAACTGTAAAAATAAATATGTGCATCCCAACAAACCAGTCTAGAAAGTTCTCTAGAAAGTCTTTATTAGCACTTTCTATTTTCCGATGAGTCCTAATTATGAGTAATAAAAGGAACGGCTCATAAATATGAGTCATAATGATTCATAATCAGATGAACCATGACACTTTTCTAAATGAATTTAAGAGAATTTTTGAACTATTTTATAAGTATTAATTTAACTCTTTTGAGACTGTAAATACAGCGCATTTATACACATTTTACTATCCTTTTCGGAATGCATTTATGAGCTTTTTTTTACCATTGTGTGTGTTATTGAGCATTTTATGAATGATTAGTTTTGTAACTAAGAACAATTAATTTTTAGCCATATTGTAAATGGATATAAATTCAAAATATTTTTTTATAAATATGTGAAAGAACATAGAAATAAAAATTATCGAGAATTCATAATGAGCCAGCTGTTATTGTCCACTTCATAAATAAGTATATTGAAAGAAAAAAACGAACAATACATAATTATAAACATTTTTAATTACTATTTTATAGATTTGACAAAAAATTTAATATGAAGACTCAAAAAACTTTTAAAAATAACAACAATATATGAACATTTACTCTAAAGTCTCATAATAAGTAATAATTAATTATGAATCTCATTGAATGAACATTAAAAAAAAAGAATGAAAAATATACAAACATATGATTCCCTTTAATCATATATCTGAACGCTCCGAATCTGTTTTATTGGGATATAAATGTGAAAACATGAGTATGTGAAAAAAATCGACTCTGTATGAGAAAAACATTAAAGTTGATAGAATGCTAAAAGTGAAATAATAAGATCGTCAATTGTGTCACATTTCTAATATTTGGCTCACTCTACACAGGAAGTTGTTCCATTTGATATACGATCACCAAGTGTCACCAATGCAGAGCAGGAGACTCAAGCTTCCGGTGGAATGATCAAGTACTACTGAATTTTTCTTCTTCTTAAATACACATATTGTATCGCAATATGACAACATAGAACTTGAAAAACTAAAGAAACTCTTTTTTTTTTTCATTCTTCATACATTTCTGCATTAATTTTGACTAAAAAAAAAAAAACATTGTATATTGTAAAACATAAATATGTGCCTATATTAATCGTTCATCACAATGCACTCTAAAAATACAGCCTTTATTTTACAACCAATCTGCTATGTAATATGTTACGATGAAAAATTAACCTATATAATTTGTAATTTTTTGCCACAATTTTTTTTGAATATCTATTTAAAAAAGTTGGTTCAAATTTAACAAAAACACATAATGCTCTCTTTTTTTTTTGTGAACTAACTTTCCAATTTTATCTAAAAAATTTCATTAAATTATAATTTTGAAATAAACATTTTATCCTATTTATTTAAATTACCCGTCTTTATTTCCAGTACTTAGTCACAAACTTTCATTTGTCATTCGATTAATATTACAAATTATCGATAATTTCAATTGTCAATTTGTCATTGTCATTGGTCCGATAAAATACTGCATTCGCCTTTGACACATATCTTTGCAAAAAATATGAAACGGATTCTATGTATAATTTACTTTGAAAACGAAAAAAAAAAAAAAGCAAATCAGTATGTATTAAATTTATTTGAAAATTGAATCTTTGAGAAATATTTCTTCTCTTGTGAAATTGACCTTAAGAAATTCAGTAAAATATTAAATTTATACTTTATGAGATTTGAGCTTGAAGATAATGTTGTGGCCTTGTAATAACTTACCTAAAATATTTTATGTTGTACGAAAGCATTTTAATTTTGTATTTGTATATCTAATTAGGTAGCTGAATTAAACAATGAAAAATATAGCAAACAGAATGCAATGGAATAAGTGAATGCATGAAATTATATATAAGCATAAAAGTGTCTCTAACTCTTGAAAGAAAAATACCAAAAATACCCAATAGTTATCTCATTTCATTTATCATTTTGTGATGAAAACATAAAGTAGCTATTAAATTACTAAGAAGTGCTATTATATTGCCCAATGACACAATAGTGCATTTCTAATCAGGTAGACAGAATAAAACAATGAAAAATATAGCAAAAATTTTAAACAATTTTGAGAAAATGCAATTGAATAAATGAATGAATATCTCATTTCATTTTTCATATTTAGACGAAAACAAGAGTAGTTATTAAAATACTAAGAAGTACTATTACATTGTCAAATAACACCGTGTATTTCTAATCAGGTAGCAGAATTAAACAATGAAAATTATAGCAAATATTTTTCAATATTGTAAGAGAATGCTTAAGAAATGAAAATATAGAACAAATATACCAAAAAATACCAAGTAGTTATTTTATTTCATTTTTACATTTTGTGGTGAAAACAAATAGTAGATAATAAAATACCAAAAAGTGTTATTATATTGTCAAATGGACACAGTGCATTTCTATACTGAATGGAAGCAATGTATTGCAAATATTTTGATTTACAAGCTTAGCTTAGCGTTTAAAAATCAATGGGTTTAATTTATAATTTAGACACAACGTTCTTCTGTATTATTCAGGTCAGTTTCAAATAAATCGAAATTCGATGTGATCAACTTGTGATCAATGATAATTTGGTATTTGGTAAATTCCATTAAGATAAAAACAAAATGCATGTCCAATAATTGAATAATACAAAAAATAATTTCTTGAGAATGGCCTCTTTAAATTTCTTTTTGTAAAATTATAGAAAAATGCAATAAATATAAAAAAAGGAACATCTTAAAAACTTCATATTACCTTCAAAGAGGCGTTATATTACGCACTCCGCGAAGATGAAGAGAAAAACGAATTTACTGAGCAGTCATCAGCCAAAAAAAAAACCCAAAGTACCAACCAAACATAATCTCTAATTAATTTCTTCTAAACATATTATTTTCATCCTATACAAATAATTTTGTGCATAATTGTTTGATTTGTTAAAGAAAAAATTATTCGCAAATTTTCTTTTACGCTCATAATACAGTCAATTACATCATGAATTATTGTATTGTATTGTTATTATAAATTAACCGCATAACCACAAACCAGCGATGCACATTTATAAACGCATCCAAAAATGGTTCAAAAAAAAAAAAAAAAAAAAGGATCTCTATGGACGTATACTTGCTTTATGATCATTAAAGGAAGTTGTAATAGTATAAACATATTTCTCTCTATATAGAATAAAATATATATATATCATAATAAAACGACACAATATCATATTTTTTTCACATTATTTTCTGCTCAATTTCTTAAGAATTGCACAATTATTTTATTGATTTTTATTATTGTATTATATTATTATTATTAATAAAAATGATTTAACTAATTACAAAAATAAAAACTGTATACATACATATACATATATATATTTGTTTTTTTTTTCATATGCAGCTTTACAGTAAGAAGAAAATTATAATAATAATAATAGCATAAAAATAAAATGTTTATATACATACATACATGCAGATATATGTATGTATAGTGTATATAAAAATATAAAAGGTAAATAAAAAATAAAATAGAAAAATTACATTTTATAAACAAATTCTAAAAGAAATTACGTAAATTTCAAATGTATCAATTTACAAAAGTTTTCATTAATATAAATGAAAAATAAAAAATTAAAAAGAAAAAATAGTGAAATAAAATCAAAAATAAATTTTTTTAATAAATTTTTCTCTTGTATTTTACATTACTATGTATACAAAATAAAATTACACATTACGTTTTTCATACGTTTTCATTAAGAAAAAAAAAAATAATAATAATAAAACAAATTTTAAAATTCAAATTAAAAGCTCAAACAAAAAGATAATTGTATTAGTAAGGTATTTTCATAATTTTCCGTTTGTTTGTTTTTTTTTTTTTCTTATTTTTCATTATTATTATTAATCGGTTTGTTTTGTTTTTTGTTTTTGTTTTGTAAAGTACAAAAGTTTAAGACACACATTTCAACAATGCAGTAGAGTATGCAAAATAATTCTAGGTAACAGGCGCAAGGAAGGCAAATGGGGGAACAAACACAGGAAGCGATCGTGACTTATTACAGAGAGGTAGTAGGCGCGGTGGAAGAAAATTTGATTGGATTGAATTGTTGGTTGGTTGTTGGTGTCATTTGAATTGGATTATCACAGAATGGATGTAATGATGATAAATTAATACAAGTAACTCAATATCGAAACAAATATGGTAGTGGTGGTGGTGGTGGTGGCTGGCTCACACAAGTCGATTATCGATTGATTATTTGTCACAAAAGTATTGTATTGTATTGTTTCAAATCAAAATTTTCATCAAATTAATTTGAAGAAAATGAACATGAATTATATACTGAAATTCTAAGCAATATATTGTAGAGAATTTTTGGCCATTTTATGTGACGAGAAATTTCATCCAGAAGTCATCGATAATTATCGATCGATTATTTGTTCATATGTGACACTTTGAATGTTGCAAAGCAAAAGTACTTATTTATTATGAACATTAATCAAATTAATTGGAAGCAAATTAACATAAATAAAACAAACTAATGCCGAATGCAGCTGAAATTCTAATCAATTGGATTTTGTTGAAGTTTTTTTTTTTTTTTTTTTTTGCCATTTTATGTGCTATTTTATTTTATTACAGCGTTATTGAAAAGAAATATAGAAAAAATATATTACCAACAGAATCGGACAAATATTCTACAAGCGAATGTTCGCTAATTTCAGCGCTACCATTTTCCATCTCCATTTTTTCTACATATTTTACAGCAATGTTTGTTATCGATAACATTTTCGATTTAAATGCCAAACAATGTTACAAAAAAAAATTATTGCACTATTTTTTTGAAACATTTTTGCAATTAATTGGAGAGAATTTGTTCTATTCGATATATATTTATAAAAAAAAAAAAATTTTATCAATTTATTGGCACAAAGAAAGCCAAAGTTGTCGAATAAAACACACCGAATTGGTGTGTACATCATACATTTTCATTTTTTATTTATTTTCTCTATAAAATGAGGAATAAATTAAGATTAAAACTATCAGAAAAAAAAAATCAAATTTACTACATTACAGCGCTATACCAGCTGGAGTATTCCGATTTTCAACAAAATTCAAAATAGCCACACTGTTGTGGTGTAGAAATCGTTTTAATAATATAAAATTATGTTTAAAAAAAAAATATTTTTATTTATATTACAGTGCTATATCAGCTGGTACGATATATTTCCATATTCAATAACATCCATCAAAATATTATAGTTTTCGAAATTAATTTGTTTCTTTTATGATGCAGAATGCTGGAATATTAACATCTTCAACAAGATCAATCAGAATTGTTATCTGCTTTCAGTATTAATTTGCTTCTTTTATGCTGCAGAGTGCATATCCAAAAATAAAAAATAAATATATAGAAAAATAGAATTTTAAAAAAAATTTGAAATAAAATCTATCTAGCATAATTAACAATTAGCTGTCAGAATTGCTGCAGTAAATCAATCGACTCTTCCCGATCGAATCGATAGCCTATACCCAATATATATACAATGGCGGTATTCATATCGATCTTGCAAGTTGATTAATTCGCTAGTTGATAGAAAATGATGTGCGGCAACAGGTTAAATTGTGAATATTAATAGTGAACATTTAAGTGAGGCGAAGGAGAAAATGCATCTACAAATATATTTGTATGCTTTGCCACAAAATAATCATCTATCTTGCCACTGTGATTTTATGAATTAGCACATGAACGATTGACCATCGAATATCGAGTTACATAATCGCCACTTTGTAATAATTCAAGCACACACATATATGCGAAAAATCGGAGATTTGGATCTACATTACTATATTTACTATATACATAGTATTATGGCAAAAAAAAAAAAAAACAAAAATTTGCTACAAATCAGTGCAGGAAGGAAAAAGGATATTACTATGTCGATTGGGGATGCTGGATTATGGGCAATAATTTTATGTTGTTGTTGTTGTTGTTGTTGCTGCTGTTTGCTTAATGCTAATTTTAATCAGTATTACACAATCTTCATTTGCTCAACGGTTTGTTTGTTTTTTGTTTTGTTTTTTATTTTATTTTCTTTTTCAATTTTCAAACACTCTATGCATTTCATTATTCTGTGTAAAAGTAATATATATATATATATATATATATATATATATATATATATATGTATGGTATATGTATATGGTATATATATATATATATATACATCATTTATGTATATTTAATAGTAGTTTAGTGCTCATTTCTAAATACATATGTATATGCAAATTTACATAATTATAAAGAGAGGAAAAAAGTTTGAAAAAATCTAATCTTAATCTAATCGTATTTTCTTAGTTGTATGTTTATGTTTATTTATTATTATTTTTTTTTTTTTTACTTTTGCATTTTGCATTTTCTTTTGCTTTTTATTACATGCTACTATATGTATAATATATATATGTATACACTATATTTATAATTTTTTTTACATTTTTCAATTATATGATACTTTTTCCCTTTTTCTTCTATTTTTGTTTTTTTTTTTATTTGTTATCAACATCATCATCATCATCATCATCATCAGCATCATCTTCATTATTCATATCCTTTTTACATATATGCAAATTATTATAATATATAGTGGGTAGTTTTTTTTTTAGTATTAACAAAGTGAAACTAGTACGCTGCTGCCGCCGCCGCTATTGCATCGTATTAGTATGTTTGCAGTAGTAGTTGTAGCAGTAGTAATAGTAGTAATAGGTACTACCAATTGTTGCATGTTTTCGTAGATGTTTGTATATGTGTGTGCGTGTGTTTGTGTATGCATGTGTGTATATATAGTTCTAATTAGTGATAACAATCAGTTTGAATGCAGAATCATTTGGGGTCCAATATCAATAGCGCCGTTCATTGTTAGGATCATGACCTTTAATATCATCATCATTGCCATTATTTGATTCATCATCTTCATCATTCGATTGTGAATTATTGGAATCATCATCGTCCTCATCATCATCATCATCATCATCATCATCGTCGTCGTCGTCGTCGTCGTTTGATTCATTTGAGTCATCATCATTTGAATCGGAGGAATCATCAGAATCTGAGTTATTATTGTTGATGGCGGTGGTGACGCCGTCATCGACGTCATTGCTGCCGCCGCCTCCGCCGCCACCATTAAACTTGTCATTATTATCTGGAAAAACATTGGCAGGCAAAGAAGTGGGCGATTGATGTGTTTGTGGGGTCGACTGTTGTATCGTTTCAGCATCATGATGATGATGTTGTTGTTGTTGTTGTTGATGATGATGGTACTGTTGCTGATAATGGTATTCATGCTGTTGTTGTTGTTGTTGCAACAGCTGGTTTTGTTGTTGTTGCTGTTGATTATACATTAAATGCGGCGACCGCATGTTTTCACTATGATCACCACCACCAACACCACCAACACCTGTGACACCACTGGCCACATCATTTGCCACTGGTGACAGATGCATTGCATCAACAGCGACAACATTTTGCTGTTGTTGTTGTTGTTGTTGCATCTGCATCTGTTGCCGCATAGCTGCTGCTGCTTGAGCTTCTGCTTCGGCTTGTGCTTGAGCTTCTGCTTGAGCTTGAGCTTGAGCTGCCGCCGCCGCCGCCGCCGCTTCAGCAGCATCCGTTAAAGTCTTATCATAATCCATCACAAGCTGCTTTATATGTGCCAATTTCTCATGTAAATAATCAAAACGTTTCTTATCGTGGCGTAGTGTCTCCTCGTTACGTATACGCTGATACTCGGAGACAATCTGCTCACGTATGATAACATAGTCGGGACAGCCTTGTCGGACATTTGCCAAACGATCGGCCAAACCACGAAAACGTTGTCCCACACTTTCGATTTGATCCAGCAATTTGCGATATTCATCAAAGTCGCTCGCAAACTCAGTCTTGTATCGTCGGCGTTGTTCAATTGTTGTTATCGGTGTATAATTGCTAAAATCATATTGCTGTGTGGTGACAAAATGATTCGAATAAGATGTTGCATCGGCAGCAATTTGTTGTGTAGGCGAAAAATGTTGCTGATCCGTGGAGTCGTCGCAATATAGTTGTTGCTGTTGTTGTTGCTGCTGCTGCTGCTGCTGCTGTAGCTGTTTTGATGTGGAAGGGGAGGAGGGATTAAATGAGGAAGACGAAGGAAGGGAAGGCTCTTGTTGTTGTTGTTGTTGTTGTTGTTGTGGTGGTGGTTGTTGGTGATGCTGCAGCTGCTGTTGCTGTTGCTGCTGCTGCTGATAACGATTTTGCTGATTCTGCTTTTGGTGATTATAATGTTGCTGGCGTTGTTGTTGTTGCTGCTGTTGCTGTTGCGGAGAAAGCGGCTTTTGACGCATTGCAGGCGCAGATGTTCGAGATGTTCTATTTACAGAGGCAGAGGTAACGGCGTTCGTGGCAGCGGAGGAAGCTGCAGTACGTGACGTCGCGGAATTCTGATATCTGCTGCCGCCAACATTACGATTTGTTGTTGCTGATGCTGCTGCTGCTGCTGCTGCATCTTCGCGTGGACTTCCACTTGGCATTTTCGGCGAATATATGACACTATTGCTACTGTTTGATTTGTTATGCTGCTGCTGCTGCTGTTGCGTTTGCATTTTATTCGGCAACTGGCGCTGATGGCTATTGCTTCGACTGTGGCTGCCACCAGACGATGACTTTGTTTCAGGCACAAAATTCATGCTATACGGCGTGGGTGACGCTGTTTTTCGCATTAAATCTCTGCTGTTGCCATTGCCTGTGCCATGAGCGCCACCGCGTTTGTCCTTTGAATTGCCAGCATTGCTGCCAGCAGCACCTCGTGTTGCCGTCTTGTCGCTATTGTTTTTTTGCAAACGACGATTGTAATTATTGCCGCCACCACCACCACCACCACTACTACTCTGCTCCATATGCGACATCATCATGTCATTATCAAGGACATTGTAACTGAGATCAGAATTGGAGCAATTCTCATCCGCGGCTGGATGCGTGTGATGTGCATTGTTGTTACTACTACTGCCGTTGTTGCTGCTGTAGGCACCATGTGGTGAGGTGGTCATCGTCGATGACGATGAGAATGGTCCGCCTCTGGCATTATGTTTACCATAATTCATACCATTACTGTTATTAGCGGCACCACTACGTGCTGACGTCAACGAGCTGGACACCGAAGCAGAAGCAACAGCGTCTTTTTTGAAATGGCTTATACGTTGTTTCTTCGGTTGCACACCACACGATTCCGGATAATCGTTGTCAAGACTAGACCTTTTGAGTCCGCCACCGCTGCTACTCCCGCCAACGCCAATATTACCGCCACTACCAACTAGAGGCGGCGGGCTGCCCGTGTGCGTTGACGTCGGACTTTGACCCGATGTCGAGCTGCCCGCATCAGAGCTCAGCGGTGGAGTTAGATTCTGTGGTTTGCGTCGTTTCAACTGTTGCAATTCCTGCTCCGTGTAATATGGCCAAAGCTCATTGACATCATTCCATATTTGACGTCTCAAATTGTATGTGTTATCACGTGCCAATGTGGATATGTCTTTTAGTGTGTTGCTTATCTGTGCACGATCACGATCGCGCAAGCCCTCGTTCTGCAGGCGTGCATACAATTCGGGCTTCTTGAACGGTTTTAACGCCAGCAAATGTACCAGACGATCACGTATTCGCCGTTTCGCGATATCGGGCACCCCCTTGGTGCTGCCACCGCCGGCAGAAGTGCCCAGAGAACCACCATTGCCATTGCCACGGCCGCCATTGGCCATAGAACCTTTTGTGTTGCCATTGCCAGCGACATTACCTCGCGCAAAATTATTGCCATTGCCCAATTTGCCTGATTTGATGCCACCGCCACCGCCGGCACCCCTACCACCAGCAGCAGCAACGGGCACTTGTGGTGGCGAGCCACTAGAAACCGATGCATACCCATTCGAAATGCCACCAGCAAGTGTCGAAGAGAGCGATGATGCCGATGATAACATGGGTGATGATGATGACGTTGACGACGACTGTTGACTGTTGCTAAAACGCATATTATTTGCCGAATTGATGGTGCCCGATGCACCCAACATTGTAGGATTAGGCGAACGTGATGATGTTGTAGTCGCCGCTTGCGTTGTCGACATGGATGATATGCCAAACTTTGCACCACCACCACCACCATTACCAACGCCACTACGAGGCGGTGAACTATTCAATGACGATCCTATTTTACTACGACTTAGGCTATTACTAAAATAATTACTACTGCTACTGTTGTTGTTGTTGTTGCTGTTGTTGCTGTTCCCACTATGATGATTATTATTATGATGATGATGATGATGATTGCTGTTGCTATTGTTACTACTGTTGTTATTATGAAATGATGCTGATGCTGATGCTGATGCTGCTGCTGCTGCTGATGATGATATTGATTTTTTTACTTTCCGTCCAATATCATTTTGATTCGGTTTGATCTCCCGAATGCATTTGCTCTTCTCCGTCTCTTCGGCAATAGCCATTTTCGTGCGTGTCGTATCATAGACATCATCATTGGCATGTATACGCATACGATATGATAGTGGGCCGAGTACATCAAGATCCTGTTGAGTCTGTTGTATGCATTCCAAAGAACCTTCAACATTGTCAATTGTAAATCCAAATTTACGATCGCCACCACCGCCTGCTGCATTATATTTTGTTGCACCGCCACCATTTCCATTATTAAGAGACAGAGCAACATCTTGATTGCCTGATGATGATGGCAGCGACGACGATGATGGCAATGGAAAATGGATGACACCCTTATTACCAATAAATTGTATTTTGGCACATTGTCCATTGCTAAATCGGTTAGCATTTGCATTACGTTGAAATTCTTCAATAGCACGATATGCGGAATCGGTTAATTTGACAAACATGTATTCTTTCGAATCATCGGTGTAACGACGATTTTGTGACATGCCATAATTGCCTGATGTTAGATGCACTGCAGCAGATGATAAAGAGGACGATGATGATGATGCTAGTAAAGACGACGTTGTTGCTGATGTTGGACATTTTGCTGATGCAATCGAATTTGTCATAACGATGTATCAACAAAAGATGAAAACAAAACGACGACGACGACTATGACGACAACACACACACACAACGAACGACACAAACGTTTTTAATAGAATAACTACTACTGGATACAATTATTTATGACGTCGTTGCTGTTGTTGTTGTTGATCAATATTTAATCACAATGCAAAAAGGAATTATCGAAATTAAGGATGGATTTTTTTTATAAATATTCGCCTATTGCTGCTGTTGTTGTTGTTCTTCTGTAGTAGTTTCTCTTTGAGTGGAAGTATATTGAAGCCTTTTCTCTTCGATTGTGGAAGTTTGCTATTCTGTAATTATGAAAGAGAGCGATATAATTTGTAGATATATAATATTTGATAAATAAAAAAGAAATCATTTACTTACTTTTTCTTGGTCTGTTGTTGCTACACTGATGTTGTTGTTGTTGTTGTTGCTGGACGTTTGTGATTTAGTCACCAAAAAGCTCTGTTTTTGCTTTAACTTGTGGACTTGTTGAGTATTTTTTGGACTTTTGATGTCGTCGATCGCGTTCTTTTTTTTTTTTTTTTGCTTTCTCTCTTTATAAATGACGTTCTATGATAACGTGCCGACAATTGCGATAACAAAAAACACAATCTTGTTGTTGTTGTTGTTATTGATGTATGTATTAGCTGCACTTGTATTGTTCCTCTTGATTTTATTTTCAGGAATCTTTTTTTTTACACTTGTTGCATATTAGGACTTATTTTTTAATAATTTTTCTTTTTTTTTATAAATAAATCTTTCAATAATTTATAAAATTTCACGTATCTCTGTGTTGTTTGTCCTTCTTGTACTATAATATTAAAATATAGATAATTTTATAATTTTGCAAAATTTTATTTTACAATTTGTTGCTTCTTTTCTTCTTCAGTATTTCAACAAAAAAAAAAAAAAATGTCACTTTTAGCTATTCAGTGGCACAATCAGCACAAAAATCTTTCCTAATTTCGAGTCAATTGTAATAATTCACTTTTCTCAATGTCTATCTGCTCTGTCCTTCTCGTGGACAATCACCAATCAACTAACTAACCAGTGTTTGCCAGCTTAAGAAATTGTTACAGCTCCTTTTGAATTCAAATAATTTTTTTTCCACTACTTGTTGTTGTTTTATGGTATATTGCAATATAGTAATTTCACTTCCGCATATGTGTGTTGGTGGTGTAGTAAATAAAATGTATATTAGAGTTGCGCTATTACGTTGATTTGGTCATTACTTTTTCTTTTAATTGTTATTCGTTACGTACACCATCAAACTAATTGCAATATGTGTTAGTAATATAACATGAAATAATATTACTAAACAAATCGAAAAAAAAAATGCAGCCTTCTTTTTTTAGTTTGTTGAGGTTACGAGTTCAACAATATTTTTGTATTATTATCAACTTATTGTGGTTGGGTTGATGTTTTTCTTTATATGAACTTAGTTAAATTTTAATTTCTCACGCACATTAAATAAATATATACATATGATGAAGGCGCACTCACACAATATCTAATGGAATTTTTTGTGGTGTACTGCTACTGCTGCTGCTGCTGCGGCTGCATCTGCTACTATATAACAGATTATGTGACATATGTCAGTTAGTTCTGCTAGTTTTAGTTGTTAAAATCAAACTCTATATTTTTCAACCAATATGTATCATTTAATTAGGTTAAGGTAGGCATCGATAAATATATGGATGGATGATTGGATGATGGTTGAATGGATAAATATTGTTACGTCGCTGTTGCTCTGCTATAAATTTTAGACACTCTGTTACACGATAACAGCAATGTAATATGAATGTGCGGAGAGAGAGTGAGTAATATGTAGTTGAATTGTATGTGGTTTAAGTATTTTATAACACGTACGTATACAAAAAAAAAAATAAAAATACAAAAAACCAAAACAACAAAAATAGTTGCTAGTCTTGTTTTGCTGCCGCCGTTGTTGTTATTTGTTACGATAGATAATTTATTTATTGAAACTACTACTGTACTGTTGTATGGCTGTTATTACATTTTCATACTATTTGCGTTTGCTTCGCCTCTTTGGTATTGATATGAAAGTACACAAACTGTTTTTGGTATTGTTTCTGTGCTCTTTTCTTGTTTTTTCAAGTTTTTTTTTTCTTTCGTTTTACTTTGACGTACCTGCTGCTGCAAGTATTACAATTGTACTAGTAAAATATACATATGAGAGACGTGAGCCAACGTCTCTCTCTCTCTCTCTCTCTATTCTGTAAACAGCATATATTCTACATGCAAGAAGGAAACAACAGTATGCAACATACGTTCGTCGTCTTTTATGTTACGACAGCATTGTGTCTCTTTCTAGCGTATTGATTTAGCATTAGCGCCTTGTTGATTTGTTGGCTTGATTTCTCGTCGTCGTCGTCGTAGTCGTCTTTTGCTTGAGTGAAGTGAGCTGTTACTATTATTTCTTCACAATTGTTGTTGTTGTTGTTGTTTTTATTATGATGTTCGTCGATATATTCGTCGTCGTCGTTGCTAGTATGTTTTGCTAAAAATCATCTGTTAGCTATATGTGTATGTGCTGCGCTAATGCATATGTGTGTGCTGGTATATGGGTATTTTTTTTTTACAATCTTCGATATATTTATATATACTATGTATATATATTCGTGTTTTTTTTTTTTTGTTGAAATATTTCTTAAAAACTTTTTGTCTTTTCTGCTTCGATACACATGCGAGCAACGATTTAACACTTGTAGAATTTGCGAATATAATATAGGTTTTTTTTTCGATTCTCAGCACGCTTTATTGTTGTTGCTTGTTGTTAAAGGCACTACACACACCACCATCATGCATAATATTGAAAAAATATATATAATTTATAATTATAATTACAAAAAAAAAAAAAATACATGCCTTTTAATTTAGTTCATTGTCGCTTTTATCATTTTTATAAACTCTCACTAGGTAGCAAGCAACTAATATTCTCGTGTTCTGTAGTCGTGTTACAGTTTTTATCTTTTAAGCTATTTTTTCCAATATTTTTGCTTTTCTTTTCTTAAGCAATACGACGTCTCCGTCTCACCTCACGTTCACACAACTACTAAACACACATGCACAAGATAATATTAAAGGTATCTACTGCTACTACACTGGTGCGGTTTATGGTTCTTTTTGCTCTTTTTTTTTTTTTTGATGAAATGAAATCGAAACGACCGTCAGCGACAACTTGCTTTCAAGTGGTTATTGAGCCGACTACCATAATAATGATAATTATGACGATGATGATGATGATGACAACTGAATACTTCGTCGTTTATCTGTTGTGCGTTCGTGTGTGTGAGTGTGCACGACGTACGTCCTACGTCTCAATTTGTTGTTGTTGTTGTTGTAATCTGAAGAAACCTGAAGTTCGCACAATTTATGTTTATTTCAGACACAGAAAATGTGTTTTTTGCGCTCTCCTTTCTCTTCACCGTTCCTTTGTAGTAGTTTATATCACTTTTTCGCTCTCTTCTCGCACACGATCTCTTCTTACACTCCCACAAATAATTTTATTTATTTGGTTATTCTGAAATATTGTATATTTCGTCCGTATTTTACTAAAAAAAAAAACACTCACAGGTAGGTGTGTTTTTGCTGCTGCTAACCGTGATCACCGTTGTAGAAGAGCAAATTATTTGCTTCAACCTTTCTACTAATTGCATTATTTGCACTTATGATCGTCGTATCTGTGTGTGTGTGGCTCGTCGTTTTGTTCCATGCAATTATTACTATTCTCGATAGATAATATTTGCCAAACGATCTACAAGAGTTTACCTAAACAGAAGCAAGAGGACAACCACGACGTCAATATAGTATTTATTCAACTCTTTTAATATAGGTGAGCTGTATGTATTCCTCTACATACTATTCTTTTGCCGTAATATAATAATTATTACAATAATATGCAATTTTACTTCGTCATACGTTGTTTGTTGTTCTCTTGTCGTTTTGATTTTTATTATGGAATGCACGTAGTATTCATTCTCACTTCGCTACTCTCTTCTCTTCTATTCTCTTCTCATTACTTTAGTTGATTTTATTTAAACACATTCACTCTCCTTTGTTGCTTTAATGGCTGGCTGCTATACAGCATATGTAGGTAGACAAATAGATAGATAGATAGATAGATAGACAGATAGCTAGGTAGCTAGCTAAACAGCTAGGCGGCAGTCAGGCAGGTAGCGGGGAAAACCTCGACAACGACGACAACGACGACGACGATGACAACGACAAAAGCGGCAATCATTCGTATGTTCGTTTTTAATAAAAATAAAATAAATTTATATTATATACATGTACGTATGCATGTAGTTACTTGTATATTAAGAAGCACAGCTCATATAAAAAAATACCACACATCACTATTATCTATTTTTTTTTTATTTTTATTATTACTTGTGCATTTGAGGCGTTTGTTGATTTATTGAATTAATACAAATTTTTAAAAAATTATTTTTGTTTTAGTACATATTATTTATATGTATTATTATAAAAAAAATGTTGAAGAGAATTACGACAGTCAGGCACCAAACATACGCGTTGTTGTCGTGCACAAGTAGCGTTCGTATGTATTGCGTGTATATATAGAACAGCAACAACTATAATAATAATAATCATACTAATAACATAACATACAAATACGCGCAGCACAAAATAATTAACTTTCAATTCGTCGCTGATCTGATAGTCGTTGTCGTCGTCGTTATTATGATTTTATAAATTGTACTTGCTACTTCTGCCATCAATGTATTTAGATATCGAGCTTGTGTGTGTGTGTGCTTTAATTATGATATTATTATTCTTCTGTAAAACAAATAAACACGGATAGAAACAATTAGAATTCGCCAATTACGATATTTTTTACGCCACACAACACCTTACGAAATACGAAATTATCTTTTTTTTATTTTGATGGCGAATTTTGTATTCTTTTTCGTAAACAACAACACCCCATGTATTATCAAAGTTATCAAAATAAGTAGTTGTTGCTGTATGTAGTTTTGTTCCAATTTTAACTCGTTATTGTGGTGTCGTCGTCCCTCTCTCAAAATAACTAGAGAGCACAGTGATTTAATTATTCTGACAGTTGTGGGTTTCTCCACTGTTTAACCTCTGTGTGTGTGTATGATTAACATGCGTTTTATCAATTCTTGATTTGTTTTTTTAGCGTTTTTAAAGACGAATATGTTTTTATTGTTGTTTTCTTGATGTTTAAAATGGCAATGGTAATGAAGAAACAGAAGCAGCAGCACTTGAACGATTGATTCGTATGTTTGTTCGATTATATTTGCTCTCTCTCTCTCTTGTCTACAAAATTTTCACCAAATTAGTACAAATATGAGAGCCGTTTTGTTTTCGATTGTTGTTGTTACTATTGTTGTCGTTAGCATTATAATCATCAACCAGTCATTATCAATTAATTATGAACACTTTTCGCAATAAATTTGAAATTTTTCGGCCAAAATTCTATTTTTTAAAATATCTACTAAAATGTTGAAATTCTACAATTCAAAATGTTCAACACAAATGTTTTGATTTGTTAGCACCGAATAATTGGGGACTCTCCAACCTTGATTGTAAACATCCACCATCAATGGTTTACTCAATTTCGGTGCGGTTGTGATGCCGAACGTTCAGGTTGCCCAACTGGGGTCACCATAACAGTGATGGTCGATAAAATGTACTCTATGGTGTTGCAGACGCGGAAACTGAAGAGGATCAGTGATCAGTTTTGCTTAAATATTTGTCTATGAATCGTTTAACAACTTCAATAAAGTGGTGTTTGGCGATGTTCAATCGCTATTAGAAGACATTCTAAAGTTAATCGTTTAGTTGAAAAATCTGATTAATTAAAATTTTGATTATTTGAACTATTCGATTAATCGAAATATAAACTATTCAAATACTAATAATTTTGATCAGTTGTAAACATTTTTGACTGAAATAGTAAAGAAAATGCTTCCGTGTGAATATATCAATATTTCGCTTTCACTCGTACATAAAACTGGAATTGAACGATTATTGGCTTTACCGCAGAATTATGATTTTTTTCATATTCATTTATTTACTCAACACATAAACCGATTAACAAACTTGTATGAAAAGAAAGAGAAAAAAACAGTTAAACGTATATTAGATCAGTCCCTTTGTTTTGTGAACAATTAAAATAAAAACGCATATCATTGATGTTTAATCTACAAATCTAGTTTCGGGAAACAAATATTGAATCCAATTTTAATGAAATTTTCAGTATTTCATAGAGAAACATCTAAAATAGCGCCTGAAACTGTAGAAAGGTTTAAATGTTCCAAAAAAATATTTAACGTTAATTTTTTTCTTTTAAAATGTGCACAGAAGCATACTTGTTTGCATAGTAAAACAAATATTTTTAAACCTTTTGAAAATAAGAATCAATTTTTTCGAAAATATTTAATTTCAAATTTTCTGAGAAACTCCATGTTCTGAATGTTAAAAACAAATTAAAATCTCTTTTTTATTTTTTGTCTTCAGAGACTAGTTAATTGGATTAAATATTAGAAAAATGTTTTCTACATAATTTTTTCATGCTCCCAATGCTGAGAAACAAATTGGAATCTTTTCTTTTTTTTTGTTTTTCATTTTCTGAATACTGTCAACAATTAAAAACAACAAATCTTATGATTTTATTCTTCAGAGACTAATTATATTAAAGATTAAAAAATTGCACTTTCTATAATTTTGAAAAAAAAAAGTTGTTCTTTCAGAACATCCAAAAGTAATCAGTAAACTCAATTTTTAACTGTAAGAGCGGAAATATGTAAAAAAAAATTTCACTGTATTTTAAAAATCACAATTTGAACATCTCTAATGTATCGCGCATATAGATACTTTGAATTTCATAATTTTAAATTTAAAATCTATTACTCATTTTAATAGCATCGATCGTTTACAATCACATTTACCACTACTTGCTAAATGTATCGGCGATAACAAGACTGGTTGAAAAATATTGCACATTTGCAATATATTGTAACTGCTTTATATGTACAATAAATGCAAAACAATAACAACAAAAGGCCAAAAACTGATATAATTTTCAATTGATGATTGTAATAAACAAATTTCGTACTTTTCCTCTCTTATAATGTCAATCTCTCTCTCTCTCTCATGCTCTCTCGATTTGTTTCCTTCTTCGGTTGGATTTAGTCTCTCTCAACCTCTCTCTCTCTCTCTTGTTCTTTATATTTGTGTCTGCTGCTTGTCTTTTCGCATGTTTGTGGTCGTTTCTTAAGTAATTGCTTAATTTGTTGTTGTTTTTACTGGTGACTGGTTGAATGGTTGATGGTGAACGTGTTATCGGTAATGTCGTGACTTTTTATTCGATTTTATCTACTGTGATTTTTGCTTTCTTTTTGCATTGCTTCTTTAGTGATATTTATTCTATTTTTTCATCTACTTTTTTGTGCAGCTTTAGCTAATTGTAATACATAATTTCAAATGTAATAAACATACCTATTTAATTAAAAAAGAATATGATCAAAACTAGTATAAATGGTCCAAACTCTCACACACAACAATTGTGTGGATTTTATGGTGATTGTTGTTCAGTTTTCCGCTTGTTCTCATATCCCGCATATTATACGAATGTATTTCACTCTCGCGAATTGTTATAAATTGCTCGTAATTTTACGTTTTAATATTATCAACGTTTTTTTTTCCAATTTGTATGTATCAATTGTATAAATTTATTCTCGCTCTCTTATTTTTTTCTATATACAGTGGCTCAATATATACTTTTAAACCGAAATGTCAAATGCATTTAGAATAATCAAGTCATTTTGACATATTGCAATTTCCATTTTCCAACTAATCACAAAATTAAAAGCTATAATTTCCATTTCAAGTGGTTTAACGACATTTATGCACAAAGTATTGTGCATAAATGTCGTTAAACCACAATACATACTTGTATGCACATTGAATTGTGTGTTCAACAAATTTTGACCGAAAGTCCAATATTTCATGCTTCACATCGATGTCATTTTATTTTTTATTTATAAGCCACTTAAAATTTACCTGTGCGTTTTTTTTTCATGGAGAATTTTACAAAAATGGACGTCCAAACGTTTTCTTTCTTTTTTCCAGTTAAATGTACTAATTATAAGCATTCGAGATACTTACAAATATTTGATTGAAAACTCAATAATCTCGATTTCGATTAAGCTCGTTCTAATTTTCTACATATGAGCCACTGTTCTATTTTTTAATAATATTTAAAGAGACAGAGCAAATCAGCAGTTTTTGTTGTTATGGTGTTTTCGAGAGATACTCAGAGTTGTATTTTTGTGTTTCGTTCTCTCACAAATTATTTTTTGTACTACCTAGACTCAATATTTATTTGTTCATTGACTTTGTTTTTGTTTTATTATTGTGAACAAATATTTCAATTTCGCTCATTCACAATCTCTCTCTCTCACTCTCTGCATCACGAACACTTTAACAAAATCTTTAAAAGTAAAATGTTTAAAATTGCTATTATGTGCTTGTTACTGTTGCTCACTGTCGTTGACGTTTTAGTATTGAAATTTGTTAACTTTTGACATTTTTTCAATTTTATTTTGCCCTTGTTTCAAATTCAATTTTATACGTTGCACTGTAGAAGAAGAAGAAGCAACAAATTCTCTTTATTTTGGCGAATTATTTTTCTTTTCCTTTATTTGCGTTCAATATTAATAATTAGATTTAAATTATAAGTAATTAATTTTCACTTTCATATTATCCTTTATTAAATTAACACTTTTTTGTTTCGTTTTATTTTGGTTCAACACTAACAAAGTTAATCGCTGTTTTATCTTCGCTGTGTCATTCACATCCATATTTACGTATGTATGTTCGTGTGCATCCGTGTTATAGCGATTGTCCAAGTACAAGAACGTGAATTAGAAAGAGACAAACATATGTGACCAACTAACTACGTTCGTGTGCTGTTGTTATTGCAATAAGTGTTATTACACCACACTACTCTTTTTTTTTGTTACAAATAACCAGGATGTTGTTTTTGTTATTGGTTACAAAGTATTCATGTATTGTATTATTTATTACGCAGAGCAGTTTTTGCGATTATTATCGCTGTTGCGTCTACCACTATTGCACACGTCGTTAATGCAAAACATACAAAAACAATACACATATTTTTCCACACGCATGTATGCATGTACATATATGTGAATCGTTTGTAGACGCAGGTAAATGTATTTAATTGAAAGAAAAATCAAACTAAATTCAATTTACCAATTTTTAATTTTCTCATTTAAATCAATTTATGCATTTCTGATTTATTCTGAATGATTTAGCCATTAAATGCCACCCATTGTACCAAGTGAAGAGTACTTTTTCGTTAAATTATTTCAGTGGTAGGTCATTTTCTTTTTTGTATAAAATACCGTTGTTTCACCTCAAAGTTTGAGGTTGTTTCTATGGAGTTTTTGTAGTAAAATACGAAACCCTAAGAGAAATCGAGCAGTTAAAACCAAAAAACGCTGGAGCAGCAAAATAGAGACGGTAAGGAATAGTTTCAGCATTTTATAATAAAGTAGGCTAGATAAATTTTCTCAAACGACGGTCATCTATCATTTCAGTGGGAACATGAGTGACTGAATGTCAAAATGATTCGGTTGAATGAAGCTAATATCTTTTAGCAACTACTAAATATTCTAAGAAGTTGAAGAAGTGAATGTATCAGCTCAATAGCGAATTATTTTCAAAAGAAATATATACATTTTGACAATTACAATTTATTTACCACAAAAATACAATCTTAAAACCTTTTCAAAATATTCTTCATTACTCATATCTTTTTCTGTGGGTACATACGACGACGACGACGTCTACACTAATTCCAAAATACAATTACAAATATCTTACTGAAATTAATACTACCTGCTATCGAACGCTTGATAATTATGTACATATGTATGTATGTATACGTATTTCTCTGTTAATGCTATTTTGCTAATTTTGTTATCTTCTCTTTTTTTTTTTTTTGGTTTGTGTTTCTTTTATTTATTTTGGTGAAATCTGTGTGTGTGTGTGTATCTTGTTGGTCTATAAACCCAAATTCAAGGTTGATTTCTAAGCTAGCTCTTCATTATTATTGCTGTTGTAATTTTCTTTGTTTTTCTTTTGCAGAAGCTGCGGCGATAGCAACAGTAAAAATGATAAAATTTCATGCATTTCAAATCTTCAAATCAATTATCAACCATAACAATCTATTTATAACCATACCCAACAGTATCGTCGGCGTAGTCGGCATCGTCTGCCGAATTGTCTATTTAACTATTGATGAGAGGAGCGATGATGATAGCGTTTCGTATTTAAAATATTTATCATAACGTGCACACATGTGTACGACAACAAATTATCCTAATGTGTGGAAAAAATAGATTACAAACAAACAAAAAAATTCATTGGAAAAATCACACAAAATAAATTTGAAATTAATAAGCACCTCATAAATAGAATTCAGAGCAACGGCAACACCAAAATACAGCACCAACAATCCATGCACACTTAACGCTATGCAACAATAACATTTGATAGGTATATCATTTGCAAATACACTCTCTCTCTCTCTCGTTCCCCTGTATCTCAAATTCATATATATGCACGCACTTGTTCTCTCTCACTCTCCCTCTCTTGTTATAATAAAAAAAAAATCGACCATTGCATAGAAAGTGATTAACGGAAATTTGTATTTGCATCATATTTCATTTTCTGCTCTTTGGACAGTTCTCCCTCTCTCTTCCCATGGTACTATTGCAAATTTTATTTGTTGAACAAAAAAAATCACATTTATTTATAATAAGCACACACATAGAACAAAAAAGTATGCACCATAAACTATGACAAGACATCATTTTAACCTTTCTTTATCAAGAATCAATTGCATTCAAAGATAATAATACATACAGCAGATTAGAACAATTCAATAAACCGAGTCAATAGTCGAATCATTAGTGATTAGAGTAAATAGAGGGTGTAGTATGGTGTTGATTTGACGGAAATCCTTTATAAACTGTAACGTTTTGATTCGGTCATTATTAAATATTATACTCTGCACCCGAAAGGCACTATTGAGACCTTTATGAATTAGCATGACCGGTAACACTCATTTTTTCACCGTCTATGCAGGTTGAACTTTTAAATAAATCATTGAAATATACACCTCCAAGAGAATTCCTATGTAGGTGCACTCATAGTACGAACATATGAATTCTCTATGACAGTCAAAGTTGATCAGGGAATGCGTTGTAAGCAACAGCTTTATAAATAACTTAACAAATCAAAGGGTGGAGCAAAGCCTAATCGATTACCAAACCAAACACAGCAGAGAACCAATGGGATTGAACCAACAACCTACGGATCAGAGCGTAGGTCGTGGATTCAATACTCGAAAAGGCTATTTCTTTCAAGCTGTCGCCCCATCTGTCGGCAAGCAATTTGCAATTTCTTCTGCAGTAACAATTTGCCATAAAAACAATTCTAAGAGTTCAAAGACAAAGCCCAAAACTAAGTGATATCACAAGAGGTCTACCATTCGGAACCGGCTAATACAAAGTAAATATATTATACTATTGTCCTATACTAATTTAACCTGCACAACAGTACTGGAGGAGAAGCTCGGCCAAATGGATCTTCGGAGCCTATAAGTGTGCCACATATAGTACACATTACAAAAATCAACGCTAATTGCCATGCAGTGAGTTGGGCCTCGCTTAGGTTATGCGACTAGAGACTACTACCTTTGAGGTTAAGAAAAGTCCAAAGTCTATATGGATAAGTTAGCTACGATTGAGGAATTGGAAGACATACCACGGCATCACAATGGGCCTTGCTTAAGATAATCTAAGCTATACCAGTCGATGTGCTCGAATAGGTTATTTATGGTTACCTCATTTGCAGCCAGCATTGCAAATAAATAAATTAGCCATTTTTAATTTTGTGAAAAAAAAAATGCTATTTAGTTGGTCGAGTTTGGTAATTGAACCGACGACTCGTGCACAGAAGGTCAATGCATTAATCATAGGTATTAAAAGATATCAAACCATGACCAGAGTATATTGGCACTTGATGTAAGATACAAATGTTGTCACACAAGACGTTATTATGTTATGTTATTTTCTCTCCGACAATTTGTCACAAAATATGAATAAACGACCCAATACTTTGAAGAAAAAAAAAACGCAAAACACCACCAAAACACATTTCAAAGATAAATTAATGTTAATCGACTCTTTCTCTTTCACCATATCTATCATACATTATCCATCCATCTGTCATATTAAAATAGTGCGAAATATTCAATCAAAGTTATTATAATATCATAAAGAACAAGAATTTTTGAGAGTGTACTCCCCCACCGACAAGTTTTGTGAATTATAAAGGGGATTTTTTTTTTTAAATTATTTATTTATTTTCTTGAGAATATGAAATAAGAAAAATAAATAAAGAAGTCTTTAGATTGTAAAATAAATAAATAGCAAATTCAAAGAATATTTAAATATATACCTATTTATAATGAAATGCACACACACACACACACACACACATATATATATATATATAACATATATATTATATATCTATCTAATCTCATCCAACAATCTACATAAATTGGTGAATAAATTATGCACATGTGGAAAAGACAGACGAGCAAAAAAAAAATGATTGATTGATCTTATTAGGGCTACAACAAACAGCACCTCAGTGTTGTGGCAAATGTTAAGGGGGTCTTCTACCTTGTTGGTACAAAAAATTTGATTTTTTTTTTTTCAATTTTCCAACCCAGAAGGTGTTAGGAATATACCCTTAAAAGGATATAACTGAAATCTTATTATTTCGAGTTTTTCCGAGCCGTCGAAGACAGTTACGCGTGCTCTTATCGCAGCGCTCTTCGCGACCACCTAAAAGCTGGCCCATCGCGTTTTTCTAAAGTTATCTAACGTTCTATCGAATACCTGATGTATCTGTATCTATGTAATCTCTGTTATGCATGATAAATTTTTCGGTCCATTCAGTTTGAAAGAAAATTTAACGTCGGAAACATCCCGCTTGTTATATACATGAATATCTTTAAATGCGATTTCCCAAAAGTTGCGTTTTTGTAACTGGTTGACATGATATCTCGAAAACTAATTGATTGATTGATTGAAATTATATATCAAAATTTGTGAAAAACATGTGGCTATCGTCTGACAGATACTTTTTAGATTTTTTTTATTTAAACAATTTTTACAGATGTTTTTAACCCCGAAAACATTAAAAAAAAAAAAATTTTTTTTTAAAGTTGCCTGTTCTGCGAAATTTTCAAATTTTGAAAATGCCATCTGTCAAACGATAGCCAAGGTGATAAAAAAATTAAATCATTTTGGTTTTTTTGTTTCAGACGATTTTCATGAGCTAAATCGTGTCAACCATTTGTGTATGCATTTTTGCAAGGGACACTTCAAGGTCAAGTCACGGTCAAATCGAAGACAGTAAATTTTCAGTAAAATTAGTGTTAAATGTATTTAAATAAACAAGTTGAATGCAATAAACCGCACCTCGATTGCGTTTTTAGTTTTCCTATAACTAATATTCAAAAAACAGTGTCAAAAATGAAGCCACAAGGTAGAAGACCCCCTTAATTGACAAATCGTATTAAAATAAGGATTATAAATATTCATTACGAAAATGTTGTTGAGAAGATTCAACATATGAGCATTTTCTGCGTTACGGACTTGGAGAAATACTCTAGTCCATGATGGGGTACACAATAATCCTAGGGTCGCAGTGCAATACAACCCTCTAATAATAATATGTACAGTTACTAGGAAAAATGTTGTTTTTACCACATAAACATGACGTTTAGGTTACTTTATAACCTCCAACACAAAATATTACGGCTCCATCTAAAATTTTCTAAATTTTCTAAAAACTTCAATGTAGAATATAATCTCACTATATTTTGCTATCGGCTAAGCCCATTTTCTGAGAGAAAATTTTTAAATAAATTCTTTTTTTCATACCAAACACGATTTTTAGACACATTCAAAACGATTTACAGTACGAATAGCTTTTTATTGAGCCAACATATTGTGGGTAGTGTTGTAAAAAAACCAAAACCCATTTTTCATTGTTAAAAACATTTTATGTCGTCCAACAAAATATTTTACTATTAGCCAAGTCCATTTTCTTAAACAAAAATTTTAAATAATTTTTTTTTTTCATACCAAAGTTGATTTTTAGAGACATTCACAATGGATTAGAGTACGAATGGCTTCGTATTGAGCCGATATATTTTGAGTAGTGTTGTAAAAAAAAAACCAAAAACCATTTTCCATGGTAAAAACATTTTATGTCGTCCAACAAAATATTTTGAGCTTTTGAAGAAATTCTAGAAATCTGATTAGGTGAAGCCTAGGAATGGACCAACTACATTCCGGACCAGGTATTGCAACCTGAATTGACTCGAAACCGTACGATAACAAAAAACTCCATTTGGATTTTATGGACTTTATGGCAGGAGTTTATTAAATTGGAGCACCATTAGAGAAGTTTACCGAAATTGTATTTAATTAATATTTCGAGCTATTGAAAAAATTCTAGAAATCTGATTAGGTGAAGCCTAAGAATGGACCATCTACATTGAATTGATTCGAAATCGTACTATAAAAAAAAACTTCATTTGGATTTTCACTTTATGGCTAAAGTTCATAATATTGGAGCATCATTGGAACATGTGTATTAGAGGAGTTCACCGAAATGGTATGGAATAATTCAAAAAAAAAAATAAATAATTTAATTTAGCAAAAAACAGTCCGAAAATTTATCTATCCGTCTAGAAAGGGATGTGCCGCCCAAAATTTGCATGGAAAGACACTTTTGAAAAAACCAAACCAGCCACTCCCCTAAAAATAAATATTTATTTCGGTATGGAAACCGCTATTTCATGAAAACAGTAATCGTGTAATAGAAAGACGTGCCACATTCCACATCGTAAAATTATTGAAAATATTTTTTTTTATAAAAAATAAATATTTGTAAGAGGGGCTAGACTAGAACGTCAACCAAAAACAATAATTTACCCAAACAACTAACGCTCACTTGTATAAAAAAGAAGCAATTGTTTTACTTATGAGATAGTCAATACAAATTTTATTTTAAATGCAAAAAAAAAAAAAAAAACAAAACAAGAGAAATTCCATCGATTAATATTTTTTTAGGTTACATATGACACTACATATTACAAAAAAAAAAAAAAAAAAATAGCACGTTAATTGACACGTAAATACCCTTATTATGTATGGTATTAATTCAAAGAATTATCTTTATAATACACGTACGTTCCTAATAGCACATACTCAGTGGTGGTATCAATAACACAGTGTGCCACAACACATATGTATTATGCATAGTGTAAACAAAATTTTAAATTATTCAACAACAACAACAACAACAACAAGAAATTAAATTAAATTAAATACAAAAAAAAAATCTTCTATTAAAATTGAAACAAACAAACAACAACAGCAACAGCAGCAGAAAACGATAGTAGTAAAAAACAGATAGAGAAATATATGAAACAGCAACAACAACAACAACAACAACTATAACAAATATCTTATATAAAATAAAATATGCAATATTTTTTCACTTCAAGTGTGTTGTTGTAGTTGTAGTTGTTGTTGTTGGTGTTTTGGCTTCTTTAAAAGTCAAATGCAGCAACAACAACACCAGCAGCAACAATAAAACCACCTGTATTGTTGTTGCTTGTGTGGTGCTGCTGGTGCTGGTGGTGGTGGTGGTGGTGCTGGTGTTGTTGTATACTATATGTGTGTGTTTGTGCTTTTTCGCTGCTTATAATCTGGTTTTTCATTAAGGTTGTGTATATTTTTATATGCGTATGTGTGTGATTAAAAAAATAAAAAATAAAATTAAAATAAAAATGCCAACCAACAACAACTACACCAATATACACAAATAATCAGAGGCTTTGGCTTTTGCTGGCGATGGTGTTTTGTTACTGCCTCATTTTTTATTGTGGTTGTTGTTGCCTTCGCTGTCTTACTTATTTGTTCATATTTAGTATACATGTATGTACTTTATGAAAACAAAAAAAAAAAAAAAAGAGCTTTGTTTTAATTTTAATTTTTAATCATCATTTTGTTTCGTTTATTCGTCGTTATTCGTTTTTAAAGTTTTATTTTGTATTTTATATACAACTCTCTGATGTATTTGTATTATATTATACTTGTGTGTGTGTGTGTGTGTGTGTGTGTGTGTGTGCTAAGAAATAAGTAAATACATAACAATCAAAGCTATAACATTTATAACAATAATACTAATAATAATAATAATAGCCAAACAACACACAACCTCATTTCTTTTATAATCACTGACTGTTGTTGTTAACGTCGTTCATTTTTGCTCGTAATAATGCCAATCTCAATATTTGCTTGCTTCGAAACACGTATGTATTTATAACACAATACATACGTAACAAATACACACACCCGCTAGGAGCTTTCTGCCACATATGGCGGAATTATGAAAAAATTCTACCTATTGGTGATTTTAGATCTTTTTAAATGCACAACTTTGTGTGAGAACTTTAGCAAATAGTGAGTGTATGCCATTTTGAAGGTAATTTCATAATGCCACTCTCATAAAAACCCTCGTTCCTATTGGCAAAAACTGGGACAGGTCCGAGCTATGCATGCATATGATGCATAAGAACTCCCAACCAAGTTCTCGGAGCTTCTGGCGAGTCACTATCAACTTGTGTGGCCTGACGTTGTCCTGATGGAACACAATTCCTCTCCTATTGGCCAAAGCTGGCCGTTTCTGGGCGGTTGCTTCCTTCAGACACGGTCCAATTGTTGACAGTACAGGTCCGAATTAAGAGTTTGGCCAGAGGGGAGCAGCTCATAGTAGATGATTCCCTGCCAATCCCACCAAACAAACCATAGCAAAACCTCCCTGACCGTCAAACCTGGCTTGGCCACCGTTTGCGCCGGCTCATCGCGATTCGACCATGACCGTTTTCGCTTGACGTTGTCGTAAGTGACCCACTTTTCATCACCAGTAACCAACCGCTTCAGAAATGGATCGATTTTGTTGCGATTCAGCAGCGATTCGCAGATGGAAATTCAGCCCATGAGGTTTTTTTGCGTTAACTCGTGTGGCACCTATAGATCGAGCTTCTTTTTGTATCCAGCCTTATTTAAATGGTTCCAAACAGTTTTTTGACCAATATACAGCGACCTACTGATTACTAAAGCCATCTATGATGGATTTCTTTTTACTACACCATATATGTAGATATGAAAAAGCTATCCGCTATAGATGGATTCTCACAATCGTTTGACAACGTCAAAAGAGTGCTGTTTGGTGATGTTCAAAAGTAATAGGAACGAGTTTTTGAGCCGTTTCGTAACCATGGACGAAATATGAATATGCCACAACACATCAGCGACCATAGAAAGTCGAAAGACAACGGACTTCTCGTGGTGAATCAAAGCCGAAGGAGGTGAGGATGGGTCTGTCAGCCAACAAGTTCATGGCGATAGTTTTTTCGGTGCGGCGTTAAAATAATACATAAACAAATGGCTTGACGGCACAAATTTTGGATCGATTGAAGAGGTAATCGATGAAACCACCGAGCAATATCTTTAAAAAATTAGAGCAACATTGCACAATTCAGCAACTTTTTGCCCACGCTCATTTTACTTATTTGTTCTAAATTTTCAAAACAAATATTGCCCCCATCGCTTCCGAATGGAAGTGATGTACAATAATTTTTTCTTGAGGGTATATGGTTACATATGTATGTATGTCCATATGACGATGCTATTAACTGTATGTTATTGTGGTAAGAAACAACACAACAACAACGAAACAGAATTAAATTTAAATACGAGTTAAGAAAATTAAAACAACTGCCAACAGCAGTAATACAGCAACAAAAACCATGTTAAATACAAAACTTGTCCTACCAGATTTTCTTTACTCCTTGTCTTCTACTTCTTCTCCCTCTTCTTAATGAGAAGCAACCAGCAGCAGCAAAAAGCAAAGCAACAAAAAATGAAATAAAGTTAAAATTTTGCAATAAGATGATATACATGCATACATTTACTTATATATATATGATACTCTATTTTTATTTTTGCTAATGCATTCACAAACCAGTATGACCAGATGAGTCCTCCTCAAAAAGTACGCCTATATGGTTCATGCATGCATACGTACAACAGATGTACATGATCAATTTCTTTTATAAATTTAGTTTATTATACAAATAAGTATTCCTTTTCGATGTACAGGGGGAGGAAACACTTCTTAAATCGATTGTAATCAACGAACCTACGGCACCAAATACATCCATGCTTGAACTCGCAGTCATTCTTTCATTGGCAAATTTTTACCGTCGGAATAACTGTTAATTTCAAATGTCAGAGAATCATTGAATGGATCGAGTCTGATCGTTTAAACATCGAGTTATACATACTAATCGAAATAGGCTCCATTGGGAGCAACGACTTTCGCCCATCTCAGAGGCAATTTACGGTTTTCATTTCTGAAATTAAAGTGCTCATCTTTAAAAATGTGTGTACTTTCTGCTGACGGAAGGTGAAAACGGTGTGTGGTGGCAACATTTCCTAGTTTTGGTCTTCCAAGCAGTTTTTCAGTGGATTTCATATCAGATCTGACTTTGTTATGGTGGCAAAAACCATTTATCATGCCTATTCGTGTCATTCTGTTCATTTTTTCTTCAATCACCCTCTTCAAAAGCATTAGTTTTCGTCGATAGAAATCGCCAATTATGATTTCAGAATATCTCGCTTTGTCTCTGCGATGTATCAGGCTCACCAGATTGTAACCAAGACCCATTTTTGTTTGAGTTTCTCGTCGATCTGCGCTTTTCATCGACAGTAACACAATCCGATATTAATTTTATAGTTCATTAGTATGTAAATAGGGTATTAAAGACATTTTTATTGAGGATCCATCCATCCATCCAAATTCCTAGGGTTCCAGGCTGGAAAATTGGCCACCACGAATTTCTACCATTCGGGTCTATTTTGTGCCAGTCTCTTCATTTCATTCCAGCTCAGGCGCATGGCACGGGTTTCCAACTCTAAAAGTCGTCTCCAGGTGCTCGCTGGTCTTCCTTGTCTACGACCTCCTTGGGGTTTCCAATCAATCGCAATCCTTGTTAGGTCACCGCTCTCCCTGCGCAGAACGTGGCCGATCCAGCTCCATTTTCTTTTTCGGATCTCCAATTTAACTGGTTTTTGCTGAGTTCTGGCCCATAAGACAGCGTTCGATATAGTATTTGGCCAGTATATTTTTAGATATTTTCATAGGCAACGGTTTACGAAGACTTATAGTGAGTTTAGATCAGCTGCTGCCGCATTCCACGTTTCGCATCCATGTAATAAAGATGGTTTCACAATTGAATTGAATATTTTCAATTTTGTGCGCTGTGATATGTGCGATGCGTTTCAAATTGTTTGCAGCGAGCCGAATGCCGCCGTTGCCTTTTTTATTCGGCTTTTGATATCTTCGCTAGAACCGCCGGTTATCGAGATAACGCTGCCCAGATAGCAGAAATATTGTACCTCCTCCAGTTCAATGTAGTCAATTGCAAATTTATGATTGTTTTGTGTGTTTATACACATAGTTTTGGTTTTCGGGATATTAAACGCCAGTCCGGCTTGCTGGCCATTAATCTAGTGACCTGAGCTGGAAGCCAAAAAGAAGAAATTACTCCAAAATCGTCACATCCCCGTTTCCAACTGTTTATTCGGTTGTTAACAGCTCGGTTGTTTCCGCTAACTCTTCGAGATTGTTGAAGAGTGTTTTGCCTAAGGTATCCATCCATTCTCTGTATCCACAGAGAGCAGGGCATTCGCAGAGGAAACAGTTTCCTTTTCTTCTGCTGGATTGCAGCTGTGACAGTGAACGTTGTTATGAACTCCCATTCTGGCTGTCTGCTCTCCGATGAGCCAGAGCCCTTTTTATCAGCGATGTTGTTCGTTTAAAAAATCTCCTATGCTTCCTACTACAGTGCGGACACAACGCTAAAACCGATATAACAACAACATAATACTACAATACAACAGCGGTATTTTTCTCTTTAGCTCTCCCACTCATACGTTTGGTTTTTTTTATGTATTATTTATACACACACATGTCATGTCATCAATAATGAGAGAAAGACACCAACGTTGATGATGATGATGACTTTGCGCGTTGTGCTTGCTCCCTCTGAAGGTCATGCATATTGAGCGTACAATCAACTTGAGACTTTTTTCTACCGCAGCATTATATTGTGGGCATTGTGTGATTATGTGTTGAAAATTCCAAAATATATGCGTGCAGTGTATTATTTAGAAAACATTGACAAACACACAAATGGAATTTTCTTTGTATTTTTCGCACAAATATGCAAACAACATTGTAACACATGTGCAGAAGAAGAAAAGGTCGAAAACAGATTGCAACACAAAAGTGAGCAACGAATGAATAGGCAGTATGTGAGTGCACTCACTCACTACTCTCTCTCTCTCTCTCTCTCTCTATTATGATATATGGGGATGGATTTTCCTATGTATTGTCGCTAGTACAGACTATTAAGATTGAAGTATATTTTCTTTTTTTGCATTGAATCGGAGAATGTATAAACACACATATGTCCGACTGACTGTTTGTTTCATATGATCACCTTCCTGTTGTCTGTCGTCTGCCATTATAAACACCTGCCATTGATTACAGCACCAATCGGCACGAAAGAGTGAGACAAAGATAGATAGCTAGCGGTTTTTAGGCATAAATTTAAATGCATTATCACATTACTAGACGTACGACACACAGCAGCAGCCGCGATAGCATTAGGCATACTCGTAGATACCAATATGCAAATATGGTATACATACTAGTACAAGTGTATATATGATTATTATGGCCTTTTAATTTAATATATTAAATATTGCTGTTGTTACCTGTTTGTTGCTATGTATAAGCAATAATATACTATTAATAATATTGTCGTCAAATGTTCTTTATGTTATGTTGATTTTGTTTTGGATAAATGCTACAATATTTTCCAATAATAAATTATACAATCGCAACAAATCGAAGTACACGCTTACGACGCATGCATACCCATACATATACATATCCATGTCGCGACCTTTTTTATATACCTAACATAGAAGGGCAATTAAATAAATAACAACTAGAGTTGCCAGGCAATCAGAATTTATTTGAATTGTAGACATTTTTTTATAGTTTTCGTCAATACCGGTTTTCACCAAGTTGAGTCCATAAATTATAGACAAAAGATAATGATCTAATACAGGGTGATTTTTTAAGAGCCTTCGGATTTGATTTAAAAAAATATATGAAATCTGTATTTGAGTGGATAGAACGATCTATTTAATTCAATGTTTAAAGACGATTTCATGTAAATGTTGACCGCGACTGCGCCTCAAATGGTTCAGTGCGTCAATCGTTGCGGGCTTGCCGCTATAGACACGAACCTTAACATAGCCCCACACAAAAAAATAGTCTAAAGGCGTTAAATCGCAAATGCAAAAGTTTGTAATCAGAGTCACAGAGGCCCAATTGCTGTGAACGGCGCTGAATTGATAATTCACAGTCATCAACAACCCTGGCGGATACAGCTGCGATATTTTCCTCTGTCTCCAAGCACTCTACGTATGCGTGTTGGTAGTTTAATGTCCAATAATGTAAATTTGGTGCGAAATTTAGTCACAAGATTCCGAATAGCCCCTTCAGAAGGTCGCCCAAACTGACCATAAAATGGAAAAATTGCAATGATGCAATTTCTTAAGCGAGCATGAATTTTAATAATAAAATTCAACAATCTGCAAGCCTTGTTCGTTTGTAAGTCGATTCATTTTAAAATTATAGACCAAACTGAACATGTTTGACAGTAACATGTTACACGAAAACAGCTGAGCTGCCAAAAATAGTGTTGAAAAAAGAAAGTTGCTAAAAAATCACTCAATATTTGCATACAATCGAACAGAAATAATTTTCTTAACATTAAAAAAAATTGTTTGATAATTTTTTCATAATTTTTTTTTTTTAAATCAACAGTTTTTGAATTTTCCCACCATCAAGCGTGACATGATTTATTGCTCTCGATGTTAATTTAAACAAAATGTGACTGTTTCTTCCTCCATTTTTTATTTGCAAGACATTGCGATATTTCTACTTTCAATGTTTAGCTAAAAACGAGAATCTAAATCTGGCAACCCTAGCAACAGATGATCTATCTATACATAACTACTGACGACCTCGATGATTTTACTACCTATCCTATATCTCTAGCGGATTTTTGTTTCACATCTATATAGGTACCTACGTTGTGTATATAAATATTTATTAACGCATAATATTTGTTTTGTTTGAAATTATTCCCAACAGCAAAAACAGTTATGTGTTTTTCAGGAGAGCAAGACGGATTTTTTCCAGAATATTTCTAGTACTGGACAATAGAGTGTTAATGAAATATGCAATAAAAAAATAATGGACAAAAATCACACAATTGATTTTGTTGTCGCAGCGAAAATATCCTAATCCCTTCAAATAATATCTTAAATAATAATACAAATTTTTCCAAATAACCAATTTCATGCGAAATCTTGTTGCCATCCAAAGTTTATGATTTTGCACTATTTATTTTAGAATAAAATATTCTCCACAGAAAATTTTAGACTTTAACATTTTTCAGTTTGACAGAAAAATAAAAATGTAACAACTAGTATTGACATTTAGCAAACTACTACAACCAAGAGCTATAAAATACAAAAGAATTTTGAATAAACGGTAATAGGTAATGAAATTTAAAATTTCATGGATTACAGTGTTTCATTAAGAAGAAATATTCTTCCAACAAAATTTTCAGAAACCATAAAACTATCATCGTGTTTTGTCCGTAAAAACCAGAACCACTTTGAACAGCGATAAATTAACATATCTTTTGTAATTTTTTTTTATTACGTACGAAAATTAGCTACCGGAACTAACTTCTAAACACTTCTTAGGTACCATAGTTCTCGCAAAACCGACCTAGGATAGACAGCGTATCTAACTGGAGTCATTTCGTCGAGTTAATAGTACGTAAGAGATTCTGATCTTTGAGTTAACAGTTCAGTTCAGTTCTCAAGAGTCGGACAGATGGAGTCGAATTGTACTTTCCTAGGAATGGGTTCCTTCAATCATCAACTTCAATGATGAACAAGTTGTTGTCGTTAGGTTAGGTCAAGTTATGTGGAAGTTATGTGGCTGCCCTTTCTCTCTCTCTCTTTCTCTGAGAGGACACACTTAGGCCAGAAAGGCCCATTGTGATACCACCGAGCTTCTCTTCCAATACTGTTGTACGTTCTAAATTTGGACAGTATTAGAAGGGACCTACTTATATTAGCCGATTCCGAACGGCAGAACTCTTGCGACATCACTTTCTCTGAGCTTTATCGCATAGTTCTTTTAGAAATTTTTCCATGGCAAATTGTTACTGCCGGAAGAATTGCCAATTGCTTACCGACAGGTGATTACCGTTCGAAAGAAAAATCTTTTCGATATGAAACTTGTTATGCATCAGCCGGGAATTGAACCCACAACCTAGATATCATAAGGCCAATACACTCGCCAATGATCTACGGCACCTACTTAGAAACCACAGTCCTTGCAAAACCGACTTAGGATAGACAGCGTATCTAACTGGATTCATTCCGTCGAGTTATTAGTACGTAAGAGGGCCTGGTCTTCGAGTTAACTCTTCAACAGTCGGACAGATAGAGTCGAATTGTATTTTCCTAGGAATGGGTTCCTTCAACAATCCACTTCAATGATGAAGAAGTTGTTGTCGCACCAACACTAGTGATGCCAAACATTCAGGCCGCCAGAAATCGTCAATAAAATTCATGAAATGCTATTGGACGACCGGAGAATGAAAATGCGTGAGGTCACCTACACCGAATTCTACATGAATTCCGCAGTCGAAATGAAATTCGAGGCCCTTTTATAATCGTGGACGAAACATTCATTCATCACAACTCACCAGTCAAAGACGTGAACTTCTCCGGGTGAATGTGCACCATGTGACGACAGTTTCTTTGGGATATGTGCGGTGTCATCCACATCGTTTACCTTGAAATGGATACATCGTTCAGCGGAAAATATTATTCACAGCTGTTGGACATATTCGATATTGATTTGAAGCAAAAACGGTCGCAGCATTTAGCGAAGAAAGAAGTGCTCTTCGACCACAAGCCTACAGTAGCAATGGTAACACCAGCATGAATTAGATTATAAACCATCCAACTCTCCAGATTTAGCAGCTTGCGAAATGTCGGTAAGGGATTTGGGTCGAATGAAGAAGTCTTTGATGAAACAAACGTCTATTTTGAGAAACCTTGAGAAAAAGTCTTATGTGGAAGGGGAAAAAAACTTCGAAAAACTATATGGGAAATTTAAATGATTTTCGTATAGGTTTGTACACAACATTCATGGTCACAAAAGGGTAACGAACTAACGAAGTAATGAGCTTGGTGTGAAGTCACCTATTATCAAAACTCTAAAATTCTATAATAAATAAATCAAAAATAGTCAAAATGAAATTAGTGCTCGTTAAAAAAGCAATTTAAAATGTTCCATCATATTAATATTAATGGTTTTGAATGAAAGAAAGAAAATAATAAACTTATTAAAACGATATACTAAGATATGATAAAAGTATAAAAATAAACTAAGAATATTGTTGAATTCAAAGAACTAATAAAAGTTAAATTATACAAAAAAAAAAAAATTAAACCAGGAAACTTTTGACCAATAATAGATATATATATATAAAATGTTTATAGATTCACAAGAATATACCTAGCCGATATGCAAATAGTCCAACAAGTGACACAGTGAGAGAGAGAGAATAAAATTTACAAAGTACATGCATACAAGTTTTTATTTTGGTGCTCAATAAAATGGTGATGATCTCAAGAAAAGATGCCTAAAATTCAGATGCGACGATACGATAAATTGAAACAATCACTATTTAAATGGGTGAAGGAAACACAGAGATTGTGTGATTGAGAGATAGAGAACGTGAGCAAGAGAGTAGTAGTGTAACACCATCATCGTCACAAACGTCATAGTCGTCATCATGAACACTGCGCTATAGCAGAAAGTAATATGTCGAGGTAGGTAATCAATGCCATCCAATTTAAATCGTGCATACCAACATATTTACATACAAACGAACACACGAACGCACACACGCACTCCCATACACAAACACACACACACACATGAAACAAAAATACAATCAAAATATACAGTATCAAAAATATTAAAAATAAAATGTATGCGAAAAAGACAAAAGTCGTCGAGGTAGCACTATAATGTCTATAAAATATTATAAAACAAATAAAAAAGAGCATAGAGAAAAAGAGAGAGAGAGAGACATTTATGAGGGAGCATGGTGTATGACATCAAGTAAATGAGAGGTCATCTTGCTTAATGTTGAGCAAATGGATCCATTTAGGTATATAAGGGGGAAGTGATGCTGATGATGGTAGAGTGAAAGAAGAAGCATACAAAAGTAAATGTGATAAATCTAAAATAAAGAATATAATATTGTAAAACGAAATAGCATGTTTTTTATTTTTTATTTATAGCACAATATTTAACATTATCAACTCTCAATTACATTAACGATTTGAATAAAAAATAAAAATAAAAAAAATCTTTAGAAAAAAAAAATCACGTTTTTAGAGCTCTTGTTATTCGATTAATCAAATCTCTGAATTACTCGTATAGAAAGATCTTGGACAAATCGAACGAAACAAAAAAGAGCGATAAATTCATAGTTTAAGTTTGAGCTTAATTAAATATTTGCAAATAATTTACCCATTTTTGTTGTTTTTAGATTCGAATTGCTCGAGTATGAAAATATTCCAAAAGAAAAAATTTTGACATCGAAATTTAAAAAAAAAATTTTTATTTTGGCAAATCGTCTCAGACGAAAAAAAGCTTTATTAAATATTTGCAAATAATTTTACCATAGTTGTATCCAAATTGCTCCATCCGTCTGTCTGTCTGTCACCTGGCTTGTTCGGGCAATAATTTGAACAAATATTGTCCTATTTCAACAAAACTTAGTGACATGAGTGACATATACCTAGTCAAGTCAAAAATATTGATACACAACTAAACGCATTCATTACGAATGCAATATTGGGCGCATCCATTTCTTCTTGACTGCGATTTGACAGTTGACATTTACGATTTATTGCCACGTAAACAGTTTTTGGAATCAATTGTTTACAATCATGTAATGGGGCGACATCGAAAATCGTATTGTTGTAGTTGGTCTACTAAAATGCAATATGGGAAAAGGCGATATCTTTGGGATGTTGCGACTGCTTGTAATCATTCGTAATTTTGTGTATCAACTTCACAAATTGTTTAAGGATAATGGTGGAGTATGAGACCGTCAAAGATCCGGGCGAGCGTGCATTGTGAGAACTCCGAAAGCGATCAAAGCCGTGAAGAAACAAATCAACCGAAAACCGCTGCGAAAACAGAAAAACTTGTCGCGGGAAATGCAAATTTCGCAAAAATCCATGTCCATGAAAATTTGGAACTCAACGTGTACAAGCGACACACTGGACACCTGTTCATCTCAGGGAAAACACAAGCGAAAATCGAAAGCGTTACGCAGTCGGTACGCTCACAGACAAATTCTGTTTACTGACGAGAACAGCTTCACCGTGGTCATCCAGAGAAGCATCTCAAGCATCCACCATCCCGCATCTGTAATGGTATGGTGGGGAGTGAGCTACGATGGCGTTACCAACCTCCATGTTTGCGAGAAAGGAGTGAAAACATCGGCCAAAGTATATCAATCGACCGTCTTGGTACCCATTGTGAAGCCTCTCAAGCAATCAATATTCGTCAACAAGCCATGGATTTTCCAGCAAGACTCTACTCCAGCTCACAAGGCAAAAACGACTCAACGTGTGGCTAAAAAACAACATTCCTTCATATCAACGAATAATTGGCCAGCTAGTAGTCCAGTCCTCAACCAGTTGGATTACAAGTTGTGGTCCATATAAGAGGACATGACTTGCTCTACTCAACACCCAAATATTAAATCGTTGAAGCGAGCCCTTGGCAAATGGAAGTCATTTCGAATAAGTTTTTCTAAGATTTGTAGCCATTGAATAACCCAATAAAAAGAAGAAGAAAAAGGTTCGAAAAATATTAATTCGTTTTAATTTGGCGTCGATTTTTCTGTGTACTTCACTAGGTAGGCCCGAGTTGATAATGGACATGATCGCAATTAAAGAGACTAACATCGAAATGTTTCAAATATTCAACTTGCTGGAACTTACTTAATATACCATCTAGGACAACAATTTTTGGCACTTAATGATAATTACTGTCTAACAAATTTGCAAGAAATAGCCAAGCCATGTTTATAAGAGCTTCTTAAAAATTTTTTTTATGTAAAATGTTGTAACATCGGCATTCTTTTGCCTAGAACAACTAGATTTGACTCTTACATAGATTAATAACCGCAGTCGGAAAGCCACGCCCTCTTCTTAATGTGGCTTCGACATTCGAGATTGTTGGAAAAAATAAAATGCATGATAATGTTATAAATCTTTTGAATGATTATATTTGTATTCTTGTTAAATGGTACTAAAAATGCAAGTACGATCAGCAAATAAATATTAGAAAGATATGGAGAGATTAAGAAATTAAAAACGATAAGGTTTAATAATAAGAAAATGCACGGCAACCATTCAAATCACCACACTCTAGTAGTGAGCAGATTAATTGTAGAGTCCAAAATTGTAATGTTCTTCACTTTCTTGTCAACATCTTGCATGTTGATAAACAAAATGTCATAACAACATTGTATATAAATAATTAAAAAGTCAAAAAAAAAAAAATTAAGTAGTACAATAATAAAATTATTATTATCATGTAGGTACGGCAGTATGACAATTTGTTGGTCATTTCGTCTTCACTGAATATTTATTGACAAATTATATAGAAGTAGCTTCCTACAATTCAGAGATAATAATGCCAAACAACGGTGAGCAAAATTAAGTAGCTAAACGGAAACAAAAGTGCTTACATGCGGGAGCGTAAATATGTACATATATATGAGCGAGTACATACGTATATGTATGTGCCTACAAATAAACGGATAAACTAACCAATACAACTGAACGATGATGTATCAGTGTATATTTAACAACAACCATGCCGTTGACGACAACCATAGACGATGAACAACAAAGTGAGCAAATTTTGTATATAGTATGGAGTAAAGTGGAAGAAGTGAAGTGGAGCAAAGTGGAATGGAGTGGATTGGATTGGGCTGGTTGGTCGATCGCTTGAATTGTGACTATTGCTTTGTAGAGCTGACTGACTGTTAGCTGCTCGTTGTACACTACATACACATAATACTTTCACTTCTTGGCATTTTTAAGCTTCGTTTTGTTGCTGTTATATTTTTGTATTTATTTCATTTTTTTTTTTTGAAGTGAATATGTTGGTATGTAAGTATGCCCACATTATTCAGTGCATATACTTATATGCAATATTCATATGAGTATTCGTCTTAAAATATTTGTGGTAATTACTTGTTGTTGTTGTAAATTAAAATGATAGTTTTGTGATTTTTATATTTAAATGCTTATTTGTTCTATTTTTATTACTCTTTTTGGTTTTTTTGCCACGTTTTGACTAACTAAAATGATATTTACAGCATTTCTACAACAATTACGAGTATGTTAAATTAAGTCAAATTAAATATTTTCCCTCTGGCGTGACCTCAAAATTAGGAGCCAATAAATTATTTGCCATATAATTGCAATATCTTATGGAAATTCTTCAATTTGTAAGTAGTAGTCATTGACTTGGTAGCAACTTTTCCATAAACAAAGCAACAAAGCTTGCTGAGTTACTTACGTAAGTGCTTTGTGATTTTCATTTTTTTTTTTCTTTTCTTTTAATAAAACTGATTTTAATTTTCGTTTTTAGCTGTAGTTTACAGATCTTAGTAATTTAAAATTAAACAATAATTATTTTCAGACTTTTTACTGAGAAATAAAATTTATTTGCATTCAATTTTGTTGTAGAAAAATGAAATTAATTTTTTATTGTAATAAAGAAATGTTGTATAATGTAAGAGACCAAAAAAAAAACGATATAACAAAATTATTCGGAAAAATTATTTTTATTTATAGTGAAATTTTTTAAATAGACAAAAAATAAAAATTTGCTCTTTAAAAAAAACGAAACTAACATGAAAGCAATTATATTTATACACAATTATATTACATAAAAATAGTAAAGCAATCAGATTTGGGGTTTATAGTGAAAAATTAACAATTTTCTCTGCAAATATTGATTTTAATAAAAATCAAACATTAGCGTGCTCTATATATAGGGCGAGCTTTCTTCCAATGAAATGTGTTTGGGTTCAGATATTTTTAAAAGATGGCATTTTAATTCGATTTTTCAAGATCCGACACTATAATTTGCTATTATTTCGAAAATGTTCATTGTTTTAAAATAAAAAAAACACTAATCAGTTGAAGTAAAGCGAGAAAAATCATATTTGCAAACTATCATCGCTCATAAATAAAATGTGGTAGCAAATTGTTAGTAAGCGGAAACAATTCCAGAATAACTAGTATTATCTAAAGGGTGGCAAAAGAAAAAAAAAAAACAAAACTTTTGCATAAAGGGAATCATACAAATAAATTGCCAAGAGACAATTTTAAAGAAGGCGGCCACCCTTTCTTATGCATAGCAATTATTTCACATGCCTACTACACATTTACATACGTTGCAAAACTTTTAAAGCTACAATATGTACGCATATGGAAACATTGGAATGCATTTGGTTTCTCTGAACCGGAAGTTGTAGACAACAAAACATATTGCATATTCATTTTCCTCTTTTTTTTTCACAAATATAAAAATTAGCACAAAATTTATCCATAAATTGTGATAGAATTACAAAGCTGGCACGAATATTTTGTGATAGGTTTCTATAAAGGAAAAATACATATAAATACTTTTCAATATGGTAATCTGTAAATGACATGATATACTGACCAATTGAACGAATGTGCAGAAAAATTATATTATGAAAATTCAAATGGTGCGACTCCACCACCATCAGGAAAATTCCACAAATTTCCCTCAACTTGTTAAAATTGTATGCAAAACACACAAACACACTCACATGGATCACCCGACAACTGTCAAACTAATTTCAGATAGTACCGAGAGAGAGAGAGAGCAGGCAAATTAATTGTGAAAAAGAGACACACACAACAGCTGTGCAAAGTAGTAGTGGAGCAACAGTCATCAACGATAAACGAATCAAATGTGGTACATGGGAAGAGGAGGGAGGTAGTCGCGGGCAAGGCAGCTGGGTTGGGATTCCCAAAAACGCAACAAAACCAGCAATTACACACACACACACATTCGCCAATACCAAATACACTAATACACCGTTTGTGAGGAACGAAAAATTATTACAAGTAGGTATATGCTCCAAGGTTGTAGCTGCTTTTTTTTTATATTTTCAAAATAATTTCATAAGAATTGTATTTTGATTTGGAATGGCTGACTGGTTGACACTCATCGTTCACTTTCTTTCCAATTTATTGAAAAAAATAATAATACCTGACCATATTGAGCTGATTCCATTGCAGGACATTTAACAATATATGATTATTCTTACTTATTCAATTATAATTGTGAAGCCTTTTAAAGAAAATCAAAAATATCCATAAATTGATGTTTAAACAAAAGAAAAAAAAGGTAATATATGCTTTTGGAAATATTGCGGCTACCCGACAAAGATCGAAAAACGTTTTTTTTTTGCTTTACACACGAACTTTGAAAAACCACGAATGAACAACGAAAACGACTGCAACAACGACGACGACGACGACGTTTCAAATTGACAAGGCGACGCACGAATACAGCGACACAAGGGGGGAAATCAATATAATAAAAAAAAATACATATATAAAGAAAAAATTTCAACGACGAATGCGACGAAATTTTTCCTTCAATTGTACACCATTTTTTTCTTTGCACTCATTTTTGCACTGTATACGCACATTTTCTCTATTAATTCCGTTGCATTAATCTTTGATATTTCTATTTATTTTCCGTTTCACAAGTTATTTTCCTCATTCTTTAAGTTTCGTGCGATTTGATAATGCATTTTTTTCAAAGGAATTTCTAAATACCTTGTAATTAACTACTACCACTTATTTAAGCAAATTTCTCAAGTCAAAAAAAAAATCACGTCATGGCTGCCACGTCCAAGCAACAATGAATCGAACAATTCCCACTGTTGCCTACTTCACTCGCGTAGGAACATTGTGACAATTGAAACACTATTGCAAAGATAAATTAACAAGAGAACGACAAGTGAGCCACTGACATAAGATATATGAGAAACAGAAATATGTACAATTAATTGAATTAATACAAAACTGTATAATTGTGGTCTGTAGTGTGAAAGAGCAGACTATATCGTATGAGCTATTAAGATTTGCAAAAGCAAAATTAAATATGAGTGTTGTCAACACTTTCAAATTACGATAGATGTTACACTTCCGATACTTTTCTGTTTTTACTCTCTCACCTGCACTGTTCGTTCTGCTCTGCTCAGGCGATGCCACTTTGTTTTACATGATGCACATTCGTTTTGTCAGCAAAGAAAAGTTTGAAGTAAAATCATTCCTATCTCTTATTGTATTCGTTTCTCAACGCAACAACAAAACATTGATAGTGTAAAATCCCCAATCATAAATGATTACTAAATGACAGAACCGAACAAAAAAGTAGATGTTCCGCTTAGTTATTGCTGTTGTATCAGCAAGAATACGGAAATACTTCTTTTTGTCCCCGTACAAAGCATTTCCGGGAAAAGTTGCGTTTAGTCAATCACAATGGATTGTTGGCCGCTGAATCTAAAGAGGTCTGGTTTTTCGAGTCATGTCTCGTTTTTCCTATGGTCAAATGGTATTTATTTTTCATTTTTCGTGATCGAAATAAATAATTGAACTCAAAAAACACACGGTCAAAAAAAAACTTTATTCCTTCGGAATATCAGCTTTTTTGTCGGTGTAGTATGATGTTAAAATCTGTACAACAAAGACATTTCATTTTGAGTTTTACTTAATTCTTTGAGCTTGGAAAAATGAAATCTTATTCCTTTATTTCAAAATGGAACTCTTACTTCAGAATATCTTCATTCATTGAAAGTGCTCTGCTTTATCTTGTAGCATTTTTGCTTTCTATGATTGAATTGAATACGATCTTATTTAGTTCCGAGTTAAGACTTTAATCGGCAAATGATTCAAATAAATATCATCGAAGTATTTTGAGTCGTTTTTGAAAATATGAAAAACAAGAGAAGGATAAGAGTAAATATACTGTACTTTACAGATGGATAAACTTATCAGCATTTCCATTAAAAAATATTTAATGAATTTTTAAAGCCTAATATCAAATTTCGCGGATTCCGCGCAAAAATCAGCTCATTCCCTGATTTTCACATTAACTTAAATTCCCTTATTTGGGTAATTCACTACTAATTGGCTTCTCTGATTTATACACTAGAGAAAATCAAATTGGAACAACGTAGTTATGGAACACCAATGTCTCACTAACTTATAAGGAATCACGAAAAATATTAAATTTACAATACAAGAATGTCTATTTGAAAAACAAATAATTCTAATTGTCATTTCTATATTCACATTCTTCAGTTTTTTATCAATTTAACCCATTCGATTTTAAAAACATCCCATCAATCAAGTCATTGAAAACCTTCAGTATTATTTCGCAATCCCACAAAACGTGTGTGCCGCTGTAAGGTCGACAACAGTTTTTTGCAGTATTGTTGTTGGAAAGACTGGTTTTGTTTCTTCCGTTTTGTGTTCCCCCTCAAAAAAATCAAATAGAAAAAATGTATGTATAAAAACAGAATCGAAACAACTGAGGTTTGTAACAATCGCATTTTCATCGATATCTCCTTTCATTTACAAAAATATCTAAACAAAATAGTAGAAAAGATAGCCGAAAATGTGTCGAATTGTAAGCAGTGTTGATATTTACCAAAAAATAAATTTTTAATATTTACATTTGTAGAGTACTTTTAAAATAGCAATACATATAATTAGCATATTTTTTATTTCAGAAAACTTTTTATACATTTTTTACTATATGGTGTGTGTTAAATAATCAGAGAAATTTTTCAGAAGTGTAATATTCCAAAATGAAAACATGGATATTTAGCTATATACAATTACACAAAAAGTAAAATATCAATTCCCATTCCAAGTTATTAGTTATACATTTGTAAATAGATATATCCCATGATTCCCATAGTGAAATCTTTTACTGATTAAGGTCTTGCAATAATCTTCAAAAAATATAATCTAAATAATTTTCCTAACAAGATATATTAAAATCACAATAAAATAAGACTGTAAAAAACGAAATTTTAGACAACCGTTTTTCTGTAAACAATTTTATTTGCTGTCAACATATCGAACATGCTATCCGAAAATTGTGAAAATGGCACTAATTGATATTAAAAATTGTAAATCGTAAAATTATGTTCTCAAAGTTTATCGTAATATAACACATTAAACCGTCACACCAATTTATGTTGATGTATATGTAAATATTAATTTGTAGTAAATATTTGCTATATAGAAATAATATATAGAGCTTACCTTTTTTTTAAATTTAATTATTTACTTAATAATAGATACAAATAATTATAGAATATGCAAATTAAACTAGGTATGATGAAATTGCTGTCAAAAGTTATATATTAAAATTAAGACCTGCAATGCAACACTGTGTTTTTATTCCAATGCAATCATGTTGCGAACAAAATAAACATTCAGTTCATTTGGCAAATCTTGAATATATGTGCCAGAAAGAGGTCAATATATATTATTTATTATCTGTTTTATCAAGACGTTGCAAGTGTTAATCAGAGACAGTAATACAAAATGAGTTTGCTGCATAACGAAATGCAGCAGAAGATAAAGCAAACAGCAAGAGGGAAAAACTATTACGAAAAGCGCGCTATAAAATTCATTTTATGTAAATATAAATTCACAGATTACTTAAGCCTATTGGATGTTATATTGATCAAAATATATTTGTTTATATAAAGACTGTGAGAGAATGGCACACAATAAAACCACATACAATGATGATCATGCTCCGACGACAGCCGAAAACGCCGTCGTCGTCGACGACGTCGTTGTATATAGCACCAAAAACTTTTTCGCAAACTTTCTTCATAAAATAAACAACATAAATAGTACTACTAACCTTGAAAAGTATCCTCGTTCTCTTCGTCGGATGCCATTTTCACAATTTATCACAAAATAAAACTATTTTAATCACAACAAACTGTTCAAAATTGCAAAAAACTCAAGAGCATAAAGTGTTTGCACGCCGTCTTCGTCACACAAAATCCACTGAATTTGTTCACAAAGCGGTTTCAACAAATATGGCGGAGAGCACAAGAAGAATGCGAGAAAGACGAATATAGTATAAAACTGACATTTTCAATTAATTAATGTGGGAATACTTTGGGAAATGAAACCAAAACAATATCGATAACACTCATTATGGAGTATATCGGTGAAATATTTGTTGTTTGTGAGGAAAATAATTGTTCAAAATTATCTCGTAATATTTTTTCAACAAAAGAACGCTTTATATTTAGGAATTGGTTTATGTTGGACTTATTTATGTTTAATTAGAATATGTTGACGTAGGCATTACTAATATCGATAATTATAGGGTTGCTAGTTTGACGTTTACTTAAAAATAAATCTCCATATTAAAGTCATCAGCAAAACGTTTTGCAGATAACTAGTCAAGCATTTTTTCAGGTTTCGAACAGGCTTTTTTGGATTCATATATTCAAACTAATGCTCAATTATTGGTAAATAATTAAAAACAATTTTCAAAAGAACAAATTAATTGCACTTATGTCCTATTATACGCGTAAGGAGATTGATGAGCTGCACGGCGATATTACGGCGCTTGTGACAAAGACGCTAAATGGTAGTGGCATCACCAAGAGTGAGGACCAAGATATCCTTGTCGATACGATTGAACATGAAATTGAGAAGAATGGTTACGACCAGCGACGCATGTCAAAGAAATTGGAAAAGGTACTCGATGCCAAGTACAGTACACGCCTGTTGGAGAAACTACAAGATAAATTGGATGAATATCGCAGGAAAACAAGAAAGCGTGCTGTTGATGATGCGCCGTCAGAAGTACCGAAGAGATCACGTTTCGATGCACGGGAAAGAAATGGTAACGATGTAAATCTGACTGCCACGACACCACTACTGGCAACACCAACTCAGCACTTACCGACTACATTACTTCCTGCAAACGCATCATCGGGAACCGTTATACCTCCTGCAGCAAATCCTGCTTTGAGTTCCACGCAAATTAAATTGATGATGGTAAATGCACAGCGCGAAATTGAAGAACGCAAACGTGCGCTTAGCAACCTAAAGGCTAAGGATCCACTTTTGGCATCTGTGCCACAAATTGGATTACCAGTAGCTTTAGCCACGCAAGTACTAGCAAAAAAACCTACACCAGAAGATGCTGAAAAGGCGAAAAAAATTGCCGAGCTACAAGCACAAATTCGAGCAAAACTTTCCGGTTCTCTGGCAAATCTAATACAACCAGCTGCGCCAGTACAAGATCGTCCCAAACCATTGATACTAGATGAAGATGGTCGTACTATCGATAAAAGTGGTCGCGCCGTCAGTATACCAACTTTAACGCCAACTTTGAAGGCCAATATTCGAGCAAAGAAACGCGAAGTGTTCAATAAAAGTCAGACAAATGCGGAACGTCATGCCCACCAGGAAGAAACACTCAAATTCTTTGATGATCGTATTGCGCAAAAGCCAACTGTGCGTACAAAACGTTCATTGCGCTTCCATGAGCCAGGTAAGTTTCAACAGATGGCTGAACGAATGCGTATGAAATCGCAATTGGAGCGTTTACAAAATGAAATTTCGCAAATTGCACGAAAAACTGGTATTAGTTCGGCTACAAAGCTGGCTTTGATAGCACCCAAGCAAGACACTCCAGACGATGTACCCTCAATGGAATGGTGGGATTCGGTAATATTGACTACCGATTTAAATACTGTAGATGCGGTTGGCAAAATAAGCATTCGAAAATCGGCCATATCCAATTTGATTGAGCATCCAACACAAATGAAGCCACCAAGTAAGTATAAATGTCACAATGCACTGTAGAGGCTGTAATAATTACTTATTTTTCTGATTTCAGACGAACCTCTTAAACCGGTTTATTTACCTGTTTTTCTGACAAAAAAAGAACGTAAGAAACTGCGCCGCCAAAATCGTCGAGAAGCCTGGAAAGAAGAACAAGAGAAGATACGTCTAGGACTGGTGCCTCCTCCTGAACCAAAATTACGTATTTCAAATTTAATGCGCGTACTCGGTTCAGAGGCTGTACAAGATCCCACGAAAATTGAAGCACATGTACGTGAACAGATGGCCAAACGTCAAAAAGCACACGAGGATGCAAACAATGCCCGTAAGCTGACTGCCGAACAGAAGAGTGAAAAGAAAATACGCAAAATAAAAGAGGACACCTCTTGTGGCGTTTACGTAAGCGTCTACCGCATACGCGAGCTGCAGGATAACGCTAGCAAAAAATTCAAAGTGGAAACGAATGCCAAGCAATTGCATATGACTGGCTCAGTGGTGCTATTCCATGATTGTTGTGTTGTTGTTGTGGAGGGTGGTCGAAAGCAGCAAAAGAAATACAAGCGCCTAATGCAAAATCGTATAAAATGGGAAGAAGATTTGGTTAAGGGTCCTGATGGGCAAGATGTGCCCAATTCTTGTTCGCTTGTATGGGAAGGCACTAGTCAACGTCGGCACTTTGGCGAAGTTAAATTCAAGGTCTTCACCATGGAGAAAGCAGCTCGCGAATTCTTTCAAAAACATCAAGTCGAACATTACTGGGATCTCGCGTATTCTGGTGCTGTATTAGAAGCTTCTGTTGATGTCTAAAAATAAAATTAATTGCTGTTGGTAATTTGTTAACTTTAGGTATAAATTTCGATAATCACACTGCGAAAATAAAAATTATATATTTCGGTTAACTGAAGTGTTTACATTTAATCTAAAAAAGGACTACATTAATGCTCAACAGGATCTTTTTCCACAGTTTTCTCGTCAGCAATGTACTGCTTGACTTTTTTCACCAGCACGTGTCGTATTGTATCCAAAATACGACTATTTATTGCTAAGCTATGCTCAGCTAAACGTTCTAATGTCGGCTGTGTAAGATATCCTTTTTGGAAGAACTCTGTAACTTGATCAACAGCAGAGAGACTTGCTGTCGTTACTATACCGTGTTCATCTTCAGCAGCTTCCTGATCGATAGTACTTAACAATTGTTCAACGGTAGCTGCAATGTTTTAATTGATTAATATTGCAAAACACATCCTGAAACATACATCATATCAACATACATATGAAAAGATCACTTACCATTAGGATTTACAAATTCCACATTTTTGTATGTACAAACAGTCGATGATGTTATTAGATCATATGTAGGTATGCCTCCATCAACCAGTGCAGCACCACAGCAATTAATTGCCGTACTCAACGCACAACCATCATCATCCAGTATTATAACTTTGATTTCTAATTGAAAATTTGGAAATTCATGTCGACATATCACCGGTTCCAGCGCCTTTTTTAGTGCCATACTCATAAAACCTTCTTTACGTGGTATCGACGACGCATCTCGAGTACCAAAAGGTGCAATTTTCACCGAACAATTAATGACACCAAGTAAACCACTAAAATAAAACATACAATCAAGATTTTGTATTTTTATTTTGAACCTTTTTTTCCAAACCTCTTCCGTGTTTGCTTGCTTAATTCACGTGGTGGTTCAACCGATGCTATTACTTTTGTATTGCCATATTCCATGTAAGCAGACCCTTTCGCTGAAGATATAGCACCAACTTTGAGAACTAAAAATGTAAACATCAGCATATTTTCCACTTCATTTGTATATATAACTCACATGTTGGTCGCGGTTCGAGAATCAATTGCTTAGGTTTTTCTAATTTCTCAAAGATTTTATCATTTTCTTCTGTTTCAATATACATAGTATATGGGACCGATTTTTCAGGATACATGAATTTACGACTCATAGGTGGTGGCGGCATATTGTTTGTATTTAATAAAACCCGTGCTTTACTTTAAAATAAAAACGAAAACACTATAAAATAGAGATGAGTGCTGCAAGCCATATCAAATATCGATAAATCGAGTCAGTAAATTCGATTTAATCATTTATAACAGCTCAACCTAAAAAAACCTGCAGTGCGCAAGTTTTCTGTAAAAAATGGTCCTTCTTATTTATATATTTTTTGGACGGTGAAATTAGTGAAATTAAAACTATATTATATTTAAGAAGATCTTAATTTTTACTTTAACTACAATGCACTTATGGCAGCTCATCTCTCTTTTCTATTTTGACATTGTGCACATATAGTTGCTGACTATGGTTATTTAAAAAAGTTTACGTGTATTTATTCGTTTTGCTATATTTACTTACTTTTCATTTATTGTGGAATAGTAATATTTTTATGTTAAAGTTAGGGCCAGTTTTTTAGTGTGAGTTTACCCCTATTTGTCGTTTAAACTAAGTTTAAACTTGATTTGCGTTTTTTCAGTCAAATTTCAACGTAGTTTAAACTAAATTTAAAACGCCCAAAATAGCTGGGTTAACCTAAGATTAACGTATCAGCTGTTCAGCTGTGTGTTCTTGCACTGCAGTAAATCTTTTCTTGCTGCGATTTAAGATAAGTTTAAATTTAAACTCCGTTTATGTGAACTTAGTTTAAAACTAGTTTAAACTTGTACCAAAAAACTGGCCCTTACAATTTCATTTCTCAACAACATTTGCACAACATACAATTTCGTGACTGTCTGTGAACTCTAGTCAATGCTCGACATAATATCTATTTCACGAAGGCAGCTTTTAGACGGCGGTCTACTTAAAACGCCTATATTGAAACTATTCTTTTTTTTTTTAATTATATATTTTCTTTTTCTATTACTAAAGAATCTAACAATAAGTTTTAAAATCTTAATCTAATTCAACAACAGTAGCTCCTTATTATCTAGAGCAATGTTTTTTGTACGATGCTCTTCTTTTTATTGGAAGGCTGGCAGGTCCTTTCTTCGAAGGCACGAAATATAGCAGGTATTGAGCAAGGTTCTTGCTAGTGTGTTTGGATGTCTTTGTAATCTTCTAGTATATTTTTGTCTAGTATTTTTAACTTCAATTTCTACCATTGGGATATTTAAGTCATTGTGTATACATTCATTTCTAATATACCATGGTGCACCAGTTATCATCCTTAACATTTTAGACTGAGATCTCTGTATGATTTCAATATTGCTATTACTAGTGTTCCCCCATAATTGAATTCCGTAACTCCAAATTGGCTTTATTATGCTGTTGTACAGTAGGACCTTGTATTTCAAGTTTAATGGTGATCTGAAATTGATGAGCCAGTGCAGACAAAAAGCTTTTAATTTCATCTGAGTTCTTTTTGTTCGATGTGCTTGCGCCATGTAAGCCGTCTATCTAAGTGTATCCCTAGATAGGTGACTTCATTTGTATGAGTTATGGCGATATTATTTAGTGTAATGCTGCAACTAGCCACCGACGTAAAAACGTAGAACTTGTCAGCTGATACGACCTATCTTATGGGAACGTCGTGTTAACGAAAACTCACCACCGTATGACGGTGACGTAGACGTTGCTCGTAGCGGAGAGAATCAATGCAATTTTGTATGTTCTTACGTACGGCAAGTACGTACGTACGCTACGTCAGTGGCTAGTTGCAGCATAACTGTCGGGCATGTGCTTTTGTTAAGTGTGAACGTTACATGTTTACATTTGGACTCATTAACTTTTATGCGCCAGTTAGATTACCATTTTTCAACAAGTACTACATGCTCCCCTAAATCTGTGGATGCCTTAATTGGGTTTCGATTACGGCTTAGAATAGCAGTATCGTCAGCAAATGTAGATGTCAACAACCGTGCATCTGTTGGTAGATCGGAAGTATATAATACATATAGAATGGGGCCAAGAACGCTACCCTGTGGAACTCCGGCTTTGATATTGAATTCTTCTGTGGAAAAGTCTTTATATTTTACAATAAAACGACGGTTATCTAGGTATGATTCCAGTATTTGGTGGGAGCTTTTTGGTAGAAGTTTTCTTATTTTATACTTTAGCCCTTCATGCCACACTCTATCAAATGCCTGAGCAACATCTATCTATTCTTGAAAATTGAATTTAATAAATTTTCAATTTTTTAAATTATTAAAATGTTTATTGTTTTACAATTTTTCAAGATCAGAATTTAAAATTGAGGAAGATAGTTGATGTTTGTAAAGCATCACTACTAAAAACAAAAAAATATTTTTCTTAATGATATTACCGTTTTTTTTTCTTTGTTGAATTAAACAAATTAAATTATTAAGATATATCTCAATAAAAAGTACAAATTAATTTTCGATTCTGGTTATTTTTATGTAAAAAAATAAATAAATATGTGATACTTAAAGCCCGAAAGTCTCGTTGGCCCAGCTTCTCTTCCATTTCCATGGCAAATTGATAATGCCAAAAAATAAAATAATTGTGAATGGTTTGCATTCAATCAGCAAAATTTTGGTGAAATTTACAACTGGCAACTTTCGTAGCAATTGACATCTGAAAAACGCACTGTAATTCTATTCATAAGAGAAGGAACGCCGAATTAATAAAATTTCATACCGAAAAACGATTGTTATAAAAAGTTAATAAAATTTAATAGCTATCAAAAAAAGGTAATTAGAAAATAATTAAAATATTTCAATTATCACACTAAGGAATTTTCACTTATTCTAATAAGTAAATAGCAATAGTGTAGACAAAACTGAAGTAAATATGCCGAGTGAGACAGCAAAAAGTGCAAAGAAATCGGCAGCACCCTCTGGTGCTGATCCAAAAGATCAAAAGGCTGCAACCGCAGCAGCTACTGCTGCTGAAGATGCTGACAAAAAAGACACATCCAAGGATGAGACTAAAGACCAAGAACTTTCTGATGAAGATCAACAACTGCAAGAAGAATTGGAAATGCTTGTGCAACGTTTGCAAGAATCTGACAAAACACTTTACTTACCAGCTCTAGAAATGATGGCAAAATTGATACGTGCCTCGACAACATCGATGACGTCGGTACCGAAGCCGTTGAAATTTATGCGTCCCCATTATGAGACAATGAAAACGATTTATAAACAAATGCCCGATCAGAAAACTCGTCAAGTGTGTGCTGATGTCATCTCGGTGCTCTCCATGACTATGGGCAGTGGTAAAGATTGTTTAGCTTATCGTTTTTTGTGTGATCGTTCTCAGCATATTGGTGCCTGGGGTCATGAGTACGTACGACATTTGTCTGGCGAAATCGCAGCTCATTACCTGGAGACATCAGGTGATTTTCAAGCCCAACTCATTGAGTTAGTTAAGCAAATCATCCCTTATAATATGGAACATAATGCTGAGGCTGACGCCTGCGATTTACTAATTGAAATCGACCATCTTCATTTGTTGCATGAATATGTGGATGAATCGGCCTATCCGAGGGTATGTCTCTACCTACAATCTTGCTATCCTTATGTACCAGAACCGGATAATACTATTATTCTCGAGACTGCCTTACAATTGTCACGTAAATTCAATCAATACACACAGGCGATGCGTTTGGCACTAATGCTGAATGATATGAATAAGATTACTGAAATATTTAAAGAGCCAAAGGAGTCTGCATTGCAGAAGCAATTGGCGTTTATGTTGGCTCGCCAACAAATTTGCTTGGAATTGGATGAGTCCGTACCGGATTATGATGATCTCATGGAGATTATGTCGAATGCAAATTTGAATAAGCATTTCTTGAATTTGGCACGTGAGTTGGATATTATGGAACCGAAAACACCCGAGGACATTTATAAATCGCATTTGGATAATGCACGAACGCGGTTTGCTTCTATACAGGTGAGTGCTACATGATGGTTTGATGTTGATTTATTTATATTTTCAATACAATGTTCATACAGGTCGATTCAGCAAAGCAAAATTTAGCTGCCAGTTTTGTAAACGGATTTGTTAACGCTGGCTTTGGTGTTGATAAGCTACTTTCCGAAGATGGCAATAAGTGGTTGTACAAGAACAAAGAGCATGGCATGCTTTCGGCAACTGCATCGCTTGGTCTAATTCTACTGTGGGATGTTGATGGAGGTCTCACCATGATTGATAAATATCTCTATTCCACTGAGGATTACATAAAATCTGGTGCTTTGCTAGCATGTGGTATTGTAAATTGTGGCATACGCAATGAAGTTGATCCGGCACACGCCCTACTCTCTGATTACATTGACAATCATAACACATCAATGCGTATAGGTGCTATTCTGGGTTTGGGCATCGCGTATGCTGGCTCAAACCGTGCAATTGTCATTGATACATTAAAAACTATATTCGCAACCAATGTAAAGAGTCCAGCCAGCATCGAAGTAATGGGTATTACAGCACTCTCCTTAGGTCTGATTAGTGTCGGTTCGTGCAATGCAGAGATCACAGAAATTCTATTGCAAACCATTATGAATTTGACAAGAAACGATTGGAAGGATACATATACTCGTTTTCTATGCCTCGGTTTGGCTCTGTTGTATTTGGGCCGTCAAAAGGCGATCGAAGCTGTCATGCTTACATTGGAAGTATTGGAAGAACCTTTCCGTTCTATGGCCACCACCATGGTGGACATATGTGCTTATGCTGGCACTGGTAATGTGTTGAAAATTCAACAATTATTACACATTTGTTCCGATCATTATGAAAGTTCGGCTAATGGAGATGCGTCGGAGAGCGATAAGAATAAGAAGGACAAAAATAAGGATAAGGTTAGTAGGTTACACATTTTCGTGATTTCTTATGTAACTTAACGTTGATTGTTTTATAGGAAAAGGCTGATAAGGAAAAGGAGAAAGAGAAAGAGAAGGAAAAAGAAAAGGATTTGTCGTCGACTCAGGCTATTGCCGTAATTGGTATTGCCCTGATTGCAATGGGTGAGGATATTGGTGCCGAAATGGCTTACCGTTCGTTCGGCAATCTCTTGCGTTACTGTGAACCATGCATACGCCGTGCTGTACCACTGGCATTGGGCCTGATATCAGCGTCCAATCCTAAATTGAATATACTTGATACATTGAGCAAATTTTCACATGACAGTGATGCTGAAGTCGCCCATAATGCTATATTTGCTATGGGTCTCGTTGGTGCTGGCACAAATAATGCACGACTCGCCTCAATGTTGCGTCAATTGGCGCAGTACCATTCGAAAGATCCCAGCAATTTGTTTATGGTGCGCATTGCACAAAGTCTAACACATTTGGGTAAAGGTACCCTAACACTTAGCCCCTACCATAGTGACCGTCAGCTAATGAATCCAATGGCAGTGGCTGGCCTAATGTCAACCCTCGTTTCATTGCTCGATGTGAAAAATTTAATTTTGGGTCGTTCACACTACCTATTGTACACTTTGGTGCCGGCAATGCAGGCGCGCATGTTGATTACATTTGATGATGAGCTGAATCAATTGCAAGTACCTGTGCGTGTGGGTATGGCTATTGATGTGGTCGGCCAGGCAGGTAAGCCGAAGACTATAACGGGCTTCCAGACACACACCACACCCGTATTGTTGGCAATGGGCGAACGTGCCGAATTGGCCACCGATGAATATATATCGCTGACACCAGTCATGGAAGGTTTCGTCATACTCAAGAAGAATCCCAATTTCGTAAAGTAGCCATCATTGTCGTCGTAGCGTCGTGTATTTTTTGTATTCATTTTGCTATTCGTATAAATTATTTAACGTTACGTAAATAATACAATAAATAACAAACAAATAAAACTAATATTTAAAAAAGTTTATTGTGTTCTCTGCCACTTTAACAATATAAATACGATCTATACATAAATATTTTCTAAAAGATCAGACTATACCAAATTACATAATGACTATTGCTAGGTAAAAAGAAACATCTTTGAATACAACGCATTAACGACTATGTGGTGTATTGACTTTTTGGTGGGCACTTAACAGCTAAATACTAAAAACACGTTAAATAATATACGGTACACATAACACATCAACGATACAAGTTCAATTGTGCATTGAGTTCATTCTCATCGATTTCTTTCATATTCAATTCAGTTTCTTGCTTCTTAAGCAACTCAAATATGGCGGCCAATTGTTCGCGTTCAATGCTGCAAAAAGGGATCAAGTTGAATATATAATTTAATAAAGTCAATTAAGTTACCGTCTTTCCTCTTGTAGTTGATCGCTTGTCAATTGTGACTCCAACTTTTTAAATTGTGCAGTTTTAAGTTTACCTACAATACCATTCATATTCACATCTTTGATATCTGCATCACCATCATCATTATCGTCGATATTATCGCAATCTTCATTGAAATCACTATCTTCCTCGCCTGCAATACCATCCCAACTTTGTGTTAGATCACTGACATCGTCGCTGTACTCTCCTAGTGCATTTTCTTTCAGTGTTCCCTCTGATGATGCTTCAGAATCGATTAATTTATTCAGATGCTCAACATCTGAATCGACTTCCGTTGTTCCATCCTATTGATTAATAAGCATATTTGCGCACTTTATTTTAATTATTTTAAAATCGTATATATATGGGGATTTTACTTACCCCATCATCCCTGAGCATATTTGCACAATACATTGCAATAATTACTGCTAAAAATACAGTTGCTGTACTAAGCATATAAATATTGGAAACACCTTCAATTATTGAATCATTTGCTGCATAATTGTACATGTTTAATTAGATGATTCCCTTGCGTTGGTAAAATATAATTATTGAACTTTCATATGCACGTATAAATAACGAATATAAACAAGTGCAATTTATATGTCATCTTCGTCCTCTTCCTGTCTTATCCTTCGCATTGTATTTTCTTACGCATTCTACACCAGTGTTGGTGTTTCAATTTTCCAAAGTACTTAAATTATAAAATTGTACTTTTTCTAATAGTTAATTTTTTCTATACAATTCTATACATTGGGCGAATATCTAAAATATACATAAAAAAATAAACAAACAAAAAATATATATTACATTTTACATTGTCTGCTTTATAAAATATGACATAATATCAGGTAAAGCAAAAGGAAATAACAACCTTTACATTGACGTATAAGAGTAATGTCAAAAACATATGTGAGTAATGTCGAAATTCAGTGTTTGTTGTTCTCTTTTCTACGTCTTTTGCGGACCCTTTTTAATTATGTCAAGCGTTGTGTTTACGTCCGGATATGTTTGAATACGATTGACAGCAAAGTAGAACTTGATTTTTTTTTATACAGTGAACACCATTAAAGTTTGTTCACGTTAACCTCAGTGCCGTCTAAAGGCAGAGGGGAAAATGGGAATAGGCAAAGTTATGAACTCATTTTGGCAGGTGCTGATAAAATCAATGTCGGCGTAATGAGAGTAATGTACTAAGATATCCGTGTTGACTACTCCCATCCGTATCTACATTACTTTACTTCGTGTTTTGTTATCTTCCGTTGATATTGTGATTACTATTCGAACCAACTAATCGAAAGTAAATGTCAAAGATAAATATGTTCGTTCTGTTTATCAAGTTCAAAATTAGAATATATGAAATTATAATGAAAGTTAATATTGAGAATTTAAGTTCATAATGAAATTAAAACAATTGTTGCATTGATACTTTTAAATTTAGTATAGGCGTCTTTGATATATTTCTCATTAAAAAATCTAACAAGAAGCTATCCAGTAGCTAGCAAATAGGAAGAAAAGAACAAACTAATCTTCAGGAAAATACGTTTTGACATGCTGACTAACCACGTCTTCCTAATACAGTTTATTGTAAGTAGTTCTTTGATCATAGCCAAATCATACTTACGTACTTATGTTATGTTATTGTGGCTGCCCTCTCTCTGAGAGGACACACTTAGGCCAGAAATGCCCATTGTGATACCACCGTGCTTCCCTTCCAATACTGTTGTGCGTGTTAAATTTGGAGATCAATAGTAGGGACCTACTTATAATAGCCCGTTCCGAACGGCAGATCCCTTGTGACATCACTTTAACTTAGTTTTGTCACAGAGCAAATTGTTACTGCCGGAAAAATTGCCAATTTTTGCCGACAGGTGGGTACTGTTCGAAAGAACAGAGACTGAACCCGGGTATTACAAGTATTTCCACTGGGTCCACTTGATATTTTCAATGAATCGAAAGAAGTAAAGAAAAACCTATGGAAAGAACGGTAAATAGGAAAAAAAAACAAATATACGATTTTGACACTACACGAACACTTCTGTATGTGTGAATTTCTCATTCTTTAATACTATTTTTGGCCTGAAATAATACAAAAAAAGACAACATAGCTTTTGGAATTCGATTTTTCCAAATTTTGAAGATGTTGTAATTTTTTATTTTATTATTGATTATTGGGATAATTAAAATTACAAAATTACTTGATTATATGTTTTATTGAATACATTAGTTAATACATACATATATTTTATACACCTGTACCAATAACAGTTACATACAAAATTCAGTAGAATTATCAATTGTTTTGTAAAATTGAATTTAAGCAAAAACAACATAAGCGAAAATTAATATTATTGAATTGCATTTTGATATATTTCTCCGGTGTTGTTTGCTCTTATTCAGTCCTTTTATTTTACACATAGAATGGGAAAATGTTTGACGGATCACGGTTTTCGATCGGTGACTTTATACACCTAAGCCGGGTTATACTTTTCGTTCGATGGATTTATCTCACGTTCGTCACACTCCAAACTCCGTAATAGCCGAATATTTTCAAAAGTACGAAATAAAGCATTTGATGAAAATGTATTGCATTAGCCGATTGTATTATGTGATTAGTTTTATATGTAAATACATCTATACATATTAATGCATAAACGATTTAGCATAGATTTAGATTATCTTATTACAATATATATTTATATGATTTTAAAAATTAATTCTAATTGTAAATATGTAAAAATTGCATTCCCATAGCAATTGGTTCTGATTTGCAACTCAATAGTTAATTTAGGATCTGTTTATGCATTTTTTACTGTTTTGTTTGACTAACATTTTTATTTTAATTTTATTATGTATTTAACAAAAGAAAAGAAAAACGATCCATTGTTGTTTCTTTAACAAATCATGCCACGGTTAGTTGCAACGACAACTCAGCAAACATGTTGCCGTCAAAATAATCAATTGACGAAATAATAGAATTAATTTGCAAAAGCTGTTGTAGAGGTCGGTGGTGCAGATGATAATGATGGCGGCTGCTGTGGTATCAATGGTTGCGATGAAGTATTTGGTAAATGCATTGGTACCAGATTAGATATTGGTGGCGGTGGTAATTGGTGCTGCTGCGGCTGCTGTTGTTGGTGTTGTGACATTTGTGGTGGCAGAGGCGTCATATGCGTGGGGAATAGGCCGCTCATTGATGGTTGCACTTGCGGATACGAGGGAACAGTTTGTGCAGTCGGATACGAATGTGTCAATGGTGCAGACATATATTGTTGTTGTGGTTGTGTTGCCGTTGAATACATTGGAATACCTTCTGTATTCGAAGTTGGTGGTGGTATCGAAGGTACTGTAGCCTGTGGATAGAACATTGGCTGCTGTTGTTGCTGCTGCAGCAGTGGTTGGTTAGAATCGTAGACACCAGGTATGAAGATGTTGGATGGCGGTGGCACCGAAGTTGGAACAGATGGCTGTGGATGAGGTGAGGTCACAGCTATATCAGCAGTCGGTTGTGTCGCTGGAGGATTAATTGTGGATGAAGCGGCCACAGCGCCAACAGCATCTGTTGATTCGTCAGGATTAAAGTATGTTTTGAAAATACTTTGTGCCTGTGGTGGTGGTGCTGTGGGTTCACCGTTTTGAGTTGGTACCAATTTTGATGTTTCTGATGCAGCTGAAGTGGCAATACCTGCACCTTGTGTGAAAGTGTTACTTAGAGGTGGCACATAAGGCAACGTTGGTGCAATTATAGGTGCATTTGCTGGAGCCATCGTTGGAGTTGCTGTGGCAGACACATTGGCCGATGATGTTATAGAGACTGATGGTTTTGCTCCGGCTGTCTCTGTTTGGATTGGTATACGATGTAAGTAACCGTAGCCGATGCCACAGCCAAGAGCACCTTCACCACCCCATTGGGAATTTGGTTTTATAGTCACCTCACGACACGCATCGTCATCAATATTGTACACATACATTTTGAGTGGTTGCTGCTCGTGTGTTTCGATCAGCGTAAATAGGTCATCATTCTCGTGACGTATCGCATCTGCACCGATGACATAATCCGAATACGCTCGTAAGCCAGCAACATCAGCTGGTGAATTCGGATGTACCTCTAATATGTGCCAAACATTTTCATTGGCACCTTCGAATGAACAAAATCGTATACTGACACCCAATAGACCTTGTCCTCCCCAGCTATTGCTGGGTGTAATCGACAATTCTCGTACTGTTTGGGTTTTACTGGAGTACACAGTTATGCGAGTAGGCTTGTCGACATTTTGACGTAGCAACTCTTTTAGTGTATCATTATCTTTATCTAAACGTGTACCAGCTATTGCTACAATGAAATCAAAAAAGGCTTCCAATCCGGCTTTCTGGCCAGGCGAACTTTCTTGAACTTTGAGTACGTGGTAGCCTTCAGTACCACCACCGGGAACTTGTAGACTGTAACTGGAGCCCATTATCTTCTTTTTTCTTTGTTCGCTAATTTATTTTATGAAAATATTCCTCAACGAATTTTTTTATTAACTTTTTCGGTAGAAGCTTTATATCAAATTGTATCAAATAATTACAAAGAACAATTAATCACCTCTCTATTATTTTTTTTTTCTGAAGGCTTTGCGTGGCACAATCAGAATATAATCCAGCTGTACCTATCTGTTGTCATTTTGACTCTTTGAGATTACATGGTGTTGCCATATATTTGTAAATTATAAAATATTTTGTATGCAAATTAGTACAAATGTAGAAAGACCTTAACTAAAATTCTTTCCAAAATCATTTTTTTTTTCTGATACACCTTCTCTAGCAATATTCAATGTACACTGAAAGAAAATAACAAGTAAAAACGAAGAATACATTTCACAGAAACTATTTTGATTTTGAAGTTGTTTTCTTCTTCTTCTCTAATCATCAAAAATGATGGTGACGGTTTTCATTAAAACCGTTTATGTAAAAAATTCGCGTTAAGCTCAAATTTTATTAGTAGTTTATAACTAGATAGATATCTGGTATCCGAAAATTTTGTCCAAGAATTGCACAATTGCACAAGCATTGAACAATTCTTTATTCACATATTAATTAAATTGGCCATTCAGTAAAAAACTGATTCATTTTCTTGACTTTATTATATTTGTTTAGTTCTATGCATTTATAACGAAGTTAATCAAAACCATATATTTCGGTCAATTAAAAAAAATGTTTTTAAATAATGTAGATCTTTCGATTGTATGAATATGTGTGTGTGTGTGTGTGTGAGTGTTTGCATTACCCAGTATGCGTCACTGGGTGTTTGCATTATTTCATCGCTGCAGCAACTTGAAATTGTTGCTGGAGTTTTTGCACAGTTTCACGATGTTTTGTCATATCCTTTTCCATATTTTCAAGTGTATCAGTAGAACTCTTGAGCTCCTTTGAAATGTATTCAATACGTTTGCCAACATTTTGTCTAGAATCCTCTAAATCTTGCTTAACCAAAACGGGACCATATAATTTGAACACTTTATTCTCTGGTCCTAGCAAATTCAATTCATCCATAACGCTTTTGTTTTCATTTAATTGACTCTCCAATATTGTACGTTGTTTCACAAGTTTAACGCAGGCTAAAAAAGGAAGAAAATTAGCAAATGACAAATGTATGAACTGTCTGAAATGAACGCATGGAAAAGTGTGTGGGTGTCAAACAATATACATACTTTTCTGTAAATTTTGATACGCTTCCAATTCAGATTGTAGCTTTTTTACAAGAGCTGCGCTATTTTTATCCATTTTTGTCACGAATTGATTGATACTTTTAAAGGATTTAAACGAATTGTTGTCCAAATGCTGCTATTCCGAACAACTTATTAAAACACACCACACCGTCAAATTATTTAGCAAATATCAGAAATGTCATCATTTTGGGCGAATTCATAAATTTGTATTAATTTAACTGAGTACTCGGTAAAAAGTAACGAATAATTTTGCTTTGTATAGGATATAGTTTCAAAAACATAATTTTAACTCTTCTGAAAATGCTTATAAATATTTGACATTCTTAATATGGTTAGATTTATTAATTTTTTTCGTCAGTCATAAGGTTTTAATCATGATAATTTTGAATAAATTTTTTCTTATGCAATCGATAATATTTGGATATTATTAAAGGACAACATGTTTACATTTACATATAACTGCCTATCAAATAAAAATTAATGGCACCTTCTCAGCCAAGCCAGATCTTCTGAAATACGGGTACTTTCTCATCTATATTCGTTATCAATAGAAATACAACACTTGGTACGGCGAAACTATGGTGTCAGCGCGTTTTCTTTTTTGTAATTTTGTTTTCTATTTCCACCATCTAGCGTTGCCACTAATTGATTATTTTTTCACAGGAGACAGTTCTAATTAGAAAAATCTTGGTTAAGAAGTAAATGTGCATATATTCGATTAAAAATTCTGTCATATAAAATTTAAGATGATCTTAATTTCGGCTTATTGAGTGATTATTATAATTACTTTTTCTATCACGTACATACTGACTTAGGCGAAGCTTGGTTTATATTAAAGAGCTGCGTCAATGTATTTGATTTTCGAATGATTCTCCTTACTCTAATTAGAATGAGAATGAGTGAGAGTAAAATATTAGGCAAATAGAACACTCGACTCATTTCTTGTACAAGAAATATTCCATACATTCGTTTTTTCTCTTCAAATATACGAATGTTTGAGAGTACTACGAGTGTGTTGTACGTTATAATTGTTGTTGCTTTTCATAACAGGCACTAATGATATGTATTACTGCGTCTTGCTATCTTTTCTACTGTATTTTTTGCTTATATGCATTGTAATGTAACATAGAAAAGCAAAACGAATGTTTAGAGTTCTCTCAAATGATTTACGTCCATTTGCAAATGTTGAGATTCTACTCATTCTTTGAAAACGAAACATACACTCCATTCCATTCTATTTCTATTTTATTCATTCTAATTCGTATTTGCTTAGAGAGGATGAATGAGAGATTCTATTCTAATATCAATAGAGTGTTTTGAACTTGCAAACGAATACATTGCTGCAGCACTCTATTTCATATGAAATATAGCAAATAAGTGGACGAAAATTTACGATGATCTTAGCTTTGACAATATTTTCTATATAAAATGATAATTGCAATTTGTTGGTCGTTATGTTTTGAATGTTTTAATGTTTTTCATCCAACCGCAGGGGGTCTATTTTCGTATGCATAAAATGTTAATAATTTTCTTAATATCCCCCGATTGTTTTTTTTTCAAATGCTTCTGGCAGCCCTGTCCGCAGCCATCTGTCAAGACTACAAGACAAAGCAAATTAGATTAAAGCCGTGTGAAGAATTTCGCGCCGTTGAGGCTAGTATAAAGTTAGTTAAGAGAAGAGAAAAAGAAACGAAAAAAACATAATTTCCATAAAAACTGTGAAAAACTACATATCATAAAAATAATTGAGAGGACAATAAAAGGTGTAAGCAAAAAAGATTTGTTTTAAAACAAGGAAGCGCTAAAATCATAACGAAGACTAGCTTTATTATGCCACCGCCAAAAAAACGCGAAAAGGAGGTACATGCAGCTGGCAATGGTGGTGGTGGTGGTAATAATGTTGGCGCTTGTGGAGCTGTTAGTGGCGGTGGTAATGCAGGGTTATCAGCTGCAACGACTGCATCAGGAATAACTGCCCATAATGGAAATGCAGTTGCAGATGCGGTAAAATTGAATGGACACCAACAAGAACAGGAACTCTTTTTGCAAGCCTTTGAAAGTAAGTCCATATAGAATGGACAAATGACGTTAGACGCTTTGCTGGGAATTATTTGTATATAAAATGAATTCTTTTCTTTCATCTCGCAGAGCCTACACAAATTTATCGTTTTCTGCGTAATCGTCATGGTACAAGCGTAAGTGTCGAATATTTTTCTTATTCGAATTCTATAGTATTTCACTAACTCTCTCTCTCTCTCCCACTCTCTCTTTCTGTATCTCGCATTAATTTTTTATCTCGCAGCCTATATTTCTCAACCGAACGTTGAGCTATATGAAAGATCGCATGTCACGCAACAATAAGAAACGAGCCACTTTTAAAGTTAATTCGATATTGGAGAAAATCATACACAAAACTGAAAATGTTTCAAATAATTGCCTCAACATCATCTACAATGGACTATTCGATAAGAGTGCCAACAGTGATCAGTGGTGGAATGCTGGCGATGTTGTGTGCGTAGATTCTACTCTTTATAAGATAACAAAAAATAAACGGAAGGATAGTACATCTGACTTTCAAGAGATCTTGGTAGGTTTATTTAAGAACGTACATGTTGATTCGATTACACATTTGTAATATATGCACATATTTTCAATACAGAATTATAGCTCAAATGTTATTTACAATCCACTTGAGAATATCGATCAATATTCAGCTATTAGTATACCAGTGCAGAGTATGCATCCATTGGGCGACCAGCATACCATTTATAAATTACTATTTCGTATTAAAACCTCACCAAAATATATAACCAATAAAAAAGAAGAAAATGCCGAAAATGAAGGTAATTGAATTTGTTAGTGGCTATTTTGCATTCCAATGGAATCAAAGATTTCTTAAGAATCATCCAGTCCATTCCATCGTAAGAGCAACGAGTAAAAATATGAATTGTGGCTATTAAGAATAATTGTAAATTGTTTTTATATTGAATTTTACAATTGTAGAAACACCAAATAAACGTCTAAAAGCTCAATCAAAACTCTACGGCTGCGAATTGATTGTATTTGAAAAAAATATTGGTTGCATTCCAGAGGGTGATTACGAGGCAGCATTACAAGAACTCTCCTCGACGAGTATTAAAACGTTTTCACCGAAAAAACGCACATGGGAAACATTGCCGGACAATTACATTCCGCTCTCAATGAAATTCGACGTGTTCAATCAATTGCCAACATTAAAGTTTCGCTTGACGTGGTCAGCTAATGAAATACCTGTTCATATCGATGCAAAAGATTTAAATAATTATGGCAATTTCGATAATGACGCCGCATCAACGAATGGTCTGACAAATGGTGAAGCAATACATGGCGTTGGTGAAGCGTCGCACCAAATAAATCACAATAACAATTGTATCAAAGGTGCTGGTGCTGGTGGTGGTGGTGGCGGTGATGGTGCTATTATTGCCGTAAAAGCGGAAAAAATACAAATTGTTTATAATTTTCTGTATAGTAATAATACACGCCAACAAACAGAATACACACAAGAAGTCATCTGTCCATGGTGTGGTCTCGATTGTTTGCGTCTGTATGCGTTGTTGAAACACTTGAAACTGTGCCATGCACGCTTTAATTTTACTTATCAGCCGGCTGGTAGTGGTGCTCGTATCGATGTTACCATTAATGACTCGTATGATGGCTCATATGCCGGTTCACCGTACGATTTGGCTGGACCTTCGGGTTGTTCATTTGCACGCACCTGTGGACCTGTACGACGTACTACGGTAACAAATTTACTAGTGTGTCGGCCACGACGACAAAAGACTTGCCTCGATGAATTTCTAGTTCTCGATGAGGATGATTTGAGTAACCAACGTCCATACATAACCGGACACAATAGGTAGGTACACAAAAATGTAGCTAGCATACAACATGAGACCGAACTAAATATCAATTCTAACCTTATGGTTTTACATTTTACGATTTTAGATTATACCATCACACCGAAACCTGCCTACCGGTACATCCCAAAGAACTTGATATCGATTCGGAGGGTGAGAGCGATCCATTGTGGTTGCGTCAGAAGACCATACAAATGATTGACGAGTTCTCCGATGTCAATGAGGGTGAAAAAGAGCTTATGAAACTTTGGAATTTACATGTAATGAAACATGGTTATGTTGGCGATTGCCAGCTACCGTTGGCTTGTGAAATGTTTCTTGATGCCAATGGCCATGAGATCATACGCAAGAATCTATATCGTAATTTCATATTGCATATGTGTTCGCTATTCGATTATGGACTAGTTTCGCCAGAGACTGTTTATAAGACGGTACAGAAATTACAGGGCATGATAAGTAAGTATCCCGAAGGTCAGGAAATGATGTCAAAACAGCGCGAAACACAACTGAAGTACTGGCTCGAAGTCGGTATACATAAACAGGATGAGCAAAAGTTGAAATCACCACAAAAGCAGTCACAATCTGCTACAAATGGTGCTGCTCTGGCTGCAAATGTTAGTGGTGAAGCATGTGCTGGCGATCGTGATGGACAAAATAAGTCTGGCGGTAATGGTGGTGGTGCTGCTGCAGTTACTACTACTGGTCTTACCTCTACCTCTGGCATGGAATTGAAAACAATGCATCCGCCTACAAAACGTTCAGCTACAGCAGTTAAACGTGCCAGTATGCATCCACAGATCAGTTTAAGTGGTGTTGCAGATAAGCTCAGTGCCAATAGTGGTGGCAAAAGTGTTGCCAAAAAATCTGCAGCACAAGAGGATATACGAAATATTGGTAACAGCAGAGAGAAGCGTTCAGAAAGTGCTAATAAAAGAAATTCAACTGGTGGCATTGGCACATCAGCAGCTGCATCTACTAGCGGCCAAAAGGGAGATAAGGGCGAAAATAGTAAAGTGACAGAAAAGAATCGTATTTCGGAATCACGATCTCAAGCATCAAAACGTCGACTTTCGATGAAAGGTAGGTTGATTATTTCTTTTGGTTTTCTTAGTCTGTGTCAACGTCCATATAACAAATCATTAATCATTGGTTTAATGGTTTTCTTTTATTTATTTGCTTAAATTGTATGCTGTATGTGCATGTAAAGGGTGTTTTTTTAGTGTCATCCTCTTCAATAGGTATTTAATGTCCAAAAAGACATCAAGTCTCTCAGGGAAGTTAGTAATGTCCTCATGGCATCACAATAAGGCTTGCATTTTATTTCGTGAAGTGTAGTTCTTCTGTGTTGGGGCTTGAGCCCTTCTCGATGGCTTACAAGAATCAAATCCGTACAGACGAGCAAGTCACTGCACGGCCAACTGCCTGCGCTGTCTTCCACTAGAAAATTGTGAGATGGAAGTCACTGAACATCTTGGCCTATGTATAGCAAAACTAAGAGATTGGACCATATCAATAGAAATTGTATCGATACTGTTAACCTCGCTAACTCATCCAGAGAAATATCTCTTGTTACTCATTGCTGAAGTTGTGTTTCCTTCTCACGGCTCTGATTATCAGAAGGAATTAGTTCCTAGAGAAGTACAACTCGACTCGATCTGCCCGACCGACTGTTCAAAAGTTAGACCAAAAGACCCCTTAAGTTCGATTAACTCGACGGCATGTATCTAGTTAGATATACTGTCCTCTATCTTAGGGGGTTTTTGCAACGACTATGGTTCCTAGGAAAGTAAAATTCGACTAGATCTGTCTGACTGTTCAGTAATTAGTCGGAAAAATATGTTATGTTCTGTTAATTCGACGAAATGTATCTAGTTAGATATGCAGTCTTTTATTTTCGAGGTTTATACGTTATCTATTTTATAAAATGGCATAGAATATAGAGAAATGGTAATAAATTGGCTCCACAAAACATTGGCTGAGCTTCTCTTCAAATTATATTTGTGTTTATTAAAGTTATGCAATAATGAAAGGATCTGTACTTGTTCTAGACGTTTCCAAATTGGAGAACCCTTACCATATTGTTTTTTTCTGAGCTTTGTGATATAACCCGTTCAGAGATTTGTCTACGACACGGTAATTTAGATACATGTGCTCTATATGAATTGCGAAAGTCATCAATTAATATTTAGTCAGAATTGAATTAGACTATTTAGAACCCTGCAAAAATGCAAAATAACATGCGACTAATCGCACTTTTGATCTCTTTATACGGAGTGAACTGTTCCCTTTTGTTCGAGCATGTCCTATGAAGAGACCAACTGTACCCTTTATACCCAAGCGGGTACACATGTTTATTAGTTGCCTTTTATAAAGAGATTAGTCTCACGGTTCAAAATTTTCAATCAATATAATTCTCAAGTACATTTTAACTTCCACTATTTGACAATTTAACCATTTTTAGTCTTTGCCACTATTCGCATCAAAATAATTTATTTTTATTAATTGCATTATAAATTTTCTTCTAAAAAATAAAAAAATGGATACATGTTGCAGATGAAACAATTTATTTTCATTCATTGCATTATAAATTCCGATTCATATATTTCAAATTTAACTATGGAAATAAAATTTACGTATTTTCTGCTACTCTCCCCGGGTTTGAACCTGTGCACCCAAACATCGTGTGTGTCAGCCTATCGTATGATCTATTACCGTCGCTCTACCACCTACGCTAATCTGTTGACTTAAAAGCGAATCACTTGAAAGTGTCAAAAATCTCTAAATATATTAATTAATTTAATGATTGATCCCCAACGCATCTTTAAAGAGATCGAGCGGAGACTAATCTCCGATTAATGTCTAAAGAGATTAATCCCGGTTTACTCTCTTTAGGGATTAGTCGCATAATTTTTTGCAGGGAAACCAACATTCAACGACCATCACAGTACTGTGCCATATTCCAGCCAATCGTACATTGAAATATTAAATGGAAATGAATCTATGTAATAAAGTCAAAATTCAGAAGATTTATACAATTATTACGGTATTTGATTTCAATTCAAAAATTACGACACTAAAGAAATACCCTATAAAATAATTGTGTACATCATATACGTACATATACAGCTTTCTCTCTTTTTCTTTGTTACATTTTATACAAGTAATTTATATTAGAATGCTGCAGGAATGTATTCGTTTGCATCTTCAAATATCTCATTCATTATCTCTAAGCAAATACGAATTAGAATGAATAAAATAGAAATAGAATGGAATGGAGTGTATGTTTCGTTTTCATACAATGAGTAGAATCTCACCATTTGCATATGGAAGTAAAGCATTTGAGAGTACTTTAAACATTCGTTTTGCTTTTCTATGTAAAAAAATACAGTAGACAAGAGAACATGACGCGATTAGACGACGAGTAATACAAATCATAAGTGCCTTTCATGAAAAGCAACAACAATTATAACGTACAACACACTACGAGTATGCAAATATGTACTCTCAAACTATCGTAGTACTCTCGTTCGTTTGTTTGAAGAGAAAAAACGAATGTATGGAATGTGTCTTGTACAAGAATTGAGTGGAGTATTCTATTTGCGTAATATTTCACTCTCATTCATTCTCATTCTATTTAGATATGCTTTGCAAATATTGTACATGTTTTGAGAGTAAAGAGAATCATTCGAAAATCAAATACATTCTCGCAGCTCTTTAATTAATATTGGATAAATTGTGTGTATATGTAATGCGTGAATATGTGTGTGTGTGAGTGTGTGTGTGTGTGTGTCTGATTTGTATGTATGTATAGATGTTCATTCATATATTTAATACATAAATCTAAGGCGTGTGTGCACGGCTCAATTCATCAATGCAAAACAAACATCATTCATGATCATCATCACTACTTAAATTTTGAAAGCAGTTTACAAAGTACTACAAAACAATTACAGATTAACTGCTTTGCAAAATTTTAGCTCATATTGTTTTCTTGTATTATTATTATTGTATTATTTATATCTAATTTTATTGATAACGTTCGTTTTCTATTTTCTATTGTTCTTCGATTTTGGTTATATCTTGATTTTATCTTTCTTTCCTTTTGGATTGCACATGCTCCAAAAAATACAACAACAAAAAAACATTTCTCATTTCACGGTATCATGGTCATCATCAGATCAATTCATTCTCAACATATAATATTCAACAAGTTCACAGTGATGGAAGAAAGAATAAATACACTTCGCCTTAACTACTATATATTAATCATACTTTTATTTGCTCCCCCACCCCCTAATAAAATCAACTCTGATCATCTGATGATCTTCATGCATCTCTTAAGAATCCTACATACATCGGTAGACCATTGTAATACGAATGTAACAAAAAAAAAATCTCTCTTTCGCTATAAATATTTATAGTCTTGAATCCTGAATTCCTTCCATCACTGTACCTCAATATAAACATCATATGTAAATCACTAATTTTCACTTGACGTCAATTCTCAATCAATAAAAAGAGTTTTATCAACTGAAACATGGAAGCAATGTTGTGTTCTTTTCTTCTTTTCTCTTGTAATTCGTTACAGCAGAACATGATGAATATAATAATGATGGTGGCATTCATGATGATGGTGATGATGAAAATGTTGGTGTTAATGAAAATAAAAGCATTAAAAATCACAATCACCTGGATAAGAGGAGTAGAAATGGAAATAATGTTGGTGGTGATGATAATGATGATGATGATATTGATGATGGTGATGGTGATGATGATGAAGATGATGGTGATATTGATGATGTAAAATTAAAGAAACCACCAAACAAAATAATCATTACAACAGCAGCAAAAATTAATGCAATAAATGCTGTAACTGACAGTGTTGATGATATCAGTGATAATTAATTAATTAATTATCAATTGCAATCGCAGCTAATGCTTCTTCTATCTTCTTTCTCTCAACACAAATTATGAGATTCTATGATTATCATCGCAATTTTCATGGTACTTTTTTTTGTTTGTTTTTTAATTCTTAAATGGTTAGTTCCGACAACTCAAGTTTCTTTCAAGTTTCAGTTTTAGATTTATTTTTAACCATCAAGTGCATTCAGGCATTCAGTGAAGTTTGAAATTATAATATAAAATGTTGCAAAATTGCAGAAAATCAAGGAAAATCAATTAACAAGAATACTTCTTATGCTCTCATGCCCTTGATGATTAAAATGTAAGTGAAACCCCTGGGGGCTCTAGGCTTAAATAGAGAAATTGACTGTAAAGGATAGATTGGAAACAAAAACAACAAAAAAAACAATTGGAATTGATAATAATTAGCTTGGATGTTAAATAACACTTACTAAATCTCCTTAATCGAAGAAGGGGCCGGCTCAGAAATTGTTGGTCGGGGGTAACACCGCAGTAACATCGCTATCCTTCAAGCTGAATTATATATGTGATTGATAAGTGTGCCCACTGCTTCAAGCACACGCTTAACGACCAGAACGCAAAGATAACAACACTAACAGAGAACGAGGCAGCTATCAAGGCATTCAAAATTGGTGTCGGGCTAAATAAATTGGGTCAAAGCATTAGGTACGGATTCTGTGGAGGAGGAATTGAGTTGACAGAGAAGTTCGCCAGGAGGAGTGCAGCAGCAACCTTTGTCGGACCAGAACTCTTCTGTGGCCTAGGTACGGGCGCCTTATCAATATTTAGAAAGCAGAAAGACAGCTATACTGGGAGAATCTATCAGGCTTGTCCCATTCTAAATTACTTTTAGGGATCTACAAGCCAAATATACTGTGTGCGATGTATCAATTTTTTAGTGCGTTAGCCTTCTGATCTGTAGGTCGTGGGTTCAATCTCCGGCTGAAGCATAACAAAATTCGATATCGAAAACATTTTTCTTTCGAACGGTACCCACCTGCCGGCAAGAATTGGCAATTTTTCCGGCAGTAATAATTTGCTAAAAATGCTTCTTCATAAAAGAGCTCTGTGATTAAACCAAGTTAAAGTGATGCCACAAGGGTTCTGCCATTCGGAACCGGCTAATATAAGTAGGTCCCTTCTAATGCTGTCCAAAATTAACACGCACAACAGTATTGGAAGAGAAGCTCGGTGGTATCAAAATGGGCCTTTCTAGCCTAAGTGTGTCCTCCCAGAGAGACGGCAGCCACATAACCTAACCTAACCTAATGTATCAATTTGACCAAGAATAATCTAAGAATCATTACGGGAATACTAACAGAACACTGTAGGCTGAGCTTTCACCTAACCAAACTGGGGGGGGGGGGGGTGTATTTTCGAATGAAAACTGCCGATTCTACAGGAAGAAAGTTGAATCTGCGAAACTGCAACTGAACGAAATCACGTGGGGAATTGTTTAATACATGTTAATGAGTTGAAATCCTATAACCATACTTCCTATTGGATGTACGACCAAGAGATATAGGAATATACTAAATAAGCTGTGTCAAAACATTAGTTAAGGGTCCTATCTGAGGCAAATGCCCCTAACATACCAGGGTGGATCAATAAGTGCATGAAAATAGAAATAAGGAACACCTTGATGATGTTTCGACAGCCATTCGAAACATACACCTATGAAAATTTCCGTAATTATGGTACTTCTTTAAGTCGTAGAAAATGGCGAAATGGTAAGTTTCATGTGCTCATTATGCACTATTTTCTTTGTGCGAGAAAAATTCCACACGCAAACTAAACAAGAGCTTGAAATGTGCTATGGGGACTCTATACCATCCATTTGGGTTCCATTCACCATCATTGGTTTACTCAATTTCGGTGTGATCGTATCATCGGTGAGGTGAAGATGTGGGAACTAAATTTTAGTCTTTTGAGCCGTTTTGTAACGCGGATTCATCACAACGTACCAGAGCGCAAGGAAGAGTCGAGACAGTGCTCTTCTAAGGGCGAATGGAAGCCGAAGAAGATTCAAGATGGGTCTGTCAGCCAACAAAGTTATTGCGGCAGGCAGATAACCCACTCTGTTGTTGAATATAATTGACGATGATTGGCATTTGACGAGGAAGAAGGTTCTCTTCCATTAGGATAAGGCTTTGGCACATTGGACGATGTGTATCAACGCTGAAATGATACAATTTTGACTATTTTTTTTTGGTCGAAAATGTTGTTCCTTGTTTCAATTTTCAAGTCCTTGTCCTTGCTTAGTAAAAATGTGAAATGTTTAATGTTGTTTTAAAAATATGTTTGTATTCATTTGATTTCGTTTTTAACAACAAATTAGCTTAATTAGTTGTAAGAAAACGATAAATTTGTAAAATTTTCTTCCCTTCTTTCTTGTAATTCATCACTTTGAAGAACACTTCATCAATATTGCAAATAATCTTTTAGAGAATGTTCATACATTTTGGACAGGTTTAATGTAAATGTCTAAATTTAGCTTTACACATTTTTTTTTTATTTAAGATGGTTGTATTTGTATGTTGGGGTTGGTAAGGTATTGTTTTGTCTTCGCTGTGCTGCTATAAAAATGTCAATATCATTGGACATCTGCTAGTATGAATTTTACAATCTACTTTCATTTACATGCACAAATAATTAATACATGTTTTTGTTATTTGCCATTTTCCCCCATTTAGATCAACAACAGCAACAACAACAACAACAACAGCAACAACCTGCCTCTAAACGCACCCGACTCGATAGTACCACTGTGAATAGCAGCAGCAACACAACGATCATAGGCAATGGTATTACACGCTCTTCATCCGCATCCACAACCATAACATCGTTGTCGCTTAGGCAAGACGCTAAAAATACCTCAACATTGGTAGTATCATCGAATGAGACGACCATTACAGCCACAACACTGCCGACAAAACGTTTAATCACTCGACGTCAGTCAATAGCCGGAACTACGACAGCAGAAAACCACAGTACAGGCGGTAGTGGTAGAAACAATGATAGAACTGCAGTAGTAAATAAATCAAAACATTCATTGCGTACACGCCTTTCAGTGCCACTCACCAAAGTCGATAGACGTTGAGATGCTTTTTTTGCGTTGCTTGGGATCATCATCATCACCATCATTATCATTAGCATCATCATCGTCGTCGTCATGGTCATCGTCATCATTAGATTGATGAAGGCGTGCTCTAATCTAATTTGATTAGTATTAAATATGATTTAAAAAACCAATTTTTTTTTTATTATGTTTATAATTAAATCATTTTGAAGCACATACACACAAGTGTATGCGCATATGGGAGGTATATGTATGTATGTATGAAAGAAAATCAAGAATATATATGTATATGGTATATGTACGTGGCGACGCAAACATTTTAGGTTAGAAGAATTGTTTGGCTTGTTGTGTTGTTTTTAATATTATTATTATTATTATTATTCACATTACTATAATATTATGACTTTTATTTTTTTTTTCGGAAAAACAAAAAATACGCTCGTTGAATTTCATATTAAAATTGTTTTAAAATTTAACCAATTCTCAGATCCTCATTAATAGTGTTTTATGTACAAACACGTAATATGCACGTTATAGGGAAAATAAATGACGATGATAGAAAAACAAAACATGCACACACACGCATAAAGACTTATAAATCCAGTGGGACAATCCGGTCAGCGAAGAAGTATATTTTCTTTTATTTTATTAATGCACTTTTATTACTTCTTCCTGCATTTATTTCTTGAATTACATACGCTTTCATGCTTTACCCACTGGAGTGTAGCAGAGTGTATATAAATATGTGTATGTCCAATTTGAATTTCTGACTTGTGTATATATTGGCTTTATTTCGCCAATTTTACGCATTTTTTTCTCAATCTTTATTAATCATTTTTTTTTATTAGTTATTATACAATTTTTTGTTCACGCATTAACGCATACTAACCATGCGTACATTAATTATATGGAAATATTTAACACTTTTTTTTTATTTTTAATCGTTTTTGTTTATTTTGTTAAGTTTTTAAAAGAAATGGAAATCAATTTAAAATCATACATATATATATCCATACAATAGTAATTGCATCAGGCAATGTTCACTCAGAGTATGAAAACATTTACCTTTGTAAGGCAAAATGAAAATTCAAGACAAGAAAATGAAAAACGACTATTTACTTATGATGTCTATTTGATAAGAATTTAACAATATATCTACCTACATACACACACACACACACCTAATACCTACATACATGGAAAAGAGAAATGAAAGAGACTTGCTACACACAAAAGCTATCTTAATAACAATTGAGCTATTTTTTTAAAGAAGGCTTACAAGAATTTACATATTATTATTCATTCATAATTTTCTTTTTTCAGTTAATCAAATATTTAGTATACATATATTGTGAGAACAAAAAAAAAAAAAGAAGTATCTAATTACTTTTAATACGAATTGTGTAATGAATTAGCAATAATAAAAATAATAATAATATTGACTAATTAATAAAAGATAAATAAATAAAAGTTATACTGTAAGTCTCTTGAATTAATAGTGAATAAAATGCAATTATTTTTAGTAATAACAAAAATTCGTATATTATATTGTGTATTTTTGTCTGTGGCTTGGGGTGTTTTAGAGTCGAAACATTATCTAGTTTTTCACTTTGTAGCAAATTAATTCTAAATTTCTTAATCAGTGCGATTATGAGCTTCTGTTGAAAAATTTTTTCTCTTTCCTTTCCTGCCAATATGATAATTTCATTTTTGCGGAATGTGACAATTTAAATTGTATTTTGCGAACAGCAGCGAATTATAAACATTTTATTTGGATTTTTCTTCTTTTACATTTATCAAATTTCAACAAAATTTTGTATAATATAAATTTTTCAAAAATATTTTTTATAATTTCTAACTCTTGACATCCAATTTATTATTTGCTGTAATATAAAAGAAAAACAACTTATTTTATATTATTTTAAATATGTGGGTGTTTACTAAATTCTGAAAAAAGTGAAGCTCAATTATGTGGTAGCATAAAGAATATAAAATATATCAATATTGCTGCAAAACAATAAACAATTATACGCATATATATGTAACAAAAAACAGGTATACAATGCTTGAAGTTAAAAAAAAACTAAATTTTTTTTATACACATACATTTAAAAGGATAATGTACATAGAGCGCCATTGAATACGATAGATAACTATAAATGAATGCAGACGCGCGCGTGTGAATGTATGTATATGAAAAAATGCATCAGAAGAAGCACATTCAAAGCTTAATGAAGCAGAAGAAAAAACAGTACTCAAATTACAATGACCTCATCTGAAAGTATTTCTCATCGATCAAACGACAAAATTCCACCAAACGTTTAAATTGTTGTACGGTATGTGCAAGTGCCATATTTGGCAGTTTTGTTGTTAATATCGAGTACAGATGACCAAATGCAATAGCATCCAATTCGCATGGTTGATCCGAATAGAAAAATTGTCCTTCTGTCGATTCGAGTTTTAATGTCAATGTGCTGCAACATTTTTGTATTTTCTCAATGACATCATCAATTGTCATATCACTCCATTGGTATACTTTTAGTAATCTCAATGCATTACGGCGTTTCTTGAAATTCTGTAACGTATTCAATGGCCATGGAAAGACGCAACCATTACGTGGTGCCGTCACCTCATCGTACACTTGTTTATGCATAAAACTAATATACAATTCGGCCATGGTGAATATATTCTCAGCCAGTGAAACATATGTGCGCATATCGGCTTTATCATCCTCATCCAACCACTGTCCAATGGCCATGTCTTTTTGTTCAACAAACGTTACAATTGGTTCAAATTCCGATATAATAAATGCGCCAGCACGTAGGAATGGCAGTTTTGTCATTCGTCCACCGGGTGACATAAATTCAGCATTTGCACATGAGCGCACTTCAAATGGCAATTGACACATTTTCAGGTAAGCTTTCACGGCTAGACAACTAGCATTTTCAGGCAATAGAATCTGTTCAACTTCATATGGCTGATAGAGTACTGCATCTTCCGGCCATGGTTCTTGGCTCATTTTTTCCGATACATTTAATTGGCTCAAATAGAGTGAGGATTGCATTTTGGATATACTTTTGATATTATCAATGGCGTTGTGTATTAATAATTTTTTATTTTAACGATGCTTATACAACTATTCGACAATGTTTTGCTGTCACTTCACCATCTTCTCGATTATTTTTTTGAGAATTATCATATGTTTAGATGTCAAGTTGAAACTATTTTTTGCAACTTAGTTAAGGTGAATTAAAAATAACGCTTGCAATTTATTTATTTTTTTTTAGTAAATTAAGAATAAATATTTTTATATTATTTCATTTCATAAAAAATTCAAAATGCGAAAACGAAGGACAAATCCGACAGAAATCAAAAAATACTTGATGGCAAGTTTTCCTTAATGTGAAAGTGGAGTAAAAGGATACTTGGGCATTAAAAAAGTAACAGCGAGATTTCGTTTTCTACTTAAACATGAGTGCTTATGCACATAAAAAATTGAAATTGCATTCGGATCGAGCCTCTGAAGCTTATAATGCTTCGTACATAGGCTTATTTAACTTTATAATAATGAAAAAGTAGTTATTTTTCTGCAAATTTACTTAGTCAATATTCTTTCCCTTCGTTAATGGGCGATTTCGTGACTGATTGCGAGAGGACTTTTCTCCCTTGTACGCTCTTCTAAATTTTCTCTTTTCATTCAATTCATTTGTTGTTTCTTTTAAATATCTTATTGTGCAAAGATAGTAACTCAAAGTAATAAGAGAAAAATTAGCACAGGCTATTGACTAGAATCAAAAATTGTCTTTTGACGCAATGCGCAATGCTGTAATTACGTACGTTTCTTTTAAATTTGTTGCTATTGTATTTCAAGTGATGGCAACACTGTTCAAAGCATAACGAACAAATTAACTTCCAACGAACTCGTCATAAAATTTTTTCTCGACCGTGTATATTCAAAGAATAGTATTTTGTGTCGGTCTTGTCGTCGGAGGTATTTTTGTAGTTTATTTGTGCTGTATGTGGGTTATTTTTTGCAATTTTTTTTGAAGCAAAATTTTATATGAAATATAAAGTGAAAAACTGCTACTATTCTAAAAAAAAAAATAGTAAATTATTTATTAAATCCAATAATTTGCAAAAGTTTCTAAAGTTCAATATAACATTCTAGGTGAGTGTGTATGTGCTATAAGGACTATAATGTATGGAAAATCTAATAGCTGTTGATAATCAGAAGAAAGAGTAATAAAAAATGCTTTTTGTCCGATTGTGTGTGTGTGTTGCTCAGCAAGGGTGGGGACTTCTCCCATACCAACTACATACATTGTATGCGTGATGCATTCCGCCTTTTGTCTCCCTATATAGAAGTGTTGCTAGACTCCATATCCTATTATATTTTGCATGGAAAAAAAAAGAAAAAAATTATTACGCTAAAAAGGCAAATGACTGCGTTTTATATATCGATATCGTATTCTTTTATGATGTACATATATATGTGTATGTGTATACATGTATGTACAGAACGCGTTCACATTTAAATTTGTATGCCAACCGAGCGCCGGTCTCTTGCATGTGATTCATGCGATTTCTATATTTCATACTTTTTTTTAAACTTATTTTTTTTCTTTCATTCGTTAATTCATTTCACTTATTCTGCCTTCTACCCAATTCGTTATATTTACTCGATTCTGCTACTGTCACTGTCAGAATGTCAAGTGCATTTATTTTTAAGGTGGGGAAAACGAGAAGAATATGTTTCTTTATTTTCTCTCGTATTTTCGTTTTCATTCCGTAGGTAAATAAGAGCGTATCTACCATTGTTTCGAGTGGAAATGTTTTTCTTTTTGTTTATTTGAATTATTTTAATGCATGGCGCTGTGTTTATGTAGTTATTTAACAATTTTATATAAATGTATCTATATTATGTATGTATGTATATAATTTTTTGTGTTACACTCTGGAAATGTTTGATTAAATTTATTAGAATTTATGTTATTCTGTTGTACGTATAATGTATTCATCCTTTTATAGAATTGATTAAAATTATGTTTTCTTAGAAAATCATTTGTTTCTCTCGGCTATATTTGATAAATTCGTCATTGTATAATATCATTTAAGAAATAATGAATATAGTGAGGTGTATGTATATATGATTAAATGGATGATTAACTCTATGACATGTTTAAATTAAATATAGATGTTACAATTTTAAAATAAATTATAATTCTATGTTTAAGATAATTTTCAACAATACATTTAATACAGATGAATATTTGAAAGTGGCATTTATAACGTTTGGAAGTGGTTTGTGTTTTCAAGATATTCTCTTTTTATTTTCATCTAATTTTTCATAAAAATATTGTTTCAAAAAAATAATAATAAATCGTTATACCTGAGCCAACTATTAGATACCACAAATAATCGATAAGATTAAAATATGCGGATCGGAATTGATATAGAATATTTTGTATATAAGCTTCAACTAATGCTTTCATGGCTTTCTAAATTTTTTACGGTACAACACCATAATAATTTGTGTTCACACATACATACGCAATGCGATAAAATTCTAATCTATGAAGTCACTACATCTAAAATCTTTTACACTATAAATTTGTTTATCAGAATGTACATATATGCTAAACGTGTACAATCGCCATAAATCAATAGAACGCTGCTGTTTACAACTGATAAACATTTTTGTATTCTACATCAGTTATCTTGTTCACCATTGACATGTTGTCATTGCATAAATTCATACATCCAACCATAAATTGTTTATTTAATCGTTTTTCTGATTTATTTAATAACTGCTATAATCGATATTGTATTTTTATCCATACAAAATGCATTCAATAGTTCCATTTTATTTTGGCAATGACTTGTTTAGGCAATTTCAACTACCAAATAATTAGGTACTAATGCGAAATATAAAAAAAATTATTGAAACTACCATACCACATGCATTTATATTAATGAATGACAATGAAAATAATTCAAAATTAAAAATCTGTGTACCATAATGATCCATGATTCTCATAAATTTTGACCCACCCGCACTTTCTTGTATGGATATCACTTTGCCACTTTTTTTGAACCTACTAATTTGAATCGCCCTAATACGTTTTGTGTTTTTATCTATATTTTCGTATGTATTAGAGAAATGAAAGGCATTAATAGCTATAAGGTTAAATGATAACTAAGTACATATGGTACATATGTGTGAGTAGGGAAATTGGAGGGGACGGTTTGTTAAGTTCCTAAGCAAGTGTAAGTGATTGAAAGTGTAATTAATCGATATATTTTTTTTAAATATACAGATACAAATTGTAATTAGATATACTTAGTCATACTTAGTTTGGTCAATTATTCATATAGGCTAAATGATTACAATCAATATAATCTCAAAATGATTGTAATCACATGCCGATCTTAATATATGGAAATTATGCATTTTATGGAATCATTATCGTTCTCTTATTATTTGCAAATGCATCTCAATTGATTTCCATATATGCAACACTTGACTATTTTTATTGTATTTGCATATTTATAAACATTTTTGTACTTACTAAAAAAGTATGCACTTGAAATTTAATTACTTATTCTATTTTTGTTTTTTGTTTTTCTATTCTATACTTTACAGTCTTCTTTGGCATTTAGTTTATTAACACATAAAAAAAAACATACTCATAATTCTTTTTGAGCCATCAAATACTTATATAAAACATCACATAGAACAATAATGTCAACAGAATCGAATGACGTTAATGAGGTGCATGAAGAAGATGTTCATGATGCCAACTATCAGCCACCACCAGAGAAAACTATCGAAGAGATAATGGCAGCTGATCAGGAAGATGAAAGTTTGCGACGCTATAAGGAAGCATTACTTGGTGAAGCGCAAGCGGAAAAAATTGTTGTTGGTATGTTTGCATATAGAGCAAAATATAGACTATATTTATATATATATTCTCAATATTTTTCATTAGAACCCAACGATGAACGTAAAGTTATTGTGAAAAAATTGGCTTTAGTCGTTGAGGGACGTGATGATATGGAATTGGATTTAACTGGTGATCTAAGTCAACTTAAGAAGCAGGTATGTTTGTAGGCTTTTGCAAAGGAAATGATTTAGTAGCAATTCTATACGCGTCAGATACGCCAATTTATGCTAAAGTAGGCAATTTTGCAACAAGTGGGGTAAAGCTATATGACGACAGCACGCAGAATTTTCCAATAAAAAATTCGTTGGGCATATTTGGCATATAAAAAATATCTGCAATGAATAGAAATGGCAGATATGGCATTTTTACCAAATTAGGATGTTGCAGAATGTGTACTAGTATGGCATAATGTATTAATTATATTCGTTTGTACAAATTAAGAACTATTTGATTTGTTAAATTGTCAAATATTTGCAACTGGCTCATTTAAAAAGTAATCAATATGAATTTGACAAAAATCAAATGTCTAAATACAAGTCAAATAATTTTATATTAGCTTGAAATTATCATTCACTTATGCAATGCATAAACCTTAGAATTTATTTACACTATACACATGTATATGCTAACTATAATTATTTTCTCTTCATCCACATGTACTACTTGTAGGTATTCATAATCAAAGAGGGTGTACAATACAAGGTACGCATTGATTTTATCGTTCAAAGAGAAATTGTTCATGGCCTTAAATACGTACAAAAGACTTATCGACTGGGTGTACCAGGTAAATATACGAACTAATATTGAAATCGATATTGTAAATATATATGTACGTATGTAACTATTAAGTATCTGCCTACATGTTGAATTTTTTATATGTTGTATTTTGTACAATGTCATTTCATATGGCACATTTCGCTTTGCTAACCACTACGTTTTTGGATTATTTGTCTATTATACAGGCGATAACATTTATATATATTCAGTATTTTGTGTTTTTTTTTCTTACATTTTGGTATTTAATTCCTTTCATGTTCAATTTAGTTTTCTTCCAGCATTCAAGTGTTGCAAGTGCCAATTCTTTGTTCTTAGTTGTAAAAAAATCGATTAAAAATTTTAAAAAATGCGTCTTTTTGATCGTAACAATTCAGCTCCAACATTACTTTGTGGTCTTTTGGGCTGTTGTTATATTTTTATAATTACTTTTGCAATTTTCACGCTAATAATGTGTTGAAAGCAATTTATTCGTAATGCTTTTCTTTCGTAATAAACCAAATGAAATGCAAGTTACGCATCATAGAATTAATAGTTATCCAAGTGAAGTTTTTATTAAAATTCAAATTAATTAGGTAATTGAATATATAATTAAATTGGGGGTACGTTGGTGCGAAATTCTAATTTTTAAACATTAGTAATAAAAAATACAACATTTTAGTGCCATCCCATTACAATTAATGTCTACAGTTGTTATTTTTTGTGTTTTAATAATATAATTGGCGCAAAACATCTGTTTTTAAAATAGAGAAATGTAGTAATTACATCTATTTTCTTTGTTATGATGGGGACAAATTCAATAACCTTTCTTTTTACATACAATTTATTCAGTATATCTATTTGCGTCAATTTCTGGCGCATATGATTTTCACCCAATGAACGAATGGGCGAAATTGGATGAAGTCACATCCCTCTCGCATACAAAAGTATGTTGTGTAATATATATTTTAACATTTTGAGCGTGAAAATAATATGCTATCGATCTAAAACTGGGTACAGAAAGTTTATGTGATTACATAATGAATGTCATAGAAAATAGGCATAATCGGATGGAATATCACGCACACCTCCCATACAAAAGTTTGTTGTTAAAAGTATGTTTTCATACTTTGAGCGTGAAAATGTAAAGTTATAAACCTAAAACTGGGTGCAGAATGTTTATTTGATAATAGAATGAGTGTATTAGAAAATGGGCGTAATTGGACAAAAACCACACCTACCTCTCATGCAAAAAAGTATATTTTTGAATGCGTTTTTTACAATTTACACACAAAAATATCAAGTTATCAAGCTAAAACTCGGTACATATGATTATATTTACTAGTAACTAAACATTTTCGAAAATGGGCTGTGTCGGATAAAAACTACTCCTACCTTCAATACAAACTTATACTTCTGTATGATGTTTTTACACTTTGCTCACAAAAATATCAAGCTGAAACTTGGTTCGTACGTTTATATTTGGTAATAAGTAGACGAGTTCATATATGGAAAATATGTAAACGATATTGAGGGTGTGCATGGACGTCCACTATGCGAAATTTGCAAATAACATGAATTCCTCATATAAAACAACTTAAAGATAGTCACTATCTGCTTTAAAATTCATGGAAAATATAGAAGTTCCATTATAGCGACATTTTGTGTACTGTTTATTACAAAATAAGCATTCAAATTGGACATCTCATACCAAAAATACTTTAAAATAGCAATTCTCATTAATGCCGTGGATAACGGTATCCTTATGGCTGTGCGTCAACACAAATTGTGTAAGATTTAGCGCAACATAAACATTTAAAAATATATCGGATGCAGTTTTCATTCATTCTAATTTCAATTTCATTTCTATATAATTTCAATTCAATTTCAATTTAATTTCAATTTCATTTCAATTTAATTTCAATTTAATTTCAATTTCATTTCAATTTTTATCTTAGTTGGAAAAAATATAACTACTTATGTATATAGTATATTTATATTAACTCTAAATGTTACTAAACTAAATGTAAAACTTCTTTTTTATATACTCTTCTTTTGTGTGTGTGTGTGTGTATGTGTGTCTGTGATCACTAACGTTTAAAACTAACCGCAATACATGAAAAGTTGTTGGTAAGACAACCCTATTTTAATTATAATTTTATCATAATTTTTTACTAACAAAATCACTTGTAAATCTACATGGAATAATTCAATATTGTCTTGCTTTCATCTTCTTCATTTTCTATATAGTTGATAAAATGACACATATGGTTGGCTCATATCCACCAAAAAAAGAAATACAATTTTATTTGACACCAGCTGAAGAGGCACCATCTGGTATGATGGCACGTGGCACCTATTCCGTATCATCATTATTTACTGATGACGATAAACATATTCATTTGAAATGGGATTGGACTTTTGAAATAAGGAAAGACTGGGAGTAAATGTGGTGCGTTAGAATGATAAATGAGCGATCGATGAGAGAGAGAGAGAAAGAGAGCAAGAAAGAAGAGAGTGTGCTTATACATGTCATGATGATGAAGAGTATCATTTGATAAAATGTTTGTTGTTTGTCATCACACAAACACCATCACCATCACTCTTCAAGTAAACTTGATTGTATTTTAGTGAACATCAATCAAACAATATACAGAGAGTTTTAAATAGAAACAACAACAACAAATAATAATAATTGTAAGAATAAAATAAAAAAAAAATGTACTCAAGTTTAAAAGTGAAAAAAATTGTAGTCTTGATATTTTTTATATTTATATACAACAACAACAACAACAAACACCAGTACCACCACATGTGCATGTATTTATTTCTTTCTTCGTTGAAGTAATGCTTTTATTTTTTTTTTTGATTTACCTTTTATTATTATTATGGTTTTTTCCTAGATTACCAATTATATTGTATACAATAATTACGATGATAATGCTTATAATTGTTTTTTAATGGTGATCATTGATGTATTATTATACAAATATTTACATTATTGTTTTGTTTTTTTTTCCTTTCTTCATTTCTTGTATAAGTCGTAAAAATTGTACCAAAATATTGTTCGCAAGCTTAAAAATGCAATTTGTTAAACAATTTGTTTTCGGTATCTGTTTTTTTTTTTTAAATATTATATTTGGTATTGTTTAGAAACATGTATGCATATTAATTTCAAAATTGTTTCATTATTAACAACAACAACAACAACAAATGAGAAATAAGCTTTTTTTAGTAACAAGTAACAAAGTTCTAAAAACAATTTTTTTTATGTTGCTTTCATCGAATTTGTATTACGTTTTATAAAGGATTCTCATCTATGGCAAGAAACAAAGAACACATAAATTGGCAAAATAAATTCGAAAATATAAAATGCAATAAAAACAAAAATATACACATTTAAAGTTGGTATTATTCTACTTTTGTGATTTCAATTTCATATACATACGAATGAATTAAATTGAAAATTATCTAAAGCTCTCTAAATTGCGTATGGGAAATACATAAAAAGAGTATTTGAGTATTTTGAATCGACTAATAAGCAACACTAAGCAATAAATAAATTCATATTAAAGGCGTTTCATTTGTTCTATAGCTACAATAATGACTGTATTCTCGTTTATTTTTTTAAATAATTTTGCAATTTTTGTCAAAAAGTTCAATATCTAGCATTTTTCTATTCACTTGTGTACATATACTTTTGTTTTGATGTGTTATGCAATAAAAAATATCTCAATCATCATTATCGACAAAATTTGTTACAATAACGTCTAAAGTTTATGACATAGTTAGCTACGGAAATACAATAGGCACTATATTCCAGCTCTATAACTTACTGAAATTTGTTTTTATTTTGCTATAATAACACCACCCACTTGATAGTAGTATATTAGAAAAAGAAACAAAAATTAAAATGCCTTCTTCAAATTTGTATTAATTATAGGAGATAAATTGATAACAAAACATAATCAATAATAAAAGATTAATACCTACTAAGAACAAAAAAAAAAAAAAAAATCCGATAATAATTTGTGCGTATTTCTATGAATGATAAAATATATTTGTATTTTATATTTGCCATATTAAAGCAACAAGTAGTATTGTTTTCTGAAACTTCAAGTGCATTCTTTATAAAAGAGGAGAAAAAGAAAAAACATTGTAAAGCATATTAAAGTAAAAATAAAAAAAGTTGAAATAAATATATGTGTAACATTTAAATGAATTTAAAAGCAACACCACCATATACAATACCAGCAATAATATATAATTAGATACCTACTAATATTCTAAATATGTAATAATACTTAACATATTAAAATGAAAATGAATGTTTAGATGTACTTACACATATGCATACATACATACATACATATATATACTTATATACATACATTACATATAGATATACTCGTACATATGTATGACGAGTTTTTCAGAATGGTGTATGCAAAGAAAATATGTTGCATTAATAAAAGAAATAAAGTAATATGATGAAACAATTTTTTGAAAATCAAATCTTTTTCTTTCTAGTTAAGGTTGGAAGTTTTCAAAAAGGTTTTCATAGAAATCATATTAATTCAAAGAAAGGAAATTATCGCCACAGAAAATGTTTGTATCGATTGGCAAATATTATCATCGTGAATTGTCATATTTAAAATACTAATAAATTTAAATTCTAAGTAACAATTTGCGCTTAGATGGGTGTCTATAGAAGCAATTTACCTTCATTCATATCGAAGTTGTTTTTACACCGATGAAAGTAGCTTTATGAAATGACTTCTGCCTATGAATTCCCTATAAAATTTGGGGATCGTTTTTCTATAGGCCAAATAGAAGCTTTATGGGAATGATTTCCTCGAAACTGCTATGAGGAACGATATGGAATCCTTATCGGAGCAAACATTTGCATTTCAACCTCATGGAAGTGTAGATTATTACTTGCGATTTAATCGTTTTCTCATAAGTTTAGCATTTTGTTTTCCTTCCCACATCAACTTGAGCTACTTGGCATTTCCACAAATACGAGGATTAAGAAAAAAAAAACAAATCTACAAAGCGTTTCCAATAAATGTTGGCCTGAGGTGCGTAGATTAAGAAGGATTTTGGGGGACATACTTTTTTTCATAGTAATTTCCTAAATTAAATAAAGTGTACAAAATTTTGATGTCGATTAGGACACTCAACATTTGTGCTGATTATATGTACTTACTGCTTAGCAGCAACTCTGAGTGGTTTGAGTAAAAAAAATATATTTTTTTTTTTCTATATACATAAGTCTAAGGGATAGGGGGTAAGTATGTTCCCAAATAATTTTGTGGAGAATAAAATACTGCGGGTTCGTCGTACATTTGAACCCTTCAGACGTAATTTGTCTGCAGCTATTTTGAGATTTTTGGTTAAAAATATAGAAAATAAAATTTTTAATAACTTGGCTTTTTTTCCATATCTTTATTCTTCGTTATCTCATTTTCTTTGTTAAGGAACGAGCTCTGCAGAAGAAAAAAGAATTTCTTTTCTACGATTTGTATTCATATTGTTCTAAATTTTTTTAATAGAGTTTGAATGACCATTTTTTTTTAGAAAAACCAAAAATTTTCATATTTTTGTCCATTCCACATTTTGTCCAAAGAAAGCAATTTTGTAAACATATTATTTTTATAGAAAGTAAAATTCTTAGAATGATCTCAAGCGAATTTGGAAAAAAATGTAATAATCGAAACTTTCAAGTAATACGAGTATAAATAAATCATCGTAAAATAAAAATTTAGAATTATATTGAACGAAAATAATAACATACTGCAACATTGTTTATTACAGTACATCAGTCTCATTGGTTCTCATCGCTATATATAAGAGAGATAACACCCACTATCATCATCATTTATGCTCTTTCCATTACCCGTGAATAATAATATTGAAACAACATATTGCAGCAACATTTAAAGGATTACCTTGTGTTTGTTTTGGTTTCAAGGGCAAACACGTGTTTGTATAATGTAATTTTGTAAAATGTTATAAGTGAGAAAGTATTCATATTATAAATTCTTGCCGGATCTTTTGATTTTGAATTATTTTCATTTACATATTTACACATTCCTATACGATATGTATATTCTAGATTTTATAAAATTAAATTATTTAACTCCCATTAACACATTTTTATATTCATAAAATTTTACGATTATTTTTCATAAGAACTTTGAGTCGAAAATTTTTTCAAAAATGTGGTGAGCTAAATATTATTCTAAATATGATTTCTACCACAAGAAGAATATCTGATCGGAGAACTTTTTTTAGACCACCCTATTCTACGTATCTATTAATAAATTTTTGATTATTATTTCTTTTAGTCACGTTTAGTCACAGTATATGATTTGTTATCATGTGATATGTTAACACTTATTAAATCACAAATATTTACTACTAGAAATGTTTTTTTTTAGTTCCAATTGAAAAATTTTAAACTAATATAATGATGACTATAAATAGTATTGTAAATTGATACTGTGACTTTGTTAAATTTGTGTAAGATTTTTCATCTATATATCTATATCATATTATATTTATTTTAGTATAATTAACACCTCTATACATATGTAATCGATATTACTCATACGTCAAGGTGGCGCTCCTGTATTTACTTCTAATAGCATTGTAAAAACAAAAGATAAAAAGAAACCAAACTAAATTTTATACTCACGTTGAGAGCAAAATTGTAAGTATTATACTCACTTATTACTTACGTTATTCTCTGTTTACATTTTTTCTTATCCATATGAAATATACGTAAATAGCTACACAATGAAAACAAATAAGTACATACATACGTACATATAATCATACATAGAAATGAGCGCCAAACAAAATTTAGTAATATTTTGCAACCCTCACCGGCATTATTATAAGCAGAAATTTCATATAGACACTGTCTGTTATGAGTATATTTTGTTTAAATCTCGCACTCTCTTAATATGTATATAGCTATTCTTATTATTGTGTTTCTCAACAAAATGTTTTTCTTTTTGTGTTTCGCAACATTTTCGATTTTCTCAATGCATCATGTTGACGTATGTATGTATCTATTTATGTGATAAACGCCTGTTGGACGTGCTAGACATATAAATGAACAAATCGAAAGGCCAGTTTGGACGGCGACGTCCTCCGATATAGATCGTGATCGGTCGTAACGGTGAAAAGAAAATTGTGAAGAAAAGAAAAGAAATTTTAATAGAAACATACACTTAAAAAAAAATTTTAACATTGTCGTGTATAAAAGCACTCGTGTTTTAGTATGTGTGTGTGGCGTCATTGTCATTGTCATTAATACCGCCGCCATCACATATACACTGTCGTCGCTGTCGGTCGAATTTAACGTTCTAATTTATTCATTATACGACGGCAACGAATCGGCGAGTTGAGTATGGAACATTTTTATTTACGCTGATTCGCTTTCTTTTAATTTAATTTGATCGTTGTTGTTATTATTACTGTTGTTGTTGCTTACGATATTTATCCGTTGTGTGTGTGTGGCTTTGTGTTGTGCTATTGTTATTGTTAAATTCGAATTAAATGTTTGACAAAACGACATTAGCGACATCCACAACATCATCATCATTATCATCGTTGTCGTCGTAGTCGCCGTCGCTGTCGTCGTCGCCGTCATCGTAACTATTGCTGTCGCTGATGGCGTTGCGTGTATGTTTTATGTTAAATTTGATTTGTGCGTGCGGTGCGAACGTACATGTATACATATCGTATGTACCAGTATGTCAATGCAACTGTCACCTTTTGAGAGTGTTCATATAAGAATTGTTGCATTAAGTCATAGACCTAAATATTAGTTTAGCTTAATGATAAAAAATCTTAAAATAAAAAAACTAGTAAATAAACAGTAATAATAACAACAACACCATAAGTGATTTTTTGTGTTTATGAGTGAAGAATTTCTATGGTGAATTTGCATTTAACCCATTTCATTGAAACGCTCAAATTTTTAATGTTTAATATTTAATTTAGCAATGTTACTATATTTTTAGCTATTTATTTTTACATATAGCAGTGCATGATTAATAAAATAATCATCATTTAAAATATTTTCTTAGGCTTCAGAGTGAACTTTCACGTTATGCTTTTATTTTCAAACTGTTTTTGAGAATACTTACGAGTTTATATTATACAGGTAAAGAAATTATGATTTTGTATATTTTCAGAGGTTTTACATATATATATTATATTGAAATGTGGAGAAAGAGAAAGATGTTTTATTTTTTTGTTTGTTCTCAAAATAGTGCTAAATTATAATAGCAGTAAAATCTTTCATCATCTGAAAGGTTCTAAATCCGAAATTGGCTAATACAATATTAATTCATTTTATATATTTTTGTTTATTTCAAATCAACAACAAAAATAAGTTATTGTTATGAAATGGGTTAAAGGCAAGATTAGATGCGCGAAGTGAGTGTATATACATAAAGACAAGTGTGAATAAATTTTTACTACAATACAAAAAAAAAAAATTTATAGAATATTAAACAAGTATAACAGCAGTAGCAGCAGTAGTAGCGACAACAAACTAAAACAAAAATACCAGAAAAAAAGCTAAAAAAGTCTTTTGAAGAAATGGTAATAAAATATAAATAATTTCCAGTAAACAAAAGTTTTTTTTTTGTGAAAAAAAAATTTACCGAATTTATATTTAAATATTATTTTATTTCATATATTTATCATTCTTATTGATGTTCTAGGTATATAAGTTTAACATGTATTTCATATGCATGGTATTGCTAATCCCTGCCTGTCTATGAAAAATATAACTTTTTAAGAGGTCTGAAACAACATTATTTTTTTATTTATTGAATACGCTTTTTCGTTAATATTAAAAAAAAACACACACACATACACTCATAAAATATTTTTAATACAGTGAATACTCCTGAATATTACACAGCACGACAAAGCAGATGATGCCATACATTTGGATTTCCAAAATTAGTTAATGTGTTGGGCGATATGCCATAATGTTATAGGATCACTGGAATGCAATTATAATCGTATGAATAAATACGAATCAATTGTATTATATAAAAAGATGAATAATTTAAAAAATTAAAATTTTAATAAAGAGTTGAAGAAATTCGATGAATAATTCTTTAGCATAAATAAAGACATTTTAATATTACAAACAAAAATTATCAGCGCAGTGAAATATGACTTAAGTGTAACAAAGTTTATGTATATTTTGACAGAACGATCTCAAATTATGCAAAATTTACTTATTAACTTTTAGTTTTATTTTCCAAAAAATTTGTATTTTTTTTCTAAAATAATGCAGCATTCACTGTATATATACGATTATATATATATTTTTATATACATATATTTGTATATATATATATATATATATATATATATATATATATATATATATATATATATGCGCTTGCAATGATCTCAAATGTATATAATTTTATTTTTCTCTTTAATAATTTCTTTCGTTCGTTTATTTGTTCCTTTTCATTTTATCAAGTATTTCATATGTCTTTGATTAATAAATTGTGTTGAATTTTAAGTTATTTTTAAATTAAATCTAATAAAAACAACAACAACATCAATAAAAATAATAACAACGACAGCGACAATAGTGAGTGACATTCTTAACGAAAACGAAAATCGAAATTATGAACTTGGCGGCATACGTCAAAGACTTTCATTAAGGTTTGTGATGATGTGGCCACGTTGACCACTATGATGGTGACCGTTATTGATGAAAAGTGGTGTTAATAATGAAAAATGAAATAATAACAACGAAGATGATGATGATGATAATGATGATTACATATGTATGTCTAATATTAACAAGCGTTTATAATTTCGTCAATCATAATGATATTGATGATGAGATGACAATGATGATGACGATGATAATGCTCGTATATTAATGTTGATTCAAGCGTGTCGATGCTATTATTGTTGTTTTCATTATTGATTATACTACGTATGTGTGTTGCTTTTTGTTGTTGTTTTTTTTTTTTTGAATTTTCTATTATACATACGTTGTTTTATTTATATATTTATTTTTGGTGAATAATGTCGCCAAACATACATTTTTGCAAGTTGAAATTTATTTTTATTGAATATTTCAATTTTTTTCATATTCTGTTTTAATAGCGATGTGCTTTTCTGTGTGCTCATATAATGAACGTTATAATTTCGTTCACACTTTTATTTCTACAATACAATGTTTATTTAAAAATTCATTACGATCTTTTTGAATTTAATTGAATTTATACATTTATGCGAAATATAAATAATTATGTATGGGTACTTCTTCATACGTATGTGTTCACGTATGCGTACGTAACGTATGCTAAATATGTATATGCAAATATTTGGAATAGTAAAGCGAGAGAGAAAAAACAATACATAAATTAGAATATATGAATATGAAATAAAGTTATAAAAATAATAGTAAAGGTATTCAAATAACCTAAAAGTAGTTCCCTTGTCATACGTTTCATGCGATTATTCCGCAAATTATCCGAAGAACTATTTTGTTTTAGTTTTAAATAAATAATAAAATTTAAATATACAAATAGGTCATCTATACTACATATTTTGCAATTTCACTAATTTTTAAAATTTTTATTTCGATATCGGAAACCTTAAGTCCCACACCAAATTGCAACCCTGTGGCACATTGTCCGAAAAACTGTTTCGTTTTAGTTTTAAATAAATAATATCATTTAAATATACGAATAGGTTCTCTATATTGCATATTTTGCAATCCCAATAATTTGTTTCAGTTTTATCTCGATATCGGAAACCTTAGATTCTACACCAAATTGCAACATTCTCACATTCTCAATAGATATTTTGAACAGATTATGATCATGTTGAAACACTGTCCACTTGCATGAGTCTTCCGATAGATTACTTAGGCATTAATTTAGCCTTTTGCTGCTGGCAATATCAACTTCATAGTGAATATTTATTAGGCTCGAAATTGTAGCAATACAAAGTGTATACACTGCTTTAATCCCAGTTTAAAAGATCGTGAGGAATGCCGTCCATGAATTAACATCAACAAAGTCTGTAAGTAAATCACTTCATCTGTGATTAGTGTAATTTTCGAAAATTCCTATTAGTAGCATACAAATTCTTTTACTACTTGTTCGTCTCTTGGCTCAAACATTTCCAAAGTCAGTAGATCGATTTTGGCAAGTGAAGCAAAATCGACAATGATTGATTTTTAAGTTTAATTTCCCCCATAGAGTCATTCCAGACTGTATACTTTATTCTGTTAATATTGTTTAATCAAATAATCTGATTAATTAGTTAATCGATTATGATTAAGCAGTTATTTAAGTAATCAAAAATTTGATATTCAAATAACAAATTATTCTCAAAATATTTAAAATTCTTTTTTTTTCAAAATAAGTTGAAGGAAGTTTTTTTGCTTCGATCAAAATTTCTGCTAAATCAAATAGTGTAAATTTTTATTCGATTAATCGCAGAAAAAAATAATTTAGAATTTTGATTAATTAGATTGTATGACTAAATTACTAAATTGTGTTAATTTATATATCCAGAATCTTCATAATATAATTAAACAATACTAATAAAATAAACAAACTGGTATTAAAAAAGATTTAAAATTTAAATGAGAAGAAAAACTATTAGTAAAAAAAAACTGAAATTTATTTATAATTAAAGTGGAATTTTTATATGCTTTTATTTTACAAATGTTTTTTTTGCTTTGTTTTTTAATATATTTTTTGTTGTGCTGGGTGATATATTTTTGGCACAAATGTGTATTTTCCAAAACACAAAACTTACTCATACTTAACATATAGTATATTTTATATACTCATCCATTGTATACATACGACCGAAAAAACTTAGCGGGAAATATGAAATAAATCGTATTTCAATCGTATTTAAATTAGCATAATTAATTTATGTTGATACATTGGCACCGTATTGTGAGAGTCTGTAGAGAGTCAAATATAAATTGCTAATCGTATGTTAAAATTTATAAACGATTCATATTTCTGAAATTATAATCGAATGTATGTGAATAATTTTATTTAAAATGAATGTGAAGTGTTCGAAAAAATATCAAATTATTTAGCATTGCCTATGTATAAAATAATATTAAAATAATTGGATTCTTTTTCATTGAACGTACTGAAATTGAGGACATTTCGAAATGCTAATATTCACTTCACCATTTCAAATTTTGAAAATATCAAATATTTCAAGATTATGTGTTATTTTTAACACATAGTCCGAAAAATATGAAGAAAATTTCTTTCATCAATGTTAACTATAGATTACTTTATTTTTGTTTTTAGTAAAAAGAAAAAAAAAAAAAAACTGAAATATTTTTCAGTTTCAAAGACCAGTAAATAGCTCGTGCATAAAACCACCAGCGTTGTTTTTCTTTTGATATATACGAGTATTTATGTGTATTTGTGTATATAGACATATATATTTTCAAACTAAGAGCTAAATATGTTCTTCACCTTTCCAATGTATTCACTATGTTAGAAGATATCTTTAAAATCTCTTTTGGCATTCGATTGGCTAATAATATTCAAGTGACAATTTATATAAATCATTTAGTCACTTCGTTTATCTTCGTTTATAAATAATAATTTATGCCGTATTTTAGTGACAATATTATTGAAATTGTTATACTCATTTACTAATGTTTGTCGAAAAAAAAATAAATATTGGATATTTTTTGAAAGCATAAGTTCAACATATGTTGTAATATACATGTATACATATTAAGGTGTATATATACATGTGTTTAAATATATGTATATAAGAAAAGTATCTACTTATGAAAATATAGCAGAGAAAAAAAAAAAAAGAAAACTTAATCTATAAATAATATTACTAAAAAAATAATATTACTATAATATTAAAAACAAAGAAAAGTATAAATAAAAATTTTTTCATATGTGTCTAATGGTTTCTATTCAAATTTTTTGTTTTTTTTTTTTAAATAGGTGATATTTTTTATAATTTATCTTTTAAATTGCTTGTAGCTATTTAAGTTTTCTACATTTACTAAAATTCATTTAAATTTTTCTTTGGAGTGTATATTTTGTATTATGTTTTCTAATTATTTAGAAATACCAAACGAAGTCTAGCGCAGTAAATGTTGTAAATAAACATATTTCTGAACATGTACTGTTATAGTCACATAAAATATTGTATATTTTTCATTAGTGTATTTATAGTAGCGATTTTCAGCGACTATTAAAATCGTTAATGCTTTTGACCAACTTCTTTGTTGCAAATAATTTTTTTTACCATTCAATATCTTTACTCTTGCAAAATTGTGCAAGATCATAACAGAAAATGTCGTGCTTCTTCATATTGATATTCATATGAAAATTGGTTTTGTTGCTGCTGGTCATAATTTTAAGTTTATGATGAGCATATAAAAGATTAGTTCGAGATTCTCTGAATTCGAAACAGAATCTTTTCGAATGGTTGTGACGTTGAATGAAGGCAATATTAATGGTCTTTGTCTATCTTGGAACCAGCATTAACACAAGCAATGACGTCAGCTCGAAGATGTTCCGAAGGTAGCAATTGAGAAGTGTAGACCAACATTTTTTTATGTGAATAGCGCCGTTTCTCACCACTAAGAATGGTCACAAGAAAACAAATTTACTTCATGGACTTGTTAACTTCTCGGCTTCACAGTGATCACACATTTGCAAACCGTTTCGCAGTCATATTACGCTTCTTTTAGAACCCACCTTATAAATAATGCCGGGATGGAAATTTCGCAGGCTTCGCTACTTCCTCAAAACACGGAACCTGCTTTAATAAATTTCAAACACGCTCAAATTTTCGATTTACTGTTTAAAAAATGTTATGGCGCCATTTGCGGAATTTAACAATGAAAAAACCAGTCATTTACTGACCGATTCCCAACTTTCTTTCAGTTTTAGTAAAAATAAAAATAGATTTATATTTGATTATGAGTTTTTGATGCAAATGTCTTAAATTGGGCACATTTTTGAAACAACAAAGTCCTACTAAAATAGATTAAATGAGAAAGAAAGTATCCAATTTAAGATGCTCTTGTCAAAAAACTCGAAATTTTTTCATTGAACGCACATATCGAAATATTGATTTTGATTTTCATTCATTTCTCACTACTAAGTCAATAACGGCATATAGATTATACAGCTAATGGTTGTACTTTATTAGGCACTTGCCTCTAATGCAAACAATTTTGAGATGGATTTTTCTTTCAAAAACTCTAAGCATTCACTTATCGAATGTGGCAAGTCTAATCAATTTTGAACTCCCAATTTTTTTCGTTGATTATTTTCAATCATTTTTCTTCTTCTTCTTTTTGTTTGATATTATATCTAATTTTTTCAGACATTACTTTACCTTACATGTGTTTGCACCATAGGGCATCACTGTTCACAGTAATTTATCTAGCAAATCATTGCTCATCTTCAAAGTCGCAGACTTATTTGCATATTGTGACATCAAAAATGGTCAAAATTGTTAAAAAATATTATGAGAATAATTTGCAAATGTACAAGACACTAGATTTGACCATGTTATAATAAAATTGTTCATAATATCATATGCTATATGTTCTATGCTAAAAAATAGCATCAATGTTATTAATACAAAATAACAAAAAAAAAATACAATCAAATCAAGAATTTGAGAATCTAAAATAAAAATAAGAATGAGATAAAAATTATAGCAGCTGGCTGTATTGATGTAATAAACTTGTTGCTATACAGGGTATTTCATTATAGCAAGATAATCTGGTAAGGGTACATGTCTTAGATCATGATAGAAAAAATTCGATAAAATGCAGATGGGATTAGAATTTTGAAAGCAATTGAATTTGAAAAACAAAAATGTGATGTATAAAGTGGCATTAGCTTTTTCGCTTTAATTGGAAACTTGTATTAATGCTGTATTAATATTACGTCAGTCAGTAGACAGAGATCCTTTATGTCATCGAGCACTGAAGATGAAAATGATGTATTTGTGTTATCACAAAATTTTAGTAACAATTCTACATCATTTTAAGGACAATTTTAAAAGAAAAATGAAGATACTTGTTTAACCTTGATTTATTGGACGTTAAACCCAGACAATATCAAAATAAATGTTTGCTGATGAAAATCGGTCAAAAAATATACAAGTTTTTGACCTGAAAAATTCATATTTATAGTAAAAATATTTATGTTTAAATATGCAAATAAAAAATTCCGGTTAATTATCAAGCAGACAGATTATTTTATTATATATTTTTATTTTTTATTTAATTGTTTTTGTATGAAATTGCATATAAACTACATTGAGCATAACATAAGTCTTATTGTTGTTGTTGTTATTGCTTTTGGTTTGTTTTCATTTTCGCTTTTATTGTATGAATTTATTTGCTTTTTCTTTGATATGGCATAAGTATTTTGTCGTTTGACCATCAAAATAGTGACCAATGAAATTGAATTGACTAGACGATGTGACAGCTAAAGTAGATTTACCATAAAAAAATATATTCTCTTTTATTCTATTTCGTATTTTCTTCTTTTTAGTTTCAAAAAAATTGCAATTTTTTTTCTTTTTGTTTGTATTTTTTTTTGGTTGGCGCTTTGTTTTATTTTTGATTTTGCATTTCATGTGCATCTGAATGCAGTTCTTTGTATTTCGCACATGATTTTTAAATTTTTGTTTAAATTTCTTTATTTTAATGCAATGTGGCGTTTATAAAATGTGTATAATTATGTGCATGTGTGTGTGTGTGGATAAAAATGTGTAAATATGTACATAAATGTAAATACCATCCATGTATAAATAATATTCATAATGGAAGACAGATAAACATTTTTCGGCCATGAAAATGAATGCAATTTTTATTGCAATTAGGAAAGTAGGAAAAATGTAAAAAGTAAATTTGAAACTTGTTGATTGACATGATGCATGTGTAAAGTTTGATATAACTCTGATTTCACAAAAAATTAAGTGTTATAGTGTTGCAATAATTTCTAAATAATTCAATTTCAATTTCAATTACCAAGAAATCAACAAGGTAATGAAATAGTTGAATTTTTAAAATGGCAACAAAACAAATAGGGGAAAGTGCAGCAGGATGGCTTATTCGACAACGATGTTTTTCAGCTATTTTCATGGGTTTTTTGGAGTTTAGAAATGAATCTGAGGGAGATGTCGGAAAACCAACCACGAATTCGGATTCGACGACCTAAAATCCTCTAAAGCATCTTTACATAAAGTAGTTGTACGTATATAGAGCTTAAATGTTGATATATCAACTGAATTCATCTTATAAAACTTATTGACAGAGTTGAATAATTAAATTTGCCAACTATTGCTTTATTAAAAATAATTTAAAAACAAGCAATTAAATTAAAATAAAAAAAAATAAAAAATTAAATTGAAACTAATGTACTTGTATCTGTAGAAGCGTTAAAAATAATAATTGCTTTTTTTCTTTTTCAAAATACCTATACTTGACATGTTTCTATATATGATGTAATAATTACTCGTATAATTGTGCAGCTTCTATAAAATAGACACAATTATATTTGTATAGCATATAAAATCATAAAATCATATGCCATAAGATTAAATTGAACAAAATTACGATGTATGTAGTAAATACACCCTAATATAATAATTGTAAAATATTCTATATCATACAGAGTTGTATTTTGCTAAGCGGTTATTCCCATTTTTAAAATTATCATAAATATGACACACTATTATGACGCCTTGTGAATCCCGTAAATAAATATACCATAATGTAGTGTACATAGGCAATTGATACGTTCTGTTGCTTTTAATTCTCGTTTGTTGCTGAATATTATAAACACACGATTAAGAAAATAATAATAAATAAAAAAATTGTATTTTTTTTAAATTAAATTGCTGCGACTCCGAATGAGATATAGCATGTCATTCAAAAAAATTTGCCATCAAATCAATTAATATTATATTTTTGGTCGACATAAATTACAATTAAGAAAAGTAAAGTGCATGAAAAATATATAAGTGATATTTGTGAAATGAAATGAACAGAGCCACAAATAGTGTAAACGGCGTAAAGTTGGAAAATATGATTTATTCCATTTACGGTAAGATATCAAAGTTCAAGGTGGATTTAGATGGCGTATTTAAGTCATGAACATGTGAAGCATGAATAATTCAAGCAATAGTTTGTAAATAGTCAATAGTTTGAGGATTCTCTCGTCAATAACTGAGCGGCCTAAAAATGATATCGATAGAGTTTTGGAAGAAATGCTTCCAGAAGAATTAGGTTTGATTTCTAGGCTTTAGCATATTTCCCTGGGCACAGGAATTACTGGGTAAAGGTTCCTCTTCAATATAATGAAGTCAATCGTCATAGTGCAGAGGCATCAAAAGGCATAGTAATCTCACCAAGCAACTGAATTGCCTATTGGCCAATCCTGCTCTATTTGTACATAAATGATCGATTTTAACTAAAAAAAATCTCCTTACAGTCGGCTGGGGCCGACCAAACTATACCCTGCATATGTAGATTTGTATATAAAAAGTTTACTCGAATATCCAACTTTTCTTTTATTTCCACTTTTCGAGAAACAATTTTTGCATATACTACTAATTTACACCCGAAATATGGTTGACTTTGACGAAGTAAAAGGCTTTTAAGATAATTCCGAGGCTTAGTATGGGAGCTATATAAAAAGTGGGCGTGGCTTACCACTTTCTAGTAAATCCAATTAATTTTTCAATGTTAATCCACACCTTAAATTTGGTGTCCTACGTTGAATAGTTTCTAAGTTATGGTGGTTAACATTTTTGTTTAATTTCCTCAACTTTGTATGGGAGCCCCAATAAGAAGTGGGCGTGGTACGCTGATTTTTCGCCAGATTATTTCCGACTACGATATTAATTTAAGTGTCAATTATGGTTATTGTAGACATAAGATTGCCAAAGTTACAGCTGTTTCAATTTAAAATTTGTATGGGGGCTACGATAAACACTGGGCGTGGTGCGCCCATTTTCTGTGAGCCTAGTTGCTCGTACAATACTAATCCACACCTTAAATCTCGTTGTCCTACGCTAAATATTTTGTAAGGTATGGAGCTTAAAAGTTTTAGTTTAATTCCCTTAACTTTGTATGGGAGACTCATGAAAGAGTGGGCGTGGCACACTGATTTTCTGCCAGATTATTTCCGACTACGATATTAATTTAAGTGTCAATTATGGTTATTCTAGACAGAAGATTGCCGAAGTTACAGCTGTTTCAATTTAAAATTTGTATGGGGGCTACGATAAACAGTGAGCGTGGTGCGCCCATTTTCTGTGAGCCTAGTTGCTTGTACAATACTAATCCACACCTTAAATCTCGTTATTCTACGCTGAATAGTTTGCAAGTTATAACCGGTAACATTTTTTTTAATTTCCGCAACTTTGTATGGGAGACCCAAAAAGGAGTGCGCGTGGCACATTGATTTTCTGCCATATCATTTCCAACTACCATGTTAATCTAAGTGTCAATTATAGTTATTCTAGACAGAAGATTGCCGAAGTTACAGCAGTTTCAATTTAAAAGAAGTACAGACACTTTGTATGGGAGCTACGCTAGAAAGTAGGCGTGGCTCACCCACTTTTGGCGAGGTTATATAGTAGTATAATATAACTCTATGTGCAAAATATTGTTGTCCCAAGTGGTATATTATGTGAGTTATAGCAAGTTAAAGATTTTGAAAATTTCGAGGTTAGTCGCTTTGAATGCTTGGTGTGGGCGTGGTTATTGACCGATCATGCCCAATATCAATCCCCTCCGTACCCTTGGATCATAGATTACTTATGCCAAATTTCATCGAAATAGCTCTATATTTACTCAAGTTATCGTGCGAACCAGCCAGGTGACAGACAGACGGACGGACGGACGGACGGACGGACGGACATCGTTAAATCGAAAATTTAATCGACGCTGATCACGAATATATATCTATGTCTATATCTCCGGAGATTCCTTCAAGTGGACACAAACATCTGACCGAAATGAATATACCATGCATATTGCATTATGCAGGGTATAAAAATACGCTACATATCGTATGGTATACGACTATCATTCATTTTGGCTCTTCAACATTTCTCTTAAAGTTACCAACTTTCTATTTACATTCCTTAAAACAAATAAACTCATTACTCTTTAATAAAATTTCAATTCAGCTTAAATATCAGGTGTAGTAAAAAGAAATAATAGAAATAATAGAAAAAATAAAATAATGGATTACTTTTTTTTATATGTAATGATTTTATTATTATTTAAAAATGTGCATCAAATAAAAAAAATAAATGAATTTATTAAAAAAATTTATATAGGCGATTTGTAAAGTTTCTCCAAGCCTTTATCAAGTTTTGACAAAATATTTGCTTAATTAAAAATATCGCTCATTTTTGTCCTTTCTGCCTCCTACCTAGCTACATAGTGCTCAATTTATTAGGTAATAATGATTATAGGTAATAAATTATAATTAATATTAACATAAACACAAATGTATATATTCATTTAAATTAGTTAAATTAGTATCAATTTAATTTAACATTATTACATTAACAAATGGGCAATTAAAAGTATTTAAAATTAAACGATTTGGCCGTACAATTTTATTATCACATATAGTACACATAAAAAAAAACAAATTTTAAAATATGCAAATAATCTACTTAAATAGTAATTTCATGATAAAAACAATACAAAACAAGTTGTCATTACATATACATATGTAGATGATGCTAGAACAGTACAAAGTAATAGACAAGAAATGGTTTGATACATTTATAAACAAGTTTCATATACATTAAGGTGGGTTAAATTGTATATGGTAAAATTTTGACTAGCTGGTTTGAGAAAAGTTCAGAGTGAATTCTCGCTATGAAGTGAAGAAGTGGAGAGTTAAGAATTAAAAATTAATAGTGGTCGATCATATTTTTCACCGTTCTTGGGGCGATTTTTTGGGCAGCTATTCAGTTGTTTTTCGGTCATTTTGTATGGGTTGGAGATAGGGGATAAGCACATTTGTAGAGAGTATTTAGGAGGAAAAAGTATTGGGGGCTCAATCATACTTTTCACCTCTCTAAGGGTTATTTCTGGAAAGCTATTGGTCATTTTGAGTTATTTGTCGGTGATTTTGCATGGGAGTCCCCTTAGGGTTGAAGAAAGGGGGTAAGTATGTTTGGAGGAGGAAAATTGATTGTTGGTCGGTCGTACTGTTTACATCTCTAGGTTCGATCCCTAGGTAGTTAGGGTGATATTTGTCGAATTTCAGGTGTATTTAAAATCATTCCCAGGAATTCCTCCTACAGAGGTAAAATGTATGATTCGCCACCACTAATTTTTCCATTACAACATTTCCTCCAAACATACTTAACCACTATCGCCGCCCATTTAGGGGACTCCAATACAAAATCACCGAAAAAATATGATTTTCGCTGAGTTTACATTTGCGTTTAACAATTAGACCTGCCTCAATATACTTATATGCGACGTTATGTCATTCATGCGTCACATTAATTTATTTGTAGAAATTTAATGAATTTTTTTCTTATTTAAAATACGAGTACTTTACGCAACATCTACTAGCTACATGAATCAACAAGTATATTTCCATGGCATTGTATGCGAATATACACGTATTTAAGTGTTTATCATAATTGATCGTAGGTCATGATAAAAATGAAATTTGTATAAAAAATGCTTCATAGAGAGTGAGTATATGCCTTATAATAAGCAACTGACATTAGCAGAGTTTAATTTTTAGCATCAGCAATAGAAAGCATAAAAGTTAAAAACTATCTAAATATTTCAATAAAAATAAAATCTACTTAGATTTGGAAAAAAAAAATATTATCTTTTCACCAATTCTTACAATATTCGGATTGTAACTCAAACCAATAGCAGCAGCAACAAATTAAAAACAGTAATGTTACGCTAAAAAGAAAAATTACACAATATTAAATGAGATCAGAGTATTAGTGAAAATGAAATGAACAAATTGGGAAGTAATGTATGTATGTGTATGTATATATGTAATGAAATGAAATAAAATCATGTTCATGAAAAAGCAGCCAAGTAGTCAAATTATGGTGAACTCACTTAATCTTTTAGAGGCACTTCAACACATGCTCATAAGTATGTCGTCGTCGTCCTATATACAGACATATGTACATATTCGTACTCTTATATACCCGGCAAGAAAAGGTTAAAGGACTCGTTCTTTCTTTTATCATTCCTTTGTATTCCTTGAATATTTACATCATGGAAACATGAAGCCTTTAGTTTTAAGCAATAAAAATATGCTCATTTTCCGACAAACATTTTAGATGATTCGGACTTTATTGTCAATATTTTTCGCCATTTATTAAATTATATTTTATTTTATTTTATTTCCTTCAATTCGTGAACAAACTCTATTTAGCTTTCCATTGGGTACCAACATTCCAAATGAAGTAATAACAATAACAAAATAAAACAAAAAGAAACAAAATATTTTTGCTGAGCTAACCGAAAGCTTAAAGGAAACATACAAAACAAATGCTAAAAGCACAACTATAACAATGCTCAAGAAGGAACGCACCACTTGAAAAATCAACTGGCATGGCATAAATGAAGTAGCGAGAAAGATACAGAGAGAGAGAGAGAGAGAGAGAGAGAGAGGAGTAAAGTTTGTTGACTGGCACAGATTTTTACGCACCTTATCATTACGCATTACGTATTTGCTAGGTATTTTGTTTTTGTTTTTGGTTTTTTTATTGCTTTTCCTTGCTATTTGGAGTGAGAGAGCATTGTAGGTAACATTTAGAACTTTATGGTTTCTTTGCGTTTTTTTTTTGCCTTCAGTATATTGTATTATGTATAAATGTAATTGTACTAGTTTAATATGTTTGTAAGACATGCTATAATTTAGAAAATATGATATCTTGGCTATAATAAAATATTTGATTTTCAGAAAGACAGGGATTTTCCAGACCATAGGCATGGAAGTTTTGTGAGAAAGATTTTAGTGAATGTGATTTGGACTTTTTGTCAAGCGAAGTTTGCTGTAGAAAAGTCTCCATTTGCCTTTATTACCATAAATTTTTTTAAGAATATCGATAACGATTTTATAAAAAAAGAATATCAGAACAGTAGTACAAAATATTATCACTATGATTATCGTGACTGATGAATCATTTAAGGCAGTACAATTCAAATATTTGTTTGTGCACTTATATACAATATTTTACATAAAGGATACAAGGTATTATAGGAAATGGCTTTCGATGAAAATAAAGCTTGAATGGAGCTACACATGAATGTAGTAGTCTTGAGCAACAATTTGAACAAAATTTAACAATGTTTATGTCTAAATTCCTTTCTGCTTTTGTATACATTTTTCCATTGTTGCTTATTTATACTTGGTTATATTTATAAGAATGCTCTAGTGAGTGTATGCGTGTGTGTGTGTGTGTGTGTGCAAAGTATGAAGTCATGTCGAAGTTCTACTAACCCATAAGCTAAGGTAACAAAAGCATACGTACACGTACATATCCACACATGTACGTGTATGAATGTGAATATTTTTACTATATAGCTTTTCTTTGACTTTGCCATAAGCATTCTTAGGCTTATGAGAAAATGTGTGCACTCATGCTGTTGTCATCATTTCAAAAGTGGCAACATTTGAAAATTTTACTGCGGTAAACTTTACAAATTTTTTATTATTCTTAGGCTTAGTCATGAGATATTCTCCTGCTTTTACGCAACAATTTGTTTTTTTTTCGCTCTAGGTAATGTGTTTGCAACCAAAATTGAATGAAAGCATGAATGACGTTTTAAAGCCCATGTAATATGATATGCATAAAAATATTGTTCTTGTGTTTGACTATTGTACAGCAATAATTCTAACAACTGTAATAAGGAAAGCAATTGTTGTAGCATATAATGACTGCTGTGTTGCTATTATGTTCATATAGAAAATAATTGAAAGAAAATTTTTGTTATAAAAAAAAAACAAAACAAAAACATACAATTTTATTATGAACAACAATAACAACACTATAAGCAACAATTTTACTTTACGTTCTTACCTACGCATATACATTAGGGTGGGTTTAAAAATGTATGGTGCAAAATTTTGACTAGTTGGCTTGCCAAAAAAATATAAAATTTGAATATAATTAAGCTTTCTCTTTAACGGAGAGTATAAAAAAAATTATGATTTTTAGCCGCCTACTTTTTCAGTTTATTTTATTGGAGTCCTCTTATGGGGGTGAAAATAGAAATAAAATGTGATGAACATGTAATGAGGATCGATCATTAAAATGAAAATCTGAAAACGAATACAACAAAAAATACTTTGTAAAATTACAAATAATGCTATAGCTTCACAGTTGACAATTTTCTTCACAACATTTCCTCTAAGGATATTTATTCCCATTCACTACTCATTAAGTTGACCCTCAGGAACATCCCACTAGAGCGATGAAATGACTAACCGACATTAAATTTTGCTCCTAAAGATTTCCTTCGAAGATACTTATACCCTATCTGCACCCCTTAAGGGGGAGGCACATACATAATGTATAGAAAAGCATCTGAAAATCGATAAATAACGTGATATCTTAATAGGAATTTTCTCTGGAGCATTGAAATTTATGACTGAACCCACTAATTTTTCCACTTCAATATTTTCTCTAAACATACTTACCGATCTCTCTCTCTCTCTCTGTCTCTCTCTCTACTTCTCGTACAGTATTAATAGAGACATCTGAAAATCGATAAATAATCGCATAACTGATCAGGAATCGCCTCTAGGTTGCTGATATCTTCTTCTTAATATTTTGTTCTTATCTATTTATTCACTATTTCCTCCCCTTAAGGAGACTCCCATACAAAAATAACATAAAATCGCTTAAAAATCGACAAAACAGCAGAAATCGTCCGAAGAGCGTTAAAATTTTTCCATTTCTATATTTCCTCCATAGAACTTATCTCTTTTCTCCACTCATTATTGGTGTTCCCATATAAAATGACTGAAAATAAGATGAAAATCAGCAACAGCTGCCCAGCAATCGCTTATAGTGTAGTAAAATGTGTGACTGACTCACATTAATGTATTTTTATCAACATACTTACCACCTACCTAGCTTCCTTAAGGGCACTTTTTAATGCAAAATTAAGAAAATGAAAATTGCCAGTTACTCAAAATTTATTATGAATAAACACACCCCATATTTCAAATATTTAGGAAGACCCTCTACAAAATTAATGCTTTTATAGTGACTGCTGAAACTTCCATGAAAATAAATTTTTGAAATTTTATATTTTTCCCCTGAGCCAAGCAATTTCAAAATTTATCCCACCTTAATATGCATACATTCATATAGATGAACATTTGCTTTAAGCATCCTTATGTAAGAACCTGCCTTTTGTTATTGTTGCTTTTAGCACATACTTGTTGCATTATTACAAGCATTAGCAGCAGGAACAGTTAATAAAAAGAAATTGGCATTGTATGTAATATATAAACACATACATACATGTATGTGTGTGTGTGTGTGTGTGTGTGTGTGTGCATTTAAAGTTTCTTTTAAAAGTATGTTTTTGCAATGATTAGTTTTATATTGTTTATTTTTTTTAATTAACAAAAAAACTTCAGTATGTCCAAAAAAGTTGCGCAATTTTTACTAGGCGACTCTGGGGTAATTTGGTAGTTTTTTTTCATTCATTGATGTCTTAACTATTTAAACACTCGTTTTAATTAAAATGGGACATGTTACACACAGATGCCAAATTGATTAACTCCAAACTTTTTTGCAAAAAATTGTTAGTACATATGAAGAATAAATATTAATAGTGCAAAAAAAGATTGAAAATGATGCATTTTAGTATTTGAAAAGTCAAACAGTGCGACGAAATGGTTTAATGCAACTTAGATTCAATGTTACTCATACGTACCATTACCTGCATTGTAAGTAGCTATGTCGAACTTTTTTTTAAAACTTACTTGCTAAATTCAGATTATAACAATATCATATTGAATAAGGGTTTATAGAATATAGTATACACATGATGGTTACATATTTCGGTACATCCATGTATATAGAGTTACAATTAGACGAACTACAATAGAATTTCATTTGAGCATACACTTTAGCGCACATGAGTACCTTTTGACTAAATATACATATTTGTATATTAGATACAACACAAATACATACATATAAGTACCGTATATTGTATGTTGTTAGTTGCAGCTGTTATTACATACTCGTAGGTACATACTTTTTGTACCAAATGTACACATATGGGAGAATAAGTTTGTGAAGAGTTCATTTGTTCATGTACGCACATATGTATGTATACGGGTACATTAGCTATGGGCTAGAACACGACTTTTTCACTACGATATGCAGGATTCCCTGATTTTGTAAAGTTTCATACAAAATACGTCAGTTACGAATTAGTAAGAGTGTAGTGCATTCAAATGGCGTTGACTGGAGTAAAAAAAAAATTTTTTAAAATAGTAGAAAATCGATAAATATTTTTTTATAAAGTTTGTTGCATATCAAAATCGAATTTTTATTGATTTTCATATGTTACAATACTATCCCATAGCTATTGTATGTACATTTCTATGGATAATGTTTATATTGTTTATAAGTATATACAAGTACATATATATAAAAATGTATTGTATGTACTTACAATACATATTTATCCATATACAACATATAAATACATATATATATATATATATATATATAATGTAGCTAATATTTGCACAAGCATAATGAGGCCATGAGTGCACATCTGTAAAAACTGGATGTATGAGCACACGTACGAGTGTGTGTGCTATTGCACATTAATATGAATATATTCACATTCACTGCCGTTACACATGGAAATATCTTTATATTTATATATATAGATATATACAAATACATAACGCCAAATGTGTTTATGGATTAATTCCAAAGAAATTATGTTCTTATTTCTGTTCCATACAAACAAGCGCGCACATATTTTAAATATAAATTAAGAAATTATTTCGCTAAGAAAACGAAGAAAATTATGTTATAATACCATGCATGCAATAACTATCTATTGTATTGTATGATATATTAAAATAGATAAGTTTTCTCATTAATTTTCATTTTTTTTGCTAACTTTTACAAAGTATCCACATTACTAGCAGCTTATAATTAATGGCTCATACTATGTAAACTTACATAAATAGCAATGAAACTTTTATTCTAATGAAAAAAAAAAATCCATTCGCGAAAAAGGGAAAATATTTTATTATTATTATTAAAGTTCAATGGATATACTCGTATGTAGAGGGTGATTTTTTAGAAACTTTCTTTTTGGCAACACTGTTTTAGGCAGCTCAGCTGTTTTCGTGTAACATGTTTCGGTCAAACATGTTCAGTTTGGTCTATAATTTAATCATGAATCGACTTACAAACGAACAACGCTTGCAAATTATACATTCATTCATTTTATGATCACTTTGGGCGATCTTCTGAGGCGGCTATTTGGACGGCTTGTGACTAAATTTGGCACGAAATTTGCATTATTGGACATTAAATCACCAACACGCGTACGTAGAGTGCGGACAGAGGAAAATATCGCAGCTGCATGCGCCAGTGTTGTTGATGACTGTGAATTATCGATTTATTCGTGAGATACCGTATGAATCATTTGAGGCGCAGCCGCGATCAACATTTACATGAAATCATCTTTAAGGGGTTATATACATTTTTCTAGCTCAAAAAATCGGAAAAAAATTTATGATTTTTTTTTTATGTACATACTTTTAACAAGTTTTCTGCAAAATTTCATAGAGATCGGGGCACTAGAACCTAAGATACAGCCGTTCATAGCGCCCGCTGTCCATAACTACCTAATGTCCAACTAAAACTTTAAACGCGATTATCTCGGAATCGAATTTTTGAGAAAAGGTCATTGCGGTGAGCATGATATCTCGGTAACCACTACATCGATCGATTTGAAATTTTGGCGGATTTTTTGTATATACAATAGCTAGTTCGTGTACGAAGGAATTTCATTTTCGAAAAATTTTTCTATTTTTTGGGCAAAAAACTAAATTATTCGTCCTCGAAAAATCTACTTTTTTGAAAAAAATATCACTGTAACTGTAAAAATTTCTTTTTCGTAAAATCCTTCGTTCACGAACTAGGTAACACTATATACTAACGTAATTTTTCTTTTTTTTTCAGTTGAGCCGTTTCCTTGTTTTCATGCTCACCGTTAGCCACTACTGAAAAAAGGAGTTCTGCGGCAATGACTATAACTTCCACAATTATTAACATTTTCACTCGAAATTTTATATGAATTTACTTAAGGACACGTACGTTAATAAAATTTATATTGTATTTGAATAAAACAATGGTAACATGCTTAAAAAAAAATAAATAAAAACCCTGTATTTCTCTGGTGAAAAAGGTATATAACCCCTTAAACATTGAATTATATAGATCGTTGTATCAACTCAAATAAAGATTTCTCACATTTCTCTAAATTTTATGTTTTTTTTTTAAATCAAATCCGAAAGCTCTTAAAAAATCACCCTGTAAAAGTATTGGATCGAAAAAATGAAATCTACTCATATTAAGTATTTTTGGAACTCTTTTAATTTTTGATTTATAATCTAAGAATCTTTCTAGCTGCATGTATTATTATTATCTTCATGGTGGAGTCGATATTTAGTGCTTTTGTGTTATCACAGTCGACTTAATTTGTCTAAGTGATATGGTAGCTATTTAATTTACATATCTAATGGGCTCTTACAAATCATATATTATTATTTAGTTTTATTTTATACATTGATATATTTATATCCACAAAATTATATCACAATTGGCCTTATGTGTGTGCTTCAGGTGAATGAGCGCAAACGCACACATACGAGAAGAGACAGATGTAAAAAAAAAGATTATACAATTTCACAATAAAAACTAATATGATGTCCGATGGATCAGAGTAATCACATATGGATTTTGGGTAGCGACATCAATGTCGGATATACGCTATTACTCTCTGGTTTCTTTATAACCTCAATGGTTTTCAAAATTATTCGAAAAACATTGGTTTTTCAGCATGGGAAGAAGAGGTTGTGTTCGTTCTACCGATTGTAACACCCATAAAGAGAGCTGACAGATATGATTGTTTGTTCGCATGATAACTGCAATGATTATAGAGCTATCGATGCGGAAAAATGGCACGGATGAGCTTGTGAATTGAAAAAATTGGATAAAATTGATGCGAATAAAAATTAATTCTACCACCCAGATGTCTTTACTTTTATCAACGTGAGAGAATTTTTTCAAAATAAGTACCATTGCTTGACAATCACATTTACGATATGTTCAGAACAAGAGTATTCCATTTTTTCCGATGATATGTCTGTCTATTTGTCATGGTGTAGAGTAGCTTAGCTTGGGTATTAGCGGAGTTAATTTACTCTAAATTTGTAATCTTTTTAATATTTTAAATTTTATTTGTTTTTCAAAAAATATTTATTCCTATAATTAGAACTGTAATAAATATTTGCATAAAGCTCATATTGACTTATACCTGTGTACACATTGTTATAGATGTAAAACGATATGAATATGAAATAAAAACTTGAAATTTTTTGTTATTGTTGCTCTAGATCGCAATCACAGACGTATGTAAATTGATAATAATTAGGCGGCGTACTTGTGTGTAATAAACAGGCACTTATGCATCTCATCTGTGCTATATATATGTTGTATATGTACAATATATTGTATTATTATGCATATATGTACTTGTATTACTTTTATTAAATAAACAGATACCAAATAGGTACAGAGGTGAACCACATGTTTGCCATCGTATTCATATATGAACGAAATATGAGTACAAGCACAAAAATTACATGTACGAGTATGTAGGTACTAACATACAAACATATATTGCACAATAGAATATATATGAAATATATAATACAATGAGATGAGATAAAAAGATATAAGTACAATACATTTCTTGTATATGTGCGCTCATGTTCATACATATATGTATCATATATGTATTAAATGTATGCGAGATACCTATAAAAATAAAAAAAAAACAAATAAATATAACGACTATTTGTGGTTGTTGTTGTTGACATTTATTTTTCTTTTATTTCTATTTTTTGCATTTTCTCTAAAAAACGAGAGCACAAATTCTATTGTTATTGGTGCTGTTGTTGTTGTTGTAATAAACGCGCATAATAATTTACGGCATTCTCAACGATATTGTTGTTATTATTGTTTGTTGCTATTTATTTGATGATCATATTGCGATCTTATACTTTACTTTTACATATGTAAGACTTTTGCATAGAAAAAAAAAAGAAAGAAGCGCAATAAGAAGCAGAAGAGTAGTATAATAAATGTTGTGTGAGAAATAAAATTTTGCAATAAAATTTCCGATATTTATGAGAATATTTCTATGGCATTTACAAGTTGGTATCTACGAGGGCTGTCCCAGAGCTACCAGACATAACAAAGAAAACACAACAAATTTGGGCAAAATATTTCTTTATTTCTCAACATAATCTCCTTTTAGCTCTATACACTTTTGCCCAGCGATATTCCATAGCTTCGATACCCTGTTTACAGTATGAACTCTCTAGCTCATTAAAATAGCCATCTACCGCCGCAGACTCCAACTCTTTATTGTTTGCAAATCTTCTACTACCAAGCCATTTTTTCAAATTTGGAAATAGAAAATAATCCGAGGTAGCTTAATCTGGCGTATAAGGTACGTGCTAAAACAATTCGAGCTTTAACTCAAAGATTTTGGTCATCGCAATAGCGGATATGTGAACTGGTGTTTCTGTTCTATTGTGAGCAAACGCGGCAGCCATCTTGTACACAGCTTTTAAATCTTTTTTCAGTCAATATACGATATATAGCAATTTTTGAAATGCCTGTAGTTTCGCGATTATCCAAGACCATTTTGTGGTTTAACCGTTTCTGACGTGGCCACCTCAATTGGTCGACCAATTGTTCGTCTTGGCAGCTCGTACGACCTCGTTTAAACTCTGCCACCGAATATTTTTTGGTCGACTTTAATATCCATTGAACTGAGACCTTTCAAATGAAAGTATTGAATTACATAACGGTGAGCAATTTTTTCCATGTTTACAATTTCACTGAGATCGTTAACTTTCGATGGCTCCAAAAAAAAGTAGTAAACAACGTGGCGCCTTGAAACTTAAAACATATGTTTTATAAGGTTGCCACTTTTCACCAAAGTAATTTTTTTCAAACTACTGCTGCCATCTATATGTTAGGTCGGGTAGTTCTGGGACCGCACTCGTACTTATAAATTGAGAGAATGGAGTAATAATTTTTGTTCTTTATGACGTTTTCGTTTAGGATTTTCAACTTTCAGCTCGAACATATAACATTAATGTAAGTATCAAATGGAAGTTTACATTCTTTAACAGTTTGTTGAGTTAACTAATAATAATGTATTGTTTTCCTGTCACAAATCTTGTCCCAATAGCTACAGAACAATATGATTTCAAAAGGATTATATTGAATAGAAATTTATTTTCATAATCATATTGAAAATGATGTAATAAAGTTTGGTAAAGATTTATATAAACTCTTATTCTATATACACTATATTGTATTGTATACTGAAAGCAAACTTTAGTTATTTGATGATCTCTGAAATGGAGTAAAATTATCCAAAGTAGTTTCTGTAAGTAATCCACAGTTTTTTGGTGATTGTTTAGTTCATAAAAATGATGAAATTATGAAACGAACACAATAACAATTGCTAGAATTTATAAAATCATCATAATAACAACAATGGTATCAGTGATAATAGCAACAATTTGTTGTTTAGTACTCGTACATTCTCGTGTAGAGTATATCAATTCATTGTTATGCACAAAGTGTTATTATTATTATTTTCATGATTGTAATTCATATTTCATTGATGCTGTGTGTGCTTTTGAATTAAGCTTGATGTGGCTGTAGAGGAATGATATATATACAAGTATATATTCAGTAGGTAGGTATCGCGTGGTATCATGAATTTTTACAAATTTCACTTGATTTAATTCTTTAGTTTTTTCTTTTTTATTTTTTTTGTGTTTGCTTTTGCAAATTTCTTCGACTTATTTGTTCGTTTATTATTGAAATTTTTTTTTTCCCTAAAATTTATTCATATATTCATTCATTTGTTTGCTGGTTTTCTAAATGTTCATTTGTATTGAGCATTTTTGATTTGGTGTGCTTTTTTTTAATAGAAATTATGTATGAAAATATATATTTTATATTCGTTTTTGCTTTTCGTATTTGATGTGAGCAATTTAGCATTTTATTAGATTTTATTGTAGGTATAATTCTTTTGATTTTTTGTGTTTTGATTTGATTACTGTGCATTTAAAGGTTAATTGTGATTCAATGTGCGAATTTTGATATTCGCTTGTGCACAAATTACTTAAAATATATCTATTTATGTATAGCTCATTTTCACAGATAACACTTAATAGAAGAGACATAATAAGGTTATTCACTTTTTGTAGCGAATGATATTGAAATGATGCAAATATACACTTTTTTGGTTAAGAAACAATACGTATAGATTTTTTTTTTTTATAATATAAACTATCTAATAGGAAGAATAAAACATTTTTGAATAGTAGTTTATCATATCCCAATTATATTATATTATATTGGCCGAGCTTCTCTTTCATTACTGTTGTGAGTGTTAAATTTTGGACAGTATTAGAAGGGACCTACTTATTTTAGCCGGTTCCGAGCTGCAGAACCCTTGTGACATCACTTTTTCTGAGCTTTGTCACAGAGTTCTCTTAGAAGCTTTTTCATGGCAAATTGTCACTGTCGGCAGAATTGCCAATTGCTTGCCGACAGGTGGGTACCGTTCGAAAGATAAATTTTTTCGATATTAAATTTGTTATGCATCAGACGGGGATTGAACCACGACCTACAGATCAGAAGGCCAACAAACTAACCACTGAGCTACGGCACCCACTTTTGTATTACAAATTATATCTTATAATAATACCTTTTTTTTTTATAGAAATCTCTCTTTAAAACATAAATTTTTCAGGGCTCCGATTTTTTATTATGGGATGAAGATAGAAATAAAATTTGTTGAATATGTAATGAGGATCGATCATCAAAATGGAAATCTGAAAACGAATACAACAAAAACATTTGTAAAATGACAGATAATGCCATAGCTGTACAGCTGACAAGTTTTTCTCTAAACATACTTACCGCTCTCTCTCTCTCTCTCTCCCTTACAAAATTAATAGAGAAATCTGAAAATCGATAAAGAATTGCATAACTGACCAAGAATCGTCTCTAGGGTGGTGAAGTATATGTCTAACACCTATTAATTTCTTCTTCTTAACATTATCTTCTTGTTTATTTGTTCACTATTATCTGTTTATGATATTTTCTTCCTATTGTGCCCATTCATGAACTCATAGTACGTTCGGAAATAATCTTATGTACCAATTTTTAGCTCGATCGCTCGATCGATCGTTTATATCGTGATTCTAATGAATAATATATATTATATTTCATATCCTATCTTTATGAGCGATACAAACTACAGAACGAACTGAATATACCCTTGGATCTTTGAGTGTATAGTATAGGAAAGTCGCATGAAGCTATGCAACATTGCCGCGACAAGTGTATATAAATGTGCTGGTGCGTTATCGTGATGGAACATCACTTTTTATCTTCACCAATTTGGGACGTGCCTCTTCAATTTTGAATGGGTTCAACATTTCACTGTATTACTTCATCTTCGATAATTCTTTCTTACTGCAAAAAGTCTTATTGTATCATCATATAGCTCAGAAATGAATATTTGCAAATATTGTTTAGGTTAGCTCAAATCACAAAAAAAATCATAAAAAATATTTTCTACATGACAATTGTTAAATTTCTATGAAATCATTGAAATATGTTTACATATTTGTAACTATTTATGTTTCTTTTTCTTTTTTTACTTTTTTTTTGTATTCGTAGTTGTATTTAAAATTGCATTTCTTATATTTGGTCTACGCGTGTGGAAATGGACAAAAATAAAATAAATGCATAAATGCAATAATAAACTAAATGAATCGTCGCATTAAATATTTATAAAATTAATTTTGCATCCGATAGCTGCTGTGTTCAATTTATTTTCCTCCAATTTGCTATATTTACACACACACACACACACGCTACAATGATATTTATTATTGAATTTATTTTTGATGCAATATTTTGTATATTGTATAGTCTGCAGATACAGTAAAATCTCAATTTATATTTTACATTGTTTCGGGAATTATTAAATTTTTTTTAATGCGAATTCTAGGACTAATGGCTCAAGTAGATATAGGGTAAGTCAAATGAATGGGTGTCTGTCACATATACATTTGTCGACTTACTTATCGAATGTTATGGAGGAAAAATTAATGTCGGTCTTATATTTCACCCCTCTATGTAGAAGATTATGATACTAACAAAAATGATTGAAAAACTTTTCTCCAAGTACATTAGTTAAGAAAGAACGATTTTCCGATATGCAAAAGCAACCCTGATATACAAAAAGACACTGATAAATTTTATCGAAATGTATTCAATCTATAAAAGCATTGAACATTGAAATATAAATTGAGATTTCCCTGTACATGTATGAGTATGCATAAATAAATCTTGAAATTAATGTTCTATCAATTCTTGACTATTATGCGATATTACGATATACTTAATTGTACAAATTATTGGCTCGTTCTTGATAGTGTCCAATCGGCTCAGCATTTACTCTATTTATGTACATATTTGTATGCATATATTGGCAGCAATTTTTAAAAATTAATAGCTTTATATATACTCGATTAATGTTGACAAAAATAGAAAGAATTAATATCATTTGCATGATTAAGAATTTTTTGCGATAATTTGCTTTTGCAAGCATTTAATATGGGTATTTGAAAAATGTTTTCTAAATGTGATCATTTTACAGATTAAATTTATTAATTGTTAGCCACATAAGTACAAATTTAATAATCTCATTTTTCCAAATACCATTTTGAATATTCTGAAGTTTCACCTAACTGTCGGCATATACGAGTACTAATGGTAACTTATAAATGCTTTTTTAAACGCACAAGATAGTGTTTTTGGTTGAAAATATAGCTTCGAATATATTCTTAATGAATTTTTATCTCCTTCATTACATTTCCTTATTTATTCGTCTTTTATTTCCAAGCTTCTTTATTTCCCAGAAGTATTTTAAAAGAGGGCGATCATAAAGAAAATTAAAATGTACATATGTAGATGCAGTAGATGTAGTAGATGAAAAGTTACAAATTGCTTTACTTTTGTCTATAATGTATACAATAAATGTCCGAACGCGAACAAAAAAGGAGGTGGTTGTATGAAAATTATGAATTTTTGTATTTATAATAAAAGAAATGGGAAAGAGGAAACAATAATGTAAATTTGAGCATAATAAAATGTGCTAAATTAGCCCGCGGAATGCACAATACACATAGTCAAAAATGCAGCAATAAAATTTGTAAAACAAAAAAATATAAAAGATTCTATCTTTCATTAAAATTTTAATCTTTTAATTAAATTAAATAAATTAAAATTGTAAACTAAAAAATGCTGACGTTTCTGAAAAAAGCTCATTATTAAGATTTACTAGCCGTTTTTGCCTTGTTATACTTGCACATACGGTCAATCTAATTTCTATTTCTCGATCCATTGTCGAAGCAAGCAAATAGTCAAATTGTACAAATTCAAAACTACTAATTTGTATATTCCCTAAAAATTTTATTAATAATGATGTCTTGTGAACGATGAAACATTGCATTGCTTGTTAAATTTTCTTATAAGTTTTCACCTAAAATCTGTTTTATAGTGGCTTGTAATTTCCATATTTTTACACACATTATTTAAGGCAATTGTTTAAAAAAAAAAATATGTACCAATTTACGCTATGGACGAATCGGTTCATCAAGAATCTAGAATTGAATTTTGTAAAGAACATTTTCTCAAAATATGTAAATCAGTTAATATCTACATACGTTGATGATATTTTTCTATAGTACGAGGGCGTTCCCAGAACTATCCGACCTGACATATAGATGGCGGCAGTAGTTTGAAAAAATTACTTTGGTGAAAAGTGGCAACCTTATATGCTTTACGTTTCAAGACGCCACATTGTTTAGGAGCCATCGATAGTTAACGACCTCAGTGAATTTGTAAACATGGAAAAAATTGGTCACCGTTATGTAATTCAATACTTTCATTTGAAAGGTCTCAGTCCAACGAATATTAAAGCCGAACTAGATTTCTATTTCCAAATTTGAAAAAATGGCTTGGTGGTAGAAGATTTGCAAACAATGAAGTGGTGGAGTTCATACTATAAACAGGGTATCGAAGCTATAGAATATCGCTGGGATAAATGTTAAAATGTTTGTAGAAATATTTTCCGGGGAATTTCATAAAAAAAGCAGTCAACGTTAAAATAAACGAGAGCCACTGTTAGAATCTATTGTATTTTGCAAAAAATTTGATTTTGTTGAACAGTGTTATTGACGTATGAATATTGATGGTATTTTTGTTTTTTGTGTTTTCTCAAAAATATAAAAATTTGCAAATAATAAATTTCGATTACAACTCTGCGATTAATCGCTTAATCATACATTCTTCTTAATCAAAAGTTTGTGATTAATGAAAATTCTCACTAATCCGATTAATCATATTGTAGTATTTTATAAAAATATAATTTAATTGATTAATACAAATTTTCTTCACTTTGTGATTAATGAAAATTCTTACTAATCAGATTAACCATATTGTTGTATTTTATAAAAATCTAACTTAATTGATTAATTTGAAAATTTTCTTCACTTTTTAGTTGATTTAGAAATTGATTTGTCATTAATATCTGGTTTTTTTTTGTATTTGAAAAAAAATTTGAATATTTTGATTACATAGCTTAACATGTCGATTAGCATGATAGGCCGTTATATTATCACAAGAAATCGGCAAACTAAGCTCTAAAAAATGGAATTAATTTTGCCAACATTAAGATTAATTTTAAATTATTACAAATATGAGCAGTCCAGTATTATTTAAGGTAGTATTTACTAAGAATGGTAAATAATCCTTCTACTTTTCATGCCACCATCATTTCATTCCTATGCTAATGCATTGCATTTATTTTGCTATTATTTAAAGTCTAAGAATTATAAGTACGCTAACAAACTTAAACAAATAAACCATCTTTCTAGTTACCTACATTCTTTGATTAAAAAGTGTTTATTTTTATTTTTTACATTTTCCGTTGTTTTGTAAAAAAACAAAATAATTAGAATTACACAAAAAACTTCTATTCTGTTGTTATTTATTTTTTATTTCTATGTCGTTTTTTTCCTTTGTTCAATTCAAATCGAAACTTTTTAAACAATTTCAATTTACAATACGAATAGTCTGTATGTAGGTAGATATTTACTTATCTTTATTTGTATCTTGAGATACATTTTTACAATATGTTCTTTGTATGGATGTTTTCTTAAATTTCTACTACAAACACTAGAAAATAAGTATGTACTTATAAGTAAAGTACATGTGTGTGTATAAACATTAGAATGTTTCGAAAATGTAAAGTTACTCAGATTTTCAAGTATTTGGATGAAGAAGCTCAAAAATGCATATCAAAAATAATTTATAATTTTGAAAAATTACAAATTCCGTTTTACATGATACCTATTTGGTTTAAAGCTATACTTTCGGTACACAGATTTTACAATCACTCTTTTACAGAACCACTCTAATATATTCCCCTATATACGTATAAAGAAAACAATTGTTTCATATACTATATTAATTTCTATTTTATGTTCCACTTCTCTTTTTCATATAATTTCAGTATTATCCATTCTTACAAGGGTACAAACAAGTATTGATGTTTCTACTAAAGTTCTATTCTGTGTAAGATTGCGTGCGTATGTATGTGAGAATGAGTGAGTGAGTGAGTGAGTATTTTGTTAGTATATTCACTCAATACAACTCTTATAATATTATACATACGCTGCGCTGTTAACGAAATGGTTAAATATAATGTGGAAATTGTTAAGACAGAAAATGGTGTACATCCTGCTGGTACCGGTGCTGCGAGTGGTGGTAGTGGTGGTGGTGGTGGTGGGCCAAAGCAAACACAAGTCAAATTGGATATGAATTGTAGAGAAAATGGTACAACGGGTAAGTACATATATACATAAATATATTGTATAGAGCCCCACGTGGTACTTATTTATTTACAAAATTAATACATATGTATTTATGTATAATTATAAATGGAGTCGGTTATTATTAATGCTTTAATTGCCATTATCATTTAGCTGCTGTTACTATTAAAATGAGCTAAATTCGCCGTAGGAAAGTATATATTTGCATAAGTGCAAAAATATAATGAATCCTTAGGTTAGGTTAGGTAAGTGGGCGTATTTAGGTCAAAAGTTTCATTGTAATATCACACAATAATGAATATTATAAGCCCAGTCAAATATAATAGTAATAAATATTTAGTTATCTTATTGAGAAGTTGATATTTAAAATTACAATTTAAAATTTTTAGTTTTCCAACAGAAATATTAAACCTACACCTATACTAACTAGGTAGGGTATTATGGGGGAAAAGTGTTAAAGGGATTTCCCCCCCTAAAAAAAAAAACTACCGATGATGATAAGATTAAGTATGATTCCATTACTTATTAGAAGGAAAAAGTCTTCATAATTTCATACAAAAATAATGAAAATAATTTTTTATATGGATGTGCGATCAAAATTGACTACAGACCCATAGTTTCTTGAGGAAATATACTTAGAATCACTGGTTGTTTCCATTTTTATACCCTGCAAATGCAATATGCAAGGTATATTAATTTCGGTCAGATGTTTGTGTCCACTTGAAGGAATCTTCGGAGATATAGACATAGATATATATTCGTGATCAGCGTCGCTTAAATTTTCGATTTAACGATGTCCGTCCGTCCGTTCGTCTGTCTGTCACCTGGCTGGTTCGCACGATAACTTGAGTAAATATTGAGCTATTTTGATGAAATTTGGCACAAGTAACCTATGATCAAAGGTTACGGAGGGGATTGATATTGGGCATGATCGGTCAATAGTAACGCCCAAACCAAGCATTCAAAGCGACTAACCTCGGAATTTTTAAAATCTTTAACTTGCTATAACTCACATAATATACCACATGGGATAACAATATTTGGCACATAGAGTTATATTATACTACTATATAACCTCGCCAAAAGTGGGTGAGCCACTCCTACTTTTTAGCGTAGCTCTCATACAAAGTGTCTGTACTTCTTTTAAATTGAAACAGCTGTAACTTCTACAATCTTCTGTCCAGAATAACCATAACTGACACTTAGATTAACACGGTAGTCGGAAATAATATGACAGAAAATCAGTGTGCCACGCCCACTCCTTTTTGGGTCTCCCATACAAAGTTGCGGAAATTAAAAAAAAAATGTTACCGGTTATAACTTACAAACTATTTAGTGTAGAACAACCAGATTGAAGGTGTGGATTAGTATTGCAAGAGCAAGTATACCCACAAGAAATGGGCCAGCCACGTCCATTGTTTATAGTGGCTCCCATACAGAATGACTGAATTTCTTTTAAATTGAGATAGCTGCAGCTACTGCAATCTTCTTTCTAGAACAATCATAATTACTACTTAGGTTAATATGGTAGTTGTACATAATCTGGCAAAAAATCAAGATGTCACGCCCACTTATTAATGGGGCTACCATACAAAGTTGCGAAAATTTAAAAAAATTCTAACCGCTATAACTTACGAACTATTCAACGTAGGACAAACAAATTTAAGGTGTGGATTAATATTGAAAAATTAATTGGATTTACAGGAAAGAGGTAAGCCACGCCAACTTTTTATATAGCTCCCATACTAAGTCTCGGAATTATCTTAAAAACCCTCCTTTTTAGGACTCTCATAACATACAAAGTACTTCGTCAAAGTCCACCATATTTCGGATGTATATGCAAAAATTGTTTTTCAAAAAGTGCAAATAAAAGAAAAAGATGGATATTCAAGTAAACTTTTTATATATATATCTACATATGCAGGGTATAACTTGGTCGGCCCCAGCCGACTGTAAGGAGATTTTTATTATACGATTAGGGGGCAAAAACTGCAGCCCTCCCTAATATTCATATAAAAATTGTAATAAATCATCATGTTGTAAATAATCCTAGATAATAACAATCAAATAAATTATGCTTAATCACCATGATGATGTTGTTGTTGCTGGTGTTAATTCGATACAATTTGCAATATGAATAATGTTATACCGTAGTACATTTAATTAAACTTCAATTATAGTGCATTACCTGCTACGATAAAGAAAAACACAGCAATGAGATGAAAAAAACATTAAATCTTTCATGTTCATTTAAATTAATTGAAGGGTAATTAATCGTTTAATTGAAAACATCACGAAAAGCTTATGTGTATATCAAATGAAATTGTAGAAATTATAATGATACAAATGGGAAATTTCTCAGCTAAATTCGACGTTCAATTTTGAATTATTTTGAGATAATACCCTGAGAACTGAGAACTGAGAAGCTATTATTAAGCGAAATTGCTGAGTCAATTGGACCTTGTAAGCGAATAATCTGAGATCACTGCTTAAATTTCTTATCAGACTGGTGCGTGAAACATTGAGTTTTTGTAAGGGTAAAGCCATTCAATTCGTATGGGTAGACAATCAAGTACTGAAGTACTTTTAGGATTTCCTGAAATACTAATGAGAATTTCGAAGCACATTCTACATAATCGCTAATCTATTTGAAATTTTCTGAATTTTTCTTAAATTAATTCGAAGAAATTTTTGAATCGAAGTGAAATATTTTAAGGTTAATTTTGGGATATTTCATACCATATAGAATAAGCTATACTGAATGTGTAATTTTCTGAATCTGAGGATCTGAAAAAATATTATAAACCAAAAATGTTTCAATTATATTTTGCGGCAATCAGAATATGAAGTTTTACAGTATATGTTGAAGGCAATATTCGTCAAAATGGGCCTAATTGTAATAAATTGAAAACATTACAAATATATAAAAAAACATTATAAACAAAAAACGTTTAAAATCATATATAAAATAAATATATAAAAAAAAATAATAATAATAAATAAATAATTACATGGATATGATGATAAATAAATAAAGCGATTGCTATTATTACATTTATCTTTCTTTTTATGTTAATTTTTTTTTGTAGCTTGAGGGAATTTCTGTATTTTATAATAAATAAATATATTGCTGTTTACATTCGGAGTACATATATTGCTCGTAAATAAAATTCAATCGCAAAATATCTCAATAAATATACTATAATAATCGTTTTCTTGATATTTACTTGTGCTTACACATGAATAAAACCAATGCAAACATTCACTTTGATTTCAAATTGTTGTTTTTTATCACTTTTCATTTTTTTTTTTCGTTTCGTTTATTCTATTTGTTTTAATATACATTATTTGTGATAAATATCGTATTTTTTTCGCATTTCACAAAAGCCCTCATTAAATGTTCGATATATGTTACTTCCACCACAATATTCATGTAATGATATATGCGATGATTCATCAGACGCTATAATAGGTAGTATTAAACACGTGCAAATTTAATGCAAGCACATGTATAGTCTACAATAGATATGTACATAAGTACATTTTAAGTATAAGCACACGAATATGAATGACAATGTATTTGTGCAAGCGCCAAATCAACAAGTTAGTTAGATTGACGATTTATTTGTTGTTGAAATGAAAAACGATTTTATTTTTTCGTATAATATATGTAAGATATGTGTAAAAATAAACACATTAAATTAAAAAAAAAAATTAAAATAATATTTAGTAATGAGAATATATTTATAAGTAAATATATGAAATTGATATTTTTAATATTAAATAAATGTTTGTTTTACTACAGATATATAATTTTGTAAACATTATTCATTAATTTTGATGGCTTGACAAATCTGGATATTAACATTTATATGATATAAAATATCCCAGCGAACCATATTGATAGCACTTGAATTAAGTATGCTGAAAATGTTGCAAATCTTTGTTGATTTTCTGTAGTTGAACCTTGATTTTCGAAATTTGATTTTATTTAAAGAAAAACACACGAAGCTTTTCTCAGTGGTAAACAATTTCTAAAAACATTAAAAGTTAAGAAAGTAAAATAGAGTCTTTTCAAAATTATATCATCAATATTCTATGATGTTGTATTAGATTTAGATATGATAATATTGTCATATGTACATATATCCATTTAGAAGTTTATAAATATATGTACGTGTATAATGCATATTGGTGGTGATCAACCACATTTGTGGGCTCACACATTAGAATTGGCTAAATGTGTACACACGATTATGTACTCTGGTAAACAAACTCAAACTTTTCTATATAAACTCAAACGAAAAATAGGATATATTTATGAGCTCATACTTATGACTTAGTACAGTATGCTTTTCTTATCCATATTTAGCTGTAAACATATATATTGACTGATTTTTTATATTATATGCAAATATTTGTTCTAATTTTGCATTAGAGTTACACTAGCAATATATTTTATATTATATATTATATGATGGCAGGAATAAAAATGGTAAAATCTTAGATGTCTTATGCTTTTGCTATAGAAGTATACAAGTATAAACTCTTTTTAGACATTTCAATGCACTTTTTTCTTGTTAGTCACCATTTGAAGTCATCATTTAATCCATACCATCATATATGCATGTATATGTTCTTGAGTATGTTACACATATTAGGGCTGATCAAATTTTTTTGGTAACAAATTGTAGAGAAGAATTGTACAATATTATTGTCCAATAAGCCTTCGGTTGAAAATATTTTTTTTTTTTTGCAAAATATTGGTGCATAAAAATTTTGATTTGAAACATTTCATGTAATTTATGAACGTATCTAATAAATAGATGAAGATATTGGTTTATTTCGCTTTCGATTATCAAATTAATTGCATTCCTTTGAACGATGATATATTTCGATTTATTCCTTTTTAATATTTTTTATTTTTTTATTTTTGAATGAGGCGAAAAATTGATGATAAATAGCGATGTGATTGTTGCTCTATTTTAATTTGCTTCATTTTATTTTGGTCCATACTACGAGAACGAATAAATTGATTATTTTTGTTTATTCACTTTTATATATTTCAACTTGGTAATATTTATGTAGGTATGTATGTAGTGCCAATGATGGTGCCATGAATTTTAATAGATTTTATTCAAATTTTCATATTTTACTCTGGTGTCTCAAGGTAGTGATTAAATTTAATAAATTTGTTCGTTTGTTTGCAAATTGTTTTGCATTTATTTTGTCAAATATAATTTCATATCAATTGTCAATAATAAATTGTCTTTTGTTTATGATTAACATAAAAGGTAATTCTATTGTAAATATAACGAAATTTTTGACATTCATCAAATTGAAAGAATTAAAGAGTCTTTTAAACTTCTTCCTTTTCAGACTTCATCCTTGAAATGTCTTATAAATCTCATGAGGTCAGATAGCTAATTAACTTACAATTGAGTGCTGGAAGTGATGCTCATTATTTAGTAATAATTTAATGCAAACTGTTGCAAATTAAATATGAAATTACTTTTATGAGTAATTTTTTTTCCCCCAACAAATACCAATGTATGTAATAATGTAAAGTTTTTGTGAGAGAGAGAGAGAGTGATTTTCTGTTACATTCACTTCAAGCATCATCTGACCTAAGATATTCAGTACATTGATTAAACTTTTTAAAACACCATTAAGATTGTTTAAGTATGCTCTTCTTGTGCATAATTAATGCTTTTGCTTGAAACATTAAGTACATTTTGCCTCATAATATTTATTCAAGTACCTTTTTGCAAATAGAAATGCAAGAAATATTCTTCATTTTTTTGTTGGCTGCTTTTTTCTGGGGTTTTTCCTTCTTTTTTTTCTTGATTTCTTTGAAGTATGTTGCTAATAAATAAAAATTATGATTACGTAGGTGATAACCTTTTAAATATTGTTGTACATAAGTATTTGTAACTTATTAAGGGTTTTGTTGAAATGACTCGACCTTTTTGTAGGTTTTTAGATATTTATTTAATATTTATATAACAAAAATTTTACTCCAACAAATAAGGGCATTTTATTTGTACATGGAGATACTATACAATTGAAATGAATGCATAGAGAAATATCACAATGCCTAATAATATTAGTATTCTTGTAATAAAATTATAATTTTTTTTTGGAATATTGAAAGCAAATTTTAGTGATGAAATTCATATTAAGTAGCATATTTTATGTTATTTGTGAAATTGTTAATTAAATATTGTATAAGAAATGCATATTCAAGTATATGAAAAAAATGCTTTCTTGTAATATGGAATGTGGGATATGGAATGTGGAATATGGAATATCGAATATGATGTGGGTGATGCGAATAAATCAGGCAACAGGCGGAAAAATTGATATTTTTAAATCGAATCTTTAATCGATTCGAAAATTGTATATTAAGAAGAATATATATACTCTTCAATATCTCGAGAGTTTATGAGACTACACCAGCACCCGTGCCTTAATCGATAGAGTATTAAAAAATATTTTTCAGGTATTTTTTATTTTTTGTTTCTTAAAATTTGGAGCGATTTGGAGTTAAGTCTGAAAAAACTTACCGAAACAATACTGTTGGATAGATAAGAGAGAGTAGAATATTTACAGAAATAGCTTCAATCACCGTGTGATGGTTATATATATATATATGGCTGGGCCCAAAAATATATAAATTTTGCATATTTTTGTTCTAAAAATATATAACTAAAATGTTATTCATATCATTTATCATATCCAAAAGGCAGTACTATAGATTTTTTGTGATTAAATTAATTTGTCATTAGCTATCCATTTTTAAACGATTCAAATTGTTGCCATATCATTCAGATTCTCATGCTTTTACTATTGATTGATTTTTTGCTTGTAATTTATTTATTATTTGTTTTTGTGATCAGCTATTTTATTTCTTATCGATTTTTACAAGTATTAACAATATTGTTGTTGTTGTCGTATATATGTTATATGCATATTCATTTCCGCTTTCGTATTGTTATATAGTACAATACATTTTTTTTATATTCATGTTCAATTAATGACGAAATAACGACGAAAATATACATATAACATACTTTGTCATGGCGCCAATCTGATCTTATGTATTTTATGCATGGAAATGAGACGGTAGATATAAATTTCCCCCTTATTTGCATTTAATGTTTGCATTTGTTAAAAAGCAAAATAAAGCAAGATATAAATAATAATAATAAACTTCTAAAGTGTCATCAATTGATTTCCTATCTTATTTCAATCATAAAGCTTCTTGCGTAAAAATAATAAACTTAAGGATCTGCGTATTGTGTGTGTGTAGTAGGTTTGGTGACACTAGGTAGTGTGTGCGAATGTATGTTGATATTCAATTTGAATTTTATCGGGCGCCAATTTATTGAGTTTTCATTCATTCATTCATTCACTCATTCATTCATACCTGTGTACACAAATATATGTTTGTATATGTATGTGTGTATTGTAAGTATATATGTATGTAGTTAATACCATGAGGCAGCAATAAAGCCTAATTGAATGGCTTTTGTCAACAACTTCTTTTTTTTTCATGCTCTCTTCATATTTTTTTTTCTTCACAACTTAGACATACTCATAAGCGCGCCACACAGTGTCTGCTTCTCATATCAGTTGTGGGCCAATTGGTAATTGGTAGCACTGAACGTAGCGAAAATGCTGTTTAAGTATAGTATTTCCAAAGTTATGACAATTTTAACTAAAAAAATATAATAAAATTGAATATTTTCGTGCTTTTTTTAGTGTTTTTCTTAGATTTATTCGGAATTAATGATTTTTTGGAATTTGGAACAATTTTGAAATTACAAAAAGGCCAAGGTTAATAATTGAAATTTTTTGATGTGGCTCTGCAGGAATCCTCGTCGTAATTAATTACCGACGCTTTTTTTTGTGTGAAAAATTGACTAACAATTAATATTCATTCATTTTGAATACCAGTGAAACATGGTAAGCTCTTGTTACTTTGTTTCTACCTGTACGCAGCTTGTGTTTTTGTTGATTTAATATTCAACAGTTATGCCTACATGACGTAGCATTTTATTGTTGCTGTTTTCAATACGATGCTAAGGTGGTAGTGGTTTACTTCTATTTTTGTTGATATTATTATTATATTATTATTGTTTTGATATGATACGTGTATTTGGTATTATCGCATGGCAATTTTGTCGAGCACGTTCTACATGTATGTACATACAAGTATATTCAAAGTGACTGCACGTGAAAATGTGAACATATGAATAGAATATCTCTTTCCATAAGATGTGTGCAAATTATATGCTGATGACTCTAATGAAAAAGGGATCAGCTTAAAGGTGCGCTCATTATAAATGTTAATAAATTACTAAGTATAATAACATTTTGTTAAACCAATTTTTTTTTATTATTATTATTACTTTACTTTGACTTTATATATCTTTATTGAATGTGTATGAAGTGTTTTCATATGTTGTGTGCATTGATCGAGAAGGATTTACAGAAAATGAATAGGAACTTAAGTAAAGGTACATATACACATATTGGTAGGAAGGAAATTTATTAATGGAAGAATTGATTTTAATTGCGTTTATAAAATATTCCTTTGTATCCACATGTTGGGGGAAACTTTGCTTTTTTTTTTGTTCTTTTCTTACCCATATTGAATACATATGCTCCTTTAGATTTTCCATTACATTAAATATTCTATTAAATTAAAAGAAAAGAAATAACAAATAAGAGATAAGAAGAAAATCATATGAACATCATATTAACAAAATATCTGTAAGGAAAAATATGCAGTAAAGAATTGAAAGTGATTGAGTATTGAGAAGGGAGATACGAAATATTTGTGTAAGTAATTTTGTTTTAATTCTATGAGAAATCTCGTTAGATTGGAATTTTTGAATCAAACAAAAGAATTTTATTAGTTTCCTAAGTGGGCAATTAAAGTAAAATGAAAAATTATATCAAATTGTTTGGTTTGAGTCATCATTTACATGTGAAAATTTTGTAGATTACTAATGTCCTTCGGAAGAAATATAGTGTCATGTATATTTCACTTGACAGAATTTTGCAAATTTATGTTAACGTAGATTCGAACTATTTTTTACTCGAATTTGACCGAAAAATATTGACGAGTTGCATTTTTCTCTACCCGGTTTAGTTAACAAACAAAATTGTAGCATATGTGGGCTGTGTACATACGCAGAGTGAGAGAGTTTGGGGTAGATTTTGAAGTGGCAGCATAATGAGTTCAGTTTTTTCGAAAATGTAATTGGAAACGTTATTTTGGTCAACGGAGAGCGCTACAAAGCATTGACTATGGACACTGTGTGCGCTGAAATCGAAGACATGGACTTATATCCGTATATAACATCCCTGATTTCAGCAGGATGGCTCACCATGTCACAGAAATCATCAAAGAATTGATTTTTTGTGCGCCAAGTTCCGTAAATGAAATTTCAGCCATGTGGGCGATGTCAATTGGTCGTCTCAAAGTTGCAATTTTTTTGTAGTGTGAGCCATTCGTGAGATTGTGCCAAAAATCATTATAAAGTTCTTGCAAAATTGGGTTGAACTATTTCCGTATAATTCGAAATCGTTAAATTTAGAAATCTTTCCAATCCTGACTCTTATTTATGATTTCTGGTCGTCTGAAAAACTCTGTGAAGTGCCGATGAAAAGTTTTCGCCGATATTCGATATTCTTGTAAATATTCTTACATTACACAAAATTTTCAATTTCTTTCCACTCTTTCCACTGCATTATTGTTACTGAGCGAAATACTGTTACTGATGACAATTATATGAAATATCAATGTCAAATGTAATGCAATGCAATTGCTGTAATAGATCGATAGGTTTGCATTTGATTGGAAAAATAATTAAAATATTTCTAAAAAGCATGATATTTATTGTCGTTTGGAGTATTGGTGTATAGGCTGTAAAATAAGATACGATAAGGCAAGAAAGGAAATAATTTATATATCGGTTATACTGTTAAGTACATATTACATGAACAAGAGCGTGTATACATACATTTCTAATTGAAATTATTATTAAGAGTAATTGTCAATATATCAATGTTGACTAGGTAAATTTTTCATGGTCACACACACACACAGACACACACCGCCATACTCTTCCACACGCAGTAAAATGTAATCAGAAATGATAATAATAGCGACAATAACAATAATAATGGTGGTAGTTATAAGGCAATAGCAAATGAAATATTATCAAGGATATAACTATAGAATATAAAAAATATATCTATGTACAATACAAGTATGGAACTATTGAATAATGAATATATAAACGTATGGGTATATACGTGTCTGCCAACATACTATATATTTAACCATAAACCATGTATGTACATACACACGTTCACCATGGATTGCTTTAATGACGCCTTTACTAACAATGAATGTTATAAAGTTAAAATAGGAAAAAGGAAAAAACGTAGGAATGAAAACGGAAGTGTTATGGAACGGAAATTTATTTAATAGGAGTATATTACTAGCCATTAAATGACAATGTATGGTACTTACCACGTTGGTTTCACAAGTCATCATTTGCCGTACTCTAATAAACGAGAGTAGTCATTTAACTTGAAAAAAAAAATACATGGTATATAAAAATAGAACAACGTAATGTATAAAGAAGAATAATAAGTGAAACTAATAGTGGAAAGAAATTAGAAATGTTACTATGCATATAGCTACTTTTAATCGAATTATGTTCTTGTACATATTAATTAAAGACAAAAAAAGTATTTAATAGTAAATTCCGTTCATATACGCTTTTTGTTCTACATTTGTTGTAAAAATAGGTATTAATATCAAATTAATTATTAGAAATCATAGCTTTATAATATGACTCTATATATGATCTATATAGACTCTATAGATTTTGAGTCGCTAAAACGGAATCTGTAGTCTGATTTTATCTAACCTTAAAAAAACCTCAAAAAAAGGCAAAGAACGATGCTGTTTGAGTTGATAAAGAAAAGCAAAAGTGCATAAAACCTCAAAGAAACGAGTTAAACATCTATGTGTCTCCATCTTGTGAAATTTATGAACACGAAATGCGAATAATTTTTTCCATTAACGAAGTCGTCAAGATGAAAAATTTACCTCATCGCTGAAAATGATTTCTATCAATTGAAAAGCCTACGTTCCTTTTAAAATATTGCTTAACAATGAATCGCGTTGTTTATTTGCGCAGCGTTGTATTTTTAATAACCATAAACGGTCAGCTGTCACGCTTCTTTGTTTTCCTTGGCAACACTTTGTAACACAAATGGTGTAAAATTTAAATTTAAATTTACTGAATTACGGAGCACCCTCTACATATGTGAATATCTTAATATTTACGTTTACATTGAAACAAATATCTGCATACATTAAATTTATACCATGTGGTTGGCAACATTAGAAAATGATTTGCGAGAAATCGTTTAAGCTTTGTAGTGTGCAATGTGATTGTTGTTGTTTTTGTTGGTGCTGTTACTGTTGCCATTGTTAATGTCGATGATGAGATGGAGATGATAACGATAATGATGATGATGATGATGATGATGATGATGACGATGGTGATAATGCAAATTGTGATTGCATACACGCAGACGGAAGCCACCCGCTATGTAATTGTAGTGAAAATGTATAAAGAAGAAAGAAAAAAAGAAAAGAGAAACAAGAATGCATACATTATTACGGTTATGCCATAAACAAATCAGTAAAAATGCTGATTTATGCAAGAAAAACTTCTCAACAATACGCTGCAACTACGTGTGCAATATTCTTAGAAAATGAATATGAAAATAACAATAACGACAACAGCAACAACAACAACGACAACTAAGGTAAGTAAGACTACAAATGTGCGAATGACTTGTGAAATATTCCAAATGTTAATCTGTTGCATTCCAAAAGGATAATTCACGAGGTATACCTGGTACATATTGCAGCAATGCCTCAAGTGCATTTTCTTTTGTAAACGTCAATGTCTGTCTATGTAGTGTATGCATGTGCGAAGTTAGTCTGTATACATAATAGCTATAAATGTATTTGTAGCAGCAAATTGAAAATTATGCAAAGTAAAAGCTGCTGACAGACAACAATTCTTCAGATGATGACGACGATGATGGATTTTAAATATTTAATGAACATTTCTGAAGATGATCGTAGCTACTTGTGTTAAGTCTATTCAAAGATTTGCATGTCAAATGCTGTAAATGCTGTCGTGTTGGTACATGTTTTGCTCGTACATCACGTACAAATCTCTGGCAATAATGAACAACAGCTAAAGTCGCAAGAGCGCTTTTTGATGTGTCTGAGTAAGAACGAATAATCATCAAAAACTCAACCAGTTGATAGAATTTATATATTTTGAAGGTTTCGATAGTTTCGAAATAATGTAAAAAATTAAAAAATAATACTAATTTTTTTTGGCGGAGAAAATTTCGCTTAAATAAATCCATATCTCACTCTAAGTTGAATAGATGAATAGGTTAAATAGTGATGTTTCTATCGATTTGACTTTATCCAGAGGTGCTCTACTGGCTCTGCTTTATTTGTTTTTTTTTTTTTTTTTTTTTTTTTTTTGTTAGCTTATTTTTTTTTATTGAATCTTTCTTAAATACAAGAAACTAACAATAAGTATTCAAATCTTACAAACTAAATAAAACTATGTGATATCCCCTACGTTCCATCACAATTTGGTGAGTCGCGAGATGTAGCAATTTTACAGCATATTCAGTGTGTCTTTTCTTTTTAATCGACGATGCCCCTTGCTCAGCAACAATTGCCTAGCAAGGGGATTCGGATGATTGTGTAATTTTTGAATGTAACTTCTGCAGTACATTGCAACTTCCTCAGAAATTGTGGATACATTTAAATCTCGATGGATGTTAACGTTCCTCATATACCAAGGCGCGTTTACAATAATTCGCAGACACTTGGATTGTATTCGCTGCAATTTTTCGATATTAGAGGGAGATGCGGTGCCCCAAAACTGAATACCATAAGTCCAGATTGGTTTCAGGATTGCTTTATATAATAGCACTTTGTATTCAAGATTCAACTTTGATCTTTTGTGTAACAGCCACCATAACTGATTCATTTTAAGCTTGATCTGAGTTTTCTTTGCCTCTATGTGATTTTTCCATGTCAGCCTTCTGTCGAGGTGAATACCCAAGTACTTTGTTGAGGAACATTGTGGAACTGATTGGCCATTAATTTTAAGTGGGGGACATGTATCTAGCCTTAGCGTGAAGGTTACATGTACGCTCTTTGATTCATTGACTTTTATACGCCATTTTGCTAGCCAGATTTCGAGAGAATCGACATGAGTCTGCAGGAGTTTAGTAGCTTCTATGGGGTTAGAGCGAGAGCACAATATTGCCGTATCATCAGCAAAGGTCGATATGAATGTATAGTTATTGTTGGGCATATCTGAAGTGTATAAGAGATACAGTAAGGGACCCAAAACGCTTCCTTGAGGAACGCCAGCGTGAATATCCAATGGATTTGTTGTGTAATCCTTGTGATGTACGAGAAATTGTCTTTTCGTGAGGTAGCTACTAAGCAATGAGGAGACATTTGCAGGCAGTAATAGTTTGAGTTTGTAAATAAGGCCATCGTGCCATACTTTATCGAAAGCTTGAGTGATATCAAGAAAGACAGCTGAGCAATACTTTTTTTCTTCAAAAGTGTTCCTTATCAGAGTTACAATGCGGTGGACTTGTTCTATTGTGCCGTGCTGTTTTCTAAATCCAAACTGATGTTGAGGAATCAGTTGGTTGAGATTAATAAATGGAGTTATATTCATGACAAGTAGCTTTTCGAATACTTTAGAAAGTAGAGGCAGGAGGCTGATAGGTCTGTACGATGCAACTTTTGTAGGGTCTTTTCCTGGTTTTGCTATCATAATAATTTTTGAAGTTTTCCAGCATTTGGGATAGTGTATAATACGAAGGATAGCATTGAAAATGTGCATCAGATGAATTACTGAAGCCGGAGGTAGCTCTTTTATCATTTTACCGGTAATTTTATCTGGACCAGGTGATTTTTTTGGGTTTAAATCTTTATAAATTGCTTTGAATATGTCCTTTTTTTTAATTTTGAGCGTTATTGAGCAAGGTTGAGAAGTTAATTTTGGTAATGAGGACTGTGAAGAAGGTGGATTGGGTGTAAACACACTTTTTAGGTGGTTTGCAAAAGCCAAACCCTTCTCACAGTTGCTTCTAGCCCAATTACCGTCACTCAAACGGATGGGGGAATCAGTGAGAATTGGCCGATTTGATTTTTTTGCTGATTTCCACAAAGAGTAGTCTGACGCTTCACCAGGTGTTAATTTCGCTATGTGCTCTTCTAACTCTTTGTTGTTTTTATTTTTCAAGGCTTGCTTTAACTTTCGAGTGCAGTGCTGTAGCTGTGTTTTCAGATTCGGTGATCTGAATTCTTGCCATTGTCTTCGGAGTCTTCTTTTCTGTCTTACTAGCAATTCAATGTCTGCTGGTGTGTATTGGCTATATTTTGATTGCTTGCATCCCTTTGTGCAGGTGGCTGAGCTGAGAGCTAATGAGAGTAGCTGGTTGAATTTTTCGAGTGCTGAGTCTACATCGTGTCCATTTCTTAATACAGTACTCAGAGGAAGATGGGAATTTATATATTTCTTGAATTTTAACCAGTCTATTTTCTTTCTAACGCAATTGCCTTGGGGGCTTGGTGATTTTATAGATATTACCGTGGGTGAGTGGTCAGATGATAGATCATAATTACACTCTGTGGAGATATTTTCCATCTGCAAACCTTTGGCGACTCCAAAGTCTATGAGATCGGGTATTTTCCTCTTGTCCGTCGGCCAATATGTCGGTTGACCATTTGAAATAACATCGTAGCCATGGTTAGTGATGATTGAACATAGTCTTCTGCCTTTTGGAGTTATTAAGCGGGAGCCCCAGTGAGTGTGTTTGGCGTTGAAATCGCCAGCAACCAAGAATTTGCTACCAAGAGTTGAGAAAAATTTATTTGTGTGAATTTTTTTTTTAATCAAATATTTTTATTCATGGATTCCAATCTGTAAGGAGTTTTTTTAAATAGATTGAAATAAATGAAATATGAAATAAATGTTCAATCTTGCGAAAAAAGAACTTGTTCAGCAGAGGAAATAATCATATTTATGTATGTAATTGGGGATTGGATGGATCCAGGCAGATCGAATTTCGCCTCCGAGTTGCATTTTTTGAAATGACCAGAATTAAGCATAGAGGGGGTTGAATGTTGTGTGACTGACAGCCATTAAGTTAATACTTACGCCCTATCTCTGTCCTTTAAAGCGGTTCCCATACAAAATGGTATACCTTCCTGATAGAATATCGCTAATGAAGTTTACTGCTCAACTGCTTCTAGAGGATCGGTCCCCTACAAAAAAAACTTCATAGTTGCCAGCAATCACACCTAGAGCGGTGGAATGTAAGACCGACGGCAATTAATTAATAAAATTAATTGTAGAACTTTTTTAACCGTCAGTTAGTGCAGCATTCTCAGAGTTGGAAAGCTTACGGAGAACGAGGGCAAGGCAAAGTATCTAGTGTCAACAAACAAAGAGTCCCGGCGTTGACAACTACGTCTTTGAAGTAGTAAGGGACTTTGTCTATCTTGGAACCAGCATCAACCACTGTAATGACGTCAGCCTGGAGATCATGTGTAGCATAACTCTTGCTAACAGGTGTTACTTTGGGCTGAGTAAGCAATTGAGTAGTCGAGCCCTTTCTCGAAGATCGAAAATCACACTCTACAAGACTCTCTCATCATGCCTATCCTGTCATATGGCGCTGAAGTCTGGACAATTTCCACCTCGGATCATCGAATGCTTGAAGTTTTCGAGAGAAAAGTCCTACGCAAGATCTTGGGATCTATTTGTGTTGGTGGCGAGTACCGAATAAGGTACAACCATGAGCTGTACGAGTTGTATGTCGATATTGACATAGTAAAGCGCATCATCATATTGAGCGAATGGAAGAACACGCTTCAGCTAAGAAGGTGTTTATTCGGAACCAGCGGAAGGACGGCGCAGAAGAGGAAGGCCTAACCTCTGGTGGAAAGACCAAGTACTGGAGAACAGAACGGCGCTTGGAATTTCTAACTGGCGCTAGGTAGCGAAGACCAGAGATGGCTGACGAAGCATGTTATATTCGGCCTAAATCGATATTCGGTTATTATGGCCACATAAGAAGAAGAAGAATTTTAATCGTGGTTCCATTCGCAGCAGTCTAACACTTAGACGAACCATTGCAAGTGACATTTGGAGGGTTAAATACCTAATAAAAACAATTATTTCAGCAGATATTTAACAATCCTCCCATACAGCGTACGAAGAATACCACTAATGGCAACAAATGGTCACGTTTTTCATTCAATAGCAACCTGTTTACTGTGTTTACTCATATTGTACTTCCGCTTGGAGAATATTGTATTTCGCTAGTTTCATTAACTCATACCTCTTTGAAACAATTTAATATTCAGTAACAGAATCAATAATCGGACAATAAAGAATGTCAAATTCCCGTCCTTCTAATTGACATTACGAAATGCGAGTGAAATTAATTTATGTACATATATATTCTCGTATGTCAAAGCAATAATTTGCATATTCATAGTCTCGCTATAAAGGATTTCTCACCACAGGTGTGCAAATATTTATTCAATCGATATGATCGATGTTCAAACTCTCTGTTCGCATCACTTTTACTTACTTAGATAAATATTGTATGATATTGTGTATGTATTAATACATATTGTGTTGCAGCATCCAAAGCTGAAGAGTCATTGATTGTGGGATTAAATCAAATAAACAACAACAACCAAGAGTAACCATAATACTTAATAATTATGATTACAATCTGTTGAACCGTAAAAACCATTGATTACATTGAATGCCTTTCATTCTGAGTATCATTATTGCATTCCGGCTTCGTTGGCCTTATTTTAACACATGAATTCACCGAATGTAAATATGCAACAAGTGTAATAATTGCGTTATAACATAGTAAGGATAATATAATGATAATAAGAGCATATTGTTATATCACATAATGCAAAAGCATATATGTATTTATATACACGTGTGCATTCGTTTGCTTATGTGGTTTGATTTCATTATAATTATGCATAATAATTATTATATACATATATATGAGACAAGCAACAAATGGTTTATAATGATAATATTGGCAACTATTGGTGCTGAAAATATCAATAATAGCAATCATGCTGCTAATCAAGCTATAGTAATTTATTTTCACATTTCCGTAAAAACGAAAATATAATACATTCTACATCAGCACATAGGATGTCAGTACTTTGCATGTGAGTGTTCACGGAAATAGCTAAAGATAATATTCATTAGATTAATCGTGGCAGCCATCAACAGCTAAGCAATATTTCAATCAGCTAAATACATACAATATCGTATACAGTCAGCCGCATACAGTGTGTCAGCCAATCAGTCAACACACACATACACATATGATTTTATGTGTGATTTTGTGAGTGAAAGCCAGTGTATATTCATTGCTTCTTTATTTTAATTAAAGTTTGTGCTTTTACGTGCAAGTCGGTATGCATAAAGTTGATCGTTAATAGTATTCATATTGTGCTTTTTTGTTGCGGATTTAGTATTTGAATTAAATAATAATATTATACTAGTATGCTCGTATATTATTAAAAAAAATTAATTAGAAACATTTTTACGTAAGAGAGAAAGGTTAATAAAATAAAATAAATTGACTTTACTTCTTAGGTGGTCTAATGGAGGCTGTAGCTCGAGTACTACACGGAATTATCTCTTAAACCCTTTCTTTCTTACGAAAAAGTATCATACGAGGGTGGTCCCAGAACTACCCGACCTGACGGCAGTAGTTTGGAAAAAATTACTTTGGTGAAAAGTGGCAACCTTATAAAACATATGTTTTAAGTTGTTTAGTAATTATTTTTGGAGCCATCAAAATTTAACAACCTTAGTGAATTTGTAAACATGGAAAAAATTGGAAAAAATTTACTTCAAAATCACTTTTGCTTTCGACAAATTTTTTCTGGGTTATTTTTGAAAGTAGTACGATTTCAGAACGAATCGCAAGAAATCCCGAGATGATCGTGAGACCAGAAAACTTAGATTCCTGAAAGCAAATCGATTGTGAGACACGGCTTAACTTGGCTTTCAGAAGCAAATATATTGCGCGTTGCATGACTAAGTCTATATGTTTTTTGTCAGTTTTTTTGTGGGCTTAAAATATTTTTTTTTTAATTTTCGGGCTGTTGGCTGTTACATATTTGAATAAATTATGCTTCTAAGAAATATTATTTTTTGCTTGCTTTTAATTAGCTCTTGCCACTAAGTCAGCCCTGTTTTCTTGGAAAAAAAAATTTTTGTTTATGCTGGAAAAATGAATAAAAATGAATATCCAAGTCTGTATAGTACTCTGGAATACTATATGTACAAATTTCAAGAATATGTATCGCTAATGCTCACAGTTTTTTTTTTTAATACAATATATAGTATGTAATTATGTATATTGCACATAGTGATAGTGGGTGATGAAGAAAAAATACATAAAGGTAAATTATTATATAAAAATCCTTATTACACCATTGGGAATTTAACTTAATAATAATAATACTACTCTAAAAGAGCTTATGTGGGCATAAATATATATAGTATGTAAGTATATACTATGTACACGAGTTCATGTAACTGCCTACCCTATAGGCAGTGTAGTGCAATTGGGTCATAGTGCACTATTTTGTTCTCATAAGCTATGCTATTCACAATATCGCTGGAAAATTTGAGCAATATGTTGTTCTTTAATTGAATTTAGAATCCTCACAAAAAGGCACTATTTCGTAGTATGTTTTAAGTCTTATGTCAGGTTCTCAACCCTAATTAAACAGCTTACCTTCATATAAAAGTAGGCAAATCTTGACAAACAAAACATAGGAGTAATTGAAATTTCTACCCGATAGAGTCTAGAAATAGTTAAACGCCTAGTAAAACATCGAGTTTATTTGTAGCCACATTTGTATGAAAAAACTTGATTAAATTTCTACATTGACTGGGTCAAATTTACCAACTCTGTGTAAAGAAATGAGGTCAATTTCACACGATTTAGGTCAATTAATCACACGATGCCGATATCATACTTCATTCTAATTTCATACCTCAAACTGGTGATAGCGTATATACAGGAAAATGGTAACATTGTTACGTTGAGGTCTGTAATTAGTGTTCCATAATAGCAAAAAAGTTATTTTAGTGATGAACATGGTAGTTATAGATCTATAAGTTTTACTATATGTACCAGTCACTCCGCCTGACTACTCTGCATATGATATAGAGTAAAAGTAATCCCATACACTTACACATTCATGCATGCTGGTACTATATATTCATAAAGAATAAAATGTGACTGTATGAATGAATTTCATACAAATGGATAATAAGCTTAAGTGTGTTAAATATACGACTACGATATATGCACATGACTATACCATGGAGAAAAAAAATCTAGTTTAGTAAAACAAAGATATACGAAGCATTACTTTTGAAATTGTTATAAATCTATTTGTCTAAAGATGGGGAGAAAATTTTATGATGTTATAATTTTAACTATAAAAACGTTATATCTAATGTAGATTTATAGTAACAAATAGACAAACAGGAAACACGACTCTTATTGAAACAATGAATAAAATGCAATTTTTAGTATAAGCTCACTACAACTATGGTTTATTTATTATTTAAATTGATTTGCATTGAAAACATACTAATAACTGCTACTAAATATATTGAAAGGTTGTAGCTTTACATCGATCAATGTTGTGAAAACCAAGAAAATAAGTTGGGTTGTAAAATGTTTCAGAGTTTGTGTTTTGGCACTTGTCTACTTAAAAATGGCCGAAATACCGTAGTTCGACAATCACCAGCATTCAAGATCTGCTGCAGGGTATATCTAAATAAGCAACCCTTAGGTTTATAATTCAATCATTTGTGAAAGAGAGGTGTACAGAATATAGAGAACTCTATTAATTTTATATACGACCTTAAATGCGTAAAGTTGTTATGAATGATTTTCATGTTCTGCTAACATAAGTACATAGTAGAGTACGATAATGATGATGATGTCAGTACCTAGTGATTGTCGTTTGTCGTAAATGATGCATTATTGTCGTAAAAACAATTCTCAAATGATTCAATCTTATGCATTATTAATTTATCAACACATGCTCATAAAACATTTACAACTACATTAAGACAATTAACAAGAAGATTTTTGTCCTTTCTGACATTAACATACATGAACTGTTGAAATAAATTGATCGAAAGAAGAAAATAATGTTTATTTTCTAGTCACTAATAATGGAAGGAAATTTCTAAAGAATTAGCGGATTTCAAGTGTTAGCTAAATTTATATAAATTGCTGAAGAGCTAATTATTAGAGTTTGGTCATACATTTTACCACTCTAAAGACGTGATTTTATGGTGATGAAATAAGAATAATGATGAAAAACAAATATGTGAATTAGAAATTGTGTTCTCTCATATTTTTCACGGCCAACTTAATGTGAAATATATTGTATGATATATAAAAAATTAAACCTTTTAACCAGTTCATTTTACTTTTTCGATATTATTGTACAAATTTCTGCAATAATGTCGAAATAAAAATGTTTGGTTTTATTTTTTCGATATTGTTGCACAAATTTATGCAACATTGTCGAAATGTTATTTGGCAAATTATAATAACGAAAAATATTTTTTCTATATAAACAAAATGTTCGCTCATATTGGACTACTTTAATTCATTTGACATTAATGCACTCCACCAATTATTCCCACTACTCGTCACCAGTTTTTACTGTCAATCAATACAATCAATCTCATTAGATCGAAGTGTTTTGACCTATTCCAATTTTAATCACATTTCCTTAGCTAGCAATTACAATTTATTTGTGGTGCTAACCGTATAATTATCATACTTATTTTCTAGGAGTATTACCAATGGCTCGAAGTATAAGCTATCTCAAAACATATATACGAAGAACAGCAAATAAACCATTTTACTTGTCCGTACCTGTTCATATACTTTCATATCGTTGCTCATACTCTTTTTCTTTAACATACAATACTTCTATCTACCTTTATTCTACTAGAATAATATTTATTATTACCCAACCAAATATTATAGGAAAAAGTAAATATACTATCGTACATATTTATTGATTTATTTCGGTCAATGAACAATGTTCTTACAGATCATATACATATATAGATTATAGAACATTTTATTTTAAACTAGAATATTATGTTTAAGACATTCTTTTTAATGCGTCTTTTAATGATAGTGATTTAATGATAAATTTTTTTAGAGGCTATCTTATTGCACATAATTGCTCTATTACTCTATAAATACAGCGTAATTAGCTCGACATCTCTGTGAAATATTTTCTTACAAAATATTTAATTTCATTCGTTCGTGCAAGATTAGAATTCGCTTAAAACAATACCTGAGACTTTCTAGATGATGAAACTCACTTTAGTCTACTCAGAATTAGTGTAACCACTTAGCATTAAAATTATAATTCGCCCTAATGTACATACGTATGTCCAGTTCCTTCTCTCTCTCTCTCTCTCTCTCTTGGGTATTTATTGCACAAGTTCATACATGCTGGCACACACTTCATATGACATGCAAACATACATCTACACTACACATCAAATTGAAATTCAATTCAATTCAAATTTAATTGAATTCAATGAAAACTTTGATGCTGGAAGCAAATAAAAAATAAACAACAACAACAGCATCAACAACTCACTAAAAGTGTCATATTTTACACCAAACCTAATGGATAGCCAGTATATGGTACGTACTCGTATGTACATTGTGAATGCACGTATGCATGAGTGCGTGTGTGAGTTTTTATAATACGGGAACGTTTTGTTGGCCACAGATTGATTTTATGGCGCTAGTGAGTGCAATGTTGTGATTGAAAATAAATTTTTTCTGTAATTGAATAAAATTGTTGTACAATATACAAAAAAAAAAGAAAAGAAAAAACGAAGAATTGATTGAACTATAATGTTATTTACACTTGCTTGAGGCATTAGCAGTTAGTGGTCGTAGTTATATAGTCTATGACTATGATGGGTATGCATGTGTAAGTTTCTAACATATTTATGCATACATACATGCATCATGTCCAATATAAATTTTCATTATAATTGATTGCATTCATTTATAGAAGGTTTACGTGCTATACATATATATATGAAAATTAAGCCAACTTTGAACGTATTTAAATTTTTGTGTTCTCTATCTATCTCTTTTAGTAAGTTTGTATACATATTATTCCACGAGCATTGTTCTACATGGTGTGAATATGATAATCTAATAAGCTTTGCATGTAAATTTTATGTAGTAAAGCGCCAAATCCTTTTGCAAATTCCCTGTCAATTCTAATGCATTTTTATAGCTCAACTTAACACTTTGATTTGACTATTTACATGTTTTGTCAAGCAATTCCCTCTTGGTGTGTTGATAGTTGTTTGCTTTAAGATTTCGTAAGTTTTAATACATAATTGCAATATTACAAGATTTGAAAAAAAAAAAAATAGTTCGCACTAGAGGTTCCAAAATATTGGAAGTGCCTAAAATAATTATATATATAAATCCTATAGTTCCAGGGAGGAACAAAGGGCCACAACAAATTTTTTCCATTCAGATCTGTCTTGTGTCATCCTCTTAACTTCGCTCCAGCTTAGGTTCATAGCGTGTGATTCCGACTCCAGCAATCGTCACTAAATGTTCGTTGGCTTTCCTCTCCTTCGGCTGCCTTGTGGGTTCCAATCGATGGAGTTCCTTGTTAAACCTTCGCTTTGTCTACGCAGAACATGGCCGATCTAGTTCTATTTTCTTTTCTGAATTTCGATAAGTACTAAAATAGTTATAACACACAATAAGCATTTTTTCCTAAAATAAAGAAATATGTGGAACTTATAAGACTTAAAGCGGCTAGTTTCTCTTCCATTGCTGTTAAATTTAGGACAGTATTAGAAGGGACCTACTTATTTTAGCCGGTTCCGAATGGGAGAACTCTTGCGACATCACTTTTTCTCAGCTTTGTCACAGAATTCTTTTAGAAGCTTTTCCATGGCAAATAATTTCTACAATTTATTTATTAGATTTTTCCTTTAAAAGTTATTTTTTGAAGTGATGAATTAATTTTTCCATTGATTTTTGATAATCATCGAAATCAATGTTCTTTAGCAACTGCATAACGACCACTTCGATCGCTTCAAAACTTCTAAATAGTATTCGCTGGTGATTGTCCGACCTTCTGTGACGATTTGATTGTGAATAAAATGCTTCAAATAAATGTTTGCGCGATCAATTTCGAGATTTAATTGATTGCATTTGTCAACAACTGGCCCTATTTATACTCTCTGGCCACACTCCAGACTCTTCCTTTATCGTAGTCGAGATTCTTCTCTTTCTTTCGATGGCTTGTTCTGGTTATCGCCTATTTGTTTTTGTTGACATTCGTTTCAATGCTGCCAATATTCGTCTCATTTACAATTAGTGATGAGTAACCAACCATCGATACTCGTTACAATATGATGCTCAATTACAGTTACGACTGACTTTCAAAATGTCAATTAAGCATCAACTTTGTTAATGAGGCATTATTTGCTTTTTTATTGTGTTTTGAAACATAATGCATTGTAAATATTTTGTATTTTGGCGATATGGAATTGTTGACTCTGTACGCATGCTTTGAAATTGACTTTTTGGAAGGCAGTCTACATGTTTTCGTGCAGAAATAATGAGAGGAAAATCAAAAATATGAAATTTTAAGGATTTTGAAAGTTCATCTCAAAATATTTCTTTTGACGTATACAATATTCTGAATATAAAATTGCACTCGTCTGTCTGTCATAAATAATTAGTACATATTGAAGTTTCAAGTTCAGTTCTCTTCATTTTTTTATAATGTCAAAAAATATTTTTTATTAAAACATCCTTTTGAAATATTGATCTGTATATGTCTACTTTAGATTGAAATACTGTAATTTATTGATTGTTTTGGAATTTCTCTTGTGATTAATACTTTTTGTACTACCTAAATAGTGTTTGATTCTAATGAACAATTGAATTATTTTACTTGTGATTACAATTGTTTAAATTAAATGCCAATTATTATTTTCATTATGGTAACGCACATAAACATATATACGATATACGCACATAAATTGTTCGCTTCCTTCATATTAATTACATTGCATTAGTCCTGTTGCATTGCGTTGCGTTATAAATACTCCAGGGAAATTCGTCACTAATGTTCAGTTTGTTTCGTATTTTGTTGTACATAGACTGAAATTACTTATTTTTATGATGTATTCAACTACATGTAGGTTTACAACTATACTTAGAGGCTATTGCCCGTGTTAATAAAACATGATTACGTTGGTGTTTTTCTTCCAATAATTAAATGAGTATATATTGTACAATATATTTTTTGAACATGACTGCTTTTGTTGTTGTTCCTCTCTTTGACGTTGACGTTGGTTTATGGTAATTGAATTTGATTTTATTTGATTATTTCGTTTATATGCAATTGTTATATCTGCGAACGTAATAATTAATTGGGGAATCATGTGTGCATGGGTGGTCTAATAAGTACCCGTATTATGGAAGGCATAAGAAGGAGTTATATTCGGAATCCGCTGGAGGACGACGCAGAAGTGGAAGACCAAACCTCCGGTGGAAAGACCAAGTACTGGAGAACCTGACGACGCTTGGAATTTCTAACTGGCGCCAGCTATCGAAGAACAGAAATGGCTGGCGAAGCATGTTATTTTCGGCCTAAATCGATATTCGGTTGTTATGGCCACATAAGTAAGTAAGTAAGTAATTATGGAAGGCATAATATGTTATTTTGTTTTCTGATTCTATTTTAGCAGTTTTTTATTTTTTTTATCAGAAAGATTCCAAGGGGATTCCTTTTTAAGTGCTCTGGGTATGGTGTCGTTGGTGCAACATAAAGGAAAAATAATTGGCATAGTTGCAAACAGTAAAAAATGAAAGTGGCAATAAAAGGTTGTCTGAAGTTTGGAAATAATTAATGTGTTTTGTCATTCAAAATCACTTGATATAAATAGAGCCTGAAGCGAAATGAAATATTGACATTTACCCGTATGTATGTTATGTACATGTATGCATTTATGGTGAAACTTTTCTCTCTCTCTATTACACATCAAATGAAGAGGATTGGAATTAAAAACCAAATTGAAAGGAAAGCACAGAGAAACAAATAGGTTTACTTTAAATGTTGGAAAGTTTAGAAGGTAATAACAATAATGAATGAATGTCGGTAGATGTTTATAGATAAAGACAGGCAGTAAATAAAAGTAGACAGCTTTTATGACATGTCTTTTTGATGTATTACATTTTTCTTTTGGTTTTTGTTTTTTGAATAATCGTTTTGAGCAATATTTTAATAAAAAATTTTTGAAATTATTTACATAAAGCTTTTGTTAGAATATACTTTTATGTATATTTTGAAATTTATCACTTTCGCACAGAAGAAGTAGAAGTTAAGAAATAGTATGATTTCACTACATTTACCTAGGATTGAAGTCCAACATTATACATAGAGATTGTGGTGTCGTCAAAAGCCCATATTGAAGCATAAAATTGAACATTCGAATTCGAACATTATGTGGTTTCAGTAAGACTGATACACTCCTTAGTTTGACTGATATCACATTTACTTCAGCAAAGGATACCTTAGCTTTCATTAAGAACATGGACACCCTTAGGATCTCTTAGGTTGAGCTGTTAGACTTTTGGGTCAACCACTTTCAACTTATAATAGTAATTATAGGACAGCGCCATTAAAAACTTTACTTTCTTCAAATGACAAAATGGGCAATCTTTTACGAGTATAAACGACCTACTATAGTGAATAGCATCGATTTGATTGTAATCGCTTTAAATGCTACAATATAATGCTTTTTGAATTAGTATAACTTCAATGTAATATAATTTAATAGACAATATGTTCATTACCACATGAATTTCTTTCCATATCGCACATGAACTCATTTTATACATGGCTCATAATTAAAGTCACTCATACGTCATGTGGTGTGATATTTTAAGATGGAATTTTAATTTTCAATTCATTTACATTTTAATACTCTCAATATGAAAATGTACAAAGATGAACATTTCTATCTAAACATATATACGTTGAACAAACATATGTTCATATGTCGTAATTGAACCACAAGAAATGAGTAGTATAAACACTGTCATATTAGAAAATGTCAAAATTTTTTAACTCAAGCAAAATAGAATTGAATGCAATTCATATTGTTGAACGAGTACTTATGCAAATTGAAATTCGGAAATACAATGTTGTATGGGTTTTCATATCAAATTATATATGTAGATAGTGAGAAGAAAGAATAAGAAAGAACATATGTGTGACAGAAAACAGAAGATTAAAGAAGAAAAACGAAAAAAAAACAAATGGTAATAGATGAAATGAATTTCACAATAATAGCAGGGAATTTTTTACACTACACAAGGCAATATCACTTGTACATACTTTTATACAATGAAAGGATGTCGCAATAACAGCTAAAGCAATAGAGACAACAAAATGAAAAATGATGTTTGAGTTCTATTGTAGCTACATAGATATATTGTAAATAATAGAAATGAAAGGAATCATTTAGAGTGTTACCAATATGGGGCAAGGGTATTATTGCATCCATCATATGTGATGGCATATATGAATGATTGGTTTAGGGTTGAATGCAGGAAAGTCATGCACTTTGGCAGATCATTGAATATCATTCGAATGAAAAAGAAGCAGGTTGAAAAATCTAATAAGAAGAAAAAACTAGAGAGAAAAAGATAATGAAATTGGAATTTGTGATTGAAACTGTTTCAATTTTTTCTTATGTTTAATTTATGAAATTTTTTTTTATATTTTATAATTTTTATTTGTAGCGAGCAGCGAAATATTTTAAGACAAATTTTAACAATACGTTTTTACTGAGAAAACAAATTTTTTTTATTACAAATTTCCTATGTTTAATCAAAATAAGTGATATCTGAAAACAAATGTCAAAGTTCAGCAAACAAAATACAATATTGCACAATTTTATCTTACAGCGAGTCGAAGGACTCAATTATTTCTGAAAGAAAAAGTCAAACAAAATTTTACCTTATATTGAGTAGCGGGATTTACATACACATTTCTAAACGCAAAGGTCAAACAAACCGGAACACCTTTAAAAATCTGTTTTTGAATGTTTACTTTTGAAATCACATATTCAATTTTACATATAAACACTTTAGCTTTAAAAATACATTTTCAATATTAATATAAAAAATTTTATTGTATTTTTTTTTTGGTAAAAAACCCTTGAATAAGCTCTTAACATAGAATAATTAATTTTTTCAATCATTCTAAATTTTTTTCTACCGATCTAATATACGAATACATAGTCCAACGAACTTAAAGTGAAAAAAAAAAAATAATGTAAGAATGAATGCAAAGCTATTGATAACATTCATCTATAAAAAAAAAAAAAAAGTTGATAGCCTACTTATTGTATGTATGTACTTATTTACATATTTCATTTTTTTTTATCTTCTTCACCATGAATTCTAGTCAATAAAATATGCGCATAAAATCATATTAACGTATATAAAAAATATTCTATTGTCAAAGCGAAGTATGCGAAAATCATAGTAAATCAGTGAAAATTTTCTTCAGGCACGTTTATCAGCATAAATTCTCAATATCTTCGTAGCTTTCGTAGACACACACACACACATATATCTAATTTGAAAACGCAAAATGTCACTAAAATGCCAAAAATGGAAAAATGAAAAAGAATGAAAATGACAAAAAGAAGGCAAAAAACGCTTATAGCAAATAAAGAAAGTATACTAACAGTAGGAGTAGAATCATGCAATTTAATCTACTGTGTTCACGCATACACACACATGTATATAATGTATTGTATGCATGTTTATATTGTATATGCAAAATAGAAAAACGTATGTTAAAATGTTGAAATTTTATTAAAAATTATATTCACTCATATATGTATGTATGCATACAAAAATATAATCGCGGTATATGTAGGAGTATGTATGGCAGTATGATATGTTTGCAGGCTGAAATTTGTGAATAAGTTTATTTGGTCTCTAGAGAAATGAATTGAGAGTGATTCTTGTATTTTTTAATCAGGAAAAATATGAATATAAATAAATACAATACATACATTATATAAGTAGATATAATCGTATATGAAATAAATAAAGTAAATATACAAATTACATATGTATGTAGACATTGTACAATTTGTATTGGGAGTTAAGCAGGGTTTCGAGAAGATAATGAGACTCGAATATTATATAAATACATACAAAATGATATGAAAGCCAAATGTTTCAAATTATTCGGCAAATTCGCGAACGGTTATATTTTATAAAATCCAATTGAGAGGTTAACATTATTAGAGAAACTCCAGCTATAGACTAATGTGCCTTTCAAAAAGTTACCATTGCAGATGTGCAACAGTTTCGATTTGCTCCTTCTTCATACAATCAATGAATAAATCATTTGTAAGATGGATTAAAATGATCCTAGGAGAGTAAGGGCCTATCCATGACCATGACCATTTTTAGATCAAAACCAATGAGTTTCCTAGTAAATTACTAGGACTTAGATGTGTCATTTTATCCACATTTTTGGACAATGCTGGAAATAATTTACACCAGCTGATGTTTGCATATATCGCTTTCGATTCATCCTTTCTATAGCTATCCTATCTTGAAGTTATGTTGAAAATGTGCTTGCATGTCCAAAACAAATGGGAATATATTATATATTTTTCTTATTTTCCATAGGCAGAAGAAAAATATAAATGTTGGCATTTAAATAAAATATAATTTATTAATATATGAAATATTATCGCACATATACGACATAGTAAAGCTAAGAAGCTTATGCGACTGCTTTAAAATGATTGACAGTTGAAATTTTATTCGAATCGCTTTAAGAAGTATACGTAATTTGATATAACAAATAAATCCCCATAAAAAGAAATATAAGAAATATAAATATCAATAATTCAAAGTAATGGATGTGGCATATCTTGTATGTATATTGTAATTGCTTCTGCTATAAATACCTAATCAATAATAAAATATTAAAATGAAATTAATAAATTTTATATTTTCTAATTAATTAAAGAGTTTTCTATATCTTAATTGGAATTGATTTTCTCGCTTCTGCTGATACCTCTATTTCTCCTAACTTTTGACTGCAGTCTGATTTTCCAGTGTAACTTTGGACAGTCCTATTTTCCTATGTATCCTTGTGTTTTAGTAACAAGTATATTCTTAAGTAGTAGATATACATATTTACACAGTACTATATTCAATGGCGTCGATTTTTGTTAAAAAATTCTCCTTATTTTATTGAAACACCCATACTCGTACACGAAGTCTCTTGTACTTGAACACTATTTGTCTCTGAATATATATTATTTTATATATGTCCATATTCATGTCCAACTTTAAGTCCACAGTGTTCACGGCTTCTAAATAATTTTTTTTTAGCTATTTTTCATTATCGCATAGTAAATTCTGCTTGCCTATTGAAAGGCGTACTAGAGATGGTGCAGAAAAATTTGAATGAAGATTGATTAAATGACAAAATAAAATGGAAATAAAAATGTGTGATAGCAGCAGCGCATATTAAATGATGTTCATTTGCTTATTTGCTAATTTTCGCCCTTGTGAATTTACATTAATCAATGTTAATTTTGCAACACACCCATTTTATATATACATGCATTTTTTCATTTATCGTGAGAAAGAATAAAAATGTGAAAAAGAAATATAGTATCGTACGTAGTAGTTCCTAAAGTTAACTTAAATGAATTATTTGACATTGACACTCCTTATGAGGCAACACAAGTGAACATGTGAATATATTTAGCTATGATATATAATGATATTGTAATGTATATGTATATTCTATGTATGTAATGTTATAAAGCCCGCCTTTTATCCGCTTTGTTTTACTATCTACATACATATGTATGTAGCTTTCATATACAATTCGTATTCATTTCATTTACATACTTCTAGGTAGTTATATCTACGATATCGTAACTATTACTTGTACGTAGTACGTTCACATACTGGTAGAATGTACAATTCTTTAATACATTTACTGTATGTGTAAGTATGTATCTGTTTTATTTGTATTATTTATTGTATCCTACTTGCTTGCTTTCATATTTACTATAAAGAATAGTTAGAATTGTGTGTGAGAGAGAGTATATGTGTTTTTTTTTTTGATACTATAAAACCAAAATTGTAATAAATGTTTTAAGCAATTTTCTTCATTGTATTTTATTTTATGTTATTTTTGTATTTTATATTTATGTACAATATGTTATGGCATTTTCAAATGTCGCCCCCTTTAATTTTCACTTTCATATGTGTTTTTTTTTTGTTTTATTTTGTTTTTTCACTCTCTTTAGTTTTATTTTGAGTGTGTTTATAAAATGACGCTTTGCTATTTTTAAAAGTATTGTTGCTATTTTTATATTATAGATTTCACCAAACTGAGTTTATTCATGCATACTTGTATACTATGTATATACTTGTATTAATTTGATTTTAGCACACTCTACCTCTCTATCTCTCTCTATCTCTTACTCCCTCACTCTCTATTTGGACTTGGTAACACTCCTAGACAATTTAAGTATATTAACTTTGTACTTTCCAATGAAGCAGGTAGATTTTTAAAATACCTACGCACTGATGAGATTACGTGATTCGAATTTTTTCAGTTTTGTTTTATAAAAATGCTTAGTTTTTAACATTTGCTGGGTTTCGTATATATTATCCAATTGTCGTGCTTTCATAAATATGTACCTATATACATATTTATACACATTACTTTATATAGAATCTTTATTATTTTGATTAAACATTTTCAACTAGTTTGCCTTCAAGGTATCTTGAACAAAAAATTAGTCAATACATCGTATATTTTAGAGTATATAGTATTTTCAATAGCTTTTCAAATTTATATTTAAATTATTTCCACATAATTTTGCTTGGTGTAGTGATATTAAAATTACGTGAATTTATTTTTCATATATTTTTCGTAGATATTGACATTATTTTGCTTTCTTTATGTTATCATCTGTAACGTATATTATTATAATAGCATTGCCAGATAGAAATTATGATTTATATTGGATAAAAATTCGTATTTAAGAAAACAATTTTACACATTGATGATGCAAAATTTTCAGTATTTTGGTGATAATTTTTCACTATTAAAACAGATTCTTCACCTGTATGATTTCAGTCCATGATTAGAATTCCTCATTTTTCTGTTTTACAAATTTTAACGAATAACAGTTTGATGATTTACTTTCCAACATTTCAGATTGGGCAAACTTTATCTGAAATAAGCTCAGATAGTGTTATGTTTTTTGATGGGAACTAAAATAAAATCTTCACTTTTACGATATTTTCTATCAGGTGAAAAACCAAGAATGTATAAATTTTCAAACTTCAAGGCACGAAAATGATTAAATTTTAAGCATTTATACAACGATTATAAGAGTAGTGACTACGAAATGTAATATATTCGGTGTAGTAAAAAGAAATCCATTATTTTTTCAACAGATGGCTTTAGTAATCTATATCTCGCGTTGTCTGAGTGCGTTCGGGTTACGCTAGATAGCGTTAGAAAGATAGGATTTCGTACTAAATAAACTTTTCAGGTAATTTTGTGATTGCTTGACTCAATATTGTTTGAGCACGCGTCAAAAATGGACACCAGTAAAGAGAAAATACGCCATATTTTACAGTTTTCTTCGATAAAGACGAAAACGCAAGGTCCTAATACTGCAATAGCCAATCACGTGCAATTTTGGTTTCGTTGATTCCGTTCCGGTAATTTTGATGTCAAAAATTGTCGAAAATATCGATAAAATAATGGAAATCGTCGAAGCTGACCATCATGTAAGCACTGATTCTATTGCCCAGGATCTAAACATTGCGCAAAAAAAATGAAAATGGCATAAAATGTATTTTTATCTTTTTGTATTTTATTTTTATACTCCTTCCTTAACAAAGGTTTTGATTAGTAATACATCACTTTCTTGCAGTTACTGTGAATTTCCAATATTCATATACCAAGGAATTTAGCATATCGTTTTTACTTTGTTATTACTACTTACTACTATTTTGCATAATCTTATATGCAATCATGACAACATGATTTTATGTGTTTTACAAAAAATGTATTTTCTTGCTTTATTGTATGCACTATATTTTATATTTCTGTATTCTATCATACGCGTTCTTATACAATATATGTAGGCAAAACACATATTTATATTATATTAGACAAATTCACAAAAAACTTTGATCTTGATTTATAATATGATGATTTCCAAGATATTTCGGTTTTTATCGCTAATCCTTCGTGAGCTGCGTCATTTTTTAACAAGCTTTAAACATCTGATTTTATATGAAAATCGATTTCGTTACGCCTAGAAAATACTAAGGACCTACTATATAAAATGATATAAAATCGTCATTATTTCGATTTGATGTTGAATCTAAAGCTGTTTGAATTATTTGTGGTAATTTGTTTGTCAAAAAATAACATGACAGCTATTTCTTGATAAAATACGAAACTAATGTTCATTTAGAAAGTCTGAGTCGCTTTATTTTTTATGTATGTCGATATTTACATACATGTATGCATTTTGATATATGACCCTGTCATTTCTGGTGTCATTATTGTTTTATACAATTATTATTTGTTCCTTTTCTTATATTCACTCCCACTTTTGTTATGTCAATGTCATTGATGCTATTATGTATGTGCTACTATGTAGTAGATACCCACTATATATCGGTTTATTATTGCTACTGCTATATGAGTAGTGTGCTTTACGACCTTTCGATATCATTTCATTTGCATATTACACATGTATGTATCTAAACATATGTATGTTTATAGTTGTATGTTAAAAAACATTTGTGTACCATCGATTACATGAAATAATAGGATTTTCATATATGATATGAAACAAATGAAAAGAAAAAAATCTCCTTACAGTCGGCTAGGGCCGACCAAACTATACCCTGCATATGTAGATTTGTTTATAAAAAGTTTACTCGAATATCCAACTTTTCTTTTATTTCCACTTTTCGAGAAACTATTTTTGCATATACTACTAATTTACACCCGAAATATGGTTGACTTTGACGAAGTAAAAGGATTTTAAGATAATTCCGAGGCTTAGTATGGAAGCTATATAAAAAGTGGGCGTGGCTTACCACTTTCTAGTAAATCCAATTAATTTTTCAATGTTAATCCACACCTTAAATTTGGTGTCCTACGTTGAATAGTTTCTAAGTTATAGTGGTTAACATTTTTGTTTAATTTCCTCAACTTTGTATGGGAGCCCCAATAAGAAGTGGGCGTGGTACGCAGATTTTTCGCCAGATTATTTCCGACTACGATATTAATTTAAGTGTCAATTATGGTTATTGTAGACATAAGATTGCCTAAGTTACAGCTGCTTCAATTTAAAATTTGTATGGGGGCTACGATAAACACTGGGCGTGGTGCGCCCATTTTCTGTGAGCCTAGTTGCTCGTACAATACTAATCCATACCCTAAGTTTCGTTGTCCTAGGCTAAATGGTTTGTAAGCTATGGAGCTTAAAATTTTAGTTTAATTCACTCGACTTTGTATGGGAGACCCATGAAGGAGTGGGCGTGGCACACTGATTTTCTGCCAGATTTTTGCCGACTACGATATTAATTTAAGTGTCAATTATGGTTATTCTAGACAGAAGATTGCCGAAGTTACAGCTGTTTCAATTTAAAATTTGTATGGGGGCTACGATAAACACTGGGCGTGGTGCGCCCATTTTATGTGAGCCTAGTTGCTCGTACAAAACTAATCCACAGCTTAAATCTCGTTATTCTACGCTGAATAGTTTGCAAGTTATAACCGGTAACATTTTTTTTAATTTCCGCAACTTTGTATGGGAGACCCAAAAAGGAGTGGGCGTGGCACATTGATTTTCTGCCATATTATTTCTGACTGCCGTGTTAATCTAAGTGTCAATTATGGTTATTCTAGACAGAAGATTGTAGAAGTTACAGCAGTTTCAATTTAAAAGAAGTACAGACACTTTGTATGGGAGCTACGCTAGAAAGTAGGCGTGGCTCACCCACTTTTGGCGAGGTTATATAGTAGTATAATATAACTCTATGTGCAAAATATTGTTGTCCCAAGTGGTATATTATGTGAGTTATAGCAAGTTAAAGATTTTGAAAATTTCGAGGTTAGTCGCTTTGAATGCTTGGTGTGGGCGTGGTTATTGACCGATCATGCCCAATATCAATCCCCTCCGTACCCTTGGATCATAGATTACTTATGCCAAATTTCATCGAAATAGCTCAATATTTACTCAAGTTATCGTGCGAACCAGCCAGGTGACAGACAGACGGACGGACGGACGGACGGACGGACGGACGGACATCGTTAAATCGAAAATTTAATCGACGCTGATCACGAATATATATCCATGTCTATATCTCCGGAGATTCCTTCAAGTGGACACAAACATCTGACCGAAATGAATATACCATGCATATTGCATTATGCAGGGTATAACAAAATACGAGCAGCAAAGAAAATAGGCATATAATTTACAAATGTATATATCACAATCACAATAAGCAGCAAATATTTTTTTTTTAAATTGCCTATGAAAGGATTGCATTACTTCTATGTCCATTTTTGTGAGAATTGTGAGAATTTGTGAGAAGAAGAAGCACCAATTTATTTATTGCTAAAGAAATTTATCTACAAATTGATGAAAATTTATTTTTAATTTTATTTTATGAGTAATATGTAATAAATATAAAGCTAATATATATTGCATTTATGCATTTTAAGCATGAACAATAAGTAACATTTTTTGTTTTCTATGTAGTATATATTTTTTCAACAATAATGAGCTGAAATGTTATATTATATTTCTATAAAAAAAAATTAAAAGATTATCTGTTGAGATTATACTTGGCCAATACTGATTTACAAGTATTTGATATATGGCTGATTTGCAATTGTTTTCTTGAATGAACATCTCAATTTTTCTCCTCTCACTCTGTAGAGCTTGAGTGTAACTTGAGTTAATTGTGACTGGTGTTAAGACATTTTTATATTTAAATTTTATCCTTGAAAAATATTTAAATTCTCAAAAACGAATTCATTCTTAATTGCTGTATTTTGACATTTTGATTAGAATCATTAATAGTTAATCGTTTAATCATAATTAGTTAATCTAATAATCAACTATTGAAGTAATTCAATTGTTGACAAATCAATATATAAATTAATCGATTAATCAAAATTTTGATTAATAAACACTTTTACTGTAATTTTTTAGTTTTTAATGATTTTGAAATTTCCTTTTGAAAGAAAAAAGAAAAATGTCTAGGTTTTTTATTTCTAATTTTGAAAATTTTTTATGCTGATTAATAAAAATTTTGATTAAATGATTATTTTTCAATTTTGATTAATCATAATTCCGAATATTCGAATTATGTTTTATGATTAATTGATTAAACAGATTCCGATCGATTAAACGCTTAATTACGCAGCCATACAATTTACACACCATTTATACAATATATTAGGTATGAAAATGTTGTACATACTTTACAACATTCCCAGACATTTATAAAATAAATACGATTATATAATTTTTGTACTTTCTACATCATTTCACACTTTTCAATAACTACATAGCTGGTAAGTACTCTACAATTTCATCAATGCAGCTAGCTGCACATCATAAACTTTAATAAATCATCATAAATAAATAAATAATAAATGAAGAATAATAATGAAAAAGCAAAATGAAATTGTGTATCAAATATGCATTAATAAAATAATTTTACATATGAACTGATAGAGTGGCTTTCATCATAAATAGAGATGACTTTGAAAAGTAACTTTATATGAATATCTACACATACATGTATTCAGTTGCAACTAGGTGTCAACTAGGTGTCAAGCTTTACATTAGGAATTGAACATTCAAAAGTTGTTCATGCTCAAGAAAGTGTACACAGTTATATCTCCAAACCTTACCAAAAATGGTCACAAAAATAGTACAAATACTTTCAATAATAATTAAAATGATGAAATTACTAATCTAAGGTACTTTATGACTGTATATATGAGTGCATATTGCAACCTGGAGAAAGTGATTTTTGTTGCCTTTAATATACATATATATGTGCTTACCATTTCTTTTTCTTATATTTCATTTTATAATAAATATATATCCCCATAAAAATTGCATTGAATTTAATTTAATTTCATGAATGTTAATGCAATGTTCTCATATAAATCTGCAGAAGCGTACCCTTTGGCAAATGTGTGTAATCAAAGTCATACAATATATTGTATATTAAGGCGATTGGTTTAAGTTTGAATATGATCGATTTAACTGAAGTCTACAAATCTTGTTCCAAACTATAATAAAATATTTTCTTCGTGAAAATCTTCTTCTACAACAGCTCTTAGATTGCTGTCGCCTTCATTCATATCAACAGATAATTGTCGCATTAGATATTCGAATGAGTAATCGTTACTCGGTACTCATAATTCAGCCAAAGAAACGTTGCGAAATAAATATAAATGCAATCCACCGGTTATCATGTAAAGTAATAAACGAATGCCTCTTTCAAAAGTCAAAATGTCAAATTTAATCTTGGCACTATTCAAATTTTATTTTTTGGACCCATGCGAAAAAGAGAAAAAATGATATTTTTACCATAAAATGCTTCTCAGACATCACTGATCCCCAAGATCAGATTTCACTAATGTGCTCAATAACTCAGGGTTGCATTTTTTGCTCATAGAAATGAAGCTCTCAAAAATTCTTTAAGTGTTTGCTTTCAAGTGTTTTTGTAAATTCATAAATAATAATTCTACAGTAAAATCATAAATAATAATTCTGCATTTTCATATTTTAAAAAATGCCTCACTGAGCAGTAAATTTGCCTCTCATTCGTCATTAACCTACGAGGTCAGATTTAGCTAATGGTTTCTACAACGAATACATTTTGTATATTCAAAAACAAGTATTTGTATACTTCGGCTATAAGTAGTCTTGTCCAATAAATATTAAATCTTAAATCTGTACAATAGACGTCTGCATAAATTTCATATTTTATATGAAAAAAATAATATTACAAATTTTTCAATAGCAGATTGCGGACATTTCTTATTCGTTCAAGATTTTAGGAATGGGAAACAACGAAGAACATTTGTGAAATCAACCATTTAATTGTGCCGACAATTCAGTGTTCAAGAAAGGTCATATTTTTATTACTCAAATATACACACACACAAATTAAATGAAACTTTCGATAGCGGAAGTGGCGTGGAAAAGAAAATCAGAAATGTATTGAATTTCGTGAACTATTTCTCATAACTAAGTGTACTATACATTTATGTTACATTTCAATTGCAATGAATACAACAATTTATATCGTTCATTTTAATTAGTAATTCGATTCGTACAGTTGATTTTATCGATTTTCTTTATTGTGGTATTTACAATTTATGTTATATTTTCATTGAGAGTGTGTGTGTATGATATTTTTGAAAATTGAGTATCAATTAGAGAATTTCTGGTTTTTTTCTAAATTTTTTTTTAAATGTCACTTTTCAATATAATATTTTAATTTAAGAAATTGATATTAAAAAAAATATAGATATTTAATTTCTTTGTATAATTATTGATATTTTTTATTGGTTTAGAAAATGAAAGGAATTATTCATTTTGAAAATTAAAGAGAGTGATATTAAGGATTGCCTTGAAAATGCTCTTTATGCACACATTGTAATAAAATAATCACATATGCAAGCAATATAAATAATATAATATATTTGCTAACAACTCAAGTCAATTTGTCATTTTGTGGTTTAATTTCAATTAGTTACGGACTACTTCACTCAGAAATAAGTAGTTAAAATTTGATGACTCTATATGTTATGTGTATGTATGCCAATATGTACGTATGTTTGTATGTATGAAAATTCACATGTACCACATATGTGAGTATGTGTATAGAAGAATTGAAATAATTATTTTCATTTCTGCTTATTTGTATATTTCTTGGTTTTATAATTTGTCACTTGTTGAAAAGATTATAATTATGGTTTTGGAATTTACCATAAGTAGGTAACCACCAGATCTGTAAATTTACATTTTCTGATATTTCTATGTGACATAAAGCGAGAATAAATTACTTCACGAAATGTATTTTCTGTCGTGTGACCCAAAATAGTTTTGTTTGGGGATAAATCAAGGTTACATATGTGGTTAAGCGTGCGATTTGAAAGCGTATTTTATTCGTAGTCTAGTCGGTAGCGGCGCTAAAATTACTTTGACATACTAAATTAAATAAATTTATATCGATTGTGTGTCGTTATTACAATTCAAAACTTCAAAACACTTTTAAAAAACATGCTCTTAACAATATATTGAGTATATATGCAGTATGAAGTAAATAAGTCCAAAAAGAAATGACGAAAATAATTTATGAACAATATGATCCTTTTAATCTTTCTTGTCAATTGGTGGCATTGTATGTAATACGGTATATGAGTTTTAAGTATAAAGAAGTTTTATCATAAACAAACTGTATAAGCAAACAGTCAACTTCCGTCAAGTTGTGTTTAACTTTCTTGACATTACATTTGCTTAAATAAATATTTTTGTATTGGATCATATCCTCTCGTCTATAGAATTATTGTGCAACAAAGTGAAAAGTATCAACACAAATAATATTTTCTTAATTATATTGACAAACAGTATATACATACTATTGTATATATGTATTTGTATGTAAGTAATGCGGATTAATTTGTCTTTTGACAGTTGTTAATTTAAAACAAAACTAGGAAATTGTCATTTTTCTCATGCAGCATTTTGCTTAATGCTAATTATGTATTTATGTGTGTATGTTCAAAAAGTTTATATAGATGCTAGAATTCAAATGAATTGCTTACTATTTACACTGTACTGTAAATGTTTTTATTAATTTTCATAATTTTTAATCGAATTATAAATTCAATTGAAATTTTAGTTAGAAATCGGAAATGGAAAAACATTTTATTAATCAAATCCAAACGAATTAAAATCCGACTAATAAAATGTTAACAACAGATTATCTATTATACAAGTATGTATTAAAAGAATGAAAAAAGGACAAAATAAAGATAAAATCTTGCATCTAGACAATAGAACAAATTGTTATACAAATTAATATGCTTATCACGTATTTCAAAAATGGTTTGATTTGGCTTGGCTAAATATGTATACACAATGACAAGGATGAATAATCTACATTTTTACATGAATAGTATGTATATGCGTTATCCCTTGAGAAAATGTAATCCAATTATGTACATTGCAAGCACATTGTTCTTTCTGCATACTGCTTGCATGCGCTGCACAATGGATAACAAATGCTTATCTTGTATGTGTGTGTGTGTGTGTGTGTTCGTGTAGAAAATAACAATTGTTTACACCTGCAAGTGTCATGCTTAAATGCGAATAAACATCTAAGCAGCAGGGCAGAACAATAGCTATGATGAGGAAATATTTTAACGTACAATGTACGCATACAGAAAGCAATGTAGGCAATACATACAAAGAAGGTGCATAAGAATACAATAAAATATTGCAACAATTTCACAAAACCATTCACTGACGATCGCATATGTGTATACAGTGACTCTCACATTCGATCAAATGCTCAATGAAAATTGTTTATTTAAACTTGTTTTTGAACATATGTAAATCAATTCATTTATTTTGCACCATTTTCTCCATATAAATAAAAAATACTGTTATTAGCAAAATGGCATATAAAGATGAGAATTACCGCGAACTTGTAAAAGTATATTTGAAATCTAGCAGCTCTGTAGCATGCAGCATGTCTGGGTTTATGCTGAAATTCCCATCAATCAATCAATCAAAAGACAGCGTGACGTTGGAACAAGAACATAATCCCTGTTCATCAAGTGGACTACGCGAAGCCAGACCGAGGTCTGATAGAGGATAAGAGCCCTACGACTGATACCTCTGAGGGCCAACCCCAAGTGTTACGGGTACTGCGACCTAACAAGATCTTTTGTACTCAAGCCCGTCTACGACACTACAATCTCCTCTACCTTTTTCATGAAGGATAGAATTGATCTTGTCGAACTTTTGATGATTGAAGCTGGTGTTGGGAAACTCAGCTGAAAGTGTTTGATACGAAGTCTGTCCAAGGCCTCATCCTCCTCCAGACAGAGTGGACACTCCGTGTCAGAGGATAGTCCCATTTTGTGGAGGTGGTATTTTAACCAGTTATGTACTGAGAGTTATCCGGTTATTAGGCGTAAGTTTGTTCTGCTAAGGCTAATTCTGACATTGCATCGAAGCTGATGAGGGTTTTCGCTTGCCGAAGACCATTCGAATTTGTCCATTGTAGAAGGTATTTGTCATGGTAAAGTTTTTATATCATAGCTTTGACCGATGCCCAGCTTATACCGCAGAAAGGTTCCGGGCCCGTCAGTGGAGAAGACGAGCCTGCTCTTGCTAGTTCGTCCGCCTTTGTGTCCCGGTACCCAACATAAAACATAATGTGACCTTGTTTCGTATAAAGAGTTTTTTTTAGGATATGGAAGTAATCGGTGACTAGTTTTGAGGAGAACTCACAAGAGGAAAGAGATTTGGTGGCATCTGAGCAAATAAGAATTCCCATAGATATGATCAAATTTGTGAATCACTGTATATGCATTTGCAAGGCGCATAAAAGTATGCAATATATTTTTTCTAAGTCACACAACATTTCCATTTGTTCATATAAATATGAAAATATTCGTTACGAAAGAAAGTGGTGAGTAAAGTGAGTTGCTTGCAGCAAAAGCGAGATTAAATTGCTATTTGTAATTAGTTTGAAATATGAGGATTTAACCTTAATAATATATATTTATTGAAATATATATTTGCCATCAACTATTGTACCATATTTCAAAGTAATGCTAAAGGAATCAATTGAAGATGAAACTTGAAATTTTCATAATTAATTTTACAATAAAATCATTTCATGAAGTTAGTGATTAGAGCCAGACAATGCAAATGGAGTAATTTACTAATTGCAATGAAAAATATTAGAAAAAGTAAGCCGAAAAATATATGAAAAAATAATCGAAGAATAAGTCACACCGATGTGAAGCGAACTAGTGGAAATACTAATGTTCGAGGAGCACTATCCTACGTCAGAGGAAATGCATAAAATATGTAGCATCGGAGTGTATTTTTATACCCTGCATAATGCAATATGCATGGTATATTCATTTCGGTCAGATGTTTGTGTCCACTTGAAGGAATCTCCGGAGATATAGACATGGATATATATTCGTGATCAGCGTCGATTAAATTTTCGATTTAACGATGTCCGTCCGTCCGTCCGTCCGTCCGTCCGTCCGTCCGTTCGTCTGTCTGTCACCTGGCTGGTTCGCACGATAACTTGAGTAAATATTGAGCTATTTCGATGAAATTTGGCATAAGTAATCTATGATCCAAGGGTACGGAGGGGATTGATATTGGGCATGATCGGTTAATAACCACGCCCACACCAAGCATTCAAAGCGACTAACCTCGAAATTTTCAAAATCTTTAACTTGCTATAACTCACATAATATACCACTTGGGACAACAATATTTTGCACATAGAGTTATATTATACTACTATATAACCTCGCCAAAAGTGGTTGAGCCACGCCTACTTTTTAGCGTAGCTCTCATACAAAGTGTCTGTACTTCTTTTAAATTGAAACAGCTGTAACTTCTACAATCTTCTGTCCAGAATAACCATAATTGACACTTAGATTAACATGGTAGTCGGAAATAATATGGCAGAAAATCAGTGTGCCACGCCCACTCCTTTTTGGGTCTCCCATACAAAGTTGCGGAAATTAAAAAAATGTTACCGGTTATAACTTGCAAACTATTCAGCGTAGAATAACGAGATTTAAGGTGTGAATTAGTATTGTACAAGCAACTAGGCTCACAAAAAATGGGCGCACCACGCCCACTGTTTATCGTAGCCCCCATACACATTTTAAATTGAAACAGCTGTAACTTCTACAATCTTCTGTGTAGTATAACCAGAATTGACACTTAAATTATTATCGTAGTCGGCAAAAATCTGGCAGAAAATCAGTGTGCCACGCCCACTCCTTCATGAGTCTCCCATACAAAGTCAAGGGAATTAAACTAAAACTTTTAAGCTCCATAACTTACAAACCATTTAGCGTAGGACAACGAGATTTAAGGTATGGATTAGTATTGTACGAGCAACTAGGCTCACAGAAAATGGGCGCAGCACGCCCACTGTTTATCGTAGCCCCCATACAAATTTTAAATTGAAACAGCTGTAACTTCGGCAATCTTTTGCGTAAAATAACCATAATTGACACTTAGATTAATATCGTAGTCGGCAAAAATCTGGCAGAAAATCAGTGTGCCACGCCCACTCTTTCATGAGTCTCCCATACAAAGTCAAGGGAATTAAACTAAAACTTTTAAGCTCCATAACTTACAAACCATTTAGCGTAGGACAACGAGATTTAAGGTATGGAATAGTATTGCACGAGCAACTAGGCTCACAGAAAATGGGAGCACCACGCCCACTGTTTATCGTAGCCCCCATACAAATTTTAAATTGAAACAGCTGTAACTTCGGCAATCTTCTGTCTAGAATAACTATAATTAACACTTAAATTAATATCGTAGTCGGCAAAAATCTGGCAGAAATTCAGTGTGGCACGCCCACTCCTTCATGGGTCTCCCATACAACGTCGAGGGAATTAAACTAAAATTTTTAAGCTCCATAACTTACAAACCATTTAGCGTAGGACAACCAAATTTAAGGTGTGGATTGATATTGAAAAATTAATTAGATATACCAGAAACAGATACGTCACGCCCACTTTTTATATAGCTTCCGTACAAAGTCTCGGATTTATCTTAAACATTAAAACACCCATAACTTACTAATTAATACGCCTAGGTCAACCCATTGCAACCTATGTAGTTTAGTATTATAGGCAGAAATTGATCCTCCAAAATTGATGAGGTACGCCTGCTTCTTAATGTAGGTCCTATACAAAGTAGTGGAAGAAAAGGATGGATATACGAGCAAACTTTTTATATATACCTCTACATATGCAGGGTATAATTTGGTCGGCCCCAGCCGACTGTAAGGAGATTTTTTTATTTTACATTTTGTTTCTGTTTATTGCAAGAGGATATAAAATATTGTGTAAATTTATCTGTATGCAATGCAAGGTGTGAAATACAATTTAGTAAATGTAGGTAGATCAGAATACTTACATATTCGTACAGTTTTCTTTATTGCTGAAGTTATACTATATGCATGTAGATATGAATATTTATATGTATTAAGCACTCATAAATATCTTAAATATCTTATTTTGTTCAGTTTTCTTCAATGCTGAAGATTTTACACAAAAGTGTAACAAAAGTTTTTAAAATATTTGTATAAAATTTTACAAATAAATAATAGCAATTCTAAATTCACTTTTGTGCTATTTCTATTTTTTGATATTTTTCTTTACTTTATTGATCTCTCAATCCATTTATCGTGCTGATACTGATGTACGCAACTTTCCATTATATTTACTTAAAAAAATCAATTTGTAATTTTTATTTGGTTTATTTATTTATTTGGGGTTTTTCTTGCCACTATTTTTAAATTGATTTTCATCATACAAAATTTTATCATTGTCACCCCATTCAATAATATGTCTATTTAATATTTGCCTAATATTTATATTTTGGAATTTTTCCATTTTTTCTGTTTGCTTTTTCTGCTTATTTTAAAATTAAAGTGCTGCGTATGCCATTCTTATGCGTGAAGATTTAAAACGACATATAACGAATGATTTAAATCTTATCAAATGCGTATATATATATAAAAATAGAATAAACAAATACTACCATCATTATCATTGACAATTTATTATGGAAATATTTTGAAATATCCTCTTTAAATACGAACATAATACTAATAAAAATGTCAGTACATGCTGAAGAATAAAATGAATATATGAAATTTTTTTTTGGGATGGCTATTATCCTTTTTATTTTTTCAAATTATTTTTAGATTTGCACTTTCACGTTCTCATGTATGAAATTAAGCCAGCTATTATTATGTTATTCATATTTTCTATGAGCTAAAATATTGATTACCATCATTATGATGAGTATGATGACGTATTATTAGGTAGCTGCTTATTATAAGCTGTTATTAATACATACAATATATTGATGACTAAAAACATTTATTTATATATATATATATATATGTGTGTGTGTGTGTGTGTGTGAAATTTTTGTTAATGTGTCACATTGATTTTCTTAAAGGGTATCCATCATAATATGAGAACTTCCCTAAAAAATACACCAAATTCTATTAAGGGATGAACTTTTTTTTATTCTATGGATAAGAGCAATGCCTGAAACGGTAATATATACTATTGACAATGTCTGTGGGCGTAGTGGTGAATTATGAATAAAAATTAATCGATTAATTTTTTTTAAAGATTTACACAAACAACAAAAATTAGGCATGCTATATCTACTTACACTCCAATCTAAAGCAGTTATTTGCATGTTAAAAATATTATAGAATATAGTGAGTGGCAAAAATTAAACTGAATTATATATAGCAGTGAAGAACCGAAATTATTAGTAAATAAGCATTTATTTGTCAAAATACGTTTTTTTAGCATATTTAAAGGCCTTTGCTATAAGCTTACAGGATGAAAAAAGTAATATGAAAAAATATAAATGGAAAATGCATTTTTATTAATTTTTTCTGCAACTAGTGTTTTTATATTATTATTATAGGGGTTCACTTTAATCTTGTTGATTACATAAACTGTTGATAGCATGAACGTTATAACAAATGCCATTAATTTGATGATTAATAACTTGATGTTCTCGCTGACAAGGCTATCAATGAAAGTTATATTCATTTGATTTATTCTACTATGAATGGTTAGGGTATTCTATTGTTTTAGACTATCATTAATTTTAGTCAATACATATCTATGTATGTACATATAACTGTGTGTACTGTTATCGATAGATTGACTCTGAGTGATGAAGAATCAGTGAAATAGTGATTGGTTAAAGTGAAAATGAGCAATTAATTGCAAACATTTTAATGTCAAAATGTTTGCGGATGATGATGATGATGATGATGATGATATAACATTCAATCAGAGTAAAAGAGAGTAAGGCATTTTGTGTACTGGTACTGGTATTAATTTGTCTTTTGTACAATATGTAAACGTATTTATATGTGTGTGTATATGTATGGGTGATTGTAATAAAAAAATCAAAGAAGCGAGGTGAATAAAAAAAAAATGATTGATGGTTCTCATCAGAATAATTGTACGTCTAAATGAAATTAAATAAGATGAAATTGTTAAAATTGTTTTTATATATTTTCACGAATTAAAGATTTTTAGCTCTTTACTGAATACCTTCAGATATATAATCATACAAAAAAAAAAAAAAGTAAAAACACAAAGAGCCAAAGACAAGAAAAATAAAAAAAAATTCCTTATAAAATGCAATTATTTGAAAGTAAAATATTTGAAGAAAAACAAAAATTTAATGAAATTCTTAATTCAATATTGGGTTCTTTTTTGCTTCACTATCTTGATATTTTCTTTTCAATTCAATTTAATGAAATTTTATAGTTTTACCAAATGCAATATTCTGTTCGTTTACTTTCATACATCTATCCTTTATTTTCTTTTAGTTGCAATGATAAATCAAATAAATAGTTTCCAAAAGTTTATTTAGTCACATGCTAGTTACATGTACTATTTGCTTAAAGTCTGCAATTTATATGCATTCATAAAGTAATAATATATATTTTCCATAAAATATAAATTTCTTGACACATGAAGTGAAATATATTATGTGTGATCGTCTTTTAGATTGTTGGCTTCAACATAATTCCACTGGCTCTGGTATATACATTTAGTGATGAGCCTTAACAACTGAGATCAATCATCATAGTTGGTTTCATTTTGATCGTATACATAAATTGTACTCTGAAGCTTTAATTCATAAATAATTGCTCCTTTGTGTGCATTTGCTACGTTTTGTACGTTTGACAACATCAAGTCAGATTAACGAGGATGAATTGCAATTTTTCATAGTGAAAATGCCCTTCGCAAATGATTTTCGTGAGACTTATATACTTTTTTATTTGGTAAAATATACGTTCAACAATTTCATTCTTAATTCTTAAACGATTTATTAAAAATAAATCCAATTTAAAGCTTTCTAAAACATTTCAAATCATCACCCTCGCTTTTTGACATATTGGCATTGTTGCTTTAATTCTCATGCTGTAAATTAATTAAAAGTGACAAGTTGTATGTCATCAACTACAATATTTTTAATACTCTTAGTACATACATATATACTTAGTTGAAATACATAAAAGTCAAAAGGTGTTTACTGTTATCATCGCAAGACATTTACTTTTACTTCGCAAAACCACAAATACCATACATATCATAAAAATTCTTGCCTTCTTAAATACCTACATAGTTGTATGTTTGTTTCATGTGTACTTTTACAGACACTTAAATTTAAAAAAAAAAGTCCTCCAATAACAAGTGAATGACAGTTACATTTGGGGAATGACACCACATGTGGTGAGTGAAACGAAACAATGTTTTCAATGAAAATCAAAAGGAATTTTTAATTCGTGTGTGCCCACAAATTCTTTTCACACTAAACAGACACACAAGTAAGGAAGCAAAAGAAAAAAAGGAAAAAAGATGAAATACATGTAATAAAAAGTGAAGGAGAAACAAATACAGATAGACGTTTTTCATCTTTAGAGACATGGCAAAAAAAAAAAAAACCAAAAAAGAAAAAATGAAAGAACAAAACTAATGACATACTGTCACAATATATACAACATATATTGCCTAATATGTACGTACATATATATATGTGAGTATAGTTACTCTCAGAAGACACATGCGTGACTAGCTAATGTTATGTAGGTATGGCTATGAAAAAGGATACTACAGTGTGCTATAGGGTGTTTTTTTCTTTTTTTTTTAAGTACATTCACCTTCTTATAGAAATGCATTTTACTTTTTTAGTAGACTTATTTTGAACACGCCATCCATCGATTAATTACATAGCCACATGAAAAAAATGAATATTCTCTTATTCAAATCTGTGCTTGGTTTGACTCGCATTTCATCCCAAGACTGAAAAAAATTATGAAATATATATTAAAATGCCTAGTATCTTCCCTAGGAAGATGAAATGTATGACCAGCACTCTGTGACATTTTTTTTGAATTCACTTCCCGGGTATCTCTATTCTTTAAACGGGCTATTCTATAAAATTAATGAATTTTTTTATAAATTTGGCTCTCGCTGCTTTCAGAGTAACCATAGAGCGATGAAATCTATTTCCGGACCTCAATTATTTTTTACTCTCTATCTTCACCCTTTAGGTGTTCTCCCTTACAAAATTGTTGCTTTTATAAAATGAACAATTATTTGACTATTATGGACTACAATCGATTTTTAGTGCGCTCACACCATTTAATTTAAATGTAACCGGTACTTAGCCATCAAAATCATATTACCAAACATTTTGTAAGAAGCACTTATGAGACATAGGTGAGACTCCAAATTGTATCGATTGATATTAAATGATATAAAGTAATTTTTCAAAATTGTTTGAGTGCAATTCCAATTAATAACAATAAGCGCATTTAAAAAACACCCTTCACTCATAAAAGACTGTACTATGTAATTTTAAAGTGAAAGTTGACAAGCTCAATCTGTTATGAATTTTTGTGGGATGAAAAAAAAAAAACAAGTGAAATTTTTTATTGGTAAAAAAAATAACAATAACAACAAATTATATTAAATTTTTTAAATACTTGGATGTGTCTGAAAATGATATAAATTTTACCACATACCCACATATCGTAAATGCTGTGGCAATAGTGTGTTAAAATAGAAAAAATTTATGACAACAACAACAACAACAATAAACAAAAGTCAATAGCTATAAAGAAAAGTAAAATATCACCAGCAAACGCCAGCGCTTTTTCTTTTCAACACTCAATCGCATGATACGTATACGTCATACGTGCCATATACGAGTAGTACGAGTATGCATGCCAGTTGAATATAAGTTCATATGTTTGAATGTTTGTATAGCGTGTGTTTGCTTTTACGAGTATTTGTATTTACAATTGTATAGTTTGTGTGTGTGTGTGTGTGTATGTTTGTGTAATTTTATGTGCATGCAGTTGAGTCATCGAAGCAACGTCAAGAAGGATAAGCAGAAGGCAGAATTCTTTCTTCGTTTTCTCTCTTCCACAACGATTTCTTAGCTCGATGACTTGCATTTGACAGGCAATTTAAACAACATATTCCGTTAGTGTTTGTTATTATTCTCTTTTCTTTTTTTTTTTTTTCTTCATATAGTTTGTTATTTATATGCAGGTACGTATGTATGTACGATATATTCTTGTGAGCGTGCATGTATATAGTACGACTATGTGTACACAGTTGTGTACATATGAGAAGGTACTCTTATAAATACATACATATTACCAAAGGAAAAGAAATGTATGTATAAATGACATTTTATTGACTATCATATAAATATGTGCACACTAGAGATGCTAAATTTCTAGCGATTTGCTGAGCCCGCTATTATCAAAAGCGATGCATAAAAGTAACTATTTTCAGAAATTATGAAATATTGAAAATAAGTCTATATTTTAAACAATATTGGTGAGAAATCATAGTCGAAAGTTCCAATTTAATTAAGAAGTATCGATATTTTTCCTTTAGTATCGATGTTTGCTAGATTTTTGTATGAATATTTGAATTTAATTTTGACTATGGATACATTTCACTGAAATTTATTTGATGCAAATTTATATAAAAACATTAAAATAGTAATAAAAATAATGAGAAAATATTTATACCGGGTTCCTTCGGGCTTCTTATCGTCAATGCATACCGGCAATTACATACATATACAATAGTTACACTGCAATATGCATATAAAATACGTTAATTCTTTGAATACCTATGGGTATACATACATACGTGTGTATGTATAAGCATTTGTAAATAAGAGTATTTGTATATAATATAGTACAATACATAGAGATATGTGCATTCACGTATGTGTTTGTAATAACCTTGCACCTGAAATAAGTACAAGTGTAAATAATTTATTTGTATCACTTTTTATTTTCTTTGCTTATTGATATATCTACGTGTAGTATAGGATTTAATACAGTTTCCTAAGGCTAAGACAAAACATTGTTGTTTGTTTTTAAGATAAATATTTGTTAAAAATATTCAAAAGTTTATATTGTGCTTCTGTTTCGATTTTTTTTTATTAATTTTAAAAGCTGTGAAATTTCAGTAGAACCCCAGTTTTGGTTGTATTAAAATTTAAAGAAATCTTTAATAAATGGAAATTTCGTGAATAGTTTTGATATTTAAACATGTTTTTTATACACTGATTTAAAATCTATTACGCATAGACGCATAGTCAAATTTAAGTTGCAACTTAAAAATAATATCTAATTTTTTTGACAAATTTCCAAATAGATATCTATCAAAAAACCTATACTAAATTTAAGTTGAAATTTAATTTTGACTATGAATAAATTTCTATATTTGAAGATGATAGTATATATTGTATAAAAGCCTTTTACTTGTCTAGGTGTATGTCCATTTGATATATGTAATTTAAAAGGATAAAATATGTTGGTATATCTTATACAAAATCCCACGAAGGCGGTCCCAGAACTACCCGACCTCACAAAGACCACACAACAAATTTGGGAAAATATTTTTTTATTCCTCAACATAATCTCGTATACTGTCCAAATTTAAGACGCACAACAGTAATGGAAGAGAAGCTCGGCCAATGAGCCCTTTGGGGCTTTAAATGCCACATATTTATTTTTTTACATAATCTCCTTTTAGTTCTATACACTTTCCCAGTGATATTCTATAGCTTCGATAGCCTTTTTATAGTAGGAACTGTCTAGCTCATTAAAATAGACATCTACCGCAGACTGCAACTCTTCTTTGATTGCAAATCTTCTATCACCAAGCCATTTTTCCCATAGTTACATGGACATAGAGCAAAAATCAAACATTTAGCATATAGTATCTATTGAAAATTTTAAATTAGTAGTAAAAATCCAGTTTAAGTTGAAAAATCGGTTAGAGTATTTCAAAAATGTGGAACGGTTTACAAAATGTTGCTTGAGTAGTATACGTACATAAGGACTATTGTGAATGGTGTGCCTCAAATTCCCCATATATCTTGCCCGTCGCTATAGTCACAATTAAAATCATATTAAATTTAGTACTTGCTTTTTGACAGATTTTTACATCAGAACATGTCAAATAAGATGACATTTAAGATGATCTTTCTTTCTACACTCATTAATACCATCAATTAAATTTATTCTGAATTATTAAATAATTAAAATTTATGACAACCAATAAAAGTGAGAGAGCTACATGTATCAAGTGTATATTACTGTATATATTATTGTATATATACATACCATGATTTTAAACATATTCATAATGTTGCCATAAATTAACAAGTAGATTGAACATAATTCGCAACACGAATCATATTTTCTAAATTAATTAATTATGTTAATGTAAACATTAAAATTTGCAAAAATTATATTCACAACAAAGTACATACATATAAACGTAATGCCATGGCAAAGCAAAGAATGAACGAGCGAATGAATAAACAAGCAATAAATTCTTAACGCTTACACTTATTTAAAATTTATTAATTTAGTTATATCACTGAGAGCAGTGTCATAGGAATTCGACACATTGCTATAAATATTTTCTTTAGTTGAACAAACCAAAAGTGATTTGGAGAAAGTCCATCAGTTCAAAAATTGAAATTTTAATTATATAGACACTACATTGTTAATGATAATAATGATGTTTATAATTAGGTATGTATATCATGTGCTGTCATGTTTATAACAGCGGAAAAATTAGAAAATGGAAATTACTATGATGAAATAAAGTTGAACGTAGGTGTGTTGAATATTAATTGTCATTAATTTAATAAGGTATAATCGATATCATCAAATTATATCATATTTGTATATTTTCTATTTTTATTCATGCACTCAGTGATGAAATTCATATATTTATTGTGCATTTATTCTGATCAATTAAAACTGTTTTTAAATCAATTGAATTTGGCATTTGTGTGCAAGCACGAAATGATTTAATTAGAAAATAAATAAAAATGTCATCAATAATTATTTCCAAATTAATCACTAGTACTATATGAATTGTAAATAGATGTATTTGCTTAGTTACGCAATCAAACAAATATTACGGTGAGTTTTTGCTATGGAAATTAAATGAAATTGGTTCAAGCTTAGTGTTTCAATATTGCCCCTAAGTATACTCACCACTTGACGGGTGGAGGTGAGTTTATGTTGTTGGAAATGTTGGTACGGAAGAATATTTAAATAAATGATGATCTGTTATAAATTTCATAGCTTCAGGGATGATTTTTGTGAAATTTTGTGAGTTTTTTTTTTTATGGGGAAGCACCCATAAGGATCGAAGATAGGGGGTAAATATATTTAGATAAAATGATAAGTAGTAAAAAATAATGTGAGTCAGTCATACATTTTATCTCACTAAGGACACTGGAAGAGCGATAGGAGGTGAATATATAAAACTTTTGTATGGGAACCTCTCTAAGACTTGGAGATAAACCATAAGTAAGTTCAGAGAAAATGTGGAAAAGCAAAAATTAATGGGAGTCGACCATACCTTTTAACCCTGTAGTGGCGATAATGGGCTATTTTAAGAGCTTTTATTGGTATTTCATTTGATTAAAATCTGGTTTTACTAGGTGAGTAGCAGCATAAATAATGATAGATGCCCGTAAAATTAATTAATAGAAAATAAGTCTTTAGATCCGATTCAAAGAAAAGCATTATTGACTCAATCTAGAACGTTTACATAAACAATAATGTTTTTTTGAAGAAAGATTGTTTAGATATTGATTTTAGACCCATAGCTTTTTTGTGGAAAATATGCTTGGAATCATTGCTATCTTATTTTATTATTGTCATTATTTATTTTTTGTTAACCATTTTGTTACGATTTTTTACATAAATTCACTCTTTATAATATGCATATGCTTAAGCAAAAACACGATAACTAAATGTTCTAAAGAAAATATATATCATTTTTGTTTAATCAATTATCTCTCTCCTTTTCACATATTATTTATGACAATAACCTTAGAACTATAAAAGTTCAAGGATAAGAATATAAGCATAGCATATACCTGCATTTAGATAGCCTTACCTTTACTATTATATACACATATACACATATAGATATGTTTATACTATATTCTATTGCTTTTTGTCTCCTTTTTATTTTTCTAGCCGAGGATATTCATTTGGATGATTTATATACACGATATCGTCAACGTTTGCGTAAATCACTTTTTCGATCTGGCCTTTCGATATCGTTGGTGGCATGTGTTGTCTCAATAATTATTGGTATCATTTACCAGCAAGTAAGTATTCTATATTCTATATAGATTTTAGATATATACGAGTACAATACAAATATTAGTGTGGTTTGGAAAATTTTCGGATAAATATATAACACATATTTGAAAGTAAATATATGGCAGAAGTAAGGATTAATGGGATAAATTTTTAATCATTTCTAATAAGTCTCAGGGTGTGGGAATGGTATAAATTTCAACCAATTTAAGAACAGGATGAACAGTTTCATCTTGAATTGATCGAAAAGATATTATTCTGTCAAAAATACTATTCTTAGAGTTTTAGTCCATAAATATTCTCTTGAAAATCTTCTCAACTCAACCAATGCATAAAAGCTGCCTTGATCCAACCAATTAAGTAGTAAATGAGACATTTATGATAAATATTTTGCTACGATATTTATTATCCTTACTACAATCACCAGCGAAGATTAATTGTAAACTGAAGAACTTGCTATTTATTTTTCAAATACACTGTGATAATGTGTTAAGTGGTAAAAGCTCTTCATGTTCTTCATTCCATTAAACGATGCTATCTATATAAATAATTACGGATATTTGTCAATCCAATCACATTATGTATTGATTTCAATCGATGCTCATAGTTACAATTTTACTCTGCGGGTGAAATGAATATGTGCATACATAAGCACTTCTATTATAGTACTCGTATTTGTATGCATTGCTTAATATCAAACGTTGTCAACACTTAAACATCCCTGTGCCATCTACTCACAATTGAAGTACCAACCAACCATCTCTACCATAGAAACTTATTAAATTTGTATTTTTTCGTTTTCTTTTCTTTGCATTTCCATCATTTCTATCATTTTGATGGTTCATTGACATTCACCACCTTCATTCATACATTCGTTCATTTACTCATTTGTACAAATAGCAATGGATACAGACATTATTGTTAGCATTGGCTACACTAATATCGGCTGGCATACTTACCGCACTAGAATTTCCAGTCGTTTTAAGCTCACCAGCGGCTGCTTTATCATTTGCCATTGTCACCACATTCTCATTGGGGACGATAGCAGCAATTACGGGTGAAGAATTGGCGCCATTACCATTATTTGCTGTCTTCTTGGTAAGTATGTCCATTTGATTGCAATCCATTTTCTATGAATCGTACGTATCTAGTTTGTATTTTGAAGCTATGTATATTGATATTATATATACATATATTTGTATAGCTATGATTATCCATTGGCATTCGGGTGAGGTTTTTCATGATTTAATGTTACGAATAGATAAATTAGATATACCGTGTCGGATAAAAATAAAAATCGAATATATATTAAAAAATAACTTTATTTCTGAATTGTGTTTTTTATTTTATTTCCCCACAAGTTTTTTGTGTAAAAGTTATGATAAACACTTAATTTCTAACACAGAATAAATATTGTAGCATTTTTTTAAAGGAGTGTTGTGCTTTTTTTTTTGTCCATTAGTGTTGATATGAGTAAATTCGCACTGACCAAAGTGCTGACATTATTGTAATGTTGGTGTTCTTTCTCATACTCATCGTATTCAAATTAGTATCATTATTAAAGAAATGTTTCCCATTTTGATGGGTTGATCTTCACATTTGGTAATTATTTATATCGATTATAATGGGTGGTCGGGGATGACTGCATTATTTTGTACAATGTGATTGCTTGTTTTATTTGATTAAGAAAATTCCATCTTGACATAGGACCTGTAAATGTCTCAGTGTATTATTATTCCCCAATAATATTGTAATTGGATATTTTTCCAATGTATACAAATTAATGAACACGTTGAGTGTCATTTATGAATATTCAATGGATCATTTTATTTTCATGAAATTAATTCGGATAAATCATTTATTTCATGAGGCGAAATATGGGAGAAAATGAACACAAGTACAACTGAAAATCGACAAATAATGCTATAATTGCCCAGCAGTGCAATTTATGACAGACCCCTTTTAATTTTTTTCTCCCAATATTTATTTCCACTACTTAAGAATACTCCCATACAAGATGAACATAAAAAACTTGAAAAAACATAATGACGTAGAACAGAACTCCATTAATTTTTCCTTTTAAACATTTCGATCGAATATTTGTACTCCCTATATACACTTCTGAAGAGGACTCTAATAGAAAATGAACTCAAAAACATGTGAAAATCGTTAAATAACTCCAAAAATCGCCGCTGGAGTGGTGACAGAGTCTATGACAGACTCTAATAAATTTTTCCCTCAAACATACTTATACCCTATCTCCACTCCTTAAGCGGAATCCGATGCAAAATGAACACAAAAACGTGTGAAAAATAGCACCGGGAATTGTCTCAAGGGCCATGAAATCTTCCAACAACCTCCATTAATTTTTCGCCTTCAAAATTTTATTCGAATATATTGTATTTACCACTAACCTTCACCTTTTAAGGGTACTACAAAATTAACACAAAAACAGCTGAAAACCGACAAAAACCACGCCAGGAATCACTTCTTAGGAGTGATCCACTATAAAATTACAAGAAAATTAAAGTACCCATATATTTTGCAACGTTATAAAAACTATTCAATGGATAATTCACAGTTATACACAGGAATATTTATAATCTTTTAATAATCTTTTGCTCTTTTTTGTTCATCATAAACTCCTTCATGATGTTATTACCACAATCATATATTTCATGATATTGTATAACTTTTTTATTGGTACTACCTTAGGGCATACATACAATGTTACCAATATCATGGCCAGTTTCAGTAGTTTTGGCCATATTTATGACTGCAATACATATTGTCTACCGAATTGGTACTAGCGAGGATTATACACCCAATTTGCCTATGGTAAGTGTAACTGATTATAATGTTTTGTTAAATATTTACATATAATAATAGCAATACTTAGTAACAATAATAAAAATATAAATAATAATAATAATAATAATAGTAACAACAACAACAACATTCAATTGATATGCATATTATTTATGTTAGCAATAATACCATAAGTGCGTAGTATATTACCAGCAGTAACGGTAGCGTATAATGATGAAGACAATTACCATAAAATAGCAACATTTGTAACAAGCTAAACAAGCTATGTGAAATCAGCCAAATAAGCAGCCCATTAATACGTAGCCACAATGTATGCACATAATGTAGGTACTTAGTTGTTGATAAAGGGTTTGTCAATGGACAGTAAAATGCAAAATGGTCATTTGCTGTGCATGTAAACGATTTGTTGATGCATATTAGTTTGGGAATTGATTACAATTTACTCGGAACTGAGAATAATTTTTGTTGTGAATGAAATATCCCAACCCCAATCAGCGGTATTTGGCCAGGAAGTGAGCACGATTAAGTTTATAGTCACTCCAAACTAATCTAGGCTTTGTATTGCAAAAAACAATCTACTAGCTGCTGGACTTCAATACTATATTTTAATTCAATTTAAGTATGGTTACATTACTTCATAAGAGTTTAAAATCAATTCGAAATTTTAAAATCGAAATAATTTTAGCGTTTTATAGAAGACACAATTTCCTAAAACGAATCACCTTCTTCTTCCACATTGAATTTGGAAATTATAATGTCCATGTTCATGCATTGAACATTTGAAAGAATAATTGTTACATGTCCATAATATTCCGGAATATATTATCCATTCTAAAATATAGATGCTATGTGTCCAGAAGGACCTATCAATACAACACTAATAACAATAATAATACGAGAACTATGTATCGAGCACCTATGTATATATATCATATATACATTTCCTGTTACTAACATAGATGAATCCAATTATTTATCAATACATTTTCGTATTTATGCTTCTGGTTGTTGTTGCTGCATTGTGTGTATGCACAATGTCTTTGGATGCAACTATGCAGCACATGCAATACATCAGTACCGTCTTAGTTGAGTTGAGTGAATCTGCTGCTTACTTTCGTACTATCACGTAGCAGGTGTTGATTAGTCATACCCATTGCCCTAAGTAACATAAATGATAATAAATACACATAATACGTTATGTGAATAGTAAATATTATATTTATTTATTCGAATTTAACTTACGCAAAGGTTCAGCATATGTTTTCACTCTCTCAGAGCCCTGTAAAACATTAAGACGGCCCTGATTTATACACATACGCGTATATATTTAATCCATTTTTGTGTGTGCGTGTTTTTTTTCGATACATTACAGTTATTTGGCGAAATAGTTATGCTGGCAAGTGCATCCGTATCCGGTCTCTACTATCGCATCATGTCCGATGCTGCACACAATCGTACTGTCGATGGTACACGCACTGGTATTGAGCAACGTGTTAAACTGGAATGTGAACGTGAGCAACAGGAGCAATTATTACTGAGTGTTATACCCGCATATATAGCAGCTGAGGTATGTATAGTATGATATGTACTATTTGATACAAGTTCATAGATGTAAAATCCTATGAACCTTGAACTTTATTGTGCAAGAATTTTTCACCAATAAATGTAACGAAATTTGCACCTATAAAAATGATAAAATTTCATTCCTTCTTTTATGTACATTATACTTTTTCTATATCGCTTAAAGGTTAAACGTAGCATCATGTTAAAAATGGCTGATGCATGCCAACGTGCTGGTGGTCAAACGAATACTTCAGCAACACGTTTTCATGAATTGCATGTACAACGCCATAATAATGTCTCCATTTTGTATGCGGATATTGTGAATTTTACACCACTCTCCGAACAATTGTCAGCGAGTGATTTGGTAAAGACACTAAATGACCTATTCGGACGTTTCGATCAAATCGCTGGGGTGAGTATTCGAATGAAAATACCGATATGCATATGTATGTGTTTATTTAGGTTTCTTCTTAAAAGAATGTATGCAATGCTCCAACACAATTTTCACCAATTTTACCACATACATATCGTAAATAGAAGTAATCGTAGTTGGTACACATAGATGTCATTTTAAATGCTATATTTTTTTTTAATATGCGGTTACACACCAACATTGTATGTATCGTATGTACCAGTATGTATTACTGAACATAGATGAGTTTTATTAAAAGCAATTCGTATGTATTACACTTTTGATGACATATCATTTACACATGATAACCAACTATCCATTTTTGCATTTTGAATTTTAATTGCACAACATGAATGGGAATATGAACTCAACATGTTCATATATCCTGAAGGTGGTACATATGAAATTGCGAGTTCGATATTGCAAACATTTCATTTCTAAGCGAATGCATTTGAAAGGTCCTTTCATTTCTTTTTATTATTGACAATTGTCTTTGCCTAAAGCATATTCTAGTTCAAACTATGTGATTTCTTCGAACATCAATAATTGTTCGTATAAGCGATTATTACTAATGGTATGCTCATTTTAAATAGAGTATTAGCTTCATTTGTGTTACCATGTTTTGTGATTTCAGAGAAATTTGAAATTTTAGTCGCATCCAAAGCTATTGGGCTATAGTCAAGTATTAGTCGATATAGTGAATTTTGGCGTCCAGCAAACTCGGGTTCTAAGAAATATATTTTATTAAATTATATCTTTAATTATAATTACCTAGTCAGGTCAAAAATATTAGTGCACAACTAAACGCATTAATAACAAATGTAATATTGGTCGCATCCATTTCATTTTGACTGCGATTTGACAGTTAACATGCTTCATTGCCAAGTAAAAAGTTTTTGGCATCAATTGTTTGCAATCATGGAATGGTGCGAATCGTATTGTTGTAGTTGGCCTACTTAAATGCAACATGGGAAAAGGCGATATCTTTCGGACGTTGCGATCGCTTGGAATCAATGCAATTTTGTTTGAGGATACTGGTGGAGTACGAGACCGTCAAAGATCCGGCCGTCTGCGCATTGTGAGAACTCCGAAAGCGATCAAAGCCGTGAAGAAACGAATCGACCGCTAACGGCCGCAATGGAGGGAAAACGCTCACACACAAATTCTGTTTGTTGACGAGAAAATCTTCACCGTAGAAGAATTGTTCAATAAACAGAATGATCGTGTGTATGCTCGGTCATGCAGAGAAGCATCCCAACTCATCCCGAGGATCCAAAGAGGCCACCATCCCGCGTTTGTAATGGTATGGTGGGGAGTGTGGGTGCTGTAGCTCAGTGGTTAGTGTGTTGGCCTTCTGATCTGTAGGTCGTGGGTTCAATCCCCGGCTGAAGCGTAACATAATTTAATATCGAAAAGTTTTTCTTCCGAACGGTACCCACCTGGCGGAAAGAATTGGCAATTTTTCCGGCAGTAACAATTTGCCAAAAATGCTTCTTAAAAGAGCTCTGTGACAAAACTAAGTTAAAGTGACGTCACAAGGGTTCTGCCGTTCGGAACCGGCTAATATAAGTAGGTCCCTTCTAATGCTGTCCAAATTTAACACGCACAAAAGTATTGGAAAAAAAGTTCAGTGGTATCACAATGGACCTTTCTGGCCTAAGTGTGTCCTCTCAGAGAGAGGGCAGCCACATAACCTAAACTAACTTAACCTCTGGTGGAGAGTGAGTTACGATGGCATTCAAAGCTCCATTTTTGCGAGAAAGTAGTGAAAACATCGGCCAAAGTATATCAATCGACCGTCTTGGTACCCATTGTGGAGCCTCTCAACCAATCAATATTCGCCAACAAGCGGTGAATTTTCCAGCAAGACTCTGCTTCAGCTCACAAGGCAAAAACGACTCAACTGTGGCTGAAAAACAACATTCCGGACATCATGTCAAGGGATGATTGGCCAGCTGGTGGTAGTCTAGACCTCAAACCGTTTTATTACAAGTTGTGGTCCGTATTAGAGGGCATGGCTAGGTCTATTCGACACCCAAATACTGAGTCGTTGAAGCTAGCCCATGCCCGTGCAGTGGACAATTTCCCCATGCATGAAGTGCGTCTTGCGACTCGCGATGAGTGGCCAGATCATCTCAAGTCGTGCTGGAAGGCAAATGGAAGTCATTTCGTATAAGTTGTTCTACCCATTGTTGTAGCCATTGAATAACTCAATGAAAAGAAAAGAAAAGTTTTGAAAAATATTAATTAAATATTTTACTGTGTATCAATATTTATGACTTGACTACAGGTACAGGCACATATAATGATAAAAAAAAAATCGATCACTGGTAAACCAATTTTCTTCATATTCAAAGCAAATATAGCTAATTTTCTGAAGTACAAAAATTTGTCTGAACAAAAGCTGCTTCGCCCTCATTACTATTACCGTAATCTGTATCCGTCTTACTATTACAGTAACCTTTAAATAATTGTCTTTATTTTCTTAATACCATATTGCAGGAAAATCAATGTTTACGTATTAAAATTCTTGGTGATTGCTACTATTGTGTATCCGGTTTACCTATATCGCGGCCGCAACATGCATCCAATTGTGTTAATATGGGTCTACAAATGATCGATGCCATTCGGTAAGTATTGCTATTAAGTATACTAATATTAACAAATATTCATATTGTGTGTGTGTGTATGTATTAAACTAGAACAATTAATTGGTTTGACTTACAATGCTTGCCCTTTATATGTACTACATGTTCATATATACTTCTGTATGTATTAATATTGTACTTACATGTATGATTATGTTCCACAAGTGTCCTTTATTGATAGAAACAAAAAAAAAGGACATGTGTACGCATTCGTTCATACAATACATTTATGTAGATACTTGTTTGTTGGCTTTGTAGTTGACTTAAACTACGTAACGTATGCAAGTATGTAATATATTTTACATGACAGAACATTAAATGTCCTCTTTTGGATGCATGATAGTGTGCAAATGTTGTTTGCATGTGTATGTGGGCGTGTAAATGAACATATGTGTAGATAATTGCAACAAGTTGTAATTTAGCTGTTTTACACACACAAAACATACATACACACAAGTACGATATACATATAAGTTGGCTACGTATCTAATGCATATTAAATGTTTTGAACCTTCAAAGTATTATACTAAATAGTATGAACGAACGTGTCTTCCGTAACAGTTGTGGCAAATTGTTTATTTTTCTCATGATATTCCGTATTCCGTATGATTGCTATTCTTGCTTACCTTTGTATCATACGTATTATTATTTATTGTAGTATATATTTTATCTAAATTGAAGCCACTTAAAGTCTATCACAATAATGCCATTTTATTTTGGATGGCTATTGATTATCCTCATTATACTGATTAAGTGAAAGTGTGAAACACCTACTGATAAATAGATTGATGTAGTGTAAATATCTCTATGAAGGTAGAATATATTTGTGTATGTATTGTATGTATGTATTTATATGAATTCAAGTATAACCTTGTTAACCGCACGTTTTACTTCTCATTTCGTTTTTTTCTGGTATTATTTTTTTTCACCATCCTCTATTTTGTTATTTTTTTTATATGTTGTTAAACCCAAAAATATACATTATCCTTTTCATTTTGTTATGGTTGTTGTTGTTGTCTTTGTTGTTGTCGTTGTTGTTGTTGTTTTTGTACCTAAGATGAATTTACTTAACGGAAGGATACATTTATTATAGCCATTATTATTCCTGTTGTTATTGTTGTTGTTTTTGTTCTTTTTCTTCTTCTTCTTCTTCTTGTTTTGGTGACAAAGGCATTTATTTTAGCACATGGCTTCTTCATCTTTTCTATTCTATCAATATTATAAAAAAAAACGAAACATACTTCGTATTTATCCCTTTGTTGCTGTTTAGGGACTTGCACAAAAAATTTATGTGCGAATATTTAGAGGGTAGACTACCTATTGGCTGGCTCTTCAAAATTGCTATAGCAACATTAGGCTGGTTTTTCAGAAAGCGAAAGATTATTAGTCAAATTGTGAGATAATGATTACCTTTACATAATTACTGCCTAAAAAGAGTACAAAAAATAGTACCAAAAATGCAACCATTAAGGTGTGCACCTACGTGGTATTATCAAAAATAATTATTTTGCACAGAAAATATGTTTGGCTCTTATCTGATAACGCCTGTTTTTCAACATACTCGTTTTTTCACAAAAACTAGTCTTATATGCCGAGTTTTAATCATACAACTTTGAATTTTCATGCTTAAAATCAGCAGGTAGTCTTAATTTTCATCAGATTCCATCCATTCTCTAAATTATATGTTCATTAGCAAATATAATCTTATATATAAGGAGTTTCAGCTCCACAGCTTTATATTTTTGTGCGTAAAGCGTGAGAACATCATTACATAAATGAAATTTTTGTATGACAGGTAACGGTAATCTTCAACCGTTTGCTCCCAATTATAAACTCGTCCATGCTTTGGTAATTATAATCATATTAACCAAGTTTCAGCTCCACAGCTTTATATTTTCTGTTGTAAAATATGAAAATTTATCTACGAAAGCATACTTTAGTATGAAAGCTAAGCGTAATATTCTATCGATTGAGCCAATTTTCGAGCTCTTCAATTTTTTGATATTTATAATCATATTCAGAAGGTTGCAAGTCCATAGCCTTACATTTTTTTGCACAAAGTATAAAAATTTTGCACAGTAAGGCATACTTTTGTATGAGAGATATGTGTAATTTTTATTCAATTATGCCCATTTTTTAATAAATCACCTCTCTGCTAAAACAGACTCTATATATTTCATTTCACGACGATAGCGTTTTATTTGTATGGAAAGCAGCTGTGGTTTTCAACTAATTTTTTCCATTCATCAACTCATCAAAACTAATTTTAAGCGCATTCATGTCGAGCACACAGTTCAAAAAGCAAACTAACAGATAGCCTACCCTTTATATTCAAAAAAACATTTCCCCCACCGTTTTTTTATTCTCTTACTCATTATCTTGAACATAAAAAAAGGGGCAACAACAAAGGATATCATATACCAATTTTCCTATGTTTATGTTCTTTGTTAAAGAGATGAAACATTATTTCAAATTAAGCTTGCCATTGCTTGCTTTGCATGACCCCATATTATGTTTGTTTGTTTTTGTTTTGGTTTTTATTTTTTCTCTTTTCTTTTCTTTAATGGGTCACCAAAAACACTATACTTTTATATTTGCTCTTTTTATTTTTCATTGCCGCCTTAGGCGACTGACATGCACAGACAGTTATCTACAAATACAAGTACTACATAGCACATATTTATGTAGTGTCACGTCCATATGGATTATTGTGCGTATGATTATGTACTCATTGTATTATGCCTGTTACATGTATACATACATACAGCATTTGAAAGCAACGCTCTGCATTGCATATTGTTTGAGTTTGTAGACATTTTTAGTAATGAAATTTTATGACAACATTTTGTAGTTTTAATTAAAATCTTCATAAATAAACTATTTGTTGACAAGCCTAACATTTGTAGCACATGTAGTAGATATTATATTTTATATATATGTATTTACACTAGTTACCCTAACAAAGTACATACGACTGTACGACATCTAGCACTAGTGAAGGTTTTTGGGCACATCATTAAATGATTAAATGCTGGTATTCTGTCTGTATGTTTGTGATGTTCATTCTTTTGCTCTTTTATGCTAATTAATATAAAACAAAATTTATGGGGTCGATTAGGTTAATAGTCCATACATTTCGACATGTACAACATACTATAGTTTGTTAATATAAGATTATGAAGTGAATGTTAATTGCATTATTTGTTTTTTTTTACTTTTTTTTTAATGTTTTTTGTGAAACAATACGCAATGGTTACAGGAATTTATTTACATATATTCAACTTTTTGCTATTGAATTTTTGGAGAACCAAATTTTCGTATTTTTATTCGATACGCACGAAGGTGCAATCTCTCTAAATGAACTAGTAAATAGATGGTGTTTTTATTTAACTTCGATAGAGAACTTTTTCAGAAAATTATTCTGATCAAAATTCTCATAGAATTTCAAATTGCTTTTCCTGCAAAAAAAAATATCTTTAGTTTGCGAAACTTGGAATTTTAACAGAAGAGTTTCGAATAAATGTTGGAAATTAAAAATGATAACTTTGTTATCATTAGCTATCCTATTTTTGGTAAACATTTTCCATTGAAAGAATTGCCAGGGACTTGTGGTGTCTTTTATATCTTAAGCTTTTAATAAATGACGTTTGGCAAATCAAATTGACACTTAATGAACAGGAAGAATTGATTAATTCAAGCAAAACCTATTTGGTACGGTATTCCTTTTTATAACCCACATAGAATGCCACATTTATATATTATCAGATAACCAAGCAGCTTTAAAAGCTCTTAAATCTTTCACAATCACCTCTAAATTACTAGATGAATGTCTCAGCCTTCTAAATGAGCTAGGAAACCGAAATACTGTAGTATTAAGGTGGATACCTGGCCATGAAGGACAGGAGGGGAACGAAATAGCTGATAAACTAGCCAAAATGGGCCCTCGATCGGCCCTGAACCCTTCTGTGGCTTGGATAGATGTCACGCCAAAGAGGTTATCATGAAATGGGAGGGAAAGAAATTTGCAGGCCACTGCAGCATCAGATACCACTTAAAGAAGTTAGATCTATCTGACACTGATGTCTGCAGATTTTCCTACTTAGACATCGAAAGCTCGGAGCACATTCTCTGTGAATGTCAAGCTCTTGGCATACAAAGACTAAACCATTTTGGTGATATTACAGTGCCTCCATATAAATAGTGGAATAAGGAACCCAACAAAGTGCTGAAATTTATTTAAAGCCAGAAAATTTTAGGGTTACCTAAAGACTGCACAATAGATCAAGTCTGCTCGCAGTGCATAAGAGTCTGTTAATAATAATAATAATAAGGTATTCCTTTTGGTTTTGGTCTTTATAGAGAAGAAGAATATAGAACATAGAATATTCAATGATATTCGAATAAGTAATAACTATAACTAGTAATAATTACCAGTCAAACAAACAAATCATTAATCCAACACTACGTAAATATTTATGTATAAATTAGTAAAAGATTTATTCATCATAATTTTATTTGTTGCTATTGTCCTTAAGAAACTCTAATTTCTTCACTGAGGGAACCATAATCTATATGCACTCCGTGACGTATACGCAACCCATAATTAATGTCACCACAATTTACACTCGAACAAACACAGATTTAATAGCTAGCAACACAAACACACACACACCATAAATATATAAGAGAAATATTTTTAGCTTTATCTTATAGAAAACATGGTGCGTATAAACTTAAAGAAGCGAACTCACTTAAAGAAATACACATACGAGTACGATGTAACTATTTCAAACTAATATAAACGAGTATAATACACATTTATATACATTTAATGCAAACCTTTTATAAATAAATAAAGAAGATGTTCAACAGCAATATATATTATTATGTATATGTATGTACATTATAGTTATGTACGTTAGATACCACTCACTAGTTTCTCAAGACCAAATAACATAACATACCGTACTAAGTAATAACTTCTCATTTGACAGTTGTTGGTACATATGTATGTATTTGTTTTATAGCCTGTATATGTTTGTCTGACAACCTTTGGGATTTGCTCAGATATTTATTTAAACAAAAAGTCATTGCTACTTAGTTTTCATGCTTTTATATGTTTTTTATGTGTGTGTGTGTGTGTCAATGTGAAATTTAAGTATTTAAATGGAAGCATTTATTCACTGATTTTATTTATTTATATAGATAAACATGATATTCATTTAGCAAATGAAACATTTTGCACACACTTTATAACTCATTAGATTACTTTTAACCTCCAGTTGGAAATTAAGTACATTTTAATTTAAGTCATTTAATTGAGACGAACCAGAGACAAAGTAGATGAATAAGTAATCATATCAAATATTTTAAAATAATTTTAAAACAATTTAATAATAGCCACACGAATATTGTTTACAATAATACTGAACACTCTGTACGTCTTTAGGAGAAAATTTATTAGAATATTATAACAGAACAATTTACTCATTGATTTTATGTTAGAGATTGAGTGCAGTCCCTTGAGTGAGAGTCTATTATTTAGTATATTCATATTCATTTGTTTAGCCACATATTTGATGAATTATTTAGGATTATTTAAATGATTAACAATGATTTATATTACCTTGTGCACAAGTGGATTCCAAAAGCACCAAGTTCATCTGAGATGTCAGTGCAGAAGAATGTTGGAGAGAAAAATGTTACTATTTATTGAGTATTCTTTACACAATAATTTCCCACCTGCAATTTGTAATTAAAAAAAAATAATCGATCCACTCTGAATATTATTTATTTAAAAATAATGTTTAGTATCTGAATTTATTTTGATATCTAATTAAAATGCAGTCCTACTTAAAAGCGGCAAATATTTAAATTACATATTTTATATTTATTTTTATTTAGTACTTTCATAATTTTACCCTCTATATTTTGATAGAGCTCAATTCACATCCCAAAGCGAAAATAACATGCATTTGTGTACTCAAGTGAATATTACTTCCATTTTTATATTTTTATACCACTCAAGGACGTCTAAAAACATTACATACCCGCTCAAATATGGCTTGTTATTTTATTTACTTCACAATATGTAACATAAAGTTACTGTAAGTGTAGATAATATTTTTCGGGAAGTTAAAGATAGATATTTTTTATGCGCCACTCCAAACAAACTATGCTATGCAAAGTGCTTCTGTTTCTTCATATTCGTTTATAGTGTATCAAATCTTAGATGGTTTTGCATGTAAAAAATTATTATTATAATAATACTGATATAGTACTTCAAGTGATATTTTCATGCAGGTGCCATCTAATAAATTTTGTATATAAAAATTCTAAAAAATTTTCGTTTCATATGATGAACATTATTTTCAAGATTTTAGCAACGCAAGGAATTTCGAATCAGTTTCACCTTTATTGATGTTTTGTTGTTTTTTTCCAAAATTTGCCGTTAGGTGCGTGTTTTGTGTAATATATTTATTGATATTGGTGCACATGAGGCTTTATTTCATATTTCTCAACTTGATGTATCTATCCATTAGTGACTGTTTTCAATATGTATATATTACTTAAAATTTTTTTTCTATTTAATTTCATTAAATATCAATTTGTTAAATGTGATATATACAAAAAATATTACAAAAATAAATTTTTGTTTGTTTGAACAAACTTTGATTATATTTCATTTATATACGAGTATAAATGATATTCTGAAAATAATTGGATTTAATCTGAAAAAATGTACTAAATCAAAATTTAACACACTTTTCAATCAGTTATTTTTTATCAGTACTAAATATTTTTAATCGAATACCTTCTATATACATACATACACACATACCTGTGAACTCCTTTTGTAAATAGAATTATGTAAGTGCGTTGGCGTATGACAGTGTGTGACCAACAAGAGCGAATTCCGGCATACAATATTTTCAGTATATAATATATTGTACTTATAAAGGAAAGATGTGTAGTTTGGGAATGCAATAAATTGGGATAGTCTATAAATTGTTGTATCAACTACTATCTGTAGTTCGTAGTATTGGTTATTCAATTTTTGACATTTTTTTTTTTTGCTTTGAAATCCCTGACGTTTTTAATGTTATGTTATGTTTTATGTTATGTTATAGTCGAATTGTATTGTGCTCTCATTATTGTTTATAATTTTTTTTTTCAACTATTCCGAAGATATTTTGCAGAGAAAACTAACTAATTCAAAATTACTAGAAATTGTCAGATTGGCTTCAACTTAAGGATGCAATTTTTTTTATGGCAGATTAGTTCTACTTCAGAATTTTCGATTCTAATTTCTTGTAGTAATGCAACCAAAGTATCTTAAAAAGTTTTAGAAAACCATTGATTTTCTAATAATAACATTATATTGTCGAAATTATTAAAATTGAATGCTTCAAAAGAAAACTATTTCAAACCTACAAAACATTCCTTTACGATATTGTGAGTATACGTATTTTTGATTGCTTTCATAAAAGAACTTATTGTTCCTTGTTGTTGTTGTTGTTATAATGAACGCACCATTTAACTTGTTTTGCTTTGTTACCTCAGAGTTGTTCCTTTGTTTGTTTATTTTTATTTCGTTCATATTGTTACTGTATCGTACATATAGTCGTATATTTATTTTATTTTATTTACAAAAATTTTATTTTATTTTCGCGTTTGTTTGTTAATATTTTTTTTTCCTTTTTTTGAGCGTGTAAACTGTGCTGATGTACTAGGTGTTAATTTTTTATTGCACTGTTCGACTCGAGCAATTTTTGTAATGTCAATGTTTGCCGGTTTTGTGTATATAAATTACTTTGTAGATACTTAACGCCAACAATAATGACATGTTTGCTATTTCTGCTACTCTTGGTACTACTCGTACTACTCGTACTACTACTACTACTACTACTACTACTACTACTACTATTACTACTACTACTTAATCATATACAAATATAAATACATAGGCATTACATAAGTAGAGTATTATTAAATTTTTGGTATTTCATAATGTAATTGTTGCTCTTTTTCCTATTGTATACGTATTATAGGCACGTACGTGAGGCGACCGGTATTAATGTTGATATGCGTATTGGTATTCATACTGGTAATGTTCTATGCGGTGTCCTTGGTTTGCGTAAATGGCAATTTGACGTTTGGAGTGATGATGTTACATTGGCGAATCACATGGAAAGTGGCGGTGTCGCAGGGTAAGCGAATAAAAAAAAGCAACAAAATATATAAGTAGATGTTGTTATATATAACATATATAATGCACGCAATATATATGTTTTCATGTATTGTATTTATATTAGGAAGGATAAAATTATTATCGCGTAAAGAACGTGATAAATCGTAATACTTTATAAATAAAATCGATCGTTAAGTCTAAGTACGAATATATTTGCAAAAAAAACCTATTTTTTATGTAATTTTTATATGTCAAGCAATTCTGAATTGTCAAAATGTGGGTGATCAATTTTGATTAAAACCCATAGTTACATAGAATCATAGCTAGTTTCTTATTTTGCTATACGATTTGAGGGCATAACCCTTGACTCGCCCTAATGTACCATATAGTATACGTTTTTTTTTTTGTGAAGTGAAAATCGCTTAGGTTAAATCGTCAGAACTAAGCGAAATGCTGTACAAAAGGACAATTAGAATTTTTTATATTTTATTGCGTGTAAGAGAGTAAGCGCCTGAAAAAAGGCGACCCTTGTACGTAAATTCGGACAACCAAAATTTGTTGTACTTCGAATTAAAATGTACTCTATCTCTATTGTTATTGCTCATTCAATAAAAAAAAATATTAAAATCAGTCGCTTTTGTAAGAAAAACTTTCGAATTACAAAGGCTTTCTACTCACTTTCGCTAAGCACTTTATGGCAAAGTGATACAAAATCCAACTCCTCAAGATGATATAATTTTAGCAAATGACTTCAATAATTTCTAATTCGTTAAACTTCTCAAAAATATGTTGTCAACATAAATTTCTGTGATATTTTCCTGCGTTGACCGCAGAAAAATGACTTTCTCTGTATCAGACCAGACTAGAATGCTTGATTCAGGTTTGGTGTATTTTCTAACCTCAAAAAATGTTTCTATTTCAAGTTTCTAAATTCAAGTAGTTTGTCTAATTTGTTCCATCAGAACAGCTTCTATCTTTTTTAGGGCTGAAGAGCCATTTTGTTTTACTGAACCATCTTTTTTGATGACGTCGGTAACACTGGAACTGTGACTACCCAAAAGTGTGGAGAAAAGAATATTGAAGATTCTGTGAAATGAGCCCAAATATAGATCAATGAAATTTTATAAACAATATTTTTAAACAAGAAAATGTCAACTTTCGGATAAAATTTATACCAATTTTGTTAACATAATTAAAAAAATTTAAAAAAAAAAAAATAAAAAATACGAAATTTGAATAAAATCTCCATTCACATGATTCGTATCTTATAAAAAGACTAATTATTCACTTGTGCTAACATTAATTATTAATCATTAAATTGTAATATTTCATTACTATTATATTTCCAAAAAATCAACATCCCATATGAACAACTTTCATCTCGTACATTCCTTATGAAAGAGTAACGAGTACAAGGTGTTATTAAAACACATTCATTGCACTAGGGACATATTCGTAAATCCGTAATTTTGTAAGTCGTCTTATTTAGAGCTTGACTTTATAAGGATCATCTACCTTATATAGTACTCGTAGGAGTAATTGTATATTTGTTAATGCGCGTGGGACTACATGTTGTACTATGAATGTTAATGATTCTGCCTACTGATGGTAAAAATATTAAAATATGCGCTTGAATTATATGCCTTAAGAGCTATTACATGAAATGAATTATACATTTGAAACGTGTTATTAACTAATAAAAATATACTTAATAGCTTTTCAAAAAATATTATATTTCATTAGTATGAATTTTGTAAAAACGAATATTTTTATCATTAATTTTGTAATACTTTAGCGATTTACAAATAATAGGGCAAGTGCTAATTGTCATGACATCTAATTAAAAAAAAAACTAACACTTTCTAAATAACTTGAGTCAAATTATTTTGCAAGACATCATCAAATAACCAAAACATCATATTTTGCTGGTAAAAACAGCAACTTTATGGTGAGGCATCCTAATATGCATACAATATATTATTTTATAAAATAATAAAGTAACTTGTTGCATTTTTCTACTATTGTACAATATGCATTGTATCAAATTACATGGAAAATTTGTGGAGAAGAGCATGTCAAATACTTGTGTTGACATTGTCCATTGAGAGTAATAAGCTTTTTTTTTTTGAAATTTTCTATGCAAACGATTTACACGCATCGTTGATGTAGTGAAAAGTTTACGATCTAAGAAAAAAAAACAATATCATTTAGGATTCGAATTCGTTTTTATTTTCGAACAAAATATCCATAAATAGTGCCTATCAGATGGTTTGAGTCACCGCTCAGTGACATTTCGAATGTCATTGGTCAATGTCTTAATTTCATTATGTTTCAAAGGGCGAAAACACATTCTCTTTTATCATTATTTATAAAAAAACGAACAATTTTGAATGCTTTTAAAAAGTGAATAATATAATATTAAGTATGTCAATATGAGTTCTCGCATGTAAAAATTGTGTCCTCGATTTAAATAATAAATGATGATGAAGTAATAAATTTCCAATATGGCAAATTTCTAAGAGAACTTGAAAGTACTTTGTAAAGAATTTATCAAATCATTTTCACAAAATCACTAAATTCATTGAAGCAAAATAAAAAATTAGTAACATGCCAATCTAACCCTAACTAATGTCAATAATAAAATGTTACCCTATTGACGAAAGAGTTTTGAAAACTTGATAATAGAAACTAAAAATTAGATAAAAAATAAAAAAAAAAAAAAAAATATGTGGCACTTAAAGCCCCAAAGGACTCATTGGCCGAGCTTCTCTTCCATTACTGTTGTGCGTCTTAAATTTGGACAGTATTAGAAGGGACCTACTTATTTTAGCCGGTTCCGAACGGCAGAACACTTGTGACATCACTTTTTCTGAGCTTTGTCACAGAGTTCTTTAAGAAGCTTTTTCATGGCAAGTTGTTACTGTCGGAAGAATTGCCAATTGCTTGCCGACAGGTGGGTACCATTCGAAAGAAAAATCTTTTCGATATTAAATTTGTTATGCATCAGCCGGGGATTGAACCCACGACCTACAGATCAGAAGGCGAACACACTAACCACTGAGCTACGGCACCCAGATAGATACATAGAATAAATTAAAAAAAAGGTCAAAGAAATACGACTAGAAAATATACACAGAGGAAAAAATAAATAAATCATAATTTATTGTATATAAATTCTAAGCAGCAGCAAATTATGCAAAAAAAGAATCAATGCCAACATATGTTATGTGAACAAAAAGAAAACACATATTTCACTCTTTTGAAATTCGATCAAAGGTACTTTAAGAATACATGGTGGTGGCCATGAAATACGTAAGTGCTATTTCAGCTTAAAAAAAAATCGAAGAAAAGATAAAATAATAAACAAATCTTCATATGAAAGAAATTAAAAAAAATAGAAGCACACACACAACAATAATAAATACATAAACTGAAACAATTATTTTCGTATCGTATTATATACTTATAAGCACATATGTAGGAATCTACATACATACATATGATACGATTATGTTTGCACACTTCAATACATATTCATTTATATGCACATCCGAAAGATAAATTATCATATATGCAAAACGAAAAATATCGTAGATTGATGTACGAAGAAATTTATTCGTTCTTATTATTTTCATTACAGACGAGTGCACATCACTAAGCAAACATTGCAATTTCTTGGTGATAAATTCGAAGTGGAGGAGGGTAATGGCGCCAGTCGTGATACATATCTGGCTGATCATAAAATCGAAACATATCTTATTGTGCCGCCCAAAGTGAGTATTGAGTTTATATAATAAGTATACGTCCACATATGAGAGTCCTATAGAATTGATGAATCATATGAATGTACGTATGCCGTATCATATATGAGTGTTGCTTGCAAGGAAATTAAATATCTATTTAAATATTTAATAACTCAATGATTGATGAATTTTCAATTAGTTTCTGGATGATGTGGCATCATGACTAAATATGTATAATAAGCTGTGAAATTTATGAGCAAACCAATTTTCAGCAAAGTGTTTATACTTGATTCATACACGAAATATTCTCGTTTGGATAAAACTTTCTTATATTCATTCTTCTATTCCGGATTAAGTATTTCTAAGTTTTTCACCATCAATGATCCAAATTAAAACATATTCAAAGTACCATAAGAACTTATGATCGTCTCACGTCGATAAAATATTCTTTGTTTGTAATATATTTTTTCTTACTACGCTTTTCAATCGATATTCTCTGATTGTAATGCCATGAGTAATTTATTGGTCAATATTTCTATGTAATGTCAAACTAAATTACACGATAGAAATGGGTGAATGAACAGTGAACCGAAATAGAGAGTGATTTTGTTGTTGTTGTTGTATTCTCTATTTATGTCTGTCACTTTATTCATATCATCTTTCGATTGCTTACAGAAAATAATGTATCCACATAGTGTGCCACGCGTCATCGAAAGTATGACCTCACCTGAATCACAATCAAATCAAAATGAGAGTGATGCCACCGAAAAATTATTACCAACAACACCAGTATCAAATTACAATGTCAGCATGAATACCAATACAAATACGAATAATACAGCTAATAGCACACCGACAGGACCGAAGACGCCACAAGATGAAATCTCACTGAGCTGTGGTGGTGGTGGTGCTCTGAGTGGTGGTGCTTTGAGTGGTGGTGGTGTTAGTGGTGTGAGCGGTGGTACTTCTGGTAGTGCCGGCGCAGCTGGTTGTGCTGGTGGTAGCATATCATTAGAACGTGGTGGTAAATTATCACCAACATCAACGAATAGTCCAGTCGACCCAATTATGGCACCGTTGACATCGACTGCTTCAATGTCCATTAAAGAGCTATCCGAAGAGGAGGAGGATGAAGAAGGCGACGTAGATGATGGGGAAAATGCAAACAATGATGATGATAGGAAACAAATTGCAAAACAGGAAAAACTAAGCCATGAAAGCGTTGATGTGAAAAATTCAACGATTGAAAGTGCAAATTCACCAACACAAGAGCAGCAATATCATCATCGTGGTAGTGCCGATTCGGCTGATACCATGGAATTACAACCAACTTCAATTACACCAAAATCATCGCTGTCATTGCCCAAGGATGATGATGTCATCAGTGCTGGAAGTGCTAGTAATGGTGGTGGTGCTGGTGGTGGTGGTGACGGTTGTGGCGGAAGTGAGAGTGGCACTTCAACAGGAGTACCAACTACGTATGCCACAGATGGCATTAACAATATGGTCACAGTTGCTACAACAAATACTGCCGCAACAAATACAATCGCAACAACACCTGGTGCCATCAATTCAACGACAACCGCTGTTGGTGGTAATAATTTGGCTGTAACTGAGGGTAATGAGAAAATTAAACGAAAACTCTCAGTACAGGGTGAGTAAATCATATGTACTACATATTGTTGTATCTTCTGTGCCAATGAGTGTCTTTGTGTCCATGTACAAGTGACTTGGTTAGGCATCATTAGTTTCTGTATCTAAATTGTTATTAGAAAAATGAAAAAAATTAATGGTTTAAAATTAATTCGATACAATACGAATACAATTTTTCGGTTCTTTGGTTTTGATGGTTTCATAAATTTTACGAATGACATTATTTTAGGTAATAGGGTAAGTTTAATGAAGAATCCATCTAATAGAGTCTGAATTTGGTGCGAAAATACTCCATAAAACATCGTACTCCGGCAAACCACAAATATTCACATAGTATCTATCAATGCCCTAACAACTGAGCTACCATATCCATCTCCATCGCATTTAAGCATCATATTCAAGTAATTGAAATTCATGTCTTGTAAACTACAATCAATTTCAATAAACTTTAAGTGAGGATAGCACAAACATATCTCATTTGTATTTCTTTATGCTGTCAAATATTTTGTTCATTGTAATTTTCTATACTTGTCATTTTGTCCATTCATCTATTATTTAATTGTTATTCGTGCGCAACCATTTTTATTATATTTTCGTATATAAAAAAAAAACTCATTCAATACACGCTTATGTTATTTTCATTAATGCTTTACAGTTTTCATCCCATCTGATATAACTTGTGCCAATTTGTTCATTATGAGAAAACAGACACGTTAAGTCAATTGAAGTAACAAAAAAAAATATTAAAGACTTTCATTAACTGTAATTTGCTATTCAATGTCAATTCTTCCATCAAGTTTTACAGGTCCTTCTTGAAAAAGTGTCAGTGTCGTGTGGCACTGCCTTGTTCATGCCTATTTACATATGAAAGGACATATTTTCAAGCCCATATTTTCAACTTTAGGATATTTGGTTATCATACAGCAATAGCTCTGACAATTACCAGTAATCATGGCTCCAAAGACCAAAGGCCAAAAATCAGACAAAAATTTACACCACATAGTCACTTTTACAGGCAGGATTCGCATCTCTTGCGACACATAAAAGTTTTCACAACCTGATCGGAAGGTCGTCGATTCAATCCCCGAATTTATTATCAAAAGGATTTTCCTTTCGAATGGTACCCACCCTCATGAGCCGCGTCCGTCGCACGTTCAGTAACTCCAATAATGATTTCGGGCATTGGAATATGAATGACCAATCCAGTCCCTTGTTGATTAGTGGTCAGTGCGTTGGCCTTTTGATCTGCAGATCGTGGATTCAATCTCCGACTTCAATATCGAAAGGATTTTCTTTTCGAATGGTACCCTTACCTGTCTGTAAGCAATTGACAATTCTTCCGGCAGTAACAATTTGCCATGAAACCGCTTCTAAAAGAGTTCTGTGACAAAACTCAGAAAAAGTTATGTCACAAGGGTTCTGCTGTTCGGAACCGTCTAATATATGTAGATCCCTTCTAATACTGTACAAAATTTAACACGCTCAACATTACTGGAAGGAAAACTCTGCAAAAGAGACCTTCGGGCCTGTACCACATATTTAATTTGTTTAAAATTTATAATCCAGTACCTTTAAATTTTAACTACTTTAATCACCATTGGGTTGGTTCGATTAAATAGCTCAAACTCATCTCTCAAAGCGCGAAGCCTGGCCACGAGGGCAATATCACTTTTATAGTAAGTTTCTACAATTTCAACGCAATCTGCGGTTATTAAACGATATATATTGTAAAATGGTAGAGTTTCAACTTAATAAATGACACTGTTACACTGTTTTGCTGTCGGTAAAATTGTTAATTGATTTCTTTTGTATTAAAATACAGATAGTTAAGTTTTGTATAAAAAATTAAATATTTTCTTACAGCTACAAGTATTTTGAATTACCCTGCACATTCTTCCTCTGCATTTGCTTAATAAATTTGTATAAAATTCATATTACTTTGTTTTTATTATTTTACCTTCGTTTATTAGTGTCATGCATACAATGTGTACCACGTGGAATTTGCAGCAATTATTTAGTAAGACTAACAACTGCCGACATGCCATCAAAAATCTCTCTCTCTCTCTCTCTCTCCTTCTTATTTAATATTGCTGATAGTAAAAACCTCTTCCTGCTGTTTTAAAGAAAGACAATTTTATAACCAACATTTAAAAAAGTTTACCATATTTACGCTATGAAGTACGTAGTATGAAGTTAAATAAATTTTATTTTACACTTTTGTGTAATGATGCTTGGAATGTAATACATATTATGGTGTCCTGAATATACTTGTATAATGATGAATTTTTTTTTCGCATTTAAGTCGTCTTCTTCTTGTTACTGAAAAAATATTTTTCGACATTATATTGAAATTTGAATAGTTGAAATGCTTGTGTACGTAATAGCCCTGGCAGACAGCAGCGTTAATCCGGATTAACGATTTAATTCGAATTAACTCGGGCATTATCTACAGCTAATCCGCATTAACTCTACGAGTTAATTCTCAAAATTAAAGAGGATTAGGGAAATTTCCGCCGTTAATCCGGATTAACGCTGCCATCTGTATAGGCTATAATATCGACATTTTTTCGGTATTGTTGCAAAATATTTTTCGACATTAATTCATTCGAAATAAATTAATGTAATTGTATATATTCTATTCGTGTTCAGGTTCCATATTGAAGAGGATTTAAGTTTACTTCTTCAGTCTCTCAATAAAACAAAGGCGGTTTATTCAATGCTTCAAATTGTCACTTAATTTAATGATGTTCGTCTATTAGCAATATCCAATTCAGCAGTACAACATCCAATTCACCAAAACAAAATATGATTTTTATTTAAATTCACACAAGCGTGCAAATAATAACAATGTTCTTCGTTAAATAAAAAACAATGCATAATGCATGCAGAACATCAAATGATTTTGTTTTAAGTAACTGCTGCAAAACTATTAATCAATAGCTATTCTCTTAATAGCAGCTATATGAAGTATTTTTTTTATAAGTAAACCATCAAAACCATTTTTTATGAAGCAAATGCACTCATCGCATAAAACTTGAAATGCATTTTTATGTGAATTCACTTTTTTTATATTGCCGTATGTGCGTGTGTTTTTCTTGTCCGTTTTTATTCTACTTCCCTATTCATATGCAGGACTAATGTCATTTGCCGATAGAAGGCGTTCATCAGGTGCTTTTATTGAAGGACGAAAGCTTTCCATACATAGTGGTGAAAGTTTTCGAAGTCATGCTGGTAAGTTAAAATAATAAAAAATAATCAAACACTAACAGCAACAACTTCACATGGTAAAAGTAGTGTATTTTTATGAGTTAAAACACAAAAAAAAACCTGTAAAAATTGACCATCTACTATATTAAATGAAGATATAAAGTGTACCAAGTGTATTAAATCATTGAAGATTTAAGAGCACAATATTTTCAACTACAAAATGTCATCAATTACAATTGATATCTAATTTGTCTTTCGCATGATTTGCATGCAAATTGAGGGTGAATTACTTTGACTGTTTAGACCGGCTACCATCTCCAACCAAATGCTGTTGCTTGAACGAAGGTTAAAGTCAAAAGTGGATACAAATCTAAGTATACAGATTTTCAAGTATTTTATTCCAATGGATCAGGCCCACCTTCGTGTTGCTGATCATAAAAATATTTATCTCTGAAAGGAAACCTACTATTTTTCTGATATTTATCTTGCACATATTGCGCAGTTCCCTATTGTAGGTGTATGGCCTAACCAACCAAGTTTTTAAAAAGCATTTAAAGTGCTTTTAATGCAGCTTGACTATCTGACGAGATAGCTATGTGTGTGCCTTTGATGCCTCTTTCCAGATTTATCCTCGCACAGATCGAAATTGCTTGAATTTCGGCCTGAAAGACCCTAGGCCACTCGCCCATATTTCCAAAAAATTTCCAAAACACAAAATTTTGGATCTATCGTTAAAAACCCGTCTTCTGGCTACTTGCTTCATTTAACAATGAACAATTCAGTCATTTTCACATCGATTAGAAATTTTTTATGGTTCTGGAAAGTAAAAAATAAACCTTACGAAAGCAGTTGAAACAGAAAAAATGTAAAAAAATTTAAGATATTCTTCTTATTCTCCTTTGACGAAACGTAAAAAAACGATAATCGGTTGGAAAATAGTTCAATGACACAGAAGACCAGATAATGCGGAGTTTTAATTATCGAATCGATAATTTATGGATGTTAAAAATTTTTTGAACCCACTTTCGTGTTGTACTTCTCCACTAGATCACTTGAAAAGCACATAATCATCGTGATGTCGTGCTATTGATTCATCCTCATACTCTCTGCATTTTTCATATTTAACAAATGTATGTATTTCTGTCGTGAATGCTAATTTCATCGCAAATATTTCTATATCTACATTTGCATACTAAAATAGAAGAGTATTTGTCCATTCGAAAAAAAAATAAACTAGTTTTGTTGATCCTATTGTTACACTTCATATATTTCCATTGAAAAATGTCCACACGTTCTCTCAAATTCTTGCAACATTTTCCATATCATTGCCTATATTATATGTAAGTACATACAATCATTTATCATGTACATGTTTTCTTTACAGGACATGTAACACGTAATCGTCCTTCATCGAAAATAACAAAATATGTTGAATGCTGGGGTGCCGATCGACCATTTGCCAATATAGCCGAATCGAAATTGGTCAAAAATATTGGTTTAGCTGTAAGTAATCGAATCGAAGAGAAAATGAAATTTTTAAAAATTCAATTTTCACATAATATACAATATAACACATAAAGTTACAATAACAATAGCAGCAACACCAACAACAAGTTGGTGGAATTGAATCTTGACTACAGACTCGTGCCTAACATTGTACATAATTGAATTTTGTTTAGAATCATATTAACAACCACAGCAACTTATGAATGTAGCTATTGCATAAATTGAAAGTCATGATTCTGTTATTTTTTTCTTTTGCTGCTGTTATTATTCTTACGTGTGGTGTGCGTTACTTGTTGTAACTTTTCATTCGTATTATATAAACTTGACGTGCAAAACTTTATTATTTGATTAATATCTCATTTGTAGAGTATCGCTATGATTGAATCAAATTTACTGCCACCAGAGCGTAAATGCTTCAATTGCAATTTCTTTGGACCGCCCACCGAGCTGAAACCCTTTACCATGTGGTATCGTAATAGTCCACGTGAAGTCATGTATCGCGCACAGCCGGATACACATTTTCGCTATGATCTGGTCTGTACATTTGTACTCTTTCTCTTTCTTGCTGCAGTCCAATTGATTGTCATCGAATTGTAAGTTGAAATGGAATAATGATGTAATTAATTATATTTTTTGCGATTTTGGGCATTTTATAGATTATTTTCTATATTAATGCATACATAAAATCCAATTTAATGCTTCATTAATTTTTTTTTTTTTTGCTCTCTCTTCTTTTTCACTTTTATTTCATATCATTTCAGAAATCTTGCCTTGATTGGCTCCTTGGTAGCCACATTTATATCGCTGGCATTATTTTTATACCTTAGCAATATGCATGTGCCGGATGTGAATAGCTCATCGTCAACAGATCGTAATGGTCCTGGCCAAGTGGTGGCCAGTAGTCGTTATTTACGTTTGGCAATGTTCATAATTGTTAATATATTAATATCAGCCTGTGCGGTATTTAGTGTTGTAAGTGATTCATATTAAATATATCAATTTGTGTGTGTGTGTGTGTGTGTTTATGCATGCTTAATCTCATAAGATCTCATAAGATTAAAATTTATAATAATTACAACTTCATGAAAATGAAGTATGATGAGTAAAAGATTCACTTTGCTGCACAGATACAACAACCTTTCTATTATTTTAAGCCTTTGCGCAAATTATTTTCAATAACTTTCAGAGAATCATATTAAATATACGAGGGCTGTCCCAGAACTATCCGACCTGACATATAGATGGTGGCAGTAGTTTGAACAAAATTACTTTGATGAAAAGTGGCAAACATATGTTATAAAACATATGTTTGAAGTTTCAAGGCGCCACGTTGTTTAGTATTTTTTTTTTTTTTGGGATCCATCGAAAGTTAACGACCTCAGTGAATTTGTAAACATGAAAAAAATTGGTCACCGTTATGTGTTATTCAATACTTTCATTTGAAAGTTGTCAGTTCAACGAATATTAAATCCGACCATAAAATATATTTAACGGGGTCGTACGAGTTGCCAAGACGAACAATTGGTCGACTAATTTAGGTGGCTACGCCAGAAATGGCTAAGAAAATCCACAAAATGGTATTGGATGATCGCCGGCTGAAGATGCGTGAGCTAGGTGAAATTACAGGCATTTCAAAAAGTGCTATACATCGTATATTGACCAAAAATTTGGAGATGAAAAAGCTGTTTGCTCACAAAAAAAAAGTAAATATGTGGCACTTAAAACCGCCAAGGGCTCATTGGCCGAGCTTCTCTTCCATTACTGTTGTGCGTGTTAAATTTTTCGACAGTTTTAGAAGGGACCTACTCATTTTAGCCGGTTCCGAATGACAGAACCCTTGTGACATCACTTTTACTGAGCTTTATCACAGAGTTCTTTTAGAAGCTTTTTCATGGCAATTGCTTGCCGACAGGTGGGTTTGAAAGAAAAATCTTTTCGATATTAAATTTGTTATGCATGAGCCGGGGATTGAACCACAACCTACAGATCAGAATGCCAACACACTAACCACTGAGCTACGGCACCCACCCGCGTTTGCTCATAATAGAACACAGTAATAAAGCCGAGTTTTTGCATCGATTCATAACCATGTATGAGGCATGGGTGCACTACTTCACACCTGAGACAAAAGAGCAGTCAAAACAGTAGACTGAACGGGGGGAGAATTGTGTCCAAAGAAGGCGAAGACACTTCCATCTGCAGGCAAGGTTATGGCGTCTGTTTTTTGGGATGTACGTGGGATAATTTTTATTTATTATCTTCAAAAAGGAAAAACAATCAACGGCGGCGTTTAAATGATGACACTAAAGAAAAAAGGCCGCATTTGGCGAAAAAGAAAGTGTTGTTTCATCAAGACAGTGCACCAGTTCACTGGTTATTTTAATGAGCTAGACAGTTCATACTATAAACAGGGTATCGAAGCCATAGAATATCACTGGGAATAGTGTATAGAGCTAAAAGGAGATTATGTTGAGGAATAAAGAAAAATTTTCCAAAATTTGTTGTGTTTTCTCTGTTAGGTCGGGTAGTTCTAGGACCGCCCTCGTAAGTCCACATTTTTCAGCTGACTCAATTTTTCAGAGTCTCAAAATGACTTTGTAGACTTAATTTCCGTAATATTGAGGGGATTTATCTCTATTTTATTCGCTAAATATTCTGTATTAACTAATTGTTCATTTCATTACAGATCAATTTCTCCACCGATCCAATTGATGTGGATTTAAATGCCACCAATAGCTATAATAATAATGCCTCAATTACTGTTAATAATATCTCACAAACAAATGATACAATCATTACGGAAATAACTGGGCCTACAATACCATTGATCATACAAATACAAGTAGCACCAATCTATCTATGCTGCTGTGCAATTAGTTTAACGGCAATATCTGCATTTTTACGTTCTGGATTTATTTTAAAATTAATCACAATGATTGTTGCATTAATCGGTCAAGTTATTGTATTGGGCTATAGTGATTTGTTTATACAATATAATCTACTCAATCCAGATTATGAGTAAGTGCATCAATTAATGCTGAAGAGAACAATCATATGTAATTCAAAAACACATCTATTGAATATTATTCAGATTGCCATTGGAAATAAAAGGTTTTTTGTTAGCATTGCTCGTTGTTGCTGTTTTGCATACGCTCGATCGTCAAGGTGAATATGTGGCACGTACAGATTTCCTTTGGAAAGCGAAACTGAAAGTCGAGCAAGAGGAAGTGGAAACTATGCGTGGCATTAATAAAGTCAGTATATATAAAAAAAAAACTAATAAATATATTTGCAATAATACAGTTTGTATTTTGCGTAGATTCTTCTTGAGAATATATTGCCTGCTCATGTGGCAACACATTTCTTGCATCAGGAACGTTCCACAGAATTATATCATGAAAGTTATCCATGTGTTGCTGTTATGTTTGCCTCAATACCCAATTATAAAGAGTTCTATGATGAGACCGATGTCAATAAACAAGGTCTGGAGTGTTTACGTTTATTAAATGAGATTATATGCGATTTTGATAAGGTTTGTATGGCAATCACTCACTATGTATTTTGAAAATTTATCAATTTATCGCTATTATTTTTCAAATTTCTTGTAGTTACTTTTGAAACCAAAATTTAGTGGAATCGAAAAAATCAAAACTATTGCCAGCACATATATGTGTGCATCCGGTTTAAGACCAGGCAAAGAAGATGGTGCTACGGTATGTTAATGCAATCTTATTATTATTATTACATTTTCATTTCCTATACCCTTTTAAAAGTGCAATTATTACAAGATATTTTAAAATATTTTAAAATATCCCATGTAATTCATACTAACAAACAAAATTTTTCCATAACATGCGTGTATAAATATTATGCAGCCGATGCGTAATTTTGCGGTAAGTTGGGTAGCAAAAAAGGCACACACGTTCAAAGTAGAAATTGTATTAGGCTTAAGAATACTCAAATACATAATTTGACAGTGGCACACAGTTCATATGATTTAAACAGATTTATTTATCGATTGACTCTTTAAAATGCATACAAAATTGGAGCTCAATTCATTTATAGTTTTTATTTAACTCATATTACACTTGATACTTTTATAGTTGAATGTATGTACATACTATTTAGGCATGAAATATTATTTAAAATTAACAAATATTAGAGTGCAAATGTTCTTATTAAGACATGATTAGAGAAGAAATAGAATAGTATAATGCAAATAAATATAACAGATGACTACACCCTAATCTCGTTACTTTTTAGTTCGTCACTTAGTAGTTTTTTATGTGCATTTTCGGAAATGCAGCAATTTTACAAAAACAAAATACACACAAAAAACTAAAAAGGAACGAACTAACGAAGTAACGAGCATGGTGCGAAGTCACCATACTTAGTATTATTTTCAACATACGAGTATATATCGTAAATATCAGAACTCATTGAATAGAACGCATGTATTATAAATTTGATTTAGCCGTAGAATTATTGTTTAAAAATTTACACCACACAGGCAAAAGTATCAAGAATTTTTAATGAGCAAAATAAATGACGAGTACTGAAATGCTCTCACGATAACCGTATTCACCTATTAGACAAAACACTCAAATTCATATTGAGATCTTCACTTTGTGTACTGATTATGAGAAACGAGAGCATCTCAATCGATGACATTTCTATTCAGAGGCTCGAAGATCCATTTATACTAAAACTATCAACAATAGAAAAGCGAATATTTTCAATTTTTGAATTATATTTTAATGTGATTTTGGAGCACTTTGCACAGTATCACAATATTTAGGGAATATTTTCATGGGTCTGGAGATTTCATGAATTTTGTTGTGTAATTTTCAATTGCTGAGCTAGATTTCAAAGATAATGAGATTTTCGAGATAACAATACGTGAAATTTTTAATTTAATATTTATAGTTGTTGATGTCCATAGGAAAGTTTTTTAGTACAATACAAAGAGCAGCCATTTTTTTTATTTGCAAAAACAAGGATATTTCCTTTGAATTGGATCACCATATTTTGAAAATTGAATTATAAACGATTATATTTTGTGTATTTTGAAAATATGTTGTTTATCATTAAATTTGGAGGCTCCTAGAGCAACTTATAGCCCTGACAGACGGCAGCGTTAATCCGGATTAACGATTTAATTCGAATTAACTCTGGCATTAACTGCAGCTAATCCGCATTAAGTCTATGAGTTAATTCTCAAAATTAAAGAGGCTTAGGGCAATTTTACAAAAAAATGAAGCCTCACTAAATAAATGGAGACTTTGAAAATAACTTCTAAGTGGAAATTGAATACTTTACAGTTTGTTTGTGATTTACAACTTCAATGGAGTATATACTTTGTAGCCCTAACAATAATCAAGTTATAGTATAAGTACAATTACTAAATGATAAATGAATCATCATATTCAAGGAATAAGAGGTGGTAATAAAACAAACGACCTTTTTGCGTTTGCTTTTTTTTTTCGTTTTTACATGATACCATAAAATGCATGCATATCAAATAAATATAAATAAAACATGCTTAGTATGAAAAGAAATCCTATACTACATATACCATAGATTTATTTATATGAAAATGATGTTGGTACAAAATGAATGTAATTATATTAGTGACACACGCACCTACTACATGATAACAACATCTTAGTGAAAGGGACAATTATTGTCCTACATACATGTGTATCGTATATAGTAGAACAACAACAAATAATGACATATATATATGCACGCTCAATTACATTTAATATGACCAAATCAATTCAAGCAAATTTCATCAATATATTCTGCTATTTCTTCTTTTTCTTTTTCTTCTCTTTCTTTTTTTTTTTGTTCTTTTATTTCCTTAATATTTTATTACGATATCCGCTTCCGTTTCATATAATGCCGTCTGAATGTTGGTTGGTTGGTTGGTTGATTGAGGGTCCATCTATAGGATGAAAAACGTACCGAAGAGCATAATGTTATCATATTGGTTGAGTTTGCAATTGCTTTAATGTCAATATTGGATTCAATTAATCGTGAATCATTTCAACGATTTCGTTTGCGTATTGGTTTAAATCATGGTCCTGTCATAGCTGGTGTGATTGGTGCACAAAAACCACAATATGATATATGGAGTAATACGGTGAATGTGGCATCACGTATGGATTCCTGTGGTGTTATGGGACGTTTACAAGTACATGCATTTATATAAATTTTGATAATTTTTCTATTTTTCCGAAAATTTCAATAATTCATTATTCTATTTTTGTTTTGTTTGTTTTGTAGACAACAGAGAATACGGCGAAAATCTTAATGGCCGCTGGTTATGAATGTGAATGTCGTGGTTTGACTTATGTCAAAGGCAAAGGTAATCTAGTCACTTATTTTGTAAAGACACCATTTGATGGCAAATTGTAAATTAAGCACAATACCTATGTATATTTAGCAACCTTTAATGTTAACAGAGAAATGTGTGAAAAACAATAATAACAAATACCTAACTATACTTACATATACATGAGTATATAAGGGGTCTTTTTTTTTGTGGAGTGTCCTAATTTCGAGTTAAAAGCTCTGAATAATGCATTATGGCGATGTCCTACCGTAATTATGGCTTTGATAGTGCTCATCATTGACTGTAACACGCGAATCAGCCTAATGTCAAAAGAATTGCGAGCCAATGATTCGTCCAGGTAATAAACACTAATCTCCTGTGAATTTTCTTTTTGTTATTGAGGCACCAAGAGTAAGCTACAACATTTTATGATGAAAACTGAGATCAACGGCCAACTGTTCAGCATATTTTCCATCAATTCTTGCACAAATTGGATCATGAAAGGATGGAGGCTAAGAATTTTTCACAAAATAGTCCACAAAATGAAAGTAGTCTGGCCGAGGTGTTTATTGTGTTAGTTATGATATCCACGAAGAAGTATTTGAATTACGGTGACAGATGCTATGCACGATGCCGAATCGTCAATATTCTCTTCCGAATATACTGTTGTATGAGAACCAAGATCTATTCTCGCTCAATAATTCACTGAGATATCACTGTTTTGGCAATGCAACATTTCCTTATCGACTATAGATTACGCCAAGAGCATAGAATACTCAATACTGGCATTTTAAGTGTTAGATCCAATCAACTCTACGACGTTTAATCTCTAGGGGAAATATATGACACTTCGAAGAAAAAACACCCTTTGTATGTATGTTGATATTTAATAATTAGCATAAATTTCTTTAGCCATGATTCATAGAGAAAAAAGGAAAACAAATTAAATCATAAAGAATGGAAGCAACTTTATTCATGTTTTGTATTAATTAAACTTCTTTTTTATACTATTGTTCTTATTAAATTTATTAAATATATCAAAATGTAAAATAGCATTTTAAGCGCTCAATAAACCAGTAAAACAGTATAAGAAAATATAGGAAAAGTTTGTAGGAAAGAAAATGAACGAATATATATATATATATATATATATATATATACATAAATGTATATTTATAACCACCTTAACAAAAGCAAAAGCATTTAAATTAACAAAACAAAAGAAACAAAAACAAAAACCCAAGCATTATACATATTTACATGCATAAACCTAAGGCAAAATAAAAACTTTTTATTTTATTTTATACTATATACTACCAACTAATGTAAAAGGCAGCAAAATAAAATGCCCAGAAAATTGTTCAGAACAATATTTCTGAACACGAATAGAAACAAATGATGACAAATTGTTAAAAATTTGCTATCACACACCAATCTATGTATATTGGGCCAAGTGAAATCGCAGCAATGGACTTTTCCCCACTTTACCAACTATTTATTAAAAATGTTGTTTAATATTTTCCCTTTAAGTATTGTGTTAATTTTTTTTTTAATGTATTTATTTTCATTGTAAATAAGCATATGAACGAAATAAAAGAGAAAAAGAAATATGTTGAAGAGAATATAAAGAAAATTAAAAAAATTTGTTATCATTGAATGAAATTATGAGAAACTCAAAGAAAAGGCAAGTATATAATCTAAAAGTTATCCCATTATGATTCGTGTTGTTAAATTTCTACTTTTGATTTATTAATTTCACATTTTTAATTTTATCTAGCAAATAAAAATTATTTTTGAGATTCAGAATTTTGTTGGTAATTTCAACAATTTTGTACATATTTAATTAAAGTGTTTAAGTTTCTTGTAGCACATGTTCCTGTGACCAAGATGTCTGAAGGCTAAAATCGATTTTTGACAATTGACATATTGACAATTTTTCAACTAAATGCTCTATGGTCCACACTATATATTTTGTTTTTATTTAAAAATATTTTTATATTTTTTTATCAGCTCAAATTTACACTAACTTACTTTAATACATAAAATTTAATCGACAATAAATATTTTGAAATTAATAACAACAGTATGAAAATAAGGAAATATAATGAATGAAATATCGTATTGACACAAATTCAGATATCTTCGATATGTCATCAATCCCCCTTTGGGCATTAATTTTAGACTATTTACCAAATAACAAAATTAGAAAATTACAATTCTTTTCTTAAGTTTTAGAAGATTAATTTTCTGTTTGTAAAAAAATGTTGTTTAGAATTAGTAAATATAAAAACAATGTGTAATGTTTATATGCAGGAAATAAATAATGAAAATAGTAATAAAAATGGTACCTACTAATTTATTTAAAATAGAGCATGGATTTTCTAAATGGTATAAAATAAGTTAGGTTGCTATTAGCGCAATAATTGTGGAACATCTCATCGACCAAATATAATTTACTCTGCGTTTTCAGATACGGTAAGTTCTATTTCATCAGTAGCTCACATGTCATCGAATCGTTCGATATTCAGTTTATATGAGCCATCTAAAAACAATCACAATAACAAGTTTTAATTTCGATTAAAAATTTTGAATAATATTTATATTTCCTTTTCCGATAAGTACACAAATTTTCTTACATATGCTTTAATTTCCTTTTGTTCAAATTAATATGCTCATAAATAAATAAAACGCTGTGCACTAACGGATTAACTCTCCTAGCACATATTTTTATTTATAAATATTACAAATAATAACTTAATTAACATTTTTTAAATTAATTTTAATTTGAATTTGATAATATTTTATAAAAATTTTGCACTTAATATATATAATTATCAACAATATGGTTTATATTAAATGTACAGAATTATAATAAATATACATACAATTATACAAAATTCCATCACATGTAAGGGAAAAAGAAAATTAAGTATGCAACAACAAGATTTCTTCAATAACTAAAGTAAAAAATCATAAAAATTACTATAATTTGCAGTTTTTCGCTTTAGCAACAGCAAATTCAGTGTACATATGAATTTAACAGAAATTTACTTCAATAATAAATATACAATATTTAGTGGATATATGAAGTTAGAAACACAATTTGGTTTATACATTTATTCAAGAATGTTTTAAAATTAAGCCTAAGCTCATCAGTTCGACTCAGATGTAAGTACTTGCAAGTACTTGCAAATATGTATATGTTGAACAAAATGGTAAGTGCAATGAATTTCACAATACCAACTATTATTTGAAAACCTTTTGGAATCATCATCAGACTAATTTAAGAAGAAACTAGCTATATTCGTAATAATTTACAAAAACGACAATATTCGAGAAAATTTCTTGGATGTTGATTCAATCGAATGAGACTTTTTTCTATGTAAAAGTAAGAATATGCGAAAATATTGAAAACAATTATATACATTTTCCATAAGTAACATACCTATAAGGCTAATAGAAATAGCCTAATAGCTTTTCAGCACAAGCTAAATTGTTACTATCCATGCGTATACACTTATCGATTAAACTTAAAGTTGTAACATCTAAAATATTTGAGCTTCATGATGATGCACTCGTTACAATTACATTACTTTGATCCGTCCTCCGAGACTATCAGTCCACCTTATCAAAAATGTGGCAAACAAACTTTACCAGCAAATAATTCCGATACAACTGTAATCCATAATGCGAGCACAAATAGAATATATGAAATGCCAATTTTATATGTATTTGGCAATTGATAAGCTTGTCCACCGATCTCTTCAATGTGAAAACCCAATGGAAAGACAACTGCTGCCAAACAGAAGAGTACCATTGCAGTGAAACCAACCCATCGGGCATATGGTATGACATTACGATCCCATGTACTAGACGCTAACAGTATGACAGTTGTTGTAATGCATATACATCCAATGAATATACAAACGAGTGCCACTAACCATTCCGGTTGTAATTCGGGCGTGTAACACACTTGTGGCCGATTATATAAAGTCATGCATGTCCACATGAGACCAAGACGCATTTCACCTGCAAATAACAATTCAATTTGATTATATCTTTTATATGCCACACAATAGATCACTGCAATCAAATATATTTTTTCAATTGCGAACTACACACCAGCTTCTTCGGTAACAATCCAATCGGGCATGGCTAAGCTAACAATAGCAAAAACATCCGCAGCCATAAATAGCGTAGCACTTATTGTTGTTAATTTATCCATTCTATTAGTGATTTACAATATGGTACAATTTAGCACAAGTTTATGTTTTCTTCGATAAGAAATTGCACCAAATTTGTTTATATTCGCAGTACACTAGTGTCATTGCACTACTGATAACATCCCAAAAATTAGTGCTATCTAAAATGATGAGTTATGATTACCGAATTTCAAATACACAACACAATTGCCACATGTATTGTACTTTTACTCCATTTACTTAGTCTATTACTTAGTACTTATTTACACTCAATCGTATAGTAATTAAAATATGTATTACAAATAATTCAAATTGTTTTACTGAAAAATCTGAATCATATCTAAACAATTTTCAATGACTCGTTACTCCTGTTTATTCCACATTCAATGCTTTTAAAACTGTTTGACATATCCACCATCACCACTGACTTACAAACCAGGTGTCGTTAGTTGTTAGTTCCTAGGTATCACTAGGTGCCACTAGTATTATTCATTCTAATGTCCATTAGATGTCGCTGACAAACAGTAACTAAATATTTTGAAAATGTTTGTCATCATTATTACGTATTTCTTCCATTTAGATTAATTTAAGTTACCTATGTATTATTTATTATTTTCAAAAATGTTCATCTAATATTGTTCTTTTTTTATTGCACATGTCTGATCAAAATTCACTATGCGTATTTCGTTAATTATTTTAATTATTTAGAACATTTTCCACCAAACATTGGTCTTATATTTTCGCAGTGACATTTTAATCTCTTAGGTTTGGTTACTATGTACATATTTCACCACACTACACAATGCTGATTTGCTTCATAGAAACTCATTTATTGCTTTGTTGTGTAGTAATTTAGAAATACTTTTTAGCAAAACTACACCATTCCGTATGAAGTAATTTATAAATACTATTGAATGAGATCTCTACAATATTCTTTTCTGTTGCACATAGAAAAATTTCGATCCGCCACACACAGTGTCAAGTGGGCGATTATGTTGCATATTGATAGCATTATAATACAAAGAGTTCTTTTACAAGAGTGACTCAAATATCAATATCATTTTTCTAATAGAACCTAAATAGAATATAATTTATTGCTTGTTGGCTCTTCACATACCAAGTTTTATGTGATATGTAATAAATGTAAACAAATAATGCTATTAATGACCACAGCAAGGCAATGCTGAGGTAACCATTTTCGAAATTTAGGAAATTAAGAAAAAATTTAAGTTTCACATTTTAAATCATCTTTTCCATCGGCTAAGCCGTCCCTTAATTTCATATGTTATATGTTTATTCAAAGGATGTATCAAGATAAAAAGGGAGGTAGACTCCCTTAAATAAAAATATAAGTAGACTCTATCACATATCTAATCTAATTAATTTAGTCGTAGGTAGATACATAAAAATAGAAATACTTCTACTTAAATATACACAAATGCAATTTCACGTAAGGGCTATTTTAATTTATAGGTATTATAAGTACACGAAATAGGTGATTATATAAAAACAAGTAGGTACATATGTATGCATGAAATACTGACATACATATTGTATCTATGTATGTATATGAAATGACGTGGATTAAAATAGTAATGCAACATAAAAATTTAGTTTCTGTTGTGAGTTTGCGCTAAAAATAGTAATTGTTCCTACTTTCTTTCTTTAATTCTCTCAGCACCTACACCAAAACAAACAATACAGCAAAATAATTAAAATCACAGAGAGGCATATAGTACTCATAGCTTGAACGAAATGGCGAAGTGGTGGATATAAGGGGAGTTTAATGCAACAATGAAAATAACCAAAAAAATTAAAAATAGAGAGAAAGTCATTATGAAAGTGAAATTATAAATGACGTCACAATAAAGTTAATACAGACATAAGATTGCATCGTCCTATGTACAACATACGTGTACCTAAAAGGTACTCACATGCATGTACATAAATATTCGTATGCATATGTATTTATTATATATTGATACACAAGTATGATAAGATTCATTTGCTATTCACTCATAAAAGCTAATGACTCCTTATACTAGTCACATACAAAATGTAAAGCATTAATTTGTATGAAGAGCTCCTTTTATTACTATAAAAGTTATATTTATAATAATATGAAAAAAAAAAAACGAAACAAAATAGAGTACCTATGATTTAAAGTAAAAGCACACGTGTGCATATATTTATTGTTTTATCAATATTAATTTTATAATGCAACTCTGTCATATAAATAATTTTATAGCAAAAATTTATGTCGACTCCATAAGATTTGTGATTTATTGTGCCCAGAAATATCAAGACTAATAAAGTTATACAAAAAAAAGATCCATAATGGAAAAATATTTCAAAAATATTTTCCATTTTTTATAATATATCAGTTCTTTTATCATATGTGAATATCTACGAGCCGCACATAAGCTCATGATGGCACCTTAACCGGATCTTGCCTGTCACACAATATAGCAAAATATTATATTCTATTATAATCATGATCATTTCATATTTATGAATAACTTGTACTTGGTACTTTTTCCATTCCACATCATTAAAATCTTAAAACGATCACTTTCTTCGGCTATCAAATATAAAATATCCATTGAAATAAGGCCTTTTTTTTGAACTCTGGAAAAATATAGTAGACAATTCCCTCATTATTCATCATGCACAGACTTTCACAATCAATTGGTGGCCGTGTTATCGACAATAATTATTGGAATTAGTATTTGCATCCTAGATGGAAATTCATAACAGATAATACGAGGGCGGTCCCAGAACTACCCGACCTGACATATAGATGGTGGCAGTAGTTTGAAAAAAATTACTTTGGTGAAAAGTGGCAACCTTATAAAATATAGGTTTTAAGTCTCAAGGCGCTACGTGGTTTAGTATTTTTTTTGGAGCTATCGAAACTTAACGACCTCAGTGAATGTGTAAACATGGAAAAAATAGGTCACCGTTATGTAATTCAATACTTTCATTTGAAAGGTCTTAGTAAAACGAATATTACAGCCGAACTAGATTCTACTCTGGGGAGTCTGCTCCTTCGTTTACGATAATAAAATATTGGGTGGCAGAGTATAAACGAGGTCGTACGAGCTGCCAAGACTAACACCGTAGGGGTCGACCAATTGAGGTGGCCACACCAGAAACTATTAAGAAAATCCACAAAATAGTATTGGATGATCGCCGGCTGAAGGTGCGTGAGCTAGGTGAAATTACAAGCATTTCAAAATGTGCTATACATCCTATATTGACCGAAAATTTGGAGATGAAAAAGCTGTGTGCAAGATGGGTGCCACCATCTCACCAGATACACACGGTAATCTTCTTCTGATAGGTATTCGCTCTGATCTTCTTTGTAAGTTGCTATAAGCATGTGCTATGAGATCGGACAACATTCCGGTATATCATTCATTTTACTAGATACTAGAGATAATTATCTGTTTCAAAAATGTCATCGTCTCCTTGCAAATTGGGCAGAAATTGGCGCACAGCAACACGCAAACTTCGAATTCATTAACGAGTGGGGCTAACTTTTAACTTTTCTGTTAAATTTCGAGTAGTTTTCCGCGCTTAGACTTTGAAATGCCACCGGAAAGGACAGTGTCATTTTTGCCATGGCTACAGTAAATGGATAAAAACAAATCGATCGATTCGCACAATTTTCGTAAAAGTGTCAACCGTTAAAAGTGGAATATTCGAGTGCGCCATTTCCAGAAATAAAACTTAGCAAACTCTGTCCATATTAAAGGTCTGCAATCATCACCGTATTTACTTAGAAACATCCACAGAATTATATTTTTCTTATACACTATGTGACAACTTACGAACTTCCTGAACAATTTGATCCGTTCTAATGCATATTTCATGGATATTTTCATTACTTTAATTATTACAACTTTATATTTTGTATTGGAATTTTACAATACGAGTATGCATAAATAACTACATACGTGTTCGTCATTCACATGTACATGCATATATTTTATGTACAAATATAATTGCCAAACAATTTATTATTTGGTTACCGCTAACTAGCTTTTGCTTGCTGCTTACATGCGCGACAGTATATCTATCTATTTACATACAAGTGTACGTGCAACACTGACTGACGTGTCCTTTCCGCATCTACATGGATACATGTTGTTTTGTTGTTGTTCTTGTTATACATTTGTATATTAATATATTTATAGGATAGACGGTGATAGTAGAAGACTAATAAAAATAATAAATAAAAAAAAAGAAACGTCAATTCTGGTAATACTCGTACTCGTACATAGTGCAACTATACATTGTATGGCGCCGCGACACTTTAACGTTGAATGTACTATATTTAATTTGATAAATTTGAACCTATGTATATGCTTTTATATGTGCGTGTGTGAGAATTATTTAAAAATTTTCGAAGGATATATCTGTTAGTGCATCTGTATTTTATAATCGCACATGTTGCATATAACCCGCGCATATTCAATAATAATAATAATATTACAATTATTCTGACATATTCGTAGCAATATGATACTGTGTATGTACTTGCTTATTTTAAATGATATTAATTTTCTGTACAGATAGACAGGTACATACATATGTACATATTATTTTGATGCATATCGGTCGTTGGTGGGCAATTTTATGTGGCGCGCGCATTTGCAATTGTATTCAATGTTTCCGCCGGAAATTCTTTAGCAATCGCATTACGTATTCGTCAGTGAAATAATAATGTTGCATCAAATTATATATCGGTTCATTCAACTTAATGATTTGCTCTTATTGTGTATACTATATTGTATAAGACAATTCACTTAAAAGCGATAAACTTTTGATTTTGTATTTGTGGTGGAGTTAATTTTTTTGCATTTTCCCAATAAATACGCTAAAGCCAAAGGACTAATCCTTAGAAAGTAAGTACAATCGAAGAATGCTGTCTCATAACAAGTATGGAAAATATTAGTTTATACATCCATCGAACAAACCACTTGCAAGCAATATTATGACAAGAGTACATGATGCACAAAAGAGACATAATTCATGATTTTCGCCAAAACATTACTCGTCATTTTATTATTTCAGTTTTTATGATTTCTGTATATCAGAGAAAATATTTTTGTATTAATAATTTTTTTTCGGCATATTTCCCCAACGCAAATATATTGAAAAGTAGAAATAGAGAAGGAATCATAATATTTAAGCAGAAAAAAAAATGGGAGATTTCAATTGAAGTTATTTCAAATAATTTAGGATCGTGTCATTCTTACCGCATCAAATCACAAATTTGTACTTTTTATGTGTTTATTCACTGCTTCAGTGTTTCTTTGAATCCCTTCTGTCACGTGGGACGAAAGATATCAACAGCGTCTGCTCTTCATTGCGTTCAACCTGTATATAATGTTTTCAACTCGCTCAAGTCTAGCATAATTTGACTCGCTTCAGGGTTGATTTTTCGTTTTTAAGTTTCACAGTCTAGTGCTCTTCTAAAACCACTTAGTGAGTTCCTATGCATGACTATTATTGCAACATTAGTATCAGCTATGCATAAAAATGGTCATATCCATTTCCACATAGAACTTTATGAGATCAATGAGCTCCAAGTTGGTGCGATTCCTGAAATTCTCATTGGCACAAAAACTCAAGATAACCTTTTTAGTTATCAGAATTCGTGCAATTCTTCAATTCAACTAAGTATTCTTGTATTCTTCCGTTTTTGCGACTTTCTCTTTTTTGTTTCAGTTAAAATTTTTTACTACTACTACAAGTACTTGGAAGGTTCTGTTATATTTCTTTTTAATTTTTGTACTAATTTCATATATCAACTGATAAATTTTCCAAAATTTTCAAGAAAGTATCAATAATTGTCATATCTTGTCGTTTTTCTCAGAGAAAATTTCATTTAAATTAATTTTTCATTTTCCTTTTTCTCCATTACATTATGAAAAAATACATAACAACAATAATACGTTAATGCAAGGGCAAAACAAGAATTGTACGAAATTTGACGCTTGTCATTTTATAGGGTTTTCCAATATGAGCGGACGAACGTAAAAAAAAACAGAACTTTTTTTTGAAATTTGAAACGATCTATATTTTATCTGAAAATATATTTAATATCATTAATCATCATTAAACAATTTAATTTTCCTCTTTAGCTGGTCCACTCTTATTGGAAAACATATCTGGTTGATTTTTAATTTTTAATTTTTTTTTTTTGTAATACGACATTTACAGAAATCCATGATAAAAAACTTTAGATTTATCTGTACGATCCTTACATATTAAACCCACTACTACTACAACTTGCCACAATCACTTAACTGTGAAAAATTGCTTTTCGATTAGCATTTATTGCAATGCAAATCCCTAAGCCTGAATAACGTGTTAAAAAAAAAATACATTTGTTATTTGAACGTATGTATGTTATATATGTGGCAGGAAATTCTACGCATAAATTATTAATATTCGTTACAGTCAATCAATCAACTATAAGGATACTATAATTACAATATGCACCTACGCAAATTATTCCAAAATTAAAAAGATATACAAAAATCTATAAGTATTTTAATCGATTTATTTATGACTTAATACTTAGATAAGTATGATAAAACATATTATTGATTAATTAAAATATTTATGTATAAGTTTTGTTTGATGCAGTATCAACAGAACAAATATTTGTTACCAACTTTCTTTTAATGTCAATTTTTCCATTTTTCAGTGATTTAGAATTTAAAAAATAACCTTTCATTTAGCTCCATTTCTTATTAGTCCATGCATTCTTATGCAAATGATTATTCTCACCCAGTATTTTCAGTAAAATCATAATATGAGTAAGAACATATGAAATTCTTTCAAGAATATGACACATTTGTATCGTCTGGCTTGCTATAGTTTTGTTTACAGTTACATAAATAAAACCAAAAAATAAATACATAAAAAAAATTATAATAATAATAATAATAATAATTAAATTTTCACAGAACATATGCTGACGTTGCTTAATTCGTCTACATAAGTGCCGCACAGTGTAACTTTGTCAATAGTAGAGCGTTAAAAGTCAAAAACTTTGTGATCTACAGTGATAATAATAAGTCTAATAAGTCTGGCAACGTGGTAGTGCGTTTTTTTTTAGAAACCTTTTATAAAGAGAATTTTCTATGAAACTTTGATTTTAATTGCATAAAATTTCGAAACGACTTCCCACTTATGTATTTGACACATTTAGCACAAAAAATATTTTAGGTCACAGTGGTTTCTTTTAGGTCTACCATTTTTGAATGTATGTTTGACAAATTTAGTATATTATTTTTGACATACTTATACCTAGATCGGATAAATTTACCAGCATTGCATATTTTAAGTTATTTACGTACGCTAGAATTGAAAAAGTTACACTGTGCGTCGGCGTCGTTGTTGATGTCTCCAATTTACAGCCAGCCGGCTTAGTTACCTACTTACGAACGATACGATATGCACTCATCCTAATGCTGCTTACACAATAACAGTACTCGTTTAGCATCTGTTGGCAACAATCGTTGCCCAATCGTATCCTATAACGGATTGTGATTCAATTTACTGTTACTTAGACATATAAATATTCCTTAAAATATTACAAAATGTTGTACATTTGTAAGCAATTGTTTAAGTGAACGTCGAAGTGTGTACATGTTTTAGAAAAAAAATTCTTAGAATATTATTATTAGAAACTAGTATTATTAAAAAATTTTTATTGTTGAAAAATCTAAAATCTAGAACATCGTAAAGAAAATTAATAAATATTTTATTGTGATCAAATGCCTGAATGCCTGAAACATGAAAAACGATCGAGCATGTAAGTGCCTATATATTAGACCTGTTTAAACAAAGTTACATACATATGTATAAAAGCTGTCCTAAGCTGTACAACTAACTACTCGTTGCGAAATTGAGAATCAGTAATTTTAGTAAAATTTTCTACTTCTTTTATTTAAAAACAAAAATGTTCAAAGTTATAAAAAATAACGTGAAAATTACTTATATAAAAAATAGTATGAACACACATTGACGAATGTAAACTATTCTAAATTCCATTTAGGCAATAAGACGCACAAAAAATGATGTTATTGTTCGATGGCAAAGTACTCTTGAAAAAATTCGCTTTATGAAAGTCGATACAATTTTGTTTATAGATTTTTAGTTTAAATATTAATTTTTACGCATTGAAATTCTCAAATCAATTTTAGATATTTCTGCTACTTAGTAGCCCATTAATTATATTCGGTGGTCACTCGTAGTGAGTTAAAAAGGGCGAAATTACTCTTAAGTGATTATTTTATTATATTAACTTGTTCAGAAATATTCAAGCTTTAGGACGATCGAAAAAACTGACCCAAAACGAACTTAAATATGATGAACTGGAGCTCTTTGGCTGTGCAACAAGCAGGCAGTGATATTATGAATCAGATCACCTCTGTGTCGTTTGCTGTGATAATGGTCACTATTTGTCAGCCTCAATTTGTCGCCACATAATATTACAATATTACAATATTTTCACACATTTTTACAAAATATTTACATGCAGCTTTGCTAAAATAAAAAAAAATCTATTCACTGTGTCATATTTTGTTTTGCTTCAATAAACAATTGTTTGTTTATTGTACGAGCATATTGCCGGTATGAGCACTAACTGTTAGTGTGAGCTCATTAAATGTATGTACATACATACGAGTAGCTATAAAAATTTAAACAAAAACACATGCACTTCATATGCGTACGCTAATTTTATTTATTTCACTACAATTACATGCAGGAAAAAATTTAAATGAAATATATAGAAAACCTTTAATTGAGTGGCAAATGGATTGAAAGTGCCGTACTGGAACATGCAATAAATGGCAGAAAATATACTTTAACTATAGCTCTTTGCAAAATGACATAGTCAATTCTACAAAAAAGTAATAATTGAATCGCAATTTGACAACGATAACCCCATAACAGTTATTTGCAGGGATCAGACAATTTTAGATTACTGTAAATCATAATTTTGATTAATTTAATAATTGACTAATCGATGAAACAACAAATCACACAGTCTGAACAATGTACCGGTGCTAATTCTTATGATTTTATATACCATACTTACATTCGAGGTTAAGTTGGATGTGATTCCAAATAAAATCACGGAAATTACATTACATTGTGTCATTGAAATGATATGCATACAAACACTGTAAATATTAAATAAATAAAAATATATAATATTTATATATTACTTACTTACTTAATTACTTATGTGGCCATAACAACCGAATATCGATTTAGGCCGAAAATAATATACTTCGCCAGCCATCTCTGTTCTTCGCTAGCTGGCGCCAGTTAGAAATTCCATGCGCCGTCAGGTTCTCCAGTACTTGGTCTTTCCACCGGAGGTTTGGTCTTCCTCTTCTGCGTCGTCCTCCAGCGGGTTCCGAATATAACACCTTCTTAGCCGGAGCGTGTTCTTCCATTCGCTCGACATGACCTAGCCAGCGCAGCCGCTGGATTTTGATGCGCTTTACTATGTCAATATCGGCATACAGCTCGTACAGCTCATGGTTGTACCTTATTCGGTACTCGCCACCAACGCAAATAGGTCCAAAGATCTTGCGTAGGGCTTTTCTCTCGAAAACTCCAAGCATTCGCTCATCCGAGGTGGAAATTGTCCAGGATTCAGCGCCATATGTTAGGACAGGCATGATGAGAGACTTGCAGAGTGTAGTTTTCGTTCTTCGAAAGAGGGCTCGACTTCTCAATTGCTTACTCAGCCCAAAGTAACACCTGTTAGCAAGAGTTATCCTACGCATGATCTCCAAGCTGACGTCATTACTGCTGTTAATGCTGGTTCCAAGATAGACAAAGTCCCATACTACTTCAAAAGCGTAGTTGTCAACAGTGACGTGCTGTCCAAGACGCCGGGAATCTTTGTTTGTTGAAACTAGATACTTCGTCTTGCCCTCGTTCACCGTGAGACCCATCCGACGCGACTCTCTTTCCAACTCTGAGAATGCTGCACTGACTGCTCGCGTGTTCATGCCGATTATGTCAATATCGTCGGCATACGCTAACAGCATGACACTTTTGTTGAAGATAGTGCCATTTATGTCGTAGATCAGCAGCTCGTATTATATATTACAAATTCATAAATAAATAGAAAATGTTATGTTTACAAACGTTTTAATATTTTTTCACATTTATTACATCCAAAACGCTCACTATCGAATTACACATGTTTTAAATCATTTGCCCTTAAGTACCATATGAGTATTTGAAATTATTCGCTGCATATGCTATGGTTAAATATATATTTTGTATACACTTTTCGTCATTTCAAATAATGAAATTAAAAAAATTAAAATTATCATTTTTTTATTTTTATTAAAAAATCAATATCATATTTGTTGAAACTTCACAAGTGAATATGAATATTTTTCAAAATTTTACATGCAATTTTCATGTCCTCATGTTGAAATTTACACAAAAACGTTCAAACATGTTTTAATGTAAATATATTTCAAAACTTTACATGCAATAGCATGTTTTTTTTTCAATTAAAAGCAAATGACAATTTTGAAAAATATGATTCGTGGGGAAAATATATTTTCGTCTTTGGGCAAAATATTGGAAAACTTATTATTTCTCTTCAAAAAAAAGCCAAAAATAATATTGATAATAAAAATTATAATAATAATAATAATAATAATAATAATAATAATAATAGCAATTATTCATATTGTGTATGAAGAACCGATTTTCTATGAAATAATTACGCAGCAAGTGACCAAATTGTCAGATTTTCCTGACGAATTGTTGTTGTTGTAAGTTGTTTAAAAAATCGAATCCACATGAAGCACAATTTGTATCAGCTCGTTAACTCTATGTTATGTACCAACTTATAACTCAAATATTTAGAATTTATACCATCACCCGCTGATTCATATGTATGACATATGTGTATAGATAGCCTCCTACGTAAAACTAGCAGCGCCTGAATGCGAGGCACTAGCTAAAATACAAAGATCAGCATGATAAATGCATTGACAAATCCTTGGATGTCCCTGAGTAAAATTTCAATTATATATATAAGAGTTTATTTTATTGAAATAAAATTTAGATGTATTAAACTCGAAATATATCGAAGAAAAAGTCAACAAAATTATTGAAATTTAAAATAGTTAAAAATTTGTTTAATTAAAAAATTTCTCTAATTTAAAAATCATCAAGAATTCAAAAAAAAAAAAAAATACAAAAATTAAAAATGTAAAAATAAAAGAACAAAATATGTAGTATCTTGCAATTTATTTCTAAAATTTTTCTTTTTTAGCAAAATGCTTAATTCGGATCCGACAATATTCGAGAAACGTAAATTAAAAGATCTCTCATTGGAAGCTAGACATACAATTTGTTTGTAAGTTCTCTGACATATAAATAAATTATTTTCTTTTCTAAATAGTGTTGATTAAAATTTTATATAAATTTTCTTTAAATGTATTTACAGAGAAATTGCAAAACAGAAACGTCAAAGTGTTGCTACAAGTATATTTATACCGGTAATTATAATAATAATAATAATATAATAATAATAGCAATTATTCATATTGTGTATGAAGAACCAATTTCCTATGAAATAATTACGCAACAAGTGACCAAATTGTCAGATTTTCCTGACGAATTGTTGTTGTTGTAAGTTGTTTAAAAAATCGAATCCACATGAAGCACAATTTGTATCAGCTCGTTAACTCTCTATGTTATGAACCAACTTATAACACAAATATTTAGAATTGTTTTAATTATAATTGTTTGCAATTTTATGCAATTTTATAGTTAAATTCATTAAACACTTGATATAATTAAAAGGCAACAACTTTCCACAGAAAAATCGCTTGAGTTGTGAAAAATTTTCAAAATAATTTAGAGAGAGAGAGAGAGAGAGAGAGAGAATTACTATCTTGTTGTCGAAATTTGAATTGTTGTTAATTTATTTTCTCTTTTTATAAATTTTCAATATAACCAAAAAAAAAATCGAACTTAAAATGCATAAGAAAATTAATTTATATTAAGTATATAACAACAAATAATTAAAAATGATTTTTGTAATGTATTTTAATTTGATTTACCTTTGAATATAAATTTAATAAAAAAGTAACAAATGACCCTTAACCACTTACAGACAGAAATATCTCGTAGGCTGCGCTTACTGAAGATGTCAACACGAAATGAGAAATCTGAAATAGTTGGTACAATAAAAAAAAATAAACACACCCCAAATGTGGCAATTAAACAAAAACGAATGCGAAATTCATCGAAAAAGTCAAAAGTGACTATAAAACAAAGAAGAATGAGTTCGTCGACTAGCAGCGCTATAACAAATATCAACGAACAGATATTACTAAGACATCCCGAAAGTTTTCCAATTATACGACCTAAAATATCCAGTGAACAAATACGTTTAATTGCAGAAACGATTAGAGGTGGTAGTGATAATAACATAGAATGTGAAGCGGTAAACGAAAATATGAATAATATAGAACATAGAAATATTGAAACACCAGTAGATATGCCGAATGTAAATTATTATGATCAAGAGCAGCACAATAACAATGAGAAAATACAACAGACCGTCATTAATATCGAATCAAATAAAGAATATGAAAATAACATTCTGACCGAGATGAAAGACAATAAAAATGATGTTGTGCAAAATATGTGTGCAGAACAATTAAATCAAAATTTGCCAGATTCCAGCTGTTTGTATATGGAAATAAATCGAAAACCTATAATAAATCAAGTATCGGATTGTAACAATTACAAGAAACACTTCAATCAAGACCATGTAGAACAAATTGAATCACAAGATTCCAGCTATGGCTACATGGAAATAAATCGCGGACCTGTAATAAATCAACCATCAGAATATAATGCAACTACATTCGTTAACAATTATGATGGTTATGCTAACGTTATGTTGGAACCGCAGCACAGTTTCAAAGACGCTGATTATATTAAAACGAAACATAAAAGGTATTTTAGCATATTAAACATTGAAGCACTCTTTCTTGTTAAAATTAAATATTGCCCTTTTGCACTCTTAGTGTTACCACACCACAAAAACACAAAGCACGAAGAGAGCGAGAGCTAAAGAAATCACATATGTTGGCTGCTCCGTCAGGCGGAATACCAAATGAATGTAGACTAATAAATTGCCAGCAATGTGCTGCATTGTCACAACAAATGATTGCTCCAAATCAGATGTGGATAAATCAGCAGCAAGAGCAGCGGTCACAACAGCAGCTACGCGAACAATGGCAGCAATATGCTCGACAAAATCCGCCGACAAGCCATGATGCCACAAATATGTATCATCGCAACGATCATCATCGTCTGGAAGTGTCACCAATGGCAACAAGATCACAACTACTGCCAAGTGTTCAACACACAACAAATATGTCGGCACATCATCCAAATGAAACTACTTTTAGTTATGCACCAATGTATAACGAATGTCTTTCATCATGTTGCAGAGAAAATTTTATTCATCATGAAGGCTCTAATAACCTCTACGCACCATTATATCCATATCCACCATATCTACAATTTCAATACAATGATCGAATATTGCCATTACATAATATGTACAATTTTGATAATGGTTTACTACCACATCCATTTCATCCAATGGTTGAACCCTCGGCTCTTCCTCATCCTCAAGTATCGCCACAGTTTATGCAAGAGCCATCAAAATTTAACTACTTACCTCTAACACATTCAAGCATGTATGATTCACCAATGTATAATTGTATCGATCTCACACTGAGACACCAACCAACATATCATGATGGAATTGCTCCATATTATAGCGATTATTCTCGGTATAATAACTCAAATGCACCACCATTTAATATACCCACCACTCAACAGCCATTAAATCATTTTCTCTGGCAGGATTATGAACGTCAAAATTTAGCAATAGCAGCTAGTCAATATCCTCAATCAACAACATAGCATACATTTGACCGTAATTATCTAAATTGGATATAAAACACTACAAGACTCTTACTAAGTAATTAGCAATACTTTAAATGTTTTTTTTACAATTTTCTACGTTTTTTGTTTTTTTAATAATTCATATCAAAAAGTAAAACTTTAAGATTGAATGTAATTTTGTACTGCCATATTGGAATCTGTCTTATATTATAAGAAAAGGATTGTTCACTAATAGGAGATTGGACTCACTTAGGCCATAACTTGCCCCATTGCAATGTAGAATCTTATATCGTTTCAAAAACTTTTTTTGTATAATCTTTTGCTAGATTTTTACACTTAAAATGCGATTATTTCTCACATTAAAACAAAAAACTGTGATAAAAGATTTAATCTGTCAAAATTACATAAAATTATGGGTTAACTACAATTTATGGTCAAAATTGAGTTCCAACTTAAAAAGTTTCTTCTTTTTTTTTGACAAATTTCCCATTAAAAAATCTGCAAATGGCCAATACTAAATTTAAGTTGTTACTGCAGGTGGTTTACTTTTCTCATAATCACGAATTGAGCCAACAAATTATATATGTACAATGTACTTGGCTAAATTCGAAGCAAATTCGATCAAATCTGTCAAATTAATCTGTCAAAATTACACAAAATTACCGTTACTTGTTACTCCAAGTTGTTTTTTTTTGTCCTTTTTCTTCTTATACTATACGATCACGATTTGATCCAACATTTTATACGTGAACATTGTACTTGGCTAAATTCGAAGAGAATTCGATCAAATCTGTCAAATTAATCTGTAAGAATTACGTAATATTAACGCTAATTGTTACTCCAAGTTGTTCGTATTTCCCTTTTTCTTTTCTTTTTTTTCTTCTTCTTAGAATCATGATTTGAGCCAACATTTTATATGTGTACGTTGTACTTGGCTAAATTCAAAGAAAACTCGATCAAATCTGTCAAATTAATCTGTCAAAATTACACAAAATTACCGTTACTTGTTACTCCAAGTTGTTTTTTTTTTTTGTTCTTTTTCTTCTTATACTATACGATCACGATTTGATCCAACATTTTATACGTGAACATTGTACTTGGCTACATTCGAAGAGAATTCGATCAAATCTGTCAAATTAATCTGTCAGAATTACGTAATATTAATAATAATAATATTATAATAATTAATACTTCTTACTCCAAGTTGTTCTTATTTCCCTTTATCTTTTCTTTTTTTTTCTTCTTCTTATAATCATGATTTGAGCCAACATTTTATATGTGTACATTGTGCTTGGCTAAATTCAAAGAAAATTCGATCAAATCTGTCAAATTAATCTGTCAAAATTACACAAAATTACTGTTACTTGTTACTCCAAGTTGTTTTTTTTTTCTCTTTCTTATACGATACGATCACGATTTGATCCAACATTTTATACGTGAACATTGTACTTGGCTACATTCGAAGAGAATTCGATCAAATCTGTCAAATTAATCTGTCAGAATTACGTAATATTAATAATAATAATATTATAATAATTAATACTTCTTACTCCAAGTTGTTCTTATTTCCCTTTTTCTTTTCTTTTTTTTTCTTCTTCTTATAATCATGATTTGAGCCAACATTTTATATGTGTACGTTGTACTTGGCTAAATTCAAAGAAAATTCGATCAAATCTGTCAAATTAATCTGTCAAAATTACACAAAATTACTGTTACTTGTTACTCCGTTGTTTTTTTTCTTTTTCTTCTTATACTATACGATCACGATTTGATCCAACATTTTATACGTGAACATTGTACTTGGCTACATTCGAAGAGAATTCGATCAAATCTGTCAAATTAATCTGTCAGAATTACGTAATATTAATAATAATAATATTATAATAATTAATACTTCTTACTCCAAGTTGTTCTTATTTCCCTTTTTCTTTTCTTTTTTTTCTTCTTCTTATAATCATGATTTGAGCCAACATTTTATATGTGTACGTTGTACTTGGCTAAATTCAAAGAAAATTCGATCAAATCTGTCAAATTAATCCGTCAAAATTACACAAAATTACTGTTACTTGTTACTCCGTTGTTTTTTTTTTCTTTTTATTCTTATACTATACGATCACGATTTGATCCAACATTTTATACGTGAACATTGTACTTGGCTACATTCGAAGCAAATTCGATTAAATTTTCTGCTGAAAAATAAAAACAAGTGATGTCTCTATAATTGGAATATTGAGATATTCTTAAATTTATTATTCTTTTTTATTTATTTTGTGTATGCATAAAAATAAAAAGATTTCTTAATTTATACATTTCAAGTATGTTAAATTTCTACGGTCTCGTTTCTCCTTCTCTCACTCTTCTGCCTCTTTTTATGCTTTTTCTGTCAGAAAAAAAAAGACATCAACATAAAAATGAGAATGTTATAAAGAGCGAGAGGAAAAGCTTGCAAAAATATATAATGAAAAATAGTAACTTAAATTTATTTCCATTTCTTCTTTAATTCCATGCCATTACAGTATGTGTTTAGAAAATTCAAATCAAATACATAGTTTTTTACTTTCTTATGTCAAATAAAATTTAGGAAACTACATTTGTAGGTATATCATATTTATGCATGAATTTATTTTTTTGGTTTTTTTTTTGTTTGTTAAAATATTCAAACAAAAATTATTTCCTTTTCTTATGATGTAGGTAATTCTATATGTATATGTTTATAATTAAGTAAATATATATTGAATGTGTAAAAAATGTTTTGTGATCATTGTTACTCTTTTGAATCATCTCAATATATATGTATGTGTACTATATGTTACAAACCACAAATATTTTAATATATAATTAATAATTATAAGCTAACATCTATGAAAATTAAGAACAAATTCTAAAGAGATAATATAAGTAAACAGATCATGTTGTAATTACTATCATACCCATATAACATATTTATAATGATTTACGTTTATTTAACTGCTTAACTCGTCATTCTATTTTCCCAAAACTGAGAGTTTAGTTGATCGTTTTTCATTTCACACATATAGTCATATACATATAGCTTTTATATTATTTGCTTGAATTTTATATCATGTATATTTTAACTTATTTAGTCCAATATAAGAAATAATAATAGCTTTAAATAAACATGGAAATGACATGTGCATATATTCCATGTAAATTGGCTGTGTAAAATTATTTTTAAATGAAATTTCGTGTTGTTGTTTACGTATTTACATTATTTAAGTTAGGCTATGTGTGTATTTTATTTTGGATTTGACCTATTCATAATAAACATAATTACGTTGTATTGTATTATGATTAACATTAGCACTTCAACTGATAATATACGCATAATGATATATAAATTAAAAAAGTAAATATAGTTTGTAAGAGCAGAGACATACAGCTGTTGTCAACTAATTAGAAACGGCTACTTGAAAAAGTAGCCGTTTGTAAATTAAAGCTATTTCTTTTTATTGCCAATAAGCATTTTAATTACATATTTATTCAATCAATAACACAAAAAGAAACGAAATAAGTTAAACAATTCAAGTATTATAAAGATTTTAAAAGTTTTTTCTAACCACTTAATTTTTTTTTTTTTTTTTTGAGACATCTAATTAGAAACGAAGCTTAAATTTACGTCAAATGTGAAAATGTGGGCTTGGTGGCTAATATTTCGTGGGATAACTTGACATCGACGCTGCAGAAATTTGATTAAATTTCGACTACGTTCGACTGGAATTGATTCCCAAGCCTTTTTAACTTCTTCGAAAAGATGATCCAAATTCGTCATATTTTTACCACTAATTTCCTTTTTCAAGTCATTCCATAAATGTTCTATGGGATTTAAGTCTGCACTCGATGGCGGCCATTCTAAAAGACAGATTGAATTGTCCTCATAGAACTCAACACCATTCCAGGAGAAGCATCCTCATACATTTATGGAGCCTCCGCCATGCTTAACGATCGACGACACATATTTTGGGTCAAGTTCAGCATTTTTTGGGCGTCTTACGTACATACATACCGTCTGGACCTATGCGATTAATTTTAGTTTCATAACTCCAGTCCAAGCTGCGTGTTCTTCAGCGAATTCCAAACAGCGTTTTCATTGGCTAGACGTCACCAAAGGTTTCTTGCGTGCGATTCTTCCATGAAGGCCAGATTCAACTCCAAACGACGTGCAACAGTATGTTTTGATATGGAGACTCCGTAGTCCGAATGGATCTCCCGTTGAATGGCTTTTTCTTGGGCGCATTTGTGATATTTGTTTTATTTTCTTGTCGATGAAATTCGATGTTTTGTGAGGTCGCTTCTTGCGTGGAATTTTCATATGAGTCTTACATTTTCGGAAATAGATAATAGCATTAAAAACCATCATGCGCTTTACCCATATTTACTAACTTATGGCCACTCAAATTTTATTCAAAACACTTTCTTTATTCTTTTAAATATTTAATTTTATCTGATTTTCAAAATTATACAAAATTCTTGTAGTTTAAATGTAACCAGATTCAACGTTTCTAATTACGTGTCACACTCAAAACGCACTGCAAGCAAATAAATGAAATTTTTTTTGCGAAAGTTAAAAAGAACTTGATGTAATGGAACATTTTTGAATGAAGGAAAGAAAAAGAGACTTAAAGCGAAAAAATATAATTCAAACTGAAATCAAAGTTTGGTAGATCTAACGCGAGAAATATATTTTAAAAGTATCATTTCTAATTCCTTGACAACAGCTGTATATGCTTAGAGAATTCTCACCAGAAATCAGTGGGTGTGGATTTTACTGTCGAACTGCACATAACACACAATAGCAAAACGTGCGTTCACATTTTGTGATGTTTACATTTATAAATTATGGATCATAATCAATAATATTTCTTCATTTATATCATTTATTTCATATTATTTCTTATTTAATCTTTAAGTAATATTTATTATTTAGACATAATTTATTTATTTCATTTAATTTTTTAAAAAAAAACATCTTATTTTATAAAAAAAAATTAGAATTGAAATTTACAATAAAATTTATATATTATAATATCATTATCTGAGAAATAAAAATGTGTTATCAATACCCAGTACGCATGTGCAATCAATTTTTATTCTATCCAATTATGTACATACATACATATCTGCAATAAACAAACAATCAAACTCTCTCTCTCTCAATTTCGTTTCTTTCTATTCGCCTATGTAAAAAGTATATGTACGTATGCTCAGCAAAATACTATATTTTTCATTGATAATTGCACCCAATCGGCAACACACCACTTGCGATGAAATTATTTGGCATTTTTTGAAGATTTTGTCATTTCTTCATGCCATCCAACATCCATCAAAATCAAGAGGAAGAAACTCCAACACATAAATTTTATGTCGTCTTTCGTCGATTTCACTCGCATTGGTACACACACTCATCTACTTACGCCAGCGTATTTGTTTTGCTTTTGCTCTCGTTTCTTGGGGAAGAAAAATACTCTTCAATTTTCTTATGTTCCATTTTATCTTCCATATACAAAACAAATTCATGCGCAACATGCATGCGGGTCGAAATAGTATGGTGCAAAAATGGACAAAACTTATAGGAAAATCTGAAACTACCATAGATTCTAGGTATACTTTTTCTAAGATACCGCGGATCTAAAACCTATTTAGAGCCCGTGTATTTCAACTGGTAAAATTAAAAATCTTCAATTACAATATATTAATCAAATTATTTTTTGATGGATAGAAATTTGTTGGACACAAATTGTAGAGCAAAAATAGAAATGTCTTTCGAGAAACGAAGGGTTTAAAATTAATTTTGACTCCCCGCATTTGAGAAATAATTATGTTTAAATAAAAATAAATAAATATGTGGCACTTAAAGCCCCAAAGGGCTCATTGGCCCAGCTTCTCTTCCATTACTGTTGTGCATCTTAAATTTGGACAGTATTAGAAGGGACCTACTTATTTTAACCGGTTCCGAACGGCAGAACACTTGTGACATCACTTTTTCTGAGCTTTGTCGCAGAGTTCTTTTAGAAGCTTTTTCATGGCAAGATGTTACTGTAGGAAGAATTGCCAATTGCTTGCCGACAGGTGGGTACCATTCGAAAGAAAAATCTTATCGATATTAAATTTGTTATGCATCAGCCGGGGATTGAACCACGACCTACAGATCAGAAGGCGAACACACTAACCACTGAGCTACGGCACACATAATTATGTTTATTCATACAAAATAATATTTTAAAATAAAATTAAAAATATATCTGTGCATATTTCGCCATACAAATTCGACCCGCATGCATGTTGCGCATAATTTTTTTTTGTATATGGAAGACAAAATAGAACATAAGAAAATTGAAGAGTATTTTTCTTCCCCAAGAAACGAGAACAAAAGCAACAACAAATACGCAGGCGAAACTAGATGATTGTGTGTACCAATGCGAGTGAAATCGATGAAAGACGAACAATTTGATATGTTGGGTGTTCAACAAGCGCAAAATGACAAAAAATCTTCAAAAATTCCAAAAATTCAATCGCAAGTGCTGTGTTGCCGATTGAGTGCAATTATGAATGAAAAATATAGTATTTTGCTGGGCATACGTACATACACTTTTTACATAGGCAAATAGAAATAAACGAAATTGAGAGAGTTTGTAATCAGTGTATCGGTAATTTGATGGTATATCGCAGATATGTATGTGCGTATGTACATACATATATTGATAGAATAAAAATTGATTGCACATGCGTACTGGATATTGATAATTCATTTTTATTTCTTAGATAATGATATTATAATATACAATTTTTTTTTTGTAAATTTTTTTTTTTATAAAATAGATGTTATGTTTTTAAATAAGAAAAGAAATAACTAAATTATGTCTAAATAATAAATCTAACTTAAAGTTTAAGTAACTAATAATATTGAATAAATGATATAAATGAAGAAATATGATCCAAAAATATCAAAATTCATAAATGTAAACAACGCACGTTTTGCTTTTGTATGTTGCGTGCAGTCCGCTTTCGTCTTCTTCCAATACCATGTCGCTTTCTACTTTTTGCGGTGTAATCGAACCATTTGGTCCACTTCTATTTCGTCTGATATTTCGGTTCACAGCAAAATCCACTCCCGCTGATTTCTAGATGCTGGAAAGTGAGAATCCTCCAAGCATATATGTCTCTAGTAAGAGCGTGTCATGCAGGCAATCGTTTAGTGTTTCTCAAAATTGCCATAATATTTATACATTCGTAGAAGAGATGTTGCAAAATGAATTTCGAATTTCAAAGGCATTGAAAAGATTGAGGTGTCGATGATAACGGACTCTGACTAATAGGCCAAGCAGCAATTTAAATATTTTCATCTATCGTACGGGTTATATTATAACCGTGGTGTTGTAGAATGCTAATTCTTTTCTCCACAGCTTCACGATCTATCACAACAAATAAGACATTTATAATTAGAGCCATGTTGGGTATGTATGCACACAATTAATTACTTACACTTATTTAATAATTTTTTATCCTGTGGATGAGTGCATTTCTGTATCAATGAATGCAATAGAATGTGTGCTGTATTATAGCGTTCAAAACAGTTCTTAGCATTACTTAGCAATTCATCTAAAGCAGCAGTTTGACACTGGAAGAGAAGTGAAATTAAGTAAGAATAATCAAAACAAATGAGGAAGCACACTTACCATATCCAAAGCATAATCGTAAAGTATCTTATCAGCTGTAATATTAAATGCGTTTGCCTTTTGCAATAGTCCACTACCATTCAATTTTTTCGATTCAAACAAAATGCTACGGTACTTGGAGTTCATAGTTAGCAAGGCTAAGATGTGGGAAAATAATTTTAGTAAATTGACAATTGACAATTGATCTGTTTCAGTTTAATCCGCTCACCATTCTTTACATTCGATGATGGCTTTAGTGTTCCATTACGCAACTCCTGAGATGCCAAATTCAGTCCAGACGAGAGCAAGTGTAGGGCGCGTACAAGCAACACCAAACGCTCGGCACGTTTGCAGTGCTCTGGCGCATGTGGTGGTATATGTTGTGGCTGTTCAGCGCCAGCTGCCATCAATGCCGACAATGGGGCACATCGTGAATCGGCCACCTCTTGAATGCAATCAGTCAATGCCAGAACGAAATTCAACTTTGATAATGTCTCATTGTGTTCGCGATCCATCAATGTCTCTTCGGACAATTCTGGTGCATGGAATGCGTGCAATTGATGATCTTCAAAAGTGCCACCACCGACACCTCGATTACCGGCTGCATCGAGTAAACTGTGCAAACCACCAGTGCCGCCCAGTTCGGGTAAGGTGAATGCGCGCGGTCCGAGCATATGATGTTGATTGTTATTGTCCGCAGAGCCCAACGAACCAACCGACCCAGGTGCTATAAGCAACGTAGGACTGCCGAGGGCGGGCAACTTGGTCAGCGCGGACGGAAGCACAGGCGAACTATGCCCGGAACGGCGCAATGGAGATGCTGCCTGGGTGCCAGGACTCACTTGCCAAGTGCACGGTGCACTCGGCGGCGGTGTGTCCGAGAGTGAACCACCCGAGGTAGAACGATGACGTCCGGGTGGAGTGCCAATTGCAAACTGTACTGCCGGTGGTGAAATTGAATTGATGTCACTGCTAATGCTACTCTTACGATCCGGACGTTTCACGCTAATCGGCTGCGAACGTGGAACGTGTTGTGCTGTTGGGGTGCTGCCCTGTTGTTTAGGTGATGCAGCAGCAGCCGCTTCTGTCGAATGGTGTCTGGTACGAGTGAATGGCTTATCAGCAGCGGGGGCTGTAGCAGCAACACCGACACCTGTATTGGTTGAGTAGCGTCTTAAAGGCAGTGGTACCGGTTTCGGCTCTGAAATGGGCAGACTGCTTGGGCGTGGTGGACTAGATAGTATTTGTGGAACAGGACGATTAATCGAATGTCTGCAAAAAACAAAACCGCATTACATTATTTTGTATGATTCAATAACTTTGTACGCACTTTCTCTCATAGTCAATAACATGCTGATCTTCTGGAATATTTTTCGGCACCAATACAAAATCATCTGAATCCTCATGTGAATCCGATGAAACACTATTATTCTCGCTGTCACAAAGAATGCCCACATTTGTAATAGTAGCACAAATAGCTGGATTCTCTACAACAGAGACTAGAAATAAAAATAAAATAAAACACATGAACCAAATGAGTCATGGAGAGAATAAAACCAATTCAAATGACACAGAAAATAGAGAATGTAGTCAAAACGAGATACAGTAAACTCCAACAAACTACGATGTTACAGCTACAAACACACACATACACACACACACACACTTGTTTGCACACACACTCACGCATACAACAACAGCCTACAAAACGTAGAGAATGCCACTGAATATACCATAATTTTCCTCTTGTTGTTCTTGTTCATTCTGCTGTTCATTATCATCATCCTGTTCCTTGTTCTGTTTTTGTAAGAGCAACTCTTTTTGCTGCTGCAAATGTCTCTGTTGCAGTTCCAATTCACGTTGCAGTGGACTTTTTGCTTTGGTCGGTGATGTTGAACTCATACCCAAGGGCAGTTCACCTGAAAAAAATAAATAGTCTATTGAATTTCATTAATAAAATGTATTTAATTAAACAATGCAAATAATAAAAAAAAATAATAAAAACGAAAAATAATCAAATATGCAAATGGTCTAGAAGCAAAATTGTATATACCTGGTGAACTTGCTGGTTTTTTACCATACAAAAATTTGTGTGTAAAAAAGCTTTCAAATGAAATTCTGTCCTTGGCATTGCGACGCAGTAAACCCAAAAGTAAGTCACGTAAATCTGGTGAAACACCATTTGGTATTCTGAAATTTTTTTTTTTTTTGTATATAAATTAATCATGTAATTGAATATGACAAGTGTAGTAATGAATAAAATTACTATTTTCACACTGCTACCATCAATTTTTTGTATACAATTCAAGTAAGACTTACTTTGGTGCCAAATTAGCATTTTGTTCATAATAGAATTTTAATTCGTTGGGTGTTTGTGCATAGAACGGTGCTTTGCCTGTCAAACATTGATAGACAATAGTGCCCAATGACCAGAGATCAGCTTTAGCATCATATTGCAATGACATAATTACTTCAGGCGCCTACAGGAGAAAATAAACACAACAAATCAATATAAATACAAATTTCTGGAATGTATTCGCATTATAAACAAATACCCACCATATACATTGGTGAACCGCATAGTGTAGCTGCCATGACGCCTTCATTTAAGAAACGTGCAAAACCAAAATCGGCTAAAATAACAAAGCAAATCATAACAAAATTATATTAAATAAATAAATATAAATATTTTCACAAAAATTCATTACCTATTTTTAAAGTAATTTTAGATGGTGCTGGCAACGCTTTACCATGACTGTGCGATAATAAAATATTTTGTGGTTTGAGATCACGATGCACAATTCCTTTGGTATAAAGTGCCTTCATGGCGCCAGCTATGTATATATATTTCATATATTGCAATAGAATGAATCAGAAATGATGTATTAGTAAATAAAGAAAATATTACTTTTGTTAATTTTTGCTCATTGCAACTCACCCAATTGTATTAAAAATAGCCTTACTGTATCCTCACTCAAGGTACCTTTAGAGGTTAAATAGTCAGCCAAGTCACCGCCATTGCAATACTACAAATAGAAAATAATACAAGGAAAATAATTACTAATAAATTTGGAAATATAAATATTTTTGTAAAATTAATCTACAAAAATTATTTCTGTTATTCTCCCCAATACAATATTTAAATTTATATTTTCATAACAATCACTCAATCATTACAACAATACCATAAGACTTTATATTGAGTTGTGAAAAAATAAATAGGACATTTTTCATAATGCCTCTAATGAATTCATCTAACGATCAGAAATGTGGTGAAAAATTAAGAAAATCTTTGCATCGTTGATTAACCATCTCTATAAGATGGAGCTTCGACATGTAAGGAATCATAATTGCTTTAGAAATGTTGTAAATAATAGTCGAACAGCTGATTTAACTAAAATCATTTCAAATGACCATACAAAAGACTGCAATTTTCTCCCCAAAACCAATGCTAAAAATAAACTATAGTAGTCGCATATAGCACATACATATACTCTGTAAAGAAATTTGCGTATGCAAATAAATTAATTTCAATCAAAATTGCATTGTTAAGAGTAATAATATGTTGTATAAGAAAATTATATGATCCATACATATATAAATATATCATATAATGGCAAATTATTGCCCCTTAACTACTCTTGATAATCATCTTCTTTTTTGATAAACAATATAACAACAACAACCACAAACATAGACAATAATCAGAAGAATATTTACAAGAATACACACGAGCGAGCATATCCGTTGACCTTGAAACCGAAAGACAAAATACTATATAAAAATTAAAACCATTGCTATGGCAATACTACATACATCTGTCAAACCAAGAGAGCAAAAAAGAGAGTCACTAATATTTAATACTAAAACACATTGATTGTTTTTGGGTTTTTTTTTTCTTTCTTTCTTTTGCATTAAGGTAGACATAACGGCGTCATTTAAATTGTAAATTATAAATAATGCCTATTTACAACGCAGCTGCACTATCGTATGACGAATTACTTGCGTAAATTATTGTCTTATTTTTTCCCTTGAAATTTTGTGCCAATAGAAAAATCCCTATGATAATTTTGCAAATGTTGCAAGCAGATGTTTATATACATATGTTAGTATGTATGAATGAAATATTAAAACTAGAATAATACACAAATCAGTAATCAGTAATATGAATTTAATTTAAAGTACGCAAAAAAAAAAAAAACAAGAACAAGCAAACAATAGAAACTTCCTCCCTGCTGCTATTGAAGACATACATAATTCAATATTTTGCATATTGCCAAAAAAGAAATAATTAAAGGGTTTCGTTTGACAAAAATTCAAACAGAGGAAATATAATAATAGACAAAGGTTTGCTTGCTTGAATCAAGCTTTTTTTTTTGGAAATGGCGCGCTTTTAAAAGTTCACATCCACAATGAATTGTTTGTACCTATGTAGTACATAGGTACATTGTCAAAATAAAGGCTTATCCATAATGTGCATGGAACGAAATTTAACAATTCATAATTCTATTAAATTGAGAAAAATATATTATCATATCACACATTTTCAAGATTTTATCTCTCTTAAAAATATAAATTTTCCATTTTTTTTCGATTTTTAAAAATATTTAAATTTAGTAATCAATTTTATGAATTTTGTATACAGAACTAATCGCACATGACTCAGATTGATTTGCAGATTCATAGGGGTTGCTTAAGAGAAAAGTTACTCTATGAGGAATGTATTGTACGATTCGTTTCGCACTATGCATGACCGAATACAAGCAATGTCAACCAAACAAAACAAAAAAAAATATATATGATATACGTAAATTACGAAACTATTGCTTCCTCATATTATGATAGTAAAATAGAATTTACATGAATTTAGAATTTACAGACAAATGCTTGCGCTAAGCTGGTACCTATATGCTTATTATGGTTAAGTCTTAAGTTATGGCACTTTCAATTTGTATGCATACAAGTAGGGGAGACTGTGGACGCTTGACCATGATTCAGTTTAGCTTACATATTATTCGGCAAAAGTGTGCAATGCAATGGAATTTAATGTGCAAGTGTTGAATTTTGTATTCATGAATTTTGCAAAATTTTTAATTAATTTTTTTTTTTTTAAGTGACCGTGATAATACTATATCTAGACATAGAATTGTTTATTATTCCTGTATTTCCTGTTTTGAGATGTTTTTTTTTTCGTCCTTCTTGTATGCGCGCCCCTTTAAGGAATGATAATAAGTACTGAGGATCTTAAAGAGAAATGTTAGATAGCAAAAATGTCTCGAGGTCAATGATATCCCTGTGGAGAACACACGGACCGATGTAAATCAATTTAGAAAAACAACAATTTTGAAGGAGAGCCCAACTTCCATCTCCAAGTTGGAGATAGGTTTGGTTAGGTTATGTGGCTGCCCTCTCTCTGAGAGGACACACTTAAGCCAGAAAGGCCCATTGTGATACCACCGAGCTTCTCTTCCAATACTGTTTTGCATGTTAAATTTGGACAGCATAGGAAGGGACCTACTTATATTAGCCGGTTCCGAACAACAGAATCCTTGTGACATCACTTTAACTTAGTTTTGTCACAAAGCTCTTTTAAGAAGCATTTATGGCAAATTGTTACTGCCGGAAAAATTGCCAATTCTTGCCGACAGGTGGGTACGGTTCGAAAGAAAAATCTTCACAATATTAAATTTTATTTTTCTTCAGCAGGGGATTGAGACCCCGACCTACAAATCAGAAGACAACGCACTAACCACTGAGTTACGGCACCCACAAATAGGAGATAGGGGTAGGCAATATACAATAGTTCTTAGGGATCGCGGTACAAGAGGGAAATATCCTCTACCCTTACATTCAAGGGGGTAGGAAGAATGTTTCGGCAATAATTGGGAGTCGACCTTACATTTTACTTCTTTAGAGGTTGTACCAAGCCCAGCTCTGAAGATATTTACAATTTTCAGTTGTTCTTAAGTTAATTCGGTACGAGAGCCCACATGAGGGATACAAATAGAGGGTAAGTATGTTTGGGGAAAATATTGAGGGTGAAAAAAATGAACGAAAGGTACTTAAATTCTTTACCCCCAAGGGACATTCTGGAAGCAGTGGGAGCGAATTTAATAAAAATTTCAATTTTGTAGGGCAATCTCCATAACGAGTGGGAACAGGGAGTATTTTCCAGTACAATGTTGAAAAAAAAAATGAATGGTAGTCATTTATCTGAACTTTTTGTAAAGTCTCGCGCTTGATCAAGTCTCCCCAGTTTCCCCTATTATTTGTATATATAATACATATGTATGTAATGATATATGTACATATGCAAATATATAAAATTTGCCCTCCAGAGTATTATTCTACGTTTGTTATATTATTCTTAATTTTAATCCTATGTAGTTTCTACTATGAATTTAACAATAATATATAGTAAGGGAGAAGCTATAATACTACACATGCATACATGTTCTCAAAGAGATGCAATTCTCTTAAAGAGAAAAATTCAACACTATAGAAAAACATATATGTACAGATATGTTTTATATTTTATGTATATGCGTATAAATATTTTCATTTTCTTGCATCTAAAAATACTGGTGCATGTCCATATGCGAGTATATATAGAATTGAATGGATCATAAAAATCATTAAAAGATGTCAAAAAAAAATACCAAAAAAAAAAGAAAGCCACTTTAACATCAGTTGGTAATTACAATTTCAATTAAACCATTTACAAAACAATAATAAAAACAATTAAAAATTTATAACAAAAGAAATAATTTCACTACACTCAGCACAATAACAAGTGGAGTAAAATATAAAATAAAACACAAAGAAAGCATATAGAGCTAGCACTAAACGAACATCAACAGAAGGGAAAAAGACAAATTTCAAATGAAATGAGTGGAAATAATAACAAGTCATTGACTTATGTTACACAACACAACATCATCAATATTATTACTTCATGTATATGTATGTACATATAAACATAAAATAACAAAAATAGACATATGCTAAAAATTCATTTAGCAAATGTAAGAAAATTAAAGAATATAGAAATGAGAAATGCAAAAACAAAATATATAAATGTGGAATAAATATAAACAGCAAAAATTTAAACACATACATGTACGAATATAATTTAAAATATAAACACAGGCCAATACAGGCGAAATATAAAAAATAAATGTGAAAGAGATATGAACATATTTTATAAACATTGAGCATATAAACAGGTTAAGTAAAAAAAAAAAGAGCTCTATACATAACATTCTCTTTTATATTCCTTTTTAGACAAAAATTCAATGAGAAAGAGAAAATACAAAATTTTATAAATATGATATTTTACATCAAGAAAAATAATAATAAGGTATAAACACAAATAGAGTTACCAACCGTTTGCCATATACTGATTACATTACATGCTTTATAAAAGCACCCAAATGACAAAAATCAAACATCAATTCAATTCGGATTATAATCTACATAATTTGTAGAACAATTTGTTTAATCAAAATACCGATTAATCAATTCGAATTATTCGATTAAACAAAATATTTTTTATTTTTAATTTTTCTTTGTTTTTGAAATTTTGTTTGGAATTAAAATTTAAAACCCTTTCTCATATTCGTAGCTTTGGAAAGATACCTGTCTACTTTGTAAAAAAAAAAATATAGAAATTTTGAATATTTTATTCAAATAATTTTATTCTGATTAATCGAATAATTTCAATGTTTGAATATTGAAAATCACGATTATTCGAATCATTTCTTATTTTTTTAATAAAATAATTTTTTTTTTTCGAATTATTGATTAATCAAATTGTTTGAATAAACAGTTAATCACACAGTCCTAAAATTTCGATATTTTTGCTTCAAAACTGAACGATTTTACTCTAAAAAATCTCCTTACAGTCGGCTGGGGCCGACCAAACTATACCCTGCATATGTAGATTTATATATAAAAAGTTTACTCGAATATCCAACTTTTCTTTTATTTCCACTTTTCGAGAAACAATTTTTGCATATACTACTAATTTACACCCGAAATATGGTTGACTTTGACGAAATAAAAGGATTTTAAGATAATTCCGAGGCTTAGTATGGGAGCTATATAAAAAGTGGGCGTGGCTTATCACTTTCTAGTAAATCCAATTAATTTTTCAATGTTAATCCACACCTTAAATTTGGTGTCCTACGTTGAATAGTTTCTAAGTTATGGTGGTTAACATTTTTGTTTAATTTCCTCAACTTTGCATGGGAGCCCCAATAAGAAGTGGGCGTGGTACGCTGATTTTTCGCCAGATTATTTCCGACTACGATATTAATTTAAGTGTCAATTATGGTTATTGTAGACATAAGATTGCCGAAGTTACAGCTGTTTCAATTTAAAATTTGTATGGGGTCTACGATAAACACTGGGCGTGGTGCGCCCATTTTCTGTGAGCCTAGTTGCTCGTACAATACTAATCCATACCCTAAGTCTCGTTGTCCTGGGCTAAATGGTTTGTAAGCTATGGAGCTTAAAATTTTAGTTTAATTCACTCGACTTTGTATGGGAGACCCATGAAGGAGTGGGCGTGGCACACTGATTTTCTGCCAGATTTTTGCCGACTACGATATTAATTTAAGTGTCAATTGTGGTTATTCTAGACAGAAGATTGCCGAAATTACAGCTGTTTCAATTTAAAATTTGTATGGGGGCTACGATAAACACTGAGCGTGGTGCGCCCATTTTCTGTGAGCCTAGTTGCTCGTACAATACTAATTCACACCTTAAATCTCGTTATTCTACGCTGAATAGTTTGCAAGTTATAACCGGTAACATTTTTTTTAATTTCCGCAACTTTGTATGGGAGACCCAAAAAGGAGTGGGCGTGGCACATTGATTTTCTGCCATATTATTTCTGACTGCGGTGTTAATCTAAGTGTCAATTATGGTTATTCTAGACAGAAGATTGTAGAAGTTACAACAGTTTCAATTTAAAAGAAGTACAGACACTTTGTATGGGAGCTACGCTAGAAAGTAGGCGTGGCTCACCCACTTTTGGCGAGGTTATATAGTAGTATAATATAAGTCTATGTGCAAAATATTGTTGTCCCAAGTGGTATATTATGTGAGTTATAGCAAGTTAAAGATTTTGAAAATTTCGAGGTTAGTCGCTTTGAATGCTTGGTGTGGGCGTGGTTATTGACCGATCATGCCCAATATCAATCCCCTCCGTACCCTTGGATCATAGATTACTTATGCCAAATTTCATCGAAATAGCTCAATATTTACTCAAGTTATCGTGCGAACCAGCCAGGTGACAGACAGACGGACGGACGGACGGACGGACATCGTTAAATCGAAAATTTAATCGACGCTGATCACGAATATATATCCATGTCTATATCTCCGGAGATTCCTTCAAGTGGACACAAACATCTGACCGAAATGAATATACCATGCATATTGCATTATGCAGGGTATAAAAATTAATTTTCACAACAATAGAGTATCAATATCATGTATAAAAGACAAGAAATATATCGTCGATGCATACGAATAAAGACGCGAGCTCAAGAATTGACGACGAAGAAAGCCGCGTAAGCGTAATTGGATGAAAGACGTGTAAATATAATTGACGACGAAGAAAGACGCGCAAAAAATAATTGACGGCGAAGAAAGGCGATTGGGGATTCTCTAAACTAAAGTCAGTTGTAACTAAAAACATTTAAATAGTTTTAGGCATTGACGGTGAAGAAAGACGCGTAAACATGATTGGCAGTGAAGAAAGACGTGTAAATATCATTGACGACGAAGAAAGACGTACAAAAATATAATTGACGGCGAAGAAAGGCGATTGGAGATTTTCTAAACTAAAGTCAGTTGTAACTAAAAACAATTGAATACTTTTAGGCATTTGCTTTAATATAAACAGAAGATGGGGATTTTCTAAACTAAAGGCAGTTGTAACTAAGAACTATTAAATTCTTTTAGGCATTTGCTTTAATATAAACAGAAGCAAAATGTGTTTGACATTATTATCGAATTTTTTTATATTTGTCATAGTTTGATGTATTGATTTCAAACCAATCATAATCTTAAAATTAGTGTCGAGCAATTGAATATGTCAAACGTCTTATGCAAAAATATGTTAAAAAGCCTATCTTAAATATGAAAAAAATATGAGATGATCTTAATTTTGATTATAACTACGAACCAATAACTATTTTGAGGAGAACGCTACACAATATATTGCAAACTGCTACTAATATTTCATCTGAATTTTCCGCCATCATTTAAACTTGAACATTCATTCCAATCCTCATATTGGCTGGAAAAACACTTTTAAATTTTGTATTTATGATTAAATTATTTAAATTTTGATTGCATCCTCTGATTCTAAAATACTTATATAATGGCAACTCTAAACTCATCACAAGCATGATATTGCGGAAACAAATCAAAGAGTCAAAGAGCAGAATGGTAACAACAAAAGAGAGCATTTAAATGCACGTTTGCATGTATATGTAAATAAAATATTGTTGAATTTTTCCATTTGTAAATTGCTTGCTACAAAAATAATGCATACCGGTTACAAAGTCAGTTTTTAATAGGCGCTCACGTGAGATGGTTAGATTTCGTTCTGTTTTTTTTTAAAGCAACTATACTCGCGGACTCTTGATAATTATAAATCGCAATCAAAATAGACGTATGAAATTTGTTTATAAGAAATTGATTCTTTTTGAAAATTCTAGTAAATTGAATTGGAATAAATTCATGTATATAAAGTATTATGCATATGAATCAAGTATTCATTTAAGATATAACAAAATAATAAAACAAAAATTATGTGAAAATAATCACATTATTAACATGGATTAAAGGTCAAAACTTGTTCAGCGAAATAGTGATAAAATATATTTTTACACATATACACACACATAGAGCAACGCTACGCACGTACATACACATATATAGTAGTACGGGGCCAAACACATATCAAGTCGTAAAACGCATAGTCACACACGTGCAAACAATGGAAATAAATAAAAAGAAAATAACAAATAATTTACAATATAATAAAATAAATTATAAATTCAATTTCTTTCATATATAAAATAAATTATTACAAGAAAACCATGAAAATCGTATTAATTACATTATTTTTTTTTTTTTTTACATTGATAGGCGACAAGAGATTTTTAATTTATTTCGAAAATCTAAAAAGAAGTTATAACTAAAAAGAAAAAAAAAAACGATTGTCATCAACTAAGTATGTATAGACGACAAACAAGTGAGCAATCAACATTATTATTAAAATAACAACTACAAGCATATATGAAAAAAAAAACATCAAGAACAACAAGTACATATTTATATATAAAATGAAATAAAAACAAATAATTTGTTGATAAGATAATAAAAAGCAACTCTAATATCAAATAAAAGAGAGCAAATCAAATGGTCTACTCCATATGAAATATGCACTCAATTTCACAAATACAAACAAAACATAACTAATACTCTTTCTGTTTAAGTATTAACAACACACAAAAAAAAGTAAATGATAATCCTTCTTTTCAAAATGAAATTTTGCGCTAAAAATTTCAATTTCCACATTAAATTCTATAGTGTATTTTAAAGTGATCGAGCGTGAGATTTCAAAATCGGATGATCAGCAGAGCTACCCTTCCATAAAAAAGTATTTTCAAAAATTTTTACATGAAAAAATAAAAAGTTGTCATCACATATTAGAAACCACGCATACTTCCCACACTTTGTAAGCGAACATATAAAGTTATAAAGCTGAAATACGGTACATACGAATATTTTTTAAGTCGGATGAACACCACGCATACTTGCCATACAATAGTAGATTAAATATACGTTTTCACATGAAAATATTAAGTTATCGTACTGAAATTCGTTAAATACGAAATTTACAAATTAATATATCCTTTTAAAAATGAGCTCAATTGAATAAAATCCACGAATTCACATGTTTTTACACTTTGCCCACGAAAATATAAGGTTTATGTCAAGTTGGAAATCAGCTGAAACGATATTTCGAATTTAAATTCGAAAATATAAGGTTTATGTCAAGTTTAAAATCGACTGAAACGATATCTCGAATATAAGTTGACCAGATAATCTTCGCAACACATACATTTCACTCAGTTTTGGCATTTCCCTTAATTAACTTATTAGAAATAGAATGTGTCGCAATAGAAGTTTACATTTTCACACGAAAATATTAAGTTATCATGCTGTAACTCGGTAAATACGATTATAGAATGAGCTCAATTGAATAAAATCCACACATTCACATGTTTTTACATTTTGCCCACGAAAATATAAGGCTTATGTCAAGTCGAAAATCAGCTGAAACGATATTTCGAATTTAAATTGACTAGATAATCTTCACAACTCAATTTTGCACATTTCTTTTAATTAACTTATTAAAAAGAAAGATGTGTCAAAATAGAGGGTTACAATTTTTTAGCCGATTGACGACAAAGTCGATATTCGACTAATGTGATAGGAGTGATTAATTTCAAATAATTTTTGTTTTTGTTTTTGATGCTTGCCACTTTATAATTCGTATAATTTTTCTAAAAGAAGATCTAAATAGATTACATGTAAGGATTAATTTCATCATAATAGTCATGGGAAACAAATAGGGAAAATTAAATTCTTAAAATATACATATGTACGCGAATACCATATACCTCTCGTTGTTGTACAAAAGGAATCTTATGTCAACTTCCGGCATTATAATTATAATGACAATGGTACAACAGCAATTTCAAATGAGCCGAAGGAAAAGAAAAATTCCAAAAAATTATTTTCCTTGAATACACTTTGAATACATTATCAGATCATTTCTTTACAATTTACAGAGTCAAAAATAAACATTGTCAACCCTAATCAAGTTGTATACCACATTTACATTCACACATATTGCTCTCTTGTACGTTCTCTTTCCCTTTCTCGCATACGCACACACACACACAGACTCTTATTATTTTGATTCTCGCAAATCCATATAAAACAATGACGATTAGAGGCACACACACACACACATGTATGTATGTATATGTTAATGCTGTGACACAAAGATCACACAATAAAGCACAAATGTATGAAAATTCAAAGAAAGAAGAAAGAACAAAAGAAACAAGCACAAAACACACCGAGAAGCAATACTAGCAATTTCAGGTTGATATATGTCTAGAAACACTCTAGACATTGCTGCTGTTTTAGTAAGTTAATTCCGGTGGACACGGCATGCGTGATTTTGAATAAAAGTATTACTTCATATACGAGTATATGTATAATAAATCGAATCGATAGCTAGTATAAAATTTTTAAATAATTTGTAATACATATTACCCAATAAAGCTACAAAAGAATAGCAAAAAAAAATTGAATTTACCAATGAAAACATAAAACAAGCAAACAACAACAAGTTTGTTAGTGATGGAAAAATATAGAAAAATCAACAATAAATATTTATAACAGTGAAAAATAATGTATTAAAAATGCATATATGAATATGTAAAATTAACAACAACAACAAACAAATATTTGTGTTTTTCAGTCTCCCTGTGTGTCAGTGTTGGAATTTTTACATACATTAATTAAATTTATATTTGACAAAAATTACAAATAATACCAAAAACATGACGTGAAATAAAGTTATAAGAAAAAACTAAAAAGCTAAAGCAACAGAAACAAAAGTTCCATCAAACAAACAAACAAAAAAATTCAATAAAATAAATAAATAAATAGGGGAAAAAATATAAATCAATTTAAAATGCATATTCATTATAAATTTGGTTTATTTCTGATATTCATACTCAGTCTAAGGTAATTAAATACATATTTTAAAACATATTTTCGCTCATTGCCAATTGTGAAAACTTCAATTGAATCATTACTTTACATATACGTATAGTAGATGTATATTATTACATTTCCCCCATATAGAATGCAAATAAAAATACAATCAATAGCCTATTGAAGTATGAAGTGGCTATCGTTCTTTTTTAAACAAACAATTGTCATTTGCCGACTCAACCGTTAATACTATATACAATTAGAAATACATTATAGGAAAAACAATTTTTTTTCCTTTACAGTTTACACAATTAACAGTCAATTATGTAGCCTATGTAAATGTGTAGTGCAAAAAAAAAAATTGATTTTACTGAAATTATACATATTTTTCTGTCTTGTTCTGTTTAATTATAAATTTAATACTCCAAATATTACTTCACTATAAAATATAGCAAATAAAGTTATTCGAATTATCGTATAGAGGTCAATTGAAAAAAAAAATACGAGTACATCTTAAATGTGTGTAAATGCAAAAAATAATTACCTCTCAATTGCATGTGGAATAATAAACAATATCACCTTACGTTTAAGTGTCTACTCATCAAACCATGTATTAACTATATTATTATGTATACACATTAAGATGGGCCAAGGTTTTAAAATTTAAATGTCTTGGCTAAATAAAAAATTTGAAATTTTGATAATTTCATATTCCAAATATGTAATAAGTGTAGAATAGTATACTCTGGGGGGAAAAAAAATAATGCCTGATAAACCAAAAAGCTTTTGTCAAAGTCAATATAAAAATGTCCGATCTAAATAGCTGTCTAAAAACGGCCTATAGAGCGATGAAATGTATGACCAATCCTCATTAATTTTTGCTCCTCAACATTGCCTTGAAACATACTTAGTCCCTAACCTACTTAACCTCTCTAAAAAATGGACAATTAGCCCCAGAATCACCTCTGGTAGCGGTAAAATGTACATATGACCGAGACACATTAATTTGTTCCTCCCCAACATTTCCTTCGAACATACTTACTACCTATCAACACCCGTTAAAGGGGCTCCTATATAAAATGCACACAAGAAAATATGAAAAATCAACAAATAATCCTCCCCAACAACAACAACAACATTTGACAACATTTCCTCCAAACATACTAACCACCTATTTTGGCATGACGTTATGGTGACATTTTTATAATAGCGCAAAATTGCAAGAAATTATTTAAAGCTTTGTTCCATTTGATGCACCTTAATATAACCACATCATACATAAAATAAATACAATCATTTACTAAATGTGCTAAAGTACAAAGTGTACAACAATTATTAGAATATACCTACGTACATATATACATACATGCATATGTATGTAGGTATGTAACGATAAAATCATGAAAAATAAAATTACAACATGATAATGCCTTACTTAGTGCAAAAAGAAGTTTAAAAAATTACGAAACACTTAAAAAGAAATTTATATTATTATCCACTTGTTAGAAAATAGTAAAAAAGCAGCACTTATGTATTTTGTATAGAATGTGTATTGAAGTGCGACAATTCCAGTCATAGGTACTCATATTTATGGACTTTGTACTAACTGTTTGATAGATGAAAAAAAAAAAGCATTTGATATTTCCACACAAAATCAACGACAAATAAACGAATGATTAATCATTGCTTTTTGTTTTGTTGTTGTTGTTGTTTTTTGCAAAACTGTCTTTTCTTGTTAATTTCATTATCAATTAGCTATTTATTAACGAAATAATTGTACTCCAGCATTTGAATTTGATTGTTTATCAGCTATCAAGCATGAAATGCCAAATGAGCATATAGAAAATGTTTTTTTTTTAAATCATAATGTTAATAAAAAACATTTTTTTATACAAATACAAACATTTTTACATCAAATCGCATAGAATAAGAATTTAAACAACATAACAGAAGTATAAAGATACCCCACTGTTAATAGACAGTGTTTTAACAGCAACATAGAAACCCCGATTTTGGAATGACTGTTAAGTATTCTCTTCAAAGCACTTTCCTTCTCTTTTTTTTTTTTATTAATTATTAATATTAAGAAATGCAATGAAATGAAATTGCAATTATTATAAAAACGCTACAAATTATTCTAAAAATTTAATTCAAACAAAAATTAATTCAATTATCATTAATAAATCAAATGACGACAACAAACAAGTGCATAGAAATCGTCAACACACAAAAAATCAATCTATAAAAGTGAGATGATGTAAACCAGTCTACTTTGAAGCAATAAAAAAAAAATAATAAAAGACCGCCAACCATAGAATGCGTAAGCAAAAACCAAAAACAACAAAACAAGCTTTGTAATAAACTGAGACTCCTATAGAAGCTAAAGGAAAATTAAAAAAACAAAAATGCATAGATGATACTTATACAGCTTATTTTCATACGCAACCGTATATCCATAAATATAAATAAGTCGTCAAGTCGTATAATTAGGTCAAGAACATACATAGTAGTGTAAGGATAATTACGTAAGAGCACAACAAAGGTGAGGTGCAACTAACTACATGAATTGTGTAGTCTAAATGGCAAATTGTGTGTGATGTGTGTCATTTCAAAGAAGTTGTAATATATTATATGTATTTATATTAAATGAACATTCATTATATACATATAGCTTGAATTTATGCAAAAATATGAATTAATTATTATTTTGACACTTTTACAAATGATATACATCTATAATGTAGAAAAAGGTGTGCACAAAAAGAGAATATTAATCATAAAATGTATAATAAGGCTTTTGTTTTAATCAAAAATATTGAAATTATTCATTTAAATATACATTTAGTTTAAAAATATTAGTAAAAATGACAAGGGATGGCAATTTTATAACAATTTTGACGTACAATGTCAAATATCACGATTCAATTTGACGAAATTAAGCGTAAACTCGTTAAGATTCAACATTTACTCATGTAAAAAAAAACAACAAATTGAAAAATCTAAATTATTCGACAATATTTAAACTAAAAATTTCATTTGAGTGAAAATAAAACACCGGTTAATCTAATCATATTATTGAAACACGTGATGGCCAAATTCTTATGTTCATGCATGGGCATTCTTAGTTGTCAAGCATGTTGTTAAGCCATAAGTACAATCTAAATAGCATTAAATCATATTTTTTTCTTTTTTATAACCAATAAAGTGTAGAAAGCATATTACTAGTTTGCAATTTACCTGCAACAATCTTATCATTAAATAATCTCAAATTAATTAAGATTAATTAAAAATATACATCCAGTATGCAGTACATATACTTTAAATGGAAATTGTACTTTTATTTAGGGATGTATTTGTCATCGATTCAAATGAAATTTTCAATTGATGACTTTATAATTCCATAATTCATCTCGTGTATTATGTCTCATTGTTATTCCAGTGCATGCTATACGCGAGCCGCACCAACATCAGCTACAAATCAAAGTACAACAAATGGTGATGATAATTATCATGATGATTATGATGATGATTATTATGACGAATTGGAAGGTGGAACAACAGAAGCAAATAGACTGATGACAACTGTCGATACAATGACTACAGTGGAAGTTACTACTACACCAAAATCAGCAATAAATCAATTTAGTAAAATAGGTATGTAGGTCATTTTTTTAACAAACAAAAAATGCAATATTCATTATTTAAAAAAATGCATACGCTTACAATAAATAAATACTGCATAATTAAATTTATCAATTTCAATGCAGATTTACCACCAAAACGTAGCAATCATGTGCTCGAACCTGCTTGCCCAAAGGCATGTCGATGTCTAGAGGATTACAAATACGTACAGTGTACAAATGCTGGTCTAACGCATGTGCCACATGATATGCCCAATACAGCTCTAATCATAGATTTAAGTCAAAATAATATCACAGAGTTGCATGCAAGCGATTTTGCCAATTGTACCAAAGTACGTGAAATTAATTTAAGTGACAATCAATTAACAAAACTCAATGAAGAAGTAAGTCACACCACAAAAACTGTATATCATTTCATCATAAAAATATTTCTCAAAAATATTTTTCTTCTTTTCATTATACACATTCAGGTATTCACTAATTTGCGACGTTTACAACGTTTACGAGTTGCAAATAATCGCTTAACACGCATCAATCCAAATACTTTTTCAAACATCACTTCACTCAGTCATATCGATTTAAGTAATAACACCATTGAATTACATTCGGATGGATCATTTCTAAATCAACCCGAATTATTAGAGTTATCTTGCCGTAATTGCAGTTGGACACAAGTTTTTGATAATACTTTTGCTAATTTGAGCAGTTTAACATCATTGATATTGGATTTTAATGATTTTCAAAAAGTGAGTACCATATTGAAAAAATTTTCAACTGGCAATGCTATTCTCGTTTCTTGTTTAACGAACTGTTGAAGAGAATGTGAGAATATAGAAAAATTGTAATAAGTGTGACCAGCAGGTGGTTGAGAAAAACATGAATACTGTGGCAAATAGCAGTAACAGTTTCATAGCATCATAGTGAAGGGAGGAAATTAAAACATAAATGTTTATCCATAATTCTGTTTTGTGTGATATATTCGAAATTCGAAAAACTGGTCACACTATTTACGATGTGTATACATACACTTATTTGGATATGTTTGCAGAGGAAAAGCTCCAATTTTTTTTTCGCTATACACACGTAATAACAAACTCTCTACCGGTTTTCCGTTTCTACACATTTTTCTCTTCGTTTGTGTTTCATTTTTCACACAAACAAATAGCACACACAGAATTGTATGCATACAAGAGAGAGCGAGTGAGCTTTATTTGATGCAAACATAAGCAATCTGTTCGTTTTTGACATTTTATCACTTTTTCTCTATGTACATTTTGACAGAAAATCAATACAAAAGCTTTTACACCACTACGCAACCTCATCAAATTGAAGTTACCCGAGCTGGATCAGGCATCCGTTCAAGAGCTATGCAATCTGCTCAAAGCCATTGACAACATTAGTTTTAAACATTTTGATGTTAGTTGTTTTGAATTAGTATTGGGCACTTCATTCAATGAGAGTTTAATATTAATGACAGATTCGCCGCCCCATAAACAACAAGCCACAACTAATACGAGTGATAAAAATACAGGAACTAAAAAAGGTAGGTGGTATTAACTATTCACCGGCACATTTGTAAGTGTACATCTAGTTTAATATACCTGTATTCCAGTGAATCAAAGAAAACTGCCACAAAACATGACAGAAAATGGTGTTGACGAACAGCAGCAATCATTTGTTAATTTTACACTGCCAGCAAATGAGAATAGTAATATTGACGACAATGATGCAGCTACAGCCACAAATATGACAATTCTAACAGCTGGTATGGCTGGCGTGGGAACCGCTGTTAATGCAACAATAACAAATGGCACAGCTGGTGGCAGTGGCAAAAACGATGAAAAATCATATCAGGTGCCAGTGTCACCAGAACTAATTAATATTATGCTTATTAGTGAGTATAAAGAAGGAGTTGGGCGCAAACAAATTGCTAATGCACATTTCTTTTCCCACATTCTCTAATAGGCATCATTATAATTGCTGCTATTGGTATCGTAATTGGTGTCATATGCCGCAAGGATGTGGGTGGTGTTAAAACAAAATGTTGCCGTACACGTAAACCCGACCCAAAGGATCAAATTCATCCCGCTGAGGAAATACCACTTAATAAATTATCATAAATTAAGGCGTAGATGATATAATGCAGAAAATAGTAGACGACTAATGAATGGCAGAGAAGAACAAAATAAACTAGTAAAAGAGCTTGCCCAAAATTCATTGTAGAGCAAATGATAACGCAAATGTAAAAACATTTCCATTTTAATATTAAGATTTAAATGTATTTTTAGTTTTTTTTTTTACGTATAAACAAAATGGGCACACAGACAAAAAAAATCTAATTTAACTAGTAATTTAATTACAATTGTAATTTCATGAAATATTATATTTAAATGTATTATACAAGCTATTGTCTCCAAATGTGACGCTACGCTCCACACACACACACACACATATCAATATTTTTGTTGGATAAATGTTGAAAATTCGAAAATATGAATTCAATAACTATGTGTATGTAGTTCTCATCACTATTTAATTTAAACATGCACATTTACGATCAAAGCTTTCATACTACACACATGTAACAAGAAATTTAGAAAAATTAAATGGAAAAAAAAAAATAAACGCACAGAATTCCAATTAATTTTAATTAAATCTAGCACTTAGTACTCGTACGACAATGTCAATTATTGTATGGCGGTCTTTTAGGTACAATTGAATTAATTATATTATAAATATATATACAGCATATTGTACGTGTAAGGTATAAAACGTAGAGAAGCCCCTATGTATAAATATGTATGTGTTGCTTTAGTAATATAAATAGGTGTATGTAGTATAAATGTTTATTAGAAATATGTGACAACATGAAATACATTTTTTCTTTTCCTTTTTGTTGTATAAGATATTCATACTATTGAAAACCACAAAGATATATGGTGGTATGAGGATGTAATTGAGATGCGTTTGTTTAAATTACTGTATTCCATATAATATAAATAAGCGATTTATTTTTCATTTTAAAGTTGCCTAGTCTTTTCTTAGCATTTAGACATTTTGAAATACAACTATAAAACTATCAATATGTAGTTAGTTACATGTGAATGATACTACCACATCGGAGCACTATTAATATATGTATATATCGTACTATTTAACCATCAGTTTTAATGGAATTATTTTCATATTACATATTTTATAGTTTATATACTTTTTCTATATCTACATTTAAGTTTCGATGTTGTGGCATTTTTCTATTACTATTATTATAAGAAACAAGTATTTAATTTGAAATTAATTTTAAAACTTTTTCTAATATATTACGTTAAGGAGTGTAAACGGAAAAAATTGATTGCAAATGAATTTAAATAAAATACAAAAACAATACGATTGGTTTAAGTCTTCCATATTACGGAACAGTAATCGCCAAGAATATAAACTAAGTATCTTAATATAGGGTGATTTATTTGAAGACCTTTCTTCAGCAGGCATTTTATGATACGAGTTAATCAAGCTGCCAAATTGGTATTTTTTATCATAATATAAGCTGATTTGTTTGAAGGTACTTGCTCAGTAGCGATTTTATGGCAGAAATCAAGCTGTCAAATTGTCAAAATGATATTTTTATGCAGTGTTGTTTGAAATTTCATTATGAAACACCATAATGTTTAGAAATTATTTAGATGTGTTACGAAAAACTGTGCCTCTTTATGGCAATTTTGGGAAAACAACTGTTCGAACCGTTGAATTGGCCCCCTGTATCAACTGATGTGACACCAGTAGACATTTTTTTTCTTAAAATAAAAAAAATTGTTTTTAACTAAACTATTTTTATCGAAATTGAAAAATATAGCTGTCGAATATATATTCACAAGTTATAACAACTAATGCCGAATTAGCCGGTTTTACCTTTGAAGCCAAATAGAATACTAATAAAATGAAAAAAGGCAACAAATTGTAAATTTTATTTAAAAATGGCAATGGCAACATAACACTTACGATCGAAAATGCAAATTCTTGACCAAAGATGAGACTAGAAGTAAATTATCTGTCATTATATGAAATGTCATATATCGAACTGTCATTCTGACATTTATAAAATGGAAACGTGGAAAACCTTAGTCATGGAACGATATACGATTAAACAACGTGAAATATAGTGAATATTTGTTACCAAAATGGTCAACAGCGAAATTTCGACTGTTTTTTGGAACACTTCAGAGCATTATACACATCATCACTTGATAAGCTAGAGGCAAGAAAAAATTCGGCCAAATGTTCATTTCACAAAAACAATGCGTTGTCAAATTAACGTTTGAGCTGCTTGACCACTCTCGTTACTCACTAGTTCTAGCGCCAAGCGACCAAAATTCACTATCACCCAAAATTAAGCTACTTTCCTTTCGAAAGAATGTTCCAAAAACTATATACTTTTAATAGCACTCTTGAGCTGGCAAACCTACTGGTTATATGTACCTATAAATATGTATGTAAATATTATATCATTGCATCCTAAAAGTAAAAAGTATTTTTTTTATCCTAAAAGTATGCATTAATATTTTAAATTGCGTATTCTCCATTCTGTTCAATTATAACGAGTTTCCCTATTATTTCCATATTCTGCACACATCATTTTTGTTTGTTTTTTTTTTCTCTTTCGTTTAAGAAAAAATTTAAAATATCAACAACAATAACAATAAAATATATGTATTATTAATCACCCACTCATTCCCGACCGCCGACACTTTTATATATCTTATCATAGCACACGCACACACACCTATAAACACCCTATCATACTCGCATATATGTAAAATTGATATTTTTATGAAATCAACTTGCAGCCGATGACCCACTTTTTGGTTTTTTATTTTTAGTTTTGTGTGTTAAATATTTATGAATATCATAGAATTGCTCATTTTCGTTGTATGATACATATAATAGGTACATTTCTTTGAGATGTGATAAATAATTGAGTATCATACAATGACTTCAATTGTATCATCAAAAGACAAGGGGGTATTAAATATTGAATTTTTACAATGTGTTAAATGTAGGTATGATGACATGAGATAGATAGTAAGTGAGTGCTTTGCCATTTTTATTATCAGAGAAAATAGAAAATGAGAACATCTTGTTAAAGTACACAAATATTTGTATGCTAATATGATTATATACATACATTGATTATATACATATATTGATAAACATGTGTATAAACATATTGTATATGTATCTATACACAGGCATCAAAAACAACGCATAAAGCGAATGACCTGTTATTGGGTAAATATATTTGAATTTTTTTTCTTTTTTTGCAATAACAAAAACTTCTTTCTCTTCTTACAAATGTTGTTATTAAACAAAAACGTGTTATTAAGAAAATCGCAATTAAAAACTCAATTTGCTGTTCATATTTTTTTTGTGATGATATCGTTTCTGGAGTTTTATTGAATTGTTTACATTTGCTTCCCCATGGAATACTACAATATACGTACATGTACTCATATTGTACGTGCGTCGTAAGAAAAATCGAAATTTGTTTATATTCTTAATTATATGTATATTATTTCAAAAGTATAAACATATCTATAAATATGTATATATGTACATATGTAAGCGTGTGTATATGCCGGATTGTCTTCACACATGTTTATAGCCACATACATATGTACATATGTATGTAGGTACATAAATAATTATCACTTTATTCCATTTCCTGTCTACATTCTTGTTTACCTCTCTCATTTGATACTTGATATTGTACATATGTATGTATTTACTGCAATAAATGCACATACATACATATATACAGATATACTCAATATATGTGTAAATAATTATAGACGCAATTTTTTTATTTTAAACAACAACTAAATAAAGTTTCTTATGTGTTTCAGTCAAAAGTGCAAAAACGCCAAGTGGATAAACAACAACAAAATATTAAAACAAAGACCTGACTCATCAAGAACTTTCATGAAATGTTGAAATGTTGAAGAAATTGCAATCGTACGCGTTTCTACGACGCTTCGAATATTGCAGAATGTTCTAATCTAAGTGGCTTTTTAGTTTTATATGTATTCGTATGTTTTCGTAGTATAAACAAAATTATTAAAAGAAGCAATAACTGCATATCAATCGGTTTTATAGCATTAAATTAAATCAAAAACAACAACAAAATCGGCAATTGAAATTGGTGGCCTATTAGTAATTAATAATTCGTGATAATTTTATTATTTGAAACGCCTATTGCTGTGAAAAAAATATATTGAATATGCAAAAATTATTCTACTTAAAGCAATGCAAGCAATTTAGTATACATTCAGAAATATGAAGATTGACAGGTTACAGAACAAATTCTCATTTTAACCATGTGAAACATCAAATAATCAAAACCATATACATACATACATATCTAAAATTAGTGTGCTGGCAGATCGATTACAGAGAAACTAGCTCAGGCGTATTTCGTATCGAATAGTAGCACTCGAAATAACAAAATTATGTGTTCTCGTCAAAGCATATTAGAAAATAAATCGAACTGAATCATATGATATACGAAACAAACATACATACTCTAACCAGTATATATTTTTCTTTAAAATTTCTCATACTATCATCATACTGTAACCAGCATATTTTACTTGAAAACCTATCATAATAAATAAACAAAAATTCTAGTACGCCCATTTAAAATAAATTCTTCTTCTAATCAGTATATTTTGTAATTATTTTTCCAAGAAAATATACAAATAATTTTTTTTTATCACTTACCTCCATTACAAGATTAACACAATCCTGTGACTCTTTGCAATCCAGTAATGCCACCACATTTTCATGATGTAATTCGGTGAGTTCTTTTAAAATTTTTATCTCTTTTCCCAGTAGATTTTGTGTTTTAATTAAGCCTTTTTTCGTAATGCATTTTATGGCGACAGGAAAATGTTTCTGTAAAATAAATAAAAAAAAATATAAAAATTAATATGAGATTCAAATGCATATAATAGTGTGTGTGTGTAAAAAATGACAAATTAACAAAAAAAGATATAAAACTGCAATCTAACATAGTAGTGTTGACGAGACACTGATAATTATATTAAACACATACATACGGGCTGTCCCAAAACTACCCGACCTAACAAAGAAAACACAACAAATTTGGGGAAAAATTTTTTTATTTCTCAACATAATCTCCTTTAAGCTCTAAACACTTTTCCCAGCGATATTCTATAGTTTCGATACCTTGTTTATAGTATGAACTGTCTAGCAAATTAAAATAGCCATCTACCGCAAGCTCCACCTCTTAATTGTTTCCAGATCTTCTACCAAGCCATTTTTTCAAATTTGCAAATAGAAAATAATCCGCAGGAGCTAAATCTGGAGAATAAGGTGAGTGGTGAAGCAATTCGAGCATTTACTCATTGATTTTAGCCATCGCAATAGCGGATGTGTGAACTGGTGCATTGTCTTACTGAAACAACACTTTCTTTCTCGCCAAATGCGACCTCTTTTCGTTAATTTCATCACTTAAACTTCCTTTTTGAAGATAATCAATAAAAATTATCCCACGTGCATACCAAAAAGCAGACGCGCCATAACCTTGCCTGCAGATGGAACTGTCTTCGCCTTCTTTGGACACGATTCTCCACTTTCAGTCCACTGTTTTGACTGCTCCTTTGTCTCAGATGTGAAGTAGTGGACCCATGTCTCATCCATGGTTACGAATCGACGGAAAAACTCTGCTTTATTACTGTGAAACATCGCCAAACACCCAATAGAAACATTTTCACGACATTGTTTTTGTTCTATTGTGAGCAAACGCGGCACCCATCAAATAAAATACAAATAAATTCCAAATTTTCAGTCAATATACGATGTATAGCATTTTTTGAAATGCCTGTAATTTCACCTAGCTCACGCACCTTCAGCCAGCGATCATCCAATACCATTTTGTGGATTTTCTTAACCTTTTCTGGCGTGGCCACCTCAATTGATCGACCACTACGGTGTTCGTCTTGGCAGCGTCTTGTACGATCTCATTTAAACACCCAATATTTTATAGTCCTAAGCGAAGGAGCAGACTCCCCCAGAGTAGAATCTAGTTCGGCTTTAATATTCGTTGGACTGAAACCTTTCAAATGAAAGTATTAAATTACATAACGGTGACCAATTTTTTCCATGTCTTCCAAAAAAAAAAATACTAAAGGTGGCACCTTGAAACTTAAAACATATATTTTATAAGGTTGCCACTATTCACCAAAGTAATTTTTTTCAAACTATTGCCGTCATCTATATGTCAGGTCGTGTAGTTCTGGGACCTACCTCATATGTGTAGTTCACTTTATAATCATTTATAGTAAAGAAAAAAAAAAAAACTTCAGTGATTTGAAGTTCACTTTGAAAACCAAAGAAAAACAAAACCAAACAAAAAGTGTATAATGTATTGTAATAATAAAAAAAAAGAGTCAACAATTGATTATTATTACCACTGGCTGAGTGTCTGCTCGTGTTTATCAGTCAGTTTGAAAATGTTGGTGATAAAAATTTATATATAACATACAGTGGCTCCCAGCTTATTTCGTACAGTGACAGTTTAAAAATTGCTGCAGTCGTAATTCCTAATATAGCAAAAATTTGAACAAAATATAAATGCCATTTTTGAAAGGAAGGTTTGTTTTTTATTTTCCAAAATTTACTTTTTCAAAATTTTAGTGTTTGATACTATAAAAAAATAAAATAAGAAAAAAATAGGAAAATTCATGTCACAGCTTATTTCGTACAGTCTCTTTAAGTTCAAACTAAAAACAAAGTAAGTTGATTTTAATATTTAGTATGACATCCCTTAGCGTTAATGACAGCCTGGAGTCTACTTGGCATTGAATCCACCAATTTTTGAGTGATGTCTGGTGTGATTTTTTTCCATTCCTCCATCAGTACCTTCTTTAGGTCTTGCTTATTAGAAATCTTGTGTGTTCTTATTTTATTGTCCAAAATAGACTAAAGATTTTCAATCACATTCATGTCAGGTGACTGTGGTGGTGGAGACATCAAGTGTGAGCAGTTCAAATAAGCCAAGATTGCACAATCCCAGATTTATATTTTGGGTCATTATCTTGGTAATACCGAAATTCTTCCCGCAAACCCAGTTTGTCTGCACTTTGAAGTAAATTGTTTTTCAGAATCTCGAGGTACTTCATTTTGTCCATTGTTCCCTCAATAAAAACCAATTCACCTACTCCGGCTGCTGACATACAGGCCCAAACCATCATGCTACCGCCACCATGCTTCACTGTGGGCTTAAGGTTCTCCTTGTTTAGCTCGGTATTAGCTTTACGCCAAACATATGACATTCCGTCCGAGCCAAAAATATTAAACTTAGACTCATCCGCGAAAATAACGGTATTCCAGAACGCAGGAGTATTAATAATATGCTCTTTGGCGAAGTCAAGTCGGCGTTGTATATTCATTTTCGAAATGAATGGTTTCTTTCGGGCTACTCGACCGTTCAAGTCATGATTGCGCAGCACACGTCGGACAGTTTCAGCACTGGATGATTTTCCTATTTCACGCTGAACCTCTGCAGCCAACTTCGGAGCGGATAACTTTGGATTTTTCTTAATTTTTCGTACAATATAACGCTCGTCTGATGCGTTGAAAATCTTATTAGGTGCTTCTCTGCCCTTGTTCTCCAACCGATTTTCGCGAACGAAGCGTTGAATGATGTATTGGACAGTTGAGGCACTTAAATTTGTCATTTCAGCAATTTTTCGCACACTCTGACCTTTCCTAAAATGGTTAATTACCAGTTTACGCTGTTCCATCGTTGTACGATGACCCATAAAGCTAAATGTTTAATTTACAGCACTTTAACTATTTAAAATAATAATAATAAAAATTGTTATAATAGTTAAAAAGGTCCAAAAACTCATACAATTCAAAAAAACTTTGTAACTGCGCGGCAGAATGAAACTTACTTACATTGAAGTTTGTGTACGAAATAAGATGTGAGCTGAAAATCAGCTGATCAATAGTTTTTCTCTCTTGCATAACAAAAAGAAAAATTTTTGGGGTTCCCCGTTTTCTTATTAGGTTTACTAAACACATACACAGACATCTACATTCAAAACTTATCGATAAGTTTTTTAGTTTCGATGTTACAGCCATGTACATAAAAATATATACACTGTACGAAATAAGCTGTGAGCCACTGTATATATAAGCTCTATAAATGTAAAATAATCAAGTGAGTACATATGTACGTACTGTTTGTACAGTACACAACAACAACAGAAAAAAAGAGACAATTTTTATACAAGCGTAACAAATTAATGTGGCATGATTTACTTTTCCCCGAGTTCAATGAACATACACACAACAACGGCAATTATATGATTTTTAGACATTGAATCAATCCAAACTACAATTGTAATATTATACTAATTAGCATACTTTTATATATAATAAATGTTTGATATATAAAATAATTTTAAAAAAATTCTATTATAAACACATCAATAACCGTCACAAGTAATTAGATGAATTATTTAAGCACGATATTACAATTGTACATAGATAATATTTATTAGTTTGACCCTGAGTATATGGGTCAGTTTTCATATAAAATCAACGAATTCATACAATATGATATTATTGAAATGCTTATTGTGATAAGAGTAATCTAAAAATTTGATATATATTCTCTTTACAATCTCTGTGACAAGTGATATATGAATATATTAGGCATTTATATACGCAAAAACTCAAAAGACTACATTTTTTCGCTTATGCATTAAGAATAAAGTTCATAAAATGCTATTGTTAAGGCTACAAATAAATTCTTATAATTTGATTTGAATTTTTTAATTGCTATCTATAGTAACCAGTTATTTATGATTGTAATTGTGTACATACCTAGTAGCTAGACAATTGTAAATAACAATTCAAATATTTAATTTTCGTTATTATTTTTTCTCACACGCATACAGATTAAGTAAATATGCATAAATGTATATAAAAATTCTCAACAAAACAATTGATCATAATATAAAATTATTTATAACTAAAAGCTCACATACATATACTTATATACATGACATAAGTACGAGTACATATTGAATATTCAATATCAATAGCCATAGTAAGGTATAGCAATTTTATTGTATTATTATTATTATTATTGCACTTTCTATTTGCTTTAAATTTGCGTTTCCTTTCGTTTCACAATTCGATTACACTTAACATAACAGTATTCTTTTTATATGCGATTATTATTGTAAATATATATTCATAATATACCCAATTGGAAATTCAGAGATTACGACTAGCAAACAACATGCAAGACATGTCAAATGACATTTCCCTGACCAACTTATACGCGACTACGATGACATTTCCATATAAGTCACTGTCATTTACTATATGAAGCAATTGGATTTATATGAAATATATGTACACATTAGGGTGATCATTATTTAGAAGAGATTTTGTTAAATAACACTCATAGACTAAATATTTTGAATTTGATAAAAAAAAAATAGTAATAAATAAAAAAAACTTCGTAATTATTGCTAAAATTCGATTTGAAGTCCTAAAGTTGAAAAAACTGATTTTTTGAAAAACGGATCTCAATTAATTATTCCTTCATTATTTCCCCCTTGCCTTCGCGGGCTCCCCAACAAAATAAATATTTTTATAAAATTAAGTGCCGCAGCTCCGTGATTAGTGTGTTGGCCTTCTAATCTGTAGGTCGAAAAGATTTTTCTTGCGAACGGGACCCACCTGTCGACAAACAATTCGCAAGTTCTTCCGGCAGTAACAATTTGCCATGGAAAAGAACTCTGTGACAAAGCTCAGAAAAAGTGATGTTGCAAGAGTTCTGCCGTTCGGAACCGGCTAAAATAATACTGTCCAAAATTTAGCACGCACAACAGTAATGGAAGAGAAACTCGGCCAAAGAGCCCTTCGGTGCTTATATTTATTATTTTTTTTTTTTTTTTTTTTTATAAAATTAGCTCCCAGAGCTCCCATGGTCTCGAGCCCTATTCAAGTCGTCAACCCAACATCTCCCATCTCATCACCTTCTCCTTTTTAGGACGTAGCCACACAAAACCTCACCGCTATTTAAGCGTGGAGGCGGCACTCTGCGAGCCAATTTTGAAAGGGGTACCCCAATGGAGTGAAAATGAAGGATATATATATACTTGGACGGGAAATTAAGGAGCCTGGCTTTACAGTTGATACCTTCGGAAGTGATTCCTAAGCAAATATGTTTGCCGATTTTCAGGTTTTTTTTGCGCTTATTTTGTATGGAAGCATTCTTATTTTGGGGAGATAGAGACTAAGTATGTTAGGAAAACATATTGAAGACGTTAAACAAATGGGGGTCCCAGTTATATTTCAGCCTGCGAAAGGCAATCGTAGGCAGTTATTTGAATATTTTTCGATTTTCAGGTATTTTTGTGTTTATTTTGTACGGTAGCACGCTTAACATGATGGGAGACAGGATATGCTCGGGAAACACATCGAAGAGGTAAAACTAATGGCGGTCAAACTTAGAGTTTACCATCTTATAGGAGGTTTCTAGAAGATATCTATAAGCATATTTGTTGATTTTCAGGTATTTTTCGAGAATATTTTGTATAGCAGCCACCGTAAGGGATAGAGACAGTGGGTAAGTAAGCTAGAGGAAACTGTTGGGAAGGTAAAACTTTAAAACATAATGTGGCAAGATGACATAATGAAAATTATGCGAATTATTAGAAATGGGTCTACTAACTGGTTACATTTGACTACTCTAAATTATTTACGGTCTCGTAATCACATCTGCCATATAAGGTTTGACAAAGCGAAGACCTTCGAAGCCACATACATTGACATTATTACTAACATATAGGATAATATAAACCAAATAATTTTAGCATTAAATCTATATGCAAAAGCTATTTAAAAAAAAAACACCCTTAGCAATGTAGAAAAAGAATAACAGCTGTGTATGATCACCTAATTGTTTTTGGAGGTGAGTGCAAATGAAAGATGTTGTCCATTTATATTGATAACCTTACATTCTCACACCAGATAGCATGATGTTATCTTGTATTGCATTGTTTTCAAAACATAAGAGTATTAATTATATTTTCTAAAAAAAAAAAAAAAAAAAAATTATGTATATTGTACATATAACATTTGTCTGCTTGCTTGCTGGTAGCCATGAAAAGGTACTTTTCGAAAACAATCGAATATATGCACTTATTTATTTACGTTCTATTATGTGTAGGGTACCTATAATATATAATATTATTTTAAAATATTACAATCACATAATTACCCAAATATTATGTAGTAATGAATATTGTAAAATTAATTTACGCTACGCAGTATACGATTTTGTTTCAAAATTGTAGTATATTTATTACATAGTGTGGTATTATATGTAGTATAATATTATGCATTCGGCTTACAATGTTATAAAATCTATATGATGAATGCAAATGATTTAATATAACAATTTCATACTTTATCGCTTATTCCTATTTACTCGTAGCGTATTCCCTTTGGCAAAACTACATACGAGTATATTAAATAATCATAGCACAGCAAACATCAACTATTATTTAACCACTACCGAAACGAATTCATTTGAAATATTAAAATGCGCAAAATGTTAAAAGTCAAATTGTAAAAGTCACACAGTCGAAGTCAAAGATAAGCAAGCTATAGTGCTCGTATCAATGTATAAACCCTTTTTGTAGGTCTCAAATAAAAAAATGGAATTATTTACAAAGAAACAACACTTTTTTGAAATTTGTTTCAATATTTATACCTAAATCCGCTCAATTGTATGATTATAATTGCATTATTCATTTGATAGCTTATATGTGAATGTTCAATAGTAATTCAATATATTGGCTAACAGGTAGAGGTATGAAATTGTTATCAAAATATGCTTAAAATGAATACCAAAAATAAAAATTAACTTACTCCAAATATATTTAATGATTTTGTGACGTATTCAAGCATTGTAATGACAAGAGCGTTATCACAACTCTTGTCATGAATTATACAATATATTTTCTAATTATTATAACGAAAGGTCAGGTCAATCCATTTCCACTAGTTAAAATTCAATCTATGAAATATAAACTGTCATCCAATTTAGCTTTCGTCAACAAGTGTTTGAGGATCATTTGTAGAATTTTCTGACCTAACACTATTTCAAACGAGGCACTATGGCGTCTGACGAACGAAGAGCCCATACTGATCCAGATTAAGCGTAGAAAGTGGCGTTGGATCGGCCACACGCTAAGAAAGCAGCCAGATAGCATCACGCGAATGTCGCTTGAGTGGAACCCGCAGGGGAGCAGAGGCCGCGGACGACCAAGAAGCACCTGGAGACCATCAATACTGGGTGAGCTAGCTGCTGCCGTCATCACATGGGAAGGCGCTAGATCAACTGCCCAAAACCGTGTGCGATGGCGAAGCCTTGTGGAGGCCCTATGCTCCAATTAGGAGTTTAAAGGAGAAAAAAAAAAATGTTCTTCAATGTCTGAAACTCTACAATAACTGTATAACCGACCACCATTAATTTTTCCACCTCAACAATTTTTAAAAATATTCTTTTTACACCTCCGTCCCTCCCTAGGGGGACTCTCTAACAAACTGATCAGTTTACAGCGGCTAAAAAGTAGACGAGTCCAAATCAAAAATTCCTTAATGCATCCTTGGCTAGAAATGTTTGAAATTATACAAGTTTTATGTTTTTCGCCTTGCCTTAATGTACCAAATACATGCCTTTTATTTATTCATAGTCTTTTTCTAGTTATTTTCTAATACGAATTGTTTTTCTTCGCATGCTCTGCATACAGTATATAGTACTTCTTGTTATAAATATATACATTTTAATTCATGCTTTGAGAAATCTTTCTTCATCTATTAACACATACACTCCATATATACATATCGTGTGTATGTAAATAGCATATATTTTATGTTCAAATCTTACATCTTCACATGCAGACATGATTTTGAAATAAATTCTTCCATTTTCTGTCTGTGAGCTATTTTCATGCTACTCGCATTAGTATAAATTACGTACGGATGGGTATGTCATATCTTTCGACATTTTCTATGGATGGTATGTATTATATTTATTTTTGATGTTGTCTCGATTATGGCTATTTTTTCTCTCTATAATTGCTTTTGCAATTAATTTATTGCTTCTTTTATACATGCATATACATAGGTATATGGGTATGCTAGCTAACTTGTACAGTGGTAAAGGTTAAAGGGATCAAGTTGGTATTTCATTCAAATAGTGTATATAATATGAGTACTTAATTCAAGTGTTTATATGATTATAATAGATATTTTATATATACAAATATTTAAAAAATTTATTTTTAGCACTCGCTCTGATATATACCCACCATTACATACGTAAATATGCTTATGGGTACATGAACTTGTATGAGGTAAATAACATTTTCGAAATTCAATGAAATCAATTCAGAAATCAAATTCATTTTTGTTTTTCTGCTTGAGTATAACTTTCCAAGTCAATATACGTTAGGGTTAATAGCCCCCTAATAGTGTTCTGAGACTGTCGAAATTTGTAGAAATTTTTAGAGTTAGAATTTGTCCATATACACCATTTTTCCAATTGTAAATGCGAAACGGTCAATCGTGAATGTGAAAACGTCAATTGCAAATAAGAATTCTGAACGAGACAATTGAAAATAATAATAGTCAATTGTAAATGAGATTAGTCATTTTAAAATGCGAAAGTGTCAATTTTACATGAGAAAGCGTCAATTAAAAATGAGAATAGTCAGTTGTAAATGAGAAAGCGTCAAACGAAAATGCTAAATAATAAAACACCCACATGTAAATGCGTTAAATATAGGGAAATAGCTAGCGATTACTACAGGAAGAGGCTGCAGAAGAGTATTTCAACATGCGTCATCATGGGTGATTCCATGCGAATGGAATCACCCATCAAGATATGCTTGTGTGGCACATAAAAATTGTACTAATTGTAATTATTTCAAAAATATGTAATAAAAATGAGTTTCTCAATTTTATTTGACGCTTTCTCATTTACAACTGACTATTCTCATTTTTCATCAACGCTTTCTCATTTACAAATGACGCTTTTGCATTTTAAAATAACTAATCTCATTTACAATTGAGTATTCTTATTTTTAATTGACATTTTCGCTTTTACAATTGACTATTCTTATTATCAATTCACGTTTTCGCATTTACAATTTGAAATGGTGTAGTGGAGTCACGGTGGATCTTCACTCGTAAAATCGTTTAGAGCAGCATCAATCTCTTGTCACATGTAGTCGTTGGATGTTGAATAGTTGCAACACCCATTTGAAAGAACTTGTCGAATACAAGTACAGGGTGATTTTTTTAAGAGCCCTCGGATTTGATTTTAAACAAAAACACATAAAATTTAGAGGAATGTATGAAATCTTTACTTGAATCAATAGAACGATCTATATAATTCAATGTAAATGCACCTCATATAGTTCCGATTCCAAATAGCCGTCTCAGAAGGTCGCCCAAACTGGCCATAAAATGAACGAATGATTGAACCGAGCATGAATTTTGATAATAAAATTCAATAACCTGCAAGCGTTGTTCGTTTGTAAGTCGATTCATGGTTAAATTATAGACCAAACTGAACATGCTTGACAGTAATATGTTACACCAAAACAGCTGAGCTGCCAAAAACAGTGTTGCCAAAAAGAAACTTGATAAAAAAATCATCTTGTATCACTCCATAGTGCCAAAAGTAATCCAGTAAATAGAAAAACACTCTCATATTACCTACTAATAATCGTATCTGCTAAAACAAAGCAAGAAGAATATCTAAAATCATTTACGTTTTGAAAAGCAAAATATCAATTATATGCAAACAAAAAAAAAAAAAAGAACATCTAACATATAAGCAATCCATATTGCTTTATGACAACTGTATGAATATTTATAGCAATTGACACAATAGTGTAGCTGCATTATCCATTATCAGATCATGTACATACTGATCATACTGTAGAAGTACTAAACCAAAGCAGATATAGTAAATGTACATGGACATTTTATATTTGACATGACGGTACGTACTGAGCATTCGCTCATTTTCAATTAAATAAAATATAATTTTTCTGTGTCATTGACTCACTGACTAAATAACTACGTCTTTTTATATATATAGCTACGTACTCGTATATGTTCAAATATATGTACTTGCATGTATATATGATTTTTCTATTTATTTTTTATTATTACTTCGATCTTGTCGCCGTCGCCCGTCACATATGTATATACAAACGCACACGTTCACTGTTTGGATGGCTACTCATTCAGCACACCTCATTACACAGAGAGAGAGAGAGAGAGAGATAGAGAGAGAATGTGCATATTTTTAAATTGAAAAATTAAGTGTAGCGAAATAAACAAATAAAAAACAAGTAGTAGAGCAAAAAAATGAAAATGCAATTTTTGCAACGTGCTACCATCATCACACCCCTCTATACTTTCATTCTCTATTATTTTCTATTTACGAGCAAATATGCATGTAAATATATATTTTTAGAATTATTTTGAGCAAGTAGGTAGGTAGGTAGGTACTTATTTCACTATTTCATATATTTATATCCACCTCAACAATAATGTGAAATATGAATTAAATCCTAATTTTAATATGGTTTTTTGAAGTGTAATAACGAAATAATGCTTATCAGCTCGCATAAATGTATAACAAAGCCAAAAGTAAAATTTGCACAAGGCAGGCAAGGCAGGCAGGCATATTTGAAAATCATGGTGATCAAGTATTTTCTGGTTTTAATATTAAATTAAATATTAAAAACATGAAAGTAATATTTCAATATCGTCATAAAAAATGTTAAATGATTGTTGCTTCTTTGTATTCTTTCTTTTTTTTTTTTTTTTTTTGCAAAATAATTCCTAATTATTAAATGACTATTTCCATTAAAAAATTTAGCACTAGCGGCTTCAGAATATTTTTGACAGTACATCTCTTTTTGAGTACTATTCTATGTACCAATACGTTAACGCACATAACTAAGGTAGCAGCCAAATGTAAAATAGTAGTAAAAACAGTAAATTTGATGAAAAAACTACAAAGTAAAAAGTAAGTTTCTAAGGCAGGCTCCTATTAATTTTTCTTTCCCAATATTTCTCCTAAACATGCTCACTCTCCAACTCCACTGCGTCGGTGAACTGTCCTACGAATTTGAGGTTTTTGTCATTTTCCATGTCTTGGGGAGACTTTCCTACAAAATTTACACATTTATAAAATACGCTTCCGGTACTCCAAAAATTCTCCAATTCTTCTTCTTCTACTTATGTGGCCATAACAACCGATGATCGATGATAGGCCGAACATATAATGCGGCGCCAGTCTTCTCTGTTTTTCGCTTGCTGGCGCCAATTGAATATTCCAAGTGCCGCCAGGTTACCCAACACTTGGTCCTTCCAACGGAGGTTTGGTCTTCCTCTTCTTCTGCCTCCTCCAGCGGGTGCCAAATTAAATACTATCTTCGCTGGAGCGTCTTCTACCATTCGCTTGATATGCCCTAGCCAGCGCAACCGCTGGATTTTGATTCACCTGACTATGTTAATGTCAATGTCAGCGTACAGCTCATGTTTGTACCTCATTCGATATTCGCCATCAATGCAAATAGGTCCGAAGATCCTGCGCAGAAGATTTCTCTCGAAAACTACAAGCATCCTATCATCCGTGTTGGAAGTTGTCCAGGCTTCCGCGCCATATGTTAGGGCAGGAATAATTAGGGACTTGTAAAGTGTAGTTTTCGGCTCGACTTCTCAATTCCTTACTTAGCCCAAAGTAGCACCTCATTGCAAGAGTGTTCCTTCGCAATATCTCCAGGCTGACGTCATTACTGCTGTTAGTGCTGGTTCCAAGATAGACAAAGTCCCTTACTACATACATCAAAAGCGTAGTTGTCAACAGTGATGTTTTGTCCAAGACGCCGGGGCTCTTTGTTTGTTGACACTAGTTATTTCGCCTTGCCCTCGTTCACCGTAAGACCCATTCGAGGGGACTCTCTTTAAAATTCTGAGATTGCTGCACTGACTGCCCGCGTGTTCATGCCGATTATATCGATATCGTCGGCATACGCCAACAGCATGACACTTTTGTTGAAGATAGTGCCATTATGTCGTAGATCAGCAGCTCGTATTATTTTCTCCATAATAAGATTGAAGAAGTCGCACGATAATGAATCACCTTGTCTGAAACCCCGTTCGGTATTAAACTATGCGGAGAGGTCCTTCCCAATTTTCACTGCACAACGGGAGTTATGCAGTGTTATTCTACAAAGTCGAATGAGCTTTGCTGGAATACCGTACTCAGACATTGTTGTGTAGAGGTAATCCCTTACCGGGCTGTCGAAAGCGGCTTTATAATCGACGAATAAGTGATGTGTGACGATCTGTTTTTCTTGGGTCTCTTCCAGGATTCCAGGCGTAGTGTGAAAATTTGATCGATGGGTGGATTTATTCGGTCTGAAGCCACACTGATAAGGTCCAATCAGGTTGCTGAGCATAGACTTCAATCTTTCACACAATACGCACGATATTTATTTATTAAAAAAAAAAAACAAAGTGCCTTTTCAAATAAATCCTATACTAAAGTAGCATTTATTGTGGTCAAAACACCGTTTCATCAACCATAATTACCAAGAAATGTTTCTCAAGATATACATAGGTGCCGACTATCCATATAAATGCACAAATTAATGCATATAAACTCGATATATTGTACATATGAATAGGTGCAGTCTTATATACTTATATTACATATATATGAGTACACTTGACACACTTGCCGTCATCAAATGGTGTAAATTGAATGTACAAACCTATATGTATACATGCGACTGGCAGTTAAATTTCAAATAAGACAAAGAAAAAATATATATTCGAGAAACTGAAATTAACGAAAGTGAAGGAAATCACTTAGAAAAAGTAAAATAAAATAATGTGCACATGTGTTGGTATTACATATATGTAGTAAATAATGGTGCATGTTACATAGAAAAAATACAATCTCCTTGAGATGCGATTAACACACACACACATAATATAGGAACATTGCATTATACTTATACCCGTATTTATACCAATACTTAAATGCTATTGAAGCAAATCAATATAGGTAAGAGAAATCCCTGACTTAGTTTAGCCACACACATGGAATACTTAAAAACATATGTACTTGCTTAACTAATAAGGCTCAGCTTAGGTCCTATTACTGAACCGTTGTCATACTTCTGATAACAGTGGAGGTCGGGGTACACACGATCATCAGTCATCTTACAAAAGATTTCTTATTTTTTCTTTTCTCTCCTTTTGTCGTTCAGTTTCATTTATTTTTACACATTTTATTTTTCCTTTCCATTTTGAAAAATCTGTGTCAATATTGATAATAAAGTGTTTCCATTTGTTGTTGTCTGTCGAATATATGCCTTGTCTGTGTTGATGAGTGCGTGTATGTGTGTATGTCAAATGAAATATTTACATTTTAAAGTAAATTCACATTAATGAAAAGAGAAAAAAAAAAAACGACGAATACATAATAATAAATTACACTAAGTAAAATTATTACAACACCAACGCATTGCGCACAAACACGCCACATACAATTAACCCTCTAATGTACAGCTTTAGCTACAGTTTTGTGATGATTTTCATCATCTTTTCACATCGTGTGTAATGATAAGTCTGGAGGAAGATCAAAAATATTCAAATTTGAAGCCATTCAATAAGACAATGCTCGTTAGTCGAAACATCGCCTAGCAGCTATCAGCATCCGCATAAAGCTGGATTCAAAATGAAGCGCAGTTTTTAAGTGCTACAAGAATTGATGCAAAAAAAAGCAATAGATTGAATTTCCATTCACAAAGCCCTGTCCAAACGCAATGATATTTATCCATTTCTTAAACGAATGGTGACTGGAAACGAGAAGGAAGGAAGTCACTTCCGACAAAATTATGTGAAAACGATCGTGGTCAAAGCGAAGTGTGAAGCGAATCAAATGGTGGTCGAACAAGAACTAACAGCCTCCTTGGCATTTTGTGGTTTTCGTGGAAATAAAATGGTTCCATATGGTCAAACACTAAATTCGAACCTCTACCCTCAGCAATTGGAGCACTGAATTGGCAGCGACAGGAAATGTGTTAAATTCCCTTAGGACAAAGCCAGGCTTCATATGCCCCAGGAGCATGGTTAAGAAGTTTTGATGGGTCCATCTTATAATCCGGACTTGGCACCAAGCAATTTTCTTTTTATCATTGCAAAACATTCTTAAGAAATTAGCATCAAGAGAAGATCGTGAAAATCTTCTAGTTAGGTATTTTTCACCAATAGGAACCAAGCTTCTATGAGAGACCCTTAAACTGGCAACAAAACAAACATAGTTCTTGTTGAGCAAAGTTTTAAATTATACGTAATAATATTACGGATTTCTTTTTACCCCCAAATTCGAAACTAAGTGACAGATTCTAGAGACTTTGCCGAGTTCAAATTATATATGCGAAATCAAACTGTAATGAAAAATAATTTTAAAAAATCCATAGAAAAAATTTGATTTAGCTGAGATTGAAATTTAAAAGCACAAAAATGTATAATTATCACTAAAAAAAAATGCATAAAACCTAACATAATACTAGCAAAAATCTCATTTTGAACTTGTTGGGCTTTGTTTTGCCCTCTAGCATAATCTGTAAAGGTATCCTAAGTTTTTTGGGTGCCGTAGCTCAGTGGTTAGTGTGGTGACCTTCTCATCCGTAGGTTGTGGGTTCAATCCCCGGCTGAAGCATAACAAAATTTGATATCGAAAAGATTTTTCGGTCGAACGGTACCCACCAGACGGCAAGAATTGCCAAAAATGCTTCTTAAAAGAGCTCTGTGATAAAACTAAGTCAAAGGGATGTCAAAAGGGTTTTGCCGTTCGGAATCGACTAATATAAGTAGGTCCCTTCTAATGATGTCCAAATTTAACATGCACAACAGTATTGGAAGAGAAGGCTTTTCTGGCCTAAGTGTGTCCTCTCAGAGAGAGGGCAGCCACATAACTTAACCTAACCTATCCTAACTGTTCTAAAAAATGTATTCTTATATTGATAAAAAAAAACAAAAAAATAAAAGAGTACCATTATTCTGGCAATTTTAATAAGTAATCTTAGAATTGTAATCAAAAAATTTTATAAATTCAGACAATTAAAGTTGATTGCGCGCTTAAATATAACATTGACTTTCCTCCACTGCAGTTTGATTTCGCCGGCAAGTTATTATAATAAATCAGAGGGTTAAGATACATTAACAAAAACATGTACATATATAGTGCGTGAGACGAGTTTGGTTGGTTTTTTTCTATATAATAGGAGTATGTAGATGAACATGTAATGACCGGCTCATTAAGAGTCAAGTCACTTACATACTAAAAGGAGTTCACAACGAAAAATCCCTCCCGCCAGACGACTTGCCCTTGAGTGAATACATTAAATAGGTGTGTTGAGCAATAATTACATGCATGCAGCATTCAAGAGTTAGATGAGACAATTTTTAATCAAATATATATGAACTAATGTGTCTGTCTATTTGTGAGGATTTACGTAAACTTGGTATGAATCAACCGTACCTTATTTTGCTTCTGCTTTTCACTTTAATGAGACCATCTAATCAAAATGTTCACTAGTCGTTACTACTGTCGAATGCAATATCGAAATGTTAATGCATATAAAAAAGGTTGTTGGTGTATATCTGTTATTTACAGTTGTTATTTTTTGGTTTTTTTTTTTTAGGTACGCATTTTTCTCCTAACTTTTCATGACAAGTGGATATACAAGTTTTTTTTTTTTTGTTTGTTTCGTTATTGGTGTAACGTCCTATTACTTAGTTGTTATACCAGTATGTTTGTATGTTGTAAGAGTAAAACAAAAAAAAAACATTATTAGATCTACTAAGAACTAGTTATTGCTGAGGTCAATGGAAAATTCATTACTTTAGCAAGAAAATCAACCAACAGTTAAAAAGACAATTTACTCTTAACCACAAATATGTTTAGTGCAATAACCCTACCTTCAGTTGATATGTATATATATACATTATATAGTATGTACCTATATAGAGGAGTATATAATGGCGCATTTTCTTTTTGATATTATTTCCTACTGTATAAGTCGTATATTCTAGTGAAAATACATAGTTCATAGTAGCATGCAATAAGAAGTACCTCTTACACATATGTATGTATGTATCGTATATGTACAATATGACCCCTTATTCATTTTATATATGTCTTTTTAAAACAAAAATGTCTAGACTGCAGCAAATAGTTAGTTTATAAAAGCAAATAGAACTACAGAACATAGAAAAAAATAAATAGAGAAAGAGAGAGAGAGGTTGACCTTTTTCCTCTACTTATGCTTGTATGTTGTTTGTACTCATATAAAAGTGACTTCCTAACAAAACTCAAAATCACGTACTGTGAAAAATCATCAATTTGACATTTTACGGTTGAAATGTAATTCTACATTACGGCTCCATACGGCTTTTCATAAAATATTTAAGTAGGTACCGATAGATATGTTTTTTTTTTCAACTATGAACACAATAAGATGATTTTTTCATTTTCCTTTTTTGGATAAATTTATATAAGAAAGCAAAAAAAAATGTATATTTTTTTATACTCAAGGATAGCTGATGGAGCAGCAGCAATTAATCAATAATCAACCGATGTAAGACACCCTCAAAATAAGATTCTAGCAGAGCTCTATGAATCGAAAAAAATTTGCTAGTTTTTTTTTTTTTTGTAATTGATGGGATCTAGAAATTATACAAAATATAAAATATATACCGGACGGGTACCGTAGCTCAGTGGTTATTGGTTTGACCTTCTGATCTGTAGGTCGTTCAATCCTCGGCTGAAGCATAACAAATTTCATTTCGAACGGTAACCATCTGGCAATTCTTCCGGCAGTAACAATTTGCCATTGAAAAGCTTCTAAAAGAAGTCTGTGACAAAGCTCATACAAAGTGATGTCGCAAGAGTTCTGCCGTTCGGAGCCGGCTAAAAAGAGTAGGTTCCTTCTAATATTGTCCAAAATTTAACACGCACAACAGTAATGGAAGAGAAGCTCGGCTAAAGATTCCTTCGGAGCTTATAAGTGCTTAAAAGTATAGCATGTTCCAAAGAAATAGACAGAGTTCTCAAGTGACCCACTATCTGGTCCAATAAAACACATGACCAGGGTGAAAATTACTTTTTACATTATTAAATTATCGACTTTCTATTAATAATCCAATAACTCAGTCATTTTTCATTGGACTCCTAATTGAAAGCTCTAGAAAGCAGAAAAAAGTAGACATTTCGAAAACTTGCTCTCCAAAATGGCCCAGATGGGATAGGATTTGCAGCTGACGAATTCGAAGTCATTGTGTGGACGAAATGAAGTATGGAACATGATTTTTTAACCATTCTTGGTTCACACGAGTTTTATGAGACGGTGGCGAGTCTTGTTAGAACGTCCATGGTCTACGACCGAAATATTTGCGTGCCCACAACCTCTAAAGCAACTTCCAAAACATTTTTCCAATAATAAGTCGCATTGACTTGGACACCAGGCACGACGAAAATGATTGGAGAGCGTCCATCGGCGGTCACAGCTGCCCAAGTCATTACTTGAGGTGGCCATTCATAGTCTCAAATTTTCTGAAGTGCGTTCAGTTAAGTAAACATGATCATTTTGAGAGTTTATGAACTGCTCAATAGGGAAATTTTTTCTCATCAGAGAACACAATGTTTGGAAATTCGCCGCGTTCATGCAAGCGTAACAACTCCTTTGCTCTTTCGAGTTTAACTTTTTGTTGCTTTGGTGTAAGATCATGCATCTTTTGGAACTTGTAAGGCTTTACCTAGAGCTCATTTTGGAATATGCATCGGATGCTTCACTTAAATATTTTCAATTCTATGGCCAGTTGATTACCACAACAACATGGATTTCGGTCGAGCCTTCACTTTCCGAACCATTTGAGGTGATGTTGCTGTTTTTATCGTCCACCACCATAGCGTTTGGCCAAGTTGCCTGTACCATTGTAACGATTTATGTTACGATACACAAACATTTTATTCACTTTGGGATGTTTGAACTCACGAAGCTGTTATTGGTATGAAATTCACGTAGTTGGCAATATCGGTTTGACAGATATACCTGTGTATAGTTGGTAACACTTCAATCGCCTAATCCTGTAATATTGTGTATCAATTTTCAACTCAAAACCAAACCTCATACAATTATTTATAGAAATTCATTCAACTAAATTTTCTACTATGTACAATTAAAGGTTTCTTTAGAGAAATGACAATACACAACTTCATGAAAATATAATATTCAGCCAAAGAATTTAATAAAAACCTATAATTTTCGATTTTTTTTTTTTTTCGAAATATCACAAACACAATAGAATAAACTCAAGAAAACCGATCTCTCATTTATGAGACATTATATCACATGATGATTTTAGGTTATTGCCTAAAATAACATCATCATCATCATCAGCATCATTATCGTCTTATTAATATGTCACAGGCAATTAAACATAAAATCAATTTTTCAACGTGTTGTATGTCAAAACATGTGTTTGTTAAGAGAAAAAAATTGTGAAATTTGATTGATTTCAATATAATTTATTGATATTTTCATGTGTGTCTTTAGTGCTTTCAAGTAAATAAATTAGAAAGCAATAAATAAAATTTTATAGGCATCGCATTACGAATGGCATCACAAAAACCATAAAAGTTTTAACTAAAACATTCATATATACTTTCCCTATTTTAGGTGTAACTAATTTGAATTGTTTTTCTTTTGTGTTTTTTTTTTTCACCCAAATTACTGTTTTTTATTTTTGTATGTTTTGTTGTTGTTGTTTTAATTATATAGGCAAAATTTTAAAAAGTAACTAAAATACATTGTGCAAAGAAGTACCTAACATACATATACGTACATATGTGTAAATTAAATATGTACAACATTAACTATTTAATAGTTCAATGATCGTTAGGAATAACCACAATTGTTAAATGTTACGGTCAAGTAATTTTTAATTAATTGTTAGAGGGTGAAAATAGTATTAAAATACAATCAAACATTAAATAGATGGCAAAGAGAGCAATAAAATTCAAAAATTCAAAAATATTTTCAGTTGAAATATTTTCTTTCTAAATTAATCAATTACTTAATAAGCTAAAATTTATGTTTCATAAAACGAACAAAGTTCATATCATCATAGAAATAAAAAAAAATAAAAATAAAAACATGTAGGTATGTAAATAAAAAATGGAAAAATAATTTCAAAAAAAAAATATTCTAAAATTCAAATATACACAATGACACACGTTTCACAATAGAAATAAAATCATTCAAAATAACATCACAATTTCTAAAAAAAAAAAAAAAACATTAATTAAAAAAATACATTCATGTATGAAAAATAACAACAAAATTGTTTCGTGTATAAGCATGTTTCAAAATGTGTTTATAAAAGGTAGATAGTATGCCAGCAGCAAATTTGTCAATACCTTGCCAACATAAGACATAAGACAGCTTTGAAGCAAGTGAAATCCACATCTCAGTATCGCTGTATGCATAATACTGCTTCCAAAAGTCCTTCTCTAGAAGCGAGCAGGTAATGTTTTAAGCAAATAAACTGAAATGAGCTACACACACTCATAATTTTCAATTTTCTTCAACAATATTTTCCAGAAAATTATTTTTTTAATCATTTTAGTCAAGAATGTTGTAGTGTAATATGTGGTGCAACGGTAAAGTGTTGGCTTTGCGATCGGGAAACCCAAGTTCAAACCCAGGAACGAATCGAGAGAATTTTTGTTGTTGTAGAAACATATTGTAATTCCTAATAGAAATCACATTTTGCATTGAATGAAAAAATGTTGGCATTACTGGAGTGCTTGAAAAAAAAAACTCCTTCTAAAAGCTGTTCTATGGAATGCATTCAATTGTGGCTCGTTTCATGCAAAAAAAAAAACGAATTAGATATAGAATCCAGATGGTAAGGACTTCTGGATCCCAAAAAAAGGAGTTCTGTAATCGTTTTTTACTCCTTCTATTTTCTACTGGGCGTATACTACATATATGACAAGTTCCCATCAGGAAATCGTATGTAAAGTCTGAATGAGTCAAGTTGACTCTGAATTTTAAACTAAAATTTGAATATTTATGTATTATGATTTCAATCGTTTATAAGAAATAGTTGTTCATTTAGATAAAATATATTATTCATTCGATCATTTTATGTAAGCTAAAGACCAAGTATTTTTAAATTATTTTAATTCGAAATAAAAACATAACCATGGACATCATTGAAACCATATTTTTAATAACTTCTAAGTCTCAAAAAAAAAAGAAGTCTAATAGTTGGAGTCCTAAAAACATTTAACAATGACTTATGATTATAAAGATTTTAAATAAATATGACGAATATTTATGGAAGCTACCTTAAAAAGAGTTCTAATCTATGTTCAAATATGGTTGCCCTAAAGAAAAAACGACGGAGCTCGGTTATTTCTTGTTCCATATGGAATGTTAAGTGAGTTATAACGAGTTAAAATTTTGTTTCAAATTCCGAAATTAGTCTCATTGACCAGTATATACACAACAAATGAGCTTTATGTACCGAAAAATATACAATATTATGCATGAAGTATTGGTTCCATGATTGGACATTTAATAGAGCTAAACAATTCCTACCGGATATTTAATACATTCGGTCAGACATTCGTTCCAAAATGAAGTAAGTAACAAAAATGTATGTACATACATATGTCATGTATGTACATACATATGTATAAATATAAACAAAATTTATTATAAAAACAAAGAAAATCAAAACAAAAATAAACTATAAAATATAATACAGCTGAGCTGAGCTCACTTTGGTTTCATACGTTTCACTTTAATTTGACTACATACATATGTATTTGCAAAAACATGGCAAAAAAAATACAAGAAAAAAACGCTATAAGATAAATGAAATAAAAAAAAAAATAGAAGAAATATAAAATTAAAAGAGAATAAATAAAAAACAAGAAACTGCTTTGTGCAAAAATAACGAGTTCAAATCGTAAAAGTAGAAATATTCAATTAAAGAATATGGAAAAAATCAAAAGCAATTTGAAACCCGATAACCATAATAGAATAAGTTCGGCAAGTGCATGTAACCAGTCACGTACTTAGGAACAAGTCGCCATTTGTTTGCTTCTAATGTCGTTGGAGCAAAATGAAATGCAAAGAAGAAGATCAAATCGTTATTGATAAAGCTATATTGACAGTACTACCATCAAAAAGAGATGTTATTTTAAATAAACTGTAAATAAAAGTAAATCCATTGTTTCGATTATAAATAAAACTGCCAAGTAAGGCGATATTATCAATGGATTAAGTATTCATTTGCAACTAATAAGGAAATTTAACAAGACTGTTAAAACTGTATACAAGTATTAATTAACAGTGAACTCGTATTTTCTTAACTTTAGAATGTATCCAAATACACATTTCAATAGTATGTATGCATAAACATAATGCAATCATCGGCATAATCATGAATATCAACATCAACCGTTTGTATTATTGTGATGAGAATGAAATCATAACAAGTTAAGCGACAACTACGACAACGAGTATTATAATTTATTGAAATATTATTTTGAAAATGTGCTTCTCGTGTTTTAATAATAATAAATAAATATTTTATCTTATTTAATACATATGCATAACCCTTTTTATATGCATGTGTACATATATAATTATTCAAATAATTGATATTCTTACATCATATGATGATGAATTTGAAAACAATTAGTATAAATATACCATTAATTATTAAGGTGATACAGAAAAAACAAAACTCTTTTTGTCCTGTTTTTTCATTTTTATTTTTAACATATAAGCATACAGACAAGTAGGCGAATAAAAAATTCTACAATTTCACATTTGAAAAAAATATACATTAAAATCATAAATCATTTTTATCAATAAATCTTGATATATCCATATGTATACGAGTGAAAAAATGCGCTCAATAGATGCTATTGTATAATTATCTCCTAAAGAAACCATTAACAATAAGCAATTCAGAAGTGTGTTTCAATATTTTTATATATTCTCATCATCAGCATCGCTTTTATAGTCTATTTAAAAATGCCCATTCATTTGTTTGTCTGGCTGGTTATATAAAATAAATTTGTACAACTGAATCAAAGCAAGAGAAGTAAATTTAAAGACCCATCCATTTAGCAATTTTAAAAAATGCAACCCTGACACTTGACAACTGTCAAACTGCGACATTTGTTCAGTTGCTTTTCAGTAGGTATACAAAATTAGTCATTTAACAGCAAATCACGTTTAAAATTGTAACAATTGACCACTTATAAAGGTGATGACTCTCCCATCGCCATTTCATGCGTTTTAAGCTATTTTACTGGTGGACAAATAGTGAAAAAATTCGAAGAGACTAAATCGATCACAAATATAACAAGCATTTCGTATCATTGCAATGTAAGTACCATGACATTTCTATGATTTTTCGACCAATCAGAGATGAAGCTCCCTTCTCGTTCGCCGTATCGGGGAAAGCAAAAGCCGGCAAGTATCTCCGGAAAGGCCAATACATTCTGTAGATGTGACAGACTGCTGTACAATTTGGATACGCATTTTTCGAGAATATTCACGGTAATTATCAATTCTGTGATATGATCAAATATTTTGCATACAATTTCAGACAGATCTGAACAATTTGTCGTGTCAATAAAATGGCGGCACAAGATATACAGGACATCTCGGGTACAAGATTACAACTAATCTTCAATGTGCGATGTGGCGTTTTATTTTTCTTTATGCGACTACTGGAAATATTCTATATATGTGAAAACACCTCTTACTCTTGGACATTTAAAGACCAGCACTCATGAAATTATGGCCAAAGTATGCCTCATGGACGAATGGTGTCTTGGGTTCGTATTTGTTCGAGAATGCCTGTGATTACTGTCAATTCTCAACGGATAATCTTACTTGAAATAGATTTAAGGCATGACACCAAATGAATATTTCATTTAATTTAATGTAAAGATTTCATTAACACCCAGTTCCACGTGTGACAATGAATACAAATTGTGCTTTTTGAAATCACTGCCAATTATTTGACAAGCTCAATTAATATTGTTAAGCTGTAATAATATTTATTAATGATATTCATTTATTCCAAATTTTTTATCAAATTATACAATATTATTTTACACTTGTCAACAAAATACAAATATGTATTGTTTGATTTCAAAAATGTTCATGAGGAGCAAAAGCAACAATATTTATGATATTTACTTGCGACAAAAGAAGTCTTCAATAAATGTTTGATTATACCAAATGATCATTAATACATTTCATATAAAAAATAAAATTATTTTTATTATTATTATTATTAATATTGTGGACTTTTATTAAATGACCTCTTGAAATAGTTCATTGGTGTTTTTTCATTATGCTAATGCCATTGCTGAAGGCATTTGATTAAATTTTCTATTTTACTATTGAATCGTTTACTTGTTTTTGCGTCTCACTAACTACTGATAAATTATTCCAATAATCAGACATAATACTTAGTTATGTACATACATGGGAGTGTGCTATTTAAATTGCTTTTAGTTTTCTATTTGCCTTTTTGCGTTAATTTTTTCAAGGCCAATGTTTTTTTTTTTTGTTTTATACTTAACGCAGCAATGTTTTTGCATAGAATATAATGTTTCTATAAAAATTGAGCAAACATTATCGGCTACAATAGCAATTCTACTAGTACATATCTTATTTGGGCGCAAATTGTATTACGATTGTGTTAACGTTATTCAGATGTATTTGCTATTCAGTGTGTCTGCTTGCTGTCAAATTTGAATTTTTGCATATATGGTTGGTCACACAAATACAAAATGTATTTTTTTTAATTCACCCTCGCATGCTTTTTATATATACATATATGTATGTAATATTATTTGATTATTATGATACAAAATAAAAGCTTCTTTGAAGCATGATTTCCATATGCTGTCCCCTAACCAAAATTTACAATGTATAACCTTATAGTTTTCACGTATTTATTATTAACAAATATAAATATTGTTATCGCGAACACACATACAGAGCGAGCATTTATCGAGTTTTGAACATATTACTAATAAAAATGTGAGCACTATTTCTGATAGTGCTCAGCATATTTACATGTTCTTACAATCGGCATGGGACGACGACTTTGTATGTGAGCTACATTTAATAATGGTCGTGACTAGGCCATTTCTTACAAAATTATTTCTTCCTACCATATTAAAATACGAGTAAAATAATTATTATCCTAGACGGCAGACCACGCAAGTTATGGCGATTAGAAGATAAACATATTTCAAGTCTTTCTATGAAAGCTACATTAACTACTTTACGCCTGAGGATGACCTTCGAGTCCCTTAATAATTTATTATATAGATCATGATGCCTGCTACATCAGTGGTCAGTGGTCGCATATAAAATAATGAATTCAAATTCAAAAAATACTTCCAACGCTACCTTCTCTCGAATGTAGACTTAATAAAATGAGTAGCCTGTGTGTTTGCAAAGGTATTCTGGGAAGAACCAATATTACATTATCATAAAATACATTTTTTAAAACATTTTACAACTCTTCCTGTACTTCCATTAGCTCTTCCAAGTCATTCCTAATACCTCTTGACTTAAATTGTTATAGCATTATATTTGAAATTCCCCCAGACAGCATTAATTTTTTTCAACCAGTCTAATATAGCCTACATATAGTCATAAAATTGTCTTAGCTAATCACGATTGTCGTCGAAAATAATCTTAAAAAAAAAACGCAGACACTATTGAGACTTATTTTACACAAATACAAAAATAATGCAAATAAAACTAAAAAACCAAATAAAAATAAAAACAAACAAAATATATGATGGTATGTACTACACTTTATCAAGCACATTTTTCTAAAATGGAATTAATTAAATATTTTGCCATTTAAGTATAAACTTGATTACTTTTTTTGTATTATTGTTGATACTTTTTGTTTTATAGAAAAAAAAAATTCGATATGCTAATATTATAAAATAATTGCTAATTTTAATTAATTAAATATAAATTATCAAACAGAAAGGAGAAACATAAAAATAGATTTTGTAGAACGCAATAATAGCATACACTCTACTGTCGAATGCGGACAAACATGGATCAGAAATGCATTCTGAGCATATAATAGACATTGAAAAAGGATAAATAGAAAATTATCACATGGAAAGAAGAACCATCCCTTAAAGTAGCATTAGCATCTACACAAAGAAAAAACACATTTTCAACAAATGTCGTTAAATTGTGAAAAAAACCCATGTATTATAAATGATGGAAAATACCAGATTATTTGGAAACATAATATGTTGCAACTCATACTAGGAAATGATTGGAGGAGTTCGTAATACGTACAGGTAATAATTACATGTGTTATGGTTTATTGAGTTAGGACATATGTATCTCAATATAGGATATGTAGTTTTAGATTCTTACTGAAGTACAGCTTAACCTTCTTATAGGTATTTGTACAATATTTCTATAAAATTGATATGGGTTTCGAAAGATCTCTACGTAAATAACAGCCTGTGATCAATTTATAGCAAATTATAGCAAAGTGATTATGCCTAAAATTGTTCATATAATAATAATTGTAAGAAGAGTTGGCAAAATCACTACCTTGAACCGCTCAGTAATGACAATGATTTTTCCTTGGAATCATTGTAAATCAGTCATATGGAAAACAAGAGTTTATATCATAGTAATTCAAATTATTTGAAAAATACACCTATTATTTCAAATACAGCCATCTCCTATACAATGTTACTATTTTCAATTTAGATCGAGTGTGACAGTTGTTGTTACCTTGCTATACACAAAAGTGCACAATAAAGTGATTACATTATAACGCTACAATAATAATGACACTTACCTTGCGATGACGACCTTTATAGACCACGGCAAAGGCGCCATGGCCCAACATATCCTTGGAGCTGTATTCATAATCGCCGACAATACTCATTGCATGAAGTACAAGTTGTCACTACCAATTAACTAACAGCAGTGCGGATCGATTCAACTCAAAGTTCGCTGTTGTGAAATTTCTTTTAAGCAAATAAACAATATAATGCAATACAGTGATGATGCCAAGTTGTATATGTAGTCACCACATATGAGAAATATGAAATATGTACTCAAGTGAAAAACACCGCAAAATGGTAGACAAGTTGTCGACAATGGTGATAGCGACGTTAGCAGTAACGTAGAATTGTTACGAAAGTGGTGGTGGTGGTGGGTAGTTAAGAGTGGTGTTTATGGTGGACGTCGCGAACGGTGTTAATGGCGATGTTGTTGCTGTCGTGGTTCTTGATGATGAAGGTAGTACTGTTTATATGCAAGGCTTATTCAATGCAATTGAAAAATCAATTTTTTTCGTTTTGTTCATTCAATTGTATTCCAAATGTTTATAAATTTATTTTTCCATATACACTTTCATTTAATGAACATGAAACAATCCTTCAATTTCTTTATATATTTATATATTTTTTTTTTTTCTTGTTCTATTGTTCAATTTAAAAAATACTGTATTCGTGTATATTCAACGACTTGGTGATGGCAAATAAAATTTTCTTTCTTCATGTATACACTGCAAAACGTACACATGTAGTGGTAGTCTAGCAGCGTAGATCGAGGGCACAAGAGAACAAGAGAAATGGAGAAGAGCAGCGACAAAATTGATTGTAATTTTCTATTCTTCACTTTTTTGTATTTCTTTTCTTTTTTTTCTTTTTGGTTCTTTAAACAATGTTTTTCTACAAATCGTCTTAAGATGGGGAAGAAGTAAAACTAAAATTACTTTAATTCCGTATTGTATTTAGAAGCAAAATATTTCAAATAAGTTTTTATTTCTTCACAAATTAATGCCTTTAAAAATTGTTTTTATTACTATTATGCACTATTGAACTTCCGATCAAGCCGAACGACAAACGACGTCTGTCTACCACTCGTTACGAAGTATTCGAGTTGAAAGGAAACAAAAAAAAGAAAAAAATTACCAGAAACATCAAACAGCAGATTTCTACAAAAACAAATATTACACAGTGTATAACACGAATGAAAATGTGATGCGATGATGATGAAAATGACAACAACAAAACACATATGAGCAAATTGTCAATTTATACACTGTGAATACACGAACTAATGCAATTGTGAATGGAACTCAAACGGAAAACAGGGTGTATATGTCGATGAAGAAATCCAGTTAAATTGCAATAATTACTTTATAACTGGTTTTTTGGATAAATTTATAAATTTTGATTTGATTTTGATTATTTTAATCAATTTTGCAATTGTTACGTTCTGTCACAAATTGTATGAAATGTAATTGTTGCATTTTGAAGTTACATGGATATAAAATTTTAGTTCTTTTGAATTTGTATGTAATTGAAACTAAAATCTTTTTTTGAGGATAAACACAAAGGGTTTATAATTATTTTTATCTGTTAAATTTTTATATTGCGTAACATCGAAAATAGTCTGAACCTCTATTTTTGCATCGAATAGTTTCGATTTCAGCAATTTAAATTGTTCAGAGATTTTTGTGAAACGCAAATGAATTGAATTTTTTTGCTATAACTAACAGCAATCAAAATAATCGGCAAGAAAACGTTTAGTTTCGTTTATTATTCCAAATAACAAAGGTCTATCAGAAACTTGATCTAATAACCAAAGCATTAGAGAGACACATTTTTTGAGATACGCTCTGTTGAAAATCTGGTTTCTACAGATTCCAACGTTACGTTATATATAGATTGGACTACTATGAACGATATAGCTCATTTTAAGCTTTTGTCGATTTGAGCGACTCTGCCTTCAAACCGCCTATATTAGGAATATAAAATGGGCACCAAATACATTATATCGTGAATGATTCAAAGTTGTTCGTGCACAGGGTGTACAAGCGTGCACACAATTACGTATGTGCAATAAGAATGGGTGTGTGAGAAAGAAACAAAAAATGATGTCATTCATGTGTTTATTCCGATTATTTTCATTCTTATTCGCATTTATTTTGACATTTCACTTTCAACCGTTGTCTGTTTCTGCTATTTCTTCTTGTTTTCCCCTTTGTTGTGTTTATCGATGCATATTATTGTATCTTTCTGCGTTTTATATTATTTATTGTATACACGTTTTTTTGTTCACAAATATAAATATACGCAAAAGCCAAATTTATCGATAAAACTTTTGTAATAATATTTTTCACTAAAAATTGCACCAAATATTTTATAAATTTCTATAAAAACTACTTATTATTTATTGCAGCAAATTATTTTACTCTTTATTAATTGGAGAATAAATACCGAATACCAATTTACGCAATCGTATAGAAAATACGTTTTCAACCACCTACATTTATTACTTTTCACTTGTAATTAAACATAAATACTGTTTTGTTTCACTTTTTAATTGTTTTCAGATTACTGCTATTATTTCGAGTGTTGATAATTTTTTTTTTAATAATACTACTACCGCAAAACATTTATAAACACACGCTTCAAATTATTGGAAATGTATGAGTTTTGCGACTACGCAATATTGCTGATATATGTACACACGTAGTGGTATTTTATTTAGGTGATATTTATATGAAACACCCTATGACAGGTTATGTATTGTACATGATACAGGCACTGAACAAACATAAGGAATAGATAGCGACTGCTTGAGAAGGGAATATGTAAAAATTACCTTATAGTCGGTCTGTGGTGGTCCTTTTAACGCCTGCATACGAATTACATATTACATTTTTCTTTATGCAGTAAACTATTTTTAGTGTGCAACTTTAAACATTTAAAATAACATACAAACAAAAAAAAAAACGATATTATTTTATGTTCATTTGCTTCGAAGAAGATATAACCTAAATTACCATTTTTAATGGTAGGCAATTTTTGGGATTATACTTGAGCTGTTGATATCTAAAAATTTTTGAATATCTGCCAACTAATTAAGCTTCACCGCAATCGTTCAGAAATTTAAAAACTCTCTCCTATTAAATTCATAAATTTGATTTAAGCGGTTATTGCTTTTTGCCGCAGATATATTAAATACAATAATTCAAAACTCAAAATTTCCTTAACTTTGACTATAACTACAGGCCAGCGTGTTTTGTAATATTAAAGGTATTGTCGTAGCTTTATGACTTGTTGCATTCACCGTATTAAAACAGCCGATACTAAATACATACTGGGTGTATGAGAGATTCTGATAATTTACTAAATTGTTTATCGTAGTTATTTATTTATATAGCTGCTTGGCATAGTGTAATCCAGAATGAACAGTGATAAAATACCATTGGCAGAACGACAGATGCACCATGATTCTTCATTAGAAACACATCGATTGGAAGCCAAGAACAAATTGTTGCTTTTAATCTCGTTGCATTTGCAAAATTTTCAACGAACCATCCTCACAAGTCGTCGACGTTCCCAACAACGCATGAGACGACGACAAGCTATGTTGCGTGCTTTCTACATGCAGCAAATGTTGGAATTGGAAACTAGCTTCATGGAACTCTTACCAATACCTCATATGTGGGGAAAAACTGATGAGAATGACACCGATGAAATTGAACAACAACAACAGCAAGAACAACAACAACCTGTAATGAATTTCTATGAAGATGCGGTTCTGCATTTCAACGATAAACAATGGTTGAAAACATTCCATGTGACCAGACGTAGTTTCGAATGGTTTTGCCAACATCTGCACGAGATGATGGAACATCTTGCCGTTATAGCACCATTACCACAACGTATTGCGATCGCATTGTATGCCCTAGCGACTGGAGATGATTTCGAAGCAATTGGCATGCTATTTAATGTATCACGTTTGGCAGTGCAGCGTATTTTAAGACGTTTTTCAATGTTAATAATTGAAAAATTAGGCGATTCATTGATAGCGATGCCTAAAAATGAAAATCAAGTGGATGAAATACGTTCGGGTTTCCAGAAAGTCTCAAATATACCTGCTGCCGTAGTTGGCGTCATGGGTGTGTATGCTTTTCCTATTATGCCAATGCAATCCATCCATGGCAATGATAAGCTGATTTTAGAAGCACTCATTGATGATCGTTTACTGTAAGTTATGGTTTAAGTAATATTGTCACGTTTGCAACGCTTGTGGTTTATTTCAGTTTTCGTAAGATTGCCATATCCAAACATCTACCAGCATCACTCTTTCTATATGGACCCAATGAAATTACCAAAGTAAGATATATTTCCCCAAATATATGGAAATATGCATCAAAAATTTAATTAATTTACATTTCCAGTTTAAAACACAATTAATAAACCGTCAGCATGTGCCTGCTTTTGTGATTACACCACCACATCTCTATCCATTGCGTTTTTGGCTTATGCATGCATATGAAAATCCAGATAAACCGTACCAATATGATTTTAATGAAGCCGTCGACTATTTGCTTACATACAAAGAGCAAGCATTACAAAGGCTTATTTCTCGGTGGAAAATATTACAATGCAAGCAATTGGATGCATCTTCAATGGAATTAGTTTTGTCAGCATGTTGTATTCTACACAATCTGTTAGAAGAAATGGATGAGACCTACTGCCCCAAATGGGCTGAACATTGTGATTTATCTGCCTTCGATGTAGTTAGTCAACCAAGAAATATACCAGCCAATAGTATAGAAGCGCAAAGGATGCGCGACTTTCTAGCACGCATAAGTTCAATTGAATAGTTTATAGTAATAACTTAGCATAAGCTTTGACATCTCTCCCGTAATTTTAATTCATAAAATAAACAAATGCGTATTACATTTTAAAATGTAAAAACTTTACATATATTTTCATAGAAATAGCAAAATACATAATATTTAGTATAGACGATTTGGTGGGCCCATTGATGATTTAATATGCAATGAGCGTACGTTTTGCCAATTCTTCTTCAACAAAGATACCAAGAAATTGATAGACAAATGGATGTTTTGCACCAATTCATCGGGTTTCATGTCAACATGACCGACAGCAACAGACAAACACAGTACTTTCTTCATCTGGAACTTAATTGTTGATTTGACTTCTTCAATTTTGCCCATCATCGATTCTTGATGCGACAATAGACCAGGGAATTTACCGGCCTTATTCAAACCGGGACCCAAGAGACGTGGAATCTGCTTGATCAATGATTCAGACGCCAAGAATGCATCATACGATTTAGCTAGTTTTTTAACCAATTTCTTGTTCTTGTTTAATTTCTTCAAAGCTTCGGCGTCCATGCATTCGACACCATTAGCCTTGGCCTCATCACAATGCTGTTGATCGCCAAGCACGCAAACCTTCATTTTTGGTCGTGGAATGTGCTTCAATCTAAAATGAAAACAGATACATCCAATTAATATACACACCAATAGCGCTAACTAAAGCTTTTTTTCCAGATAATTTATAATCAGTTAAATATGTCCACATAAAGACCAAAGGCTCTGAGGTCTTCAGGTAATACATGCAATAAATTTAAATCATCATGGAAGTACCCTACAATACTTTACAACTAAATTTAAACTTACACAGCCTTCAGAAGGCAGCATTAATTATAAAGCTTATAATCTAAAGGCGACCCACAATATAATTGTGGACCTACTCAATTTGTTTTTAAGACCCTGAGTGCAGGTCCGCCAAGAATGAATACCACATTGCTTGACTGCCTAAAACTGATAGTTCAACACGTTCACATATAATACAGGCAACATCAATGACTCTTTGTCATTATCACTGAAACCATGTGTGTATACATAACACGTGTCTTCTTCTCAGCTTAGGTGTTTAACATACTTGACAGTGCCAGAGAAACGTTTGTCCTTTTGGGGATCGTAGTTCTTCAAACCGATTTGTAGCTCCACCGTCTCCAAGAAGGCACGCTTCTTCTTTTGGGAGAAATCCAAAACACCATTAACACCCTCATAGAGTGTATCACGAGACACTTTAGATCTGCAAGAAGAAATTCAACGATTAATAACTAAATTCAACTTTAAAAGCCAATTGGCTAATAGGATTGTTCACAATGTACGAAATTTATGCTACAATTGTTAAACTTTAATGAACAGTTTGAAAATAAGCATAAATTTTGTGGAAAATAATTTATTTAGCAATCATTTCCAAACTTAGGCGGATATTGACTGCTCCAAAAAGCTGGTTTATGGTTGCATTTTCGGTGAAATTTAATGTGTTCAATATTTACTAATATGATATTTAATTTAGTAATACACAAAATTTGCAAAATAATATGAGATTAGAGTGAAATTGCTGGATTTTTAATATAAAATAAAAAACACCACTTACGCCATGACTGATCTTGACAACGACCCTTTTACAAAAGAAGGAGCTGACAGAATTGAAATTACGAAGTTGGTTGCATTTGTCGCTGACAGCACATCCGATGTGATTGACATAAGATGCGTTCGTTATGTTCTGTAACACGTTGAAATAAGCGGTATTCACAGCCCATCCTAAACAACGGAGAGTTTCGAGGCGTTTCTACCGTTAATTAGTGCTCAAGCCCCAGGGTGTAATTATAAAGTAATGAGTTCGCTCGGATGAAGAAGAAAAACAAAACAACAACAAATACAGATGGCAAGAAGAAGATGAAACACACGAGCTCGACACTATAAGGAAACCGTTTCTGACATTCTAAAGTGATGCCAATTGCTCTACAGCTATGATTTAAAGGAGTTACTATAATTTATGTGTTTGAAAAAAAAACTGAGAAAAGCTGATAACTACGACGTCATACGTACCAAACAAAGTTTGTTTAAGTTTTGAATTTAATTCGTGTTACATTCGGAGTTAAACAAAAGTAGCAAAATAGTAATTGTGCATTAAATTAATATAACATATTCAAAAAATTGAACTAAGTTTCTTATATTTCATTTAAATAATATAAAAGCTTTTCTGCTTTAGAAATAAATTAGAGCAGCCTCCAAATTTGGCGTGCAAATTGATGCAGTTTTGTAAGCAGTCTACTCTTACTGGTATTCTGCTGTCGATACAAAGAATTTGATATATTTGATGTTTGATATATATAATTATCCCACTATTTTTACAAGTGCTATATTCAAATCTATGCAAGTTACTTTCGAGGACATTGTAAAAAAGGAGCTAGACGATTTAGAGTAGGATGGGCTGTAAAATTTAGCCGGTTATGTATACAAGAAACTACGCGACTATATGCCGAGTCATTCATTTAAAATCAATTATAATCCGTCGCTCTATTGGGTAAATCGGTTTGTCAGTGCCCAGTGCTATTACGATGGAATACGTGAGCTGTGTGGAATAAATTTTTGTAGAGTTGAATGGAGATAGCCTCCTTATAACAAATAACTTCATCAAAAAATACATTTAACAAGCCTCTATTATTAATTGTGATCTCAAAATTGAGAATGTATTTTTCACAACAAAATCTTCATACACTTAAAGGAAAATACACAAAAATATTAACTTAGCTAAATTGGTTTCATTATTTAAAAATCTTGAAAATATCCATTTACTGGTATGTATCGAAATATAATTTCTGAATATATTACAACTACAACAATTTACAATGGTCATAAAAATTATTTTAATATTTTTGTAGTATAAAAACATTATTTATTTGCACCCAAAATTCAATTTTCATATCATACATATTTGCAGCTTTAAGCCTTCATGGGCCGCTGAACCCTTTTTCTCATGTCAAACACTTCATATTATTACACTTCAATAATTTCTCATTGCCTTTGATTTTTCGAAGACAGTAAATTCGTAACTCGCCAATATAATTGTAATATTGTAACGTCTGACGCAGAACGAAACTCATTTTAGACATCCATCAGAGCAATTTTCTGATTCTATCATTCTTGCATAACTACTATATTGTATTTCCTAACCTCGTATTGCTATACGATGCCATCATTCTAAAATAAACGTCAAAATAGCTCCCACGTGATTCTGTTTCTTGCTTTATAAAAAATAGCCAAAAGGAATTGCAAATAAAAAAAACCAGTCTGTTTATTTTTTTCTTTTTATGCGGCTTTTTCTCTTCATTATTATGCAAAACAATATCAAGTGAATTTCATTAATTTTCAATACTATTTTGCGTTTACTGTCAGTACGGTAGCATTCGTTTATAAACCGAATTTCATTGAAATTCCTTCTATATATTTTCGTTTGCGTATGTAAATTAATTTTATAATTTTATTTGTGTTTGCACGCGTATTTTCAATTAATATTGTTGGTATCTAATTGAGAATGTGTGAACTAATTGTTGTATGTAGTTACTTAACAAAAGAAAAACATGTTAAATTGAAAAGAAATGAAAATAAGCACTTCCGATACAAAATACAAGAGAAGAAAAATTAAAAAAAAATCGTAAATATTATTGCAAAATAGAATTATCGTTTATTAATTTTCAATTATAGAATGTTACGTCATTTTGTGTATGTCAATGCTTAAAGTCAACCAATTACAAATACGTATTTAATAATACAATAATCGTAGTGAATCAAGTTATTTATGGTTTAATGATAAGACAACTTATGTAAAGACATTTTACGGAAATAGAATTATAGAGGGGAAGAAATAGTTAATTATATCCGTAAAAATTTCGAGTCTTACATTTTTTGTTTCCTTTACATTTACCTGAACTATGTTAATTAGCATAATGTTAACATTTTTTATGTCATATGCATGTATATTGCACTGGGTCAGTATTCATATAAAATGAAAAATACTACTCATGTGGGAAAATTTTCGTCAATTACTTGAAAAACGATTTATTGAATAATATGTTCATGCTATTTTCAATGTTTTCATTTCCTCAAGTACGACTTATCATTTATCTCTTATGGCCACTAAATACTCTCAATAGCTAACTGGTATCACAAAGTTCACATATGATTTCTGTATTCTCACTCTTGTGTTGAGGTATAGATGGATTTTGCCATATTTTGATAATGCTATGATTTGCTTATGATTTCTTTAGAAAGTTTCAAAAAATTATGTTTAAAAACAAAACAATTTATTTCATGCGTATCATTTAAAATACGATTAAAATATAAAATCAAAAAGCCAACCACAGAGATAAGCTAAATTATGACATCATAATAGAAAAAAAAAATCTAAAAAATTCAAAAAATTTCGTAATAATTTAAATTTAAACGCTCTGATATTCCTACTATGTGGCTGTGTTAATTAATATATATATGTACATGCCGCTTTGATGTTATTTTTATATTTTTTGTTGTTATAATTTATTGCTAATATATATTTCATATTTTTCTTTGTATATATTTGTTTGAGACTTTTATATTTTCAGCTTTTCATCCACCCACCGCCAACAGTGAAGAGGCGCGTTTGCAAACATACATTGTTGTTTACTGGGCCAACAAATGCCTACACATAAATACATTTAATATATAAAAAGAAAGAGAGGCAACTTTTATTTTCGTAGCACACATGAGGAACATCGAAATTGTCATTTTCCACTATAAAATTGACAAGACACCAACAGTCGGCAATGAACGATAAGCCAACAAACAAGTAGTCAATTCGATTACTGCAATAATTCGACTAATATTTTTGGTGTGATAGATATACGGACTATATACTTTTATTTTAAATCGTGACCAGCTGTTTGTCGTAGTAGTAATAGTTGCACTGCATTTGACTTCCTGCGTTAGCATATGATAACCAACAACGTGCTTTTTATTATAGGGGTACACTAACATTGATGTGTCAACAGTGAGAGAGAGAGAGAGTGCTGAGCGCTCAACTGGCATGGACGTGTGTGTATATGTGTTTGTGCTTCTCCGGTATTAATATTTCGATTGAAAAATCACTTCTCTTTTATATGGGAAAAATATAAAATTTAAATAACAATAACAATAATAGTGAAACTATCGAAAATAAAAATCGTCCAGGCATTAATATTAAAAGAAATATTCAATTGAATCAGAAAGTATCTATCCATAATAATATCGATCGTTCACAAGGAAATTACATAATTTAAATCACTTCAATCTGCATATTATATTAAACATATCACATTAAAGAGGGGTCAAAATATATCGAGTTACTGATATTTGCTGTTTCTGTATACATACATTATTGAAGACCACCGCCACCACCATAACCATCGCAAGCATTGTGGATGTCATTGTGAAAGGACGTTTGCCATTGACACCATTCTTCACCTACACACAACGTGCATATATTGTGCCTATCTCAACATCCAACATCCTTTCGAGTATACTACATTACATACGCATACGGAAAATTGCAGTCAGTGTTGAAATAAAAGAATTACAACATAATGGCACGTCCTGTAATTGAAACAAACGTAAGTTATGAAACAAATATTTGGTATTTTCTAAAATTTTTATTTGTATGTAGCAATTTTAGCAATTTCATTATTGGTCATATGTAGATATGATAATATTTAGACAATGTGTCATCGCCTTGTAGTATTTTTCCTCTCTCTCCGCACTGAGTAGAATTTTTCTTACAACTCATGTTTTCATAAATATATTATTATTTTTTTTATGCTCTAATAATTTATGTTTCATTACAAATATATCATTTACGTATATATGCAATATATGATACTATTTTTATGTTCCCCCAAATGATTATGTCATTTGTGTCATAGTTTTGTGCCTTTGTTTAATATTTTTTTTTGTAGCTCTTCTTAAAAATAGTGCATTCATTAAATTGTATTAATATATTCAATATTGTAGGGCTTCTTCAGTATAATATATATGTTCTATTCAGTGCTATTTATATAATATTTACATTATCATACGAGGTTGGTCCCAGAACTACCCGACCTAACAAAGAAAACAACAAATTTGGGAAATTCTTTCTTTATTTCTCAACATAATCTCTTTTTAGCTCTATACACGTTTTCCCAGCTATATTCTATAACTTCGATTCTTTGTTTATAGTATGAACTGTCTAGCTCATTAAATAAGCCATCTACCGCAGGCTCCACCTCTTCATTGTTTGCAAATCTTCTATCACCAAATCATTTTTTTCAAATTTGGAAATAGAAAATGATCCGAAGGAGCTAAATCTGGTGAATAAGGTGCGTGCTGAAGCAATTCGAGCTTTAACTCATTGATTTTGGGCATCGCAATAGCGGATCTGGTGAATTAGTGCATTGTCTTGATGAAACAACACTTTCTTTTTCGCCAAATGCGGCCTTTTTCTTTAATTTCATCACTTAAACACTGCAACAAATTAGCATAATACTCACCGTTGATTGTTTTTCCTTTTTTAAGATAATCAATAAAAATGATACCACGTGCATCTCAAAAAACAGACTCCATAACCGTGCCTGCAGATGGAACTGCAGGCACGATTCTCCCCTTTCAGTCCACTGTTTGACTGCTCCTTTGTCTCAGGTGTGAAGTGGTAGACCCTTGTCTCATCCATAGTTAGTGATTTTTTTCAAACTACTGCCGCCATCTACATGTCAGGACGGGTAGTTCTGGGACAGCCATAGTATCTCTCCTGATGTCAGAATACTTTGTATGTGATTTTAAGATATTATTGCTATATTATTATTATTGTCTCGTGTACAATAGCTACGGTATTTCTATATATTACATTTCACAATGTACCGAAGGTTGACTTTTATATCAATCATTTTTAAGTTCACATCAATGGAATAGGTCATTCAAAAGCTAGAAAAAATCCAGTGAAAATGTGAACTTTACAGATAAGAACTTCAATGTGTAATTCAATACTGTAGTTACGAATTGCAAATTATTACAAATTGTTAACAATTATTACTAGTTTTTACTGGTTCTCGAAAAATTGCCAACGCAAGAGCACCAACGAGAGCGTAAAAAATAAGAGAAGAAAAAGTAGCTGCAAATTTCGATTGGTAAACATTCTAAACATCTATCACTTGGTTATCACAACGGTGTAAAATCTTAAAGAAATCCTGATTTACTTTAAAAGTACCCACATGCATACAATAATTTCCCTGCGGGTATTACAAATGAAATATATATTTTTTGCATTTGACATGATGCCAACTATTTATATGGCTGCAATCATAATTTAATCATAAAAATAAAAGCAATTATAATACATACATTCAAATGTATTCTTACGTTAGTAAACATCCATTAGTCTTCATATTTTATATTGATTTATAATGCCATTAAATGCCATTGTACATATTATTTATCAGGAAACTCATATTACAGAAATGTAAAAAAAATATCGAAAATGTATAATTTTGTATATTTTAGTTAATTTTTTCGCTTAAAAATTATATTTTTTTTTATTAATTTTTCTTCTCCAAAATGCCCATATTTTACTGTTAATGTAATGCATTTGTTGTTATGGTGAGAAATGAATACAGCAAAAGAGAGAAATGAAACTGCTTCTTTGCTGACGTGATAAACATGCATCATGTTAAATCAAGTGGGGTTTACTTGGGCAAAGCCGCAGATATAGGCATATTGCAGTAAAAATTGACGAGTTATAAAACATACAAAACCAACAAACATTGAAAAAAAATGGAAGTATATCATTTTAATTCAATTCTCTCTTTTGCTCAGTGTTGATTTCTCAACACAACAATTTCCATACTTTCAGAACGAACATTTGTCCATATTACACTTTCAAATTATTCTGAATTCGCTTTTCGAATACGAATCCTTTTAAATTTGTTTTTAGTAACCGGCTGAATATTGATTATATAGAGAAATTAACTGGTTAACAGAAACGAAATTAAAAATCCGAAATCCACTACATATAGTAACCATACTAATGATCTGAGTGAATGTGAGAGAGATAGAGAGAGTAATAGATGAGAGTTATTATTAACTTTGAGTGATTCTCAAATTGTAAAAACTGTTTGTCTGTTTATCAATATTTTGTTTGTATATACGTTTATTATACCTCGTATGTTTAACTTATATTTTGTTTTAGTTGATGTTTTGTTTCAATTGACATTTTAGCTCGAAGAATAAAGTTCCCTTGTCACATTAAATGGCGGCATTTTAATCGAAGTGGTGCTCATGATTTTACTAATACTCGTTAGTAGTGTATTACGTGCGCAACACACATTTACTCGTTTAATTACGTGATGATACATGTGCATAATTAAAGTGACAAGAAGTAATAATCGTTTTTGTAATAAAAAAAATTAAATAATTTGAAGTTGTTAAAAGAATATTGTAATTTTTTACAATAAATTTACAAAAAAAATGACCGACTTTGATGTAAGTTTGATTACGAACATTTTCTTTATTAATTTTTTTCTTATTTGCTTCTATTGATGACATTCGCAACCCTTAAAAGTTGGTCACTTTTCTATACTGTGTTTTATATTTTGCTTAGTAATCAAAACAACTATGACAGCACTATAATCTACTTGTATAAATGTAGCCATTTCATTTTTTACAATTGATATTTTCTTTTAATAATCATTTGTTGAGACGTGATTGCCTGTCTGAAGGTCAAGTTCTCGGTATGATCTCAGTATTAATAGTTTAGTTGTTGTTGTTATATGGTGTTATTCGTTACACAATGTTAATGAGAACAGTCAAATACGAGCGATATGATACCTAATGTAGTTTTACTTAATTTTATTATAAGAATTTCTTATTTTCATATTTTTATACGGTGAAAGTTGAATTTGAAAGGTGTTTGCTTTATTAAAATATAAAGTTCATTTATTAAATAAAAAATTTGCATATGTAACATAGATATTGTGCTGCAAAGTTTCACATTTTTGCATATAAATATCGAAATAGGAAATGTTTAATGATACCCAATAGGAAATATGATTATCAAAAGAGTATTCAATCGATATTCCATTTTAAGCAACAAAATGTTGAATGTCATAAATTAGAGTGACATATAACCTTTATCTAATCATCATATTGTATTACAGTAAAGCCATATTAATGAGATTTTGTTCGCATTTAAGTGAATAATTTCAATAATTCTCTAGATAATTTTTTTGCTGTTTTAGTTGTTCATTGTCGTGCATTGTCAGTATAAATTGTTACAAAATCAACCCTGGAATGTTATTTTGACAGTAGTTTCTTCAATGTACCGCTGTTAGCGCAAAATGTTATAAAATAGACTCTGTAATGTTATTTTGACGCTACAAATGTTACATTTCGTTAGCTAATAAACCAGTCTCGACCAACGAATTTGAAAAATGTTTCATCAAAATATCGTTAAAAATGCTTTTGTGAGTGCTCAGCTCAGCTCAGTGTTATGTTCGTCAGCCTTCTGATCTGTAGGTCGAACGGTACCACCCGTCGGCAAGCAATTGTCAATTCTTTCGGTAGTTACAATTTGCCTTGAAAAACTTTCTAAAAAAACTCTGTGACAAAGCTCAGAGAAGGTGATTTTACAAGGTTTCTGCCGTTCCGAACAGGCTAATACAAGTAGGTCCCTTCTAATACGAAAAATGTCAAAAATTTAGCACGCATAACAGTACCGGAAGAGCGGTTCTGCTATAAAGGGCATTTCGGGACCTATAAGTGCCACTTATTTATTTTATTGAAAAAAAATAAATTTGCAAAAAATGAGAAAGATTTCTGCTTTTTATAATTTTTTTTATATAATTTGTTGATCTCTTTTCTTTTTTTGAATAAATCAAGCTAATAATTGTGTTTTGTTGTTCCCATTCCTCTTTCAGATTATACCAATTGCTGTTGGCATTGCAGCCATAGTAGCTGGCGCGGTCATTTTACATTATTTCATCAATAAGAAGACAACGAAACCACGTGGTGAACCAAATCGTACGGCACGTTTGCGTACACTTGTTGATCCAAATGATAAATATCAATTGCCATTGATTGAAAAAGAAATCATCAGCCATGATACGCGACGTTTTCGTTTTGGTCTACCATCGAATCAACATATTTTGGGACTACCGATTGGTCAGCATATACATTTAATTGCGACCATTGACAATGAGCTAGTTATACGTCCATATACGCCTATCTCATCGGATGATGATGTCGGTTATGTTGATCTGGTTGTCAAGGTCTATTTCAAGGATGTAAATCCGAAATTTCCAGCTGGTGGCAAAATGTCACAATATTTAGAACAGATGCGTATCGGCGATAAGATTGCATTTCGTGGTCCATCGGGTCGTTTGCAATATCAGGGCAAAGGCAGTTTCTCCATTAAGAAACTGCGTAAGGATCCGCCAAAGACGATTGTTGCAACACGTGTTAATATGATTGCCGGTGGTACTGGTATTACACCAATGTTACAATTGGTGCGCGACATATTGAAACAAGGTGAAAAGGATAAAACTGAAATGGCATTATTATTTGCAAATCAGGTATGTAGGAGAGAGTTTCATTTTTATTATAAAATAATATTTAATGCTTTCTCTTGTTTCGACATTTTGTTTGCTAGACTGAAGAGGATATTTTGCTGCGCAAAGAACTTGATGATTTGGCTAAAAAGCATCCACAACAATTTAAAGTTTGGTACACTGTCGATAAAGCAGCCGAAGGTAAGTTGGCGTATGAAATTCAGTTTAGGACAGCATATTATGGCTTTTGGAATCTTTTGAAATGTTTATTAAACTAAACGTTTCCTATTAATATATATATTTCATGCTGCATGGATATTAAATATAATGTATACACTCTACATATATGTATGTATGATGAAATTGCATTAAAAAAGGTTGGTCCTATAGCACTGGTTATATCAATGATGACATGATGAAGGCACAACTATTTCCACCGCGTAGAGATACTTTGTGTTTATTGTGTGGGCCACCGCCCATGGTTAATTACACATGCATACCTGGTTTAGAACGTTTGGGTCATCGTTCTGATATGCGTTTTAGTTACTAATTGCTTACGACCTTAAAATAATAATGTCGATTTAATTTAGCAATCAGAAATTTGTGGCTTTTATTCACCATACATACATACATATATTTTTTTATATTGTATTTACTTGCGACTTGGTTAATGCTTTACTAACACATATTTTGAAAGGTATACCTTACTAACATTTACATTTTTATAAAAAAGTTTATATCCCAGAAAATTTTTTGAATATTTTATATTCAGTATTTGAATTCAAGTTGTTGGCGATTTGAATTCAATCTGTTTTAAAACAATGAGTTTTTTAAAAATATTTTTCATTGGTATTTTGGTGGGAGCTAAATTGATCGATTTTTAGGTGTTTTTGCATTCAATTTGTATTGCAGAACCCTTAAGGAGTGAAGGTAGAGGGTATTATTATTAGAGGGTTTTATTGCATTGCGACCCTAGGTCTATTGTGCACCCCTTCATTGACTAGAGTATTTCTCCAAGTCCAGCATTCACAAGGAAGTTTAGTATAGATCCTATCCTAATGGACTTTAGCAGATTTTCCGGTATTATAAATTACCCGAAGTTTTTCTTTCTTGTGTGCATAAGTGCTGGGCACGTTCCCAACACATGTTTTGCACTTTCATTCTCCTCCCTGCAATGTCGGCAGGATTTATCCGAAATGAATCCCAGTTTCGTTAGGTGATGATTCAGCCTGGAGTCTTTATATTATTCTTGTTTAAATTGATACATTCCTCTAGTCGTTTTAAGTTATAGGTCCCAAAAATGTCTTGGGTGGGGACAACGCTAGTAGGTTTTCCCAGTTTTACCCTTTACTCTCCTAGGTAGAGGTTAAATTGGTTTAGAAATTCAAAACTAATAGAAGTTGAAGTAACATTTCATCTACCTATAGGTGGTTCCTTGGCAGTTATTCGTTTATTTGTCAATTTTCATCAGTGTTTGTATGGCAGCACCTTTAAGGGGTGGTGATAGGGAGTTAGTAAGAATGGAAAAATGTTCTGAGGTTTGGAGTTACATTTCACAAATCTACAGGCAATTCTTGAGCAAATGAATGGGGTTCGGTCATATATTTTACACCTCTCTAAAGGCACCCTTGGAGTGCTGAGGTCGTAATTCATAAAAGAATGTCGATTTTGCAAGAGAGCTCCTTTAAGGCGCTGGAATAAAGAATAAAAATGTTTTGGTAAAATGTCGATCAAATATTTTGCCTCTAGGGGTGGCTAATTTTATAAAAATCTAAAATTTTATATGGGAGACCCGGGAAGTATTGGAGGTAGGGTGGGGGTAAGCATATTCAGAGAAAATGTTTGGCAGACAAATTAATGAGGGTCGGTTTTACATATCACCCCCCCTGTAACTAATGAAAAAATGATTTAAATTGAATGTGAAAAATATTTCTGGGATATATCACTTGCCTATACCATATATATTTAGAATTGTATATATATAAATCATCTAATTATTTTTTATATTATTCTTCAGGTTGGAATTACAGTGTTGGATTTGTCAATGAAGATATGATTAAACAGCATCTTTTTCCCGCCGATAATAGTAATACCATTGTATTATTGTGTGGTCCACCGCCAATGATTAGTTTTGCTTGTAATCCAGCTTTGGACAAATTAAGCTTCCATCCGGATATTAGATTTCAATATTAGTTACTTTAATTAGTGAGACTCATAAAGAGAGAGAGAGAGAGAGAGAGAGAGAGAGATCGAGAAAGAAAAAAAGTTGCTAGAACAAACCGAGGTGGCAAAAAAAGGAAAGAAGAAAAACCATAGTGCGGTCAAAAAATTGCATTTTAAATTGTCTCACTGTTGAATTCAACAAATTTTGTTTCTAGTACGAATAGAATTACAATAAGTATGTCTTTAAAACGCACATTATAAGTATGTTGTAATTACATTTATTTTAGAATAAATTGAATTTCCTATATTTTTTTTTTCACAATAAGTTTTCTGCCTTCAATAAACAATAAACAGTAGTAATATGAATTATTTTCATTTCACAAAGACAATATCAATTTTTGCAAAAGAAAATTAGCAATGTATTTTTGTAGTGAAAATATAAAATATGCTAATTGACATTGTCTACAATATGTTGTAAAATGAAAAACAAGAAAGAAATAAATTCAAAAAAAAAATTCAATTGTATTATGCATAGATATTTATACATATGAGATGTTGAAAATTAAGGTGCTTGTAGATTTATTGTGAGATTAGAGAAACATAACATCAATAACAACGATTCAGTGAACAAATACAAATAAATAAATTATTAAAAAAAAGTGTAATGAAAATGGGTATTGACAAAAGTTTATGTAAATTGTTTTATTTCTATAATTTTCGTACGAAGCTCTGAACGTGTCTTGCGATTAAAAGTAGCACTCCTTCTGAGAGACACATATCAATAACATCACTAAATACCTAGGCATGACCTTCAGAATAAGCTAAGCGCACACCTTAGATAGGAAAATTAAGAGTTTGACTTAAAATTCTGAAATATGTATTAGCTCATGGGTAATCGGTCTGCTTTATCCACATACAACAACATTTTGAGATGCATTCCATGATAATTTGTTTCTGAAGTCAGCAGAAGTGAAGTGAAATGAGCTGTGTACACTTTAATTTAATAAGCTACATTTAGTGTGGAAGTAACACAACCATTATTTCCTGCATAGCAATGCTAATTGTTGGGTTTGATTTGAAATCGGACCCTTGGTGTGCATAGAAACGAATATCTACAGCAGTTATTCATTTTCCAGAAGTAATTTCTTCATTGGAAGTCCTTAACATACCAAGCTAGAATTGAAAATGAAGTTTCTTACACATTCATATGTTAATATAGCGTTAGAGGCCTTAATGAAGACATAAAGGCGAATTTTTCACCAGTAAAATCATTCGCCATAGGCAGGATCCAGTAGTAATCATTTGGTGCCAGGTCCGGACTATAAGGTGGATGCATAAGAACGTCCCAACCAAGCTCCCGGAGCTTCTGGCGAGTCACTATCGATGTGTGTGGCCTGGCCTGTGCTTCCTTCAGACGGTCAAATTGTTGACTGTACAGGTCCGAATTAAGAGTTTGGTTTGCGTTTTGGCCTTCATCGAAGAAAAACTGTTACTAGTGCCCATATTTGACGTGTACTAAAACAATACTGAGTCAAGCAATCACAAAACTGCCTGAAAAGTTTATTTAGTACGAAATCCTATCTTTCTAACGCCATCTAGTGTAACCCGATCGCAGTTATACATCGTGAGATACAGATTACTAAAGCCATCTATTGGAAAAATAATGGATTTCTTTTTTTCTACACCTGATAGAGCCTTGTCATAATAGTCGATAAGAATTGCTCCCTTCTCTTTTCCCACACTTCTATTCAAAATATTTTATTTACGTGAAATTCAATTTCTGTCTTCAACATGTATTCATCAGATGCTTTACGTTGCTTGCACAGGCAACCCTTGTTCTTTCTGGTTTTCTTATTTTTCTATTATTATGCATTTTCATTCAATGCATTTTATGCATTTAATTATTGTAAAGATCAATGTGCATATATATACAAATTCGCTTATTTTATTTTCTCATTCAATGCATTTTATGTTAATTGCTGCAAAGATCAATGTGTATATACATGATTTGTCATACAATCATTGACCTGCAATTTGTTCAAGTTTATTGCTCTGTTGTCATATTGCTACGACTATTGTGCCTTCTGCTACTGTTTCGATTATTTTCATTGATTGATTCATTCATTCATATGCATGTATTCATAAACGTTTGCTTGGCTCGCATTCTCTTTTGTTTGGTACGTATTGTATATTTATAAAACAGCACACTCGACACATGAATATATATTTAATTTTATTTCATTCAAAAATATATTTTCTAAAATGTTGTGTCGTTTTGATTGAACACGTGAGTTCTATGGTATTTATTGTAGGTGGTCTTATGTATGTATTTTGTATACAATAGCACTTGTTTCAAGGAATTAAACTAGAATTTGGATATATAAAGAGTTTTATTAAGTTTAATTTATTGAATAATTAAGGGACTACTATAAATGTAAAAATATTAAAAATATACAAGAATAAGATCATGTAGAAGGAAAAACCTAATTTTGGCTCACACAACAGGCATTAGATGTAAACCAATCTGTTACAGCAATTATCTTATTTCTTGTCCTTCTTATTTACTATTTACTATTTAATTTTTTATAGAAAATCTATGATATTACAATTATTATTTTAAAAAAATGTTAAGTACTGCATGCAATTGTACATTTCGGCACCAAAATCAAAAATAGAAGCAATAAATAACTTAGTAGAGCTATATACAAATGTGCGAATATGAGCAGTGCTCATTTATATTTAGCTATAATGCTATAGATATCTTTAAATATGCCAAGTTCTCCACTCCGATGCGATATAACATCACTTGGTAGCAAGAGGCCAGCTGATTTTTTAATATCATCAATAGTTTTACCGGCAAAACGTGTGCTATTCAAATCAATTCGTACCGTAGACATACCCAGACAGAGTAAACTCTGTTCATGCAGTTCATAAACATCGAATGTAACAAAGTTAGTATTAGGATTGCTGTTTTCTTGGCTACTATTGTTGAGTGCTTCTGGGGAGGTTGATGTTATAACCGGTGATTGTGTTATACCATTATCAGTGTTGCCATCACTGCCTTTATTTTCTTCACTTTGTTGCAACATATCGATTGCGTCCAGCGTAATTTTGTTGGCTTCAGTCGATGGAGCAGGATTATCCGCATTAAGAAACGCCTGAGTATTCAATTGAATATCTTTCGTCGATGGTGCATTGTTGATTGTTTTGTTTGCATTCACTGATGGCGTTGATACTGCTGCTTCTTTTTCAGTTGGTGTAGGCATAAGTAGGATGGTACACTCGCCTTCGCCAGTCGTATCATTTTCAAATATTTCCGAATCTGGAGTTTTGTCTACAGCGGATGTCGATATTGTACTTACAGCAGGTGATGCAAAATGAACTGATTTCGGTGGACAAAGTATAGACTTAATCAAAGAATCTTGTGATGATCGCGATGTTTGAGAGTGTGAAGTATTTGCTGTTCGTGGTACTACCGTTGTTGTACTGCTACTGGTGGATGTTTGACTTTCAGTGTCGGTGAAGTTGGGTGTCTCAGACATTTGCGACAATTCTACAAACGAATTATTATGTTTCTTCAAGTATGTCGAGCGATTAATCATTGTTTTATTCAATTTATTATCACTTGTTGTCGAGCTATCAGCACTAATACGTGTTTCGATCACTTTACAAGTGTCACATTTGAAATTGTTTACTTTGTTCTTTTGCTTATCCATGCCTGGCAAGCAGATGGGATTGTGTGCACCAAATGAACCACATAATGCACATAATATTACTGGCCATTTGCCTAAAATTAGTTATTATAAACGATTATCGATTGGCTTGATTAACACAGCATTGCTTACCCTTAATATAATCACGTCCATACGGACATAAACATGGTTCCATATCACAACGACTATGTCCCTTATGTAAATCTCTATAATTATCCCTTTGTATTTCCCATTGGGCATCACGGTCGGGCACAAATATGCCCTGCATACGTACAGCTATACGAAAATTTGTATCCTTACACCAAATACATTTTAAATAATATCCCGAGGCCAATGCGTACTGTAACATGCATATACGATGTACGTAGCCGTTCTTACAACATTTCCCATAAATCCATTCAGTGGGACTATATATCCCCATCATTTCCTTGCATATGTAGCAACGTGTCTTTCTTGATGGTGGTTCTTTTTTGGCTTGCCGTTGAAACTTCGTCAGAGGCATGCACATATGACAGTATGAGTTGAATTCATTGTGAAATTGAAAGAGACATTTATTATTATCGCCACACACCAAATGAAAGTATTCCTTGCATTTGTGACAAGCAATTGAAGCACCAGATTCGTGACAATAACAACATGTACGCTTGACAGCAGCCTGAATCTCATTGCGGATATCACGTTTCAGGAATCCGAGTATGCCACTAAAATCATTACCTCGTTGTGGTAAATTCGTAGAGAGTAACTATAAATATTTGCAATATTACAAAATTATGCAAATCAGAATCTACATAAGAATTTCCAAACTTACCAAGCAAAAGTAATGCACTGTTATGTCCTGCAGAGTCATCCAATCTCCAAATAACACCACATCTTGCTCTGTATTTGAAGTCTTCCGACAAATATCACATTTTTTTAATTCATTGGGCATTCTTCCCTCAATATTTGAGTATTTTATTTATATATTATTAAAAACTATGCTTTTGCTACAACTTAAACAACGTCTTGACTTTTCTTCGTAAACAAGCAGTTATCAAGTATGGTGTTGCCACTTATTTATTTTTCTAATAAAAAAAAATACCAGCTGTGTTTAATAAACATAAAACTCGGGAATATTACACTACAGTTTTGCTGTCAATCTATGGAGATTGAAGCTCTGTTGAGGACTTTTGGTGATGGAACGAACCTGCATCAATTTAAATAGAAGTGATGTCGCTTCGGCAGAGCCGAATATATAGCACCAGTAAAAACATTAGCAACAGGAGAATAAAATCCTTAAAACATATCGAAGGTCGAACATTGATGTCATAACTGACAATTTTTCCGAAATTAAGTTTTATATCATACATTAAAAAATTGCAAATTACTTATTACACAAGTACTTACTAAAAACATTTTTTTTGGAAATTATTAGTCATGAGATGTCAATGTTGGACAATCGATACATCGTTGGCTTTAGCTAGATATACACTTGTAAATACCAAATTGTAGGTCTGCATACAAGTATGAAGAAAATTGAAATATTCTCCCGTACATACGATGCGCTTTGGGCTTCTCATTCGACGAGAAACTTTTTGCCCGTGTAAACGCAAACGAAACATCAAAAGAGAATTGAAAATGTTTTTCATGCAAATGTCTTTGTGTCTAAACGGGAACTTACGACAGGTATGCACGCCTATAGCGTACAATGCAGACATAGTGCCTGTTCACATTGGCCTTCCCAGACGCAACTGTGCGAGCGAGATAGGTAGAAAAGTAGGCATTAAGAAAGTGATGGAAGTTTTGCGCAGAAAATCCGATCCAAAATTAAAAATCAGCGCAACGACCTATGTTCTATGTCTAATGTGTTCCGATTATGACAACTATGCTCACAAATTTTTAGACTTTGAAGCGATAACATCAATAAGAAGCGTTCTATATTAGGGTTGTGCAATTAATTAATTTTGATTAATCGCAATCATTTTCATTTATATTTTTTCTTTATTTATGAAATATTTGAAATATTATCAATATTTTGAAAATTTTTTTAGAATAATCAAAATCATGTTAATTCGATTAATTTCATATTTGATTAATCGAATACTTTGATAAATCAATATTACTGAACACACGATTAATTGCACAGCCCTACTTTATTCCAAAATTCCAATTCCACTGTAGCAACCGGTGCAATTGCGGCGGTAGAAACCGGCGCAATTGCACTAATGTGATCACATCGTTCGTGGATATTCCGTTCATGGGAAATCTAATGTAAACAGGCACTAATGTGATCACATCGTTCATCGGAAATCTAATGTAAACAGGCACATACGCACATACACGAATAGATTTCAACGCAGAATATAGCACCATGGCTATCACCACTTTCAGAGAAATATAAAGTAGACATTTTTTTAAAAATATGTTTTATACATAATTGGAAAGGTAATTGTATTAATATGGTGTTAAATTTTTGATGTTAACAGGCTTTTTCCGAAAAAAAAATCGATATACTTTAAAAAAAACGAGAAATAGGTACAGGATATTATATATGAGCGAAAAGGAATTAAAAATAGTTTTCTTTTCAAATTGCGAAATTATTAAGTAATTTCGGTCTCAAATTTCAACTTTGACCTTGAGCCACGCGCTATAAATATAAATTTGAAAAATTTGTTTTTTAAAAACCGATTTTTTTTTTAGAAAATAAGCCTAATCAACCTTTCGAAAATTTAGCGGCATAATAAAGGACATACAATTACCTTTATAATGGTGTATAACGCATGTTTTAAAAAAATTTATATGTATTTTTAATATTTTTTTCAAGTTGATACTTCATAATGTTTTTTCAATAATATATTGTACGTTTGATTTCAAATTCAGTTTCGCGACCAAGAGTATTTTAGGATACCAGTCGCTTTTGATAGCAAAAAAAAAACATATTTTCGACGCCGGCTTCGAGACCATAAGTATTCCTGTAAATACCTGTATTTTGATATCCATATCGTAGAGTATAATTGTCGCCGACAACATAATATTTAGTTTGTTATAACCACAAGAAAGGAAAGTTCTCAATAAAAATCTTAGATAAAAACAATATATGCACTATGCTGGAAATTCTTTATTTTTTGTTGGTTCAGAATTATTTATATGCATATAAAACGCTTTATTTGAGCATTTTGTTTATAAATTTATATTTTGAATTAGTATAATTTTAATAATAATCCCTCAATTAATGTTTAGTTAATTGGTTGTAGTTAATTGTTAGTATAATAAAAATTAATATTAAAATTATTGGCTTCGTAAAGAGCGTCTATTTCGGTAAAATATATTATTTGTTTAAAATTATATCGATTCTTAGCCTTATTTTTAGTATGTTAAATGTGTGCATGTATGTGAGAAGGGATCTACCTTTTCTATAGAACGATGATTAATTACAGATATTTGTGTTCATTTTATTTAAAATGTTATAGATAAAGGTATGAGTATTACAAAAAAAAAAAAAAAATAGGTAAGAAAAAAAAAAAAAATTAAATAGTTTGTGTGTGCCCACAAGCGTCTATTCCTATCTTATGCTACAAATAATCAAATAAAAACAAACAAAAACAAAATCCCTTCTCTTAAAAATATTTAAAGCAAACGGGACTAAGGGTATCATCATCATCATCATCATCGAATATTAAATTTCGTCCTATTAATTTTGAACATTTGAATGTTACAGCAAAAGTGCAAAGAAAGTTATCAACACTTTCGTTTTTTTTTTTTTTAAGTTATTAATGTAATGTTTGTTCATGGCAATGTAGTTTATGTTAAAATGGTTCATCTCTCATTGAGGGTAAATTTCTTGCTTTCGTAATCACTAATCAATTTTTTTTGCATTGAGCTTCGATTTGCCATTTTTCTTGTTTCTTCTATCATAAGCTCTCTTAAATACTATTCTAATTACTTTACTTTTTTCTTTTTTTTTTTTAAATTTAAATATTTTCCCTTTTATACGTATGTAATTGTATATATTTTGGAAAATTACTATCTTAAAGATAAATAATTTAAAATGTAAATATACGTATATTTTAAAATTAAGTGTCGTCGTTCATATAGACCTGCGTGTGTTCTTGTTGTTGTGGTTGTATTGTTGCATGAAACAAAGCAAAAAAAAAAAAACATATTTTTTTTCATCTTTATATTGATATTTTCATAATAATAACAGAGAATATCAATAATTTTCCATTTTCGTATCGTTTCTTAAAGATTTTACAATTACAAATAGGCGAGGAAATAGTAAGGTAAGTAAAATGAAAATAAATATACAGTTAGACGATTACACAGTAAAACAGCGAAAACAAAAATAATAAAACAGTCTACGCACACATAACAAATTCCCATTTTTCCCACTCATTGTTGAATTGCATCCTCTTTAACAAATTAAAAATTGCCAACAATTGATTCCAACACCATTTGCAAGTGTTTTTTTTTTCTGCCTCAACTATTTATACTTATATAATTCCATTTATATCAGGGCAGTTGAGGATTTGCAACGGAATATCAGAATTGAGTGCACCATGTATTGCTTTGCATCTTTAAATGTTACAACTTGTATTTATGTATGCGTATGTATGTGAAACATAGTGCAAATGAGCAGTAAATCATACAACAATTATAATAAAATAAAGTGTGAAAGAGAAGAAGAAAAAAAAAAAGGTAGGATTAAGACATCAATTACGTGCAAAAACGAGTAGCAAAAGGATGTGAGCAAGCTTTTGGTAAGGATGATGGAACATAATAAAAGGGGGGTGGTACGACTGTTACAGAGGCTCACTCAGGCTACAAAAATCAAATATCCACATGCTCTGTGAGCGCACGATTGTATAGATATTCGATAACATTCGTTTTTCAACCTTTCCAAATGTCACTCTGTAGCTTAGCCATAGTCATATAGTCCATTTCGTTCCCCATCCATAGCTAGAAAGTGTTACTCAGTTTTCTAACCAACCAACCAACCAACCACCCATCAACCCACTAGAGCTGCTATACATATGTGCAGTGAAATGCCTTTTCTGCGTTGATCACCACACACTGGTGATCATTGTCAACAATACCAACAAAACAACAACAATAACTACATCAATTAAACATCAACGATATCATACGACGCAAATTTTCATTATTTGTTGCCGTTGTTGCTGTTTCTTGCGCCTCTGTCGAACTAGCCGCTGCTGACGCTGCCGCCGTTGCTGTTGATGCATTTAGCTTTCTTTCCATATTGCTTTTATTATAATTACGTACAATCTCATCATATAGTTCCTCATTCAATTCGATTGGTTTAATTGTAGACACTTGTTTGTATCTATCAAGTAGAAAATAAAACACACAAATTAGAAATATGATCACCTAAAAGTATGCCACCACCAAACGACATTACAATTACATACTTTTCTACTTTATATTTTTCTTGTATAGCCTGTTGGTCCAATTTTAATGCTCCATTATGTGATTTACATAGACTCAAGACCATCTCTTTTAATTCTTCCAAACTATACGATGTAATTTCTTCCAATTCCACAGACCATATAGGATAATCGAGAGTACAACGCGCCAGTGCCATTGCTGCTGCCGATATTGTCGATGGATAAAAACGTAAATATGGTTCAGCCTCCAAGAGTGATAGCTCACAAATGTACTACGTTGATAAAAACGAAGAAAAATAAAGTGTTATTACACACATTATTGTTGTATGTATCTCGGCACACAACACTTACCTGTGTTAAATACTTCAATTTGTCAGGCATATCGCATAATACAGAATATGTATTAATAAAAACATATGCAGTGGGTGTGCATAAATCGAATGATAATATTTTCAATATGATTTGTTCCATACGCATCACTTGAGCCTTATTATATGTATCATCAGTGATGAAAACAAATTCACCAACATCGGGTGGATAAATTTCTTCATATTTACTGGAAATATTTAAGAAGATATTTAATATTAGATTTTAAGAGCTATTTATTTAAGAATCAAAGCTTATTTGTGGTGCTCCTTCATACAAATCTATTAGTTTTCATTATTTATTCTCTCAATGATGGCTGTAATCTATAGCCTAAAAGCTTATTGTTACCTATCTATTCCATTTCATCTAAACTATTTGCTTTGACAAAATACAGTACTAAGTTATTTATGAAACTTGATATATTTTCTATCCCATTTATCCCATCTCCCATAGGAATACATACCAAAAAAGTGCAACAAAATAATACAAATGAAAAAAAAAAGAAAAAAGACACACATATAAAATTCTAACCAATTTGTTCATTATTCACTATTTCTATTGATGCTAGCTATTCTCACCTAATATTGAAATCTAAAATCATCAATATTAGATTATGCTCAATACCGACTATATGAAGCAACAATTTTTTTATTGATATTAAACGTTATACACATGTATATATTGATTCATGGCACCCCAAACCCAACAATATTATATGATGTTTTGATAAATAGTGACAAATCGACAATTTCTCACTTTCACACCTACAACGACACACTATTGTTCGTTCCCTCTACTCTTCTTCACTATAGGTACATTCACAAAAAAAAAAAAGTACAAAATAACCCCCCCCCAGTGGCTGCAAAAAAATGTAGTAAATATATATATTTTTTTTTTGCTACTATTATAAAATATATATGCTGGTGGAGCTAGCTAGTAATAGATTTCATTGGCTTAGTTAAGTTGTTCGTCGTCTGGTTTTTCTTCTTCTTTCCACTCTTCTTCACAATGGCTACTTACGATGCAATATACATGGCAGCAGTGCCAACCAGTTGCAATTTGCTGCGCACCACTGACATATGACTGAGAAAACGATCAATATACGATACAGAAAGGTATAGGGTCTCTGTATCAAGATTATATTCCTCAGAGACTTCAACAAGCCAATCGACCAAAATGGTGCGCATTGAATAATTGATGTCAACCTGACGTTTCATATAATGTGGTTTTGGACGATGTTTAAGCTGCAAGAAAAAAATATAAAAGAAAGAAAAAAGATACGTAAATAAACAAATAAACTTGAATAATATACGAAAAAAGATAAATAAGAGTAAATAAGATTGCAAATTGATATAATCGAAATAGTTGGCAACACACATCGATAGCCATTTATAAAGCATACAAGAATATGCAATTTTATAATCGTGATATGCATTCCCTATGATGTGTTCCAATAATGACAATAAAGTAGAGGAAATGAAATGTTGCGAATGCAATTTAAAAAAATATATAAAAAAAAAACAATTGGAAATTCTAAAAAAAAAAAGTATATACGCTTGAGGCGTTATTCATCATTCAGAGAGAAAGAGCAGAGATTAAAAATTAGTTTGATTTAACTTAGGAATTTATAATCACGTTTTATAAAAGCACTTTAAAATGTGCTTTTGTGTTTTATTTACAATAGCGACCGTCTTGTTGGTTTCTGCTTTATACACACACATATATATTAATACCCGCATTTATTTTGCTGTCTGTTGGGTCATTCGACCTTGAAAGTGTGTGTATGTGTGTATTGTATAGTTAACGGATATAACAAAAATTAACACTCAATTCGATGAATGTACTAATCGTAGCCGTGTTGATGCATGTTACCAAAAAAATGTTAATAATAATAATGCTTCAGGATATTGCTTTGCATAGTCACATTATATGGACTTTTGATCGTTTATTCCGAATACGTGATCGCCATCACCCGCAGGTTTCTTTCTAACCTCAAGAATTCTTGTTTTTTTTTTTGAGGTTAGAAAGAACCGAACTCATAATCAGACCCAAACACCATAGAATATGACTTCACTTTGGCCCATCGGTCATTCTACCTTTTCTCGGACTGTAACAACTCGTGTGTTAGAACTGCAGTTTTTTATTTGTTTATATTCCCAAAACCTTTTCACCGATATGTTACAGAGAGAGAGAGTTAACCCTACCTTGCGCCTTTCAAACTCATTTACGCATAAAAATCAAGATATATGAAGAACTATTTACCACACAATATCTCTGAGATCAGATTCGGAATCAACATGCTGAATTTGAATTTTTGTTTCTCCTGCCATGACAAACAATAAATAACAAAAATCTCTTTTAATTCGAGAAAAAAAAGATTATAGCATATTTTCAATATTTTGTATGTTTGTTCACGTACTTTCCCAGTGTAAAAACTTGCAACGAGAGAGTAAAATCAAAATGGAGAATATTGCCCCTATTGCGGTTCACCACTCAACCCAGTTTGGTCGTCTTAGAGTCGACCCGACTTCAACAAGACCAAACTATTTTTTGGTATTGTGGTACACCACTGTTTTCGGTTGAAATTGTTATGGCGTTACCAGCTTAAAATATCACTTATGACAGAAAAGTGGTCGATTAAAAGTAAAAATTAAGGAAATATACAATTGTGTTTTGCTGTGAAAATTATTTAAAATGGATATTAGTGTAGATTTGTTTTATGAAGATGAAAACGAAGACGCGAAAATTGATTTGCTACGCTTACGGAGAAAAATTCGTGATGACTCTAACCCTCTTGAACTACCTAGCGAAAAGTATAAATATTGTTCAAAATAAATAAAAGCAAATAATAAATTTTTTTATAGATTTATTAGCTATTTTCGACTGAGCAAAGAGGCATTTTGCTTTTTGCTGGATGACGTAAAAGACCATTTCAAGAAATCTGTGCGTGTCGTATCTATACCACTAATATTGAAATTGTGTGCTGCTCTTAGATTTTTCGCTGATGGAAGCTACCAGAAGAGCAGCGGCAATGAGTTCAATATAGGAGTGGCTCAATCTACAATGTCACTTGTTTTAAAAGAAGTATTAGATGTATTGGAGACGAAACAGACGCTGCAAGGAGTATCAGAAATAATATAATGCGTTCTTTCCAAGCTCAATAAATTTATCTCTTATTTATTTTTTAAATTCATTTCAGTCTCTTTGTTAAATGGAAGATAACTTAAATTATTTAAAAAAAAATCTTATTTTCTTAGATTCACGTCTACTTTGTTAGCTTGGATTCTGGTCCATTAGTTGAACAAGCCCCTCAAATTGAGCTTTGGTTGTAATTTTTAAACTTCTGAAAATGTATAAAATGTTGAGAAATTACAATATGAAGCCAAGCTAATTATTACTTACGATCTCTCCATTATTTTTGGCTTTATTAGTTTAAAGTAAACTGCAACTGATGCAAACACAACTGCTTATGAGCAGTGGTGTATATTTAACGTGCTTGTCGACCAAACTGAAACAGAGTTGCAAACGGCAATACCACAAAAATAATGAACACAATCAAAAAAATCAGCCGCCAGTCGAGTTGAGAACGGCAATATGAATTTCTCGACGGCGACCAAACTGTTACAAAAGTTGTGAACCGCAATAGGGGCATATATTTCTCTCACAAACAGAAAATCGGATAATCTGATAATTAGTTGCTATACGTAAATTGTGAACTATATATGAAAAATGAAATGCTTGTTAGTTATAATATAGAAACTAGTTGCATTATATAATAAATAAAAAATTAAAAAAAAAAACCGAAAATTTTACGAAAAAGTACATGAACAGAAAACCAGTAAGAATGATCAACTACAATAGACAAGTATGTACATACAACCGATTGAGAGGTATACTTGTTGTTTTTTTATATGCTGCAAGTCATTACTAGTAAAAAATTTACTAGTTGAAATTTGCAGCCACTTTTACCTCTCTCGTTGCAAATTTCGTTTCACTAAATCAAATTGTGAAATTGAACACGCTCATCTACGTAACTTCAAATAGAGTAGAGAAGGGTTAATATTTACACAAATACCATTGGAATATATGCATATATTTATGGTTGTAAGTATGTATGTATATGTATATTCCGTTTATTGTCAACGCTTAAGAGAATTATAACATTCATAATGTATGTACTTCTTTCTGGATCTCACCTCTGCAATTCTTTGGAAGCGGTCTTTTTTTCTTATGCTAAAGTTAGGTTTTTTCGTTTTCGCTTTCGTTTTTATTCTTGTTGTTGGAAACAAATTACATTAAAAATTTATTAATTCCGCACTTTTTCCTAAATATATATTCAAATGTATAACATTACATGCTGAGATTGTACGTGAGTAAACGTACTTTTAATATCCATTCTTTAAAATGATTTGTCAAATTGTTACACCAAGTGTAATAGGGACACATGTGTTGTAATGTAAGAAATTTAAAGAAAATTCTTTAAAACACAATGAGCAATGCAGGAAGTGTAATTTATTCCTCGAATTCGACAAATTTTGTGTACTGACAAAAAAAAACATAAAGAAACTATGTGCAATATTAAATGGCCGTTGAAGAAAGAAATATTGGCTGCGTGGAACACAATAAAAAATATTGAAATGCGGCCTCAGAAACCAAAAATGGTTTAAGTAGCCCGATCTCACATTCTGTCACTTTTAGAAATTGGGAGGACTCACCAAAAGCTACTTTAGCTGATCTTTGGATCTACTTTCCATATTCAACTTTCCGAATATCTAACTTCAGCCAACCATAACTCAATGGACAAAGACTGCTCTATCAGATACCTCGGCATAACACTGGATACACAAAGCTGAGTTGAAGACTTAATATGAAAAAAGTTTGTAACGCTCTTTACGCGTACAAAGGTATGGAGGAGGGGAAGGAAATGAGGCCTTTAACCCAATCTAAAGTTATAAATGATTAATGGGACTCAATGGGGCATGTCAATAAGCAAAATTTCCGCATTTGGAGTGAAGAGAATTCACGAGAGATTCACAAGGCACCGTTATATCCACAAAAACTCACTGTTTGATGTGCTTCATGAGCCGATGGTATTGTTGGTCCTTACTTCTTTAAAAATGAGAACGGCAAGCGGTATAAAGCCATGACTTTGGATTATTTCGTTCCCAATTGAATGTAATGTTGACCGAAGACATACTTTTTCAACAACATGGCGTTGTTTCTTGAACATTCGTTACAGTTTTAATAAATGAACAAAATGGCATAGAATGGTTGGAATGGTTGATATCAAACACATGTTAAAAATTAATGGGTTAATAATACAAACATAGTTTCAATGTAATTTTGATGTTTTCACTTTTATATTTTATGATGATATTTTTCAGTTTTCAAAATAAATTAACTTTCATGTGAACAAATTTATGCCAAGTTCTTTACTTTACATATTCTGAAATTGTTTCTTTTTTTTTGGCATTTAACCGCTCAACGTGTTATGCATATTTAATAGTTCGCTAGTCGGCTAGGTAGATAGGTATGTTAGGTACATTTGAACATACGTGCATACATTTTTAGGTACCTACTACTTACTACTACTAAGGCAACTACAAAACACTACAAAGTCGCGATATAAATATTTACAAATGAACCATTTTGTGTCAACACACATAAATCGAGTGGTATGTAACGACAAAAAAGCTATTGTTAACATGCCATTAATTGCCAATAAAATGAATAATTTTGCCATTTCGGAATTTTAAAAAGGAAGTTGTAAAAATTTGAAATCGTATGTGTTCAAATTAGGTTTTGCTATTAAGCTTATTTAAGGCAAATTATTTTATTGTCTATATTCGCAAGTATTATTATAATTAGTGCAATTGACTTTTAGTTAGTAATATGACATCTGTATTGTCTAAAGATTTTAGGTACAAAATAAATAATAAATCCATCCATAAATCTTACCTTGCCTATGGTACAATACAAACAATTTAAGACACAACGCTAAATCACATATTTGTTAGCATAAATAGAAAGGTACCTAATGTTTAGTAGGTACCTGTAATATTCCAAGAAATTGTGAAGGTACATTTCTGAAAAGTAACAATCGCCTAAGGCTTGTTGTAAATCTTTCTTTAGTTTTGCTAAAAAAAAATATTTATACATAATAAATAAGTATGTTTAACCTACTCTACTCATGTGTTGCTGAAATGATTTTCGTAGAAATTGAAAAAGATCATTTAGCATACAATGACAAAGGCTAATAGAAAAAAGCAACCTTTTCTCAATTTCAACACGTAAAGGTGTAATTACTAAATTAAATATTTATAAGCAAAAAAAAAAAAACTTTTTTTGCTCATCATTGCATTGTTTTCATGAGTTTTAACTTCATTTTAACCCTTTTACAACTTTGTTACAACATTTTTGAGAAGTACAAAAAAAAAATTTCTTACAGTCAGCCTGATCCAACTCATTTATACTTGGAGCACCTAGAGATTTATAAGAAGTGAGCATATCACGCCCAAATAAATTATCTCAAATATTTAACGTAACACAGATCGGGTTAAACTTAAAAAATTCTACAACTTTGCATGGAAGTTGCATTAAATGGTGGACGTGCGTCGTAAATTTCTGCCAAAATTATTATCCCCTTACAATATTAATCTACAAGTCAAATATGAAGTGTGAACTTAAGAAAATTTGTTCAAAATAGATAGCAAAAAAATTTGTGAATTGACAATCCAAAGTGCAATGTTGTACATTCTTGTTGTCGTAGTGATTTCATCATATTGAATACCGCCAAGTTGCCTTGTAACCAACCAATAAACAATAAAGAAAAAAGTATCAAAATTGACTTGACTCGACAAGTCATTTGAAAATTTTCCGAACATTAATTAATACGTCAATTTTCACTACCGCAAACGAACATATATTTTTTATTAAAATTTATTTTTTTTTAGCTTCTTAAATAAATTTTTATATTTGAAAATGTTGAAAATACCAATTAGCAATAAGGATGATCTATGTGAGGCAATCAAATTACAGAAACGTCAACAATTTGAGGAGGAACGCAAAAAACGCATTTTTAATGCCAAACAGCGATTATTCGGCGTAAGTTGATTAGCAATTCATAACAATTATAACTAATTTTCTAATTGCATTCAACCAAAGCTTGATTTAGATGCGTTAGAACGTCAAATTGCGGAAAAGTCCAAACTACAGCAATTGGAAAATGAACGTGAAAGTCGCTATCAGGATCAGATACAACGTCAGCAACATGTTGTCTATGCCAAGTCATTGGAAATGGAAAAACGTAAACGTGTACTCGAATCGGATATCAATTATTATCGTTGCCGTTTTCAACGCAAAGATCAACGACGTGAATATGATCTAAACGATCCCGATTGGATTCGAAATTCACAACCGGCACGCACCGCAGACGATGACCCACGTTTGGGTATATCGAGTGCACAAGTGTTCAGTGGGGAAGATTTGCACAATAAGGATCGCAAACAATTGCAATGTCAGCAGCAGCGTGCATGGTTGGATCAACAAGTGATGGAACGCCGACAAGCCGAAGAATCACGTCGCAAAGCCGATCAAATATTGCAAGAATCAATGCATGCACGTGACAAACGCCTCGAAGATATGTCCAATTCAGAGCGTCGTGTACGACATCAAATGGTCGAATCCGTGCACGAGTACAATTGTCGATTGGCCAAGGCCAAAGAGGATGAACGTCAGCGATTGAAGAAGGAAAAGGATGAAGATGACATGGCTGAAATCTATAATATGCTCACTAGTGATATGCTTACCGAAAATCCGGATGTTGCACAATCACGTCTGCATCCGAATAAGAAAATCGCCTTCATGTATCGTGGCATGTCACAAGAGGAATTGGCTAAATTTCGTGAAGAACAATACCAACAAATGTTGTCCAATAAGAAACGACAAACAAATGAACAAATTAATGAAAAACAATGGGAACAATATGCACTCAATATGGATCGTGAGCTCATGCTGAAGCAAATCGATTTACAACGCAAACAAAAGGACTATGTGGAGGAGCAGATACGTTTCAATACTCAATTGGCCACCAAGCAGAAGGCACAACAAGAGGAAAATGATAAATTAATGAATCGCAATGAAATCTCCAAGGAATTCTATGAACAATTCAATCGAACTACACGTTAGTGCTGAAGAAAGTGACCAAATATTTTGAAAATTTTTTATATTAATTACATTGAGCTTCAATAAAATTTAGAGAGTAGAAGTAAACTTTTTTTTTTTGGTAATTTAATATTTCTGAGTTTTTCTTTCTTGTGTTGCTCTGGCAACACTGCGAAATAGTGACAAAATTTGCAAACAGTGAATATTGAAAAAGGGGACCGTGAGAAATGTACAGCAGGTATTCGATCCCAAATGAAATTGAAGAAGTAAACTAATCAATGAATAGGAATAATGTGTCAAGGGTACAAAATAAACGAAGATGGACATTTTTCATTTCGGTCCTGTGTCTTACGTCGTTGCAGTACGAAGTATGTAATATTATAATTGCTAATTTGACAATGTGAATGTGTGTGTGTGTGGTGTGTGTGATGTCTGTGATGAGTTTGATGTGAAACGACGATTTTCTTTTAATTATACACAATTCCAATATAGCACCCTAAAAATATTGAAACCAGCCATCGTCTATCGACTTTGTGCTATATGTGCTCTTATTATTATCATTGTATCCTCCATTGCGCCCAGCAAACAGCAGCAGCTGATGCATTCTTATTTTCTACTCGCATGATGTGTATGTACGCGTACTATTTTTATGTACCTATGCCGACTATGAATTTCTTCTATTGCATACACCTCATGCACTATACACGATCGATGGCACCCATGCGCACACCAACCAACCAACCACCTTTTCATGCATGTGAATGGATGAGTGCGTTAATGTTGTATATATGTACATAACATATATGTTGGTTGTCTGTCATTCAAGCGCGTCTCTTCGTTTTTTTTTTCTATCGTTTTATTAATGTTGTTATTGTTTTTGATCCTCCTCATCTATTTTTGTGCTTCTTATTCAACTTAAGAAAGAAGAAATTTTTAAAATTAGTCATTTCTGTGTGTGCACACGGTATGTGTTTATTCTTTATTCGCCTTAACCCATTGTAGCTTGCTATATAACATATATTGTATATTAGTCATTCATGGCTTTTTATGCTTTGAGGGTTGTTCTTATTTATTATGTACAAATACGTACATAGAAACACACATACATGAAGATATTTCACATATTTTATTTTAAATAATATTATGATTGTATAAATGTTGAATTTGTTGTATTTACAATTATCATTGCTCAGTGTATGTATGAAATGAAATGTTCGTCATTGTTATTGTTGTTGTTATTATATTTCTTATCGTACCATAATTATTTAACATGCATAGTAGATATTCGTGTTGTAACTTTTGAATATGTATATGATGTATGTAGGTATGTATGTAAAGTATATATTTTGTCACATCTGCCAGTAAGTAGTTGAGGCTTGTCAATTTTTTGAGCTTGTGCGCCTTTTTTTTTTTTCTTTTTTAACTTAACCATTTTTAATTATTTTTATTTTTCTCATCACTTTGTGCTTTCTTCAAAAAAAAATTATAATAAGTCTCATGTTGCGTTTAAGTGGCAAGTGTTTAGCTTTTGGGGTGAATGGTTGTGTGTGTATGTGGTATAGGGAAATTTTTCATTAATAACAAGAAGATAGTTTTTACAACTTTGCATAGATTTCTCACGTTCATCAACAAATATCTACATATTTGGGTTGAAAGAATGGTTATGTTTTAACGAAATCCTTTAGTAACTCACATCCAAATCGAATGCAGCAATATCATGCAGAGTATTTAGAAAAGATATTTTCGTATTAGGATTTACTTGGGATCATAGGTTTATTCATGTTTCACCAATGAGATTAACAGCATTTAGTGATATTTTGTTACAAAAGTTTTTTCATATTGAAAACAGTAAAAGATGGCGATCAGTGTAAGTTAATAAAAACTAAAATCGACTCACTTTACGAAAACTTGTCAAAAAGCCGATTCTAACTTTAAGATGATTTTAAATATGATTATATCTACGAGTTCATATATTTAAAAAATAACATAAAATGTAAAAGGTCGAAAATGAAAAAAAAAAAACTCGAAAATTTTCAAAGAAATTGAAATCGAAGAAATTGTATGACTAATAAGAATCATCAAACTGATTTGGGATGGTTACTATTGCATATACGAAATTCTCAAAGATTGAAATTTAATAACATTTTGGTCTACCTATATAACCCTTAACGTGTAACGTCGGGTCACTTGTGCCCTAACGAAATTGACATTTTCCACGTTTTTGTTTGTTTAAACAAATAAAAAAATCGGTAACATAGTGATTGATCCTTAAAATAGAATTCTCAATAAAGTTTTGTGAATTTTTTCAAATTTTTTGAGCACTTCTACGTACTTGTTTAAGAGCCGGACACAAGTGACCCGACGTTACACAGAAGAGGTGCGAAAAACGAGGTTACATGGCAATGGTTAAGATGATCGTAAAATGTATAGAACAATTTTGAACGCGATTTCTAGTTGTAATAAGCGAGAAATATTCCATTTGGTGGAAGGCTTCAGAATAAAAAGAATTCGTACCGATTGATAAAATTTTACAACTCGCTTAGGACCCCTAAGATTAATAATTAACCATACAATGTTGCCTCTAGATGATGCCTCCATTAAATTTTCCTCCCCAAAAAGACTTGATCCTATCAAAAAAATTTTTCTCTAACTGCTCCTGATGGCAATCCTTTGAAGTGTAAAATGTATGATTAAATCTCATTAATTTTTTTAACTACAACATTTTTCCGAAACAATTATTTCCCATCTCCATCACTGCAGTGGGCTTCCTTACAAAATTGACATTTTTATAAAAGTCGCTCGCAGCATTTCAATCTATATTGTAATATTAATTTTTTTTTATCTCCATTTCTCCAAACATACATCCTCCTATTTCCATCGCAGATATGGCCAGCGAGTATATTTGCGACGAGTTCAACAATGATTACGCTAGCCTCACCACGTTGAGGCAGTTAGACACCATATTTTGAGAAAACACTAACAGATGAAAAGACTCTACCGTGAACGATTAGATAATTAAATTGAACAGATGGGATTATAAAATATGCCAACAGGTATTGTCTTCCATTAAGACAAAGCCTGTTACGAATTTTGTGTGTGGCTATGTGAAAACAGCTCAGCTCGTGATACGACTACTAAAATGTTGGGAAATTAACAAAAATTGCTTATTTCACTATTATTGCAATATTTTATCAATTAAATAATTGGGAATTTGCTCAATTGTGAAATCTATATGTATATATAAAATACAAAATTATATCAAATTTCTGTTTAGGGAAATTAGCATTTTTGTCATTTTATTGACAAAGGTTACGAGTTCAAATTTATATATAAATTAAAAATTTGATCAACTCTCTGTTTAGGACAAATAAAATTTGTTTTTTTTTTTGGCACAAACATGATGCGTTGACGCATAAATCATTCAAAAATATTTAAATTCTTTATTTTTGAGGAAATATATGCTAGAATAATTGCACAAAAATCTTGGATTTGCACTACTTGTAAAGAATAAATCATGGATTGATAACAAAACAAATAATTTTTTAAAATCAACACGCCCAATTAATTGCAGATTAATTATACATCATAACAAAAAATGGAAAGAAAGAAACTCGCTTGGATTTCGATAATACGTGAGAGTGTGTGACGCTAATATAATACATTCAAAATGATTCTTCCCCATGTGTAGTTGATAAAAAGGAAGAAAAAATACCATAATAGCAACAATTTTTCATTCAATAATATTGTTACGTCACATGACAGCAGAGCAGTCAGGCAACGATTGGTGTCAAGTACATATTCCCACATACACACATCAATTCCTATAAATAAATTAAAGTGAGAGAGAGAGAGAGAGAGCGAGAGAAATAGAGAAAAGGAAGTCGTCATTATATGTATTTGAAACTGTCTGTGCATGTGCTATATTTTTGATGCATTCCTTTGTGCATTATGAGAATAGTAGCTATATAACAACAAGACAAAGTAAATGTCATTCTTTCATTTTCATTTTGAGTAAAAGATTGCGCCTGCGCCTAAACCGCGCGCCAAAAATGTTTGCACTTCTTCGAAAAGCGAAAAGATTGCGCCAAAGTCAAGAAGAATATAAATAATATACACATTGTTGAGATTAGAAATTCCGCAAGTGTAATTAGAAGAGATTGATAAATAGAGAACGAAAGAGAAATAGTAATAGAAAACAAAATAGACAGCATGGGGTAATTAGACAAATAATATTGCACGTACTCATACTTGTATGAAACTAGTAATATGTATAGAGGACACCAGCAACAATTACTGTATGGTCTTATTTTAAAATGTTGCGCAATAATTCTGCGACTGTAAGATGATCATTTTTTTTTTTCGTGGACACTATCAGAAACATTGCAAATTGTAAGGAAATCATAACGAAGTATCGGTCGACAAAAATATTTAATTTGGCACTCTTCTACGAACAACTAACTAATAAGGTTGGTTAGCTGAAAATATGTTATATTCCATCGCTACAAAGTTGCACCATATATGTCTTTTATAATTTGGACAAAAACTGAGTGTAGGAAGGAATAATATTTGCACCAGAAAAGTGTTATAAGCCCATATTTGCTTTAATAAATACAAATCGCCATGACTCCCAGCATCCGTTCAGTGATTCATGAGTTGGATTCTTATATATAATAGGTATAATCTTACCTCACTTTCACGAAAATATTCCAATATGTCACGTTGATATTCGATCACTTCAAAAAATCGTTGACGATCATTGCGAGACAATTGCTGTTGTGATTTCTTTTGTTGTTGCTGCAGCTGCTGCTGTTCAGCAACTTCTTTACTGTTGCTGCCATCGTCAAATGTTGCCAAACTATTGCTTTTTTTGCTGCTGCTGGAATGAAGTATATGCGAACGATCCACTGACATTGGTGAGAGTACATCCGAAACAGACATTGGTGTTGTATCCAAAATATAATCGTCATCGTGCTGCGCACTTGTACCAAATTCATTAAGTATTGAATCACTAAAATAATTGTAAAAATAAATTTTATTAGTCATTTGAAATTATTACTATAATAAATATGTTTATTTATACCTTTTAATGTGTATACGTTGCTGTTGTTTAAGCTGATCAATATAAACATTTTCCTTATCAATAAGAATATTGGTAAAACTCGATGTTGCAGTTATAGCCGTTTGTTGGTTTTCGCTATGGCGCTGTTTTTGTTGCTGCTGCTGCTGGTCCACAATTTCACCTTGATCCTCATAAACGGTAAATGATTTAAATTGCTCAACTACGGGTACAACAGCTGTCGACTTTTTACTCGCTACATTTTCATCATTTGTGATTGTTGCAACCTTGTTGGTGCCATTGCCAACATCACGAAAAGCCTGTTTTTTTTTTGTAGAAGATAGAGAAAATCTTTAATTACAGATATGCAGCTAAGTATAAAGGGCTCTGTAATAGATATGTTGTTGACAATATATTGTGAGAAAAATTTTGTATGTATCTAGTATTCATTATGTAGTGGTGATGTGAGGTGGGAACTATTTTTTGCTGCAAACCTACCACGTATAATAATGCATTTAATATTTGAAAAGTACTCCCTAACAGATTTTGATGTCGTATGTACTTATATCCAGGTGTAATATTACAGTGAGGTGCATTGAAAAACAAGTATAATGTTGCGGACACAATGTTGACGGGACAAACTAGTACATAATACTTATGTATGCATGCAGTAGGTTCATATGAACACTTCTCCTTATTCTATGCATCAGTTTTCTTCGTTGTCTTCTTTTGACTATTAAGCACTAATTTTGTATGCCTATTCTAATTGTACTTTGTGTATACCAGAAATGTTGGTTAATTTAAAATTGAAAAATGTCCGCGTGTGGGGGGGAAATCATACTATCAGAAAAAAAAAAAATCCTGTTACACATGAGCAAGTCATTTTATTATAGTAGGCTTTTTGTTGTTAGTGTACTTCGTATGTTCACCCCATTTCTTATGACGGTTTTTATAAACCAAATAAAATTAAATTCAAAAAGTAAGTAAAGAATAAGGAAGTTATAAATGCATAGAAAATATATTTTATTGAAATTGTTGTTATGAAATGAATGCACTTGCGTAAAAGAGAGGGCACACGTTACATCGCAACGAATGGATTTAATGTTTATTTGCATTTGTTCTGTGTATGATAGAGTTACCAACTGAATTTACATATACGATTACTTATAAATGAACCAGGAAATTGAAACTGCAAAATAAAAAATGGTTCGTATTTCTTCATGGTGTTGGATTAAAAATAAAATACATCTTGTTGGCATCGTCGAATAATAATTTGCGAAAAGTCGTTTTTTTAACTAAAAGCTTTGATGTAGAACGTAGTATCGAATTTATATTGTCATTACAGAAAAATTTTGATAAAAATATTTATTCATAGAAATTTATTTTTAGATGTATTTTCACATACATGTATTGTAGGTAGCAGGAAGAATTCCAAAATTGGTTAGCTTTAGTACAAACAGCAATTTTATTCACATTTGAATTTGCTCTAACGGCAATGGTAGATGATTGAGAGAGAGAGATTGGTTTTCATAAAATTGTATTATTTGGTAAAAAACAAAAAAAAAAACATTTCAATTTCGCATAGGTATATAAATTTGAAAGAATTCGATTGTGTTTTTTGTATAAAATCCTTAATAGGTTTAGACAACACAAAATAATAATTACATTAATGTTTGCATTCAAATGCATCACCATCAGTATCATACATAAAAGTTACGCATGTGTATTACATCACCCTACCAAATTATTTATACAAATAATATGTATGCATCAATATATATGTGTACTTTTCAAATATTAACCACCACCATTGCCCAATAGTACTGTATATATTTTTTGTATACAGATATTATATTCCAGCTTACCACTTTGCTACTGTTGACAATACGTGCACCGCCGGCCGTACCATTCCCATTCGTATTTATATTATGGCTGAGCACAGTTCGTCCAACTTTTGTCTCTTTAAATGGGCCACCACCAGCAGCAATAATAGACGATGGCTGTAGAACATTAGATTTAATACCAATTCCATGTGTCTTCTCTTTTAGTGGCATATGATGATTAGGATTCTCTTTTCCAGCATCTTGATGAATATGAAAAGTAGCCATTGTACCCGATGATGCTTTTACAGTGTTTCTTTTTACGTGAAGTCTAACGATATTATCCCACTTGATAAAACTCTATTACACAGTACATAAACTAACATACACGATCATATACCAACACTATATGCACCCTTCACGATCCGATCGATTGAAAATTCCTGTTGCAGTTGTTGTTTTTCGCTTGTACCGTTTTATATTTAATATAATTCTATAAAATATAGAAAATTTTCGAATAAATTCCTCTCTAAGTCTTCCTTGAAGTTTGTGACTTTTAATACATGGATTCTGTTGCGATGCCTTTAGTTTTTTTTTATGGGAATCGAATTTATCGAGTAGGATAGAATTGACTAGTTGAAATTTGTTCCAATGTCTTCTATAATTTTTCTTTTGTGATAGGTGATGGTGTAATTGAAATCTCCGTCTTCTCTTTCTGTGATGTACTGCCCTTTTAAACACACTTCTGCATCTATGTTTTATTACTTTTCATTTGCTGCTGCGTTTCTTTTATTTTTCATTTGCTATGCTTCTTCTTGATTGTTACTGTACTAGGTGTTGTTGTTGTCGTTGTTGCTGCTATTGCCGACACTGGTTAAAATATCCTCGGTTTTTATATCCACACACATACACACATTCCAACGATTTCTTTCTAGATAATAATTGGTAAATATAAGACACTCTATGCACACACACACAACTATTTTGATCTTCTTATTTTAAATTTGCAACATTTTTTATTGTTTAATTTAACTTTATTATTAATTAATTGCACACAGTTTCTCCAATACTCTCTTTTTGGTGCTTTTTCGTATTTCTCGTCTTCGGTGACGTAGTTTCTTTGAGCTCCGTTTCCCTTCTGTCTTTTTCGTTGTAGTGCGATGGTCGCTTAAAACACAATTGATGCTTGAAATTTTAAATTTGTGCGCCACTATTATTTCGTCGGCTGCGTCGTTATTGGTGTTGTTGGTTTGTATCGTGTTTCATTCATATCGTTGTATTGTTTGTTGAGCTGTGCTTATGTGCAAGAAAGAGTGAGATGGCACGAGTGTAGATAATATGGAACGGTGATGATGAGATATGGAACATAGAAAAGTAACAACAAAACTGCGCAATGGGATCAGACAGTGTTGCTGTTTTATCATGATTGCACCAGCAATAGATGATATTTTTAGTAGCTTTATCAGCTATATTAATTTTGATATCTAAATAAGTCCGCAAGCAAATATTACAATGAAATAATTAATATAAAAACATGAAATTAACAGCACTGGTATTAAGAGAAGTAACAAATTGATGTACAATTCAGTGATACTAAAATGTTGGTGTTGAGTAATTTTGTGATTCTTTATTAAGACATCATCATCACTAAATATGCAGTTTAAATATTATTGTATTCTTCGATTTAATATCTTTTGAAAATTGAAAATTTAACAATATTTTATTTTTGGCTTTATATTTATAGACAAAATATTTTAAAAGTAATAAAATTCGAACATTTGTTTATTGTTAACGTTATTAATACTTTTTGCAAAAATAGTAAATATAGACGGAAAGAAGGAGAAGCATAGAAGAAAAAAACACGAACATATTTTTGACATTAATTATACGCTTAAACCATGATAAAGCGTTTTCAATACTCTTTACCTGGTGTTCGGATACCGTGGTTAACCAGTGAATGGTATGAAATCAAAACGAACCAAATAACGAGTAGGTGCACTCAAGGCCGAAATACATAAAAAGTATGCATGCATATTCATCTGTCAAACGAAGCTAAAAATGAAAGTGCCCACATAAAATTTATGCATCATGTCTCGATGCTTGATGAATGCCGAAAGTTGCTCAACTTTAAAATTTTTCAAGCATTGACTTTTCCGAACAGCTGGGTGTGTTAGTTGTGCAGCGGCAAAATTGAAATTATTTGAATTGTGAAATTGAAAATGTACATTTTCAATCTTTTTCTGTTTCCGTTTTTAAATTATTAACTTGTGTTTTCTACCACTGAGCCTCCCTGATGATTGGAGACTCAGTGTTGTCTGTCCTGTACATAAAAAAGGAGACCCCACAATTTGCACCAACTACCGTGGAATAAGTATCCTGAGCATCGCATACAAGGTTCTATCGAGCGTACTGTGTGAAAGGTTGAAGCCTATGCTCAGCAACCTGATTGGACCGTATCAGTGTGGCTTCAGACCTGGTAAATCCACCATCGACCAGATTTTCACACTGCGCCAAATCCTGGAGAAGACCCAAGAAAAACAGATCGACACAGACCACCTATTTGTTGATTACAAAGTCACTTTCGACAGTCCGGTAAGGGATTACCTCTACGCAACAATGTCTGAGTTCGGTATTCCTGCAAAGCTCATTCGACTTTGTAGAATGACACTGCATAACTCCCGTTGTGCAGTGAAAATTACGAAGGACCTCACCTCACCGTTTAATACCGAATGGGGTTTCAGACAAGGTGATTCGTTATCATGCGACTTCTTCAATCTTATTATGGAGAAAATAATACGAGCTGCTGATCTACGACATAATGGCACTATCTTCAACAAAAGTGTCATGCTGTTAGCGAATGCCGACGATATTGACATAATCGGCGTGAACACGCGAGTAGTCAGTGCAGCATTCTCAGAGTTGGAAAGAGAGTCGCGTCGGATGGGTCTCACGGTGAACGAGGGCAAGACGAAGTATCTAGTGTCAACAAACAAAGAGCCCCGGCGTCTTGGACAGCACGTCACTGTTGACAACTACGCTTTTGAAGTAGTAAGGGACTTTGTCTATCTTGGAACCAGCATTAACAGCAGTAATGACGTCAGCTTGGAGATCATGCGTAGGATAACTCTTGCTAACAGGTGTTACTTTCGGCTGAGTAAGCAATTGAGAAGTCGAGCCCTCTCTCGAAGAACGAAAACTACACTTTACAAGTCTCTCATCATGCCTGTCCTAACATATGGCGCTGAAGCCTGGACAATTTCCACCTCGTATGAGCGAATGCTTGGAGTTTTCGAGAGAAAAGTCATACGCAGGATCTTTGGACCTATTTGCGTTGGTAGCGAGTACCGAATAAGGTACAACCATGAGCTGTACGAGCTGTATGCCGATATTGACATATTAAAGCGCATCAAAATACAGCGGCTGCGCTGGCTAGGTCATGTCGAGCGAATGGAAGAACACGCTCCAGCTAAGAAGGTGTTATATTCGGAACCCGCTGGAGGACGACGCAGAAGAGGAAGACCAAACTTCCGGTGGAAAGACCAAGTACTGGAGAACCTGACGGCGCTTGGAATTTGTAACTGGCGCCAGCTAGCGAAGAACAGAGATGTCTGGCGAAGCATGTTATTTTCGGCCTAAATCGATATTCGGTTGTTATGGCCACATAAGTAAGTAAGGAAGTAAGTAAGTTTTCTCTCAAACTTTGCTATGCTCTTCATGCTTGGGGCATACTTTTTATGTGTTTCACGAAGTATACATTTTGTATGCTTGATGCATGCATACTTTTTATGCGCTGGAACTCTGTAAACGGCCCTGATATTGTAATAAGAGAAATTTTCAAAAAATCAAAGTAGTACTTCTCTATTACCCTAAATTCCTACTATTTTATTATTGCAAAACTAGGTTGGACTAAGTTACGATATATTCGCTGAAAAATTTATTTAGAAAACATTCTTTAAACAAATTTGAATAAGGTACCAATACTTATGCATGAATGTATTCTCGTAAATATGTATATGTCAATGTATGCTCGTATAGGTATGTATACCTACTAAAATATACATCTTAAATTTTCAGTTCTCTTGAACCAACTACACCACATGTCCAACTATTCATGCATAGTAACTGTGTACTATAACTTTTTTCACTCAGCTTGATATTAAGTATTTACCAATAGGTAACCTCAGAGTAGTGGTGATATTGGGTAAAGGATAAGTAAATGCAAAAAAAAAAAAAAATTAAAAATCGCGCATACATAGGATTGAGTTAAGAAGTAAAGGCGATGCAGATGTTCTTATCGTGCTGCTGTTGCGACTGCTACTACATATTATTGCAAACAACCCAGCAAAAAAAAAAAAGATACATATGAAAAACTTAATACACACGTATACATATTTACGTATTCAGTTACCTACCTACCTAAAATATATAAATAATGACATAAATTAAATGCAACAACAAGAAATGACAACAACAAATATAATATTGAAATCTTACAAGGAGATTACTTTGATTTTTGCCAATTGTTTCGGCATTTAAATTTATTTTTAAGGAAAGCAAAGGACATTGACTTGAAAATCAATGACATGAAATGTATTAGCAATACCAAGAACAACAACAACCACAACAACCAATGACAATAACGACACCCAAAGCATCAGTCAGGATAATACGTACAATACAAATGGTTTTGGGAAAAATATATATAATTTCATGTTTGTAGTGAGAATACGGCATACCTAGGTACGTAGTGTATATATACCATGTATATATATGATATGTAGGTATATAAATTTGTAGGATATGCGTGCGAAAATGTGCGATAAAATATTTTTCACATTTTTTCTATGAAAATCTTAGTTTTATCTCATTTAAGAGATTGCAGTGTCTGTGTGTGTATACATTTTCCTACATATATACACTTTTTTTAGTTCTCATGTTGGAAAATTGGTTCCGGTTGGCAGCATTTATTATTACGATCAAGAAGCTATATGCCCATAGTTATCCAGATTAGAATCACTTGTATATTTTATACTGGGAAATACAATAAATAAATTAACAAATTTTTTCCATTTTTGTTTGCTCATTTTTTTAGGAATAATAGATTTACTCTTTAAGTTCTTTAAATTAGAAAATTCATAATTTCGCAAAAGATATTTGTTGGACAAGTCAGGATGCATAGTCTAATAAAACGCCTTATACATTCTACAAATTGTGATTCTCCCTTAGTTTACTTATGAAAATTGTTTGTTCGAAAAAAAGTTGAGTATGCTAATCCAAGAGTGTGTGCAGTAGCTCAGTGGTTAGTGTGTTCGCCTTCTGATCTGTAAGTCGTGGTTCAATACCCGGCTGATGCATAACAAATTTAATATCGAAAAGATTTATCTTTCGAACGGTACCCACTGTTGGCAAGCAATTGGCAATTCTTCCGACAGTAACAACTTGCCATGAAAAAGCTTCTAAAAAGAACTCTGTGACAAAGCTCATAAAAAGTGATGTCACAAGTGTTCTGCCGTTCGGAACCGGCTAAAATAAGTAGGTCCATTCTAATACTGACCAAAATTTAAGACGCACAACAGTAATGGAAGAGAAGCTCGGCCCATGAGCCCTTTGGGGCTTTAAGTGCCACATATTTATTTTTTTTTATGCTAATCCAAGAAGTGATAATTATTCCAGCTGCTGATAAAAATGTTTGTGGGTCAACTTAGTTTTTAAGTATTTTTTTTTTCTTTTTTTCGCAATATTTATTCAATCTTCTATAGTGACTCATACATTTGCTATTTCGAAGATGGTGATTTTATAAGAATAGAATTTGTATGGGATTTATACATAAAATTTAGTCTTCTTTGTTCAAAAATGGGCTCGAATTGAAAATTGCTTATTTAACGAAGATAAATGATGTATACCTGTCAACAGTCAGTAATTATTCAAGATGGCGGTACATTGTTTTGTTCTTGCCCACTTTAATTGTAAGACTTATCCGACACCATTGTTCACAGTTATCACAAATATCCAATACCTTTGGTATATGCGAACAGCATGATATTTTTGTGGAAAATACTGTCATTGTTTGCATTTAACATACAAATGCCAGCCACTTGTTGTGCTTCAACGACACAAAAACTATGTTTCCTTCGCAGGCAAGATATCGACCAATCGCAAAATCGCAAATGTGATACGATTGCAATTAAATTTCATACAAATATTTGTTAAGATTGCAGGTACCATTACCATCTTTCACCTTCCATATGAATCAACGCCTTCCTCTTTTTGTAATGAATTAATGAATATCATCTGAAATTTAATATAGACTTATTTGACATATATTCTATGTAAAAATCTGTCAAAAAGCCAATATTAAATTGAAAGTAGTCTCAATTTTGACTATGTCCATGTGACATTCTGTTTTTGGCGACAAAGAAGTCCATTATTTTGAAAGGTAACTATATAATTCATCTTTCATAGAAACAATGTTCCTGAAAAAAATCGCCTAAGCGAAATTTACTATCTTGTAACCATTAAAAGGATGGAGAGACTAAAAAGACATTAACTCTTTCTAACCGAGTTTTCACTATAAACGATTGTGATTTGATGTTGTACTGGATTGAACATAACAGCTCTGCTGTTGGCTAATTCTGGCCGCTTTTGGTCAATCGCTAGCTTCAAATGTATTAAAAACTGACAGTATTTCCGAATTCTGAATTTAGTATTTGATCATATGGAAGCCGCTCACAGTTGATAATTCTTTCACCGTCGCATTAAATGCACAGTAACATGTACATTAGTTTTGCCTTGTATTGTAGTGTGTGATCCATTTCTCATCCCCGTCAGTTTAGGAAATTAACTGATTTCGTCTCATTTGGGTAAAGTTTCGTAGATGCAAATTTGATTCATAATTTTTTTTTGCGTCAATTTGTGAGTAACAAACTGATTCCATGATAGTTGGTGCAAACCGTTGGGTGTTTGATGACAGTAAAAAAAATGTACTTTAAAATAAAATGAAAGAATTTTTTGGTGTTCGATTTTTCATTATTAACGCAGTATTTTAAGTATAATCTTTGCTATCCTTGGACACACAAAAGTATTGTATTTTAGCATATATTTACGTATCTTCAAGAGTCCGCGCATATTGGATGTGTGACATGACAATAATCGTGCATCACTAAAATAAAAGTGGTTGAAAGTGGATATATTACAGTTCATGTTGTGTGAGAAAAAATAAATTTTAGCTACTAAATACACAACTGATTGTCTGCTTGTATCTTCTTCCTTTATACCTGATTGTCTGTTTGCCGCCTTTTTGGCTGATGGTTCGTCTTTGTACAATTTATGCGAAACATGTGAGCCTGAAATATCAATATTGTGCATTTAGTGTGTGCATAAAGATGTACGATATGTATGGATATGTAGATATAAATGTATGTGTAAAGAACTTAAATGTTCGAATAGCACAAAATTTGAATAAACAACAAAAATACGGCAAACAAAATAGGTAGGAATTTATAAAAAAGAAATGTACACGCTTCAACTGCAATTGACATGCAGTACCTGTTTATATATGTACATATGTATATATACTCGTATATATCCAGCTACATGGGTATATACAATATTAGGATGCAATGAAAACTTTTAATCATATATTATATGATTTCGTATGTATCCAGCAGCAAATTGGGCACTATTGTGTTGAGTTTGTCTAGCGACATTGAAGATGAGTCGAAACTATCAAAAAGTCACGGAAGCGACTTTTTTCAAACCGAAGCAAGTTAGAAGGATCAGCCACAGAGATAATTTGATAGGGATGCGCTTACTTAATGAACGAATTGAGCCTTAGTCAAATAATGAAATTGACTCAAATCCCTGGTACCTGAATAGAGCGATTTAAATGGAACCCCTGGGAAAACAGGTGGATAGTCGATTACGTCTGCAATAGTTCCTTAGTGTGTTGACCTTCTATCCATGAGGTTTCATATTCAAATATTGATTTGAAATTTAGTTTTTAAAGTAATCAAAAAAATTAACGTGCAATAATAGTTGTGGTATTTGGAATCAGATGAGAACATTACGATTTTGAGCATAATATAATTAATAACTACAAAAAAAAAAAAATTATTAGAAATGAAAGATGTTTTCAATACGAGTTTTAAATAATCTCTTGTTTTGTGAAATTTCTTGAAAAAGAAGTTTAAAGTGCACAAAAATCATGGTGATCACAAAAGCGAAAATGTTATTTCTTTGTGAAATAAAACAAAACTGATTGTCTTGAAGTGTTAGTTTTCCATACTCTTATTTTCCATCATAATTTTTCTTTTTTGCTTTTATGTACATTTTGATTTTTTTTTCTCACACTTTTTGTTCCCCTACTGTTAATGATTGTGGAAAGAGTTCACCTGTTTAAATGATTTACATACTTGTGTGTAGGTGTTTCTACTACTACAGTTGTTGTTGCTATTGTCGCTGTTACTCTTGCTATTATTTATATGGCCGACTATGTACATACACAAAATACGTTCTATTTCTATGCCACAATAGTCCTTTGGCCAAACAAAACCAACAAGAAATAGCAACAAGAAGAATCATAATAGTGAAAATAGCGAACAACAGCTGCTATTTAAATAGAATTTTATTTACGAGAGAAGGTACTTTGTGGTCTTTTCTATATTTGTTTTGTTAGCGTTAGCGTTTGTATGATGCTGCATGTATTGCTTTTTTGCTTCTTTCTAATTGTTATTTTGCACATTTTGAGCTTCTGTGAAATTTACAAACGTTTACTTTTGTTTTCTTTTACTACTATTATGTATTATACTGTCAGACATTATTCTTCTTGACCTGACAAGTACCTAATTATACTTGCAATAATAATAATAAAGATGATAGAATCAGTAATTGATTCAAGTAGCTAATAATAAAAATATAAATAGAAACGAATCGAGGTTGTGATATGGTTAATTAAATATTATAGAAAATTATGAGGCACTATAATATTGAATATTTTTAAAACTGTTAAAATTTAGTAGTAATACTTACGAGTACTTACTATACTCATTAGTTAGTATTGTACGTTAATCTTTAGTATGTTTTTTCACAAAGACAAATTTGAAAGACATAACTGTTGTGAAGCAATTCTTCCTATGTAACCCTGGAATCCCTGCATTAGTTTCACAAGTGGCAGCCATCGGATTGTGACTTCAAAGATTTTGTGTGTTGTGTTTTTCAACTGTGTGAAAATTGTTCGATACAAAAGTTTTAAATTATATTTAACTCATTGCTTGATAATAAATATTTTCATTCTTGAGTTGATGAGCAAGAATTTTTTGTGGTATAGAATACCACCTTGATCAAAAATTTCCCGGAATAACCACAGTGTGGTGCTCCCATCGTTACAATTTGAGTTCTGTTTTTTTGTTAAATTGGTACATCTGTTGTTGATATTCCCTCTAAATCTTAGCGTCATAGCTTGACATTTGCAAAAGTTACGTAGCCAAGATTACATCAATATCTGTGTGTTGGCGATTTTTTACAATTTTCTATCAATTTCATGCAAAAAAGAGACCGTTTTGACTAAATCCGATCCCACATTCATCAAAAGGATCAAAAAAACAGAGTTCAAATTGGAACGATTGGAGCCCTACACGGTGGTTATTAAGGCAAATTTTTGATCAAGGTGGTATTTAAAGATGATTTTATTGTTAAATAACAAATGTGTGTTTGCTTATGCAAGTATTTTAAATTTAATATTATTTTTATATTGTAATTGTATTACTTTATATGTTAATAAAAATTTTTTTTTTTAATAATTTTGAATCTATATATATATTTGGGTTATTTTCCATATATACTTCTCTTAATCTTCTATATTAATGTGTGAGATACATGCAAATACAAATGCATATATACTTTTATCATTTCGTTCTGCTTAATTTTCTGTATCCTTTCTGTTGTTATCGTACAACAAATGATACGATATTCTACATAAACGTAATTGCTTGTATAGAGGAAATGTAAGTTTATGCTTGGTTAGGTTATATTAACTGTGTGTGTGTACATATATGTGTAAATGTATAGATAGTAAAAATTCCATTATTGCTGGCATCAGCAGTAGCGATGATAGCAAAAGCAACAATATGAGACACAAAAATGGTCAAGTCAGGTTAAAATGTGTACCATTATTTAATTAATTATGCCACATTAAAAGTCACTTCAGCATCAACGTAAACAGCATAATATCCATTTACTATTTTGGACCATCCAATCATGGTGTATGTACAATTACATACACCTTTTCGAAGTTACTCAAGGACACTAACTATTTTTTTTTGCGATGAAGCAGTGGTCTGTTATAACTTCCAAATATTGATTCAGAAATATTAAACTTCAAAATTTTTGTTGTTCAATATTTGTAAGGTGAAAAAAATCATTGCTTCAAAATGTGCTTTATAATAGTCGTTTATAAAATAATACAATTAGCTACCCTTTTGCTTTTTAAATTAAGATATCTCAAGAACAATTTACCACACAATATATCTCAGAACGGAAATCAAGAAACCAACTTACGAAACACGGATTCTAAGGGAAATCAATTTTTTTTGCACAATAACAATAACAAAAATCATTAAATAACAAAAATTTTGGACATCTGCCAATTGAATCGGAATAATTCACTCCATAAAATGCTGAGAGTGGCTCTTCGTTGTATTCAAGAAAATAGGTTGATGGACTTTTATAAATTAAATCATACAAAATTTACCATAGCCACCCTAATGTGTGGCCACATAAAAGTGATTATATAAATGAGTAAAAATTAATAAAGAATACTGCTTGAAACTATTCCCATAGTTACAATATTTTTATGCTGCAGTGCATATAACTTTTGTTTTTTTGTTTTTGGTTTTTATTTCTTCTTATGTCGCATTCCTCGCTATTGTTTTTGACGTGTGCTAGAGATGTAAACCACCGTTAAATTGTGAAGTTCGTTAACTCTTGCGTGTACTTTTCTGCCATCTTGTATACTCTCTTGTTCGGTAAGTAATAATACATAGCTTCTGCAATAATTGCGGCAAAACGCTTTAAAAGATAAATCAAATATTAAAATGCAGGGTCGTAGGCAGAAAATTAGAGCCCGGGGGTTGTAACTAATATTTCTGGTTAATTATTGAGTCTATCTCCTCTGAGGTTGGTTTCCTGTGTCCGATAGTGTAGGTTATGGTAAATATATATTAAATATTGAATAAATAAAAAAATATAGTTTTACTTGACGTTCAAATTATCTTGAAATTCTATTAATCTTCATATTTCGATTAATAAATTTCAAACCATACAAACTTGGTTACGTTTTAAAAAGCGAAAGATAAAGATTTTTAAGTTTGTCTGGATTCTTGAACGTCTTTGAAAATTTCGGGTGCCGGGAAATCACATCCCACCACTACCACTACTTCACAATGGGCCTGCATACACTTCCATAGGATTTCCATTTTAAAAATTAACTGAAGAATGGTGAACCACTATTTTATATGCCTCTAATGTAAAATTATAATTTCATACCTACCTTAGTCTGTAGCTCCTTTATTTAATAAATCAAAATCCACTTTAATGGAATTATTAAGCACTATGAAAAATTTTACTTGGTTTATATTCCTGTTGTTACTGCCGCTGCTAAACATTAAGGGTTTTTTTGTTTATTTTTTTTTTCTTTTGATTATTACTTCTTTTTGGTTTGATCACTGTTTTTAGTACCGTGTACTTCGTATGCATACACACACAATAATATCTAAATAAATATTTTAATAAAAATTAAACCAGCACCATTCTTATTTGTGTTGTATACGTACTTATATCCATGTTTGTGTTTGTGTTAGTGTGAAAATTTTACTTAGAAAAACGGTTTTGTACGTACATTTAATATTTCTCAGACAATTGCATTCCAATGGGATTAATTTATGCATTCAAATGTTACGGTAGTACACAACAACAACTACATCCAGTGTATGCACTGTATGCAGTGTATGCAGCGTAGCAGCAGCATAAGCCACAATCAGTGTAGAGCTAAAAAATTCAAATTGTGCACAAATAAAAATATGAACAAGATTAGTGAAGTAAATTTTCTCATTTACACCTAAATTACATTGAATTTTTCTAGAATATATATGTTAAATTTTAACAGAATGTGGATTGCAGTATGTGGATTGTAATTTAGCAGAAAAAATGTAAACATGTAATGAATAAATGTTAAGAAAGCTTTGCTGTAATATTTTCTCGTATTTCTCTGTTTCTCCGTTAACAGATGTTGTAACTCTGTTATAGTTTAACAGAATGACATTAATGCTGGTATATTTATAGAAATATATTATAATAGGTAACAAATTTGCAAAAATTATAAAGAAAGTTGAAGAAGTTGAAAATATAAATTAAGTAAGCAGGTTTACTGTCATTCAGCTTTCGGCATATATTAGTCTAATACGGATTTCGTTTTTTATAATTTTCTATATATAATAAATAAATGGCTGAATTGTGATGGGTTCCCACTTCGGTTTGACTCATATGCTCTTGCTTAGATGCATCTAATTGGACCTAGCACAATAAAACAAGGCATAGACTTATAATACGTAAAAAAAAAAAAAATAAATATGTGGCACTTAAAGCCCCAAAGGACTCATTGGCCGAGCTTCTCTTCCATTACTGTTGTGCGTCTTAAATTTGGACAGTATTAGAAGGGACCTACTTATTTTAGCCGGTTCCGAACGGCAGAACACTTGTGACATCACTTTTTCTGAGCTTTGTCACAGAGTTCTTTAAGAAGCTTTTTCATGGCAAGTTGTTACTGTCGGAAGAATTGCCAATTGCTTGCCGACAGGTGGGTACCATTCGAAAGAAAAATCTTTTCGATATTAAATTTGTTATGCATCAGCCGGGGATTGAACCCACGACCTACAGATCAGAAGGCGAACACACTAACCACTGAGCTACGGCACCCACATAGACTTATAATAGGTATTAATATAAATATCGAATTGAAGTAACAGCAGCTAAGCTTATTTTATTCATCAGGCTCATTATTATTTGCAGACTCCCTGTTATGCAACATGACATATTTCACATTTTGCATTCGTTGTACCTACATATGTGATCACATACGTGTATATCATCTAACTGTCATATGCATTCATATTTATATTCCCGTATTTGGTATGCATTTCTCATTGCTTGCATTTAAATATGAAATTCTATTAGTAGCACATGGACGCGAATCCATCCATTTGTTTGTCATGTCATTTATATGTCTGCATTATATTCTTACACACACACACACACAATCATCTATATGTAGATATAGTATTTACTCATTTGCATCGGTATATATGTGTAATTATGTATTTGTGCAATTAAATGTTGCTATAATTGCAATGGCATAACTTACAACATACGTATTTTGCGATCCAACCACTAACATTACCATTGCCATTATTATGATTTGTGTCGAAATACATATTATGCACTCGTCATGCATGTGACACACAAATGCATAAAGTCAATATACATATGCTCCATATACATACTATTGCATATACCTTATGTATCTGTGTATTTGATGGTATGTCTTCACATATGTACACTGAAAGCAGAAATGTGTGAGTTGGTAATGTAAAGCTTGTTAAATTGAACATAGTAAAATGTATAAAAAAGAAAAAAAAAATGTTATAATGATGATCATGCTGTACTAAATATAGTATATCGTATATGATAGAAATGGTTGCAAGGAGTAAAAACAACTAGTAAAATAAATTTTTTTCTATAATTAATGTCATTATTATTTGCATCATTTCTATACATATATATTTTAAAGAAAAGCCACTGAATCGATTGATGATGGGTTTAGGGGGTATTGTGATATATTTAATATAACTTCAACGATCCAAGAAGTCTCCATATATCGTTACAAATGGACTTTTAAATGTGCTAGTATATGCCGCTGTATAATTATGGCACTGTTCAAATTTATAGCTCACAATGTTTTATTGGTAGACCCGAGTTCTGTGGTGTTAGATCGGTGTACAGCATAAATATTGTATGAATTAATGTCGAAAAAAATGTATTCATTAGTCGATTTTTCGTTTCGCGTTCAAATTTAATGGAACAAATTTTGGCTGTATTGCGAGGTATGAATTTATTCGACATTTGAATCCAAGACACAAACCATTTAGCATTTTCGAGTTTTACATAATCTTACGAATATAGAGAGGGAGAGAGAGAGAGATGCAGCGGGTAGACTATGTGGACATTCCCAGAAGACAAAAGATTATTTATTGAAATTAGCCTGTTCTGATGCTAACGGTTATAGTGAGTATTAAGTGAAAAATTATGATATAGTAAATTAAACCATTGTTAAATGAAAGGGTGAAAATAATTTGAAGTTGAAAGAGAAGATAAGAGAAGGAAAATAAAGTATTAATAGGTATAAAACTAACCTTTCTGTACGATTAGTATTTATTTAAATCATTTCGATCATTTGCATAAAATAGCAATATTATAACTTTTGATTTAGATGATTTGTCTGTATTGTGCAAGAGCTTAACTTTTTGATTGTCACCAATTAAAGGACGATTTCAAAAATAAAAAAGTTGTAAAAGTTATATAAGACAATCTGAGGCAAACAAATTAATCAATATATTGCCTAATGGAAAGAATCATGTAAGCACTGCATAATAGAAGTGACGTCGATTAACTTTGTTGACCACAGTTTAAAAATAGCAAACTCTTTTATAGAGTTATCTTAAATTGTATCTGTTACTACTACACCTACGAATTTTTAATGTGAAATTCAATTTTCCTAGTGTAAAATTGTATCATTAAATCAATATAATTTTCCACCGCACTCTCTAAGTCTGAGAAATAAGTATCAAAGAATTAAAAAAATTGCAAAAAAAAAAAGAGGAGAAAGTAATAAAAATGAGAATGAAAATGAATACTTAGACTTATATATGCACTCACTTATGTAAGTAGTACACATGTACATTTGTGCATGAATTATGGATTTTTTGAACAATTTCGTAAAAGTCAGTTAACACTAACATGCGAGTGAAATATGGTATAGTAGTAAGGAGGCATTAAAAGAGATGTAACAATCGAAATGAAATTCGTGAAATGCAATGCAATATGTATCTATTTTATAGTCTCGCTTGTAGGTATATATGTGTGAGTAGAATAGTTGAGCAGAGTTAGGATATGTAGAATATGTAAGATATGAAATGTCTGCCTACATACTTAGTCAAATGAGAGGGAGAGATAATACCAATAACAAAACAGAATGAAAATAATCAAGCAGAAAAAAAGCTATAGCAAATGCAATGGAACGATATTAGAGTATCTATGTATGTATAAGCATTGAACCAGCAGCAACAGATAACCATTGTAAATAATGGAATAAGAAAAATTCAAAAACAACAACAACAACAACAACAATATATGACATGAATGCAATAATGATGTTGATGATGCTGTTGATGTTGGTGCCAGAAGTGCAATAAGTGAAATGTGAAAAAGGAAAAGTGTTATCGGGTAGAAAAACGATATACCGGTATGATGAAAATACATGTACGAGTATTACTACTATATACCTTACAGACATATGTACATTTGTATACATGCATACTAACAAGTTAAAACATAGGTTCCAACAACAATAATAATAGTAGTATGCACTTGCACTACTGATTGACAGCTGTGTACGGAGAATTGAGAGGCAGGAATACGAGCGATTTAGATGTGAAGATGAGTATGTACAATAGGTATTTATCAAAAAAGCATGCTGCAGTTCAAACGACAGTTATTGCACGTGTTATTTGGCTTAGGGTTGCTATTAGGTTAGTTGAAGAATGGAATTTTTTCTCAAAGTGGTTTTCTTTTTCACCGAAATGGAGCACGATCTGTTCTAGTTTTTATGTGCTGATCGTTCATACGCTGTTTTTGCCCGTTTCTTTATGTTCCCTTAACTTGACGGTGTTGGTACTGGTAATGAACTCAACAACTCACTACCAGTAATGCAAAATGGAATCAGAGGAAAGAACCAATTTGAGTTTATTAGATGTTTTATTTAGGTATTATTAGTAATTTTTATTTATTAGTAATATCATTTAGCTTAAAAATTAAATGTTCTAACTTCTCTTATAAGATGGCGGTGGGGAAAAAGAAATACATTATTTTAACGTACTAATTGTCCGTTTTTTTTTTTGTGAAATATGGAAATTTTTCGCATAATCCGTAATTTTAAAGGTTGCTACTCTTATAGAAGCCCTGCTAGTGAGATATATATCATTACAGCCATCTGGCAATAAATAATGTATTCCATTTTCCCCCAAGCGATATTGTATGTATGAATACTACATGTTGTATGAGTAACTTTTATTAATGGTATGGTATAATAGACTATATAGACTATAAAAAGTGAGCATTTGTGGTATACATTCTGTTATTTCTTCATATTAAATTTTGACATTGACTTATCGTCTAAATAAAATGCATCACCAATTTAAAATTATTCCTGAAACAATGACCATCATTAGGCGTACTAAAAAGTAGTACGATATAGCCGATAATACTTCATAATTTATAATATAGAGATTAATAATAGTCTTACCATACTTCAGATTGTAATATGTAAAAAAAAAAAAAAATCGAAAATTGATTGATTTTTATTTAATGGCGTATATGTATGTATTACACCCCTAGGCATGTATTCGCTTGAGAAGCAACTTTTACTTGCATTTAAAAGATTGTATGACTTTACATTAATTCACAACAAAATTTTTATTAAAATCTTGAGTATCTTAATTCTCTCTTTTGTGTAGCACATTGAAATCACGTGCGCTTGAAGGACAAAAGAATTATATTCTATATATATTTTCTATATACCTACTATACATACATAGAATACCCTTAGACCACAAAATTCAATTCAAGTAAATTGATATTTTGGAAAAGAATAGAAAAAACAAGAACAAACAATTTTTAGTTTGGTATGCTTTGCCATTTGTCAGCTACTACTAATACTCTATTACTTAGGTGCTTATTTTCTATTATTATTTTCATTTATTTTCTTTTGGTTGTTGTAAAATTTTCATTTATTTACAATGTCTAATTTATTTATTTTTTTTCTAATTTTCACATGAATACGCACACGCAACCACAAAATATGCAATGAAAGTCAATTTTCATATAAGAAACCAAAAAAAAAAAAAAAAAACAAACGATGTAGTAAAAATAAAATTGGAATAGAGCTTTTGTTGTGTAAAAATGGAAAAAAAATTAATATATATTTACTAAAAGGTAAAAACCGAAAAATTGCAAAAAAAAAAAAAATCGTAAGACATTTATCGATTGAAAACAAATTGAATTTGTTAATATGACGATGGTATGCAAATAAAAGAATGCCAAAATGAAATCGAAACTATTGAAATGGATTTGTTTCTCAAAGATTTCTGTAGTAAATGTGAGAACAAAAAAAATGAGGTAGCATTAGTTTTGAGATTAGTTTTAGCTCTTCAAAACTGTTAACCGTTGTTAGATTATTGAACAAATTTGTGGCATTATTGCCTGAAAAAATGCTAAAAATTATTTTCGACATTATTGCACGATTTTCTTTCGATATTAATTTATTCAACATAAAAGCACGTAGAACTGTAGCCCTATACCCCAAAACACCATCCGAGTCTCAAGAAACCATAAAGTTAGAGAGCAATCAACCAATGCCAAAACTCTTTACAAATTTTGTAATAAAAGAAAATACCATACTCATTGTTATTGTCATCAAGAAAATTGTAAAAGTGAAAATTAGTAAATTAAAATCACAAAAAAAAAATGAAAATAAAGAAAATACAATAAATTGAATGTGACCGCATTGACATTCTTGACAGATAGCTTTTTCTAATTTACATTATTCTCTTATTTGGTTCTTTTTTTATTTTATTTTTTTTATTCATTGTTTTCATTGGTTCACATTTTTGTTCTATTTACTTCTTGCAGACGACGACAATTCGATTATATTGAAGCATCAACACAGTTGCCCACATTCGATTTAATCGATGCAAATTACTTTGTCGTATTCATTCACTCCGACTACCCATAAAATATTTGAGGAGGGGGGAAAACAAAAATAACAACAAGAAATTCTTTGACCTGTTTTTAGGCTAAATTACAAACATTTTCTTTTTTCTTTCTCTCTTCTTCTTCTCTTCTTGTCTTCTTCTTTTCTCTTTTTCATATTTAAAAATGTCTATTATTTGTATTTTATGCGTGTTCTCACGTTTTCTCGGTTTTAATTTATGATCATTACTGTTTTTGTGCTCATTTTTTTTTTACATACAATAAGTAGAGTGAGAGTGAGAGAGAAAAATAACTTATTCTCATTTTTGTCAATTCTAGCAGCTCATTGAAGAAAAATTGTTTATGGCTACATGTAATTACTTTATAGTATTGTGTAATCTAGTGGAAATAATAAATGATTACATGTACAAGTACATAGCTTTTCCATTTACCTATAGTTCAGAATGTTTACACCTTTTCAACTCATATACCTAACTAATTCGACTCAATAGCAATTGTCTGACATTTTCACAATAAGACGAATGTATGTATATAGAAGTGTGGACTATATAATATGAATATATCTATTTAAGTATTGTAGATATGTATTGAAATTTTTTATATTTTCTTTCTTTCATTCTCCATCTTTTTTATGAGATATTTTCTATAATTTTTTTTTCTTAAGCGCGCTGGTTTTCATCATTTTCTCTAATGAGTCCTTGCTGAAAATGTGAGTTGTGGGCAATTCTAATTAAAAACTGTTTATGGCTCATTGCTCGTTTTAGTGTTTTAAAGAAAAAGTTAGTGTAAAAGTCTGAAATTTAAAATTTATATTTATTGTCATTTGTAGAAAACAGACGTAGAAAGCCTGGAGATGACTAAGAAAATATTTTCATGAGCATATAAATTGGACACACAATTACAAGGTGCGAAAATTATGTATTAAGACTGCCTCCAGAAAACACAATTAAAACACGTTATCTGCTAATTTTTCGGTATATTTATTCGAAATATTCTCCTCCTGATTCAATACACTTGTTACATCGATTTAATAGTGATTCAAACGCGTGTTCCAGCTCATTTTTCGGAATTGCCTCCAGTGCCCTCGTCGAAGCCTGTTGTATGGTCTGAATGTCATCAAAAAAGCATCTTTTCAACTCCAATTTCAGTTCTGGGAACAAAAAGAAGTCGCACGGTGTCAAATCAGGTGAATACGGAGGGTGATTCAACACACAGACCTGTGCTGTGTAACGGTGCATTATCGTGCAACAGATACCAAGTTTTTGGATCGCGGTATTCTGGTCGAACACGACGGATTCTGGACATCAAACGCTTCAAAACTTCGAGGTATCATGCGGAAGTAACTGTTTGACCAGTTGGAATAAATAATTTGTGGATAATTGTGGATAATAATTGTGTGTGATGAGCATTGTTTTGATTTTTGATGGAACTTTTCGTGTTTTTTTGGCTTGTGGTGAGTGTTTTTGATTTCCATTCCGCACTTTGACGCTTGGTTTCTGGATCGTATTGGAAACACCATGTTTCATCACCCGTAACAATTGTTTTCAGGATGTTTAGATCATTTTCTGCAGCTGCAACCATATCTCTAGAATGACTGACTCTCATTAATTTTTGGTCCTCGGTCAATGTGTGCGGAACAAATCTCGCGCAGACCTTTGTTTTGACGGTATTTCTGTAATAAAATCACGAACTTTTTGGATCGCTTCCGGCGTTCCCACTGAAATTAGCCTTCCTTCTTTTATTTCATCTTCCAGCGACTCTCTGCCATCCACAAACCATTTATGCCATAAAAAAACATTTGATCTTGATAAACAAGCATCGCCATACGCTTGCTGCATCATTCCGAATGTTTCTGATGCACTTTTACCAATTTTTGCGTGGAATTTAATGACCGCTCTTTGCTCCATGTTAAAATTTCAAAAAATTTTGTAAAATGAATGTCAATAAACATTAAATGTCAACCAAATGCCATGAAATTTTGACAGTTAGTAGAAGAAAGTTGAAGCTTCAAAACGCATGTACTAACACATAGATGGCGCGCTTGGTTGCTGAGATATGGTTCGAGTCTTAATACATAATTGTCGCTCCTTGTATATTATGGAATCCAGCGAAAGATAAAATAAAAAGGGATATCACAATGTTAAAAGTTCTTCATGCTATGCAAAGAATTGGTAAATGGATATATAAATTAAGCGAATAAGAAAATGTTGAAGGTATATAGTATATTTATGAAGATTTACGCTTGTTCATGGTTATTAAACATTAAGCGAAAGATATATGAAATAATAGAAAATATAGACAAGTCGGTACAAGCATATATATCATTTGTGGTGTATGAATTTTAATAGAAAAACTTAAACTTTTTCATTTTCTATGTATAAATGATAAATGTGTCAACTGTGGCTACTGTGTGGCTATTATTACTCTTTAAGATTGCTAATGTTTATAAATAGTCGTCGTTGATGACAAACGGTGCTGCTGATGATGATGATGATGATGACGATCATAAGTTCGAGATGGCTTTGAAATTTTTGTGAAATATATTCATTCAAGCACGTAAAAATCATTTCCTATCATTTTCATATTTTACGTTTGGCACTCTTTTTTTTATTTTTTTTATTTTTTTTAAACTTTCAAAGCAATTCTTTTAAGTATTTTATTTTTTTTTATTTTTTATTATTCTGTTCAATAATATATGTATATTGCAGTATAACTGATTGCAAAGGAAAAAAAAAATTTGTATTGCATGAAGATGGATTAAGGCAATTTACATAATTGAAAATAAATACGAACGAAATATCTAACGTATATATTATAGTACAATAAATTTATATTATATATATATATAATTTTTTGTTGGTTTTTGTATAAAAGTATTAGTATACTTAGTATAACACTAATGAGAAAATGATAGCATATTTAGTGGCGCGTGTGTATATGGAATTATATATACAATATGAATATATGTTACAAATAGCTATATTGTTTCCTCTATATATATTGTACTTACTATATATACACTATTTATGTATGCATACGGTATACAGTATGCTTAATATATTAAAACTACTTTGATGTTATTTTCGATATTTATGAAATATGCAAATATTTATACGATACAGGGCTTCGAATAGTTAGTTTATCGTAAAAGTAGCTAATGAAAATAGCTTACATAAATCTTTTGTGATACAGGATGCCTTAATGAAAATATTGAACACAGAAATGTAATTGTTTTTACTTCCAATGGTTTATATTTGTACTTTCGTCACCATAATCTAATGAAATCTAGTGAATCTAATTGGGGTTTTGGGGTGTTTATATAATTTAAGCACTATTCACTTGTGAATGTTACAAATTTAATGAGGAGTAACGATTTAAAAAAAGAATGGCACACTTTTGCATATTTTTTATTCTGGAAAATCTATTTTTTTTTGAGTAATTATTCATATTTTTAATATTGTATTTCGCTAAGTATTTCAGAAGCTATGATTGTGAATAAAGCGTGAAAAATAGGCACAATAGTTATTTAGCCTTGCAACAATTTGACTAAAGTAGACTCATAGTTCGCTAGCACTTTTAATAAGGGAAACATTATCTTACATCAATTACATACTTGTCATTAATCCTAATACCCTGTATGTGAAAATGTTGCTTCTGTGTAACTCCAAATATTAATATTTGCATAAATTAATTGAAACTGATGTTATTTCTCTTCCAATGGGAGTAAAATTGATTAAAACGATGGTACACACATACATACATGGCAGATACTTTCTGCTAATGGCATTAGTTTAGTTTTACACGATGTATAGATTATTATAGATATTTACATATATGTATAAGTTAATCTTCGTTGATTTAGTTAATGACAGTGAAAAATTGATTCCAAAAATATTAGTGGCCTTATGTTTGTCAATATTTATAGATGACATGTTGTAGTATTAATTACAAATGCGTATGTATTTATTATAGTTTGCAAATATTTTGTGGATATTAGTTTACAAATGTGACTAAGAGCACAAGTTGGCAATATGAATAAAAAAAACATACCTTATAGTCAACCCAGGGTGATCGATTTCTACTCTGAACGCGTAGAGAGCGCTTACCATACCCATTTTATGCGTAGTAAACGCATTTTAGGTTATAATGTTTAATTTCTTCCTATAATAATAACGTCTGTTCCATATATTAAATGTAATTGCTATAAGCAAAAGACTGTATAAATTATGGCAGTTAAAATATTTTAAAACTTCCGCAACTTAATTAAGAAGTCGACATTGTTTGCGGATTTCTTGTCTTAAGCAAAATATATCTAAATTATAGCAGATAAAAATTAAAAAAAAAATTCGTGACTTTGTATGGAAGCTACAAAATTATTACACAGTATAATATGTGACTAATTTTATTGTCCTTGATAGAATATTAAGTGGATTAAAAAATAAAAAATTCAGAGGTTAGACTTTTGGTTTGTTTCGTGGTGACGTGACAGTTTGTGACCGAGCGGCAATAGCTCATAACGCATTGGATTTTTTCAATTCTCGATGATTGGAGTCTTAGTGTCCTCTGCCCCATACATAAGAAAGGAGACCCCACAATGGCATAAGTCTCCTGAGAATCGCATACAAGGTCTTATCGTGCGTATTGTATGAAAATTTGAAGCCTATGCTCAGCAACTTTAGATTAGACCCTACCAGTTTGACTTCAGACCGAATAAATCCACCATCGATCAAATTTTCAAATTACGCCAAATCCTGGAAAAGACCCGAGAAAAACAGATCGACACACATCATCTATTTGTCGATTATAAAGCCGCTTTCGACAGTCCAATAAGGGATTACCTCTACACACAACTATGTCTGAATTTCGTATATTTGCAAAACTCATTCGACTTTGCAGAATGACCCTGCTTAACTCTCGTTGTGCAGTGAAAATGGGAAGAACCTCTCCCTATCGTTTAATACCGAACGAGGTTTCAAACAAGGTGATTCGTTATCGTGTGACTTCTTCAATCTTATTATGGAGAATTATATGAGCTACAGATTTACGACAAATGGCACTATCTTCAACAAAAGTGTCATGGTGCTGGCGTATCTCGACGATATAGACATAATCGTCAGTGCAGCATTCTATGAATTGGAACGAGAGTGACGTCGAATGGGTCTTATGATGAACGAGGGCAAGACGAAGTACCTAGTGTCTACAAACAAAGAGTCCCGGCGTCTTGGATATCACGTCACTGTTGATTATTACACTTTCGAGATGGTGAGGGACTTCGTCTATCTTGGAACCAGCATCAACAACTGTAATGACTTCAGCCTGGAGATCATACGTAGGATAACAGGTGTTACTTTGGGCTGAGTAAGCAATTGAGAAGTTGAGCCCTCTCTCGAAGGTCGAAAATCACACTCTACAAGTCCCTCATTATTCTTGTCCTAACATATGTCCCAAAAGCCTGGACAATTTCCACCACGGATGAGAGGATGCTTGGAGTTTTCGAGAGAAAAGTTCTGCGCAGGTTCTTCGAACCTATTTGGGTTGATGGCGAGTACCGAATGAGGTACAATGATGAGCTGTATGAGCTGTAAGGTGACATTGACAGAGTCAGATGAATCAAAATCCAGCGGCTGCGCTGGCTGGGTCATGTCAAGCGAATGGAAGATTATCGGTTGTTATGGCAACATAAGAAGAAGAAGAAGAACTAAATATACAGCACGGCTTCACAATTTTCATAGCTCCATCTCTTGCCAGAGAAGTATTTTTTCAATATGTTCAGCTAGCTTTGTCAGCGTCAGAAAGAGTTGAAGAGCTATTTCAATATAATTAAATTTGAAAGTGATATTAAGAGGTTCTACCAGTTCAGATGTGTACATAGATTTGTTATTATTCCAAATGCAAATCGAATTTCTTAATGTATTGTATATTATTAGCGTAATGGCGAAATTCCAATGAGATTTATAAGGATTTGCAGTTTTACATACTCTACCAACTTCATTGGGTGAGGTTTTCTAATTGAAATTAGTGGTTTGATCTGACTGATTAATGACAGCTATTTATAAATATCTACGATGGCTGTTACCACCATCTGGTAAACGATATGCTTAACGACGATCTTTAAAATTGTTGCTTTTTATTTATACTACAACTTTACTAGTGAGTAATTCTTGTGTGTGTGGTAAAATAAACGCTAGCATCGGCATTATTTTAAGTGAAAGTATTAAAATGTATATTTGAAACAATTAATTATGTGAACCAAAAAAAAAAAAACGGATGCTCCAACATCTTATTAGTTGGTTGAATTTTGTAATATATAAATTTACATAATTCTTTACAAAATGTTAAGAGATTGCCACCATACATATTGCCTATATACATATGTGTACGTTGGGCTCTGATATTGTAGCTTTTAATCTGCCATGCATGTATGTAGTCCTTTTTTTTTTCATTATTATAAACATATAAGAGGTCATAGTTGTTGTATCGTACGTTTATTTACGTATACATATTTGCATAAAGGTCAGCCTATTTTAATCCTAATAAAGGACGTTAAATATACTATATATGATTAGAGTGTGTATGTGTGTGTGTGTGTGTCGAAATATTTAATATTAGGTACGCAAACATCAGGGAAAATATACAACAAAAACATGCAAATATAATGTACAGCGAAATATAAACATGTCTATTCTTCAGCAATGAACCTAAAGTAACCTCTAGTTATGTTGTCAGTGTGTATATTCCATTACATGTGTGTATATCTTGTTTTACACATTTACGTGTACATGTATTTCTATGCTGAGCGCTTCCCTTTCAGACAAAAATCTTCCGTCAATGTTTCCTTTATGCATTTTCTAGTTCTCTTTTTTATGCTTACGTACGTTATTATTGTAACTGGGTGGGACTTTTCCACTCTCAGCCCATCAAACATCAAGATTTCACCTTTAAGGGGTTCATTTTTGCAATAAAACATAAAAAAAAGAACAAACTTCCTTTTTTCCCATTTACCTTTCTTACATTTTCCCTGAGCTTTCCCTAAGTTCAATGTGCTGAAACTGTTGCCGTTGTACTGGTGAATGTTTGCCTTTTGTTTTTGCTCTTTATGAATATGAATATGAATGAGTGAATGAACGACGTTCAAACGAGACAAATGAAGGAATAAATGAATGAATGGATGAGTAAATGAATGAATGATGGAATAAATGAAGTTGAGCGAATGTTGTATGCAAGTGAGCTGTATGTGGAAGCATTTATTAGTACGATATGTGTAAATGAATATCTTATGGTTTAACGCCTTTGGGTATTTCAGCTTTGGTTAGTTTCGTTTAGTTTACACATCTATGTATCAATGGAAGGTATGGAAAGAAGCATAATGAAAACTGCTTAATGTTCATATAAATGTTTAGTTCATGAAATTTATGATGTGCGCTATGCCATATATAAATTCAAAAAGTAGTTTTCTTTCTGAAACTCAATCGATTCGTGTATAATATGTTCCTAGATGGAATATATAGAAAATCATTGATTGAAATTTAATTTAGATGAGTGAATGATGCATTATCTTCTATTTGTGAGTCATAAATTGTAAGTTCAAGTTCCGGCCGACATAAATTTAATAATAAATAATATTTATTCCTTTAATAGTGCCCATCTGGAGGCTGGAAATTTACAGAAAGTCTTTAGGCAGTAAAAATTAAAAAAAAAAAAATATGTGGCACTTAAAGCCCCAAAGGGCTCATTGGCCGAGCTTCTCTTCTATTACTGTTGTGCGTCTTAAATTTTGGACAGTATTAGAATGGACCTACTTATTTTAGCCGGTTCCGAACGGCAGAACACTTGTGACATCACTTTTTCTGAGCTTTGTCACAGAGTTCTTTTTAGAAGCTTTTTCATGGCAAGTTTTTACTGTCGGAAGTATTGCCAATTGCTTGCCGACAGGTGGGTACCATTCGAAAGAAAAATCTTTTCGATATAAAATTTGTTATGCATCAGCCGGGTATTGAACCACGACCTACAGATCAGAAGGCGAACACACTAACCACTGAGCTACGGCACCCACTAGGCAGTAAAAATTACGCCTTGGAAAATCATAATTACAAATGATTAAATTAGCAAAAATAATATATAAAGGTATTTGATTTAATTCACGTTTCTGTTTATGCCTAAGCGATGTGTTTTGTGTGTAATGCAATACCTCATAAAATTACATCGAGCAAATAATCATAAATTTTGTATAAACATGAGTGTTTAAGTTTTCTAATTTGCTTCTTCTACTAAATTCCTATAAACAATTGGTAGTATTGGTAAACGCGATTGGTGTAATACATATTTGTATATACCCGAATGTATACAAATATTATAGATCCATGAAATTGAAATGAATTATATGGAAATTGCCTATGCCGATTGTAATACCATAAATGCTTGTGATTGTGTGTGTGTGTGTGTGTGAAATTGTATAGTTTGTATGGACTGTATCGCATAAATGCAAATATCATCTATTTACCATGTTATGTGAATACCAATGACTTTTAGGTTTGAAGAGAAAAGTTCGTAATATCGCATAGTCAAGAATATAATCAAGTACTTTGTTTTTTGGTTTGCAATAAAAAATTAACTATGGCCAATAGCAGTAGCCGCTTAAGCTAATTTTTTGAATTAAAAAAAAAAAATTTCTTAATGAAAGCGGTAAATCAACAAAAATTCATTTAGTTGATTGATTTTCAAAATTTTCTAGATTACCTGCAATCAGAAGTGAAAAATTGGGTGCTTTCTTCTTTGAAGGAAATGAGCTTAAATTAATATATACATATTTTTGGGATTTTTCCTCATTTTCTCAAAAACGTTTAAATGTAAACTTTACGAAAATTTTACACAATATGTTGGATGTAGTAAAAAGAAATCCATTGTGTTACTCATCTTTTTATATCCAGCTTTATTTAAATGGTTCCACACGGTTTTTGTGCAATTATTAGCTCCTGGGCAATATAAACGGTGCTTACATGACGGTCAGACTCGACGATTTCCATTATTTTATTGATGTTTTCGACAATTTTTGACATCAAAATTACCGGAATGCAATCGACGAAACCAAAATTGCACATGATTGGCTGTTACCGGCTTGTGTTTTCGCCATTATCGAAGAAAAACTGTAAAATGTGGCGTATTTTCTCTTTACTGGTGTCCATCTTAGACGGGTGCTCAAACAATACTGAGTCAAGCAAACACTAAACTGCCTGAAAAGTTTATTTAGTGCCAAATCCTGTCTTTCTAACGTCATCTAGCGTAACCTGATAGTACTTATACAACGCGAGATACAGATTACTAAAGCCATCTATTGGAAAAATAATGAATTCCTTTTTACTACACCTGATATAATAAAATAAGGCGTTCTCGGTGGTGTTTGTGACTTAATCGGTTACTTGGTACTGCTTTTGGTCACGAATATTCAAATTCAGAGATTTTTTCAATACAACAATTTGTGTACATTTTCTTTCAAATATGATTTATAAAAATTTTTGCAAAATCAAAATATTCTTAAAATACTAATATGAAATGAAATGAACTGAACCTAAACCAATAATTTTTGCTTGGCTTCGTTACATTAAGTAGAAATGTTCTGTTGTTAATGATACGTGAAAACGATTACTATTACCGGTTTGTTGTAACAAAAAAAAAAAAAAAAAATAGGTAATTTCATTGAATTATTATTGCAACGAAGTAATAATTACACACACAGAGAAAAACGTACACAAATATTATTGACCTTTTGAAATGAATTGCAATTGAAGAAAAGCTTAATGGGAAATAGGTATGGAATTACGCACATACATTGAGTAGAGCGGCATAAACGAAGTCATTAATTTATAATATTTATGACTTCTGAAGTTAATGTATATTATCCAAATTTTCCACATAAAAATAGGTTTTCCCCTGTATAACTTGATATTTATTGTCATCTAGTGATTTTATATTACTTCAAAATTTACCTTAGAGTTCCGATAAAATATTGTATTAAATTACATTTAAATAATACATATATATATTAATGATATACTCTGAGATCTAATTAACTACCAATTTAGATTAGAGAACAGAGGAGTATCATTTAACCTTTTGTACAATTGAAATACATATACATTTTATGTAAGTTAGAACAATGCTTAAATTCTGAAATTTATACTATTTTTATGCCAAGGGTATAGATAATTCTATATATGAATCGAGCAGAGGGATTAAGACTAACTGATGAACTGGTAAGAGTGGATATCATGTTGCAAACTCAACATAGAAGCTTAGTGTAATTTCTAATGAGATTCAAGCACGATTTTGCATAATACTTATTGTGTTTTATTTGAAAGCAGCCACTTATGCTTTCGTCTAAACATTAGTAGATCATATTAAAGCAAAATTCCAATGAATTCTTACTTACAGGATGTGATATATTTATTTATACAGATATTTTTCTCCTTTCTCCTTTTGCTTAATATACTTAATATATGTTACTTATTCTTGTCTTCTATTGTATTTATATTGTATTTGACATCTTACTATATTGTATGCATAGTAAAAATGTATACAAAATTGCGTATGACATATTTTATTACTATTCCGGTAGCAGATGTTCCTCTACCTAGTTACTGTCTCTTGTTCTTGATATTGTTTATGTATGTAACAGGAACAAAAAAAAATCCTAATGGAAAAAATAATAGAGAATAAAGCAAAAAAAAAAAAAAAAAATTAAAGTCGACATTTGTTGTCAGACTTTTAAGCTCTATATGCATACAAACACTCACACACCCACACACACATACATACTTTCCTGTATACATACAATATTTTCATGGATATATGCGTATATTGTTGTTGTTATTTTGACTTTTTTTTACATATACATACATACAAATATTGACAATAATTTGTTTCTCATGCTATCTTATTTTTCTTCAGAAAATTGTAATAAATTTCATCTGACACCCTACAGTGTATTTCTCGTTTATTCATAACACGCACTTTCATTTGGTTATTATTACTTTTTTGTTGTTGTTAAATATTTGCAAAAAAAAAAAAGAAAAAATATTATTTGACTTTCTTTTTTAACATAATAATTTGTTTTATTCTTATTTGCCAGAATTTTGTCATTTGCTTAAAAGTACTTCCGTCCAATTTGACTTAATTTGCTAAATATATAGATGTATTCATTTATAAAAGAGATTTTATCCGTATACATAGAAGAAGGATTTTATTCAGTATTTTATTACAAAATGTAAATGTCATCTGTTTTAATTAAATTGACATATTTTGATTTATGTATGTATAGGTTTATATAGATATCTAATAAGAGGTGGAGTAGATAATGTGGTGAATAGTGGTGAATAAAAAAATATATGATATGAGGTAGGAAGATTCAATTCTAATTATAATTTCGTACTTTACAAATGAAAGGAATAAAATATTTCATTTAGAAAACCGTGTTTTTCCTCATTGAGTCCGAAATCTAATCTTGCAGCCAATAGTATTTATAAATAATAATTGATTAATACATATGCACCATTACCCACATTTGTTCAATAATATTTAAGTACTTTTACGTTCATCTGATATGTTTGGTTGATTTATTTAAGAGTTTCAACTTAAATATTTATTTGATACTTTGCATGTAAAATCTCATAAGTTTAATGTCACGTAACATATATGTACTCGTAACTAAATGCAAAGCATAGTCTGTAGTTATAGGTAAATACTCGTGCTATACTGATAACATAGAAATTATGTAAAATCTATTTCTTACCATCTTTATATCATTATTTTCTTCCTTCTGCTCTTTCTATATTACTAGCATTCTAGCATTTTACATTTGATACCTTTAGTTCAATTTCAATAAACTTTCAAAGAAAATTTTGCATTGTTTGAATTTCTTTCTGCTGTTGCATCTTGCTGAAACAGCACAAGCAGACGGCAATCAAAGAGGCCAAGCACATACTTTATAGAAGAACAGATGCTTCATGTATGTACGAGCATCTCCACATAGTTTTCAGTTGTGCATTGTTTTTGTTGTACATTGCTTTTGTTGTTGTGATTGTTGTTCAATAACTTTCATAATAAAGTTTGTGAACATCGATTGAACTGAACGAGTTAGTCAGTGAGGTAGTAAAGAGGGTGGTCCCAAAACTACCTGACCTAACAAAGAAAACAACAAATTTGGGAAAAATGTTCTTTATTTCTCAACATAGATTCCATAACCTTGGCAGCAGATTGAACTGCATTCGCCTTCTTTGGACCCGATTCTCCCCTTTCAGTCCACTGTTTTGACTGCTCCTTTGTCTCAGGTGTGAAATGGTGGACTCATGTCTCATCTATGGTTACGAATCGACGCAAGAATTTTGCTTTATTACTGTGAAATATCGCCAAACACTCTTTAGAAACATTTTCACGACGTTGTTTTTGTTCTATTGTGAGCAAACGCGGCACCCATCACATCGGCACACAGCTTTTTCATCTCCATATTTTCGGTCAATATACGATGTATAGTCGGTGTCGGTGCCGTGCCGTGGGTGCCGTAGCTCAGTGGTTAGTGTGTTGGCTTTCTGATCTATAGGTCGTGGTTTAATCCCCGGCTGATGCATAACAAATTTAATATCGAAAAGATTTTTCTTTCGAACGGTACCCACCTGTCGGCATGCAATTGGCAATTCTTCCGACAGTAACAACTTGCCATGAAAAAGCTTCTAAAGGAACTCTGTGACAAAGCCCATAAAAAGTAATGTCACAAGGGTTCTGCCATTCGGAACCGGCTAAAATAAGTAGGTCCCTTCTAATACTGTCTAAAATTTAACACACACAACAGTAATGGAAGAGAAGCTAGACCAATGAGCCCTTCGGGGCTTTAAGCGCCACATATTTATTTTTATTTTTTTGAAATGCCTGTAATTTCACCTAGCTCACCCACCTTCAGCCGGTGATCATCCAATATGGCGTGGCCACCTCAATTGGTCGACCACTACGGTGTTCGTCTTGGCAGCTCGTACGACCTAGTTTAAACTTTGCCACCCAATATCTTATGGTCGTAAACGAAGGAGCAGACTCTCCCAGAGTAGAATATAGTTCGTCTATAATATTCGTTGGACTGAGACCTTTCAAATGAAAGTATTGAATTACATAACGGTGACCAATTTTTTCCATGTTTAGAAATTCACAACATGTCGCCTTGAAACTTAAAACATATATTTTATAAGGTTGCCACATTTCACCAAAGTAATTTTTTTCAAACTACTGCCGCCATATATATGTCAGGTCGGGTAGTTCTGGGACCGCCCTCGTACGTAACTCTGGAGTGAACGCATAATAAAGGTATGAAAATTACTAAAAATGTGCAAATCATATTTATCTTGTTATGCAACGAAGTTCTATGGACACTTCCATTATAGATAGAGAATAGATTGAATGATATGGCATTTTAGGTTTGAATATTAGATACAGTTCTTCATAAAATAGTGATGAATTGTAAGAAAGAATGAAAGAAAGATCGAAAGAAGGAGAGATAATGTATGTTATGAATATCGTATTCAGGGTGAATATATATTTATATTAGATCGGGCTCATTTTTTAAATCTGTCTCATTGAAAATCTGAAAACTCAGATCTACGTAGTTATAGTCAAACTTAGAATCGACTTATTTTCAATTCAATCTTATTAACTAAAACTTGCCAAAAAGCTGATTCTAGCTTTAAGATTATTCTGACTTTGGACTGCAGAATATTTTATATAATATATATATTTTTCTTATATATAGGTTTGACACCCTGATAGAAAAATTTTTAGCAAATGACAAATGGCCTAATTTGCCTATTGTAAATTATAATAATTATTAATTTATCTATTTCAACAATAAGAACAGTCATAGTAATGCGAATTATATAGAGACAATCAGGAAATTCGTATTTCGTATTTTAATTTTATACAAATTTAAATTATATTCATGTATTCAAGTTGCTATATACTAAGATTAAATTTGATGTTTCGCAACAATAGTATCCTGATGTTGCTGTTATGCTTAATGATGCTATAATTATAGTCGAATTGATTGACGAATTTGTTTGAAGACGATTATTGTCAAAAATACATAAAAGCTATGAAGTATATAATTTAAACAAAAAAGTAATTTAACAGTAAAATAATTCTTGAAATTCGTTATAGGTTATTGCTGTGGAATTACTTGCTTAAAGAACTATTCTGTTTACGAAATTGTTCCATTACTTTTAGTTCTAAAGAAACTAAACAGTCAGATTTGAGTTCTATTTATTTTAATTATAATAATTTACAGCTTTTTTAAATTAAAATTTCAAACAATTTCTTCACACACAAAAACAAATTGAGATATACAATAGTATATGTGTGCGTGTACTACTAATGATATACAGCTATATGAATACACAAAGAATTTGACCACAAAAGGAATTACATTTAATGAATATTGCGAATTCTATGAAATTTGATATTAGAAATGTAGTTGTTGTAGTAGTGCAAACGATGAAGCAAACGGATAGTAGAAGCATCATTGTAAGGAGTAAATTTTAGTTGTCGAATGCAGCCTAAAGTAATAAGGAATTGAGTCAGTTTTCAAGATAACCTTACTTTTGTCTACTTTATTTATACAAATATATTGAAGAGCCTTTCGTATTTCTAAGAGAATATGTGTGTATGTGTTCATTAAAGCGAGAACTTTAAATGATGTGGTTAGCCAGAGATACAAATACAATTTGCTACACTATGCACACTATATATACGAGTAGTATACGAAAATCCTCGAGCTATTAACTTTACAAAATATTGTATACATTTAAATAGAAACTATAAAATTAAACTTGAGCTTGATTTGTGGAGAGTTACTATAAGAAATCATAATACAATTAATACAATGAAAGCAACATGTTGAGTTATTAGGAATATTGAATTATAATTATAATATTTAGATAAAATGATAAAAGAACCAATAAGTTTAAATAGACGAAGAGATTATAATAAATTATCAATATTATGGTCACAAAAATCTGCTTTTATATTTTTCAAATTATTTCAATTATCATATCATATCAATTGTAAATTTTAGTAAAATCACTTTATAAAGCGTGATCCATTTCGAGGTTCCCTACTTTTTTAAAGAAAAAAAACACAGAAAATTCAAATAGAATGGGAAATGTTTATTATCATTTGAAAGAACATTCTTTCGCATTTATTTTTTGAAGATTATGTCTTTCAAATGTTGGCCGCGCCTACGTCTCAGATGGTCCATCCGTTGAGTCCAATTTTCGATGACTCGTTCGAGCATTTCGACTGGTAACTGGCGAATGACTCGCCTGATGTTTTGCTCCAAGGCCTGAATCGAAACGGGTTTGTCCGCATAAACTTTAGACTTTACATATCCCCACAGATGAAACTCTAACGGTGTGATATCACACGATCTTGGTGGCCAATCGACCGGTCCAAAACGTGAAATTATCTGCTCACCGAAGTGTTCTCACGGGCGGCTTCAGTTCTTGCACAAGCTGTATTTTGTACGCTTTCAATTTAAGATCTCGACGTAAAATGCGCAAAGTCGTTCCATACGTCAGTTCGAGTTGTTGCGAACGGCGCCGAATCGACTCTCCACGGTCTTCGTGTACACTTTCAGCTACGGCCGCTATATTTTCTTCACTGCGTGCTGGACGTGGTCTATTCGGTCGAATATAATCCAATAATGAATGCTGGGTCTCAAGATGGGTGATGGTGTTGCGAATAGTACGCTCAGTAGGCCGATTATGTTGACCATAAATTGAGCGAAGTGCACGGAACACATTCCTCACAGAACGTGAATTTTCGTAATAAAGTTGAACGATTTGTAAACGTTGTTCAGAAGTAAGTCTTTCCATGATGAAATGTCAAACAATACTAAACAAAAATAGCATGACAGCATGGCATGACTCACACGTGATCTGTCAAAAAAAGGCTATTGAAAAAAGTATGTCTACTTGGATCACCCAATATATGTTTTAATATCCTTACAATTCTGATATATCTCAATGACAAACGACTACATGTTTGTATGTAATACTAAATTTAGTCCTTTGGTCTTTAGAGATTTTAAACTATTTGAGGAACAAATAAAGAGCTGGACGATATAAATGAAGCTGAAAATTAAGTAAAAATATTACAAGTGATGATGGCAAAGGTTAGCGAAATTAAGATTAATCCAAATGTTTTGGATTTTTGGGAACATTTCGGCATTATTGAACGTATTAGAATCGATAAATTTTTACTCTTCTGAATGATGTTGGATTGGTTTGTAGTGGAACTAGTCAGTGATCCTGAATTTTTGTAATTTATTCAGATGTAATGATTTGATTGGATATTTTGTGCTGCTTATCCACATATTCATCATATCGGAATTTCTAAGAAAACTTTAGAAATTTTCCAATCTAGATTCTTAAAGATATATGTAATTGAAGTAGTAATAGTATAAATAAAATTTAGATTGAGGCTGACAAACATATATAGAGACACATATAGTCGTAGTATATGCAAGGAAATTAATTTGTGATTATAAATTTGCATCCAGTTTCAAAATATGAACTAAAGTGGATCATAGGAGTATGCTTACCTATATGCGGATACATACATATGTAGAATATATATTATTTATGTATGCGAAGATTTCAAGAAGCAATTAGTCATATGTTATTGTAGCAGTTTGTTATTGCAATTGTAGGAACAAGCATCCGCATATATATTGCAATATACCGATATTGAAATTGAAATTGAAATTGCAAAATGCAAATTTGCATATCTAATTTGTATACTGTATACTACTACTATGAAGGATGGTAAATTTGTTACTTGGTTGTTTGGTAATTAATTTCATATTTAAAATCAGTAGATGATATAAGTGTTGCATTATCATTCGTGTTATGTGTGTTACCATAAGAATATATTAAATATTTACTAAATAAAGAAAATTTGAAAATTTATATATTATTGCATGTTGAAATAATATTGTATATTTTTATATACATATAGGATAAGCCTTAATAAGAATACTTTTATTTAAGATGTTTAAGTTCTATGTCTTAATTATCTTCTAAATTAATATTTTTATATCCTTTGTGGTATAACAATAATTACAATATAACATATACGCCCAAAAGATTTTCTCAATTTGCTATTATGACTATCATAACCACAATACCGCCCATTAATTGTTGAAATAAGCAATTAACAATATACACTATGTACTTACAACAAACAATATGGACAATATATATATAAGTATAAGTGTATATGAATAAGCGTTGTGTGAAAATGAAAGAGAAAAGAGTTTTTTTTTCTACACAGCATATCAATGTTTGGGCAATTATAACAATACAACCCATTTTAACAATTGGTGCATCCTCACGCACAGCAGTCGCATTAAAGTTAACTTACCAATATCGTGTTGTTTTTCTTTCTTTTATATTCTCTTGTGTTGAATTTAGATAATTTCATGTAATACGATTTAATATAATATAAATTATACTTAATAACATGTACCATACTGGTTAATGAAAGAGTTATACTAAAAATGGAAACAACTATTTGGTGCTAGAAACTTCAAGGAGTGTTAGACGAAGGATCAAATAATGGAACTTATAGCTTAAGTATTAAATTGTGTAGTACTTGAAGAACAAAAGAATAAAGAATCTTTTTATTTGATACCAGCAATACCTTTAATCAATTAACCAATCAACTTTAACACATTTAGTTATTTTAAATGCTTTTATTAATTAATTGTTGTCCATTTATAATATGAGAAATTGCTCTAAGCCATAGGCTTATTACGCATTTCGAAGCAAGATGCCATTTGCAATAACAGAAAGACTAATTGTTTTCGATATAATTATACTTCAATCAATAGCACAGACAATAAGAGAAAAGTGCTCATTCCAATGGACTACATTAAACAATTTATATCTATTGTGACTCGTTGATGCCTAGCCTTAGGTTAGACTGTTTTGGGTCAAATCCAATTAATTTTCTAATCTCAAAAATAAAAAAATATAGATTCAAAACTCTACTGTTCTCCCGAAAACAGTCAATGACCTTTGAATCCTAGATAAGAATTTCGCAATTACGCCTTGATTTCTTCCTAAGCTCGAAACATTTTTTTTGGTATACTTTTTTATCAGTTTTATTACTCTGCTAGATTCTAATTCCAAATACTCTAAATACATAACATGAAATGTTAACAATCGATTTTTATTTAATATATTTACCTCCTTTTTCTGTTCTCATTCTTTCTTTAAAACAAATTTCATTATGTTTAATTTTGACGCATGTCACTTGTCTCCCACTATTCGATATCATCATTGACTATATGCCTTTAATATGTAGTTTATTTCCTTTATGTTCTTTTTATATTTTAACAACTTTATTCCTTTTCCTTTAACTGTCTGTCTGAGATATTTCAATGTCTTCCTGTTTTTCAATCATATTCATTTGTAGTTGTCATTTGGTTTTCCTCTAATGTGGGTGTGTGGTGTGTGTGCGTGACTTATTGTGTGTATGTGTGTACAACGACAACAACACCATATGACGAGAATTAAATAACTTTATCCTATTGTGGATTTGAAAAGTTTTGGTTTTGGTATTTTCTACATAATATTTCTTTTGCAGAGAATTTTGCAAAGTTCCTATCCACACGACAAGTTCTATATACTAATATGAATATTCGCATAGTTTATGCATGTACACATACATATTTGAATAGTATTAGTGTATTTAACTAACTGAATTTAACGCCAATGATGTTATTATGAAGACGTGTGACTATTAGTATTTGTATGAATATAGTAGTTGCTTGGCTGTTGTTGTTGCTGTTGCTATTGCTGTATTGTAAAATTTCAATTTTAATTTGAAAATAACTATTATAAAGGGTTATCCATTTTGCGGTTTCAAAAGTAAATGTAAATAAAACACATATAAAATATTTTTTATCATGATATTTCTTTTTTATTATAAAGTTTGAACGTTGACATTATGTGTGAAATACTACATCATTTAAATGACCACCACGCGAATTGTTGCTAGCATCGATTCTTTTGAGGTAATTTTCGACCACTTTTTGACACATATTGGGCGGTATCTCAGCCATAACGTGACGAATGTTGGTTTTTAGGTGCTCAAGAGTTAAAGGTTTATCTGCATAAACACGGTCTTTCGCGTAGCCCCACAAAAAAAAGTCAAGCGGTGTCAAATCGCATGATCTTGGTGGCCACTTGATATCGCCACGACGAGAAATTACACGGCCAGAAAATTTCTCTTGCAATAAAGCCATATTCGCTCGAGTTGTGTGGCATGTGGCACCGTCTTGTTGAAATCACATATTCTCTAAGTCGTATTCTTCAATAGCAGGCAAAAAAAAGTCGGTTATCATATGACCATAACGCTCCGAATTGAGGGTGACAGTCGTTCCATCGTCGTTTCGATCCAGTCTCTTCATATTTCTTCACAATTTTTCCAATTGCTTGCGTAGTTGGACGATTATGTAAACCATAATCTCCTCTTAAAGCACGATATGTGGCTGTGGCAGAATCACCATTTTTGTAGTAGGTTTTTACAATTTTAATGCGTTGTGCGATAGTTAAGCGATCCATTTTCGCAAATGTCAGACTTTGAACTGAAAAAGAAAGAAATTGTTTTAACAACTCAGTTTGACTCAGTTTGATTCTAGCCCTATACTTTTGAAACCGCGAAATGGATAACCCTTTACATGTGGTTGCATGTGTGTCAATTTAAATAGAATTCTGAAACATATGTGTTGTATTATCGTCTACTACATCTATATAGTATATATATTGTGTATAGCATTAAAGTTGCAAATTTTTTTTTTGCAATTTTGAAATGATGTCGAACATTTTTGCAAGTTTGCATTAATATTGAAATTTGCTTCATGTGGAAAACCATTTGCCCCACATTACTGTAAGTATTTTTGCAATAAAATAGACATTTTTTTCTATATGAGAAAATATTTTTTCTACATTATTGCAAATAATTCGGCAATTATTGCGAAACTTTTTTATTAATGTAGAGTGAAACTCCACAATTGGCTCAAGAGGCGTTATTGAGTTCTCGAAAAGTTGCTGTCTGGTTACTTCATAGGTCTGTATTTGGCCGTATTTGGCTAAAATGAGAAATGTTGAGACTTAATTGAAATAATTTTTATTCTTTTATATAATATCCTTTATGAGCAAAATGTTTTTATCCAGCGAAGGACGTCTTCAAAATGTTCCCCTTTAATTGATATTGCTTTATTATTTGACGAAAATCACTTTCTGTGCAAATTTTTTGAGTTTTGTTAATAGATCGAACTCAATCTTTCGAAAACGCAAGATGTGGTAGTAATTCATTGAATTTAACAAAGAGTAGTAACACTTTTTTGAGTAGGTGCATTTCATTTTACCAGCTAATTTTTTCTTGGATTTTATTATGAAGTTGATCCAAAAGTATTCCACTGTATACATAGTATTCCCCTGTTAATGATTTACTAATTTGTACATAATTAATAGTAATCGATCAATTAAATGCCTTTGCATCTGCAAAAAGACTGATGCCATAAATTTTGTGCCTACTTTAGCTTTATTTACTTTTGGAAAGGTTTTGATGGATAACCTTGTAAGTTGCAGATATTCATCAACATAAATATGAACGTTAGTATGTAGATATGAGGGCGGTTTGATAATGAAGCTACCTAAGTAGGAAAAAAACATTTTATTTTCTCAAAAACCATTTATTTCTCAACATATTCTCCTTTTACTACGACACACTTAGTAAGACAATATTCTAACTTTTTTATACCATCTGAATAATACGATTTCGGGAACCCCTCAAAATACGCATTAGTTTCGGTAATCACTTCTTTGTTTGAGCAGAATCTTTTTCCTGCGAGCCATTCTTTCATGTTTGGAAACAGGAAAAAGTCAATTAGGAGCTAAATCTGGACTATAAGGTGGATGATCAACCAATTCGAAGTGTATTTCACGTAATTTTAGCATCGTATCTAATGCTGTGTGAACCGGTGCGTTGTCTTGAAGAAAGAGGACTTTTATCTTCTTTAAATGTGGTCGTCTTTTCTTGATTGCATCATTCAATTGATCCAATAATGCACAATAATACTTTCCTGTGATTGTGGATCCTTTTTCAAGACAATCGATAAGCAATATTCCGAGTGCATCCCAAAATACAGTGGTTATAACCATGCCAGCCGATTTCACTGCCTTCACCTTCTTCGGATTACTTCCACCAGCTTTCACCCATTGTTTCGATTGATTTTTGGTTTCAGGTGTGTAGTGGTGGACCCACGTTTCATCAACAGTTATTAATCGACGCCAATAATCAACAGGATTACGCTTTATCATGTCCAAACACCGCTGTGAAGTGGCACCCATCTTGCCGATAGCTTTTTCATATACAAGTATTCATGCAAAATGTTGAGCACACGTTCATATGAGATGTTTACCATTTCAACAATCTCACGGAACTTGACTCGGCAATCATTCATAACGATATCGAGGATTTTCTTGATATTTTCTTCAGTAACCACCTCTTTTGGGCTTCCTGTTGATGATATTGTTGCAGTGCTTGTTTGGCCGCGTTTAAATTCAGCAATCCAATATTTTACCATGTAATCGAGCTTTTCTTTTGTCTCTTTCGCCGTTTTCCCTTTCAAATAATAGTGTTTAATCACTGCACGAAATTCGCTTTTTTCCATTTTTCAAGAAACACAAAAGTTGGTTACTTCAAACGACTACAACAAATAAACTAATCGATGAATTTGGGTGAAATTTTAACAGCTGACGTTTAACAGATCGCAATTTCAAAAAAAAAAAAATAGTTTTTGTGTTTGTGCTGCCTATTTCGTACTTAGGTAGCTTCTTTATCAATCCGCCCTCGTATATGTATATATAATACAATACTTGTCACATGTGATGTCGGATTGAATACAGAATCTACACAAATTCAATAAAAATGAAATCAATTGTGAATTTTTGATTTTTTTTGTTGACAGTTTTGCATTGTAATGTATTACACATGTTAAATATGATCGTAAATAATCGCTACAAATCATATGAGTACTACATACCAACAAACACACACACACACATATAACCAATATATAAGTAGTATGTAGATGCTAATACCAATACTGTTTTTACTCTCTCTTTTATATGAAATGATGTAAATAGCATACGTATTGTATATGTTAAGTCGTTTTTGCCTTTCTACTATACTAATACTCGTATGTACTAAATAAATACATACGTTGTCATAGTAATCATTAAATATATATCTATCTATGCATTGTAAATTGTATCAGCTACTGCTGATGACATGAATATAATTTAAATTACTGTTGACGTATGTCAAATGTTGTTAAAATAATTTTGAATGCGAAAGGAAATATGTACGAGTATGTTCTATATATTCTATATATAATACATGAATATGTGATATTTGAAATGTGGTAATGTTTTTAAAAGTCAGTCGATTTTTCATATTAATATGTATAGGCACGTATTTTTATGTACATTATTGTATATATGTATGTATGATGTAAGATATGCACATTAGAATTTACCATAGAATATCATAGCTACCCAGTGAGAAATTTAATATTTCAATGAGGATGGGAATTAGTCAAAAAAAAAAATAAAAAAAAACACATTTTGCAAAAGTTATTTTTTTTCAAAATAGGTTAATTTTATGATAAATAATATTTAACAATTCTATTAAATTCAATATACAGACTTCAAAGCTACATTCGGCAGTATAGATTTTATGACAGATCATGCTCTCAAACTGTCATAGCATTTTAGTCCAGTATTGTTTGATCAATCATGATGAACAGACTTTGCCGATACAGCGTCTAGAAATTATTCAGCAATACTACGGTACTTGCCACATAGCCCCTGACACTAAATAATTATTGGCAATTCCACCAACAATCAAAATCTGTATTGAAAAGAATTTTTGAAGAAGCTGTGTGATAAAGTTTGAAAGTTGTGATAACACAAAGATTCTATAGTTTGCAATCGTCTAATAATTTAATTTTCTAATTTTTTTTTTTGCCAATATTTGACTATTTTATAGAATAGGTATTGCCGATTTATGATATCATTATTCAGCGAGATTATATGCCTAAAAAAAAAAATTAAATACTTTTTATGAGATTAACAAATTATTTATGTAGGTACACTTTCGAAACTTTATAGTTAGTAACTTATGTTTAATTTCCTATGTGCCAACAATAATAGTATACATTGTAGTATATGTACATTTGGCAACAAAACTTTCTTAATCGAAAAACTTTTCGTTTCCTTTCGTGTTGTCGTTGTATTATTTTTCCAATATTTTCAATCGAATCAAGCTATTCTCGCCTATATCTGATATTTCGTTATTTTTTTTTTTTAGATTTCATTTACTTTACTTTACTTTACTTCTATATATATTGTATTTTGAACATGTGTTTGTGTTTTCTCTTTAACCGAAATTTTCATGTAAAATGGCCACAAATTGTAGCATGAGTTATATGTATGTACGAGTATGTACACGTATCAACGATTACTGTGAAAGTTACCTTTAGATTGGAAAGTTTATATATATCAATTTTTTTTTTTTTTAATTTACTATTTACTTGTTTTCTAGTATTTGTCTGCCTTGTGCATGTGTGGTTGTTTAAAGTTAGCACGCCTACTATGTACGTATATGCAGTAACTGATATCTGGAAAATAAGAACAAAAGTTCAATTTGCAAGTGTAAAATGTGATGATAAAGTTTTAATTGCTAAACATTTTAACTACTTATGGTATAGAATGTAAGTTAGGGTGAATCAATTTTATTCCTCATAAATAGTCTTTAGCAAAAGAAAAGGAGCTGCACCGAATTTAAAGAAAATTGTCCTCAAGTCAAGGTTGACCATTTGAATTTTGACAAATAGGTATTGATAATTTTTACAGTTTTATGACATTGTTGAGGAACTTCTAGTATGCTAAATAAAAAAAACAAGACTATTATATGCAGCAATATTTATTTGTTAAAATACAGGAGGTAGAAATATATTTTATTGCAGAACCTTGATTTAAAGAGCAAATTTAAATTTACACACACTTTTATCTGCCCTAATATGTATATTTAATATAAGGTCTAGTAAAAAGAAATCCATTATTTAGGTTTTATTTAGCATAGTTAGAACGATCCGATTTAGGGCAAATATGCGCCGTTTTGTTCAATAACTTGTTGCCATTTTGTAGGTAATTTCATAATTCCACTCTCATGGAAACCCTCGTCCCTATTGGCGAAAAATCTGGGATTTTCACAAGCTTCTCTTGGGGTGAATTTTTCACCAGCAAAATCATTCGCCATAGACAGGAACAGGTAGTAATCACTTGGAGCCAGGTCCGGACTATATAGTGGATGCATGAGAATCGCCCAATCAAGCTCTCGGAGCTTCTGGCGAGTTACTATCGATGCGTGTGGCCTGGCGTTGTACTGATGGAACACAATTCCTCTCCTATTGGTCAAAGCTGGCCGCTTCTGGGCGATTGCTTCCTTCAGACGGTTCAATTGTTGACAGTACAGATCCAAATTAAGAATTTGGCCCCAGGGGAGCAGCTCATAGTAGATGATTCTCTGCCAATCCCACCAAATACATAGCAAAACCTTCCTGACGGTCAATCCTGGCTTGTCCACCGTTTGCGCCGATTCACCGCGATTCGACCACGACCATTTTCGCTTGATGTTGTCGTAAGTGACCCACTTTTCATCACCCGTAACCATTCGCTTCAAAAATGGATCGATTTTGTTGCTATTCAGCAGCGATTCGCAGATGGAAAATCCATGAGGTTTTTTTTTGCGTTACCTCGTGTGGCACCCATACATCGAGCTTCTTTTTGTGTCCATCTTTGACGCGTGCTCAACAATACTGAGTCAAGCAATCACAAAACTGCCTGAAAAGTTTATTTAGTACTAAATCCTATCCTTTTAACGCCATCTAGCGTTACCCGGTCGCACTTATACAACGCAAGATACAGATTACTAAAGCCATCTATTGTGAAAAATAATGGATTTCTTTTTACTACATCTTATATTTATCTACCTGTATATATTGCTATTGTCTATATGGTATCTATCGAGATAGAATTTTCAAACACATTGCCATTGAAGATGATGATTGACTACTATAGTCAATTGATGATATACAATTTTATCGTATAGTGAATATACTATGTAGTGTAGATGAACATACTTCATATGGGGGATATATGTATATATTTGTAAAAATAATTGTTTGTAGTTTTAATGAAAGTTTTCAAATTGTTTTTCTATTTGTTGGTATTTCAATTGATCGATGTGTTAGTATTCGAATATTTGTAACTATGTAACTATAAATGTATTTAGTACCACAGAATAGTACAACAAATTAGGAATATTGAAAAGTATTGAAATATTTCTTGTACGTAAGGTTAAAAAAAAGCATTTTTTAGACTAAAAGATATGCTCAACAAAGAAAGAGAATATGCAAACTTGTGTAAGAAAATATGTTTTAGATTAACTTTAGAAGAAAAGTTAAAGTTGAACTGGAATTGTTTGATTGACTTTTGCATAAAATCAAGTTGTTCTGGAATTGTGGTTGAAGAGATTTTCTTTTTAAATGTCGTATCATTCAATTTGGAAATGATGACTGATATTGCGTGTGGTTTTGAGATTTTATGCAGGAAAAGTGTTACAATTATTATTACAATTTACATATCATAAAGTTCAAGTATAACAATAAAATTTTTATTTGCTGAAATTTCGACTACATAAACACTGATTTTTCCACATAAACACATATGTTGCATGCACTAGTAAAAATAAGAACAAATACATATTTAAACGAATTTTTTTTCAACAAGTATTAAATGGAGAAAAAAAAGTTAAAATAACATTTTTTACTATAATTCATTTTCATCGTCATATCGTATTGTTTTTTTTGTGTTTGTGGGTGTTTACGAGTTTTAAATGCTATTGAAGGTATGCGATGTGAGTGAATTGGTGTCACAGTGCATAAATCTAGGTCTTATATGTGTAATGTAAATATTACATACAGTAATATGTATTTGTATGTATTTTTTTATATGCATATAAGTATTTCCGACAAATTGTCAATACCATTAAATACAAATAAATCCGTTTATTTACTATACAGATTTGTTCGTTAGTTCGAAACTTGTTGTTGTTGATTTTGTTGTTGTTGTTGTTTTTGTTCACAAAAGAAATATGTAAATATTGTATAATTAATTGTAAATACTACAGATAAATTTCTACAATAGACCAATGTTTTTTTTTTTATTTTATTTTTCAGTTAGGTATTTACCATTTTCCACTTGAACAATATAATTAATTCAATTATTTACAAGCATTCATATTTTCACAGCATGATGTTGTTGACATGAACAATTTATCACAATTAGTTCATATGTAAGCACGTACTACTTACATATATGTGCACACAATTTTTTGTTTATTGATGAGGACATATTCATTATATAGGAACAATTTTCAAGCCGTTGCTATTAAATCACATGATGATAATAGCTTTTATTAATCATATTAAAATTAGAGAAAATTCGACAATGTTTGTCATATTTCTTAATATTTGCATTTTTATTGAGTTATTGAATTCATAGCAATGAAAACTCCCCAATAACATACAAGTATGTGAAGCGTTTAAGTGGTGTTTTGTCAATTCGTGTATTTGGCCATCACAATCTCTTTAAAGTTGAGTATTTGAAAAAATTGGAATTTGAGCTCATATTTTAGTTCTTGTGCTCAAACAATTTGATTTGTCTCTTTATCAATATCTTCTGCGGGTTTTCTACGAATAATGCACCTTTCCAGCTGATTTCTATGTTAGATCAATATGATAGGGCAAACGCAGACGCTTATATATTTGTATTTAGAAATTTTTCGTCAAACAAATGGTAAAAGTGACTGGAAAATTTTAAGATTCTAATTGCTTAATAAATGCTCTAATTGTATTGTCGAAATATCAGGTCAGTCCATAACTTCGTGCGTTTTTATTAGGTGGTTTTAAAATAAATTAAAAAAAAAAGTTTTCTGGATTTATTAATCAATAATATATTTTCCTGCATTATTTACAATATCTCCCCAATGTTTAGGCAAATTTATAATTCCCTGCTCAAAAAAATGTTTGTCATTGAAGTCAAAATACGCGTCGATATCCCTTTTATAGCTTTTTTGAGGTGTAGTTCTTATTACCTAAATGGGATTGAAGTCCGCGGAAAAAGTGATATATCCGGAGAGTATGGTGGTTACGGCATTAGCTCCCATCCGACCTCGTTCAGCTTGCCTAAGGTCTGTCTTGCGGTATGCGGTCTTGCGTTGTCGTGGTGAAACAAAACTTTGCGTCTAGTGACTAAAGACGGTCGATTTTTTTCAAGTGCTTCATTCAGTTTGGATAATTGATGGCAATAATAATTAGCTGTGATCGTCAGCAGATCAACGATATCGGTCACATCCCACCAAATAGACAGGAGAAACTTCTTGGGATAAAGGCCATCTCTGGGGGTTGGTTCTGATGTTTCATTTTTATCTAACCACTAGCCTTTTCGAACAGGATTATTGTAAAGGACCCATTTTTTGTCCCCAGTAACAATACGGTTGAAAAAACTCCCATCTTCAATCTCCTGCAGCAGCTGAGAACACACATTCAAGCTCTGAAGAAGTTTTGTGACGGAAAGTTTATGCGGAAAGTTTATGCTTTGGAACCTTGCCCAATTGAACCAGGTGCTTGTTCATGTGATGAATTTAACCTTCCAGCCATCATATCGACTGTCCAACTTGGCACAGCTTCAACGAGTTCCAGCAAGGCATCGGAGTTAAAGTCCTGAGGACGACCAGAGCATGGGGCATCGTGAACGTCATAATCACCACTTCGGAATTTGGAAAACCACTTTTGTGCAGTCCTTACACTCACGCAGCACCAGTTGTTACATTTTTTCCACTTTTATAAAAAAATACAAAATATGGCTCTTATACGCGTTCGAAGATTTCTATCCGCGATAAAATCACTTGTTGAATTCACAATACATCAGAGAAAATAAAAATAGTTCCATTATCTCCCACGAATCATTTTTTGTACGCAAAAAGCGCCTACTGTGAAACTATTGAAAAAATAACGCAGGATCTTATGGACTGACCTGATCCCCTATAAAATACTAAACTAACTCTTTTAGTCGTTGATGACATTGATTTATTTGGTAATCATCACATCCCACATGCATCTTTATTATGCACAAAATAGTATTTCCTATAAAATATAAAGTGTTAAATGAAATTGATGAAATAAAATTACATAAATTTAAAATGATATTTTATATAATTTTCATATACAGAATAAGAGAAGCAAGAAACGAAAATAGAATTAATATAAAAGATGTAAAAAGTAAGTAAGTAATATCTCTTATGGGTGTGGTTCTGCAACATATACGAGTAGTGGGTATGTTGCAAAATGATAAATGCAACCACAAGAAATGGGTAACATAATATATGCATGGCATGTTACGATAACTGTGCATGCAGCAATACACCCACACACACACACATTTACACATATTCGTCAATGCAAATATCCATTTATTTTTATTTTATTTTATTTTTTTGTTTTGTATTACTACTGCCATTTCTTTGCTTTAATTTCTTTTGTAATTTATTATCATATTTGAACAGCGAAAGACTGCTGAAAACAGCAATACGGACTATGAGGAAGAGAAATAAAAGAATAGTATGAATAAAAGAAAGGAAAATAATTTTACAAAAAAACATAGTGATCTATAAGTATATGTTGACTTATCATTTTGTGCATTTTTATGTATATAATCGTATGTACTTATGTACATTTATGCATGCACATATGTATATTTATTCATTCAATAGTAATATTCATATACGCAGCTCGCGCGCCCTCATTTACATAAAAATTTCGTTTGTTAGTAGTGTTTCCCATTTCTCTTTACATTTATTCATTCCTACATGCCCCCTCATACTTATTCAGGATCGTTCGCTATGAATGCTTGTACGCGATATATGTACGTACACTCGTATGTATCGTATCGTTCATTCATTTCGTCATACTTTTGTTATTTTTGTGTCGCTTTGATGTTAAAAAGAAACGCGACCCAGATTGTGTATGTATGCGTTTGGCTTTCGTTTTTTGTGTTTTTACTTTCAAAGTGCATAATTTGCAATTCTACAAATATATCACATACACGCGGACATACACACTCAGAAAAGTTCACACATACATTTGTATAATAAAGTATGTATATACATATATTCGTCTGCATGTAGACACAAAAGAAAGAATGTTTCCTTTCGTTAGTTTTATATTCTTTATTGTTATGTATTGCAAACATTTTTAAATCACTGCATATTTCTGCTATTCCTCATCATTTCTTCATAGTGTTTTGTTTTTCACAATGTTTTTTTGCAGTTACATACGAGTACTTGTACGTATATCGATTCGAAGCTTGTCTTTCTTTTGCGCGTGAGTGCATAAACATTCTTCATTGACACACACACACACACACACACACACACACACACACACACACACACACACATCCACACAAATAGTTGCTGCCAAAATAAAAAAAGCGCAATTTTCATTGTTTTGGCGTGTTGCATTACTTTTTATTTTGCTAGTAAGTACATAATCATTGTCAGAAGTTATGTAAGGGTTTATGTGTCTAAGAAGTAATCTCTATTTTTCTGCTTTTTATTCTATTACAAAAAAAAAAAAATATAATAAAAAATAAAAAATCACAATAATAATAACTAAAAGTGCATACAGAGATTAAAAAGTAACCCGTTAGAAATAGAATAATAGAAAAACTCCAATTTTCGCAATATTCACAGACTTAATGCGTTTTATGCCATAACAAAGACATTGTTTTGTTGGTGATTTTTATTGGTGATGGGCTTCTATGGACTGGAAAGAATTTCCCCGGAATTTCAAATTCAGAATTTTGTCAAAAATTATTTTGAAATTCTGACTTATGATTTCTTTGTTTTTTGTCCAATTTGAGAATCTGCTTGAATTTCTCATGTATGAAAATCTTTTTTTTTACTGTGTTATCTATAAGAAAGCCTAGAAACAAATAACAGCGGATGTAATGTATATAAATTACTAATAATAATAAATAAAAAAAAAAAATAATAATAATAAATTAAATAAAAAAAAAATTAATAATAAATAAAAGTTCAGTAAAGTAACTTTCTCCAAGTTTGTTTATAATTAATAAAAAATTAAACATCTAGAATGATTACTTTGAATAGTTGCAAAAGCCAAACCATAATCAATATAACCTTCCTGTTGGGCATAAAATGAAATGTGTATAAAAATCTCAACAACATCGCTTTACTGTGAACATGAGTTTTTTTTTCTCAATTTCAATAAATTCTCTTTATATAAATAATTTTATATCGCGTCAAGTCATTGTATTGCCTAAAGGGATTCTTTTTCTTAAGCATAAAGAATTATATGCATGAAGTTGTGAGCTTTATGTGCTTACTTATGCACAGAAGTGTAGGAGTATGTGTATGTGAAAGTACGTTGATAATAAATGTATGATTTTTTTCACCCTCATATTAGCTTAGTGAATCTGTATGCATTCAATGCATTTCGAAAATTATATTTACATTTTCATATAAGGTACTTATTAGAATAGGTTCAACATGTTGCTTACATTCAATTTTGTATTTCAATTTATAATAAATACGAGTAATAAGTAATGGTGTTTTTGATTTTCTGTAAATAAGTATAAAAATCGAATATTTATTCAAGGATAGTTTTAAATTAAATGTTTTGACTATGTTTAAAAATTGAAAAGTTGAAAAATTGGAAAAAGAGCATTGTGGAACATGAAGCTTATTTCTATTTACATATATTTCTAGTATTTTTCTCTCAATGTTTTCCTGTTGATGGCTTACTCTTATATTAACCGTTTTTAACCGCTACTTGCACATAGTTAGTAACGAAATTGTCTAGTAAAACAACAAGAAAGCAGCAGATTTAATGCTTTTTGCAACCGCAACCAATTAGTATATGAGCTGAGATGGATAGGATTGTTTATTCTTCACTAAGTTAAATATCATTTCCAAAATAATTCTGAGAATATTTGCTATTATTTGTAATGTTGTATCATTTCTCATAATTTTCTTCTTTGTTCAGTGAAGGCCGAACACATTTTTTTAGCCCAAATATCCTTTTTAATTCTGTCATTTCGTAGACATGCTTTTTGTGTGCTAAAAAAATCAATGTAGACTTTATTGTAAAGTAAATTTATTTCTATTTATATGATATAAATTTTAAATTTTAATCATACTTTTTAATATTTGAACATATAAATTATATGTAAACGATTTTAAATTTCACTTTCTGCTTCTCAAATTCTTATACAAAATATGACAATATCTACACTTGATTTACATACATAGATTTTATGGAATATATGGCATAAACATTGAAATTCACCAAACTATTCCACTGACATTTCGTGTTCAAAAATACATTTGTGCTTGAATGTGTGTCATTTATGTCATACGACTGTATACGATATGTATAAAGATGTGCAATCGTTTAAGAACAGTTGACATGATAATGAAGACCGCCTTATTCATATAAACATATAGACATGTATATACACATATATTTATATACATGTAGCTGAATTGAACGACATCAACATGTGGTGTAAAACAAATGAAAATGAAAATGAAAATGTTACAATTTATATGTTAAATGTATATGTTAGGATGGCCATTATTTAGAAATATTTTTATATTCAAGACTCTTATGGACTAAAAATATTAGATTTGATAAAAAATTATGAACTGCAAAAGAAAAAGTTTCAAACAGATTGATATAAGTTTAGAACAAGCTCTTACATTTTAAATAGTGTTTTTTTCATAATATTTTGCTTTCAGTAGGATGATAAGTCCGACTCCTATTAATTTTCTCTCCTTAACATTTTTCGGGATCATGCTCCGTCGTTTTTCAGAACTCGTATGTAGAGTTATAAAATGTAAGACCAACTCTCATTAATTTCAAAACATATTTACCACCTATCTCCACTTTTATGATATTCCAATAAGGGTAAATATATGACTGATCATCATTGAATTTTGTATCTTATGATTTTCCACAAAAATACCTACATCCTATATCCATCCCTTAGGGAAACAAACAACATAACCAAAATCGAATAGAGTTTGAGTTCGAGGTACGTTGTTATTGTAGGGAATTCTGACCCAGTGGTCCTTTGATGAATTGAACAATATTATATTGGGATGTTTCTAAGTGTATTCGATAGTCTATAGTTAAGAACCATTCTAATACGTATACATACATACATATGTACATAAGTAATATTATGCAGAATTTAGTGTGTATTTGCATATTATTATATATAGATATGTACCCAGTACATATATAAACACTTGTACAATAGAGAATGAAAAAGGCTCAAGAGAAAATTTACAAACACAAATGTATGCATACTTCATTAAACCGTATCTACATATGACCCACATGTTGAAATAAATTGTAAATTATGCTGTTGCAAAGTCATGTTTTTATATGCCCTGTAAAGGGTTTTCGATTTTGTTTATGTCCGAATTTTGACATTTGATTATTGTGACGTTTGAAGTGACAGCGTCATTTGTCATTTCTTAATGATTGATATTTATTATAATCATCATTCAACCGACCAATCATAATAAACCAATTGGAGAATAGCAGCTTTATATCCATTGCCAGATCCAGTGAGAACTTTTGCTTTTAGTTGTATCTCCTAAAGAAATTCGCTCTTAACTGAGTCAAAATTGTAAGCTAGGAAGTTTGTCAATGCGGTCTATATAAATATTATTTTTTATATGTATATACTTATTCTGTAATAGCTGCTGGAAAATTTATTTAATTTCTATGATTTTTTTCTATCTTTCTACTTTTGTCGGGCTTAATGAAAACCCCATTAGGGTGTACAAAATCATATGTCTATGGAGGTATATCATATAGCATATATGTATGTTTGAATATATTAAGTATCTCCATCATTTATTGGTGGTAAGAATATGAATTTAATAACGCTCATGCTCACATATGGCACATATGCATATGCGTCTGAGTATAACTTAGAGAAAGTTCAAGTAGGTATAAACGTTTTCATTTATTTAAAATAAAAGCTATGTTGCTGTAAATATCATATATAGTATTTATTATATATATCGGATATACTATATTATGAATAAATATAAAAACACATGTACTTATTATAAATATAATATAAATACATATACATATATATGACATTTATGGATGAAAGAGCATAAGTTATCTGCTTAAAAGAAAATCATCTTTATTGAATTCCTCATTTTTTTTTAAACAAATTTATAAAATGGAGAATAAAATTCTATAGATTTATTTATTTTCTTTAACAATTTTATTTTTATGCTTAGATTCTTCAAACCACTACGTATAGATAAAGCATTTGTAGTTATACAATATATGGAATGTATAATTTTGAAAATATTTATATATGAAATGTAAATAGTCTTTATACATGAATGCTTTTATATACAAAAAAAAAATTTCCAATTAAAATAATTTTTTGCTTACTTTGAATATTCTTATATGTATGTGCCACTTGTTATATTTACATACGTTGGTACATATTTTGGACATATTTTGTTGACTTTTATCATTAAAAAAATTTTATACTTTAAAGTTTTCCTATGTTTGCTGAAAATTAAATTTCTCTGTGATATTTTAATTATAAAGGAATAATAATTGAAAATAATATAAAATTATTTCCATTATTCCATTTACTTTTACATAATTACTTTTGTGTATTTATTGATAGATTTTCTCTATCATTAATAATGGGCAAGAAATGTAAATATGTTTTGATAGGTAGGTAGATAGGTAGAAAGGCTGCGACCCTGGTCGTTCAAGTAGCAAACGAAACGCTGTTTTGAGCCATAAAACTCGCTAATACCTACTGAGTGTTAAGAGATGTGTTACAACCAGCCGGAGGTGTTTATAAATTTTAGAATATGGGTGATCCCTATTTTAGATAACTGTCCTAGGTTATGAAAGAAGGGACTTCTTAAGGATGATAATCGCTTTCTGGCTAAGACCGGGCATTTACACAAGAAATCCTCCACCTCCACAGGCAGTGGCCTGTGCAGACTGCTATAAGTTTGTATATGATGGCACTAGATGTACTCAGAAGGCTCCTTGTTCTCTTCTCATTGTAGTTTGGCCAAGTGGCTTTTGAAATTGCGCAGGTTGTGATGCTTGACCATTTACGCTGCGCTTTATTAGGGTAGTATTTTTGAATAATTCCCTTGGTTTCGGTTAGGTGAATACCCGTATCAGCATCGGTTGTTTGTTCATTGTCGGCGAATGAACCCCTATGGGCTAGCTCATCAGCATTTTCGTTACCTGCGATTCCAATGTGCCCTGGAACCCAGATAATTGATATTTCGAGGTTGGCAGTTATTATTTGTTTACATGCACCGACCAATTTTGAGCTAATAACTGATGCTGCTCGAACCTTGCTAGCACTGCTGCCTGGCTGTCTTAGAGAATTGTTATCTTTCCAGTTATATTCCTCTGTTGGAGCAATTCGCATGCTTACAGAATCGCGTATACCTCCGCCTGGAACATGCTGCAATGTGATGGAAGTTTTACGGAAGTTGTTATTTCTAGCGACTCCGAGTAGATTCCTGCTCCAACTTCAGAGTCCATTTTGGAACCATTAGTGCAAATTTGTGTATCCCTACCAGCCATGATCTTACAGCCTGAATGCTGCTCTCAAAAGCCAGCTTGCGAGGGCAAAAATCAGTCCTACTCTCAACTATATCTATAGGTACATGTCTAAGGATGCTACTGTGTCCTTGTTGAGTACTATTCCAATATCCAGATTCTCTAAACCTGAGTGCAATTTGCGATACCGTACATAGTATGTGCAACTCAATTGGGAGAAGGTTTCAGGCTCCAGTGGCACAGACGCGGTGCGCTGAACTTTCTGTAATTTATTGGTGTTCTAGTTCTACCTAAGGCTTCCCACCAAATTACAGAGCCAAATTATAGATCAACACTGGTCTCACCATCGCTTTTGATTTGATAAATTTGATTTTGCTAAAAACGATATATATTTATTCTGATTTAGTAGACTTTAAATAAGAATTTGGTCGCCAACAGCGAAATTGCTTTCGTATTTTGGTAAATTTGGCCCAAAATTTATGGTTTTCTCCACAAATATTCGCTATTCTTCTTTCAGAGATATACGCTTTCCTTCTTGAGAATTCGATTTCCAAAGAACTGCTTACGCACATAGTGATACAAGTCTAAGGATATTTTTGTATGTGAATATTAATATCAATGTGTGTACGTTCGAGTATTCATATGTGGACAAGAGTGTTTGTATAGTCAGTCACCCACATAATTTTATTGTGGGTGACTTCGTAACCTTCTACATTATATACATATGTACATATATGTATAGTAGACTGCACTTTACCATTCCTAAAATTGAAGTCAAACTGTAAGGAGAAACGATAAAATACTTTAATATTTTCTTAAATTTAAGTGGCATTGTTGTTGTTGATTTTCTTATTATTGCCGGGTGATGGTATGGTAGCAGTTTTTGAATTTATTATCATCTCTGCTGTTGACATTATTACAAATATATAAAATGATAAATATGTGTCCTTTAACGTGTCACACACACAAGCTAACCTTGAGCTTTTATGTGTTGCCTGTACATGTACCTGTGTATGTATAGATGTAAACATAATATATATTGTAGTATGTACATATTCATATAACCACTGATTTGGATGCTTATAAATATGTTAATTTTCTGCGACTACTTGACTATTATTTTATGTCTAATTTCACAAGAATTAAAAGGAATTAGATCAAGGCCAAAGGCTTATTGCCTTTGTTGTTGTTGAGAAATTTTGTTTGGGTGGTTATTATGTTATTTATATATGTACATATGTATATGTAGGTACTTATACTTATACATATATTTGCATATGTATTTGTATTGTTCTTGTATATTATGCAAATGAATTTTATAATAGACATGATAAAATTTAAAGAGGAATCTTATAATCTTATTAATATATTGCTATTTTATGTGACACTTATATGCCAAGAAGGGTCCTTTAGCCGAACTTATCCTCCATTACTGTTATGCGTGTTAAATTTTGAACAATATTAGAAAGCACCTACTTATATTAGCCGGTTCCGAATGGCAGACGCTTTGTGACATCACTTTTTCTGGCAAATTGTTGCTGCGAAAAGAATTGTCAATTCCTTGGCGACAAGTGGGTAACGTTTCGATTTAACTATATAAAAGTTGTGTTTCAGCCGGTGATTGAACCCACGACCTACAGATCAGAAGGCCAACGCACTAACCACTGAGCTACGGCACTCACTATCTTATTGAAATATTTTAAAATATTTCTTTTATTATTTGCTAAAAAAATAAAAACATTTGATGTCATATTAAAGGTAATATAATTAATAGAAGTATCGTACCTTAAAATTTGAACTTATGAGAAACTATCTGAACATTATAGTGCTTCAAAATTTCATGTTCAGATAGTTTCATCGAAAAAACAAATAATAATTAATTTTGGTTAAAATAAACATTTTTATTAATTCCAATAGAGGGGGTCCAACCAGCCCACCCTTTTACTGTGGATCATTTTGCAGCTACTAGATTGCCCTCTTTTAATTAGAAAAAAAAAAAATGTCACAAATATAATATTTTTGATTTTATTAAGCGAATGTTGTCGTTTTTCTTGTGCCTTGAACTGTCAACGTTGTGTTGAAAGGAAATTAAATTAAATTTTACATTATCACATTTCTCACATTTTTTTCCCTGCTTTTTCTTCTAAGGATGTTTTTATTTGATTGTAATATTTTTGAATGTACGAGTATGTGTGTGTGTGTGTGTCTGTATGTGTGCTCGTTGTAAAACAATATTTTTTGTTGTTGTTGCTTTGCTCTACTTCTAAGCTGCTCTTGACGATATTATACTCAGAGTTTTCTTTTCTATTTTTTTTTGTTTCTTGCCTTGTTGCATCAATGATTGTTGTTTGTAAGAGCAGCGTTGTTGGTTAGCTGTTGTTGGTGCTGTTCTACTTTTGTTGTTGTCGGTGTTATTGTTGTTGTAATAAAACTTAAGTGCCTCACTTGACATAAACACATTCTCTTGTATGGCTGTACATATATATGTACATATAAATACATACATGTATATGTTAGGGACGTCCTAAGGCCCTTTGGGGCCTTTTACTTCTTAGCCAAAATCATTATAGTAGGGGTATCCCAAATTGTCTATTCATAACTTATCAAGTATCGTGTGTATGTTTTTCTGGTTTGTGACGCTCATGGTCGAGAAAACCTTAGAACGAAATGAAGTATAGCATTTCGGTGAATTTCTGAGGCCGCCAGACCTGTGGAGCCCTTAAATAGGCCTGTGTATTCTCTGAATGTTAAAACTGAATTGGTCTATATGCACATAAGTACATATGTACACTTTAAGAAATGCAACTTCTTGACGTTGTCTTTATAGAGGGAATAAAAAGGAGACAATGACGATGACGACGACGACGACAACGTCGACATCTACGACGATGATAAAAAAGAATGAGAAATAACAAGGTTTCCTGATCAACAAGTACAAGATAGTGTCTGATGTAATATGTGTAGGTTTACGTACAAGCAGTGCTTATTCTATTCAATTGCATGTTACATGCGAAATATATTATACTAACAGTTATATACATATTTGTATGCATCACACATGTCTACATGAATACGTATATTCGCGCATTAAAAAGAGATCCCAATAGGAAAAAAAAAATTCGATTTAAGAATACATCTTGAAATTCTGAAAAATATTCTTTATGGCTTTTTTAATAAGGGTCGTATTTTTTATGCTATTTTCTAATTAAATATTTAAAGAATTATGACGCCATTTAATATTTATGTATATAAACACATAGGAGTTATAATGGCGTCTTGAAAATTTCAGTGCCTACAAGTTTTTTATAAAATGTTGTACTCAGTAAGTTTTTCTATAGTATTTTTATTAAATAGGTTTCTTGTACCAATTTGATATTTAGTATTAACATTCAAGGAAGTCATTCTGTAGCATTATATTTCCTACTGAGATCGAATACCATTAATACACATACATACATATATGCCTGTGTATATTTTTTTTGTTCTACTATTTTCCATCGTCCTTTTTGAATTTTCTTTAAAGATTAATATTTCTTCTTCTCTTTTATTTACTTGCAGACGGAAATGTACCTTTTGAAAAGTTTCTCATCTTTTTGCAGCTAATTTCATCTACTCACATGTTCACTTATACTTATTGTTTGAATTTTTTCTTTTTATATAAATCAGTTTAGCTTTTGTTATACGTTTTTTATCGCATTGTATTCCGAATGTTAGATTTAAAAATCTCTTTGTTCACATTTCGTGCATATGAAATGTAGTATTATTAAAGTTTCTATTCGAAAATCACATATTCCATAGAAATAGAGGGAATTACGTGATTGAGTAGGTTTACAATTTTGAAGTGATATACGCATGCGGTCCCAGAACTACCCGACCTAACAAAGAAAACACAAAAAAATGTTGGGAAAATTTTCTTTATTCTCCAACATAATCTCCTTTTAGCTCTTTTACACTTTTTCGAGCGATATTCTATAGCTTTGATATCCTGTTTATAGTATGAACTGTCTAACTCATTAAAATAGCCATCGACCGCAGACTCCACCTCTTCATTGTTTGCAAATCTTCTACCACCAAGGCATTTTTTTAAATTTGGAAATAGAAAATAATCCAAAGGAGCTAAATGTGGCAAATAAGGTGCGTGCTGAAGCAATTTGTGCTTTAACTCATTGATTTTGGCCATCGCAATAGCGAATGTGTGAACTGATGCATTGTCTTGATGAAACAACATTTTCTTTTCGCCAATTGCGGCCTTTTTTCTTTAATTTCATCATTCAAACGCTGCAACAAATTAGCATAATACTCGCCGTTGATTGTTTTTCCTTTTGGAAGATAATCAATACAAATTATCCCACGTCGATCCCAAAAAACAGACCCAATAACCTTGCCTGCAGATGGAACTGTTCACTGTTTTGACTGCTTCTTTGTCTCAGGTGTGAAGTGCTGGATCCACATCTCATCCATGGTTACGAATCGATGCAAAAACTCGGCTTTATTACTGTGAAACATCGCCAAACACTCTATAGAAACACTTTCACGACGTTATTTTTGTTCTATTATGAGCAAACGCAGCACCCATCTTGCACACAGCTTTTTCATCTCCAAATTTTCGGTCAATATACGATGTATTCCACTTTTTGAAATGCCTGTAATTTCACCTAGCTAACACACCTTCAGCCGGCGATCATCCAATATCATTTTGTGAATTTTCTTAACCGTTTCTGGCGTGGCCACCTCAATTGGTTCACCACTACGGTGTTCGTCTTGGCAGTTCGTACGACCTAGTTAAACTCTACCACCCAATATTTTATGGTCGTAAACGAAGGAGCAGACTCCCCCAGAGTAGAATCTAGTTCGGCTTTAATATTCGTTTTACTGAAGCCTTTCAAATGAAAGTATTGAATTACATGACGGTAACCATTTTTCTCCATGTTTTTAAATTCATTGAGATCGTTAACTTTCGATGGCTCCAAAAAAAAAAAAAAAAATACTAACCAACGTGGCGCCTTGAAACATAAAACTTGTGTTTTATAAGGTTGCCACTTTTCACCAAAGTAATTTTTTTCAAACTACCGCCGCTATCTATATGTTAGGTCGGATTGTTCTGGGACCACCTTCGTAGACCTTTCAATACTGTCTATCAGCTGCTCATGTTTAGGAGTCCCGTTGCATCATTCAAGAGTATTGGTTTTGAAATATTATATAAAATTATTATAAAAGTAAATTTAAAAGCGTTTTTTTTTAAACACAAAAATGTGACAAACACTATAAAATGGTGTAGGTTTGAGACTACATGTGCATGTACTAAATATATGATACATACATAAAAAAACTTACTGTCTGCAAGTTTGATAATAAAGGATTTTATAATAGAAATAACATATTATCAGAATTTTTCACCTGTTCTTAAGCAAACTGAATATTTATTTCAATAAATTTATCTCTCGCACTTTTCACACAGAAAACTCTCATCAAATACATACACATACGCATTTGCAAGAACATGTATGTTGAGAAGTATTATTCATGGCTTAAAGGAAAAATAGGGGAAAAAAAATATTTTATTCTACAAATAATATTTCTTCTGAAGATATTCCATAAAACATTTCATTAAATTTATTATTGGCCATGCACTGTTTTTTTAGCACGATTCTGCATTGTTCTTCTTGCACATTTGTTGCATGAACATTTTGCGATGAAATGCAAATGCATGCATTCAACAATGCGTGTATTCATGCACATGCATATATGATGCATGTTATATGAATGTGATATTATTTTCATTGTATTCTTTTCGCCACCGCCACAAGCAACTACGTACAATTTTAGTAGCGTTTTTGTTTGAAATCAAAATTGTTATTTTTCTTTTTAGAGCAATGAATAAAGGAATATATGCGGAAGAGAATAAATAGAGTTGTTCCACTACATACAGTAACTGATGAGATGCAACATATTTTGCTGCAGGTAAAATCAAATGTGCTGTGAATTTGAATTTGGTGAAAAAATAAAAAAAATATAAAATATGAAATAAGAATTTTAAAATTAATATCAAATTAATAAATGAATAAGTAGAAAAGAGAATTTAAAATGGAGGAATATTGAAAATAAATATTCGTTGCATTCATATAATATCATAAGGATATTCGCTCATTCCCTCAAATGAATAAAGCGTTGAGTAATGAAATAAAAAATTCCGATTTTTTTTACGACAATGAACATATGAGTGTATTAGAGTATAGTGTATTAAGTTCAGCCGTGAATCTATATTAAAAATATACTAATTTTATCAGATGCCCATGAGTTCAGAGAAAACAGTCGCAAGAATATTAATAGGAGTTAAAAGCATTAATGCAGCAAGCCATAATATTTAATTTGCTAAGCTAAATACCAGGTGTACAAGCTTAAATCCGCTGTTTTTGTGTATACCATGCCAAAAGAATTCCTCATTTTTCGAGGCAAACTACTTGTCAAGCCATTTTCCAACGTCTTCATACGACTCGAAGTGATAGTCAGAAGACGCCAGGTCTTGTGAATAAGCGGGATGAGGTAGCACCTCCCAATTGAGTGTGTCCAAGTAGTATTGGACCAGTTTTGACGTGTGCGATGGGGCGTTGTCGATTAGAAGTGTCGTCCTCATCCAAAAGAGCCTGCAAATCATGGTCCTTAACTTTTCTGGGTCTATTTTCACGCTTTTTGTCACTCAAGTCAAAATGGCCTTCTTCGAACCGACGAAACCAGTCCCTGCAAGTGGTTTCCGATAGCGCACTGTCTCCATAAGCATTCGATGCAACTCAGCAGCAGATTTCTTCAAATTTAAGAAAAAAGGAAAGCTTCCCGCATATGTTCTTTTTCTGGCGCGAAACTAGACATGATTATACTAGGAAAAATGTATGTTGTCGTATAAAATCACTGATGATGTTTACTAATTGATGTTAACATATGTTGAACTCATAAAAAATAGGATGGCAGTCGATAATAGCTCAATATGCTCACTAACGCCATCTACGAGCAAACAGCGGATTTAACCTTGTACACCTGGTATATGTACTTTTAGAAAGCTTTTTACAATGATTTTAATATGAAAAATATTCCAAAATTTTTAGAAGTAATAAAATGCCTAAAAATATCAATTTTTTACTTTCAAAAATATTTAAAAATATGCAATGATATGAAATTTTGCAAACTTATAACATGTTCTATCTTCTTTTTCGTCAACATTAATTAGAAAAGTTTTTGTTATTGTATGCGTTTCTTTTTTATGAGACTACACACATACACACATAAACATACACGTAAACACATTCTTTGAATTCAAGTTTGTGGAAAGTATGAATGAAAGAGTAAAGTTATGAATGACGACAAAATACCTGTATTAAAATGAGCGAACGAACAAAAAGTTTGGTGAACTCGTTCATATAACGGAGGACTTGAATTGTAGAAGAATATTTGAGTAGAAATATAACTGTATTCAACCACCTGAAACAATATGAAAAATCTTACGAATTGTAGTGTGACATAATGGCAAACAGTATGAAAGTCATATTAATTTTTTTAACCACACAATTCGCATTCAGTGTGTCTAATGAATGAAATGAACGATGTGGTGGGGTCACCTCCACCCCACTGTCTTTTATGCATTTAATATGAATTTGAAATTAAATTGTGTACGTATACTACGTATATATATGCATTCCTGCAAGACGTAGTCAGTCATTCTTCGACTCAAGGATATTGTCATCGTAGAAAACGTAATTAATCCCGTACGATTATAGCCAACATAGTAGACGACACGACAACGAATTGCATTTTTCATTGACCGAATAAGTCTTAGTGCTGCATTAATATGCATACTTGTTACCGCATTGTAATACTTATGGTGATATTATATGATGATCATATCCTTCTAGTATAGGTAAATGTATGTTTGTACAAGCACACTTATGGAGAGACATAAATACTAGAGTTTTAGCAAATCTTAAAGTTTATGTACTAGTTCTTTGCAACTAAATTATGCAGAAAGCTTTGACAAAGATAGTTTCAAAGTAAAGTTTAAATCTTAGGCTATTAAAAAAGTTCTATTTTATAAATTATATCAAACTGATGCAGTATGGGAAAAATTACCCACTTTTGTGGCCACAATAAGTTGATCGATTATCTCTACTATTATTAAAGAATCAAATAAAAAGAAAACGGTAGTTATGTGTCAAAGATTGACCATGGATTGAAGTGATATTTAATAAGGTTAATCAAAGATTAATGTAATTTTATAAATAATGGCATCACCGTACACGAATATTACTTCAAAATACCTTATCGATAACAATTATGCAGCAAATGCTAAGTTTTAGGCACCAGGTAAAATACTATAATTTTTTACTCCGTGAAAAAACTCATTATTAACAAATTATGATACAATTAGACGATAATATCAACTAGTTACTAATATAACGTACATAAATACACCTATAAGTATACACTGGAACATACTACATACTAACATAATGATGTCAAATGTAACAGGATAACAGCAAAATATTATGTCGAATATTAACATCAACTTATTGCACAAGCCAAAGGCGGCAAAGATGATGACGACAAACCGTATGAGTATCATAATTTATGATTGTATTGTATTTGTTTCAATATATATGAAATTTGTAATGCAGGTCTATTCGTTTAGTTAGTATTGGTAAATCTGTACACATCTGTACAATCTGTGCTTGCATAAATCGCTGAATACAAAGGATTTGCTGATTGGCTATATATGATAATGTATGTGCTTCAATGGATTGTGTGGATTTCCAATCGAATTTGAAATTACATGTAGTATTACTGGGTGAGCAGCATTTTATTTGCGTATTGCATATGAATATGTACGAGTATAACATATATGCACACACACATATATATATAATGTGAATATCTTGTATGATATACGTTGTAAGTTGTCGTGGGACTAGTAGTTGGGTAAACAAGTAATATGACAAAGTTTTAAAAGCCATATTGGGTTAAACGAAGATTTTATTTGATGAAACAAACATTAATTCTATGATGATTGATATGATATTATGTACATATAGTGTAGATACATATTAGATTGGGCCATTAAAAAAGTTTTATAAGTCCACCTCTTCATTGAAAGCTTAACTTTGTGATTATTAAATATTTTACGTCACTCTAAATATAAAATTGTACAAATATCGTTGATGAGCTCTCGCCGAGGAGTACATAACATATGTGTCATTAATCTTCGGTGTCATATTGTATTTATACTTAATCAACAACAACAACAACAACCAACAACGCAATTTAACTATGATTGCAGACGAAAATAAATTTGTCTCTCATTTTACATTGTACATTTTAATTCAGAGCGGAAAGTGATTTATACAAATTAGTCATTTAAATTTGTTTCAATTAGAAGGTAATTTCTCTAATGCCATATGGTGAATTAGTTTGCGGAAATACTGATTTCTTTAGAGTCAACTTGGGAGCAGTTTGAGTCCATTTGATATTAAACTGTCAATTTTATTCTTGTTGAATTTTATTTATTTAAATAAATTTTAGAATCAGATCAGATTGAGATTAAAGAGTAAAATTCGAAGGAAAAAAAAAAAATTATATCTCGAAAATCCGACAACAAAAACATGTTTACGACACGATATTCGAATTTTGTCAAGTCTACTTAAAAAAAGGGTTGCATCAATGGGTATTTAAATAAAACGATTTTAATCGAGATGTGTGTATTATTAGTACTAATATTATTATTTGTATTATTATTATTATTATAATGTTTTTTTTTTGGTTCATTTCTTTTTGAAAATCGCAATCGTAGTTGTCGCACTGTCAATAACAAAAAAAAAAAAATTAATAACGAGGTTATACGCACAATTGATGATTTAACGAAGCGCACTTGTATGCTTGTATGCATATATTAACGCTGCCAGGCATGCATTCACTTTAAAGTAACATTTTGTGTGCGTTGATTCAAATTTGCATATACGCACGCACGTTTAGTGGCGTATATGCCCTTTGTCGGTCAATTCTATACTATGACTGACTACGTTTGTGAATACACTCGTATGTAAAGTACATCTGCACAGATGCGTAGGTTAAAAGCTGATATTGTGCTTGTTGATGTTTGTACAATGCCCTTTGTACAATTTCTGGAATCAATCAATATGTTCTTGTTGTTGGGCTATACATGTGAGTGTAGTTGGCCATAAAAATATCCTCATAAATACTGTAAGTTATGTCTAAGAGCTAAATTCAATTCCAAGTTACAATTACAAAGTTCATTTATAGACTAATGTGTTTGTAGTGGAATTGAAAAAAAAAAATTGCATTACATTACTGAATAATATTGTATTTACTTTCAACTACAAGCCAACATTTCTTATAATTTAATTGAGAAATTTTTAAAATGCAATTTAAATTACTTTTGGAATTACTAAAATGCAATAGGTAGCTGAGTGTAATTTAAGTACAAAAACAAGGATTTGTACCCAATTTTCTTGTGGTTAATATCACCTTAGAATGTAATGAATACTAGGCTCAAGAATTTTTAAACAAAAAAGTGCACTGCTGCAATTCTGCTCTTATTTGCTTGAATGCCTGGTTTTGATGCTGTTGTTTCTCTTATTTCGTTGTTTTATTATTTTGTTTAACTAAGCATAATTTATTCAAAACTAAGTAGAAGAAAATACTATTGTTCCTATTATAATTTTAATGTATACTATATATATATCAGACTCCTGTATACCAGATGATTTTAACACTACAACTACTGACATTATTTTCAAACTTTCAACTTGACATAATATAAAGAATTCCAAATATTTGTATAGTTTTTATTATTCATTTTGTTTTCATATCAAACACAATTATAAATGATTAAAGCAATTACTATGTAATTATGAGATATTTTACCTCAATGAATACCTTCAATCCATCATTTTGAGAGTTCTAGTAGTTCTAGTATTAAAGATTTCCTATTGTCTGTGTACTTACTATGTTCTACAATTATATTCTCTCCTGTAGTGCAGACAATATCTGTAATTCAGTCTAATGGTGCATTTTATCAACACAACACTAATTTGTATACTATGTACTTTTGTTTACGTATGTACTCCTCTTTTTATTACAATGTATATCTGTATGTACGTACAGATAGTATTGTTCTGTGAAGCTATAATTATCCTTTCTATCCTTTCGTATTAATGTTGTTTTATTTTTGTTGATTCTATTTCTGTAGTTTGCTATTTTATTTTCAGTTTAAATTTTTTTTTTTTGGATCATTTGTTTTTACACGAAAAGCATTATTCTTCGTTTGCCATGGCTCTTTACTGTTTACTTTACTGTTTCTATATAAATGTGGTACCATATATATTGTTGGTATTGTTCTGATAAAATAAATTTCTGATTTACATTTTGTTACTTCAAATTTTATATTTGATGTGATATTTTAATATCTTTTTTTAAGGTTTGTAATTTTTATGTTTTTATTTGATAAATTTAAATATGTATTCAAATTTTTCCCATCCTACGTTAAGTAGACAATTATCTCTAAAATAATAAAATTTTTCTCCATGTAGAATCATATAAATATTTGCATCAATGATATCTGATAGTTTGATCTATCCTTAAATATCTTATAATCTTGATTTATAAACTTACTTATAGTATTAATGGCATAACTATGAATGCCACGTGTTTCTTCAAATAAATAGAGACTCTCTATAATTTTCCAATAAAACTGACCTATAACAATTTGGGCGTATTGCAAATAATATTGTAACAAAAATAAATGAATACACAGGCATAAAATCATTTGAATCTGAGTGTCTGAGGGAACTCCAGCAACAATACCATGAGGGCGGTCCCATAACTACCCGACCAGACATATAGATGGCGGCAGTAGTGTGAAAAAAATTACTTTGGTGAAAAGTGGCAACCTTATAAAACATATATTTTTTATATATATGGGATATATATGAGATATGGGTCCATCACTTCACACTAGAGATAAAGGGGTAGTCAAAACAATGGACTGAACAGGGGGAGGATCTTGTCCAAAGAAGGCGAAGATAGTTCCATCTGCAGACAAGGTTATGGCGTCTGTTATTGGGGATGTACGTGGGATAATTTTTATTGATTAGCTTCAAAAGGGAAAAAACAATCAACGGCGAGTATTATGCTAATTTGTTGCAACGTTTAAGTGATGAAATTAAAGAGAAAAAGCCAAAGAAAGACAATGAACCAGTTCACACATCCGCTACTGCGATGGCCAAAATTAATGAGTTAAAGCTCGAATTGCTTCAGCACGCATCTTATTCGCCATATTTCGGATTATTTTCTACTTCCAAATTTGAAAAAAATGGCTTGTTAGTAGAAGATTTGCAAACAATGAAGAGGTGGAGTCTGGGGTAGATGGCTATTTTAATGAGCTAGACAGTTCATACCATAAACAGGGTATCGAAGCTATAGAATATCGCTGGGAAAAGTGTATAGAGCTAAAAGGAGATTATGTTGAAAAATAAAGAAAAATTTTCCCAAATTTGTTGTTTTCTTTGTTAGTTCGGTTAGTTCTGGGACCGCCCTCGTACATACATCTATAATGTGTATGAATGTATTATGTAAGTGTTTGCGTTCAATAAGTGCAAATATATGTGCTTACATAATAATGGGTATACCTATACAAATGTATGTACTATGTACATACCATATATATGAATGTATGTATATATGTACTTGTATTTATTGTATTGTATTGTATTGTAGTATTTGTTATTGCTGTCATTGTTGTTGTTGTTGTAATTCCATTATATGTATATGTAGTTTTTGGGATGGTAAATGATTTTCTGTGTTTTTTGTCTTTCTATTAGATGCTTTGCGTAGGTGGCTGTTCATACATATAACATATGAATATACGTAAGTTGGCATTAACATGTTTACGTATTTGAGTGTGTATGTTCTTCTATACACATAGGTAAAATATTATATTCTATATTTTGTATGGTTATATTTACTTAGTGTGGCTTCTTGCTATAATACAATATTTATCTAAATATACATACTTGTACATGTAATAAATGATGTTCTTTGTCCTTGTAGTAAAATGTGTGACAATAAATATAGTGGAATATAAAAACAGAATATATATATACAGTAGGGTGAGTCGATGAAAAAGCGATACACAGATGAAACTAGTGTTTTTTTTTTGTATTATAACTTTGTACATTAATTTGCAAATATCGTATGTTATAGCAATATAAATATCTCGAGGCTTAGATTTGGCTATCGGTAACTCAGTAACTCAGAATTGTAGCATCTAACTTGAATTTGTTTACTCAAATAATTGAAACCTTTTAAAAAATGTTGACACTTTTGCAATGGAAGTGTTTTATTAAATTCATAAACAACAATTCTACAGATGTTTCGACTTAGAGGCACAATTACAAGTAAATCTGGATTTTTTCATGAGACAATAATTTTTTTTTCATACATTGTCGACTATAAATTTAATCTGCTGTAAAATTGTTATGTATGAATTTAATAAAACACTTCAGAATTTTTGAGGGCTTCAATTCTATATTCAAATTGGCGATGTAAAAACAAAAAAGTCTGAGTATTTTTTGTACACATCATGCACGTAGTATATACAAATATTTATTTGCACATATGAGTATTCCTTATATTCTTCTAATGGATGGCTGGCGAACTGCAACACTAGTCGTTTATCATTGTTAACTTTTGTATTTTACTCTTCCAATTTGGTTTCCATGTTTGAATACCTATGAGCTAATCTAAGTACGTACGATACTACTTGCTCTCAATGGTAGTATTATTCAGTGGCAGCATTTGCAATAATAACAAAGGTAACTACAAAAATTACAACAAATTAAATATTGCCCATTTATTCATATCTATAGGTAACATACAACCAGTTAGTACGTGTAATAGTGTAATTACACCTATTCGTTACCTCTGCTAAATTGAGAGTTGTGAAAAAGAATTACTTATGTATGTATGTATATTTTGTTTTTGCTAGTGCAACTGGAAGATTACACACTTCTAGCATAAAGTTGAAAAGTGTTTTAATACAAAAATAATATTTCCAGAGGGATTTTTATACTTAAAACTGCTATTACGCAGATTTTGTTTCTTTTACTTCCATGCAATATTTTTTTTTTCTGTTCATCTTTTTTGTGTGTTTTTCTAATTTTTCTAATCATATTTCCCTTGAGAAATTGATTAAATAAAGGTTATAAAAGTGTATAACTTATTACAAAAAAAAAAAAAAAAAAAAAAAATATATACAAATAAACTTAAATATGCTTGTATATATAATAAAAAAATAAAATACAGTAGAAAAATATATAAAATCCTAGAAATCTTAAGGGAAAAATAAGTAATGAGAAATTATTGCACTTGCTGTTCGTTGTTCGTATATAATTTTTTTGTTGTTGTTGTTGCGGATGTTTTGTAACTACTACTATACTTAGTTCTATTATGTTTTTTTATACATTCCAAGTATGTGGTACAATGTGTTTCTATTTGCTGATATTGTTTTACTTTAATACACAAAAACAAAAAGAAAATGAAACTTTTTGTTAGTGAAGGACTCAAAGTGATATATAAAACAAAAAATGTTTCAAAAAACTCATGTGTGGTTAGTAATTTTTAATCAACTTGAACGTGCTTACAAATATACTTTTCTACATATATGTTATATTTATGTTTATACACATGTTGCTACACATGTTGCTATGTACGTTGTATGGATACATTTGCAATTATTTGAGAGAGAATTAATATAGGTCTCTATTTATGAATTTAGTATTCACATAATCAAAGGGAAGGCGTGATAAATATCACTTTCAGCACAATTGTGATTTTTAAAGTATATCTTTAGAACTTTTTTAAACAATCTGCAATAGGAGCAAAGTTTAAATTTTTTTTGGAAAATGTAATTTTCAACTCAAGTCGCAAGTTTTATAAAATTTCATGAGTACTAAGCTCAGATCAGTGATAAATATAGGTTCAATCAATTTATGCCTTCCAAATTGTATCATGGTATTGCGATATTGCAAAATGTATGAATTTTACTTATTTCAAGGTTGATACTACTGTTTGCCGTCTGATGGTTCATCCTGTGTTATCAATTTGATTGGACAAAGCGTCTATATATAATTTCAATAATATCAAATGAGTCCACTCTTTCAAGAAAGATGACAGAGTAATACATTTGAAGAGATTCTAAAAGCTGTATTTAAGAAAAGAAATGGTAAATATCTGCTTCTTCAATAATTTATTCTCTTTACCATGTATGTCGATTATATTTATTTTTATATGATTGAGATTAATATAAATGTAAAGTAATTAGCTAACAAAATATATTTTTTAATACAATGCAATGCAATCGTGTAAATGAATTTGAAAAAAAAAATAAATGCATAAGATGCTGAATAAAAATTTAAGACATTTGTCTCAAGCTGTTTGCTAATGTTGCTGCTACTGTGCTGTGTGCAATATCAAATAAGTTAATAAGTTGATTAACAACAGCTAATACAATAGCAGTGCGTACCAACGTTACAAAAACAATAACAACAATTACTTAACTTGTCGATGAATGATGTTGTTGAAAGTTTTTAACTTAATTTTAACTTGTCTTGGCAATAAACTTGTTTGTTGTTCGCGCTGTTGTTGTTGTTGTTGTTATTGCTTTTGCATTTGTTGTACGTAGAATTGCTGTGTTGTTCTAATTTTGATTTATCAAAAACTCAGTGTGAGAGTGGAAACGGAAGAACAAAAAGAAGAAGAAGAAGAAAAAAACGACATTAATGTGAAAACTTCTGATTCGGTTACTTTGTTGTTGTTGTTTTGTATTTGTGTAAATTAATTGTTTTTTTTTTTTTGGATTTCCTCATATGTGTTGTATGTACTTATGTATGTATGTGTATATATGAATGTTTTATAAAATATGAAGAAAATTGGAAATTAATGAACTTCTCCCATGACGCCAGATTTTTCATAAATAAAATATACAATTTTTTTTTAATATAATGTTTTCTATGGCTTTGCCTTTTCATTTTCGTTTACAAAAATATGTACATACTTATATACATGCTCTCCTTCATATAGATATTATGCATACAATATGGCGATAATAAATATTGCTGTGTTCATCAACAAAAGCTAAAAAAAAAAACAAATTAATAATGAACACAATTTACCAGAAAGAGAAAGAGAAATAAACATCGTGAATAGATGATTGGTGGAAAGAGAGAGAGAGAGAGAGAATACATGATTGTTTGTTGATGGTAGCAAGTGTTTCTAATTGATTACATATTTGTTGATGAGTAGCGATGGGAAGATTTGTTGTTGCTCTTGCTGTTAATACTCTCTCAGTTCAACTTTGTAAAGTAATTACTGATAAGTAAGTACGAGTATAAATTACACTACCATAAGCAATCCCGTCAGTGAATGTGCAAGAATTGGATTGCAACATATTGGAAAGGTATTATAAATAATGAGACAAATATGATATTAATTGCAGTTGCGAATTTTTAGAAGAAACTTCAAAGTGAAAATTATTTGGCAACTCATTTATTATAATACCTTTCCATTATGCTGTATTTTAATTTATCTAATAGATGAGTTTCTACATCCGATAATTATTTTCGAAATATTGTAAGAGAGAGTAGATCGAATCACGGTGAGCCGGCGCAAACGGTTGCCAAGCCAGGATTGACGGTCAGGAAGGTTTTGCTATATGTTCGGTGGGATTGGCAGGGAATCATTTACTATGAGCTGCTCCCCTACAGCCAAACTCTTAATTCGGACCTGTACTGTCAACAATTGGACAATCGCCCAGAAGCGGCCAGCTCTGGCCAATAGGAGAGGAATTGTGTTCCATCAGGACAACGCCAGGCCACACACATTGATAGTGACTCGCCAGAAGCTCCGTGAGCTTGGTTGGGAGGTTCTTATGCATCCACCTTATAGTCCGGACCTGGCACCAAGTGATTACTACCTGTTCCTGTCTATGACGAATGATTTTGCTGGTGTAAAAATCGCCTTAAGAGAAGCTTGTGAATTATGAAATTATCTTCAAAATGACAACAAGTTATCGAACAAAACGGTGCATATTTGACATAAATCGGATCATAGTAACTATGCTAAATAAAACCTTCAAATTAATGCAAAAATAATGGATTTCTTTTTACTAGACCTTATATAAAAATTATTTATAATGATTTGATATGATATTTTATAAATAAATGATAAATATTCAATTAAAATAACAAAACATTATTAAGTGACATCACGACCACAGCTTTTGCATATATTTAAGTTATTGTTCAATTATTCATATTAACAACATATGTATACATTTTCATTAGAGTATTGTCGAGATTTCTGTTACAAGAGAATTTGTGCTTATGCATAAATATGAATACGACTGTTTTCACATGAAATATGCGAATATTTATGCATACGAATATCGTCGTCAGTAATGTTGTTATGTCGTTATTGCAATTTTTTATTAGACATTTCTTTATGCTTACAAAACAATCTCAGTACAATTTATTTTATTTAATAAAATATTCATTTCAAATGAGTGCGAGGACACACACTCGCATGTATGGTATAGTGGCTGAATACAAGAGTGTGTACATAAGTGTTAGATTAATGTAATTTTGTGGGAGTCGTAAAAAATTTTTAAATTGTGTTGAATACATACATGTACACATACATACATATATTCATAAACGAATTGAAAGCTATTTATTTTCGTTTTTGGTTTCAATATCTTTTGTTAATGAATTCATAAAGAATGTGCTAACGTAAATTAAAAGAGAAAAAAAGAAAAAAGAAAACGTTATGAAAAATAACATGATTGTTATAATTAAAGAAAGAAACAAATATATATTTTATTACAAAATGTAAATATACCAATTTAATTTTGCTTTCATATTTCGCTACACTTAGAAGTATGCTGCATGAGAAATCATATATAATTATGCCCTTTGTAAGGACTATTACAATTTTTTCCTTTATAAAAACCATCCCTATACGGTTTAGCTCAGTAACGTTAGAAAAAATCTCTATTATTGCTTCATCTACTGAAACATTTAATATTCTAATAAATGCATGAGTTTATATGTGAAAATGAATATACAACGAAATTATGTTTCACTTTCATATTTTGGCAAATGAGAATTTTATTCAAGAATACTATTGTATATGTGTATTTATGCTCTTATATACACATGTATGTATATATGTATGCATATAATAGCGTAAGTATACACTTGTCGCACATCATTATTTTCTGAATTTTTCTTCATTTTTTTCAGTCATTTAATTTTTTTTGTTTTGTATTACATGCATCTACTAACCACACAATAGTAAAGTAGAACTAGTGAACATTATAAAAGTTATAAAAAACAAGATACTAAAATGGTGGGAAAAATAAGAGGAAAAAGGTACACATACTCACGCAGAAAACAATTGTTGCAGTTGAGTGGGTAAAAGGATAACATGTTGTGTTATATCTGTTTGTGCTGAGGGAACATCCATAAGTGTTTTACATATATTCATATATCGCTTTATATACTGGATTATCCATTTGATCCATTTCAAAAGTATAGCCGTGCCGTTTGACAACTCTGAAATATACTTATAAATAATGACAAAGTCTCAGCAACATGTTGATAATCTAAATGAATCCTGAAAACGGTCATGTTGCGGTCATTCAAATAATTTTATATTCCGTACATATTGATAAGATTCAAGCAACATGTTGATAATGAGATTTATGTTTATATTATTCACTGAGACGACAAAATCGATAACCCTGTATGATGAAGACGATTGATGATGTTGTAGTTATCAGGAGTTTTTGTTGCTGTTTTTATTTTTTTTTTTTCATTTTAAGCTCAAGGTTATCATAAACTGTAAATGTATTTTTACCCTGAGTGTTTACATCCTACTACTACTACTACTACTACTTCAGCTGCTATTTTCATTTATGCTCATTTACATACGGATATACATAGTATAGTATGTATATACCACTGTATTTACAACTACTTTAGCAAATGGCATGAATTTATGGCAATATGCAACACTTACAAAAATTCATATTTTTGACAGTCTGCCTAAAAACAAAACGTTTTCTCTAACAAAGTATGCATAATATGTGTGTTTGAAAAAATTCATGTAATGTGATGAATTTTTAATTTTTTCTTTATTGTACAATAATTTTCATAAAATCCAAACATTTGAAATTCGATTATCATATGTAAGACAAGATGATCAATGCATGTTTGTAATGTAATTGAAATTATTTGTCACTGTGCTTTTCCCGAAAGTAATAGATTTAAAGCAGTACTGCTATGTTTTATGCCTGATTGTTTAGATTCCAATATAAAATGAAATGAGAAAAACTGTGGTTTACGACATATACTTACGCGAAGAAAAAAGGCAGGTTAGTATTTTCTAAATTAATCACGCAGAAATAAACAGTTTTTTTTTATTGAACACACTGTAGTTTTTTATACATATATGTACATACGCCCCATGTACATAGACATGTACATATACGAGATCGGTCCCGACCTAACATATAGATGGCGGCAGTAGTTTGAAAAAAATTACTTTGGTGAAAAGTGGCAACATATGTTTTAAGTTTCAAGGCGCCACGTTGTTTAGTATTTTCTTAGGAGCGATCGAAAGGTAACGACCTCAGTAAATGGAAAAAATTGGTCACTTTAAATTGGAATATTAAAGCCGAACTAGATTCTACTCTGGGGCAGTCTGCTCCTTCGTTTACGACCATAAAATATTGGGTGGCAGAGTTTAAACGAGGTCGTACGAGCTGCCAAGACGAACACCGTAGATGTTGACCAATTGACCAAGTGTTGTTTCAGCGAGACAATGCACCAGTTCACACATTCGCTATTGCGATGGCCAAAATCAATGAGTTAAAGTTTGAATTGCTTCAGCATGCACCTTATTTGCCACATTTAGCTCCTTTGGATTATTTTCTATTTCCAAATTTGAAAAAATGCCTTGGTGGTAGAAGATTTGCAAACAATGAAGAGGTGGAGTCTGCGGTCGATGGCTATTTTAATGAGTTAGACAGTTCATACTATAAACAGGATATCAAAGCTATAGAATATCGCTCGAAAAAGTGTAAAAGAGCTAAAAGGAGATTATGTTGAGAAATAAAGAAAAATTTATCCAAATTTGTTGTTTTCTTTGTTAGGTCGGGTAGTTATGAGACCACCCTCGTACCTAATATTGAAGTTGCTCATGGGAGAAGGTGAATAAAAATATGTGAAATGATATACTACACTTTTCATAGTACATGTGATTGCAGTTATATGCAAATATTATTTTTGGAAATAGTTAATTACCAATGGTTAGGTGTATATTTTCGATGTGTGCCAGCTGTTAACATGTTAAGTTTGAAAATAAAGTTTTGTAAAAAAAAATATTTGAAAATTTATCAAATTAATTTGATACAAATGAAAACAAATATGTATGTGAGACACGATATATGTACTAATCGCAAGTGCAAACAAAAAGGGATCAGTATTTCATCTTGTCACACAAAATGTGACAAAATTAAATTTTGAAAAAAAAAACCTTTAATACAAATAATGACAAAAAAGTTATTTTTGACTTTTTTATTCTTTTTGAAAACTTTAATTATGATATTTTTTGTATGTTTATTTAATTAGTTTTTACTTTAAATATTTAATGCTCCATGTAAAACTGATTAATTTATTATTTTTTGCATTCACTTAGTCATGTGTATTCGTGCTTTCTAACAAGCATTAAATAAAAATGAATATTTTTCTAACTTTAATGAAATTCTCTCTCTGAAAGTTTGTTCTTTTATTTTTGGTTAGTGATGATGATGATGATGATGATGAAGGCGGAAATACATGCGTAAACACACACAAAATATCGTAGGATATATTGTGAGAAGTGTAGAATAAAAGGTATACATGAAGTATACTACTCATACCATTGGACAGAGACTACAAGTAACCTTTAATCCTTTTTTTTATTTGTCCTTTAACACTCATACAAGTGTGCACTTATATATGTACATATATGAGTACAAAGTATTACTTAATAACAAAATCTGCTATATGCGTAAATATATACACACATGTATATAGTATACATAGGTAACTACGTAATTTATGTATGTGGCTATTTAATGTGTGTGCATGTGTGTGTGCGTGTATTTGCGAGTCCTGTGACAAGCAACAAGCAATATTATAAACACAACTGTGATACATAATATGAATGGTTAGAGGAGAATAAGAGTAATTGTTGCTGAAACAAGCACAACAACAACAACACAATGCAAATATGTACCTACATTTTCAGAATGACTAAAAACACATACTACTTACCTGTCATCTGAAGCATGTTATTTGTAAAGATACATTCGTAAATACATACAACTATGGGGATCATTGTATGTTCATATTCTCACATGGATATGAGTGGGCGAAGAATGAGTGAATGAATAAATGCGTGCTTTACCTAGTATTTACCTGTAATAGATGTGCGTGAATGTAAACATTACTTTATCTTAAGAAAATACATCGTGAAAGTAGACGCAAAAGAAGAAGCAGAAGAAAATGTAGTGGAAACAGATGAAAAAGTATTATTGAAGTTGAAAAGAATTGTAATACTAAGAGTAGCAAATATACATTGGCATCCATATGTATCTAATAGGTACTACATATATGCATACTTATATAACTTATATACTTAAACAATATGTTTAACAAAAATTCGCTAAATTAATTGGATAAAAAGAGACTGAATTTCAGTTTTTTATTTGCACCTATTATCGTATTTTTCAAGTCTCTGACACATCTTAGGCTCTGGAATAAATTCTCCAAATATGTGCAAAAATGTCGAATTTTTTTTGTATAAAAAATTTTTTTTTTCGACATTATTACAAAAAATTTTATAATAATGCCGAAATTATAATAAAGCAAAATTTCATATGTCAAAATTAATGTTTCTTTGTGCAGAATAAATTCACCAAATATGTGCAAAAATTTCGAAATATTTTTTATATGAAAAAAAAATATTTTTTCGACATTATTTCAAACAATTTTATAATAATTCCGAAATTGTAATAATGCAAAATTTCATATGTCAAATGTTAAATGTTTCTTTTGCGACAGAGTGTGTTATTATGGAATCAATTACTGTCGAAGTATGTGCAATAATTTCGAAATTTTGTTTATATAAAAAAAAAAAAATAATTTTTCGACATTATTGCAATCAATTTTATAATAAAGTTGAAATTTTACTAATGCAAATTCTCATTTGTTAGAATTAATGTCGAAAATTGCTAACAAAATTTTTGAGTTAATGTAGAAAAACAAAATTATTTTTCGATATTAATGCAAACAATTTTATAATAAGGTTGAAATTGTAGTAATGCAAATTCTAACAAAATTTTTGAAGTAATGTAGAAAACTATTTTTCGTGATCATTACACTTTTTTTCGACATTATTCGTGAAAATTCCGTGAAAGCGTATTTTTCCGATTCCTAGTTTTTCTACTGGTATTTGAACTGCTCATAAAATAGCATGATTCAATAACTATTCCCCGAAATTACAGTATTGGATACTTCATTGATTACCTTAAAGATGAAATTGAGTATCAAGACAATCGTCTTCCACACATATTACGAGCAAGATAGTACAATAGATATGATCAATGCTAGACTGGAAAAGCGCTAAAAGTGTATTAAGGTCGTGACTCGAAAAATAACACTTCTACAAAAACTTCAGAGATGAGGACGAAGAGAAAACAAATTCTACAATTGATGTACTCTTTCCCAGCTCTTTGTTGCAGGAGCAAATCATATGTAAGTTATTACAGGTCATACAAGTTTGACGTACCTGTCATGGTCGATGTAAAATATCTCACCCCGACCCATACTAATAACCAGCATTGTTATGTTATCAGTATTTCGCTGGCCTAAATGAGCCCTTTAACGAACTTTAAGCCGCTGACACGGATTTTATAATTTTTTCTATAACTCTTTGAGTTGGTTAACTCTAGTATCGTTTTAACATGATAACAAATGGTATAAAAATATTTGTGTTGCTAAATAACAAGTAACATTGCTACATCATCATTATCATAGTCAACAAAATTGTTATTCATTTCATTATTATACTTTCGTTTTCTTTATTTCGTAAAATAATGAAATAAGAAAGGCAACAACTCTAAGCATCCCTAAGGTATGTTAAGCTACAAGATTTTTAATTGCCTCAGGGTGTACAAATACTTCAAAGTTTTCATATTCATACATATATGTATGTGTATATATAAGGGTTCAAGCTCATATATGCCTATATATTAAATTTATACCCAATTGGAAATTTAATAATCTAGGTTACATAATACATAGGAATTGATTGATAACATTGTTACCTATAACGGATTTTCCAATCGGCATGAGCATGTGTATAAATACGTTTTATACATATTTATTCAAGTACGTAAATCTACATACATATATACTTCATGTACTATATGTTATGTACACAAATTTGGATATGTAAAGAAAATTGAATAGTGGCGAATAGGTGTATATTGTTTATGTGTACATGCCTGAACGCATACATCTTATGTGTAGAAGTCGCAAAAGAAGAAATAGCAAAAAGGGATTACATGTTAGAAAGAAAATGAAGCATAAAGATCTATGGGGATTTTCGAATACAATTACTTCTAGTATATATGCGCAAACTTATGCGGAAACATTTTGTATGTCTATTTTCAATTTGTCATTTATGTCGATAGTTCATCCTTTGTCGTTTTTAAAATTCTCTTTAGGAATTTTAGAAAAATTAGCATCTTCTATTTGTTCGAAAGGATTTACATTAGCTATTTGTTTTTATTATTATAGTATTTGCACTTAAAAAATAAAATAAACAAAAAATACACACACAAAAAGAAAACAGGGTATCTACCTAGTTCCTTCTTTGAAATGTGCCCCTCATTTTCTATATTGAAGAAAAATTAAAGAAAAAAATATTTAACTCAAATTAAAAATTCGAATACTTATTATTTTTTTATTTATGCATTTTGAACACAAATTAAACTTTGGGCAATGATTGATTTGCGACAGAGCAACATAAGTTAACATACGTAATATCAAAAATGATTGCCTAGGGAAATAGGGTTAATAAATATTTAATTTTCGTATACAAATATTGAGTTTAGTATGATTTTATTTTGAATCAAGAATTTCTGAGAATTTCTTTCGAGTATTGATATTTCAATTAGCGACAACATTTTGTCTCCATAATTCATTCGTTGAGAATATGGTGGTTTTATTCCAAAAATTTAGCAATGTTACAATATAAGAGCGAGAATATAAATTTTATGGAATCCTATAAAGAATATACTATTCGTTTATTGTACCGTAAGTGACATTTAATTAGTCTGCACGTATATGCTATTTGTATTATGGCAACATTCAGTTGTGAATGATGAATATGCATAGTACCAAACAAAGTAAGTACTCAATAATTCATATATTTGTATATTTCGATGTGATTAATGATACGCATGTACACTTGAAGAATTGCTTACATACGTGTTTTTGTATGATCATATTTTGGCATTTCTGTATTTGTGTTTATGCAGCATATCGTTGTTGCAGCACGCACGTATATAGTACATATTTACAAGTACTACACATTTAGTTTAATACATTTTACTGCAGGCCACATATGCAATTCTGAAATCGATTTTGTGCGAATATACACTATTGTATATTTATGTATGCAGACCTCCAAATGTTCAGGTATATCAGGGTGGCATAAAAATTTCAGTTTTCCAATTGATTTTTTCTTCAAATAGTATTCTGAATATTTCAGAAAATTAGGGGTGACCTAACTCCCTCTTACTGCAGCACTCAATCTGATCTATCCTGATAATCAAATACTTTTCAACAACAACTCACAAAGTTATCCAATTTCGAACTGCTATTAGCCCGTAGTATTTAAAAAATATTAAAAAACTAGCAGTTATACATATAGCTAAATACAACTTGGAATCTTTTGACTTTTTCATGGAGTTTTTGAGTTGCAGATTATTTCGAAGTACTGAAATGTTGTCGGTTCTTATCGGGGCTCTTTTGGAGCCTTTATCTCAAGTATATTCTGCAACCTACACCCTTATTTTGCTACATCCAAATGATGTAGGAAGTGAAAAAATCAATTCATCATAACACGCGTCATATGCTTTGAGAATGGTCACTCATCTTTAGCGATGAGACTCATCTCTGGCTTAAACGAAACTTTAGCAAGCCAGATTGCCATATTTGGAGTGAGACTGATACTCATGAGACTCTCAAGAACCTATGACCTATACCATAAAATTTATAAGTTAATAAAATCATCACCATAACAGCTTCATGGATATGGTGATGCTTCTTAGAAGCGTATTGTGCAGCCCTGTACATACGATCAATGGACTTGAATCAAGAAATATCCAGTCATTTACTGGTGGGTAAAGGAAAAGTTTACTTTCTCATCTAGACAAGTCCGTTAGAGAAACTATGGATGTCAAGTTCTCAGTCAAGTTCTGGTCCGATTCTCAAATCGTTCTCGCATGGCTAGAAAAACCACCGCAACGTAGGTCGCCCATATACTCCGAAACGTTGGAAATGCTATCTGGCGCCATGTCATCAGCAGCGAAAACCGATGTGATTTGGGTACACGTGGATGCAAGGCCCAAGATCTTGTGTCCAATGCTCTTTGGTGGAATGTCCCTGCACGGCTTCATTACCCCGAAGAAGCCTGCCCAAAACCAACACTTTCCATCATTTTGCCCCCCGAGCAAAGGAAAGTGAAAGTTCTTCTCACGTTAGATAACGATACCAATAAAGATCAGCAATACCATCGCGATGCGTGCAATTTAACGGTGACTTTCATCTGTTTAAGTACAGGGTGACTTAAACAACAATAAAAAATAAAAAAAAACTGAATATATATTAGTTTCGTAAAGTGATATAATTATTTTTACTAGCAATTTTTGTAAATGTCATCAGCTGATGGGCAAATTTCACAACCACACAATAAAAAAAACTATTATATTCACGAACCAGAGCAGTTAAAAAATATTGAAAAAGGTGGTTTTTAAGGTTAGAAAAAAAAGCAAATTTAGGCTGCGACAAATGCTTATAAAGAAAAACAAATTTATCTGAATTTCGCACTTTCTCTTTATAAGTGTTAGAGATAGTATTGACTAAATGATTATTTCATAAAAATTTTTCTCTTTTTATTCTTTATATCTTTGTAGAAGCGGCTATTGTATTTTAGAACCTCAATGAATGCATGTAAAAGTAAAATAAAATATAGTCATGTAAAGGTTAATAAATTTGAGTTTATTTTGAAATATCATAAGCACTAAATTACGATATTTATAAATAGTATAATGTTAGATTTATAACATCATTTAAATACTCACACTCCTATGAATATCATTATCGATGATAAATGGCTGACAGATAGCGGTAGGGATTTAAAAGAAAAATCAACCAACAAAATCAAGTTTTGCTCCAATAACTATACTATTATATTTAACTAAGTAGAGCAGATGTTGTTGAACAATATTTCATGAAAAATTATACAAAATTACAAATAACATAAAACACCATTAGAAATGCCACAACCGCAACAAATGTATGAATATGTCAAGAGACCTCGCGTCGTATATGTTTTTATGTATGTATCATATTATAAAGATATGTATGTGCATGTACCTCCCATAACATTTATACCCAGTTGTTTATGTTGTTTTTTACATTTATTTTGTTTTTTGTTTGTTTTTTTTTTTAGAATAAATGAGTAACTGTTGTGCACAAAATATTATGTTTAATTAAATATGAAATATAGGAGTTTTGCGTTTATTTATGAAACTATCATTATTAGCATTCTTTTATTTTATTAACATATATCTATTTATTTATTATTATTATTATTATTATTTTTTTTTTTTTTGCTCTAAAACAAAACTAACTACTAAAGTTTCCATATGTAATTATTTTTCATTAAGAACTTTATATGAAGGAAGCAGAATAATGAAGAAAAAAGAGCAAACAAATATGGGGAATATATTTTCACAAAAGTAAATAGTGTACACATATATACACATATATACCTCTATTATATATATGTGTATATACAGATATTTATATGTATGGCACATTTATGTATAGAGAGAGAGAGAGAGAGAGAGAGAAAGAGAGAGTAAAAAAGAAAAGAAGTGCTTTAGAACTTGACATAAATTAAAATAAAAAAAAAATAAAAAAATGGCAAAGCATATGGGAGACAGTACACTTAGCCACAGTAGCATTAGTGATATAGTGTATAGGGAGTCATATTTTAGTTATGTAGGTATATCATATATAAATATTCTAAAATAGTTTACAGGTTGAGTGTTGAGCAGCAGAAGCATTTAGATTAAGGTGTTGCAAGAACTTTTCATGAATATAAAACGTGAGTACTTTTTACCACGACAACAACGAAGTAACAACGTTCCTTTCGGTCTCTTTAGTACACTTTTAATATTTTTTTAGTTCATATATTTTTACTGCACGTAATTGTCGTTTATGTGCATAGGATGATATTAAATGCATGAATGTATAAGTAAAGGAAAATGTGTATACCTTATATGCTGAGATTATGATGTGGGCACTGAAAATTGGTGCGTCGCTAATGACACCTCAAAAATTCTCACAAGGTAGTTCGTCTAGCATTTACTAAGAATTATAATACCAACTTAGGTCCAATTACACTAGAAACGACAATTGGTGGAATATTCAGATGAGGTCAAATATTGTATCTGTCTGTTGATCTTTTTGTACGGTGATTGTTGTAATTATAAACCAAATTCATCAAGGAATGGATATATTTGAAGAAAGATGTAATCTGATGAAAATCACGTATGGATTCCATACACAAGAATGTTGTATGAGTTTAATTTTACTATTAAACGAATATATTTGAAAATGGGCGCAATCGGATGAAAACTGTGTTTACCTTTCATACAAAAGTATGTTGTCAAATGTATGTTTGCGAACTTTTCGCCTGAAATTATAAAGCTACGATACTCAAACTTGGCTCAGAAGTTTATTTTAATTAAAATTACACTTTAAAAATTTGTAAATGCAATATATTCTACTAAATATTTTATTAAATCATTTTTTCAAGTGTTGCTTTCTTTAGACCTTTAAGTAAGTAATAACATTTGTTAAATCCGAAAATTTAATACTTTTAAAATGAATTGCTTAAAGAAAACCATAGTCATAGAGTTAGCAAAGGTTTCAAAAGTCATTATACTATAAATTTACATATTAAATTGTATAAATTCAAGCCATAACATGATTATAAATAAATAATTTAAACAATTTGCATAATTTATATTGATGATTTTAAATCTTTAAATACTTGAAAGTTAAACTTATCACACATATACTTATTCGTTCTAGTAGAATAAATATGTGTATATACATATATCGTATCGTATACAAAAGCTTATGAGAGAGAAAAAGGTAAATGAAAGGATAAGCAAATTAAATATAGATATCTTACAAGCATATGCACATCTATCTGTGCATCTATAAAGGTATATAGTATAATGTGTCATAGTATGAATTAGAGTGTTTCATAGCTTAGAAGGGTTAAGAAGCTAAAATAAAACTATAATGACGAAAATGACTATAGCATTCAATGAACAACCTTATCAAATTATTGTCTATGTTAAAACTGCAACCTTCCCAAGAACTTCCCAATGCTATTATGACGTTTGCTTATCAATGACAACAATGCTTTCTTCAAAAGCGCTTTCTTAAAATTATTCTGAAAAAAGTTGACGGTTTGTTACAGAATAACATCTTTGGATTTGTGTGGACACAAAAAAAAAAAAAAGCGAACGAACTTTCTTATCAAATCAATGTTCTAAGGATATATTGGTAATATGTACAAATACTTGTATATATACATTTTTGTCCCCTTCCATTTATAAACGTACGTGTATGTTTTTCTACGTTAGTTTTGTTGACTCATATGGAGAAATTATTTATTTTCTCATTTTTTCCATTTTCGTCTTTTAATGAAAAGTAAACAAGTGGAATTCTATTCTATTCATATGCAACATCTCTTCTTTTTTTTTTTTTTTGTTCAATTAGTTTAACTATTGTTGAAGTTGAAAATTTTGTTTCACTCATATGTATACTGTTTGCACACCCACTCTATTCTATACTCTTCTTATACTAGTTAAGTCTCAACATGTTGTTTACATTGTGTAGAATTGTATATATATATTTGTCAAGGATATTTACATACATTTGTATATATCATATAACAATGTGCTTATTATTTTATTTTATTTTTTATTTTTTTCTTTGCAGTTGACATATATAGTTATTATATTATACTGGTATAAGTTTACATGCACCAGTATCATTATTTCAATTCAAATACATACATACATACATATGTACTTCAACTATCAACCTTCTTGGCCACAAATTGAATTTACGTGATGATATGCCTTCTCTATCATCATTTTGACTATCAACATATTCCAATGTAGTATGTATAGGAACATGTATATATACATATTTACATTGATTTTTTTTCCATTGTGCTGCTATATCCTTTTGTACACATATGAGCTTAGTTTAAATGTCGTTTGGTTTTATATATTTATACGATTGTTCGTAATCATTTTATAGAATTTGCATATATATATTTTTTTTAATTTCAGACCATCTTTATATTTGCATTTTTTTTTATTATACTCGCAATCTAGAATAATAAAAAATTATACCCTACACTCGAAATGTTAAGAATATATTGTATTTGTGTACATGTATTTGTTAAATTCATAATAATGCATAACAGATGTGAAAAAGTATTTTTGGTCACAATCGCCATCTGACTCGATTTAACTAAGACTCACTATGTTTCACTTTCCATCACCGATAATAAGACGCAGAAATGAGTTTGTTTTTGTATCTGGCGAGTAATATTTTGCAAGTAATTCTTCTTCTTCCTCTTCTTTTCAATCAAAAATGCATTTTTGGAACTTTTATTTAATTGTTTTTCAACTTATTTTTGCATTTGACTATCATCCTCATCCAATAATGCCTGCAAATCGACGTTTTCTACGTTTTTCGATTCTCTCACACACACTGTTTGGGCGTAAAAATTGTTGTTTCTCTGAAAAATATAAGTGAGTTGTTGGCATTGGAGTTCGAACAAAAAAAGAAAAACCATGCACTGATAGACAATGCATTAATATAATAGAAATATATAGGAAGGCATCCACCCGAATAAAGAGATTCAGTCATTTTCCTTCTCAATGTACTTCCCAATGTAATGTGATGCGAAAATTTGCGATGATAAATTTCTGAAGTGCAACCGAATAAATAACGCGTAATTTAATCAACTGAGCCGTATAGTGTTGTATGTACTTAAGTTTGTGTTAACATATTTACGTGATCTTCCTTATTTATGTAGGTAATCTAGGTATGATGAAATGTATTTATTCAAATCCTTGAAAATCTCTTTCAAAAGAGCACATATGTACACTATGTAAACATTCGATAATTTTGTACATTAAACTTAAACTACATATTCGTTTGAAATGGTTGTAAACTTTGAGTAAACGTGAGTGAGTTTTCATATAAGTAAATTTATTATAATTCATTAACGTATTTGCTTACTTACCTACATATGGTATATACATACATTGCCATAAATATATGTTTACCTTAATATGTATATTATCGTGTGCGAATTTTTTGTCCGTGAACTGAATATTAATTTTAGAGTACATTTTATAGGCAATGATATATTTTAAGTGCTTCCAAACAATTCGGCTCACCTTAATGTATATGTTTTTCCATCTATAGTATATTCTAAATTGTTGCTAATTATAATATACATATATACAATTTCATGGCAGAGTTATTGTGTGATATTTAATGTTACTTGTCGGTGGTTGCTTGCACTCAACATCATTATCACTAATATTATATTGGCTCATGAGCTGCTGCAGCTGTGTATAGTTAGAGTAGCGGTGTAGAAGATGAAATTAAATAAAATAAATTATTTATAATCTTTATTCGTATTAGCATTCTGTGTTGAGTTGAAAGTTAGAAAGATGGAGACACTGGTGTTAGATGGGCGATGATAGCAAGTGTTATGTTATGTGGCTGTCAAAAGTTTGGCATACCACTAATATTATGAAACTCACTTAATGGTGGTTAGATGTTGTGGTGATTGCTGTTGCTGCTGTTGTATATTAAATTTTTAATTCTAAGCAAATGACTACTGTTGATAGAGGCTACTAGAGCAATGTCAATGTTTGCCTACATGCCATTATACACTATGTACATACTCGTATGTCATACTTGGGTACATATGAGTAAAAGTGTTTATTCTGTGTGTGTGTGTGTGTGAGTGTGGTGTTTATACAAATGCTTTTTACTTTTTCACTTTGAATTTTTTATTTTTATTTTTTTACATAACCTACGGTATAATAGACATGTAACATAATCACTACTAACTAGCTGCCAACCTCAATTTAAATGTCCTTTTATGGTCCATCATTTTATTAGTGTGTGCTTATTTGCTTATTATGTGAATAGTGTGTTTAAATGGGCGAATATACATACATATCTAACTACTCGTATTTGAAGTGAAAAACAAACATATGAATAAACGAATAAATAAATAAAACAACTTAAGTTCTAATTATCCATGTTTATGTTAATATTATATTTTCTCGTATATGGTATATATGTATGAATGCATATGTGTGTGTGTGTATGTTTGTGTGTGATCGAGTGCAGTTAACACGTTTAAATCCAATTAAAGAGGCTTTGGTAGCAGCTTTATACCATAACCACTTATGTATTCATAAATACATGCATACATGAAAATATATGCACACGACTTTGCGAAACCACAATACATAACGTACGATTGGTTTTCCAATCAAGCCAACTTGATTGTATGTGTGCGTTTATCTGTAAATTTATAGATTTCTATAGATTGTGAAATTAATATATGAATAAATAAGCAAATTATATTGAATAATACTATAATAATGACCTTTTCATAAATATACATCATTACTTAGACATTTAAAATATTAAAAAAAAAAATGTGTAAATTTGTAGTCTAGAAAATTTTCAAGGCTCCAAAATATAATTTCAGATCTTTGAAGTCTCGAAAATCTAATTTAAAGTGTTATGGAAGTTTTATGGTAGTCTTATGGAAGTTTTATGGTAGTCTTATGGAAGTTTTATGGTAGTCTTATGGAAGCAACATTGGAAATTTTTTTTTCCTTGTTCACTCCTCTTGGGAGCATAAGGCCTCAACAAGGCTCTTCCAAGGTACACGGTTCTGTGCTGTTATTTTTGCACCGTCCCATGTTCTCTTGACATCGGCTAGCTCGCGCAGTATCAATCTACTGCAAGTATTTTTTGGCCGACCTCGACCTCTGCTCCCTTGCGGGTTTCAGTTCAGGTTTTCTAAGCGTGTGACCTATCCATCGTCACTTTATATTTTTGATTTGCCACATTTGGTTCTTCATTCGTTAGTCTCCACAGCGCGTCGTTGCTGATGGTGTTCGGCCAGAATATTCTACAGATGATACAGAGGCATTTGTTGACGAAAGTTTGTAGCTTTTGTGTGATGGTGTTTGAGATCAGCCATGTTTCATTTCCATACAACAATACTGACTTCACACATGCGCTGAATATTCGTAGTTTTGTGCGCCTGGAGATTCGCGAGCTCGCCCATACTGCATGCAGTCGCCTGAAAGCCGCCCTTGCTTTTTTTAACCTGCAGTTGACATCTTCATTAGCTCCGCCGTCTGCCGTAACAATGTAGCCGAGGTAACAGAAGTCTTCAACAACGTCGATCATTATATGGCGTGCATTTTTTTGGGGTTAACTCTCATGGCCTTGGTCTTTGCGATGTTGATCTCCAATGCATGCATGTCGATGAGTTTGTGTGAGAGGAGGCAGATGTCGTCGGTACAAAGCCTGCTAAAACTCCATACAATACCTCTCGTGTGCAAGGTAAGTTGGCATATGACGTCGTCCGGGACGATGGCGAAGAGAAGGAGGGGCGACAGGGGGCAACCTTGCCTTACGCCTGCATTGGTGGAGAATGGGTTGTTGATGTTACCATTACGAAGCACAGCCAGTTCGGAATTTTCTTAAAGGCTCTGATTAAGCGGATCAACTTGGCGGGGATTCCTTTTCTACTTAATGCCAGCCAGATTGCGTCTTTAACACGATTCAATAGATGCAAAATTGAGGCAATCACAAAAATACTTCAATACATTAAATTTCTTATCAAATCATTTAGTATCGTACTAATACGATAAAATAAGTCAGCATATTGTAGGTCAAGGGTTATCAAAGGCATCAACGCATAACATTTCCGCCTACAACATTAGTCTTCAATTGCATTTTTACAATCGATTTATTGACAATAAAACGGTAATTTACAAGTAAGTAAAATAAAGAAATCAATTCAAACAGAACAAATAAATAATCGAAGAAAAATATAAAAATAAAATAAAAGTCGTAAAACTTAGGTAAATTAAATAAAATAGAATAGATCACGTAAAATGTTAGCCACAAGAGGACGCTAGCTAGCAAAAAGTAATAAAAGGCAATGAAAAGACGATGATGATGAGACAAAAAACAGAAGTCACAGATGCATTCAAATTGTTAGAAAGTTAAGTTAATAGCAATAAAGGTCATCAATAAATCAACATTGTAACAATAGAAATCAGAAATCATAGTGAAATATCTAAATTTAAAAACATCGAATAAAAATGACCATAAAAGTAATGTTTAAGCTGCGCAAAGCATACATCATCATCATCACGATCATAAAAAATACATCATAGTTAAACTAGAAACTATTAGAAATACGCTGGAATGCCTAAAGGGTTTGCTTCTATGCACTATATACTTTCTTGTCTCTTCGTTAACTTAATGATGGCTGTCAACACAAATTGTTATGAACTCCACCACCATGTACCTTCACATTCGAAATTGTCTATATTGTTAGATTGCGTAGGTGGTTGTGTAGAAGGAGACAAATCCCAATGTTTCCAATATATATTCGAAAAGAGAAAACGAACGCAAAAAATGTCTATAAAATGTTATTACTTTGGGATTGTTACTAACAGCATCAGCAGAAGCTATTAAACGTGGTCGCGAAAAGAGCTACACTTTTTAGCGTAAAAGTTGTGATATCCTATTTTTCGTGCTGCCACTTTTATTACTCGTATTCGAGTACTATGCATATTTAGTATATGTATGCATGTGCATGTATGTATGTATTTATATTGAGCGCCTCGTAAAAAGCGATATTAAACAATCAACCCTTTTTGGAAAAGTTTGTACACATGATGATGTCTTCATTCACTTAACTAGGCGTTGTTGTTCATATTTAGAATATTTGTTCGTTCGTTAACATTATTTGTAGTATGTAACCTTTGGGCCATTAGTAGCATCAGCAACAGCAGCAGCAGCAGTTGTAGTAACGTCATAGTTAGTATATGTTGTCAACAGTTTTCTATCAAAAGTTTATCGCCATCAAATGCTAATCATGATGTGGTATTCTAACTGATTTTGTACTTGTACATTGGAGAGCCATGTATTGAGTGGTATGTTAAATATCAAGACTTGGCAAAATGCTGCTGTGAAAGGCGATCGATGTTTTTCCCTGAGTATTTCCAGAAGAAAGGAGTCATAACAAGGTGGTATCTAAAAATCATTCCAGATGATAATAAGATTGCGAAGAAGCCTTGTATTTAAATTCGCCTACTTGCTTAGAAGGTCGTCCCTTTGAGGACGATGAAGAAAAAGGCTTTATGTGTGCCTCGTTTGTGAGCTCAATTGTTTAAAACTGAACTGAAGGCTTTCAATTTCATGATTTGCCATCAAATTCTAAGATTTTTGTAAATAAAGTTTTTACTTCTAAAATCTACGTTGCATCTTCGCTTTGTCTGCATCCATAAATCTCTCGATTTCTCAATGGAATGGGTTGTTCAATATTACGTTCATCACCATGCTCGTTAAACGGTGGATATATATGGTACTGGTATGTATGGAACACTTAAAATTTATATAAAAAGATCACAAGTTGGCATGCTACAAGAATGACATGCACCACGAAGTGTGAGGAAAGAAGAGTGCGAGCGTGTAGGTGGGTATAATTTTGCTCTAAGCCAAATAAGCATAATCAATAAGAGTCAAGGGGATTTGGTGATTTTGTAAAATGGTGTTAAGCAAGTCATTGATATGAATAATATTAAAATTTGTTATTGCCGCATATTTGCGTCGTCCTTTTTTCTTTCTTTCATGTGCCATATCGTTAGCCTTGGTGTTTCGAAACCGTTGCTGTTGTTGTTGTTGTTGTTGTTGTTGGTTTAGGTCTCAATGTTGCCTCAATAAAATGATGCCATTTTATATTGTATTTTCTGACACTAACACTAACAAATTTGCTTTGGTTTGGGCTTTTGATTGTTATTGTTGAGATTTTCACACTACCACTTCTATTTACAAATTTGTGTTGTTTTTTTTTTCGTTTTTTCTTTTATGAATATTATTTTTCACTGGTGATTATATTGTTGTATAATGGTTTTCGCGGTCGTTATGGATGAGTATGGTGAGTATCTATTTTAGCATTGAAGAAATAGCAAATGCAAAAGTAAAACAAAAACAAAAGTTTGCGTGTGTATATGTCTGTTGAAAAGCTGTTTTAAGTGGTTAACAATTTAAATGGCTTAATTTTTTTTTCTTACATAATATTTTTTCGTTCTTATTTTCACTACTTTTCTGTTTTTTTTTTACAATTTGTTCTAGCATGTAGCGTGTTTAAAATTTTAAATAAAAAAAATAATAAAAAAATAAAAGTAGAAAACAAAATAGACAAAATCCTCAAATTCCCAAAAGAGCATTATAATTTGTCTTCAAAAAAAAAAAAAAAAAAAAAAATAAGAGAAGAAGAAAATAATGACGATCGTATTAAATTAAAAGACGCTTAAATAAAATGATTATGTGTGTTCGTTAGAAAAAGGTCCTTCTTTTGGCACAGAAAATTAACAATAGAGAATGACGAGGTCTCTTTTTTTTGTTTATGCCGGTCTAATTTAATATAAAATTAAATTGTCCGACATAATACTCATAATATTTAACTGTTGCGTGCTAGCTATTGACATCATCATCATCATCATCATCCACATCATCGTCATTGCCGTCATCATTTTGACTGCTAGATTATGAGGTTTCCTTTTTCTGTCTTGTTTTGGAAATTTATGGATTTAAGCTAAAGAATTAAATTACATACTTGAAATTTTCTAACAAAATTGACATGTTTTTATTTTGACTGACAAATCGTTGAGATGTTCTTTTTAATTTGTATATCATATTTCTCTTGAAGCGTTTTGTAATGAAGTTTTTGATTAAGACAATATATTTATACGAGTATAATGATAAGCTACGACAGAGGCAACTTAAAGCACACGGGCGTAAGAGATTACATCATATAAGTGCGATAAGGAGGTGCAGATTTTTTTCTCATCAAATTCGATGTAGTGGCTAATGTGTTTGGTAATATTTTTGAAACGTATAGTTCTTTCCATATAGATGCCGCAGGGGATCCTTCATAAGAGGGTGACGGATGTGACAATCCCGCGGCTACACTAGTCAAAAACCCAAATCTAAGGTGGAAAAGCATATGCGGAACTCAGAATACGTGCCGCCCTTCTGTTTTAAGCTAGGCTTCCTCTGGCTAGGCTAGGCTCTGACTCTGTCTGGAGGAGGATGAAACAACGATCCATATCTTTTGCGAATGCCCGGCCTTGGCCAGGCTTTGCCTCAAACCCTTTCAGATGAGTTTCCCCAACACCAGCTTCAATCATCAAAAGTTCGACAAGATCTATTCTATCTTTCATTAAAAAGGTAGAGGAGATTCTAGTGTCGTAGATGGGGTTGGGTACAAAAGATCTCGTTTGGTCGCAGTGCCCGTAACACTTGTGGTTGGCCCTGAGAGGCATCAGCCGTAGGGCTCATACCCTCTAACAGACCTCGGTCTGGTTTCGCGTGGTCCACTTGATGAACACGGATTATGTGCTCGCTCCAACGTCACGTTCTCTTTTGATTGATTGATTGATTGATTCCATACAGATCAAAATATTGGAAAGAACTATAAAATAGTTATGTGGCACCTATAGGCCCCAGACGGCACTTGGGCCGAGCTTCTTTTCCAGTACTGTTGTGCGTCTTAAATTTTAGGCAGCATTAGAAGGGACTTAACATTGTGGCATCACTTTTACTGAGCTTTGTCACAGAGCTCTTTTAGAAGATTTTTCGTGGCAAGTTGGGACTGCTCCTAGAATTGCCAAGTGGCTTCCGACATATGGGCAATACGAATGCCCCATAAGCAGTGGCTTTTCCCGGTGATCTTCTGGTGTCAAGTTCGTTTGGCTGTTTCCATGAACTTAAAATTTGTATATAAATATTTTGAATTCGAATTCGGAATTGTACAATACGACACATTAGATCATTCAATTGTACCTGCACATATTTTGGAGTGGATTGCACAAAGGAGTATAAATTGATCTAAAATTTCAACACCGGTACATACATGCGTATATATGATGTCTTACAGACTCGACTATAGGACCGCTATGCCCTCCTCAGTATTATCCTTCCACTACATATTCAAATTTTGTGTGTTGATTATAAATTGTTTTGTCTCTTCAAATGTATCACTAGTTTTGAATTTCACGATTTTATTAGTATTTTACCTCGTCTCAAACGTTGTTGTTCCATGACATGTGAATATTATACTGACTATATAGATATGGCTTTGTTTAGTTTTGATATTCTCTTAGCTTTATAATAAAAGAAAAAAAAAATAATGGTCGCCATATCAATGTTTATATACATAATAGAGAAGACGTCTATTGTCCATAGTGTGCGTCTGTGTGTCACTGACTGACTAACTGAGTGAGTGAGTGTTATAGGTGTCATTCTGCATTTTGTTGTTGTTGTTCATCTTTTTGTTCAATTTTTATATACATATATGAGTACAATCTATCTATGTAATATTTCGACAATAAGTAAAGTATGAAACGACTTTTTGACACATACATTTTGTGCCCACTTGACAATATCAGCTGAAAATTTTATGAACTGTGAACTATATGAACTCTATAGTATGTAAATGGAGCAAGTAAATGTAGGTAAGTATTAGTAATTCTACTGTATATGTGTGATATCTCTGTTTTTATGCGTCAATATCTATTGTATGTATATGAGTAGCCCATAAAGAACAGGATGTTGTGTCAAGGGAAAGGCAAAAAAGCAAAGACAAAATAAAATCTTATGATACAAAAAAAAAAAAAATATAAGAGAATAAGCATTGTTGTTATTCTTCATATATATGGAATTTGTGAGTACGTGGTTGTCTGTGTTTGACATTTTTTCGAATATATTATGTGTAAAGGCGACATTCTTCATCACATTCGTTCATTCATTGACAACCGGAAATGTTTGTATATTCGTAAAAATGACAAAACTGAAGCCCAAACAAAAATTTGCATGCAAAACTGGTTTCACAATGTGTGACAGTGACAGTGTGGTCACAATATTCTAATACAGTGTATGCACCTACTTATGTGTATGACGTTATAATAAATATTTCTTTTATTTCATTTTATATTATTTTCTTTTTCAGTGAAAGTGATTTTATTATTTGCGGTTTGGCACTTTACTTCTTGTCTTCATTTACATACAACAATGCACTTACAGTAAGAACGAAGCATATAATTTGACAGCACAAAAGTGAACTGTTCATTTTAAGTTATTACTGTAAAACATCGCCAAACACTCTATAGAAACATCTTCACGACATTGTTTTTGTTCTATAGTGAGCAAACGCGGCACCCATCTTGCACACAGCTTCTCCATCTCCACATTTTTGGTCAATATACGATGTATAGCACTTTTTGAAATGCCTGTAATTTCACCTAGCTTACGCACCTTCAGCCGGGTCTCATCCAATACCATTTTGTGGATTTTCTGAACCGTTTCTGGCGTGGCTACCTTAATTGGTCGACCACTACGATGTTTGTCTTGGCAGCTCGTACGACTTCGTTTAAACTCTGCCACCCAATATTTTATGGTCGTAAACGAAGGAGCAGACTGCTCCAGACTAGAATCTAGTTCGACTTTAATATTCGTTGGACTGAGACCTTTCAAATGAAAGTATTGAATTACATAACAGTGACCAAATTTTTCCATGTTTACAAATTCACTGAGGTCGTTAACTGTCGATGGCTCAAAAAAAAAAAAAAAGATTCAAGGTGGCACCTTGAATCTTAAAACATATGTTTTATAAGGTTGCCACTTTTCACTAAAGTATTTTTTTTTCAAACTACTGCCGCCATCTCTATGTCAATTCCGGTAGTTCTCGAATCACCCTCGTGTTATAAAAAAAAACAGCTCTTGCATTATAACCACCTTCTAAATTACACCATGATAAACAGATGAGATGAATGGCAGAAACGTTTGTTCGAACCATAAATTTTTTTTTTCGAAAATAGGCTTTCGTGACCGGCTGATTGTTTGACATGAATGATGTGCCGATGATATTCTATGCTTATGGTATTGCCATATATGAATTATGTGCTGTCTTCCGTTGGCGTGCTGTGCATGTATTGAAATGTAAGAATTTTCTTATTTATATCAAAACCGTAATATGCTTTTGTAATGAGCTACCCGAAGAGCACATGTTTATGGTCGGAAATAAATGAGACAAAATCGACAACGATATCTATGGTGACTTTGACGTTGATGGTAACAAAGTTGATGATGATGATGATGATGATGATGATGATGATAATGATGCTGCTGCTGATGATGTTGTTGGTAATGATGGTGCCATCATCTATTATAATTGTCTATGGAAATGTGTATGAAGTAATGTGTGTGTAAATGTAGAGGTAAATTGTATGTAATATGAAAACTCATTAAAATTGCAACAGCACGTTCCATCACAACACTTTCTGACACTATCCATTTATGTTTTCTCTATGAATATATTTTCCATCATGCTGGCGGTATGGAGCTGGCTACCTCTAGAGTACTTAATTTTCAGAAAACCATAACATAGTCCTACCATACATGCAGATATATACTTTATACTTATGTATATATATTTCGTGTTCATATTATTACTGGCACATAAACAATTTTTCACCATCTTCATTTTGAAAGCTAGCTCATTTAGGAACATAAATATTTTTTTTATTTTTACTCTTAGCCATTCACGCTGTTCTTTACCTAGAGAAGAACACAACAACGTGAGATCATTACTTGAAGCAAAAAAATGCGGTGGAACCCGTATGATGATATAAAAATGGTATAGCACATTCATATGGCATGACTGCTGGCATTAGTAGCAATAGTGGCAGTGATGGAGGCATTGGTATTGGACTTTATACTGGCTCGTTGATTGTGTTTGGTTACTTCAGTTATATTGACGTTGAGTAGTAAGCGGCACAAAAGCTTAACTATCATTTGCAGACACTTCAAGTTGCCAACTATAAAATGTGCTAGCTTAATTTTCGAAATATATGTATTTTACTTCAATATATCTTACATATTTATGTTCATTAGGATGGATCAAATTTTTGGAATATAAAAAATGGTATTAGACTATTTAATTGTCAAAATAACGAGGAAGAAAAATTAGATTTTAGATCTATGGTTTCTGGGGTAAATGTACTTAAAATCATCGATAGTTAAATTTTTTCCTCTACAATTTCTCACTCTTCTCGTTGTACAGGGTGATTTTTTAGCAACTTTCTTTTTGGCAACACTGTTTTTGGCAGCTCAGCTGTTTTCGTGTAACATGTAACTGTCAAACATGTTCAATTTTGGTCTATAATTTAACCATGAATCGACCTACTGTAGCCAGAAACGCTACAAGAACTGCCAATGCAACCCGAAAAATGCACTGTTTGGTGTGGATTATGGGCCGGTGTCATCATTGGACCGTCCTTTTTCAAAGACGACGAAGGCAGGAACGTTACTGTGATGATTACAAATATTTGTTTTTTGTCCAAAAGAAGAAGAGCTGGATTTGGCTGACCTGTGATTTGAACAAGACGGTGTCACGTGCCACACAGCACGCGTAACAATGGTCCAATTGAGAGGCGAGTTTGGTAAACAGTTTATTTCACGTTTGGGGCCGGTCAATTGGACGTCTATATCGTGCGATTTAACGCCTTTAGACTATTTTTTGTGGTGTTATGTTAAGGCTCATATTTATAGCGAAAAGCCCGCAACGGTTGACGCACTGGAAGCCAATATTAAAGAATTTATTCGTGAGATACCGGCCGAGTCAACAGAGCCGCGGTCAACATTTATATGAAATCATCTTTAAACATTGAATTATATAGATCATTCTATCGACTCAAATGGAGATTTCATACATTTCTCTAAATTTTATATGTTTTTTTAAAATCAAATCCGGAGGCTCTTAAAAAATCACCCTATACTAAGTTGACTCACTCTAATATACATACATGTACACTTGTCTTTATACATATGTACGAATATAATTGCAAATATAGCCCACGTCTTTATGATGGCTCTTCAGTTGTAACCTCGTTTCGTATCAACTTATATGTAACCCAAGAATGTACAATATTAGGCGTGCAAATGGCGGCATCCTTTTATTTTTCATTGATGGTTCTTTATGTTTATTCGTGCTTGCTTTTTCTATTTATTATTTTATTTTGAGCCTTTTTTCTTTGACGGTGTTTGAATTTTGAGTACAAGCGGTTTTTACTTCTTTCAATTAAGAGAACTCAAATAGGCAATACGATGGCGATGAGGCGAGGTATTGGAGGTGGTAATGATAAAACTTTCTAGCGCATAAATAAAGAAATTAAAATGTCTTAAAATTATGACTGGCTAAGTAACAGTACGTTAAGAAGTGGTAATAATGTGATGATTGTGAGACTATCAAATGTAGAAATGATGATTTTTTATAGTTGTGTTGAATCATAAAGAATTTTTAAGGCATTGTAATCAAAAAAGAGTTGGAGAAAATCACGGAAAATCATGGATGGCTCATAAAAATGAAAATTGTGCCTATATAATTGGTATCATATTTATGATGAACTCTCAGAGTGTACCATGAAATCATTAGTTGGAATGTATGCCACGAAATCATTCACTTTTCAAAAAATAATGATTTTTATTCATCGTTAAAGAGTATTTAGAAATACGATCACTAATAAAAATAAGTATAACAGGTTTAAGCCTTTCTATACGACATTAAATGGCTTGTGGAGCACTAATTGATTTTTAATGAGAACTGTACTTTTTACTATAACCACCATTGTTACTTTAATCGAATTTAAAATTATTTGAGTTTACTATACTCAGAGTTGAATTATATTCCAAATAATTTTATTGTAATTTTATTCATTTAAATACAAGACATGATAATATCATTGACCTTAGCATCTTAACCTCTTCATCGGGTATCTGCACATTTCTGTTGTTGTTGTTGTTGTATTTAAAATTCTTATTAAAACTTGCCTATGTAATTTTCCACTATGCTATCATTGCAATTAGTGTCCTTTATTTATTTTGTAATAATGCTTTAACTTAAATGAACTAACTTACGTATAGAATTTGTATGTAATGTATTTAGGTACGTGAGTAATTTATATTAAAAAAAAAAAATTAAATGAATAAAGAAAAATTTGCAGGACTTTGCAAAATTACAAGAACAGAAAAATCTTCTGATTTTAGAAATTCATCGTCCATTCGTACGTTAATTATAGCATGCTTCATTGCGTTAACAAACATCCGCCTCCATAGTTTAAATGCACTTCCGTTTCATTTCCTTTTTCGAATGCGCTTAATTGTACTTGTTGTTGCGTTTTTTTTACTGAAACTGAAAGAAAAACTTTCTTTCAGTTTTACGCCTTCTGGTCTGACTTCTCAATGCTAAGATTTTAGAAGTTCGTTTTTTTCGTAATTCTCTTCAGTTACATCTTCATTTTAACAAATTGCAAGATTCTTCTTTTCAGTTGCCATAGCATTGCTATTCATTTGGCATTTGCATGAGTCTATGTATATATAGATTTTTTTTTTTTCCATTTATTTCTTTTTTGCATTAAATATAAGTACTGGTTGTGCGTTGCTCTTTAACGGTGGAGCATCGTACTTGCTTCGTCTTGCTCTCTCTCTCTCTCTCTACGTAGAAGTATTTTGAAGCCTACTTGTAAATGTCATTTATGAACGTTAATTGGTTTACAGAATGTAAAAAAAGACGAAATATAAATGTGCTTTGATACGGTTGGACTTTTTCAATCTGAACTTCATGTAGATGATGGGCGGATGTAGGAATATTGCCGATCCCCATTGAATTACGACACAAAAATGCAGATGAGTAACAGAAAACACTTGGGTCGCAAATTGGAATGCAAAATTTAATTCAAAAATTTTAAATGTATTTTTCATCCCTTTTAATTCTATTTGATTTTTAAATTTCTTAATAAATTTACCACTTTTTCGAGAGATATCTCAATAAAACTGTCAATAAAAATTTAAATACAAATGTACTCACAGGCATATGCGAACCAGAGGGGGAAATTTTGTATTGTGTGTGATGAGTGCTTCTTTGCACATACCATACATGTATGTTCCTCCCAACCTATGTATTTGAACATAAGGTATATATAAACAGTGCACATACACTCTACGTATAGTGATGTACAAATATAAAAAGTATATTTTACAGTGTTTGTGTAAGGCGCTTTTTACATACATGCACATACGAGGGCGGTCCCACAACTACTCGACCTGACATATAGATGGCGGCAGTAGATTGAAAAAAATAACTTTGATGAAAAGTGGCAACCTTACCAAACATATGTTTTAAGTTTCAAGGCGCCATGTTGTTTAGTAACTACCGCAGTGAATTTGTAAACATGGAAAAAAATTGGTCACCGTTATGTAATTTAATACTTTCATTTGAATGGTCTCAGTCCAATGAATATTAAAGCCGAAAGAAATTCTTCTCAGGGGAAGTCTATAATATTGGGTGGCAGAGTTTAAACGAGGTCGTACGAGCTGCCAAGACGAACACCGTAGTGGTCGACCAATTGAGGTGGCTACGGCAGAAACGGTTAAGAAAATCCACAAAATGGTATTGGATGATCGCCGGCTGAAGGTGCGTAAGCTAGGTGAAATTTCAGGCATTTCAAAAAGTGCTATACATCGTATATTGACCAAAAATGTGGAGATGGAGCAGCTGTGTGCAAGATGGGTGCCGCGTTTGCTCACTATAGAACAAAAACAATGTCGTGAAGATGTTTCTATAGAGTGTTTGGCGATGTTTCACAGTAATAAAGCCGAGTTTTTGCGTCGATTCGTAACCATGGATGAGACATGAGTCCACCACTTCACTCCTGAGACAAAGGAGCAGTCAAAACAGTGGACTGAAAGGGGAGAATCGTGTCCAAAGAAGGCGAAGACAGTTCCATCAATGCAGGCAAGGTTATAATTTTTATTGATTATCTTCAAAAAGGAAAAACAATCAACGGCGAGTATTATGATAATTTGTTGTAGCGTTTAAGTGATGAAATTGAAGAAAAAATGCCGCATTTGGCGAAAAAGAAAGTGTTGTTTCATCAAGACAATGCATCAGATCACACATTCGCTATCGCGATTTAGCTCCTTCGGTGGAGTCTGCGATAGATGGCTATTTTTATGAGCTACACAGTTCATACAATAAACAGAGTAACGAAGCTATAGAGTATCGCTGGGAAAAGTGTATAGAGCTAAAAAGAGATTATGTTAAGAAACAAAAAAAAATTTCCAAATTTGTTGTTTTCTCTGTTAGGTCGTGTAGTTCTGGGACCGTTCTCGTATATTCTTATATATTTCTACGTAGTGTATTTGTATAAAATAAATACACACGGAAACTGTGTAGTGATGTGCAAATATAAAGTGTTGTTATGTGACACAGAAAAATGTTCAGAGAGAGAGAGAAAAATTGTGGCAACATATATGCGGCAACAGCAATTAAAACTAGTGAAAAATTGTATCATCGCACACAGAGTTGCAATGGTGGTAGGAAGAAAATTATTGCAAAAGTAATAATAACTGAAATAAATAACGAGAACTGTTTCATATTTTTACAGCCTTTAAATCAACAGCACTTCTGTCTTTCATTCCATGTTTTTTTATTTTTTTGTTTGTTTTTTATTTAGGAGGAGATAGAGTTTGCTTATTTACGTATATTTAAGTATATCTTTCAACAGGACTTTGCACAGCAATATAGTTTATGAAAGTAATGAATATTTTTCATTTATATATATGTTTTAATATTCTTTGGATATTAAGTGTTCATATTTCCTTAAGTGTTGTAAACATTTGATGTTGAAATGATTATTTTTTAATCAAAATTATTGCATATAGAAGCATGGTAAAGCAACGACATGAAAATTAGGTATATTCTATTTTACTTCTTCATATTTGTTGTACATATATGCATAGTCTAATTAGGAGTTGCCCATTTGTTGACGGTAGACACTTGAAATTTTCAAAGTATATCAAATTTGTACTTTTTTAACTGTTGTATATGCTTTCAAATGCATATACAATAATTCACAAATGACATACATGATACGCCCACTGTATATAAACGTCTACGCATACATCACATGTGCAGGTTGTAGAAAAGTCAAGGACGATTGTAAGATTATTTTTTGTTTGTATAGATTTGCTTTCATATTTCGTATTAATTCTTGCTTAAGTAGTCAACTAAAGTTATTTATAATATCGATCATAATTCATACATTGACCCATGCAAGATGACCTTGTTGACTTATGACATACTTATGACATACTTATACATACATATGCTACTACTGTATACCAATTTCATATTCATACCCTTACGCATACGCACACAACTAAATTGAATAAATTTTCTCACATAAAAATGACAAACGATATGCGATTATGACTACAATTTGGTTGGTTTGGTGGTTTCATTTATTTGATGTTGAAAAATATTGTAAGAATAGAAAAAAAAAAAGAAAAATACCACTGAATTTTGTTAGAAACTAACAACAATAAAAAAATGCTGGTCAAATGAAAAAATAACTTTTATTTCTGACAGAAGCCAAGGCAAAAAGAACAAAGAAACAAAAAAGTTGTGAAAAGTTCCGCAAACCTACAAAGGCAATGATGATGATGATGACATCTATGGAATTGCCGGAAGGTTTTCTTATAAAAAGTCCAAATACACACACATACTTTTGGTTTGGTGCATATGTAGAAAAAGAACATATGAAAAATGGACAATATTTGTATACTTTTGCGTGGGAATTTGTACAAATTGTGGTTATATACAGGTATATGTATATATGTGGTTACACACACATACTCACATCTATATTACAAACTATTCCACGCAACTACTTCACAAAAATATCAGAAATTTGTGAAATTTGTGAAATTTTATTGATACAAGTTGATTTGTTTAGGCCATTTTCATTGTATTAAACAAACATTTTTGTTACTAATAAATGCTTGCTTTCAACATTTTGCAATGCATTAGATCCAATGCATTAAATAATTTTGCTTAAAATTAGTTTAAAAGTAAAATGTCAACATTTTCTTTAAAGGATATAATTGATATTTGTGCATTTCTGAAATTCTAGCATGCCTCTGGAGGAATATGTACATGATTCATGATCATGCATTCATTCTTTACTTAACAGTTATTTACAACTCATTGAGGATACTCTTATAAAATGAACCTAAAAACAGAAACTGCCCAGAAATTGACTTTAGAGAGGTGCAATGTAGGAGCCATCTTCATAAAATTATCATTTTTAACATTTGACTGGAAGATGGTTGGTTGGTTGAAGTGGTGACTCATCCATAAGTCCAAATAGCGCTGACGCACCGTTGTGTTACCCCAACTGTTTGCTTCCAACTGTTCGTTAGGTTGTTTGTGTTGGCAGCATCCAGTTCGTACTGTTTAGAAACCTTAAGAGGTCGCTGATATTTATTTTCACCAACTCTTCAATGTTATTGAAGATTGGTTTGCCTAGGGTGTTCATTCTCTGCTTCCAAACGGCAGGGCATTTACAAAGGAAGTGGAAGGCCGTTTTCTTTTCTTCCACTTGGTTACAACTGTGGCAGAAATCGTTGTGGGCATACATAACTCTGCTATGTTTTGGCCGCCTGTTCCGCGATGAGCGTGAAGGCAGTAATGACAGTCGTCAGTCTAGAAACATATTTTCGGTTCCTGTTTATCAGTGATGTTGTTTGTTTAGGATTGTATGTAGGCCATAGTGGCCTACTAGTCTTACTCTTCGTGAGACTTTTCCACCTACAATCCCCTATTTGTAGATATTTTATATTGATAGCTCTTTTAGCTATACTCAACGGTATGAACACCGGTTCTGCAAGAGCCTCTTGCATGGCAGATCCGCTTCTTGCCCGTTCGTCGGCTTTTTCGTTTCATTCTATGTTACGGTGTCCTGGAACCCAGGTCAGTGAAACGTTGTACCGTTCGCTGAGTGTATTGAGACTCCTTCTGCTTTGTTCCACTAGGAAGATACTTACCGCTACTTGCGTCTCTTATTGGAGCGCTTTTATAAAATTGACGTTCTTATAGAAATTCATCAATCTATAGAAAAATTACTCAGATTAGACAAAATACGCTGGGAAAAGTGTATAGAGCTAAACGGAGGTTATGTTGAGAAATCTTACCAAGTAGTGACATTATAAAAAGAATTAGAAAAATGACAATAATTATTTTAATAAGAAATTTGAAATTCCAAACGAAGAAAAATTAATGTTTCAAAACGCTTTAATCATTGGTTTTCGTAATAATCCATGAAAAACCTAAAATATTATATTTGGAAAATGATCAAATTTGCATAAATTTCCGTTTCTCTTTTATTATTGCATCACGTCGTTTTCATGAATATAAAAAAATAAAAATACATGTAATTTACAAAATTGATTTATCATCAATCTCCTCTACGTCAATTCGAAGAATGATAACAACCAAGCAACCAGCCAAAACATGCAATCAAAGGCAAGTGAGGTGTGTGCACGTGAAGAAGAATATGAAGAAGATAAATATTGAAACAAATACATATTACATCCTAACTGAATGAATGAATGAATGAATCTCGCAAACGATATGATTTACACGATTTCCTTGCGTTTGTGTGGGAAAAAAATTAAAAAAAAAAATAAAAAATTAAAATTCATGTGCAATACCATCAATGTGGTCTGAATATATGTATACGTGTATTCGTGTGAGAGCCAAAAATATACTGCATGTGGCAGTCAATGTTAATGTACTTTCAGGTATTGGAAGATTATAATGTAACACATCAAGTAAGCAATTTAATATGTTCATATACTTTAATGTTGCCATTGTCGTCATCATCATCATCATCATCATCATCATCATCACGATCATTGTCTTCATCATCACTACAGCAGTTCTAAGTTGATAGAAGCATTTCTTATATGTACATATCTATGTTACCATAGTATCTATCAAGTATTAAGATTTTGTTTTAGCCATACATAGAAATAGATGCAAGAATATATACATATACTATATATGAACACATCTATTAACATAAAAATATGTTATTGATGCTGATGTCTAAAATTTACAAATTACATATATACATAGCATGTACAAGTACATGCCGACATTATAATTTGTAGGTGTAAGCAGCACTATTCACTGTCAATATGTGGCAACTTCCGCAACCATGTCGTGTGTTACTATATATATATAGATGTACCCAAAATATACTATAAATATAGCTCTGCTATGTTTTACTATCTCCATACTCTTTAGCATATCCGTTTTATGTTCAATGCTCGATAAAACGAGAATTTGATGCCACCCACATTCAATATATGGCGCTTTAAATTTTTAATATTATGGAATTAAAAATTTGAAAATTAGTATATCCTTGAATGAATTTTTCTTCTTCTATTCCTCTGTCTGTACTTACTTTTTCTTACTAACTGAACTGCAAAGATTTATTTCGGTAATGTTCTGAAACTGTGTCGTATTATTTTCTCAAACCTACCATTTTGTCAGAAAATCCAATTGCTTGTCATTTTGAAATTTGTATTCGACCGACCTTCTTTGTTACACCTTTCTATTTTTTTTTTACGTAATTTTGCACACCCAATGCTTTGTTCATTTGTTAACTCCACCAAAAGTAACACCCATGCATCATCATCATCAACATCATCATCATCGACATAATTCATCACTATGAGTAATATATGAATTGAAAGCAATCGACTTTAAATCATTGTGACTTTTGATCACATATACAATCACACACACACACACACATTATTGCCATATAACTCAATATGCTTACATTGGTACGAGTATTTGAAATACAAAAAATCTTTAGTGTAAAGAGGAGAATTTGGAAAAAATCTGATTAAAATAATGTGTGAATAATATGAATTCTTTTTATACGTATAATATAAGCTCCATCATCATCTCAATCATTATTTTTCATTATCATCATCTTGTTGAGTTAGAAAGAAATTATACTCAGATTGTTATATTTTAGTAAACATTTTGTTTTAATGTTGCCGGTTAATGTTTGAGAAATTAAATAATTCTTTTTTTTCTTTTTTCTTTCTTTTTTTTTCTCATTTTCTTTAGTATTCACTTTCTTCTTATAACATTGATAGCAGTGGTGTATGACATTTTGGTATGGTGTTAATCTAATAAATAAATAAACAAAAAACCGATTGACTGAATGAATAAATGAATCAACGAAATATTGAGTGTATGAATGAACGAATAAATAATGAATGTGTGTGTATTGTAACATTTGACATGTTGATTTGGGTTTTATTCTGGGCGATGTAATGCCCTTTTTGCTCATACAATTTTTGTTAGCCATACTCTTATTTTTCGATTTCCTTTTAAACATAACTATATATTGTATATTTATAGAAGTATTTGCAATTCAATTTCAATTTATTCTCAATAGAGATTTCTCATATTTTTTTTTTGTAAATATTTTTGGAGCTTTCTAGTATGAATTTATCATTTATTTCTATATTTTCATTTTGCAGATGATTTTGATCTCAATATGCGGTCTTTTCCGGACTGTTCATGGAAATTGCTATTTTCAGAAAGTATATATTGTCAAAAGTGCTACAATCTAGTTAAATTTACAATATGCATTTTCAAATTTACAGCTTTTGCACGCCACCAACAAAATATATCTGGGCAGCCATTTATAGAACCACCACAACGATCAGGCTCAATGCCAGCTGGGGGATTTATATTTCATTTTCCATTGTTCGAGATGGTTGGATGGAAGAAAGTGAAGTTCAATTTGTGGTATCAGAGTAACTGAACTTTAGCCTATATGGGCTAACACATCGTCATGGTGATTATGTACTCTTCAATAGCCCTAGTGTAGGTACTAGTACAATACGAAATCTGACTTGGCAAGATTTCTAACACCCTCACAATTTGGATTTCCTATTAAAAAACTTGTATTCGGTCACCTGGCATATTTAACAATCAATTAACTCAGTCATTTGCCAATTGATAATTGATTATTTAGACTGTGTTAATGTTTGTTTGAACGACAGCCTGAAGTTTATACATATTTTATTGTATTTCTCTGTGCAATTTTAGCTGTGACATTCATTAAGGAGCCAAACAAATTTTTTTTTTTTTAAATTTATTTTTGGAAAAGAGAAAGTATTTAAATAAAAATGAAATGTACAAAAATAGTTTGATTCACTTTTACTTTATTCATCAGCATTAACACATACATACTGTGACTTTTCTGCAGCGTAACATCAACTTCGTGTGCTTGTGCACGAGAATAAGACCACAATCAAGAAGTAAAATGGATTCTGAATCGAAGTGAATGTGAAAAGTGTGAAAAATGTGTGACTGAAGCACAAATCATGTTCACGGATTTTTATTAGATTAAACATTAGCGGTGATAGTGAAGGCAAGAACGTTATTGGGATGGTGTTTGTAGTTAGGTGTTTTCGAATAGTATATATATGTATATATGTTCATGTATTGTACATACATGAATAAGGTTGCACCAATTGCAAACATTTTGTTTGTGAACGTGGTTTATACATACACGCAGCTGTATCTTTAGTTGTGTGCAATGAAAATTTGTCGTCGTTTCGTTCGTTATCATTTATTTCATTCTATGTATACACAGCATGAAACATTTCAATTGGATTTCTATTTTCTCAATTAGACTATTTTTTTGTTTAGCTTGTTAGTATAAATGTATTGGATTTCTATGCATGAGATCGAAGATTCAAACTGCATTTCTGCCGCAATACAATTTAATCGAATTTATTTATATGATTATTACCTTTTACTTTCAACATGTTATATGCAATTTTTAACTTATCGTCTTAAAATGATTTAAAGAACTTCACAAATTTTAGCATACATACAAGAGGTCTTCTTTAATGATATACTCCTACCAGCTCTAAAGAGTCAAAGAGTCAAGTGTACATTGGGTTTGTAACACATATAGGGAGTGATGAACGATATGGAAAAGTATGCCAGTTCTTGATCAGAATCGCGATCTGTGTCAATTTAGCCATGTTTGTCTCTCTACGTATGTGTTTGTTCCCACGTTAATTGCCGTAATTATACAGTGATCGGGCTGTAAATTGGTAATTAAGATTATTTTGACCCACATACGAATTAGTTCGTAAGTGGATAAAATCGGATGAAAATCAAGCCTACCTTCCATACAAAAATGTGCTGTTGAATGTATGATTTCACACGTTGCCCATGAAAATTTGAAGCTATTAAGCTGAAACTCAGTGCATATGAGTGAATTTACTAGTTTATAGATATATTGGAAAATGGATTTAATCGGATAAAAATCATGCCTACTTCTCATACAAAAGTTGGCTTTGCGAACGAAAATATTGTATAAATTAATTTTTGTTTCTAAAACAAGACTTAAAGAGGAGGAGTAGGATAAGAGGAGTAAGAATATATCTTGCTATTAAAAATTCGGTCCATAGAAAAGCAAATTTTAATATTGTATTATTTTCTTGGAGTATTATCAGCTTGGAGATCATGCGTAGGATAACTCTTGCTAACAGGTGTTACTTTGGGCTGAGTAAGCAATTGAAAAGTCGAGCCCTCTCTCGAAGAACGAAAACTACACTCTACAAGTCTCTCATCATGCCTGTCCTAACATATGGCGCTGAAGCCTGGACAATTTCCATCTCGGATGAGCGAATGCTTGGAGTTTTCGAGAGAAAGGTCCTACGCAGGATCTTTGGACCTATTTGCGTTGGTGGCGAGTACCGAATAAGGTACAACCATGAGCTGTACGAGCTATATGCCGATATTGACATAGTAAAGCGCATCAAAATCCAGCGGCTGCGCTGGCTAGGTCATGTCGAGCGAATGGAAGAACACGCTCCAGCTAAGAAGGTGTTATATTCGGAACCCGCTGGAGGACGACGCAGAAGAGGAAGACCAAACCTCCGGTGGAAAGACCAAGTACTGGAGAACCTGACGGCACTTGGAATTTCTAACTGGCGCCAGCTAGCGAAGAACAGAGATGGCTGGCGAAGCATGTTATTTTCGGCCTAAATCGATATTCGGTTGTTATGGCCACATAAGTAAGTAAGTAAGTATTATTTTCTGGATTTTATTATCTCTCTAATTAATCACGCTGCTCACAAATAACATTATACTTACATATATACAGAATAACAAATGGCTAAAATTAGAGCTAAATCACAATTTTAATTCTATTATAGTTATTCTATTGCAATTGTTGTGTTCATAATTTTGTCCTTTTTCAGCTTTAGTGAATACTTTCTAAATAATTGTATCTAAGAAATTCTTCAATTTCTATATACATGAATTTTTTATTATGTATGCATAATAAATATATAAATATATATGTAAATATTCTTAGAGATTTATTCATAGTGTGAACAAAAATTCAAAATGTTTGAACAATTTAATTAATTACACAACAAACACCATCTAAAATTCATCTTTCTGCATGCATCCAATTATTCTTCTCTGTTGGCGTCTAAGAACGGAAATACTACATACTTATACAATCATCTTATAACACTAACGCGCCAACATACCAGACAGAATTATACTATCAACAACAATAATAAAAGTAAATCACAAAGTCACCAGCAGCAAAAATGTACATTTGAAGCTGAGTCGTAAATTTTGGCTTACTGTTGATATGCTGTGCTTAAGTGAATGTAAGTAAATTGGTACGAGTTAGTTTTTCCTATGCATAAAGCAGATATTTATATTGTTAATATAAGAGGAAATAGCGAAAGAGAGAGAGAGAGAGAGTGTGAGCCCGAGAGTGAGATAAAGCAAAACAAAACAGAGAGAGAGCAAAACATTCAAGTAGTTTCATAGCAGACACAAAAACACTACGAGTTCACTTTCAAAAGCAAATCATCCTTTTAGGAGAACAAATCCGAATCCAACGCTAAAAAATCAAATAGCACGGTCTCTAACAAATACTATAATAATAAGAACAATCCCACTACTCCTACTGTTTCTACAATTAATTTTGGTGAGAAATACAAATTTTGTTCAGTATGTACTATAAGTATCACTGTTATACGTATTTCCATGCATACACTTCTCATTGCGTTTGTTTGTCTTTTGTCTCAATTAATTTGAGTCATAAATTAAATGTGGCAGAATCAACATTATAGTCTGGCAACAGTAGTGGAGTTTTGTTTTGTATTTCAAAAATTTATTTTATAACTTAAGAATCTACTAGACAACATTGAAATTACACTAGGCATCATATCATATGTATTTGAAAATAGTTGAAGTTTGCGGAAATGACCTATGCCGATAGATTTTTATTAGACAAATCAAGTCTATTTGTTTTGATTACACTTGCTCACTATATCCAACGACTAGGAGCGTTGGGGATCAATTCTATGAAACCATCATCTTTGTAGGGGAGACTTCATATGGGGTGAAGTTAGGTGTTAAGCATGTTCCAATAAAATGCTCAACAGAAAGAAATAATAACGGTCGGGCAGCTGTTTATTACTGATATGAATGAGGATAAGTTCAATTATATACCTCTTTAAAAGCACCATAGGAGCGGTGGAGTGAATTTTGTGAAAATATCACTTTCAAGGGGGCTACTCTTAAAGGAGTTTGGTGGTAAGAATGCTTCGAAAAATGTTGGAATGTAAAGTCTAATGGGTTTGGTTCTACATTGCACTCCTCTAGCGTTGAATGTTGTACAGCTATAGGGATACTTATCAATTTTCATATGTTTCAAGACTCAACTTCTAAGCAAGCGCAATTTTTAAAAAAACGTTGACCTCACTTTGGCTTACACTTATGTAATTACTAATGTTAAAAATGTAGCAAATTTTCGAAAATGTAACATCGATACGTTGGGTCCTTTGCAAAAGAATGAGCTCTATGAAAGATATATAAATGCAGTTATTCTTTTAGTTAGATTTTGGATGGTAATTTCGTTAAAAACGATTTTCTTCATATTTTAGCATATTAACTTAACAATGTTTGTTGGTTTATAGGCAGATACGTAGGTAGAGGTGCCGGTCCGCTTGTGCAGACACACTTTGGCCAAATGTGACCCATTTTGATGCCACAGTTGGGCTACCCCGTTTCACTTAGCAACCAACCCAAGCTTCGTGTAAGGCGTAATATGCTGTCCAGGTGAAAGTAAACCAGCTCGACGATATTGTGCATAAAGTGACCGCCCAAATGAGACATTCTGCGGCGAGCCAGTGCCAGTGTTTGTTAGATTATTTTAATTTTGCAACATTTTATAATAAGGTTGGTCATTTCTAGCTGAAGATATGACCTTAAAGTAAAAGTATTCAATATAATATTAACTTAAAAATAATTATTGTATATCCTTAACTGCGAAAACATTTCTTATTCCAACTTGGAAGTCTCAAATGCAGTAAAAATTGTCAAATCGGTGCTTTACTTTGCGATCAGACTAATAAACATTTAAAAGGACTTAGCAAAGTGAACCATAATGTGTAGTATCTTTTTAAAAACTTTAAATTCATGATGTTCATCGCAAATCTGGCTCAAAGAGAAATGAGTATATTACTTTTAAATATCATGTAACATGTACAAATACAGTATTATGATAACTAGAAATTAGTTGAATGTAGTATTAATAAACTATCGAAAACTCTGAAACTCCCAAGGGCACAGAATAGAAGCTAACTAAATATTAAGATTACTTATCAATTATAGAAAAGTAGAGATGTTATTAATTTTAAAATTTGTAGCACAATGTCTTCTGGTATAGAAGACTGCAATAATTCTTGCTGATATTAATATTGTGTGCTTGCTGCTGTCAGTACCATAAGGCTCACATAGCACTTGCAAATATATTTCCTATTTCATCGATAATTTTATACACAGATTTTAGCCGTTCCTATTTCTAACCATCATTTGCATGAGTAGAGAATTCTAATTCTAATTCTATTAGAAATGCAATAAACGCTATGAGCAAATGTATTTAATTATTTGTGTTTATAGTTTTTTCTTTTCAAATTGTTGCCAGAGTTTTCATCATATTTTCGAATAATTTTATGAAGAACTATTTTCGCTGCATTCGTGTGGGTTTTAGTTATCTCTCTTTTGTGATTTTTTTTCTTTGGTAAAATACATATTTAGCTACAATAGTATGATAGCAAAATTGTGCTAATTATTCTATATATTATGCATTTTCTTTTATTATACACCACAATTAAAAAAGTTCTATGAAAAGTTGTAAAATATATTCATCATGCTTCCCTTTTTCGTTTAACATTTTTCCATTTCACACCAAATAAAGAGCCTACTGAATATGTTAGCCGTTGCTATATGATAGAGTAATTAACAAATTCTTTCAACTACTATATAGATTTTTCGTACAATTTAATTGTTACTTCTTTAAAAATAAAATTACAACCTTTTTATTTTCGATCTTCCAAGCAAGTACTTATTGCTTTTTGTACCGCCCTTAATTATGCAGAGTAATTTATTAATGCTACAACTTGTATAAGTACATTCTTTTTTATTTTTTGTTCTTACCTAATTGTATTCTCGTAAATATTGTAACATACTTGGTTTAGTTCGTTCGGTATACCACATTATGTACATACATTTTTTTTTTATTAAGTACAAATTGAATGAAAATCGTTGTTGAAAATGGTGTTTATATTCGTTTAAAGATATGTTTATAGGGAGTAGTTACCATTTTCGATACAATGCCTATTTGAATGGAGCTTTTAGAAATAGAATAATATACCCGCACATATATACCATCCAATTACCATACCACTCCGAATAAACTAAGTACTTACGCGCAACTAAGTAAATCGACGGACTCGACCAGCAATTGAATAGAATAAGTAATTTTATATGTTCTTCTATTCTTCTATTATACCCGTGGGCAGCATTTGCTAACGTCTGTGTGCGTTTTACTTTCTACTCTCCTTAGAAAATGTGCGAAACAATTTACACTTGTATTGCAAATCACGCATTTTTGAAATTCGATGCTGCTGCGGTGTATGGCTGGGTACTTTTAGTTTAGTTTATGTAATTTTTGTACAAATATTTGCTTTCCTTATTCGTTTCCTTTTCAAATACGGAATGCGGCTGTATATAGGGGTTTAACAATCTCGTTTAATGTACTTCTTGTAAATAATTTACCTATCATGGTCTAAATAGTACCTATATTTATCAGTTACAAATTAATTTATTCATTAAACTTACCAGCAACCAAATTACTACCAATTGGCGATTGTTGCTTTAGCTGAAGTACTGTTTATAGTCGTAGTTGTTAATGTATTGAATCGGTGATTTTAAATTTTGAAGTCAATTAACAAATTGTGGTATTAATTATACGTCATTTGAGTAAAATGAAATCAGAAATGCTTGAAATTATTAAGAAATTATTTAATATCCATTGATAAAAATAAATAAATTGCTATGAATTATTACTCATCATCGATACATTCCACATTTTATGACAAAAATTTCTCTAGTTGGTTTACCATTTTTCGTACCGTATTCTTGTAGTGAATTGAGTATTTTAAAACCACGAACAACTCGACCAAAAGCAATACGTTGTCCATTTAGGACACGCAACGGTTTAAAACTAATCGAAAAATTTAGATGATTACGTTTGAAACCCTTCAAATGACGTTTGGAAAACGATAAGATGCCAGCACCGGCTTCATGATTTATCGCACGCATATCATATTCAATATGTTTACGTGTCAGCGTATTACTATCCATAGTTAGTTCACCCTCCATCCAGAGCGATGGAAATAGACGTATGAAATGTATTTTCTCCTTGGAATGCTTCAAAAAGATACGCACAAATTCGAGAACCACTTGTGGTGCAGCCTCTGTATAGAGCCGGATAATGATGCGACCCAATGAACGTGTCCCTTTAATCTCCAGGTTCATATAAATTATGGGACGTAGTAAGAGGCGTAATAATTGATCGTTATGATATGGTATTGACAGAGTTCGATATTTACTTAATATTGTCGTTGGCACAGCGAATGCTTCATTCTGATATTGACGTCTATTAGCAATTTCTTTTGCGGTTGGCGGTCGTCTTGTTCTCAGTCGGGCTTTTGTATTCAAAATACGTAAACCGATCTTACGATTGGCCAAATCCAACTCACGTAGACGCGTTTTAATTGCAGGCAATGTTGAACTCAATATTGGACGATCCTGATTAAATGAATTTACCACACCGGTTGTCTGCAATATGCCAGCTATCCAGATTAGCATGGCTATATTGGTTTTGATCGTTTTAAAAAATATATCACCATCCTCTTTCAGTTTAGCTAAACGAATATAATTGCCAGCATGCAATATGGGCGTTTTATTATCCACAGCACTTTTAGCTGTTAGAACGCGCTTACGATGTTGCTCGTACATTTGTGAATGACTTGCTTTCACAACCATTTTGTTGATGAAAAATTATTAAAAATATCTATTCGAAAAATTATATATGACATATGTCGAAAACAATAAGATGAATACGTGAAAAAATTTTGTGTATGCACATGAATAATTTTATAATTAAACTGAAGTTTTTGTGAATATCATTCTTGACATATGTATTTTCATTTCAATTCATTTTTCGAATAATATTGTAGGTATATAATTTCGAAGTTAGTGGCGTTATTTCCATTTTTCTTGATTATTCGAGTTTATTATGTTTATATACAATGTTTATATACATAGATGTCAGAGCACATGACGATTGTAATAATTTGAAGTAGACTAATTATATCAAATTGTTTTTTTTTTACAAAATTTGTTTCGAACATGCTAAATATATACATATTTTGTGATATTCATAATGCCATAATAATATTGATGATGATTTTCACTAATAGTCTGTCAATAAATACTCGTATTTATTAAAGTGAGTTCATCATGCGAGAAATGATGGCCAGATATTCTGTCTTGCCATCATGTTGAATTTCTTTTGTATATCATTTTCATATGATGGAAATGTCATAATATTATGGCTAGTAGATATAATATGCAATTTTAAATTTGTTCACTGAAAAATTTCAGATGGCTATCATACATAATTCTCTTTTCATTTTAAATCGCACTAATTTAATCTTTCACAAAAGAATTCTTTTAATTGGTTAATATCCCCATTTGCTTATGGTCTTTTAAACTTTATGTTGATGCGTTTAATATTTTTCTAGGAAAAAAGTATATTAATAGTTTTTATGATTGTTGCGATTTTATGATCATAGTTAGTCTGACGTTTAAAGAGGTATTCAAAATTATACATGTGTATATGTAAGTGTAGTAGTATTGCTTCTGAAATAATTTTTATTTTATTACAAAACGTGCAGATTTATTTATCGTACAATTTTTGGAACGAATTGGCATTAATAATAGAAAGGTTATGGCAACTAGGAAACTAATAAAATAGTGCCACACAGTTCGACTTATTTTGACTCTATTGCAAGTGTAGTAGGAAATGTAATTTCAATTTTTGATGATATCTAATTTCATTTAAAATGGTAAATATTATGTTTTAGGTTAGGTATCTTAATGTAGTTATATATACGTAACCTATATACACTTAAAACAACAAATATCAAAATGAATACGAAGACAACGTTTGAGTTACGAATAATGTAATGAATTGAATCTATTTATCAACTAAAATTATATGTCAAAATGCCATAATGATAAAAATAATATATAAATAGTATATCAACATAAATATTAAATTTTATTGTAATATCCATATGCATATTTGTATATATATGTTGGAAAATCAGCACCACCATATCACCACCTCACTCATAATTCGACATTGCTATTCGGCATTAACAGCAGTAACAAATAAACATGTTTCAAGTTGTTTTGTATCATAAAATATAATGGTAAAATAAATTCAGAGACATAAAAATAATTCAATTTTATTGAATTAATATATGCATACATAAGCGTGTATATGCAAATAAAAATTCTTCTGTATCTATTAGGCCAATTTATTTTAATGTACTGTTAATAGAATTTTAAGATTTGACACATGAGTAAAAACTGCTAATGTTAATGTAAAGTATTGTGCAATTATGTCTCATATTAAGGTAATTTTTTATTTGCAGTGAAAGTCATTAAAATATTTTATATGAAGGGAGATGAACATTTATGGGACACTCATTTAATAAATGAGTATATCTTCGAAAAGGTATTATGACTTAAATGCCTGGTTTATTAAATTTACGTATAGAATATTGATGAACAAAGATGAAGCTTCTCTTTTAATATTTTTTTTTGCATATAGTTCTTGGACATTGAAGTTTATTTTTTTTATTTTAGGTTTTGCTTAAGAATTTGGCTAATATTAAAGGCACATGTGCCCTGAAATTAATGGTGAATTATCTACGTTGAACCTATAATTTTTGACACCCCCTTTCAGGAGATTCCTGGGCAAGCATGAAGTTTTTTGGTCGATTTTCAGGTTTATTTTGTATGGGCACTCCCTTTAGAGATGGTTTTTGTTCGTTTTATCTTCTTTAGAAATATTGAATTTTTATTTTTTAAGCTATCGATAAAAAACCGACAAATTTGTTCAAAATCCAGATCGTAAGTTTGTCGCACGTTGCTATGAAAATGTTAAATTCATAGGTGAAACTGTCATTTGTTACTCACAGTACAACCAACTAACAACCAACAACCAACAACCAAATGTTAAATTCAAAGGTGAAATTGTCATTTGATCATTGTACACTCACAGTACAACCAACTACTACAAGAGCAATTGACACCAGCTTGAACTGTCGGGAATTTACATAAACCTATAGCTTACACGTACGATAATCAATTATACATATCGTGCATATAAAATTTGTAGTAAATTTTGGTTTTTATGTATTATTTTTATATTTGACACATTTGTTGCGCACCTAAAAGTAAACAAAATTACAAAAAAAGGGGGAAAAAATAAATAAGCTTAAAAAAAAAAACAGCACATGTCATAAGTAAGTAAGTAGAAGAGTGTGTATGTCTCTCTATGAATGTAAGTACTATTACGATAAGTATTTTGTACATTTCCATATACAAATAGTAGTACTTACTAGTATATAAATACAAATGTTTTTTTATAGAATTTTACATCACTTTTTTCTTGCTGCTTTTTTTTTAACATATTGTATTATAATTTTTTGTTCAAACTTTTCCTGCACCAACTCAACAATGTTGTTTATTTTTATTATAGTTTTTGTTTGTGTTGATATTGTTTGTGACTTGAGCAGACTGTTATTTGTTGCTTATATTTATGTTTATATACATTTATGTATATATACAAAGAGTTACCTATATTAGTACATACTTGTATATGCATGAATATATTTTTCATAAATACATAAATACACCCAGAAAAAAATATATTTAAAAGAAAATAGTTATGCAAGGAGGGAATTCTAAATTCAATTACAAAAATGTATACTGGTGACTTTATATTGAACATTTTTGAAAGAAGTAGTCAACAATGTTCAAATAAGCATAAGCAAATAAAATAAAATGATAAAACAATTATGAATAAGAAAAATCATTTTTAATTCAAAATTAATATATTTTATTCAATGCATTTCAATTTCAATTTCAATATTATGCTTTTAAGGTTGAACATTTCGAAATCAACTGCCATAAATCTGAGTTTTTTAATTTGATTTTATTTTTCTAAGTGTACGAGTACATATCCAATCAAATGTTGTTTGTAAAAGTACTTTGTAGAGGATTTAGTAAAAAAAAAAAAAAAATTCAAAATATTAAATGATTTCATTCTATCGCTCGCTTTTACGTTTTTTTTTTATTTCAGCACATTTAGCTCTCTCTTTTTTTTTGTAATTTTTTAGTGTATGTTGTAAATACATACATATATTTATATATGCATGTATTTGTATTGAAAAAATAAGTCTAAATTTTGTTTCAAAGCAATACAAATATGTACAAATATGTGTATTATGTACATTAAAGCGGCTGAAAATTTTCAAACATCTTAGCTTAGTGAAGAATATAAAATTTGAAGTACTTCAAGTATTATTTTTTTCGGAAAGCAAGAAGCAATTTCAGTTTTAGACTCATCCATTATTATAAATTATGTTTCTTTTTTAGAACAAGTGCATTGTAGCACATCATGAAGGAGGCTAGCACAATTACATGTGGACGAGACGTTGCTTAAGGTTTTTTTTCCCAACATTTCTTTAAAACTGACTTAGTCTCCTATCTTCACTTTACCAACCTGGCTACCAGGCAAAATTAAAACCAAAAATATGCAAAGAAAAAAAAAAATCGATGACTATCCACATAACTGTCCAGGAATCAATCTTAGAGCTATAAAATATATGATCTACATCTATTAATTTTTTCTTTCCCACATTTCCACTGACTATATGGAATTGATAGAGTTTCTTTTTGCTTCCTTGGAATAAAATGCTTAAAATGAACTAAGTTTTATATTTTCTCCCCAAACAATTTGAACCACTTTAATGTACATAATATATACTGGTACATGTACACATATATTCGCAAAAATGTTATTTACAACTAGGTATTCACTATATTTCTTTATGATTTTTCTTCCTGAGTTATTTTTATGATTCATTGTAATTTGAATTGTACTTCATTATGAATGATTTTTTGTTTCAAGTTACCAATAGCTTTGTGATACAATTTAAGTCATTTGTTTAAAATGAACATTTTTCTAACAATGTAACTTATTTGTTTGCGAAATTATGACTTTGTCATAATTTGTGAGAACTGAAAAAAACTTTGTAAAAAGTGAAAAGTACACAAATGCATTTGTAAATTTATAAATATGAATTTCAATAGAAAATATATATCAAATTAATCAATTTATATCTCTGAAGTGATCATCATATTACTGAAAAGATAGTAATCCAAATTACAATATTCATCATGATAATTTTGAGAAAAACAAGGCGAACATGCTATTACTTTGAATTTTAAATTAAGCAATTTTCCACATAAATGCTACTCATTAAGGTTCTTGATGATTGAACAGATTCTACACTAGCTGGAATATTATTACATATGTTCAAGAAAATTGATTATTGAATTGTAAATTGAATTATGGTCTTTCAGAATTGTCAGATTAGCTAAAAAATATTTTTTTTTTACTTGTTTGATTTAAATCCTAATAAAAAAGTGTGTTTATATTGTATATCCAGGTTATAAAGAACTCAACCACCACTATGCACACATATAACTAAAGCAAAAAAAAAAAAATATATATTTGCTTTTTTTCGTCATCCACATTTTCATTAATTTTTTGTTGTTGAAGCAATAAACTTTCTTATTTAAGTTTTAGCTTAAATGAATTTTAGTTTGTTTAATGTTTTCTGTTTTTTTTTTGCTGACTTACTTGTATTTAGGTAGTTTTTATCATTGAAGTTTTAAGCATTGCTCTTACTCGCTTATGTATTTATATATGTGTTTCTTATTACTTGTATAATGCAATGTATATATGGATGTATGTATGGATTAGTATATTTATTTGTAAAGTTTTTTTTGTTTTTTAATATATATCTCATTTTGTGGGTTATTTGTGGTTTATATTTTGAATTTAAGATTAACCAGCTTTCATGTTTTTCCAATGAAAATTATTATGATTTGTTTGAATATTTTGTTTCCTTTGGGAATTTGCTAAAAAGTAGCGTTTTTCGTTAGAACATAAGAACATTTGTATTATTTGTAGTTATGCGATTTAAGTATTACAGTACTGTATTGAGAGAGTATTATGAATATAAGAGATTTACTTAGGTAATGAAAATATACTACCCAATTTGCCAAACGACTTCGAATCGAATTCAATACCGATTCGTATTGGTGAAAAATTTGTTCGCCGCCGACCTTCAATGGGGAGCAGCGGCAACCAATTATATAAAAGCGTATTAGAAAAGAGTATATCAGGAAAATAAAAACATGAACAAAATAATTTAATTAATAACGAGTTTAAAGGACATTCTTTTACATTTCTTAAAACTCATTGAAAATATTTATCCTTGAAACATCCAAATAATTTTTATTCCTTTAATAATGAAATATACATAATCGAGTCTATGAAAAAGAGTAAAGTATATATTGCACTTATGGTTTCAAAATTTCTACACGACAATCCCATATAAAATATCATCAGCTACTATTCACTACTCCAACCTGGTAATGCCTGAGGAAGCTCTATGTAAACATGATGTAGAAGATATATGTAAGGTCTTTAAGGTTAAGCAGGGGAATAAAATGTAATTTCTGGAACAATGTAAATATAGTAAATGTGAATTTCATGGTGTGTAATAATAAACAAATTTCAAATAATAAAAACGGTTTATTATACAGCCTACTGACCTAAGACGTGCATGAGCTGACATGCGTTAATATATCCTGAACGTAGTTCAGCATACGTACGAGTTCACCATAATGACGTCGAGTTGAACTCGATTCGATGACAAAAATCGAAGTCGGAACAACGTTGCGTATTTTATGAAAAAACGATTTCGATTCGACTTCGATTCGAGTTCCCCGGACGAGTTATTCTATTGTAGAAAATGCATTTAGTTCATCAAATATCGGCTTGATTCGCATATTATTTACATACCTTCTGTATTATTAGTGACGAGTAATTTTTTATCATCCGTGATTTAATCACCGTGATTGAAAAATCGCCATAGTGATTTCTACAGCTAGTTTATAATAACAGTGATTAGTGATATTTGTGGTAATATGATATTTCGCTGTTAGTGGTCAGAATCGTCAACAGTAATTGTGGTTAGGTGATTTTTGTACTAAAATTATATTTCGCTGTTAGAGGTCAGAATCCCTATAGTGAATTCTGCTGGTATTCAAGAGTAATAGTTAGTAAACAGAAGTAGCAATGATGATTTTTTGCTAACAGTGCTGAGTGGTGATTTTTCTACTAATCATATTTCCAATAATCATGTTGTCAATTGTGAATCATAACCACAATTGACAATACCTAGCAAACAGAAGTAGCAAATAGTGATTTTTTGATAACATTGTGTGAGTGCTGATTTTTCTACTAGCATGATATTTCGTTGTGAACAAAAAGCGCGATATCTCTAAAAAATCACCGTGATTTAAAAATCGCAATCACTATTTTCACTGATATTGAAAAATCACTATATCGCTCATCACTAATCTGCATCAACACCTTTACAATTAAATGATACTCATACGACCAGCAGCACTCACGGGAGGAGTATAAAATCGCATATATTATTTTCTATAAAAATTTACATAAGTACAATCTCATTATGTGAGACAGCCTTGACATCATAATATGATAAACTAACGTAGGTGTAGACACACAACTACAACAAAAAAAAAAAAGAATATTGCATACATATAAATTTCCAAAAAAATACAAGCAAACTCAACACAAACGTCAATAATGGCACGTTTGCTGATAAGAAACTGTGAAAAGAAAACCAAAATAAACAAGAAGGATGTAAAAAAAAAAAAAAAAATTAATGCAAATAGGATAAAGATAATCAATGCAAAATTGTGAAATATATGACAAAGAAAGCAAAAAATAGACAGCGTATCAGCGTAACTGCTCAAACAGAAAACTTCCTTTCTATTCAACGTAACCACTATCACCGACGCGAATAAAACCTGAAAATCAGCTCAAATCTGAATATGTCTTCAATTTTCAATAGAGTATAATACTATGTAGCTCTTTGTGATGACAATTTACTGATATTATATATCTTTATATCAACGTGTATGTATTGTACAATTTACATTTACACATTCCACACATACATATAAGCACATAGATGCCACGTCTGCAATGATCAAGTCAAATTTTATCAAAGTCACGTAAACAATATGCGAGCAAGTGCGAGGAAATGAGTTTATACATATATGTGTGTGTGTGTGTGTGTGTGTGTGTGTGCACATATGTTGTGTGGATCATTTTGTAAGTGCTCGTTTAATATGAGGTTTATTGAATGTCGTTGGCATTTAACTTGTCAAACGTTCTCTAATATATATGTATGTATATATAACCACTGCTGTTACATATTACTGCCACTAGTATTTAGTAATGACATTTGGCTTATGTTGCAGCCATAGAAGCAGCAGTAGCAGCAGCAGCAGCAATGACGACAATAGCAATTTGATTTCATTGCTTAAATGTGTTGCCACACCCATATATTTACTCAAATTCACTTTATTCGCTTCATTTTGCAACTAATATACATACTTAATGCATTCACTTGTTCGTGTTAGTCTCATAATATTATACGTCGCACAGTCATATCACAATCTCTTTATATACACATACGTATGTATTTGTGCGAATTTTATTTGAAATCTATTATGCATTATTTTTTGAATTATTTCCTTTTGAAAAATCACAAAGTGACTAAGTACTTAAACATATCGAGTATTCGTAGAAGAAAAATAATATTAAATAGAATAAAAATCCAAACATAAATACAAGTATGTAAATACACATATTTATTTTATAGGTTTTTACACTTTATACAATCTCACAAATACTATATGTATACATAAATACTTGGAAGTAATACAAAATTATTACTTTTAAGTGCGTCACTAAATAAATATCACATTCCATATTGAACAAAATTTACATATGCCAGGGTGGTTTGATAAGTGTTTATTAACCTTGACAAGAATACTCTTTTTGGCTAAAGTCAATTTATTCCACAGCATAATATTTTTCTTTTAGCGTCCAATAATATTTACAAATAAACCTTTTTTAGCATTAATCGTTTCCATTGAGCTATTTCTTCAAGTTTGCAAACCAATAACTGGGCTATGTGGTTATGATGATCCAATTTCAACCGCAATTCATATAATTTGCCATTGAGTGGTAACGCTGATTTGGCGGTAGAGCAATTTTTTTGCGCCAAACAATTTTAAAATAGCGTTGAATCGCTCGATTAGTTTAGATTAATTTAACCTTTTTAAGTAATTAATATGAATTTTTCCATTTTACATCTTAAACAACATTTTATTGGCCGACAGACCTGCCTTGGGCTTCTATTATTTTCTCTATTCTCTAGGAGGAGAGCTTTTTATAGATAGATCCACGTTTTGTCCGTGTTGCAATTTTCATATCCCACGGCTATAGCAATTTCTCGGCCTTAAAAAAGTGGTATATTCAACGGACCATAGTAGTCACATTTTATGGATTTTGGATCAAATAATCCAACTTGTTGGTCTACTTTCCCTCATTATCCTCAAATATATCCGTAACCTCAAAAAACCTACGAGATAGCCAAAAAAAAAAGTTAGAAAGAAGCCTAGGGGTGGATTTGGAAATCTAATCACGTAATCAGATTCTTTTTTTTTTGGCGTTGAGGTGGGGTAAAAAATGCGTTCGTACTAAAAAACTCTTCTGGATACCTCACCTACCCCGGGACTACTATTGCATTACTTCCCGGGGTAGGTGAAGAATCAAGAAGAGGGGGAAGGAGTTTTTAGTGGATGTATTCAGATTCTTTGATCTGAAAGTCATACAATATGTCTATTCTGGTAACTCAGACTTTATGCTCATACCTTTGAGAGTGCTATGTTGCCATGGTATGGTGTTAATGGCTGTATTTGGTGTGGTAACCTCTCTTAGATGCCTTGGTTGCTGATAATAACAAAAACTCGTACAATCATGCTTAAATTTAGCATTTTAGAATTTTGCAAATGACATCGAAGGTAGGTACAGATTCCCGATAAGCATCATTCGGGGCTAGATGTTGATCTCAGTAATAAATTGTATGCTTTAAATGTCTATGAAATATACACTGTATAGTAGAGCAGCTATTATTTAAAAGACAGTTTATATAAAAACCAACATTTATACAATAATTTTAGCTTAGGCTCACTACTTATCAAACAACTCTGGAAAATATGTACATATGATTTACATATAGATTTGTAGATTGTTATGGAGATTTAAAAACCCACATCAATGTTGATTTATTTTCTAAGCGCAAATATATTTTTTTTCTTAAAGAAATAACACCATCACATTTGGATATCGTACAAGTATTTATGCATACAAACATCTGATATCTGCTTAAGCACGCATGTAGAAGGAATAAATTTTATTAATCGATGGGTTAAATCGTGTAAAGAAAATTATTGTTTATTCTTTATTATTATTTGTTAGGCAAATATTTGAAATTTATTACGGAATAATGTTGATTTTTATTTTTTTATTTTTTATTTCAAGTTCATTCGAAACGTGCGTATTTAATATGAAATAGTTCAAATTATTTGCATTAAAGTGAATAAATTTAAAAACTTTAGCCATTTATTTAATTTCGGAAGAAAGTACATTTCTTTGACAGCTTTGAAGAATTTTATCACATCACTTTGTTTTCAGTTTTCTTTGTCGAAGTTTTGATTTATGTATGTAAGTTTTTGAACATTTATTCTACTGAGATACAATTTCGAAAATTAAATGTTATTGGCAATTATTGCTTATATCGTCATATATAATAGTAGTTCCAATGCCATTACTTTTGCTCTTTCAATTATGATTGCAATACCATTATAGTCTATCCACTATTCTATGTACTCGTATATGTATAATAAAATTATTCGAATAAATTTCCTACAGCACGTAAGCAAATAAGAAATATTTTATTATCATAAAATGTTAATGTGTGCAATTTCATCAAATAATATATGGATATACATATTTTATTTCTATGAACATAAATATTTACATACAATAATTCCATAAAGTTAGCCAATTAAGATGAATTCAATATGAAGATTAAGTCAATTATTCTTTTGGAGCAGTAGTTACTACGAATATAGTAAGTGTGCCGATATATCGAAAAATATTTCAAACGTTAAACTCTCTATTTAAATGGTAATAATTTCACTTGAACAAATTCAAATATATTTTAGACTAAATGTAAAATTTCATATGATGGATTTTCTTCCAAACAATAGAAGAAATTCGCAGATGTTCTCTTTCAGTAGTACATTAAAGTCACTTTATATTGCTACATTCAATCATTTTTCTTTAAATCTGTAAAATTTATTCAGTTTAACAATAGCAGTGTTGTATTTTCACATATACACATATATAGATCCATCAATATATTAACCCTCATATGTACACATACACATTGTCAATAGATATGAGTACTATATATTTGTATAACATATCCTTCCATACAGCATATTTCTTGTTACACGGATATGTGTGTCATTGGTTGAGAAGAAAATATTATTTTGAACTATAATGCAATATATGTACAAATATTCATCCATGCAAGCATCATACACTTCAAAGAATTTGTTCAATAAAAATTCTCAATTGTTTATATGAAACTAAGTACATTTGGAAAAATTGTGAAATTAAATGTTACAGACCTAATATGACCCTCTTTGTAGTTATCGTAGTTGAAATAATTCTTCAAAATTGGCAATCGGCTGAAATTAGCCAAATTAATCAAATTAATCAAATTAACGCCTAAAAAATCCAAATACAAATGCATGCATAAGTTTTTAATCTATGCAGAAGCTTTGAAATTCATTGAAGATATGTATAACATATATATTCAATATTGAAATGTAAAAAAAAAACTGCTTATAACAGGCGTAAAATTGGATAATATACGTAAAAGATTGTGGTCGAAGTGTAATGATGCTAAGTAGACAAAGCTAGAAGTGACGTCAAGAAGTATGATATAACGTCTAGTAAAAAGATATCCATTATTTTTGTATTAAATTGAAGGTTTTCTTTAGCATAATCGATTTTCACAAGCTTCTCTTGAAGCGAATTTTTCACCAGCAAAATCATTCGCCATAGACAGGAACAGGTAGTAAACACTTGGTGCCAGGTCCGGACTATAAGGTGGATGCATAAGAACTTCCCAACCAAGCTCCCGGAGTTTCTGGCGAGTCACTATCAACATGTCGTAGTCCTGATGGAACACGTTCCTTCTGGGCGATTGCTTCCTTCATTGTTGACAGTACAGGTCCGAATTAGGAATTTGGCCTTTCAGATCGTGGTGCATTTTTGACATCAAAATTACCGGAACGGAATCTACGAAATCAAAATTGCACGTGATTGGCTGTTATAGTATCAGGACCATAAACACTATTCACATTTTCAGCCGTCTGGCTTGCGTTTTCGTCTTTATCGAAGAAAAACTGTAAAATATGGCGTATTTTCTATTTACTGGTGTCTATTTTTGACGCGTGCTCAAACAATACTGAGTCAAGCAATCACAAAACTGCCTGAAAGGTATATTTAGTACGAAATCTTATCTTTCTAACGCTATCTAGGGTAACCCGATCGCACTTAAACAACGCGAAATACAGATTACTAAAGCTATCTATTGTTAAAATAATGGATTACTTTTTACTACACCTTTTACTATGTGATTTGTAGAGATGAAAGGAAATCATGTATTGCGATAACCTGTAATAAACTACGAATAACGGTTGCAATTAAAGCAGACAATTCAGAAAACCAGTTTAAAGTGATTATTCTACTACCATGAAAGATTACACATATATTTGATGATTGGGTAAAAATTGAAAGCAATTTGGTGGAAGATTATGCTGTATCCATCATTGTTGAACAAAATGACGTAATATTAGCTTAATAAAAAACACTTAAAGTATAAAAAAAAAAATGTTTCCCTCAATTAGATATCCTCAGAAAGTCAAAATAATTGGAAAAAAAATTTCTACTCAATTTTATAAGGGTTTAGCTTATGTATGAGCTCATTTAGAGTCATGACCCTAACTACTACTGATTTTACTACATTTTACTACATACTATATCAAAGTCATCTACTATAAAAAATATCTACTATCTTATTTCCGCATTACTATCCTTTTTTGTGACATGCTCGCTGTTCAAATGCACTACGATGTCACTTTTTAACGTTAACTCTTCTATATTGTTTTGGTATTGTCTGTATAACGTACATTTATACCTTTTGATGTTGTATGTAGATGCTTTTGAAATTGCTGCTATACCACTATGCAACAAAGCATAGATTATAAGCATAACAACATTCGAGCATACCTACTTAGGTAATAGTTAGGTACTAGTAGTACCTAACTATGATAACAACAAATATTAGCTTCAAGCATAGCCATAAGTATTCTTTATTTTGCTTTTTTGTTTCGATTTTTTTTTCCTGTATGCGCTTGATTGTTATTGTGTGAGTTACTTTGTGCTTGTACAACACAACAGCAACAACAATAAGAGTTTACATGCGAAAATTAGCTGCAAAATAATGTTGATATTTTCATGTGGTACCTACATACGATATACGTACACTCTCATGTATATGACATTCGCTGAAAAGTATGCAACAAAGAAATAAATAAAAAAGTTAAAAAAAAAAACACCACACCAAAAAAGCGAAAAATATTCAAATCCTTTTCACGGATGTGAAGCTCTATATCATACAATGTTTAGTATGTACAATGTTGGTACATAGAAGTTGGTATATTTGTCCTATAAAAGCATGCATGTACTACTTATGCAATAAATTTAAAGAGTTACTCATTTAAATATCAGCAAAAACTTTTTTTATAATTTATGAAAATTTATTATAAAACTTTTTTACGAAATTATCCTTAGTATTGAAAAATTGTATACAATATATTTATATATATAAGCAAATAGCTTGTTCTATGTGTTTCTAACAATTTTGTGTAGGCTTACACATACATACATAAATTTCCATACAATTCTTATAAGTATATTAATGGTCTGCTGTAAAATAAGTAAGAGCAAAACAGCTGATTGGATGGTAGTATTTAGTTCTGAGAAGCATTCCCTAGAATATAAAGGGTGATCCAATAAGAGCTTCCGGATTTTTTTGTTTTTTAATAAAACGCATTAAAATCAATGTAATCATTAAAAATTGTATTTGAGACGTAAGTTCGATTTACGAAATTTAATGTTTGAAAATAATTTCTTTTAAATGTTGTCCGCAACTTGCTCTTACATGATCCATTCTATGGGTCTTATTTACGAGCATTTCGGCCGATATTTCGTTAATTAGGCACGTTATGTTCGCTTCTAATGCAGGAATCAATTGTGTTTTATTGTCGACATAAACAAGTGATTTCACATACCCAACGAAAAGTAATCCAACGGCATCAGATCACAAGACAGGAATACCATAAGTCTACCACAATACCATATGAACACCATAAAGTGGTCGAAGAGCACGAAAAACATTTCTCACTGAATACTGGTTTTGGAAATAAATTTCCATAATTTGTAAACGTTTTGGCGTAAGTCTATTCATGGTGAAATGTCAATGAATAATGAACACAAATGTGATATGAACATGACCGTTGTTAGGCATGAGATGTCCGAGAATCCTTATTGGAAAAAGTACCTCCTATTGGATCACTCTTTACTTATATATAACAAGCTTAAATTCGCTGTTTACTCGTAGATGGCGTTAGTCAGCATATTGAGCTATTACCGACTGTGCATCCTTTTTTTGTTTTATGAGTTCGACTCCTGTTTACATCAATTAGTAAACATCATCAGTGATTTCATACAACAACATACATTTTTCCTCGTATAATTTCGTGCCAGAAAAAGAGCATATGCGGGAAGCTCTCCTTTTTTCTTCAATTTGAAGAAATCTGCTGCTGAGTCGCATCGAATGCTTGTGGAGACAGTGCGCTATCGGAAACCACTTGCAGAGACTGGTTTCGTCGGTTCAAAGATGGCCATTTTGACTTGAGTGACAAGGAGCATGAAAATAGACCCAGAAAAGTTGAGGACCATGATTTGCATGCTCTTTTGGATGAAGACGACATCCAATTGCAAAAAATGCTTGCCGAAGAGTTAGGTGTTACTCAACAAGCCATTTCCATAATTTTTGGCTTTCTATGAAAAAAAAAATGTGTTTAGTTTTTTTTACCGAAAAACAGCGGATTTAAGCTTGTACACCTGGTATGTCATATGATTACATATAATTTCATCAGAAGCTTTATAATATTTCACGATGCGATGCTTCCTCTTAGTTGTTCATGCCTAGTTTCCATGAAATAAGTGATTAGCACGGCATGATGGTTATACCTTCAATTACCGTACTCCAGACATTGAAGGTAATATTTTCCAAATTATCCAAAATCAGACGTGGTAAATTAATTTTGTAAACTGGAAAATTTTCTACGGAAAAAAACCTATTCAAACTACAAATGCTATGCATTATATTATAGAGCCAGGTAATCGAAAAAAAAAAACTGAGAATATTTGTCATAAATTTTAAACCCCTTTCCCAACCCCAATTTCCCTAAACAATATAATTTGCTGTGGTAAAAATTATATAAGATTAGGAATTTTAAATTTCTATGGTATGCTAGATAATAGCGTCCATTGCCTCACAAAACTTAAATAATAAACATACTAATAATATTAAGAAAATTTCGAATGTATAATTTGATGAATTTTACACTTCCATTTGGATGAAAAAATGAATGCATTTAAGTGTTCATCAACCGAAAGTTACTTTCATTTATATTTTCAACCAATGATCTAATTTGCTCTTCATTTTTCTAATAGTCCGTTGTTATATGGACGGCTTATATGATTTCTTCTATTATTATTTCATATCATATACTTATTCAATGCATGTACAAAAACATATACTAACATATATATACATATAAGTTTTATTCAAATATATTCAAACTTCTTCTTTCATATATATTATATTTTTACCATATTTCCCTTTGAATAATATTGTATGTATTGGTATATATAATTCATATGTGTATCCTTTTTTTTTATTGTTCTTTTTTCACTTCTTCCATACTCTTGGCCATAATATAATAAATTTACATTTTTCATTTTGTATTACCCTTATCATTTATCATTCATATATTCATGAATGTTTTGAATTTGAATTTTTTGTAACACTCATCACCCGCTCACTTATTATTCATCATATTCGTATTGAAAACAATAAATACCTACGAGCACATTTCTGTGATGACATGAAATACACAATTGCATACAAAAGTCATCATCTTCATCGTCATCATCATCATCATCATCATCATCATCATCACTATCAACATTTTTATAATCAGTATCATTGTCATTCAACATTCATCATTCTATTTGAATTTTGTCTCTGCATTTATTCATAATGTATTATACGATATTGTTAAATATGATTTTTCATTAATCATTACGAATTAATTTATTATAATTATATTATGCAACACATTTTGATAACTATTGTGCTTGTTGAATGTATTGTTTTTAAGCATTTGTCATGTCTATTGTTAATTCAATAACAATTTTTTCAGATTTTTCTCTTTTACGATTGCTTAATATAAATATTATTTTGTGGTAATAAATATTGGTCGATCATACTCTTCACCTTTATGCGTGTGTATGTAACCAGTAGTTAATATATTTTCCATAAATTTCCTTTAGTAGCAAAAACATTCTTTGTATATCAATGATAGTCATTACAAATGTGTATGTGATGCCACTTATAGTATGTCACATAGAATGGATATCTAATAATCATATATAATTGATTGTTAGTGTATGACTTTATGGCATCTAAATAAATAATCATATTTTATTTGTATTGTATGACAAACAACAAAGACAATGTTTGCAAAAATATGAAACAAAAATAGATGTAAGATATTTAAAGAAAAAGAACATAGACAATGTTATTTTTCTTAAAGATATATTCTTTTATATATTTAATGCTAACTTTTGCAAAGGACTCCAATGAATCGAATTAACATATTTGATTTTTAACAGTATAAGAAACTCTTTCTTATGTTATGTAATCCTTTGCTCTTTTTCATAAAATATTTAAGAGGCTTAAATGTGATTCTTCAACTCAAATCAATTTAGATAATTCAAAAATATTTAATGAAAATTCGAACTAAGGGATATTGCAAGTTTTATTTATTTTCAATTAAAATTAATAAAATATAAAAATTAAAATAATATGAGCGGAAAAATTGAAAAATAAAACTGCTTTGAACATTTTCACTTACTACTCTTCTCCGAGAGAAGCATTGGTTTTCGCAATATCTTTCAGAAACTCATTTTTGATGAGAAGTGAAATCACGGCCGACTCCCATTAATGCTTCATCCTCAACGTATCCCTCAAATATACAATAAAAAAAAAAAAATAAATATGTGGCACTTAAAGCCCCAAAGGGCTCATTGGCCGAGCTTCTCTTCCATTACTGTTGTGCGTCTTAAATTTTGAACAGTATTAGAATGGACCTACTTATTTTAGCCGGTTCCGAACGGCAGAACACTTGTGACATCACTTTTTCTGAGCTTTGTCACAGAGTTCTGTCACAGAGTTCTGCCAGAATTGCCAATTGCTTGCCGACAGGTGGGTATCGTTCAAAAGAAAACTCTTTTCGATATTATATTTGTTATGCATCAGCCGGGTATTGAACCACGACCTACAGATCAGAAGGCGAACACACTAACCACTGAGCTACGGCACCCGACAAATATACAATATATAACAATAATTCAACATTTCAGGGAGCTTCCTTGTAAAATTGGAGTGTTGATAAGTTTCTCTCAATATTTCCAGCGACCGTCAAACAGTATCGATTCACTGTACAATGTAGGCATTGGATCAGAAGGAAAACATTTTGAATATTAGATATAAAAAAATTGGAACGTTTCATTTTCGTAGCTTCACTCTCTCCCTACAGTGATATAATCCCACAGTAAAATTATAGGATTGAGCTAAATGTAGGTTAAAGTGAATAATTTTCCAATCCCTTAAATAAAAAGTGCAGCGAATGTATGTATATATGGTAGAATAGCGAATAACTAGAAGATGATGCCATAATATTAAAACAAAAAAAACTTCACCACCTTCTTGGCTTCCATCAAAGGAAAGGCTTCATGAAAGGAAATGCTATATCATCGCAGATCTCATTACCAAATAACAACTTTGCCATGGAGTCGCATCATCTGTGTCGTTAGAGCCTGTTCATATGTTCATATATCTTCGTAAAAACATTTCCCAATATTTTTCTGAAATTATTGTGTTAAACTTATGTTCGTTCCATACATTTGCAAAGCTCCTTTTCTCTCTTTCAGGGAAATCTTTCAGTGTAATTGGAAAAAAGTTAATTAACTCATATTTGAAGTAAGTTCCTATCTGTAATAAAGCATAAAACTATTTAATAATAAATGAAAATAATGTAAATTACTATAAAATTGCCATGAAAAATGTGTAAAATATAAATGAAGTCATTATTTGGTTGGTAAAATTACAGAAAATGAAAATATTATATGAAAATTAAATAAAAAACGGAACAAAAAAAAAAATAGAAAATCCGAATACAAGCTGTTGTCTTTCATTGGTCATATCATCATTCACTCATGCCGCAACTGTCATTCAGTTTGATGCATATAAAGCCAACATGGTGAATTCTGTTTTATATATGAATACTTATATTGCAATAAAAATATACGAATACGAGATTATATGTAATATGAGTATAGTAAAAACAAACAACATAATAGACAGACCGCCACACAAGTACTCAGAAAGACGACACGTGTAAAACCACAATTATACCATGTGAAAGCAACAACTTGTACATGCTCATGCCAATTATAGTAATTTATTTTGTTTATTTGTCTGTTTCCATAATACATACATATGTCACTAGAAGAGTGTGTCAGTGTGTAAGTGTGTGTGTGTGATTTCATGAATTCATCCAGTGTAAAATCGTTGAGTATACAAGTATGACGATGAAATGAAAATGAAGTACAATTTCTTTAAAATGATTGCTGTCACATCATGCCATAAATTGCATTTTCCTAATTATTTTTCCTATTTGCTATTTTCACTCTTACTTATCTCTCTCTCTCTCTCTTTCTCTCTCTCTTACTCTCTTTTTGAAGCTCAAAGAATACCTTTGTACAAGTAAATTAATTGAAAATATATTGCTAAATATTATTTACTGTTAAATACTCAGCAGAATGTTTTTCTATTTGATTTTATGCTGTTTTCGTCTTTGACTCACAATAGAGCATTTCATTAATTTCCAAGAATAAAATACAATATTTTAACGAAATCAAACAGCAGACTGCATTACATTTTATGTACTACGTTATGCGAATGTATATTCGTTACGGGATAGTTCCGTATGAGGATTCTAAGGAGAAATTGTGTTTTGAATACACTGAACCTGATCATTTTCTATGATTCGATATAAAAAGGTGTATCATCTAATATGCTATGATGCTTAGAGATATATTGACAAACGATAACGAGCTGATGGTGTGTTGTCTTCTATCGAAGAGCCAATAAGTATTTATCAGTGAATAATTTGCGATTTTGATAAGAAATTCGCATTAGATTAGTGCGAAAAATTATGGGGTTTCAGGCGGAAAAAACTATTCGTATTAAAATTAAACTATAATTTAAAAGTAATCAGACAAATGGAATATCCTCTAGTCTTGATTCCTTTGTTTCGACCCCAATTAAATCTTCTTGGAGCCTTAAATCACCCACTTCAGTCGTTGTAAATAGTTGTTTGCAAAGCATCAAGCTATGAATCGGTTTAATTTCATAGCATTTTAGTAATGAATTGCATATTGATTGATGATTAAAACAATTTACTGGTCGATTAAATTATTGCACGAAACTGATTCCTTTGCTTTTTACTTAGTACGAAATTCCGATAAAAAATGTGACACGTTGCGCATAGCCACGAATATAACATTTGGTGCTCCATAACAAATTAATGCAATAAAATTAGTTATTACATATTCGCAGTATGGCTATACAGAAAAAAAAAATCACAATCTCTAGCTCTAACTATTTTTTTGGATTTTTTACTCACATCACTTTCACTACGATCGTCATTACTGCCATTATTATTACTATCATTGTGGTCGTTCTCTTAATTATCGTAATTATCTTCATCACCATCATAACTATTATAATATTTATTAACATCATTATCATTAGAATCAAAAAATAGCATCATCATCATTATGAGCATATATTTTTAATAAGTACCCATGTCATTAGTGTTAAATTACCGGAAAAATTGCTGTGCATACATACTAGGTGGTAAACAGCAACAATGACCTCATAGTACTAAAACATGCACTCATTCATTCTTCTTCGTTTCACAATGCTACTTGACATTAATATTGCCATTATAATAATAAACATCATCGCCAGTCAACATTATGGTGGCGAATAGTTCTATTTTTTACGAAATTTTTGTGATGAAATTTTATATTCGTGGTCATGTTGCATTGTTATTACAACAACAACAACAGCAGCAGCAACTGCAATGTCAACAACACCATCCACATCATCATTGAAGTCATCATTATTATTGTTGCAATGTCTCGTCCGTCTATGGACAATACAATAACGAACTAAATAAAATGTTATTACTACTGCACCATCACACTACCTAGTAACTAGTATTTGGTTATGGCTGGGCTGCACGAACAGTAGAAGTAGAGGGGAGATATACAAAAAAAAAAAAAAGAAAATGGTAATAATGAAAAATTATTTTTATTGCTGTTGCTGCAAAAAATGTTGATTCAAGGAGCACAGCAGGCATTCAGAATTTTGCTTTTTTTTTTTTCTCTGCTTCAATTACACTTCGTATTTTCTCTTCCTCATTATATTGTACTATGGTAGAGGTAGAGGTAGAGGTAGAGGTAGGTATAAAATAATTTAACTGAAAAAAGAAATTCGCTTAAATTGCATTGCTTTTTCCATTTGAGAGTGCAATATTTATGAGACGAGAATATCTTGTAAATGCATAAATTTGCATTATGGCAGCTGTACTGTGATGGTACGTACGTATGTGTTGACGCTGCATAATGATGTTGTGAAGAGTGCGCAAGAAAATGAAAAAACATTAAACATAATTATGCACTTGTAGTTCAGAATACTTATTAATGAGAGCGATTTTTATTTATTATTCTCGTCGAAAAAAAAGGCACTTTAAGTACATGTACAAGTGGTAATAAACATAAGTTTTAATTTTATAATTCAACAATTTTTTTTTTATTATTTTGTTGTAATTATAGAATATTGTCAATGATGGTGATTGACAAAAAACAAAAACAAAATTGAAATGGTAATAGTAAGTAGTTAATTAAAATATGAAAATGAGCAAAGCAAAATACAAAATCGTTTTAAGTATGATTGTAAATCGAAAATGAGCAATAAAGAAATTTTCGTGAGAATTTTAAATTATATAGGCTAAAACGAGTTTCATTGATACTAATCAAACAAACAACTATAATACATAAGAGCTCACATAAGTGTATGTATTACAAGTGCACTTCACATTAAACGAATTCTCTTTTCAAAATTACAAGCATATTGTTAAAGTTTCTACAAAAGTATTTGTAAACATTCGAATCTCTTGAAAATGTGTTACGAATTTTAAAATATCATCTACGAAAGTACGACAGTAAAAATTATAGAAAAAAAAAGAAAATGGAAAAAAAAAACTGGTACAAGAATTGACTAGGAACACTTGTATATTCATACATAGTGTAAGAGTATTAGTACATACATATGTATTTATTTTGTTGAAGATGGCAAAACTTTAGTATTCTACTCTGTAGTCATTGGTTGTCAACAGTTATGGCACTTACTTACAATGCATGAGTATACATATATACTCGTATGCAAGTGTACTTTTTTTTTATCGAAAAGTCATATAAATTCTTGTATATACATGCGTACTCATACATATACATATGGTAACAAAACAATTATCACTGTAGCTGTGATTGTTTAAAGTATTAAAACACATTTAAAGAAAACCAAGAGTGATAAGTGAATGAAAAAAAAAAAAAAAATAAGCAAAATAAAATGAAACTAACAAAAAAAGAAAGGCAAAATAAGGACTTGAAATATACTAGTAAGTAGAATGAAGAGAAATAGATTTAAAAGATAAGTTCGTATACACGTAGGAAATCAAAATCTGTCAAATTTCAGATAGGGTGCACTGATAGGGAACTAAGGGTCCTATTTAGAGGACGCTGGACATTATTTGACTTACTTTTTATTCTTAAAACTTTTATTAATCCCTTTATTCTTAAATCTCATCAAATTACATCGTATCTGGTGATGGAGTGTCTTGAAAAGCTGAACATTCTGGGCGAAAGCAATCTGGTCTGGATACTATGGGAATGAAAAGGCAGGTGAACTCGCTAGAAAGGGAGCAGCAACCCCATTTGTACGCTCGGATCCATTCGGCGGATTAGGAAAGGGCAACTTCTCCAAAATCTTTAGGGAAAACAGAAGATATACAACGGAAGCAATATTGGGACAATCTACCGGGGTTACTACAATCCAAGTCACTCTTAGGAACTTATAACCTAAATAGATTTGAGGATTGTATGAAGCTAAACTAGAATAAGTTAAGAATTATTACAGGAATTCTGACATCATCTAAAAAAACCGGAAATTTACTCTAATTAAATTTCTAGGTTTTGCGGGGAGAAAGATAAAACATCGAAACACGTGCTGGAAGTGTGTCCCGCACTAATGCACAAAGGAAAGAAACACCTAGGTGAACATTTACTAACTGATAGCATAATCAGACTCGGGAATTTACATAGGTGCAATACTACATTTCATAGAGGATATTGGACTCAAAGAAATACTTTGAACCAAAATGAAGGGGGCACGATAGATCTTATATGTCGCGGTGCTACATCCCCCATTAATAATAATAATACTTTTCATTCATATTATGATTATGTGCGATAGTAATAACATATAAAAAATAAAAGAATTGAATGGATTTGAGATGTTGATCTTGACTAACCGACAAAATATAGATATGTGCTGCTATCATCTTTCTTTGAAGGCATTCTTGGTTACATATCTTTATTGAATATATACTTCTGTTTGTTAACTAGTCAGATATATGGCAATGGGGGCAATGCCATTTTAACTTTGGAGCTAGACTTTAACTTTTCAAGTCTAGCTTCAATTTCTCTATCACTGAGATTCCTTTCTAAAGCATAAGGTGAATTTATTTCGATTGCGTGTGTGAATTAGTAACCGGCCTTTTACACAACATGGCATGACGCGTAAGCACGATGTCGTACATCATTGTCCGAAATGTCATTTTAAATATATATTCACTTGCTGTCAAAATTTGTCTAAATTCATATTTTTTTCATGATGAAAAATTTTAAAAATTGGCGAATAAACCAGCATTTGCGGGAACTTTTATTTAGTTAGTTTCTTTTGCAAAGAAAAATGCAGCTAAAAGTCATCGTTTGCTTATGGAATTGTGTGTCGACAATTTTCTATCCAATACATAGTGTAAGGAGTGGTTTCTGCCCTTCAAAAATGGTGATTTTGATATCAAAGACAAATAACGCTCTGGATAGCCGAAAAAGTTTGAAGACGAGGATTTGGAGACATTATTCGACCAATACCAGATCGAACCATTACGGGAGAGCTGTACTGACAAAAATTAATACGATTGAACAGAACAATGATCGAGAAACGGCCGCAATATGTGACTAGACACGAGTCGGTAATTTTTCACCATGACAACGCACGGCCACACATTGCTATTCCGGTCAAAAACTATCTTGCTAATAGCGGATGGGAAGTTTTACCTCATCCGCCTTATAGCCCAGACCTGGCACCTAAACATTATCACTTGTTCTGGTCCATGCAGAATGCCCTTAATGGAATACGCTTCACTTCAGTCACCGGAATCAAAAATTGGCTTTAGATTCCTTTCTTTTGGGATGAAATCCATAAATTGCAAGGAAGATGGGGAAATGTCATAGCTTCTGTTGGACAATACATTGAATGACATGTTTGTTTTACAGAATTTCTAAAAAGAAATGATTTTTGAGCACTAAAAAAAGACGGTTATTAATTTACACACCCAATACAAAAAACCTCGATCAATTATAGTGCCCTTAAGATGTCTAGAAAATAACAGATTTGGTGTCTAACAAATATAGAATATGACCTTCAATGATTGATTGTATGACCTGCAGATGATCACGAATATCTTCGCTTTTCAGCTCAGAGATTACTTATTACCTAATGTTGATTAAACATGCTTCATTTTCAATTGGGATATTGAATGATGTTGTAACTAGTAACAGTTCGTTCTTATAAAGTATAAATTTAAATGAAAAATAACAAAAACAAAAGTCACAAACTGAATATTGTTAGATTTCATATATTTCCATAAACATGCAACATACTCCAATTAATTTTGATCTCTTTATTTCCTTCTATTCTACACTTTGTCAGAGATTTAGTCGGAAATATTATATAATTGACTCACACGATATCATAACAGTCAACTCTACGAATGTATGCACATTAGAGTGGTTCATATGTATTTATTGAATTTCGGGTACCAGAAGTTTCCTTTTTTCTGTTAATTCTTTTATTGCTTTCAAGTCAAATTATATTATATATTGTATATTTGGTTGTGTTTTTAAAGTATGGTAAAGGTAAAGGTGACAGCAATTTAAATGTATTTACATATGAATTTTTTGTTGATCAAAATCATCATTCGAGTAGATTTAACTATAATTCGGTTTTCATATTTTGTGCATGAAATTACTAATCTATGGAGTTAAAATTCGGTACATATGATTATTTTTACTTATAAATGAACGTGTTTCAATATGGGTGGAATTGGATAAAAACTAAGCATATCTCCCATACGAAAGTATGTTTTCGAATGTATTTAAACTAAACTAGTTTCTCATAGAATGATCTATTTTGTGTTATTTTCATGGAATTACTAAAATTAAACATTTTGAAGTTTTTTTAATGATTATAAATTAGTGGTAACTTGCTTTCAATTTCAAAAATTATACATACAAGTTTGGATTCTGTAATTCAAAATTCTCATGACATTTGTTCAATATTTTAAATTTATTAGTAAGGAAATATTTCAACATTAATGAAAAATATTGTTCGATGAAATGTGCCAATGTGACTTCAGTTTTTCGAAACCACTCTAATGTACATATACATATATTTGTGCTTACATAATAAATATACGTATTATATAAAATTTCCCACAAAAAATCAATTACCACAATTTAATTAACTCGAACTGTTTTACATCCTTCTTTGTATATATAATATTTCTACAAAATACACATATTCGTACCAATACGAATACTACATAAATATATACATGAGGAGACAGCAAACTTGTATAAAGGATTTGTTGCTGTTGTTGTTATTATATTTATTGTAGGAAATAATTTATTTCAGAAACTTTTTTTTTGTACATGCGTGTGAATCTCTGTCCACACACACATAGACACAAAATCTACATATGTGCAGTAAATATATGGCAAACAAACATGCCAACATGATCTAAATAACAACAACTAACCAACAGTTTCACAAAGAAAATACTAACAAACAAAAAAAAAAAAAAAAAAAAAGCCATCTTTCAAATTGCTGTCTGAAGCTGACAATTTCAAGTAAATATCATATAAATAAATTCAAATAATTCGAACTGTTAGTATGGGTCCTGTTTCGTGAAATCAATAAATATATAGGCTTATCTCTGTTTTATATATGATATATAAATATATAGTTGCTTCACATAGCAATAATATCACATATTTTATAATACTTTCACAAAAAAAGAGGAAAACTTCACAAAGGAGTAAATCAATGCGCTAAGGAAAAACTTTATGCCATTCACATTGAAATATATTCTAGTACAATACATGAAATATGGAATTTTATTGCTCAGTTTTAGATGCTGCATGGATGAAAATTTCTGTTTTTGTACTCTATCCTTGTTATTGTTGTTAATATTTAGTATTACCTAGTAGTATAGTAATTGGTATTGTTGTTACTGTTGTTGTTGTTGTTGTAACATTTTATCAAATGTCAAAAAGATAAATTTAATTTATTGTTATTGCCATTGCTGATTGCTGATGCTGCTGACATTACATAGCTACACATAGTACAAATTTATCATATTAGATGAAAGCAATAAAATCAAGTTATTTGTTATTGTTATCATTATGGTGCATTTGCATAAATGTGCGTGTACAGATAAGTTTTTTTTTTTACATTTGTATGGTTATATGGCATAAATATATACCATAGATATTCTATACACACATCGCCACATATATATGTCTACCTGCTCTAGGCTTGTATGAAAAGAGATATACGCATAAGAATAAATATGTATAAGTACATTTCTTGATCTTTGGAATAATGCAATCGATATGGTAACACATATGAATATGAACTCCGTAAGAGAATATATTTCTCTTTTGATACTCTTCATTCAAAGAGTCAAGGACTTATTGATTGCGTATTGCCATTTGGAGTACGAGCAATTAAACTTGGAAATTGGGTACATGAGATTGTTTTCACCAACGAATAAACAAGCTCGGAAATGAGCGTAATCAAATAAATAAGAAAACTATAATTATTTCTCGTACAAAAAATTGTCTAAGAAAATATATGTTTTCCCATTTTGTGCTCAAAGACATAAAGTTATCAACCTAAAGATTGGTAAATAAAGCTTGTCTGATCACAAAATGAGTATACGAGTACGAGAAAATGGGTGTAATCGTATAAAAAACATGATTACGACCCATCACAAAATGACGTTGATGAATGTATGTCTTTACACCTTACTCGATATAGACGATTATTTAATATGAATAATAAATTTAATATAATTCGAGTTCGAAAATCGATAAAATCGACACATACATGTACCTGACATACAAAATTTGTATTCTTTTACGCAATTAAATGTGTCTACCTGCCATAGTGTAGGATATCTAACCTTCTTTATTATAGAATTCATTTATTATTATTGACCAACATTGACCAACAACTACGTCTTTCTCTTGTTGAAAATCACACAATGAGTAAATTGAAAAAAATCTTTAATTTATCATTCATCATCGCAAAACTATGGAATGAATGAGAATTTGTCCGAACACTGATATTTGTTATGTTGAATATTTGAACAATCAAATGTAGAGAGAAAATATTTAAAATGAATGCATATTTACCTTCAGTAAAATTTATAAATTTGCAGCTAGAACATAGAACATACGCTTATATATTCATATGTACAGGATGGCTGATGAATGCTGGTACCAAAGAAAACGTAATAAATTTTTTCCTATGTAACATATCTGTTCCACTGTTTCTTTATTTAATAAAATGAAAGATTGGGATAATAAAACAAGAATTTGGATTGTGCGAAGAGAATATAGGCGCAGGCTTGGCGGCACTCCTCCTAGCAGATGGAATATAATGAGGCTTGTGAATAATTTTGCCGAGCATGGGACAATCGCAAGAAGACCATACCATCGCGAACCCTCAGTTCGGACGCAGGAAACAGTAGCTGCTGTAGCTGCTGCCATATAAGCCAATCCAACAATTTAGACAAGGAGCTTATCTGCTTAAATGAGTATCAGCAGAGAGTCACGGGAGACGATTTTGCATAAAGATTCAAACTATATTCCCTTAAAATTCAACTAACAAGCCAACTGAATTGCCAATTCGCTTGGAATTTTGCTAGAAGTTCCTTCAAATGGCGAAAGAGGATGAAAACATCTTGAACTGCATTTTTATATTTGATGAGGTCCATTTTGATTTGATCGGCATAGTTAACAAACAAAATTGTCGAATATGGAGTGATTCTAACACACAGATACTCCATGAGACGAAATTATACCCACTTCGCGCCACAATGAGTGCAGTTTCGTGTGCAGTTTCATCAAGATGCATTGTCGGACCATACTTTTTCGAAGAAAACGGCGTTACTGTTACGTTCATTGGAGACTGTTACTTAAAGATGTTGAAAGAGTTTATCTTTCCAGAACTACATCGATAAAGAATCCATTTCAACTCTCTGTGGTTTCAACAAGATGGTGCAACAGCTCACATAGCTAGGGCTGTTATGACAGAATTGCAGTAAAAATTCCCCAATAAGCTGATTTCAAGAAACTCCACCTTCCGTTGGCCCTCAAGGTCTCCTGACTTTACTTCACCTGATTTTTTCTTGTGGGGGTATTACAAACAGGAAGTTTACAAAACCAAACCAACAAATTTGAATGATTAGAAGCAATCCATTCAAATAATAATTGAGGCAATTCCTGCTACAACTCTTCAGGCAGTAATGAATACCTTTTTGATAAGATATCGCATATGCGTCACTGAGGGTGGAGGCCATTTAAACTCAATTATTATTAAAACTAATTAACCTATGCATAATAAAAATCGATTATTTTTCGAACAAAAAAGAAAAAGTGAACTAAATAAATTTAAGAAAAAGTTATTTGGGTTTCTTAATGTAGCAATATTCACCCTGTATATAGATAGATGTACACATATGTGAATATTTTTATATTGTCACTTTTATAAAAGAGATTAAAATTTTACATTTGAACATCATGATGATGATAGCTAGATAGATAGATTTCTAGTTTTTTCCCAAAAAGGTAATAATTGTATTAAAAATAAATGTATTTAATTTGGCAGCATTGCCAACTATGACACTATTGTAGACGTACCATATGTTATATGCATTCATATTCATTTATTATTTTTTCTTTTGTCGACATATGGTACATTTTCAATGCGCTTTTCACTGTGTGCATACAATGTGCATATAAAATTCTATTTAAATTGTGAAATAGCTAATATTTAATTAACCACAAGGATATACGAAAATACTCTTCGGCTTCAAAAGACTATATGACAATTTTGACAAGTTCTTTTCACTCTGTTATATTGCCATTTCTAATCGGAGTTTTATGAAAGGTTACTTTCGTAAATTATTGCAATTACTGAATGAAAAATATATAGATAAACTTCGCTCCCTATCCTTGTCACTAATAATTCACAAAGTTGAGGGTAATCAATTCAGTTAATTATTTCATTCATCGAAATGCAGCTACTAACTAAGCACACCTCTATGACTAAAAGCTTTCAAACACCTATTTGACAATAAGAACAACAAAAGAGATAATTTTCAATACCAGGAACATTAGAATATTTGCACAATTTCAATTAAAAACTTTTCCTTTTACATGTAAGTAGAGAAATATGTATGCTCATACAAAGATAAATATGTGAAAAAATACCAGCATATAAACAAGCTCAAAAAATGTCAACATTTGAATATGACGACTATGATGTGTACCATATACGAGGTCGATCCCATAACTACCCGACCTAACAAAGAAAACAATAATTTTGGAAAAATTTTTCTTTATTTCTCAATATAATCTCCTTTTAGCTCTATACACTTTTCCCAGCGACATTCTATAGCTTCGATATCCTGTTTATAGTATGAACTGTCTAGCTTATTAAAATAGCCATCTACCGCAGACTCCACGTGGCGCCATGAAACTTAAAACATATATTTTATAAGGTTGCCACTTTTCACCAAAGTAATTTTTTTCAAACTACTGCCTCCATCTATATGTCAGGTCGGGTAGTTCTGGGACCGCCCTCGTACATATGTACTTTTGTACTTTTATCAAAAGATATGCACAAAATATTTCATCTTAAGAGTGAATTTAGAAGAAGAAAATTCACTCTTAAGACAGCACGCATATATGTATTTACATGTATATGTGTGTGTACATAAGTATGAATAAGTTTAAAGAAGCGTATTTGAGTTGAAAAAAAAACGAAGTTCCACATGGTTCGTTTCACAAATGATTACATACACGTAACTACTTAAATCGGTAGAGATTAAAATATAGAGTGCAAAAAATGGGCAATAACAAAAGATAAGGTGTGAAAAGGGAAATAATATTGGAAGAAATATTTTATAAATGTTTATGATTGCTAATTTAAGTTTCTTTTGAATTTTTGTGTTGTGTATATTTCATGGCAAAAATATTTAGTTCACGTAAATGATTGGCATTCACTCTGAAATAATTTGAAGACTGTAAATATATGCTTTTTAACAATATTGTGAATACTATTATATTCGATAGAATTATTTGCTTTTACAAAAGCATTATAAAATCTCTATTCTAATTTCGAATATTTAATGAATATGGTAACAACAACGACTTTATTGAAATTAATTTTATATGCACACGATGATTATCACATACATTGATTATGAGTGACATTACGATAAATTGTATATGAAAATTTGTATAATTTCTATGGGCAGATTGTAATGTTTACAATCCATATTTACATATGTAAATGTTTGTTGAAGCAATATTTCATATCATTTATTGATACATATTAACATATGAAATGCAAAATAGTTGAAAATTTTGCAAAGCCATTGCTAATTATTTCAATTAGTCATCATTAGATGCATTTCCGTATTGCATTTAAGCATATGAATATGCATGTATATACATTTATTTTATAATATGCTATGCACATGCATTTATTTATTTATACACACATTGCACATCAGATTATAGTATACTGTTGATTTTGTGATCGATTGAATGGATCTATGGAAATGCATTAAGTTTATTAAAAAATGCTTTTGCATATTGTCGTGCTTGATGAGTTTATGTCTATGTAGTTTTTATTAAATTTTAATACATGTTTATTATTAATATACAGGTATATGTATCGGAATGATTGTGGAAAATAACACACCATGTTTTACAACCGTGTTCATAATACACTGCTATATAGCAATATTAGGCAATTAATTTAGCAATGGTTTTAAATATATACATAACAGGCCATTCAATACGTGTATAGGATGACACACAGAGATGGCGTTGATATTTATTATTTGTGTGAAGCAACTTTTGTTATTGAAAAAAAATGGATAAAAGTGAATTTCATGTTTTGATAAAGCGTTGCTTATTGATGAAAAACCAAAAAAATACAGTGGAAACCAATCAATAGCTTAATAAACATTATCCGGACTCTAGTCCATCGAGACAAATGGTAGAAAAGTGGATTGCTGAATTTCAAAGTGTTCATACCAGCACAAATGATGCAGAACGCAGTGGACGCCCAATTGAGGCTGTTATTCGAGAAAATATAAAAAAATTCACAAATTTGGTCATTAACGATCGCAAATTGAAGGTGATTGTAGTTTTTTTTTACCATTTTACACCAACATTTGGGTATGCGAAAGCTCTGCGCAAAGTAGGTGCCGTGTGAGCTCACAATCGACCAAAAACAACAACGTATCGATACTTCAAAGGAGTGTTTGGCGCTGCTAAGCCGCTATAAAAACGAATTTTATCGTCGATATGTGACAATGGATGAAACAGGGCTTCACCGTTACACACCACAATCCAATAGACACTCAGCTGATTGGACAGCAGTCGACGAATCGAATCCAAAGTAAGCAAAGACGCAACAGTTGGCCGGTAAGATGATGTCGTCTGTATTTTGGAATGCGAACGGAATAATATTCATCGACTCATTGACTCTTTTCAAAAAGGAACCACCATTAACAGCGGCTATTAATGTGAAGGTTGAAATCGCAAAGAAACAACGGCCACATTTGCAAAAGAAAAAACTGTTGTTTCACCAAGACAATGCAACGTGTGCACAAATCGATGAAAACGATTACAAAATTGAATGAACTGCACTTCGAATTGTTTCCCAACCCACCATATTCTCCAGATTTAGCCTCCCAGCGACATTTTGCTGTTTTCAGATCTCTAGAGAAAGTATTTGTGGAAAGAAATTTAAGTCCGATAATGCAGTAATCGCTAAAATTGAGACCTACTTTGACGAGAAAGAGAAATCGTACTATAAAAGTGGTATCGAAAAGTTGAAAAATCGCTATTACTTACGTTATATCGCCCTCGAAGGCAACTATGTTGAATAATAAAATCGATTTTTGTCAAAATTTTGGTTTTTTTTTTGCATATTTTTCCTACGGACTTATTGAATGGCCTGTTATTTAAGTATAATTTGTTTATATGCATATGCATTTGAGATACGAATATTTACACTCTTCAAAATTCTATACCATAATTATCGAATTTACGATCAATTCGTCTGTCTGTCTGATTATATATTTTTTTTTAAATTAAAAAAAATTTTAGGTCTTTGCAAAATTTCTATAAATCTTTTACATTTGAATCTAAGACTTGGGATCCTTCGATTGTTATAGAATATCCGGAAATTTTCGACGTCATCAAGAAACTCACAAATCATCATCCCTAATCCACGCAAAAACTTACATTACAGCATCACTTAAATCCATTAATACCAGCCAGAGTGCTATTTAATTAATTCAAGTAAATTGTATGAATGCTTTCAAAAAGTCATTCACTTGAACATTTTTAAATATATAAACATTGTTAAAATAATTTTAATTACATTAATTCTATTTTACTAGTCGAACAACTTTTTTTTGTGGTTTACATAACAACAACAACAACAAACATGTCAAAATAATGACCAATAGTATAACAGAATTACTTGAATTAAATGGATTTCAATAGAAAAATCTATGAGAGGACATTTTCATTTTAGTTGAAAATATTTAGAGCTTATAAAAGCAATGTGAGGCTTCTAAAAATTGGGCGGAATTCTTTCGGTAGTACTCAACTATTGCACTATTCTTCACTAGCACAAACACATATACACACACACACACACACACATAAATAGTAATTAGTAAAATTGTATACATCATGCTCAAGTATAACTACCTCTCTATAATGCTTGAAACTATAGTACTAAAAAGCATATGGACAAAGCTATGAGTTTAACATTTACGACTTTGGCAAGCATGCTGAAAGGATATATGTATGTATTCATGCATACAAATATATATGTATTCTTTACTATCATATAAAAGCAATAAATACTGTAATTAAATTTAAGCAGATGGATAGAATGGTGTAAATATAATGGATGAATAAATGAATGTTTGAATGTACAATATAAGTATTCGTATGAAATGGGGCGTTTTTTTTTTTGCACAAAATTCCTTTGCCATATTGTATTGGACTGACTTGGGTAGTCATAGAGATTATTATATAAGCGTATAATAAAAGCTGATACTAAACGCATGATGACTAGATACATTCACAGATTTTATTATTGCTAATTCGTTCGCATAGAAATCATTAAAAAGCATAACCCAGCATAGAACATCAAATGGTTGCAATATACGCTACACACTACCTTACATGTAACAATACATAGAATGGAATAAAATTAATGAGCTGAATTTTACACTTGACTACGTAATTAATTGTAACTTGTTGATTGTTGTTATTGTTGTTGCGTTGCTGTTATTCGTTGTGGTTGGCCATAATATCATCATATTAAATGAGATACTTAAAGCATCTCATAATAGTGCAAGCAGCAAAATATTGGCGGAATAATATAAAATACTTATTAAAAAAAAAAAAAATATGAAAATATCCTTTTAATAAGGATTATTTAAATTGCTATTATAAATTTAAGCTGAGCACAATGAAATGAGTTATAGTATACTTCTTTTATGCAATTACAATGTAGCAATGTGTTCAGCAATATATTGTTTATTAAAATGAGAAATTATAACAATTTTGTATATTTATTACATCATATTTTTTAAAATTCATTTAATTCGCCTTTTTGTTATGATATTTAGCTTATATTCCTTATTACCTCAAAGCACAGCAGATAGTTACTTCAATATGTAATTGGCATCGTTGGTATTGGTATTGGTTTTATTCGAGTGCATCAAATATTGTCTTTAACCATGCAAAAATTATGAAACATTAAATAAATCACTCAGTATGACCGCCCCACATCGGCGATCTCCGACTTGAGGTCATGTCCAAGATATGGCGATTATCTAAATTGAACATGAAAAAAAGCTAGCAACAAGACTATGATGCTTTAATCTCTTTAATTTTAGCATAAAAGGCAGATAATTCGCAGAAACCTTGGGTCAATTGTCATTATTGAAAAATTCACTCTAGACGCCCTAGCAAGTATTGTCGCGTCGCGTCTTATATAATTAAACAGTACAAGTATTACAATATATTCAATACCAAAGTGCTTATACAAGATAATCACACAAATTAATGTGACCTACAAAGACTTTTATCCGGTCGATTTTTTACTTTTTAATTGGTTTTGTCTGCCACTACTCATCGATCCATAATTATTAAATACGTCTGTGTGTCCTTTCAATACAAAAAAAAATCCTTTGAACTTTTTCTGTTTCTTCTGGTGCTTTACACTCGATTTAGATGGAATTAAATATATTATATATACTTATAAGTATCTGTGTATCGAAAATTAATCAAATCTATTGAAGTACATAAAGTTGTGAATGCTATCGTTTATTTTTTTTTTTGTCTTTCTTTTGTTTCATTTCCGTTTGAAGCATCTGTTACTGCCACATTGGTATTACATACTATGTTTCTGCATCATTGACTTTAACGGCGCTTTCACGTCGTGTTTCTTTTTTTTCTCTCGTTTTCTCTCTTTTTCTATGCATTTTCTATATATATATATATCTCCTTTATTTTTCTTATATACTATGTATTGCTTTGAGTTTTGTATTTTTCTTTTAATTTGGTAAATTAGGTTTTTTTTTTACTTCCAAATTTGTTTTCTTTTCACTTCTTTCAATACTTAAGAGCAAAAATGCCAAAAACATCAAGAAATAGTCGGCGTCAGTCAGCCCATAATGGCAATATGAACAAACAAACAAAAAAAACAGCTAACTTAAAACAGAAGAGACTGACTTGTTTTCTTTGCTCTAAACACAATAATGCATAAATAGAGGTGGAGTGGAGAATTTTTTTCGATAAACACGAAATACACCTCAACAACCATCGATCCATATTTGAGATTGACTTTGACTTTCTTTTTGAAATGAATGAATAACATTCATTTCCGTGGAAGTACAAGTACTTGCACTTAAGCACGTTAGTAGGCAGTTGGAAGGATATTACTTTTGTTTTCTTGGTTTTTCTGATGTTATTTCGATGTATTCATCTTTTTGTATGAATTTAGTGAATGCTACTTGCAGCTGATGAATGATGATAATCATGTTGATGAGGTAGATACAATATACTCTTATACAAAGATGAGTATTTCAAATACAGGAAAAGCAAAAGAGAAACCAATAAAAGTGTAAATATGGAAATTTTGAGATAAGCTAATGACTGATGTCAGTGAGCCACTAAATTAGTATTCAAAATTATGAAATGAACATAAAATCGACATGGCGAGACGATTGGTATCCTAACAAAATGCTAGTGCTTAGGAAATTTTAATATTTTCACTGTGATGATTAGAAATTTATCAACGAAGCTTCCAAATATATTGTTGTTGCATATTTTTAGGAAAACTTATCGATTTCAACTTAATGTACATAGTACAAAAATATTGCGGAAATTGTTGCGTTATACTAATCTGAGATTTTAGTATGTATTTGTCAGTTTGAGGTCATTGATATGATAGAAAAAAAAAAACAACTCTAATAATAAACAAGATGCACAAAATTTTCGTTTTTGTTCAAACCGAATAATAGGCAAATTTAATATCAAACAGATTTGATTTATGTATATATACATATCGCATATACATATTTATATATACATGTCGCTAGTCATATACAGGTAAACATCTAGAAAGCAACACGTTTCAAATGTCAGTTATTATCGAACAATATGTTTCCATAAACATTTCATTAAAAAACCATTTTTTTTTAATTGACGACTCTGCATCATGCAAATATTGTAATTACATGTACATGAGATTCTCGCAAATTTTGTAATAGAGGTAGAAATTGTCTATTTATTAGCAAGCATACATAATGTATGTACTAAATATTAGTTTGATGACTTGATATTTTGGAGCACATTGTGTGAAAACATACAAACGAATGCATAGGTTTGTATGAGAGACAGAAGTGGTTTTTAATCGATTTGGCTCATTTTCCAAAATACAAATTAATACCAAATTTCAGTTGGATAGCATAATACAAGTATTTTTGAGTTTAAAATGGGAAATCATACATTCAACATCTTACTTTTATATGGGAGTTTGTCTTCATTTTTATCCGATTACAGCTATTTCCAAGCTGCCCTATACAATGGTAAATTTCATCGAATTTACTGACTTTCAAGCAAATTCGCTAGTTCAAATGATTTTTATTGTATTGAAAAAAAAACTTTATAAACTCATACTACATCATAGAATGTTTAACGACCATCTCAAATGGAAGTTGTTAATTCTGAAGCATGGGTCTTCATCGCATCGTAACAATTTATTTTGTATTTATTAATTGATAAGTGCCAACAGTTTTAGTAATTTCATTTATGTTAATTATTTAAATTCAATTTTATCATTCACCTTTTATGATGTAGCTTCAAGGTATTGTCGATAAGTATCTGCAAACAAAAACTGTTGGCTTTAATAAAAAGCAACAAAATATGCTTACATCATATTTGCATACAATATATTTTATGTACAATATTTATTCAATCTACAACCTTTTGTACAAACACAAACAATTGTATGAACACAATTAAAAATGTACAGGCGTAATAATTTAACAGCCACACCATTGGCCATCCCACCTCCTTCTCAAGCTAGCTATGTATGTGCATCAACAACATGTTAAATAATTAAACCATAAATTCGTGGCTAACTGTGGGAGTAAGTATACTATATATATCCATATATATATATAGAGGTACTATATATACATATTATATACTACCAACAAAAAGCATGAGTATTTATACAAGTGCACAGATGCCAAAGTACTTTTGATTAAGTCTTCACCCAGAGAGGATATGAAATGAATGTGGGTGAATAAGCATATAAAAAAATGGAGAAAATAAAAATAAAAAAAATACAAATTAATACAATTATTTTGAAGTGTTAAATACGCTGATACTCGTATTCAGTTGTGTTGCTATTAACATAAAAAACAGTGTAAAAGGTTCATATGTTAAAACTGTGCATGTATTTGCTTTATCCACATTTCACTTGAAATTGGGGTCAATGATAATTTTCGAGTATTCTTGTTTGTTGGTTTTTTTTTTGTTGTTGCTTTAATCAGATACAGGTAAAACATTTCCAGTAAATGCATTTGCTATGAGTATTATACCACGAGTTCTCCATATAAATTGTTTGTGTTAATGTTTGCATAAATTAGGTAAATATTTAAGCTTCAATGGAGTAATAGAAATATTTTACAGAACTATAATATGTATATGAAAATATCTACATATACATATTATGTTTAATATTAAATATGATATTTTTTGGGGTGAATTTAAAAGTAGAGAATATAAAAAAACCAATAAAAGGAAGCAAATTGCTAATAAGTACGGTCAGAAAAATTGGTAAGCAGTAAAAATTAATGGTAATCATTCATATATTTTGCCCTTCTATCTGCGATTTTGTATATTTAAATTGATGTTTTAATTTTTATAATATTTTTGAGGTTAGGTTTTTAGAAACTAAAAAGTAATGCTTGTGTTAAAATTGAAAAAAACTTATGAGAAGTGTTAATATTTTATTCGATTTTCTGTGCTTTTAGACGCAACTTTGCTCATTTTAATTGATCAGCGCTACAAACTGTGGGTAAAATAGTGAAGACATTTGAATATGCTGTACTCGTCACTGATACTGTGTATGATCTGCCAAAAGAATTGGTCCAATTAATGAAAATGCAGCGAACGATTGGTTTCTCGTGGTGTTCAGCTTTTGAACTTATCATTCTATGCCCTCAGTATGCCTAAATTTACATCCAAATAAAGTTCAACTAATGACAGAAATGAAACCTGTTATATACGAAACTCGTAAAAGAAACGCCTCACGATTGCCTCTCTCTAATGGTTCAATTGCAACAAACTAATTTATGAATAGGTCTAATATTTAATACAGTGCCGTTTGACAGTTATCACTCCACCATGGTAACATCAACTTTCTGCTTAACAACGCCATCCGTCTTCAAACATGTACTTTTTGATCTACACTCGTGGGTCAAAATAAATGACATAAAGAAAAACAGTAAATATATATAAAAGTGTTTTCAAAATTACTTACCACAATTCAATAAAATCATTTATTATTTCATGATATATTTATATGAACAAATAAATCGTTAATTTTTTCATTAAAAATTTTGTTGCATATTTATTTGGGCATTCATTCATTTATTATTAATCACACATCATAATGATGTTATGAAATGAGAAAAAAAAATACATAATAGTAATAGTACATACATACAATTAAAAAATATAAATAATAATGCCAAATTATATTGTACGACGATAAATGGAAAAAAGAACAGTTTACATATTTAATATATTCTAAATATGAATATGTGTTTTATAGTATAATTATTATACTTTGCATAAATATGATTTTATAATTATTTGATGATATATTTATCATTATATATATTATTAATTATTTTTATATGCAAAGTTTTTAAATTTTCTGTTTGCTTTATGTTTTAATAAATTAATATTTTACATTCAATATATTCATTTACGTGTGTGTGAGTGTATATTTCTATTTTATATTATTTTTTTTACATCATTATAATATCGTTTCGTTATTTAATATTTTTCAATGTGTATTTACTAAGTTTTTATTCAATTTTTTGCTTATTTTGCAATACTTTTTTAATTCAATTTTTCTTTTTTTGATTATTTTCCCAATTTTTTGTTCTATTTATTTATTTTATATCTGTTACCTTTATTTGCATTGAATAAAAATGGGTTGTGTTTACTCTTGCACATGTAAACTTGCATATTTTAATACAGTTGAATGCAATGAAGAGCAAATGCATTTTATGTTGGTATATATGAGTGTATGTGTGTGTGTATATGTGAGTGTGTGCGCCTGTAAGTTTGTATGATGTATGAATTAATAAATTTAAATAAATATACGGCTATTTGTAATAATTATTTGAATGCATTCAAAAAAAACGAATTTCAATGAAAAATTTAAGAACCTTATTTGTTAAAAAAAAATATATATAGCTATAGTAAAAATAATATATATCAATATTCAAATTAAAAATCGTTTATGCATTACTGAATTTGTCCTTTATTTGATAAATTAATAAAAGGACACAACATTGAATAAGTAAACAATTATTTAATATAATTAATGAGCACTCATACGACGTGTGCCACTTCAATGATTCAGGTGATTCATTAAAATATATTGAAATTTTAATGAATATGTATTGTATTATTTATAAAAACTTTAAAATTTAAATTTATAATAGAAATACAAAATAAATCATAATTTAAAAAAGAAATCGTTATTTGATTTGAATTGAAACAAGACTTTTTTTTTGGGGGAAAAATCAAAAATTATCAATTTATTTATGCATTCAAATTAAAAAATTACTTACTTACTTACTTCAATATTTTTTCTTTAAAGTTATTATATATATTTGATTAATTAATATGAGTGATATTTCTTTTAATTGAAACATGACTACAAATCCCGAGATACCAAAGTGTCATAAATGGATTAAATCCATGATGAATGAATGAATGAATGAAGGAGAAGACGACAATTTTGGTTTGTTATGTTTTGTAATTGAAGTGACATGCTGTCAATGCAATGTCATTGCATTGAAGTTTTAGTATTACCAAATATGATTAATATTCCATTAGATGTTTGCTCAATTAAAATTTGTAGTCTCTGTTGTAGTCCTCAACAAAATATTTTTTGGCATGCTATTTGCAATTAATCAGGCTGCTTTTGATACTCCACACTCAAAGAGAATGAAAACTAAGGCTACCTCCAGAACAAAAATAGATGATTGAAAGCATTTTTTCATATTTTTCGCGCGAATATACGAAGCTATTGCATTGAAACTTGTTATATACACATAGCAAAGTGCTCACTGAATGAATATATTCAGAAAACAAATTATAGCCACCCATCACATACAAACGTATGTTGTTCAATGTGTGATTTCACACTTTGCGTGCGAAAATATAAAGTTATGTGACTGAAACTCAGTACATACGATTATATTTACCAATTTATAGGCATAACCAAAAATCAGCTGAATTGGATAAAAATTACACCTAGCTCTCCTACAGATTAATGTGTCCATATGTATTTTAAGTATCAGTTTGAAACTTGCTACATGTGATTATATTTACTACACCCACTTTACACACATTTATTTATGCTTCCATTTGTAGTTTGTTCACTAAAGTATAAATTTGTTAAGCAGAAACTAGCTACTTGTAATTATATTTGACAGTAAAATATAGAAAGGAATTCCATCATAAATTATGATTGAGTGAAAAATTATTAAACAAAGGCATTATGAGTTAAATAATAATGTTTTCTGTTTGTTAATAAATTTAGCATCAATTTTTCAACAATAAAATCAACAGGAAATAATTTCTTTTTATCAAATAGTCATACTCAATTTATTGCATTCTGCTAAACAATAACTTAAGCATTTGACAATTGATTTATTACTACTATATTAAACAGAAAAATGTTAAAATATGAAAATTATTATAATTATAAGTATTAATTTAATTATCCAAAAATGATATAACTGTTTTTTTTTCGAATAATAGAAATATTATCAGTGTGAATTTTTCGTTGGTAGTATTAATCTGGAATTTTTATATTTTCCAATCTTTCTTTTTTCAATTATTACTAATAGATATACATATACATTTTTAAATATAATTTTATTTATTAGTATTACACTAGATTTATTACACTATTCTTATTAAACTAGTTATACTTTTCGTACGTTTTCTTCACCCAATATCTTCTAATTTGATTTCTTTTCATAAATTCGCATATGAAGAACAAAAAAAGAATAACAGGTTAAAATCAGTTAGAATTTTATGTATATAAGAGTATCACAAAAGTATGTAGAATAATTTATAATTTGGCAATAAACAAAAACTAAAATAAATTAGTGAAATTTCAAAATTTGTATATGAAATCAACTCAAAGAATTTCTTCTCTCATTGAAGATGAATAAAATAAAAATACATAGTAGCTGTGAAAAGTTGAAACATTGTTGCTGTGAAAGAGAAGAAATGTTTGGCAACATTTTTTCTCTTTTCGCTCATCCCAAATAGTGCATTTTACTCTTGACACATACCATTGAGAATCATTTAAAAATTAAATTTCATTACATCCAAACTGGCAGTTGCAGCCGCAGCCACAGCCATTGACGATTCTTGTTTGGAATGATTCTGTGTAGCTCTATCAGCAACATCATCAACAGAAAATGCTATTTGTTTAAGAACATCTAATGTTGCGTGTGGCGATGATGATGTTGATGATGATGCCAATGACCTTAGAGCATCATCAATTTCCTCAACACGAGTACCATTAAAATTTTGTTGTTGATCACCACCATCTGCCATTGTAGCTGGCATACTGCGTGTAACACGTACCACCGCTTGCACCTGTGGTCACGATGACATATAGGTACATTGTGATTTCGGTTGTGGTTCCGATTGTTCAATTGGTTGTATGGCGGCACGTTTCCAATAGTCTCGTACATTTTCCACCGTTTCCATAATGCGTAGAAAATTTTTACCCGCCAACATTGCAATGTCATCCTCACTCCAATTGTGATCCTCCAAGAGGGTGGCCAACAAATCGGGATATTTCGAAACATCTTCCAAACCAATGGGTGGCAATTCAATACCATCATAACCGGCACCCAAACCAATATGCTGAACACCAGCTATCGAGCGTATATAATTAATATGTTCGATGACATCTTTTAGGCGTGCCTGTCGCCCACAGGCAACATCATCCGAATCGAAACTGATCATAATGAGGCCACCATTCTCAGCGACTAAACGCAACACATCATCGGGTATATTACGTGTCGAATTGCATAGTTGTCTTGCGGCCGAGTGTGAGAAGATTACCGGGGCACGTGTTACTTGCAACACATCTCGTGCTGTGACATCAGAACTGTACGATAGATCAATCATCATGCCCAGACGATTCATTTCGCGTATGATGGCTTTACCAAATTGCGTGAGACCATTCTCGAGCGGTGATGCACTCGAACCAGCCCAAGAGACATCACATTTGTGCGTTAAGCTCAAATAGCGTGCCCCCAGAGAGTAGAATGACCGTAATACACCCAATGATGAGCCAATTGCATGACCACCTTCGATGCCAATTAGTGATGCCATGAGGCCATGTCGTCTAGCTGTTGTAATATCTTTCGATGTGGTAACCAATTGTGTCTGCTGCCCATACATATCGGTAAGACGACGTATAATATCGATTTGTTCTAATGCCAATTGGACTGCATCCAAACCTTGAGCCTCACATGGTACATAAGCAGACCTACATTGAAGCAGTGTGAAAAGAAAAATGAGAGAGTACATAAAGAATGGTGTTATTTTTCTATTTGACTCTTCTTCTTTTGGAATTGAATTACTTAGTGTGAATGTAGATTAGTGCATTAGATACAATATGTTCTATTTGTAGATAAATGTTATTATTGTATGGCTATAAATTAACAGATTTGTCCTAGATTATCTACTGATAATATAAATAAATTTGTGGGAAATTTTATTCAAATGCCAAAAGGGATTCTGGCGAAACTTAAATTATATAAACTCATGTGTCTATTGAAATTAGTGAATATTATTGTAAATAATGTGAATGTTTTTAGTAAATGAAATTATTGAAGACTACTAATTCTCTCTTTTGGAAAATCTGAAAATCAATTCAGTTTTTTCAAACCATGATTTAAAATTTGTGCAATCAAAACTTGGCAAGAGATTCTATAATTAGTCAAATGAGAATGTAATTTACAGAGAAGTACAATGATGCTGCAGTCACTGGTAGCAATAGAAAATGATGAGGCCTCAGGGACATTCAGTGAGAAATTTCAAAGCAAATGTAATAAAATGACTTGCTGAAGAATTGCATAGATCATTAGAGCATAACTTAGTTTAACTTCCTTATTGTAGGTCGGGTAGTTCTGGGACCGCCGTCGTATATAGTAAGCTCCAAAACAGATCGTAGGGTGTGAGTAGGAGTTTTTATGATCAAAATGAGTATAAAATAATCATCAAACTTGTGTAGGAGTATTCATAGCTACTAGTCAAAGCGGCAGCCTCCAACAGTGTTCATTTCATTTGGCTACCTGAACATAGTGACGACTTTGGAAATGAAATGACAGACGCCCTCACTAAAACCGGACCCTCCGTAGAGAAACCACTAAAATTACTGAACAGAAATGGAAGTTAACAGAAATAAAGAAAGTTTTTTTCCAATCTGTAGGACCATTAACATTACTTCTTATAAGCAAAATATCATTTCTTGTATACAAGCACTTTTTCTATTGATTTTATTACGTAAAGTTAAACTCATTTCATACGCGTGTAAATAAATTTTAAGAAAATATTTTTTAATATTTTTATGCAACACAATAACAAATACGAGCTACATAAAGTTTATTTCTTATATGTATTCCAGTTTGTTTAACATCTCCATTACCCATAAGTGCTGACTTAAAAAATGTAATAAAATCAAAGAAACTTTCAACAACGGTATAATATCATTTTCAATATCATATACCATATATTCATATACACCTAAGTATATGGTAGTACATGTAAAGCATCTTATGAAAATTTTAAATATTTTACTACTACAGTAGTTTACAAGAATTGCATCAAATAATGGTTATTTGCAAACGTGCAACATTGCAAGATTGCAATTCGGATTATATTCTGCAGAAAAAAAAACAACTCCTCTCGTTGTTTACGCCCAACCACCAAAAAAAAACAAAAAGTATGAGTAAGTGTAGTGAATAGAGAAGAAAGCTGCTGAACATTTACTATAATAAAATATTATGTATGAAAATTGTGCAAATGCAATGCTACGAGTAGGCGCTTATGGGAAATATATGTACGTGCGACAACTTTAATGCCAGCCAAAAAGTTATGCTGAAAATGCATTTGCCAAATAGCCGCCAAACAAAATTTTATTTAATTTTTTTGTTTGTTTGATAGCCTATCAACGTTGTTGGCTCACATTCTTAACTACACAGAGATGTAGTCAGATTGACTGACAGACAATTTTAAAAGAGCCAGTAAGCGTCAGTCTGCTTTTTGTTTGCTTCCTTTCTCCTTTCGTTTGCCATTACGAGTATCTACTCGCTAATGCAAAAACTGCAACAACAACAACAAAAAAATACGCTTTACTTGCAAAAGTATTCCGTTTTTGCTTTGGTTGAGTTTTATGCATTAACAACGAAAACAAAAATCAACATGAAAATATGGTTTTTATAAAATTTGGCATAGTTTACAAATGCACAGGTGCTCAATTGCCAAAAAAAAAAAAAAAAAACAGTAAGTACTCAACATTATGTTTTGCTGCAATGCATTGCATTTGCAATTTAATATAATTATGTAGCGACGACATGAGAACACAGCACTCAATCAATCTTCCGTTGTGATGCTCTTTATCATTGCTACAGCTACAATTAGTATTTCTGTCTACACTTACCATACTTGCACACCGACCAGTCCTTGCTTCAAACGTTCCATATCGGTTTGTGCCCATTGTGGACGTGTCCATATCGATTTGTGATCAATATCCATGTGACTCATGTGCACCAGCTCCAAACTGCTGTGAGCATATTTACGCACATTCCATGCAAAATTATTATGCCCATCCACCAGTGGGACATCACGTAGTATCCGTTTGACAATTTTCAGTCTTTGTGCGTGCGAATTACGCGATGGTGCCATTAAGAAGTGTTGAAACGCCAATGTTGCGGCAACAGCAAAGAGGCACAATGCCGTCACCAACATTAATGTGAGAATACATGAACCGCGTCGCATCTTATAGCGATGTGTTGTATCAATGGCATGTGCATCGCTTTGTTGTGCTTTTTTCGATTTACGTTTCGCACTGGCCGATTGCGTATGACTGCCATGCAGTGCGGATTGTATTGTTGGTGATTTTGTATCACTACTCACACCAACGCCCATACCAATGCCACCAACGCCCACACCACCGCTTCCGCCGCCACCAGCACCGACAACACCAATTCCCATGCCAGCAAAGTTGACTTTTGCTGATTTTTGTATGCTGGCAATCTCACCGCCAGAATCACTGTTCGATATCGAATTTTGGCGGGAGAGTGTACGTCGTATTGAATTCGAGTGTTCAGTGACATCGGGTAAACCGCCAAAACCAGTAGTCTGAAAGTAGAATGAAATAACAACAAATTGAAGTATTAAATATTCAATATTATTAAGGGTCGATTATTATTAATGATTTCATATATTATTTGTATTATCGCTGAGTTCAGTAAATTACATAATTATAAGAACAGTTTAAGAAGAAAATAGATACATAACTTGCACTTATAGACTTAGAAGTATTCTCTGGCTAGGCTGTTCTTATATTATATTGGCAAGAATATAATTCTCATGCGTCTTCAATGAAAAATATTAGCCATAAAGTAACTTCTAAGTAATAGGTAGTGAGTAAGTACACTTAAGTAAGAAAGTAGCATTTGCTATATGCTATTTCAAAAGGAAATACATCATCATTCACATCTAAGTACGATGTTATTCTAAGGATCTAATTCTGAGTGTGACTCTATCGGTATTGAAAAAATGTTATTCTCATAACGTCTCCAATGAAAATATTAGCCATAAAGTAACTTCGAAGTAGATTTGAGGTAATGAGTAAGTACACTTAAGTAAATTTCTTAAAGCAGCATTTGCTATATGCTATTTCAAAAGGGAATACAACATCGTCCACATTTATATTATTATTTATTTATTTTAAATTTCACAAATAACAAATGTAATGTAAAAATATCATTATTTATATGCATAAAAACAAACACTTAATACTTTGTACGAATATTCTATGTGAAGATACCAAAGCTAGAAGTAATTAAAAATACAAACTTCAGAATGAATGCTAATTAAAGAAATATGTTCAAGTAAAAATTTATTTCAAATGATACACTTGCTTCAAACGCCACAACTAAATAAACAACAATATTGTACTTATTTCTTGTGCAAGTAACTAATACTCTTCAGTAAGAAGAAAATATTAAGAAAACAATTGCTAACAGCATTATAACAATGGAAAAATATAACATGAAGGGTAATAGAAAAAATGTGGGGGAAAAAAACTCCCGGAGAAAACAAAGTTTAAAACTTTCTAATAAGTCAAATATAGGTACAATATGTACTAAGTGAAATAAGAATATATTCAAAAAATGAAATAAGAGAATAGACGAATAAAGTAAGAGTAGCAAACACATTTTCCAGTACTTGATTTTCTTCGAATGGTTGATTTAAATTGTATAAAATGAAAATATTATACCGATACAACGAAGTAACAAGCATGTAGAATGAATTCTGATTGATTTAAGCATGAATATATATATATTTAAACTAACAGCTATAAAATGGGTTGATACATAGAAAATATCACCATTATTTAAGCTGATTACCACAAGCCACAAGAAGCTTTCTTGGTAATTTATATACTACGTGAAAGACGGAAGTGCGATTTTAATCCTGACAAATCATCCTTCGACATCAATTCTAATTAATTAATTGACCACCATTAATTGATTTTGAAGAACATCATTGTTTAATACCAATTAGCATCTGTTGTACAAATTAGCAATGCCATCTGTTTTTTATGTTTATAACCGAATTAATTCTTAGACAAAATGAACATTGGGTTTGCTTAATTTTGTAATTGGGAAGCCAAATAAAGTTGTTTTGACTTAACTAATTTTGAAATTTATATAAAAATAGCTTTGACTAAAATATTTCTTCTATTCCTCAGGACGTATGAGCTGTTCATATTCTTTTGACTTTTAAGTGGTACACAAAGTCGGTTCGACGTTGATGTCTTGGAAAGAAAATTCACTAATTTTTTCAGAATTCAGGGCAATTGGAAGGAAAATACTGGAGATTTGTTCAAACTGAAATTCGAATAGCAAATATTGGTCACTTTCCTTTATGATTTCAGATTAATATCATATAGTAGTAGCCCAGAAGGTTTTTGAAAGTATTATCAAAATATTAAGAAAAGTGCATTATTGATTTGAATGAAAACCCCGTTTGCGTTCAGGTGATTTATTGTATTCTATGATGCTTAATATTTTTATTTGGACTAAAATGGAATAAAATTCGAATATATATTTAGGAATTTCGAAAAAAGATTTGAAACTTCTGAATCACATGCAAGAAGACATATTAACTCTTCGGAGTAATAAATTTTATTGGGTGGTAAGTAAGCATGAGACGAGTCACGGTACTTTATTTTGCGGCTATTTTGCTTTTTTGATTTAGTGTGCGCAGACTGGCACCATATGTCGTTAGCTTATTTTACAAAGAAAAACATCTTTGTTTTTTTTTATAGAAATAATCCATTTTATCTCAGCTCGTTTATTAACATCTTTTAACCCACGCTAAGTATGGATCATATTATAAAATTTTTCTTTACGATTATTTAATAAATTAAGCTTTTGCTTTCGATGAACAAAACCAATACCATATACTACATACCACCTTGATCAAAAAGTTCCCGGAATAACCATCGTTCCAATTTGAGTTCTGTTTTTTTTTTGTTAAGTTGGTACATCTGTTGTTGATATTTCCTCTAAATCTTAGCGTCATAGCTTGACATTTGTAAAAGTTACGTAGCCAAGAGAATCAACTTAAGATGTACCAATTTAACAAAAAAAAAAAAAAAACAGAACTCAAATTGGAACGATTGGAGCGCCACACGGTGGTTATTCCGGGAACTTTAAGATCAAGGTGGTATGCTTTCACTTAACCTACGTTTGTTAACTTATTTATAGAGCAAATTGTTTACATTGTAAAATTCAATATAAATAAGTATGTAAAATGATGAATGCTTGAAAAAAAATATGAATAAATATTGATTGAAATAATATCTTCTGCATCATTTTATGCAAAAGCAGAGCAGAGTATGAGATGAAGCAAACAAATTGAATTCATTAAAGTAATGTGATTTCCTTTTCGGTAATACAGTTTCAATAATATGATCATTGAATCTTACTACACTTCAATATTCACACATACAGAGATACATACTCGTAAGTATGTATTTTGCTTTTAGTGTGAATTAAAAATCATTCATACGCCATGGCGTACATATTAAATATTGTAAATTTTAAAACAATAATTTTATATATATATATATACATATATATATATATATATATATATATATATATATATATATATATCTGTATATTTATATATTTTCACTGTATACGTTCATTTTTAATATAGTTTAATTGCGAATGTTATTTTTTTTCTTTGCAGGAATTATATAAAAATAACTACAGATCTGGTCACGTGTTAACATTGTCATAAAGCGCTTAAATTTTAATTAATTAATGCAATTTGTAATTTTTTAGCTCCCCCCTTTTTTTTTTTTGTACATATGACATAATATGAAATTAATAATAGTTTGTATTTAATGTTTTGTCCAATTTTTTTATTCATTTGTAATTTATCTTTAAATAACATAACTATTAAATGAAATAAATATTATGTATGATTATTATTAAAACAATTTGTGTAATCTGTTTTTTTTTATTTTTTGCTATCACGAAATAATGTTGAAAAAAACACGCATTTTACAATTTTCCAATTAAACTTATAAAGTGAATATAATAGCAGTTTTTAATTAAATTTCATGCATATGCAAAAATTTCATAAAAATGACATTACACCACAATTTACACACACACACACACACACATATAAAAAAGTGAGAATATTATCACAAACATACATTCACATTTTTACACATAGTAGACAGTAAATAGCATAAAAGTATGACCACATTAGCAAAAAAAAAAAAAACTATTTCAATTATACGCTCGAATTAAGGTTAAGTTTTTTTTTTTTTGTTTTTTGTTGTACTTTGTTTCCGCCATTCCATAATTAAAAGTTTTTAATAATACACTGATACACACAGGCCCTCATAAAATGCTGCACTCATAGACATATAAGTATTTTATTATATAGAAATTATTTGTTAGTTATTCACATTACTCACAAATACCTATAATTCATGTTTGTGGCATATTGTGAAGTTTTTATTTAAACAATTTTGTTATTACTCAATAATTATAATAAATTCTTTTTTTTTTTGAGGAGAGAAACTAAAATATCAAACATGATTGATTGACAATAAATATGTTTAAGCTATTACACAGCGAAATCATTTTTTGATCAATCGAATTCCGTTTCCTGTATATTTCATTATATCTTGTTTTACATGTGAGTAGTTGAGTTGAGTTGAGTAGTTCTCGACAAATAACAAATGTTCAAAAAGAAAATGATTTTATGCAGAAATTCCGTCAATTAAAGGAATTTCCTCATGAATGAAATTTAAAGCCAGTCTTCTCTAACTTTAAATATCACTTTATGTAACTTATGTTTCAAAAATTTATGCTACATAGATAGTTGGTCCATTATTGCTATGTACTCTCACGACATTGTGTACAATTATAATAAAAAGTTTCCTCTGATGCATTTGGAGAAGCAATAAATGGCGGCTCTCAACCTAATGTATAGAGAAGACAATTTGTTGGCAATAATTCACGTTAACATGCTAGTGAACTAGTGACGTACTCCTATGCTCTGTAAATTTGGTATAAAGATTTCTCAAAAGACTTCAGACGTCCAGGCAATTTAATATAATCATAGTTTGTTTGGTATCTGAATGAGAACCAAATAACAAAATACGATAAAATTCTGGTGATAAGGTTTGATAATAAAATCAAAGTTAGCATTGAGTATAATGGTGGTTCTAGTCATTTACAAATGATTAGAAATTGACACAGTGATAATGCTATTCTACAAGATGACAGGTCATTGTACTATATTCTACATATAAGTATTAGTTACTAGTTACTATCAATTCTACTGTCAGTTTTCCATCGGCAGCCAAGTAATGACCAGAAAAATTATGGTATATTTCACAAGTTTCCAAAAATTGTCCGCTGTATACGATAGCTATAGAAAATGTAGGCTCTAAACGTCACCGTATATTTAATGCGTACAGAGCTATACTTAATCGAGGGCATAAAGCGATAAACGCCACCAGAATAATTCCACCAGTTGGTAATTGACAGGAAAATAATCAAGCCAATGTGACAGCGATTGCAGGCTACGAGGTAGTAGATAATTTCAACTACTTAGGATCCTTCATAACAAACACTGCAGGTAGTTCCGATGAAATTAAACGCCGATTAGCAATGGCAAGGGCCGCAACTTCAAAACTAACAAAAAATAGATGGACAGGGCAATTACAAAAACCACGAAGCTTTGACTTGTAAATGCATTCGCATTTCCAATAACTACCTATGCAGCTGAAACATGGACCATGAAAAAAGTAGACACGCAAAAAATTTAAGCCTTGGAACTATGGATGTACAGAAGAGTACTATGAATTCCATGGACTGCTCATCGGACGAACATCTCTGTACTTGAAGAACTTAATGTAAAGACAAGGCTCATGAAAATCTGAAGTATTTTGGACATATGGCTAGAAGATATGATACCTTGGAGCAACTGGTTGTGATGGGCAAAATAAGCGAAAGTAGAAGACGAGGAAGGTTACCTACAAGATGGGTAGATCAACTACAACAACTAATAGGATAAACGATGAATGAGGTTATGCACATTGTGCCAGATCGAACAATATGGCACACGCTCTGTCAAGAGCAAAGGATTGAGAAGGAAGGATAATGCTAAAGTATACCTCAATCTCACTATATAACATATTGAGATCTAGCTTTATCAATTCAAGCAACGACGTATTTTGTTTTTTTTTGCACAAATACCAATTTTGAATTCATTAAGCTAGTTTTCAATAGTGCTGTGAGATGTTGCGTGATCGCCATATAAAAAATTAACAAATAAAAATTAACAAAAAATCGCAATGTTGAGTTCCATTTTTTCGTCGAGAAAAATATTCTTAGTACGTTTATGCTAAATACTATTAAAATGTTCAATATAAATGTCAGATTGCAACTCCTTGTTGAACTTGTAATCAGATTTCAATTGATTTTGGCACCATTTAGCACATGACTGATGCTTTTTATGTTCTTTTAGTAGCAGTCCCGGAGTCATTAGAATTTTGTGTGGGTATAAATGATTGCTAGATTAAGACTGGTTTCTTTTATTATCAATTAAGCATGCCTAATGCAGTTTTGTTGCACCAAAAATATGTGTCGTCTTTTAATTTGCCTATCCATGAAACTAGACTCGTACTGTTAGTAAAATTAAAGTAATTATATACTTACTTACTTACTTATGTGGCCATAACAACCGAATATCGATTTAGGCCGAAAATAACATGCTTCACCAGCCATCTCTGTTCTTCGCTAGCTGGCGCCAGTTAGAAATTCCAAGCGCCGTCAGGTTCTCCAGTACTTGGTCTTTCCACCGGAGGTTTGGTCTTCCTCTTTTGCGTCGTCCTCCAGCGGGTTCCGAATATAACACCTTCTTAGCTGGAGCGTGTTCTTCCATCCGCTCGACATGACCTAGCCAGCGCAGCCGCTGGATTTTGATGCGCTTTACTATGTCAATATCGGCATACAGCTCGTACAGCTCATGGTTGTACCTTATTCGGTACTCGCCACCAACGCAAATAGGTGCAAAGATCTTGCGTAGGACTTTTCTCTCGAAAACTCCAAGTATTCGCTCATCCGAGGTGGACATTGTCCAGGCTTCAGCGCCATATGTTAGCACAGGCACGATGAGAGACTTGTAGAGTGTAGTTTTCATTCTTCGAGAGAGGGCTCGACTTCTCAATTGCTTACTCAGCCCAAAGTAACACCTGTTAGCAAGAGTTATCCTACGCATGATCTCCAAGCTGACGTCATTACTGCTGTTAATGCTGGTTCCAAGATAGACAAAGTCCCTTACTACTTCAAAAGCGTAGTTGTCAACAATGACGTGCTGTCCAAGATGCCGGGACTCTTTGTTTGTTGACACTAGATACTTCGTCTTGCCCTCGTTCACCGTGAGACCCATCCGACGCGACTCTCTATACGTAATGTAAAATACATAATGTAAAAAATCCAAAATTTTCGGAGGCTTGTATTTAGACGAACTATTACTATGTATATGAAGTGACATGAGAAGCGAATACTACAATACAGTTGTTAATACCAGTGGTCTTCTGTGCAGCTCTCAATTTTCGAGGAATTAGACAACAATATGGAATTGAACAAAATTTCAAAACAAGCACTCAAATACCTTTGCAATCAATAGAATTTACAATATGGTTAAGTGGCTATTTCAAAAGCATCACTAACACATCTGAAACACCATCATCACCAACTACATATATGTGTACATATGCAGCATCCACCAGCATAACCGCACATAACAGCATTCACAATAATAGCAATAACAACCACAAAAAGATCAATAAAAATCTCCTTACAGTCGGCTGGGGCCGACCAAACTATACCCTGCATATGTAGATTTGTATATAAAAAGTTTACTCGAATATCCAACTTTTTATTTATTTCCACTTTTCGAGAAACAATTTTTGCATATACTACTAATTTACACCCGAAATATGGTTGACTTTGACGAAGTAAAAGGATTTTAAGATAATTCCGAGGCTTAGTATGGGAGCTATATAAAAAGTGGGCGTGGCTTACCACTTTCTAGTAAATCCAATTAATTTTTCAATGTTAATCCACACCTTAAATTTGGTGTCCTACGTTGAATAGTTTCTAAGTTATGGTGGTTAACATTTTTGTTTAATTTCCTCAACTTTGTATGGGAGCCCCAATAAGAAGTGGGCGTGGTACGCTGATTTTTCGTCAGATTATTTCCGACTACGATATTAATTTAAGTGTCAATTATGGTTATTGTAGACATAAGATTGCCGAAGTTACAGCTGTTTCAATTTAAAATTTGTATGGGGGTTACGATAAACACTGGGCGTGTTGCGCCCATTTTCTGTGAGCCTAGTTGCTCGTACAATACTTATCCATACCTTAAATCTCGTTGTCCTAGGCTAAATGGTTTGTAAGCTATGGAGCTTAAAATTTTAGTTTAATTCACTCGACTTTGTATGGTAGACCCATGAAGGAGTGGGCGTGGCACACTGATTTTCTGCCAGATTTTTGCCGACTACGATATTAATTTAAGTGTCAATTATGGTTATTCTAGACAGAAGATTGCCGAAGATACAGCTGTTTCAATTTAAAATTTGTATGGGGGCTACGATAAACAGTGGGCGTGGTGCGCCCATTTTCTGTGAGCCTAGTTGCTTGTACAATACTAATCCATACCTTAAATCTCGTTGTCCTACGCTAAATGGTTTGTAAGTTATGGATCTTAAAAGTTTTAGTTTAATTCCCTTGACTTTGTATGGGAGACTCATGAAGGAGTGGGCGTGGCACACTGATTTTCTGCCATATTATTACCGACTACGATATTATTCTAAGTGTCAATTATGGTTATTCTGGACAGAAGATTGTAGAAGTTACAGCTGTTTCAATTTAAAAGAAGTACAGACACTTTGTATGAGAGCTACGCTAAAAAGTAGGCGTGGCTCAACCACTTTTGGCGAGGTTATATAGTAGTATAATATAAGTCTACGTGCCAAATATTGTTGTCCCAAGTGGTATATTATGTGAGTTATAGCAAGTTAAAGATTTTGAAAATTTCGAGGTTAGTCGCTTTGAATGCTTGGTGTGGGCGTGGTTATTGACCGATCATGCCCAATATCAATCCCCTCCGTACCCTTGGATCATAGATTACTTATGCCAAATTTCATCGAAATAGCTCAATATTTACTCAAGTTATCGTGCGAACCAGCCAGGTGACAGACAGACGGACGGACGGACGGACGGACGGACGGACGGACGGACGGACGGACGGACGGACGGACGGACGGATGGACATCGTTAAATCGAAAATTTAATCGACGCTGATCACGAATATATATCCATGTCTATATCTCCGGAGATTCCTTCAAGTGGACACAAACATCTGACCGAAATGAATATACCATGCATATTGCATTATGCAGGGTATAAAAATACCGCACTGTGCAAAGGCAGAATAGTCAATACATATATGCTAATATTCATCCACTATTTGTGCACTTTCTGAATTTGGCTCACAGTACCAATCTATATCTATGCTATAGTATGACCATCATAATAACGATTGCATATATTCATTTTAATGTTATCAACAGTGCAAAAGTGCATCAATATTTTATAAACAGTCAGATGAAAAAAACAAATTTTCACTATAATAGTAGAAATAAAATCAAAAATAAAAAATGCAAAATAATGGCAGCAGCAGCAGCATTCGCAACGACACCATGGCTATCATCAAAACTATCTACATCACTCTCAATATCAACATCAGTATCAACATCAGCATCAACATTAGCATCACCACCATTGCCAAATGCCATAGAAATGCTATAATATACAGAATTCATGTATGCATACATGCATGAACGCACGTTAGGGATTTTTCGTATGTACATAGAATATAATCATCAATGTGGGTAACTCGAGCTCAATAATAACCACCCGAACAACAATAACAACAACAACAACTATACTCAGTGACAAATTTACGCTCTCTGTTTTTATTGTGATCTTTGGTACATCTACTCAATGTATAGACTCAATGTTTATCCAATGCTCGCTCCATCATGTCCCTTTGTTTTCAACAATGCTTGGCTGCGATTACTTTATGAATTTTAATATTTTATTGGTTTTCTTTTTTCTTCTGTTGCGTTAATAATTTTTTATATTATTTTTAATTTTCCGTATCCACTAACACGACAATTCTTTTCAAATGTTCCACTTTGGACTATGCGAAAAAAATTTTGTTTTTAAGTAAAAAAATTTATGTTGTGCAACATTTGAATCTATTCCTTGCAATATTAGCATTTGAGTATACAGACAATTTCTGGGCAGCTACGAAATGATTTGTCAATTTTTAGGTGTTTTTAGACTCATTTTTTATAGACATGGTCTTAAGTGATGGAGACAGGGGATAAGTATGTTTGAAGATAATTTTGTGATAACAAAATGAATCAGTGCTGGTCACACAGTTTACCCTTTCAGGGGCACTCTGGAAATGCTGCGAGTCTATTTTATTAAAAAGTCAGTTAGGAGTATATTTATAGGGCAAGTATTCCTGGGAAAAATTTTGAAAAAATATTATGACACCGATTATTCATTTGTCCCCCTAGAGGCGACTTCAGGAAGCGAAGCGAGCAATTTTCATTGAGGCACCAATTTGATATGGAAGTTCTGTTAAGGGATATTGATAGGGGGAAAATATGTTTGGGAAAAATGTTCAAAAGAAAAATTTAATTCGGTTTGATCAGACATTTGACCTATTTATAATCGATTCTAGGGAAAATGTAAAAATGTCAATTTGATATGAAAACTGCCATAAGAGGTGGATATGAGGGTGGATATAAGGGGTAAGTATTGCATATAACGTAAAAATTTGAAGGAGAGGAAGTTAATGGTGGTCGATCATACATTTGACATCTTCAAAGGTGATATTTTATGGTCAAACATTTAGAAAATTAATGAAATTCAATTTTTTCAAACGTTAGAGCTCACTAGCGTTCAAAAATTACCTCTACCGAAAGCAAACTTTCTACTTTGTAATTTTTTGGATCACATCGAATATTTTTAGGCTTTGAGAAATATATTTGTAAATTATTTCTTTTGTCACAGACCTTATCATTCCTCATTCATCGCATTTCATCTTGCCACATTTATGTACTGATGCCACTACAGCCATTGTTATTGTTGTTGTTGTTATTATGCTTTCTATATAAATATTTTGTTCATACTTGACTTCATTTATGCTTCATTTCTTGTGTGAAGCAAGTGAGTAGCAAGTGTGTGTGTGTGTGCATGCATATGAGACTGTCGCTATGAGGACTTTTAATGGGACTTATTTTTTTTTCATATTTGTTGTTTTCGTTTTTCTTTTACATCATTTGCGACCCCAACCATCAGTTTTTCCACCATTTGAACTTTGATAGCCCTCAGTGTCATTTATAGTAGGTAGTTACATATAAAATACACATGTACACGTACACGTATTTATAATATTGTTGTTGTGTTTGTTATTTTTATCGTTGTAATTGTTATAGCTTTTGGTTTTTGTGTTGTTATTATTGTTGCTGTTGATTTTTCATTTATTGAGTTACCTATCTATGATTGTTATTCTTGTTTATCGTGTTGATGTTATTATATAATGTATTTACAGTATTTTTTTTTATTTATATTCATTTCACTTTAACTATTTCTTATAAATAAAAGCACTTGCTTATATATATTTTATTTTTCATATTCTATTTTCATATGCTATGGATATTCCCAGCCAACATTTTCAGATTATATAAATTTTGAAAATTATGTGATTTCAAATACAATGGCAAAAAGTGGGGAATCAGCTTGAAAGTTAATATGAAAATTTGACACTCTTAAATAAAATAATATATTTCCTTGCTACGAAATATAATTTCTTACAAATTGGAAGCAACAATTGTAATTTGTCGTATTTCGAGGTATGAGTGTATACAAAAGCGAACCCTTGGAAGAATATCGCATATTGTAAATGTTTTACAAGCCCTTGCTTAGAAATTGGAAGCAACAAGAATTTTAATTTCCAGTTAATAAAAAAACATCAGCGAAACTCTTACGAGAAACAATATTTCTTACTATTTCTTTCAAGTTACTTGTCCAACATTTGGTCGGAAATTTTGTATGCCATCCTGATGATAATACAAATTGCATACTGGGTAAATTCTAATTCAATATGTGGAGATCTCAAACTTCAAAATGATTTTGAATATAAAATTTCAATTTGTCAAACATTTGAATCTACAGTTTACTAGGTTGCTGTTTATGCACGTCAGTACGTGTGGTGTGTATGGTGAATATGGTGAGTATATTTTGTATGTAAATATTGTCTTTTACTTGTATTATTGTTTTATATTATTGTAGTTTTATTTGCAATTCACTTATATTTTTCATATTTTTCTATTCTAAGTTGCTGTTGTTATTGTTGCTCGTTAATTTTATTTATTTTATATATGTATTGCCATATATTTCTCGTTTTCCTTGCTCTTTGTGTTTTTGTTTGTTTTTATTTTGAATAGTACATTTTTATGCAATAATAGCGCCAATTTATATTCTCCTGCAAACTAAGCGAACAATTGAAAAAGGAAGCTTGAGGTAGCTTGAAGAAGTACACCACTCTACATATACAAACATATCTAAAATCACTTGTATGATGTTTGTATAAATGTACCATTTATATTTTTCTATATGCTTGCATGTGCTGTTATATTATTTATATACTCGATGGTACTATTTCATTTTTCATTGGTTTGATGATTTGTAAATTGGTATATTTTAAATATTCATAGTACATAATGGAAAAAAAACCAAAGAACTTTAAGTAATTTCAGAGTATAAAATACATATATATTTATTGTGTCAACATGTATATAAGAGTATTATTACGACCATCTTTTCTTCTGCTTCTTCATACATGAGGAACAATTAAATTATTTTCTTCTATTCTTCACTGTAATGTATATAATGTATTCTGTATTACTAGCATAAAATATAGTAATGTAGAAATTTTGTAGAACTTGCAATACATTACATTAATTTCAGTTATTTTATGCTTTCATAATTTACACTTCTTCTTCTTCGTTCACATTTTGATTTATTTCGGTTTCTGGAATATAGTACGCGTAACTTTCAAATTTGCAAAATTATAATAATGCAACAACAGCAACAACAACAACAAAAACATGAAATTGGATGGCAGTGAAATATAATAATGTTTCAACATTAATTTTAATATCAAAATTCACACAATTTTCACACACACCAAATATGCTCATTCATCTTAACATAATGCATAATGTTACTTATCGTCATATTATAATTTTTTTATAAAATGAACTTGTAAATGTGTTGTTGAAATAATTTACACAAAACATTAAAAATTTGCGTTCATATTTAACTAGTCGTGTATATCAAATATATCATATACAAAATTTTGTATAATTTAATAATTTTTGATCGCTCTGTAATTACGACAGTAGACAGATAGATATGGTTAAATCGATTCAAATCATACTTCTGGTCAATAATATATATACTTTTTCATATTTGTCACCTAAGCTAAGGGGGCTGAAACTTATACATGTTCCTAGTTACAGTATGTTAAGGACCTAGATCGGTAATCTGGTTCGATTAGTTACTAAATCAGAAATAAAGTAATGTTTAGGATATACAAATATGAAACATAAGAGATGCGATAGGCGTTCTATCGTTTGGATTAGACTATTACTTAAACATAATGTTATCGTTAGGAAGAGATCGACACAGTGGTCAAATTCTGCTGATTTGATATCAGACAGATTTAAAAAGACTGTGCGTAATACTTTTCTCCTAAGAAAACATAGCGCTGGGTAAACTTAATACAGACAGTTAGAAGTTTCGTCATCTGCTAAGCAGAGGCGATAAGTTGGCTCTTCAGATAGATAAATGTTATGAAGGTGCCATCACTCCTAAATCACTTTTGTTAAGGTTTACGAGGGAGCTCACAGAACTACCCGACCTGACATGAGCAGTCATTTCAAAAAGTGCTATACATCGTATATTGACCGAAAATTTGGAGATGAAAAAGCTGTGCCGCGTTTGCTCACGATAGAACAAAAACAATGTCGTAAAGATGTTTCTATAGAGTGTTTGGCGATATTTCACAGTCATAAAGACGGTAGATGGCTATTTTAATGAGCTAGACAGTTCATACTATAAACAGGGTATCGAAGCTAGAGAATATCGCTGGGAAGAGTTTATAGAACTAAAAGGAGATTATGTTAAGGAATAAAGAAAAAATTTCCCAAATTTGTTGTGTTTCTTTCTTAGGTCGGGTAGTTCTGGGACCACTCTCGTATGAGACTAGGATCTGTATTTGGTTGGTGAACCTTTTCTCCAGCATTATTAATACGAATCTGAATGTGAATTTCTGAATTTGAATTATCTGAATTTCTTAAAATAAATAAAGCGATTTTGTTTCGGCTAGAAAATATAACACATTTTCGGATTTATCTTTGTTAGCTATAATAGTACTATAAAAATGAGTTAAAATTTCTTAAAAATTATTTTGTATATTTTTCATTTCATTTCTACCAAAAAAAAAAAAAAGAATAAATTTTTATTTATTGAATTTGTGCCATTAACATATTATACTCCAAAGCTCATATGTGGCTCTTTGTATGCCAACCTGATGATAATATGAATAATAGGAATGATCATAATATCAATAACAATGATAATGACAATTACAGAAGCTAACTGAAATATTGGCAATAATACAATTGTTCATAAATATGTACAATGGCAAGAATTATGATGATTATGATAATGATGATGATGATGATGAGGATGCTGATGACAGAAATGCTTTTTGTTGTTCATACTATTTGATTTCATACATTATTATTGTGTTAGTTTAACGACAATAATGATGATAAAGATGATGATGCTAATGTTTAATGGTTTGATAATTCTTTTCCAAACAAAAGACGAGCTATAAATTGTACTTTTCGAAAGAAGAATATATATTGTAATAATAAAAAGGCCAAATGATTTTTGGTATGATTTATTTTTGGATTCATTTTGCATTAAAATTGTTTACCCTTCCTTTTTCCCGTTTACATATCTCTGTTACATTTCTCTTGTTTGTTCGTGGTACGCACTTAGTACACTGACCAATAAAAAGATAAGTCAATTTGTAAAGATATATGTACATATTCAAATAACTAAGAAGTAAGACAAGTAAATGAAATTTAATATGAATCATAGAAAAGATGACGTCTTTTAAGTTTCTATGTAATTTGGAATTATTGATATACGCACAACTTATGCAAAACCGTCCATTCGAAGAAAAATGTCTATTTTCGAGTCATCATCTTACTTGCCACAGAAGAAAGTAAACAAGTAATATTTTTGCGTACACGCAAAACGATAAGTAAAAGTATCCCAAAATAAGAATGTAAATTTATTTAGGAGCAATTCTCTTTTCTTTACAATTGTGTTTTGCTTCTTCTTCTATATTTTATTTGCATTAGTTGAATGAAAGCATGAAAATACTGCAAACTCATCATTTACATTGTTCGTTGTTGGGCTTTCAACCATCGTGTGTATCCTCCATTAGCATTTACTCAAACGGAAGAGAGTAAAAAAAATTATATATTGGCATACCGAAGAAAGTTAAGGAAGAGCACATTGTTGGAAATGTTAAATAGTAGTAGTAGTAGAAATAGTAGATAGCAACTAATCCAATAAGATGAACTAGTACCAAAGGATTACTAAAATGACAGTGAGGAAGTACGTGTATTACTAAGTAATGATGACCATGATACTTCACATAGACGATTGTGCTTCATAAGAATCATGACTCCAAAGAGAGGACATGGCGATTTGTGAACTTTATGATTAAATGTACTTAAGTTAGTCTACATTTATGCACATACACATGTGCATGTGTAAGTCGATGCATAATAATAAAAGCAGCATAAAGGCGTCATGTAAATTAAATCACATAGTAAACATGTTGTTCCACAAAAGAAGACTCTACGAAATGTAATAAAATGAACATTTACTGATATATGTAAGTAATTATATATATACTAAGAAAATATTGTATTATTAGAGTCATACTGATCGATATTTAAATTCACTTTATTACATGCTCCAATTTTTATACCCTACACTCAAAGAGTCAAGATTGTAGATTTATTAACTTTGTGCTTCCATTGGAACAACCGATAAAGAGAGGGAAAATATAAGAAATTTTATATATGAATATTATTGATCAAAATCAGTCTCCTAAGATTTTTAGTTAAATCAGCTAAGGGCTATGTATGTTTGGAGGAAATGTTGGGACAATAAATGGAAATTTTGTAGGTAGAGGGTAAGTATATTTAAAAAAAATGTTACAAAAAAACTGTGTCAAATTAATTTTCCTTACATTTCATTCCTCTACAGATGATTATGTGCGGTCGATTTTTTGATGTTTCTATTCATTTTGTATGTCAGTCCATTTAAGACTCAGGAGAAGTATTGGGGATATAAAACTAATGGCATCCAAAATAACATTTCAATCTTCTAGGCGAAATTGCTAAGGAGGCGTTGCATTATTTGTACAATTTCATGTGCTCTTAAACTCTTTTTGTATGGGCGATCCCTCAAAGTATTGAGATATGAAGTAAATAGCTTCGAGATATTGTCTTAAACAAAGAATAAAGGGGGCCATTTATATATTTCATTACTCTAAGGGTCACTCTCGGTGTGCTTAATGCGAGATGTGAAAAGAATGTTTCAGAAAAATGTTGAAAAGAAACAATTTATTGGAGTTGATCATATTTTTGAGCCTTGTATGGTTTACTGCAAGGAGCGTAAGAAAAAAATTGTAAAAAAATTGCATTCTGAAGGGGTGAAGAAAGTCTAAGAGTACTAGAAGGCGTGTGCAAAAATTTTACTCCCATATATTTGGCGGTCACCTTAATGTCTATATACAAAAAAAAAAATTCAAATTGTCTATGTAAAATTAATTCTTGGCGCTGTATAATCTTGGCTAAAAATCGACGAGCCCCAAAGAGGGGCTCGTCGATAGAAGATATTGAATAGAAGATATTGAAAACCATAATAATATGGACCTTCGCATAGTAAAATGACTAAAAACGATGAACGACAAAGATGACATTTTGTAAAAAAAAAAATTAATACAAGAATTTGAAGAAGATAGAGAAACAAAGAATATGGTTTTTATTCTAGCTCCTTTTCTCCCTGTCTCTCTCTCTCCCTCTCTCCCTCTCTGTTTCTTATTGTCTCAATTTTCCTTTAGTTCGTTGAAAATTTATTACTGAAATGAAGTACAAAGAATAAATAAAACGAATAAGGAAAAACCTCTTGACATACAAATCCACAAAAAAAAAAAAATGTATACAGACAATGCTAAAACAATGCATTTACAATGTACATATTACATACATACATATTTAATAGTAGAACATCGACTAAGTGTTGTGCTAAATGCTATCGGAATAATCGTGTTTGTACAAAAATCTAAATGTTCAAGAAATCAAAGTAGTACACTTACAATGCTTGGCTAACTTCAAATAAAGGAAAATTTATTTGCATATATGCGTTATATTAGTGTAATGTACGAATAGAGTGCATTCAATTGAATGAATACTTAATGGATACGAAAATATAATATAACAAAAGAATGTTGAAAATGTTCAATTAATACGATACATTCAGGACTGTTCACTTATTTCGATCTACGTTATTGTATGAATATTTAATCAGAAGCCATATGACTTAGTTTCTTTATGAATACTTGATTATTTACTTCTGTCTGATGAAGCCACAAGCTTTCTGACGAAATTGCAGGTTATTTCAAAAGATTCAAATGATTTGGATCCCTGCAAAACCTATTTTCCAAGTTTAACTTGTACAATACAAAGCAAATAGACGAGGGAAGAAAACAATTACTTATTCAAAAACTTATCAAACGTTGACACTAACAAGATAACAAAAATGTTGACACAATTCTCATCGTGATTCTCAGTTGCTTAGTGCATTGGTCTTCTGAACATGAGTTATTAATCGGTATTTAAAATTCCGTTTATAACGAATTAATATAATATTTATTCTTTCATACGTTGCACCATAAAAGCACTTTACTTCCAAGACTCTACAATTGAACACTAGCAGCAGTACTTCAAAAAAAAGAGAGAAATTCATCCAATTGGTTCCGCTGAATCTACAACTTCCAATCAACATGTATATATACATATGTCAGCAACACTGTAATAGTCCGTATACTTTTCAATTCAATTAGACAAGAATTTTCAACATTTCATTTCAACATTTAATAAAATTCCTCAATACAATCGGCGATTGATGAAAATTTCAATAGAATTTTTATATATACAATTTAGGTATATTCTTAACAAGTTTCCCTTAGTGTGGAGGATGAGCACTTTTGTAAGTAAGTAACTATGTACATTCCTTATTTTCGATAATTTGAATTTTATATATTCATTTATATATAATATGATCAGAAATTTATATAAATACATACTAGCAATTATGATAAATATGCATACACTTGTAGGTGGTCTCTTTGTAGGTTGCTAGCATTGAACAGAAAAGAAGCAAAGCCTTGTTTTAATATGAAAAAAAAAGACGAAACCTTGAGGGTATAATGAAAGCAGAAGGATTTCATATTTCACTTCATGAAATGTTGCCATGCAAACAGCACATGTATCCAATGGTGCAGTATTTGGAGTTAAGCAACTTTGTTTCCAACATTTTTGCCTCAGAACTTTGTTCAAAATAACTTAATCAATTAAAGTAATTTTACTAAGATTGTTGTGTACTAAATCATTCAAAAAAAAAAAAAAACAAAAAAATTATGCATATTCTATAGAAATAAGCAATTACGGTTTAATGCAAATTATTTTTTTTTTTCAACTTTATAAAAAAAAAAATCCAATGTTGTTTCTTTCGTTATGAAATATAAAGCATTAGTTATTCTTGTCGAAGCTAATTATATATCATACAGCTCTCTTATAAATATTATTATACTTATCCAAATATAATAGACATCTTCTTATAAACACTTTCATATTCAATCAGCCAATCAATCAATCGATTACTCAATGAACCATTCATTTAGTAAGTTATTTAACTAATGCAATAGGCGATTCATATAGTCTACAAACAGACATATAGTGACTAGTCAATACGACAAACATGATTATTTTCAGTCTTACACTTGTCCGTTTATTGTGCTTGTCAGTGTCGTCGTCATTGGCATTTTTTTTTACTATTTTCTACTATCACAGTAATAAATGTTCATAGATTTGCTTCAGAGATGAGGTTATAAGTGGATGTTGGGATATGTATTAGTACTGCTTGCATGTGTATCGTATAAGTAGTTAAGCTGTAGTTTCCTAAATTTTCAAATGCTTACGTGCTAAATGCCGAAGTTTCATATACACTTATTTTGAATAATTTTCATTTAATTGTATTTCAATTCCAATTTCATTTACTAATGTAACATTTTTAAATATCGAGCTCTGTGGGAAATGTAACAATATTTAGGTCATTGGCCAAATTACAGGAAATGCTGATAATGGGGTTAATAATTTACTGAAATGTTTATGCTAATTTATAACTGTGAATATGCATATTTTGTATTTCACTCGGGCATTTGTCAGCTATTTCTATCATTCTACCATCAAGTAAAGAATTGCAATCAGAAGCCACTAAACTCGCAAATTATGCCATGCAGGATATTCAGTAGGTGCGCATAATACAGAAAGTTAATTTTACGTTATATTTGAAAATGACAACGAGGTATTAAGGCAATACTGAATACAAAGCTCTGAAATGTTCCGAAATTCCTTTCGAATCAGTTATAAAGCAGAGATAAATAACAACCGAAAAAGTGCACATAGATTTACCAATGACTATAACTATTTAACAATCGATCTTCGCTTAGATCGCAAATAATTCACATACGTATGTACTTGCATTGGACCACTGCATTAGACCTTATCTCATAAAAAGCGATTTCAGCAAAAATCGCCATCAAAATAGAATAAAAACGAATATTGATTGACATATTGATCTTTTTTGTTCAATACCTATATGTTTTTTTTTATATGTATTAGTATAAACGTATATTGTTGACCTACAATAGGTACTAAATATATAGGCAATCACCCACAGATATTGTACTTATGTATATATAGTATAACAATAAGCTCAAATAAGCTTCAATAAATCTGCAAATATTTTCTCACATTCATACGTGGAATTATCTACAAAATAGTTCAGTGTAGAAAATGTTGTAAACGTTTGAAATCAAATCATTTTCAATTTCAAGTCAATGATTCAATTCAAATTCATTACAATCTTTACCACACAAATTTTTGAAAATATGAAAACATGAACTATGATAATTTAGTCACATAGTTGAAAAAATTTTCATCTCAAAATTGTGATTGCATTTATTAGTGCAATAAATCAGAAATGATTTAATCTTTTTACAGCCCTGATGCGTATATACTAAATATGTGTGTATATACTCGTACACCCTCTAAATACGCACCTGATAATCCATGAAATTATCGAAATGCATATATGAGCAATTGTTCAATGCATCAGCATGCTGGAATGCATTCTGATCCAATAGCAACAGTTGCTCGGGTGGTTGTGGTGATGATGTAGCAAATACTCCTAATCCTGCTCCTACTGCTGCTGCTGCTGCTGTTGCTGTTGTTGCCGCTGTGGGTGGTGGTGGTGGTGTCGAAGTGGATGGTGATGACGTCGATAAGCCCATATTTAAATTATCACCTTTGAACGAGACACGTTTAGGGGTTTGTGTTGTTGTAGTTGTTGTCGAACCATCGTTATTATTATTTGCACTACGTCGATTACGTCCAAGTGTGCCAGACAAACCAGCACCCATACCACTGGCAAAAGTGCCCATCAAACGTCCTGAATGCATTGCACCACCGGCAGCAGCTGCAAATGAGCCCATCATATGTGTAAAGGGTGCACAACCGATAACTTGTGGCTCTTGTGCAGGCTGTTGACGTTGTTGATGATGTTGATGGTGTTGTTGTTGCTGCTGCTGTTGCTGTTGCAGCATCATACCACAGCCGCCAAAACGAAAATGTGGTATACATGTTGTAGTTGAGACACTCGCTCCACATTCACTACCCTCAAAATCACTCTCATCAGCACAGGCTGGCCCCCCCACACTGCCCGATGGTGTTGCTGTTGTTAAATATGCTGTCGCTGGTTGAAAACTACGAGGCAATGTTGCTGCCATCGCATGTTGATGTAGTGCCGATTGTGTTAGTTGTGGTATTGGCTTTGTTAGTGTGCCTGTGTACAGTATATTGACTGTAGCTGGAGCACCACCACCACCACCACTAGTGTGCTGAGTAGGTTGTAGAATCTGTTGATGTGGATGCTGTTCGGTGGGCAATAGAATGGCACCAGTATGAGCATGAGTGCTCAGACTACCACCAATAATATCAAAAGCGCCATCGTTGAAACTTATAATGCCACCGCCATCATCACAACTACCAACACCACCGCCACCACCACCACCGTCACCACCTCCGCCATCCTGTATAGTTGTTTGTGTTGCTGCTGCTGCCACTGATGTTGGTGTGCTGATTTGTGAGATGGATGCTACTGGTGTCGTTGCTGTGGCAAATATATGTGTAGGCTGTAATTGATAGAATTGATGATGGTGCTCACAATTGCTGATGCTACTGCCATTGTTGTTGTTGTTGTTGTTGCTGTTATTATTGTTGTTGCCACCGGTTAAATCCATATTACTAGGTGTTGTAGCTGTTAATATTGTACCCGGTGGCATCATTGCGGTGGGTATAACCATAATGGGTAGCATTGTGGTTGCTGTCGAATGCTGTAGCTGTAGCTGTTGTTGTTGTCCACCCGTTGATACTGCTACACCTGGGGCAGTGTTTAAATTATGTGCGGACGTGATTGTGCCAACGCCACCACCACCACCAACAACACCACTACCATTGCCAATTGATGTGCCGGCATGTATCAATTCCATTTGACATAATTCCTCATAGCTTAATGGACGTAGATCCATTTTTGATAAATATTAAATACGCAAAAAGGGGACGAAGCAAGAGCTTTATAAATTTAATTTGTAGAAAAGTTGTATATAAAATTTTTTCTAATAGGCGTTGTTTTCACTTTAAGAATATAGCATTCACTATAGCAAAGAATTCAATCAAAACTTATATTTCTTTTATTAGTAAATTAGTACACTTGTATTGCCTTATGCCTTATGCCACACAAAAATCATAAACTTTAAAATTTTCACAATTTTCGTTTTTCTTAAAGTTTTCATGTATTTGTGGCTTCTTTATTTATTTATTTTTATTTTGCTCTTTTCTACTTTATTTACACCTCACAGTCACATCTGCGCGCCATCATCACCCACCACCATCAAATCCTTCTCTTCTCGCATATAGTATTAAAGCTTCCTTGCCTCAAGTTCGATTACAATACCGTCGGTATCTTGCAATAAACACTGTGACGTTACGCGTTTCATAAATAATCAAATACGATACGCAACTTGATCGCACGACAGTCGAACCGCAACTAAAAAAAAAATAATAAATCCCAATCGCTGCACTATTTGCTACATGGCGCACGTACAATATGAACGTGCAGCCATTGTAGCTGAAACATGATGGAGTCTCTCGAGTATTTTTCTTTAGTACTATAAGCTATAATCATGATAATGATGATGATAATGATTGTTAGGTTCATGATTATGATGTTGATAATGATGATGCTGATGGTACTGATGATTTGCAGCATCCACACAACAACATTAGTCGTATTATTTGTAATAGTCTCTGAGATTTTTCAATTCGACGTCGATACTATATAGGTTTGCAGACACGAGTCTGCGTACTAGCTTAGCGTCTGTGTATGTTTTGATTTTTGTTTGGTTTTGACTTGAATTTCTATGTGTTTCGTTTTGTCCACTTTATTTTGTGTTGCTCTATTATATTTTATGCTATATCAAGGATTTATAAAATATTTTATTTATTATTTTTCTTTTGCCTCTCTCTCTCTCTCTCTCCTATTATACGATATAAACCATTCACAATGGCTATATGTTTGTATTCAACCAACTGTTGTTGTTCACCGACATTTATTTATTTTTTCTATTTTCATGAATTGCAATTTTATTTTATACCAACATGCCGGTAGTATTTTATTTATATAAATAAATACAATTCAACTAAGTAATCAATATTCAATTCAATCAATTTGTTAGTCAGTAAACGAATCATCAAAAATGAGCCCAGACAGTCAGAGCTAACAAAAACACAAAAAAAAAAACCAAAAAAAAAAAAACAAAAAACAAAGGTTAATAACGTTTTCATTCACATCACAATCATCACCATTCACACATTCACTCCCACCACATAAACAAATACTCGCTCTCTCCAGCTGAGCTCATTTCTGTTGATTGTCTACGAACGCAAATATCCTGCCTGCATATAATTTTTTAATGAAATTATAATGCCTATCAACTCCCTTGTTGATACTTAAATTGTGTATGTATGCATGTATGAATGTAAACTGACTATATCTTAATTGGTTTGCATAATTCCCAGCTAACCATTTACGTATATAGAAATATTGAGCTTCTTTCTGAGTAATGTTTATTTAGAAATTTGTTAATATTAATCTATGGATTATCACTTACTTTTATTATTTTCCTTTTAATACTCCTCATTTCAAACCTTACGAACTTTTCCAAAATACTTTGATATAAGGAATTTGACAAATCAGAAAAAATCATCCGGAATTACTGATCTTCCCCAGTACTTTCTGATCTGATGTTCGGCCTTATGCTTCGAAAAACCCTAGCCGAGCTTCTTTTACTATATCGCTTTATTCCGTGTTAAATTGGGATAGTTGTGTAGTATTTTTTTATTTTTTGAGCCATCGAAAGTTAACGAACTCAGTGAATTTGTAAACATGGAAAAAATTGGTCACCATTATGTAATTGAATACTTTCATTTGATAGATCTCAGTCCAACGAATATTAAAGCCGAAATAGATTCCACTCTGGGGTAGCTGCTCCAGCGTTTACGACCATAAAATATTAAATGGTCGAGTTTAAACGAGGTCGTACTAGCTGCTAAGACGAACACCGTAGTGGTCGACCAATTGAGGTGGTCACGCCAGAAACGGTTAAGAAACTCCACAAAATGGCATTGGATGATCGCCGGCTGAGCTAGGTGCGTGAGCTAGGTGAAATTACAGGCATTTCAAAAAGTGCTATGCACCATATATTGACCGAAAATTGCTCACAATAGAACAAAACCACCAGTTCACACATCCGCTATTGCGATGGCCAAAATCGAATTGAGTTAAAGTTCGAATTGCTTCAGCACGCACCTTGTCCACCAGCTTTAGCTCCTTCGCATTATTTGCTATATCCAAATTTGAAAAAAATGGCTTGGTGGTATTAGATTTCCAAACAATGAAGAGGTGGAGTTTGCGGTAGATGGCTATTTTAATGAGCTAGACAGATCATACTATAAACAGGGTATCGAAGCTATAGAATATCGCTGAGAAAAGTGTATAGAGCTAAAAGGAGATTATGTTGAGAAATAAAGAAAAATTTTCCCAAATTTGTTGTGTTTTCTTTGTTAGGTCGGGTAGTTCTGGGACCGCCTCCGTATATTAAAATACTAGTAGGTAATAATTTCACAATAAATCAATTATCCACCATGACTTTGAAAGTTATTTGTCTAAGTCCACTATATTTCATGGGTGGATTCGTGTTATAAGTAGAAATTATTTTACAAAACATCAGAAAGCCACACCTATTATTTTGTGTAGCTCGCATACAAAGTCCTTGAATTTTTTCAAAGTTTATACCTTTCAGGTTTGGATTAGTATAATAGGAGGACATTATTTCACGTGAAACGGTTGACCATCGCCTATTATTTAATATAGCACCCATATAAAAGGTGTGTTTTTTTATGAACCATCATGACTTAAGTGGATAATTTGGCAAAAAAATGGGTGAGTCACTCTATCTATTCAATATAACTCCCAATAAAAATCGTGATATATTTTTATATGTTGGTCGCCAAGACTTACGTGGTTTTCCGCTTGGAACAATAATATTTGCCATACAGACTAAGATTGTAAGAAGACACAATTTTGCAAAAATCATTGTTTTTTATACAAATTAATTCCAAGATTCTCTTTTATTTTGTTGCATTGATTTTTAGATTCTTAGTTCCGAAATTTCTCTAAACATGGTTGGCTGGGATAGATTACTTACTTATCTCTCTATGTGGTAGTAATTATTATACAGCATGCTTGATTTTCGTTGTTCATGAATACGGTCATCAATGTTGATATTTTCCTCCCATTTCTATAGCGTATATCATGTGTATATTTATATACATATACACACATACATACACACACATACACAACTGCACAATTTAGCTTAGAAATAATTTGTGTCTGTACAAACAAACAAGCAAAAGGATGAAGAAAAATATGTAATACCTATGTAACATTCATGTTTCTTTCTTTTTTTTTATGAATTTGTCTCGTAATTAATCTTTTTTTATTGGTTGTTTTCATCTTTGCTTTTCAGAGAATCCCATTTTTCAATCGTAGTCTCTTTTTAATGTGATTTCCTTTGGTTTTTCTATGATTTTATTGGTTTAAAAATTGTTTCGATTTGATGTCCGATAAGGTACACCTATGTTAACAGAAGATAAAGATCGACCAACATTTAAAATGTTCTTCGTTAAGGTATAGCTAAAAAGGAAAGTCTTTGTTAGTCGCATATGGAAACAATAAATTGAGTTATATACATTACGTACATGTTAATACATACATATGTATTGATGACTATGAAAATAGCTTCATAAATTTCCTAAAATGGATATTTCAATAAAACATGATACTATATAGTATACCTAATCGTATACTAGGCAATATATTATTAGATTCAGCATTAACTATTGTGATTGTGGAGTTGAAGTGCTAAGTAAATAATTGCTAATTTGAATCCTATCTGATTTATTCCCGATAAATTTTGCAATTCATTTGCAGTTTCAATAATTAAATACAATTAAGTTATAATTAGTATCTATGTATATGAAAATAAGCTTTCAGCTATTCAATAATTATATTCTCAATGAAACAAAAATATAACATAAACCATAATACTGTAAAGATTTATTTCTATGACTCTATCATTTCATATTAGTATGCTATTCTCTCACATATTACACATCTACTAAGTACTACTAGTAGATACCTAAATGCATGTGTATATTTGTGTACGTGTTTAATGATTAGGTTAAGCCTATTATATATATGGTTTATATGTAAGAATGTCTTAGATCATGTATAGAGCAATAAAGCCGTATAGGCACTGTATAGTAGCTTTATTAGGCCATTTATATCACTGCATTAGTGTGCATAAATATCAACATAACATATGTACATATGTGTTTATAACTACCAATTTGGCATGCCACATTCTTATTTATTGCCAAATTATGAGTACCCACATACTCATGTTTATGTTCGCATGCATATAAATATATTCGCATATATTCTGAGGGAAATGTTTGGAATTTGTAGTGACTTCAAAATATTATGAAGATATCTTTAATACTTCAAATTAATATAAGTATGGCAAAGAAATGCTATAATTTATTGATTACATATTTTTTTTGTAGAATTTTGCCAATTCTCATCTTTCTCCTTGGCAAACATATAGTAGCATTCTTATTAAATCGTATACGTTTGATTTCTGATGTCATTTACTAATCACTCGATATTTAAAATGATTTTTGGGAATTCTTTCAATGAAACTCCTCAATGTAGAACATGCTTATGGCCATCAATAATGGCAAAATTCACTCTATTCATGTATTAAAAATTATCACAGCCAATTAAGTGCCTATTGCAATGATGCCTCCTCCCAACAGAAGATATTTAGAGATAAAAATTTGTGTTTATATGATTTCTTTTCATCAATAAACAGGGAAGTTTATGGACAGGGGAAATCAGATGAAAATTACGCCCATCTCCTATACAAAAGTATGCTTTACGAGGGCTGTCCCAGAACTACCCGACCTAACAAAGAAAACAAATTTGTGAACATTTTGCTTTATTTCTCAACATAATCTCTTTTTAGCCATATAAACTTTTCCCAGCGATATTCTATAGCTTCGATACCCTGTATATTGTATGAAGTGTCTAGCTCATTAAAATAGCCATCCACCACCACCTCTTCATTGTTTGCAAATCTTCTACCATCAAACCATTTCTTCAAATTTGGAAATAGAAAATAATCCAAAGGAGCTAAATGTGGCGAATAAGGTGCGTGTTGATGTAATTCGAGCTTTAACTCATTGATTTTGGCCATCGCCAAAACTGAACTGGTGTTTTTGTTCAATTGTGAGCAAACGCGGCACCCATCTTGCACACAGCTCCAAATTTTCGGTCAATATACGATGTGCAGTACATTTTGAAATGCTTGTAATTTCACTTAGCTCACGAACCTGGCTCAGCCGGAGATCATCCAATACAATTTCGTGGATTTTCTTAACCGTTTCTGGCGTGGCCACCTCAATTGATCGACCACTACGGTGTTTGTCTTAACAGCTCGTACGACCTCGTTGAAACTCGTTTAAGGTCGGGTAGTTCTGGGACAGCCCTCGGTCCTCAGATTGAATAATTTCATTCTTTAAAAATAGAATATAAAATCTATGAAAATATGAAGTTAAAAAACTGAAAATTAGTACGCGGCTAACTAGGCAATCGACGTTAATGCAAATGGGTTGAATTGCATAATAAGCACACCTAGCTCCCACACAAAGTTATGCTTTCTTATGCATGTTTTTAGACTTTGTGCATGAAAATGAAAAATGAAAAATGAATGAAATTGATGAAAACTATGTATAATATATGTAATTCAAAATGGCGCTAAATCGAATCAAAACTACGCCTAATTCCCATACAAATGTATGCTTCAATAAGTATGTTCATACACTACGAAAGTAAATACAAAGTAATTAAGCTGAAGTTCTGTACGTAATCTGAAGAATACTAAAATTTGATATTATTTTTCCATTTCATTTCATTTTTCTTTGGTCGATGCTATTAAAGAAGTTATATTTTTCACATTCATGCTAATTGCCACTTTATCTCACCTACAAATAACATAAAATACCTCTTCTGTTGTTGTTATAATAATGTTAATCTTGACATTGAATTAATATGGGAACAGAAAAATTCGTATTTTTTTTTTTTGTAGGACTTAAAGTCAAACTTTTTGGCATAAGAAAATGACATAATCTTAAGATTTTTCTTAGATTTCTTTTATTTACTTAAAGAGGGTCAAATAACATAGTTACTAACATAATATTGTGTATGCGGGTGTGCGTGTGTGTGTGTGTGTAACATTAATCGGCAATCTTGTATAAATATAGTTAAATATTATGCTTTTATTGTTGATGTTATTGTTTTCTAAACCCAATTTTAACAAATATCTGCATACTAATACAATATATGGAACAATGATCAAGTACGAGTAATGGTCGTCGTTTGCTGTCAACTGATTTTGATGAATTGTTGTTTACCCATTTTCAACTAAGTGTTAGTTGGATGATGCAAGAAAAAGCGATTTTACATTATTCCATTGGGATTATATATGTATGTATAGCTAGTACAAATAGTATGTGGAAGAAAATGATTTTATATTACTCATGAGTCATCTGAATATGGGCAGTTTTTATTTGATTTTTTATTATTGCAAAAGATTTCTCTTAAAACCCACAACTCAACGTTCTATAAAGCTTACAATTATGCACATATGGTTTAAAGAACTCATATATTATCGTACAACTATATGACCTTGTTTATTGTATAGACGTTAGTATACCCACATTACCTATTTCAGTTTCAGTTTCAGCCAATTAACACAAAAATTATGAAAATGTACACGCTTACATAGAGCCTCTTAAAATATATAATTGTAATAGGATTTATCTAATTTAAGGCTCATTAATGACAAGAACAGATTTTTTGGCTGACGTTTATTCACATCTTTAATGCGAAAATGTTGTGCCAAACGAAGGACATAAATAATTTATATTATTCTGTTTGCTTAAGCTAATAAAAACAAAGCACAAAAAAAAAAGAAAGCAGTGTTTGTGCTCTTAAGCTGAAAGTGAATGAGAACAAATTATGTTGCTTATTTAAAAAGAGAAACTATTATGTGTCATGAAACGATTATACGATACACTGATGTTCATAATTATGATGATGTCGTAACAGTAAGCGAAATAATATAATTTATACTTCATTAATTAACACAAATACGCTTCACTCGAGTATTTAGTCTAACTATTAAGATAATCCTTTACATTACAAATTGCAATGAGCTTTACTCGAGTGCATATAGGTAGTTGGTACAAACAATATGTATATATTGTCATATATGTAATACGACTATATACAATATAACAACACTCATTTATACTAAGCCAAATTTATTATATAATTATTTATCTGTACATGGATCAGCAACAAAAATGATATAATATATAACATTCTTTATTCCATTTTATTGTTATTTGTATTGCTGTTTGTTGATTGTTGGCCATTGACTGGTGTTCAAGTGCTCTCAACATACAAGTGTGCATATACAGTTGTGTTTATTTAGTGTGTATGTTCTAAATAGGAAATTATGGATTTATATATTTTTTGTATAACATTCTAAGTACTATTATTGTGTAAGAGTACCTTACATACAAGTTCGAGTATGATATCAAATAATTTCAAATGTATTAAAGAACCTTAACCATCTATTAGCTTAATGGTTATTAGATAACACATATCTGTGATATATGTTTGATTGTATGGATTCTAAAATAAATTATCACAAAGTCATAGAGAATCTACTACGATTCTATATTTTTATAGGCAACTAAAGAAATTTAACTTCAGACTAAGTAACACGAAAATAATTATTGGTACCTATAAAATGCAGTGACTTTTGCCCAAATTCTTAATTTCAATTCATAAATTATATTTGCAATTTATGCATTTTGTTCCATGTCTGTCCATATCCAGATAATAATTTATTCATTTTTTTTTTTCTATCATTTTTCATTTTTCATGTTATTTCTGGCATTTGCCAGACAATAAATTATTTATGTTTTCTTTCATTCTCAATTTGATTCCCATTTAACCCATTTCGCACTTTCGTCTTCTCGAAAAAATCTAAAAAAAAAAAAATAAACAAAAATATATTTTATGTGCCCAAGTTCAAGTCATGTGGAATTCACTTCACATCGTGTATCCTTATCTCTGAAACTACCGAAAGAAATGAATTTGAAAAAAAAATGTTTTTTTTTTTTCATTGAGCTAAATTTGGATATTATTGAAAAGAAAAGAATTTTATTAATCGACAGAATTCTTAAAATATCACTTTATTCTGTTTAAGAGATCTTTCAGAAGATTTTATTGAAAAGTTCAAAAATTGTCTTCAAATTCTAACTTTCGCACACGTATTCACATTACTTGCAAATATATGAACTGTCAAATCGCATCGTCCGAGTTTTTTTTTAATGATTTCATCATCTGTCATATAAAATTCAATTAAAACCACAGCAAGTGTAATCGAACAATCGTGGTGAATTTCTTGAAGTTGAGTTTGAAGGTAACTCTAATATACGAATGACATTAATATTGTCACTCGCCAAGTACAAAAGAAAGTATTTGCTTCATCGATCATTATTAGTTATGACAAGTGGATATATTTCGAAAATTATTCTAAATGAAAAAGAATCATAAGTCAACCCCGGTCAAACATCCAAATCAATCGAATTCGAGACTAAATCGATTCGGACAGCAGAAAAGAATCTCTGTGTTTTCTAGGATCGTGTAACTTAATACTATATAACCTCAAATAATATTTTTTCAATTCCAAATATAGTAAAAATTTATCATTAAATTCATTAAGAAATTGTTTGAAAATATTTTAATAAACAAAATGGCAACTAAACTTATGGTACACAAAGGAAATAGTTGCAAGTGCTAGTATGGAAAACCACAGACATCAAATATTAATTCTATGATTTTCTATGGTTTTATGGTTTTATGGCAGCTTTAAGGATTACTGATTATATTCAAGTTCAGTAATTGACAGTTTTCAACTATCAATGAATGCTGAAAATGAAGGTGTATATTTTGAAATTCATATTTAACTAAGAAATGTTGTAATCGCAAGCATTTTGGGTGTAAAAATTTAAAACCTCTTCCAATTTATGAATAAAAAAATAAAATAAATCAAAAAAGTTATTTATGTATAAACACTGTACTAGTTGCTTTAGGTATATACAATATATTCTATTAACACATACTATCTCATCATATTAAATGGTATAAAACTAAAAATGCCAAGCTACATACTTTATTTATAATCCAAACAAATTACAATCCATACACGTTGTCTTATGTTTTATTTCCTTTTAGTTTTATATTGCATTGTTTTTGTTGTTTTAGTGTGTTTATCTCAGGGCCAACATTTAAAGAGTCCACATCCACAACATATAGCAACGTTTTGTATTGCCCTTCATACTCTCACTCTCAATTACACTCGCTTACGACATCATTGTAAATATTTCTTCCTTCCTTTTCGTTACATGACAAGATGATGAACATTTTTCATTTTTGTTTATATCACCCTTTTTAGGGTTTTGTATGTATATGTTTTTTGTGTTGCCAATTTCCACAATAAACTGAATCTACATAACATTGAATTTAACCCCAAAAGAATAACAAGACGAAGAAGAAGAAGAAAAAAGTCTTACAAAAAACCTCTTAAAATGAATTCTAACAATAAAATGTAATATGTACGAGTACACAGTTGAATGTAACGTAAAGAAGAACAAATCATGTTAAGAGATTTAAATAGAATTCGTTGATATTTGTGAGACTCTGAGTGAATATGTTTGTGTGCGCGGAAGTATGAGCATTGTTTCGAAGGTGTGTCTGCTCGTATACACTGGGGAATACCAAGACCACATATTCATATATGCATGTGCATATATACTATACATATGCTTGCGGCAGTAATAAGAATACCAACGCAGATGACAGCAGCTACAGTAACCACAAGGGAAAAATAACAAAGAGCTAGAATATGAAGGTGCCGTACCAATATCAACAGCAACGGCAACACTCACCAATAATGTCAACTGTCATTCTTCACCCATTTACTATTCTCCATTATTTTGACAACACTTCAATATTGTAACCAATTTGGTTCGAATTTCTTTTGATACTCTGTTGTTGTTAACTACTACCGTCGCTGATGCTAAACAATAGATAGACACCACCGTGCTTTTCTATGTTATACTATAATACATTTTTAGTTTTCTACGTATATTTCGTATATCGGTATGTATATTTTATAAGGTGTGTGAAGAATTTTAAAATGTTAACTATACAAACCAACACACGTGCTCGTACACAATATAGAGACTCATATTAAGATGACAATAATCATTTGGTTTATACTCGTACGTACATGTTCGCGTACGTGGCAGCGTTGGAAGAATATAGGGCATGCATACATCAACTGTTTTCAATTGTGATATTTTCAATAATTTTAATTTAATTAATTTAATTAATTTAATTTTTATTATGCATGCGGTGATTAATTTAAAGGTACTTATTCTAGTGGAGATTTTATGACAAATCAAACTGTCGATCTGTTAAAGGTTCAATATTTGTATAGCATTGTTTGAAGTTAAGTAAATATCAGAGGCAAAAGATTAAGAAATTATTTAGCTATATTATAAAAATCAGCGTTCATAAATCAATTTGGTTCTTGTACACTTATAGCAACTTATGATCTACTTAATCGGTGTTTCAATCGCACGATTCGGTGTCGTTCTCAATAGTCTGTCTGTTGTGTGCAACAAGTTTGCGTATTTTATGTAGAGCTATTGATTTAATAGCATACAGAATTCAAAACAAACTACATAACTAACCAGCAATGTGTTTTTGGAGGATGAAAAATATATACGGCAGTTTTTTCAGATTTTTAAGTCGGCTCAAATTCATGAGTTAATTTTTTGTTTGTCAAAAATATTGTCGCTTGAAATATATGCAGAAAGTTCAGTGTGGTTTCAAAATCGGAATAATGCAGAATTAGGAATGACAATAGCTATGATCTTTACTTTTGCAATTGTATGATTGTATCAAATATTTCTTGATTTCTTCTCCTACTTATATTTATGCGCAAAAAAATAAGAATTGATCCAAAAGAAAAACTCAATTTTTCTCTGCTTATTTTTACATATCTCATATATATGGTATGTTACATATGAGGCCCTATGCTCCAACTAGGAGTTTAAAGGAGAAAAAAAAAAAACAAAAAAAATGTAGGAATAAAATTCGTACTCTTTGTTTTTTTTTTCTCAAATGTTTGTTTTTTAATATTTTTCATTAAAGTCGAACGAAAGCATAGTTGAAATGCTTGCCCTAAAAGAATGTAAAAAATTGGATTATAAAATGAAAAGATATTTTACAGCAGCAAATTATTCATATACACATACGGTACTTACATACTCGTATATGCAGATATGCACACTTCCGGTGTGTATATTTTTCAGCCGCGAAAAAAAAAATATTATATTAAAACTTTTGTTTTTGATATTTTGTTTATCAACCTTTTGCTCATACTTGAACGTATAGGTGTACTCGTATGTGTGTGCACTTATGCGTCTGTCTGTATGATTAAGTCGAAAAAAATTAAAATACAAGGGTAAAGTTTGTTATTTATAATACCATATCATGCTAAAAGTCTTTGTCGATGAAGAAAAACAACAAAAACAACAACAACAACACCATCAACACTTTTTAAAAAGAAGAGCTGCGTAAATGCGATAATTTTCTAAATATGGATTATCTTGACAGTGAAAACAAACACATACTAGATATATTGTACATAGTACATATATAAATGTTGCTATATACGACAAGCTAGACTTGTTCAGTAAAATAAACAAATTCATTTTATACTATAAGCACATACTTGTACTTTACTTGTACATAGAAGCATCGATATGTGTTGCATGTGTGTGTGTGTGTATGTCAATCTATGTGTACGATGGCCTCATCTTCAACTAAGTGTGTGTGTGATTTTATTTGCTAGCACGTATTAGATGACGACGATGACAATATGACTATGATGATGATGATAATGATGATGATGATAATGATGATGGTGACGATGATGGTGATGATGATGATATTATATGTCGTTTGTTTTTCAAAAGTATTGTAATTTAAAATGATATTAAATCTATAGAAATATTTTCATTCGGATTTGTCCCTTACGTCCATTCCTCCTAACATAAGCATTTGAAAAAGATCTTCTGGATGAATTATGAACGCTTTTTATACTAAATTAACTAGTTACAGGAAATAATGAATTTTCACAACACACAGAATAGGTATGCGATTTTATTTTGAATAATACTCCAAGTCTGAAAACTTATTGCCAAAATAAAGATTGTCACGCGTAGTTATAGCAAAAGTTAAGATCATCTTAATTTTGGTCTATGAAATGAAGCATATTTTTCAAATAATTTTTTTTTATTGAAAGTATTCAATTTCGCTTAAATTTTTTTAATTTTAATAAATACCAACAATAGCACAGAGTGTGACTACTTATACAAATACAAGTGTTTATAAATTTCATTGCAAATAAATTGTAAAATATTTGGTGTTGTCATAGTCACATATTTGTTTTCTTGCTTTAGCATTCAATAAATATTTTTAAAGGATTAAAAAGATATAGAGAAAAATGATACCAATAGAGATACGAAAGAAAAACTCGAAAAGTGGTACTAGTTGGACACTAGAAAAAGTTCACAATTGAAACCAATTTATGGTTTGGCTATTTCATTTTGTTCATTTTGTTTATTTATTCTATCTACGGCTCTTATGTATGATTTCACACTACTCGTTTGCAACCACTACTACATTCACTTGTAGTGATGATGTTACTGACACAATTTAAGCGGATTAAGTTACAACAATTCGACAACAAAACAGATATGTATATGAATCATTTGAAGTGTGTGCCGAAACAGGCACACGAATAAAACGAATTGACCCTAACTTGATTTTGGGTCATCGTTAAATACATATATAAATGTATGGATGGCTGGACGAATAGATGGATGGATAAATGCATGGGTGATTGGCGGTCAAATAGATGAACGAATGAATGAATGAATGGAAGATGAAGATATATGATATATGTATGTATAATATAAGTGGGCAAATAAATTTTATGGCATTTGTTCTATTTCTGTTTATATTCCTTTTCTTTTAGCCTTCTTAGCTCTACTTTAATCAATTCGTTTGTTCGCTTGTGTGGGAGGGGGAATGAATATTATGTTACAAATATATCGATGAAATGAATTATAATCAGAAATTTTTAATTTCTATAAAATGAAATTCAATATCTTTTGAGAAAAACTTGTAAAAATGCAGATGCATGAAATACAAGACTCAAGACTATAATTAAGAAATTTAATACTCATAGAATTAAGGAGAGTTGGCGTGCTATAACAATATACGTAAATAATATTAGAAGCAATAAAATCACCACCTAAACACAGCGTCATCCATCTATCCATATTCCTAGGGTTCCAGGCTGGAACATAAGGGCTACACAGCAGAACAGCTTGCAATGGGAGAAAAACTAGCCAAGGTCATAGCTCGAAATATTGCTACCACAAGGGGCCTCTTGCGGCGATTGTATTGTAGCCTTAAAATATTATGTCCACCATTACAATCTTTGTATTTACCTCGGATATTTAAATTCAATTGTATCCATTCAAAATCGATCCTCGGCAACACAATCACCAGTATATTCTAGCCTTATCATCCACATTGTAACAAATTTTTCATAAAATATTGTGCAAAAAAAAAAAAAAAAATAGCAGAGCCAATTACATAATTTTTTTAATAGTAACATTTACTCATACGCCCAATCGCACAGTTTAACAATCATAAATAATAAATTGATTTAATTATTTACAGAATTACAAATAAAATTGAAGCATTAATTAGCTATATATTTGCATATATATTTAATTATTTTTATAGTGGAAAAATACAAAAATTATTATTTAAATTTTGACACTTTACAAATATGTACATAAATTAGTATTACTCTCTCATACGAGTAAATATTAACCAATGTCTATTGCATTATATGTGATATTCTATGTAAAGGTGATTATGTACAAATGAATTATATGTTATATGCATTGTAATTATTAAATAATAAATAAATTATATTTGAATATGTCGTTTATTTGAATACAAAATAATATTTCGTTACTCAAAGCAGCTATCGTATTGCATAAATTTATTGTATATTTATTACAATAAAATGAAAAGCAAATAAAAAACAACAGCTATTATATGTTTATATGTACATAAATTTATTATGATTGTTAATTCTTTTTTTTACCATTTTTACTTCTCATCACTTCACCATAAGATGTCTGCTTTTCTTTATGGAGCCTACATACAAATGTTACTGTACGAAACACGATAAGTTCATATGTCAGCATAATGTTCCAAATTTTACACGCATGTAATAATATTTATTACATATTGTACTTATAGTATACAAATTCAAAAAGAAGAGAAAACAAATGAGAAATAATGTGAAAAAATGAGTCATATTTTTGCGTAATAAAACGCAATCCTTAAATCCGATTAAAATTTATTACTTTTCATTTATTTCTTTGTGCTGACATATTAAACACCCACGCAAAAGTGTCACAGTAGCATGATATCAATATTTTTAATTTTATATATCATACGTTTGTACTTGATCCAATCCAATATTACTTGTAAAATAAATCTAAAATTGTATTATCTAAGGATTTTTAAAATTAATACAAATACCATCTGAATATTTATGTAATTCAATTGACACTCAAAATCCTAGTCGTTGTTCAAATAATTACCGATTTTCACCACTTTGGAAATTGGTACAATGAAGAAATGAGCTTTTAAATAAACAAAATCGGACAAGTATACCTCTGAATGTGTGTTTTCACACTTTGCACGCGAAAATATAACTTAATTAATTTAATTTCCGCCCTCGAACTACTTTGATTTGAAAAAAAGTGTAGCAGAAGTTCATCGATTACTTGAAGAATGTTATGTTGATCAAGCTCCATCACATACAACATATAAAGAGTGTTTATAGACGATTCAGAAAGAATGGTTTTGATGTCAATGACAATCCACGCTCAGGACAGCCGAAAAAATTCGAAGACGATGAATTGCAAGCATTATTACATGAAAACTCAGCTCGAACGTTAGGAGAACTTGGAAACGAGTGAGGAGTTACTGAAGCAGCTGTTTCCAAACATTTACACGCCAAGGGAAAGGTGCAAAAGGAAGGAAAATGGGTGCCACATGATTTTTCTGAGTGCTATTCACAACCTTTTCAATATCGCGGGGTCCTTGCTTGCCAGACAGCAAAAGAAGTGTTTTCTCTGGCGTATTATGATTGGCGATGAAAAGTGGATCTACTACGACAATCCCAAATGGAAGAAGTCCCGGGTGGACCCAGGATAGCCATAAACATCACTGCCTAAACGGAACATTCATGGTCATAAGGTAATGCTCTGCATTTGGTGGGATCAGCAAGGAGTGGTGCACTATAAGCATCTGAAAGTGAATGAAACTGTTACTACTGATGTCTACAAATGTCAACTGAACAAATTGAATGATGTGCTGTTGCGAAAAAGACCAGTAATATGGAGTAACAGGCGTAAGGTAATTCTTCTTCACGATAACGCTCGGCCACACACTGGAAAAATCGTCAAAGAAATGCTGACGCAGCGTACTCACCGAACATAGCGCTTTCTGATTACCACTTGTTCAGATCGATTGCTTGAGTGGTACACGTTTCCAAAATGTTGAAGAAGTGCGAAAACGGATGGATGAATGGATTGCTTCGAAACCAACAGCATTTTATCGAGATGATATCGCTCATTTGCCAGAAAGATGAAAAAAAGTTGTAGAAACTAATGGAAATTAAGTTAAGGACTAATTGGGCGAAAATTAAGTTAAGGACCTAATATAAAGTTACCTAAATGAAACACGATGCATATTACTATATTAAAAAAACTTAAACTTTAAACTTAAACGGATAAAAACTTAAACTTTGCTTATAAATGGACGACTTCGAAAATTGACGTCTTACTTCCAATACAAAAGACAAGACAGCATGACCGATGATTTTTGAATGGGCTCGTTGAATAAATTCTATATTTGAGTTACTTGCACTTTTCCACAGTTGGCAGACCTAATTGCAGATAGACTTTATAATTGCTATATACATTCTGTCAAATAAGTACCCGGAAATTCTCATTTTTAATTTTCCCTCTGAGAATATTTCAATAAAATGGAACAAAGAGTTTGTGTGAAATTTTTGAATGACATGGTTGAATCACCAAATGTTTTTTCAACATTTCCAACGTTTTGGCACAAGAAATTTCGTTTGAAACACAAAATTTTAGTATCACTAACACTAAAAAATATTTTTATCCATAGTAAAAATCGCAACGCACACAAAAGGTTGACTTGTTCCTAATGACGCCGTAACCAAACTAAATGACACATAGCAATAAAAATTCACAGAATAGTGGCTGACAGTTGTGCCAACCTGGGAAAAAATTTTTTTTTAAATATTCTCAGAGGGAAAATTAAAAATGAGAATGAGAATTTTCCGGGTACTTATTTGACAGAATGTAGATTGCAATACTTATTGTATTGCAAGTGTATTTGCACTGTCTATGGACCAGCTAATTAAGAGAAGCAGCATTCAGATTCATTTGGTATATTTTAATATTAAATGGATAGTCATGAAAGCAAAAAGATATTCACGTGATATGCAATTACAAAATCGATTAAGAAAATCGAGTCTTAAGGCAACGCATATTTAAGAAATCATATAAATATTATAAATCAGAATTTGGTATTATTGCAATGAATTTTTATATACATACGTTATACCTAATTATTTTTATTTTTCCATTCAATTTACTTTCATCTTTTATAACGCAATTTCAATTCTATATGCCATAAAACGCAGTTAATAATGAACAAATAGTAGTAGTGGTAGTGGTAGTACTACTACTATTAATAGTAGATAATAGAGAGTATTAACTGCGTAACAGTGTGATATGGAGGCTGGTTGATTTTTAATTAAACAGTCTGTACGCCATCATACCAGCCTAAGGCTACAACAATGGCTGCCTACAAACAAAGTAAATATATACTTTCTACTTTCCATCGCTCTATTTAATAGTATATGGCCCATTATTGCTTTCCATTGCCCCGACATGTATATTGCCAATGGCAATTGTCAACTACGTATCATATGTATAGATAGTTGTTGTTTCTTGGTAAACGATTAATAACAACAACAACAACAAATAAACCACAACGACTATTACGCTTAACTACTACAGTGCGTACAACGTGTAACCTAGGGAATCAAAGTGAAACCGAATTGATGATAGTGTTGGTATGTTTGTATGTACAAATACTTACATGAAAGTATTGTATTGTATTGTATAAAGAAAGTCAAAGAAAAGTCAAAACAATGAACAAAGTGCTCTATTGAGGTTGTATGGATATTGTTATTGTTCTGAATTGCTGAGATGACTGATATCGTATATTAATTTGCATGATTATCTGTTTATTTTAATAACACTGGCTATTTGTAATCATAATAAATATATCTTAGAATTATTAAAATGTTTTTGTTGATGAGAAAAAGTCTATTAATGTTTATTGACGAATATTTTCATCAATGTTAATATGTATAGAGAAAATTACTATAAGTGTGTGCAAATCAATGTATATGTCTCTCTCATACGTGCTTATTTATTTTATTAACTATTGATTTTCATATTATTCGTGATCAGTATCCTTCAACATATTATGATTCTATCTCATTTAATTTTTTATTTTTTTTTTTTTTGAAATTTTCCTTTTAGGCTACAGTTGTCTTCCTTTCAAGTGTTTTCGTTTATAACCACAATGGCCCAAATGTAATATTTATCATAGAACAAAACATCAGAAATAATAACAAATGCATGTGTGAGTATCTACATATTCATATACAATACGTACATATATAGCGTTAATGCAAATAAGTCATTTTTATAGCTCTCGCATAAAAAAATTTATAATTTCCCTTTTGATGATAATGATAATAATAATAATGATGGTATTGATAATAATGATGGTGATGATAATAATGATGGTGATGAAATGCTTGAATTCGAGAGTCGCTTAATATTCTTGCGGTATCCTGCGGCAGTATATGTAAAAGAGAAATTATTTTCCTTTTTCCGAATTTCATCATAATATTTGTTGTTGTCGCTATTTTTGTTTTTTTATGTTTTTTTTCTGCAACTATCAATGAGCGCATCAATGGCGTTGTATCAATTTTTTGGTTAATTGTTTTTTAGCCAAAAGCATGAATTTCATTACTGTTTATAAATGCTTTAGTTAATTGAAATAATAATATTTCATTTTCATGCTTGTGCTCAAAAAATTTATTCAAAATTATTTAACAATTTCTTTTCAATTTCTCTCTTTTCATTTAATTATTTTTTTTTTTTTTAAATCCTTTAATTTTTGGCACCAGCTACTACTATAGAAATGGGATCATCATGATAAATTTGCCAAAAATTTCTGCTATATTTTATAACATATTTCCTTTTGTTTTTTTTTTTTTTTGCTATTCTTTTCTTTTCATATCACCATCACCGCTAATTTATGTATGTGCGAAAAAGTTTATAGTATATTTTTTAATATAAAAATGAAGATAATTTCTGATATGTATGAGATATTTGAGTATAGTATGAAAAAAAAATGCTGCGAAAAAATATGTTAAAAATACAATTAAATAAAATGGTGAAAGTATGAAGTATAATGCTTGGTATGCATAGTGGATATGAATAATGATGATTTTATGAGCCAACTAGCGATGGATGAGGTGAGGTGGTGTTAATATGCATCTATACAGTACTGCTCTTACAAATTTCCATTAAAGAAAATTTGAGAAAAGAAAGTGAATGACCTGAAGAGTTGATTTATATGGACTGTTTTTTCTTTTTTTTTATGTTTTTTTATGTTTATGATTATGTTATTTTTTTTCAAGACGCAAACAACTTTTTGGCTCAATTATAGATTGAAATTAGAATTAATTTCAAATTGAAACTATTAACACTAAGCTATTGTGTTCAAAAAGTAAAAAAAAAAATTATTTGAGATGAGAATCCCGAAGACATTCAAAATACTCGTTTACGGCTTCTAATATGTTTTAGTTTGATATAAATCCTTTGCCATGGAATAATTTGTTTATGCTGTGAGATATTGCAACAATTTATACTTTAATTTACTTTTAAGTAATAGTTTTTTGAACTGTCTGATTTTTTTCTTTTGAATCATTTTTCACGAATTTTTGAATTCATGTAGTCCAAAAGGTAACAATATGTTAAGCTGAGCTTATTGTTGAACCAATCTGAAGTTAATTTGCCAATAAAATTCCTTTGAGATAACAAAAAAGTGTCATAAAATAACTTCTTGGTAAATTTCTGGACACAAACTCACTTTGGAACCAAATAATCGGGTTCAGATCACTGCTTAACATCGTTTTTTGATTCAGAAGCATGGTAATAGATCTGTAGAAATTTCAACAATAGTATTAAAATAACCACAAAAGTGTTGTTAATGAAGTTATATTATAATATTATTACTTATTGAGGCTATTCAATGCACTGCGACCTAAAAGATCTTTTGTGCCATCTTTTATGTCATCTCTGCTGAGGTTAAGAACAGCATCCACCGTAACATGTTCTGGATCAATAAGTCCCTTCGATTGCCGCATGCCCGTTTGGGCTCTCCAGTAGTGGAATAGATCCCTTTTCTCCCTTTCACATATCAAGTTGTTTATGAAACTGTTTGTAACCCAGGAGAAGGGCTCTGGTTCAATGAAAGGGGTGATTGCGCCCTCCTTTGCAAGGGAGTCAGCTATTTGTCTCGTGTCCCTCATATCCCGGCACCCACATGAACGTAACAGGATTTTTTGCTACCAGGGCATTGAGAAGTTTAAAATATTCCGAAACCAGCTTCGATTGAAACGAGATTCTCGCCAGGGACTTTAGAACCACCTGGCTGTCTGAGCGGATGCATATTTTGGTACCACGGGTGCCCCTACGTAAGCATTTTCTCGCACATACCTCTAAGGCTTAGACCTCCGCCTGAAAGATGGAAGCTGTTTTCCCCATTGCGATTGCTTTCCGAAATCTTAGTCCAACAATTACCGCCCCCCACTGTCATCTTCCATCTTAGACCCATCAGTGTACATTTTCGTTATATGAAAATGCACAAGGTTTGATTATAACTTATTTAAACGTCAGAGTTATATACGCATCAGCTTCAAAAATATCCATAAATATTTTTAATTACGATTATATAAGCTTAGGTGCAGCTTTATATAGAAGCATTATGCTACATTGTTTAAAAACCTTTTCATATGCTCCTCTACCTATAAACATTTTTTGAATTCCCTTCATATAAGTATATTTTTTTTCATGCGATTTATTGATTCAGATGCTATGAAAATAAATGTAAACGAAAACCGCCACAACAAATTATAATTGCAACAATAACGAATTATTTTGGTTTCACTGGTGAACCCTTTTGTATTTTCATTGTATTTCACCAACGACTTTTGACTATAACTCATACCATGCACGAACAAAAAAAAATCAGAAATAATAAAAAAATAATAAAAATAATAAAAGAACAACCCACTCATACGAATATAACGTAACCAGAGCGAAACAATTTTATATTTTCAACATTTTTATGGCCATCAGCAGCAACAGTAGTAGCGCACATACTCGTACTCATACACATACTTATATTGTACTACATATACAATACATTTCTATATATTATATAAAAAAAAAAATCATTTAGATTGACTTTTTAAGTAGATAAAAAAGAACTAACTATATATATAATATAAAACCAAATGCTATACATAATTCCAAAACCGAAATATGTATGTAATATGTGGGTAGTTTCAATATCATAATCAAAATAAAAATAAAAAAACACTTCCACATATACATGCGATATATGTATAAATTGTTTTCCATTTTTCTCAACACCATTCAAGGGCTCATATAAAAAAATACATACGTATTAATATAAAACTAAACCAAATAAAAGCAAACATTAGGCGAAAAGGTTAAGTTACTTCGCAGTCATTTGTATTACATTAGACAGAGGACTGTAGGACTAAATAAAAAACTAGTTTTATATGTTCGGCATATGTATGAGTATACTATTGAATACAGCTATCACAATTCAATAATAACGTGTTGCCAATACAAAAAGGTTAGCAATTCTTTTGTTAGAATTTAGCCTTAGTGTCATATGTGTAAAATTTCTACTGTGTAGGAATATGTTCTTCGCTTTCTTTGGCCAGGATAAATCATTTTCTGGATAACTACATTTGTCATCCTAAACAAATTAAGTCATCCGGATAATCAGGGATGTTCTCGTCACCAACACAAAATTCATTCATTATTACAAAAATATGAAAAAAATCTAATAAAACTAAATGAAAATTTGCGTGCTATTTTTACACAAAATTTTTAGTTATTTATTTCATTCCCACACATTTCAAAATATGCCTGATTAAATTATCTAAATAAAATTTTAGCATTCGCAAGTCAATGTATGCAAATACTTGAAACATGTTTCTAAAAAATAATACCAGTGAAATTGTGCATGTTTCCAAGAAACAAAAATAAAAAATATGAGAAAATCACAGAATTCTCCCTATGTAGTAAAAACATTTCGCTGGCAATGAAACTATGCGAAACAAAAGCTTATTACATACAATTGAATTGTATTTTTTTTTTTTTTCCTTCTCTCTTTTACAAATTTCTATAGTTTATGGTTAACTCAAGTGAAAGGATAAATGTATATATACATGGTTCTATATGGTACATTGTGTGTATATATACATAGTTGGCGCAACAAATTGCATACATATATGCAATTTCGGAAGAGTCAATGTAGCATAAAGTGAGAGTAATATGAATGTATAGCTACATTATTGCGGGAGAAATGTATTTATACAAATGCTCTTTTTTAGCATTTGGTATAACTTATATATTTCTTATCTATTTTTTTTTTATAAAAGTAACCTACTCACTTTCAATGAATTTATGCCATCTACAAACATTTTCGATTATTTTAACATTTTGTTTGTAATTTTCAAGCGATTATATGTACACTATTATAAACGTGAATATATGAACACATTCTACAAGGTTCGTGTATTTTTTTCTATTATCGTATAAAAGGTGCCAACTATTTAAAGTAATTTGAAATAAAATATTTTAATAAATCCCTGCATGGGCTAAATTAATTTGGAGAGTGCCAGCGAAATTCAGATAGATTCTGAAAATAAGGTGGACATATAATGAAATACGTGTCTCGGTGTAACATATCAAAATTTCTAAACACAATACATTTTCTCTTTATATTTGCCATAATCAACATTGAAATTTCTTGTCATTCAAAATGTCATAAAATGTCATAAAATGTCTTCACATTAATGGGATAATGTAGGGAAGGCTTTAGTGAAATTCTTAATCGTAGTAAAATCTACAAATATTTATTTGAAAATTTTTCCACTATTTGCTTTACATTATTTATGCATTCCCTATCGTTTCTTTACTACATACATACTACACGCATATTCCTATTTTACATGAAACTAATGAGCACTTAACCTTAATTTCCCTTGACAAAATATCGAATGCATAAGAAAGAAAAATTCCAATTTCTAATCTAAAAAATGAGAATAAATATAAATAGTCAAACCATTTGTCTCAGATGTTTAGAAATATTTACTTGAACAAATAAATATATATGTACTGGTATATGAGTATAAGTTCAAACATCAGTAATGTGGTAGAGTCTTTCACTTGGAACATAAGAATATACTTATACCCATGTCTATCAGTACATTCCACAAAATTGAAGAATATCCCATATCTGCGCCTTTCTCATTCTCAATCATTATCCATTTTTTTTTAGTATGCTTTTTATTGCATACGCAAATAAATTTCACTATGTACTCTTATTGCTTCATTGCTTATTTTCAATTTCAAACGCTTTCCAATAAATGAGAAAAGAAAAATTGCTAAAAGAAAAAGTGAAAATCCTTTTTGTTGAAATTGTGTGCTTCATATTGAAAATGAAGTAAGCAAATAAGAAAGTGAAAATAAAAGGTCACTATAAAAATGGCCATCTTATGATGCGGGATGAAAATGATTATAATGTTGTTGTTGTTGTTGTTGTTGTTGCAATTATTATTTTATTTTCTATTATGGAGATTGTGAATGCATGGTAATATGTATTCACTAAAAATATAGTATTTAGGTACTTACACACATACATATATACAATACATAAGCAGCGTTGATGGTGAATGGCAATGGTGGATTTTGATGCTGGAAATGCCAGTAAATAATGACTCGGCAAACAAGTGAATAAAAAATAAACTAAATTATTAAGAAAATGAGAACGGAAGTAGGTACATATTTTCTGTTGCCAAAAATAAAAATGCTGAAAGCAAAACAAAGGAAACAAAAAAAAAAAACCAATCGATAAGAAAATATATAAAATCAGGCACACAAATTTAATGAAGCAAACATTTTTGATTGTTTCTTACAATGCTGTGTTTTTTTTTTCTTTTCATCTTCTATTTTATTTGATAGGATTGGAGGTCAAATTATTATTTTACTGTTCTTCTTCTTCTTCTACTGCTATTTTGTATTCTGCGTATGTGCGTTGCGTAAGGTTATTTTATAATAATGCGGTATAGGCATAAACATAAACTCAATAATACAAATTACTTTTGCAATATAAAATTGTTAGTTTTATTCTTTATGTATTTCTGCAGTTTATATGCTTTTGAAGTATTTTCCTATGATCCTATATGCAGAGTCTACTTAGCAATAGAGTATAAAAAAATATGATTGAATGAAATCAACATTAAATGCAAAAGGCAATCAAAGTACCTCCTAGTGTCACCTTAGCCCTTTCGTGTGCATTTTTGCACGTTTTGGTGGACTGCAATTAGTATTCAATTACTTTAAAATTTTGACACAACTAGGAAGCTGGATAAAGCTTTATTGAAGTAAAATATGTCTTTCAAAAGGAACACTTTCTTTAATGCGTATGAATTGAACCCACGAACTACTCATTCATTATTTTCATAAATATTGGTTTTTATTCTTCCCTTCGAAAGAAGCGTTTTAGCTATATGCTGTATGCCAGGTGATATTGGGTTGGGGGAAAAGAAATCCATAATTTTTACGTTTATTTTAAGGGATCGCTCCTAGACTCGCCTCCATTCATTTCCACTTAAGCGGTGCTTGCATACAAAACGAATATAAAAACACCTGAAAAGCGATAAAAAATATGCCAGGGAACCGACTCTAAACCTTGTTATGTGCGTTTTTCTTCCAAACATACTTACCTCATATATCTACCCCTTAAGGGGACTCTTATACAAATTAACCGATTTTAACGAAATTAACAATTAACCAAATTATAAAATTATAAATTATAAATTATTATATATATATATATATATATATATATATATATATATATATGTATATATATATATATATATATATATATATATATATATATATATATATATATATATATATATATAGGTTGTTCGAATATCCATTTTTTTCTTTCATTTCCACTTTTTGAGAAACAATTTCGCTTAGTGAAAATCAAGAAACGCCAAGCGAAAATTAAAAAACGCCAAGCGAAAATTAAAACCGCCAAGCTAAAATCAAAAACCGCCAAGCTAAAATCAAAAACCGCTAAGCGAAAATTAACAAACGCTAAGCGAAGATTAACAAACGCCAAGCGAAAATTAAAAAACGCCAAGCGATAAATAAAAACCGTTAAGCGAAAATTAACAAACGCCAAGCCAAAAATCAAAAACCGCTAAGCGAAAATCAAAAAAAGCCAAGGGAAAATCAAAAAATGCTAAGCGATAATTAACAAACGCTAAACGCAAGATTAACAAAATCCAAGCGAAAATTAAAAACACCAAGCGAAAACTAAAAATCGCTAAGTGAAAATTAAAAAACGATAAGCGAAAATTGAAAAACGCCAAGCGAAAATCAAAAAACGTCAAGCGAAAATCAAAAACCGCTAAGCGAAAATTAATAAACGCTAAGCGAAGATTAACAAACGTCAAGCGAAAATCAAAAACCGCTAAGCGAAAATCAAAAACCGCTAAGCGAAAATCAAAAACCGCTAAGCGAAAATCAAAAAAAGTCAATCGAAAATCAAAAAACGCTAAGCGAAAATATACAAACGCTAAGCGTAAGCTTTTATTGTAAACTCGGAAGTGTGGCGATGCTTTCGGAACCACAAAATGGATAACCCTATACTATGAAAGCATTAAAACTAGATAGGAATATTTCAAAATCGCGAGAGAACTATAAATGTGGTTTTTAATTTTCGCTTAGCGTTTTTTGATTTTTGCTGAAAATTATGTGTCACTTATAGGCCCGGAAAGGCCTTTTGACGCTTAAATATCATGGGTTAAATGTGGAACCAGCTAGCATTAATTTTTATTCTCAATATTTCTTCCAAACATACTCAACCTTTTGGTTCTGTTAAAAACTGTAAATGTAGATAGGTTCAAATTAGGAATTAATAAATATTTTAATGATTTAATGGAAATAAATGCTTGAAATTATCAAAATTTTATGTTTTCGCTGAACCAACCCGTTTTAAACTTAATGTAGTACATATTTCCGTTAACAAAGCGTATAAGACATCTGCACATATAACAAAAAATAACGCGAATAAATTAAAAATAAATGAATGTATGGTATTATAAAATCTGAAGCTGGAATAATTGAGAGTATAATTGAAGTATCCAAAATTAATGATCAATACAAAATTTCATCGACCTTCATTAATATGATGCTTAAACAACCATAAAATTGTATCAAGTAGAAGGAAGAAAATTAACAATAACGGAAAAAAAACATAACAAAAAAGGAAACAAAAACAAAAACATTAAAATATCACCTTAAATCTTAACGAGCCATTCTTATTCATATTTCATATGCATATTACAGTGTTTTAACTCTTTTTGTAGTATTTTCTTTAATTTATACATACAATTTAATCTTAATTTCATCTTAATTAAACCCTTAAAATCTTCTTTAAGGTTTGCACAACTTAATAAATTAGAATTATTTTCAAGCATTATTTAATCGTGTGCTTAACTAAAGTTTTGACATATTCTTTCTGAATTTATTAGAGCAAAAGAGAAATAACAACTAGTTTAACTAGCGTAAACGCACAAAGTGTGTGTGAATATGTTTATAACATCTCATAAATGTTGTAAAAATTTATGTGGCAATTTAAGAAAAGATTACACCTTGCATTTTTATAGAACAGACATCAGAACATACACAAACAGACACACAGATTTCTTAATATACATAACATGTGAATATTCATACTTCGCATATATACATATACTTATAAGTATGAATGTGTGTTTATACGCATATAAATGAGGCTAAGAGCGAACATAATCATTTACAAGCCAAAAAGGCATCAAAACACACTTACATATGAAAACATGTGCGTATGCTACGTGTATCCAGTAGGAAAAGCAATCATTACTATACGTAGTATTCGGTATTAACTATATTATATAATGAACAATTTGATAAACACAAAAAGAATTCGTTTCTTCGATTTTAGCGCTTGACATCAAGATATTGGAATTTAGAATTCAACTAAATATTTGCCAAAAATATTGGATCATAAGATGTCGTTTCAACCATTTGTGAAAGTTATGAATTAAGTAAGAAAAACAGATAAATTGACTAATTTAAAAATATTCAATCAAGATCAAGATCAATTATTTTCTGTTATAAATCATGATTGTTTGTCTGACGCCTGTCAGCATTTGTGTCACGCATATACACCACATCGATTACCCACCACACCGATTACACCCCGCTGGGTGTATCATATACTAAAATACCCGCGTGTATATACAGGGAGACACACATCTGTAAATTTGTATATAAATGTACTCATAAACATAGGTAACATTACAAAGAAACACATGCCTACACTTTTATATGGACTTAAAAGCATTGAAAATATTATCCACAAGGATTACGTAAAGGCTTAAAGCGTATAATTCAAATTTATCAAATATGTATGTGTTAAATTATATAGTATAGTTGCAAATACCATGGCAACAATAATGTCCAATCTAATTAATAGATATTCAAGCAACCTAAAACAGAAATTCTTAAAGACATTTAAACGAGCATTAAAGCAAAAGTTAATCCAGAGAATGAAGAGTCATGGCAACCACTTTACACTTGTAACTACAACAGCTGCATGCTATAGACATGTAACTAATGCAACAAATTACTATTGTTGGTATATAACAAGCAGCAATACTTGCTTGTCATATAAAATACGTCGAATACAACTCAGTAAAAAAATAAAGCCAACAATTGAGAAAAGAAAAACTATTGTGTTATACCTTGCATAAGGATAATATAGAGCAAACAGTATAAAAAGAGTGTCAAAAAAAATAACACCAAATAATAAGAATCGGGTCAACAAGAACAACAAGAGAAACAATAGTATTCGCTATATTGCAAATCGAAGAAGAACAAATGTAAACCAGCATCACTTATATCAGCACCATCATAACCACCATCACTAATAGCGTTGCTCTAGTCACTACCACATTCTTTTTACCATAACCAACTGCCACCACCATCATTATTGACATCACCACTATTGCAGCTGGGGACTATTGACATATACTATACTGCTGCTGCTACACCAAACAATAATCGTATGATCGTTAGAGTGTCCCTTCTATTAAGGAACAATTTTTTATTCAATTGAATTTTTTCTATTCAATACTAAAACTTATTTAATGTAATTTTTATTTAATTTTATTTTTTTTACATTCAGAAAATATTTTAATGTGTTGCTTAATACTGAAGGAACTTTCATCAAACTGCTCTTCCAATTATAGGTGCATTAAAAAGGAATAATTCTGTGTTCAGATGTTTTCGTTGTTTTATGAAAGACAAATTAATGGAGGTTGGACTTAAATTTAATTCCACTAGGATCCCTTTCTGGGCAGATATGTGATTATTTGCAAATTTTTTTGCCGTTTTGGGGTTCATTTTGTATAACAGCCTCCTTAAGAGATGGAGATATCATAGAGAGTCTGATTTTCGACCACTCCAAAAGCTATTTGTGGTATTATATGAGATTCTAAGTTGAGTATTATATATTTTTGCGTTAATTCTGTATGGCAGTTCCCTTAAAGAAAATGTTTGGACACAATAAGAACAATGGGTCGGTCTTATACTCGACTTCCTTAAAGTCGAATCCTGGTCTTCTATGAAGTTCCTAATTAATTCATATATGTTTTTGCGTTCATTCTGTATGGTAGCCTTATTAACGGGTCATGATGTTGGGATATAATAACAAATAGTGAACGGTCACAATATTATGCGATCTTTTGTCGATTTGTAGAGGCGCCCCTTGTGCATCAATTTTGTAGGCAAGCCATCCTAATAGATGTGGATAGTGGGCAAATATGTTTCGGAAAAGTATTTGGTCGAACTTTGACTCGATGCGGCATCATTAGCCTATATTTTATCCCTACTATTTTTTAGGTAACGAATATACTCGGAGAATGTCAAAAAATAAAGGGCTGTTGAATATAGAAATCGAACAATCATGCACTATCCCATAACTTATGTTTATTTTTAAGTCTCTTCGAGTAAGTGCGTGTGAATATTTATGTGCGTATGTGTAGCGTGTATAAGTGCACACTTCTAGTTACAATATTTTCCTTATGCCTTTTTCTCGTCCATCTTCTGTAAGCTTCTTCAGTTGACTTTCTTCTCACTATTGTTTCTATAGGATTGTTCATATTGTTTGTCGCAAAGGAGTGCTGTCGCATTTAGCGCATTTGGTGCCACATTATGTATATATGCGTATATATGTATGATGTATACTATAAATCATGCAACCGGAAAAATATTGCAACTACTTCAACAACGACAACAACAACAACAAAAATGACAATAAAAAACAGATTTTATGGCAACAGAAATAACAAAAAAAAATGATCATAGCAAAAGCTCTGGGGGTGTTCAGGACAATATATTGTTCACATAGTGAACAATAGAAAGAGAAATTGCAGTAACCATGGTGAGTGTGAATAGGCGACAATGACAATCACAATGATAATAATGATGATGATGCTTTAAATTATAGTGATAATGATGTTTAAGACAGGCTATGCTTCTAAGATAATCATATGTAAGCAACACTATGCTAAACATGAATGGGAGAGGATATTGCAACCGATAAGCCTTTAAGTTTTTATTGAATACTACAACAAGAAGTTGGTACAACACCTGTAATCATAGAATATAGTCCAGTGCAGTGAATTTACAGCGAATCCATTCGCCATGTGAGAAATTCATCAATATTATACTATCGGACTGTTTAAGGGATGTTTTACGTTTCTTTGAATAGAAAATGACAATTAAATAGAATTTCCATACATTAAATTACTTCCATTTATAGAGTAATTTCGCATAGACTTCCTAGGATCTATTCTTTCTGCGTTATTTCTTTGTGCTTTTTAAAGTTTACCATTTTGCATTTACCTCACCCTCCATTTATATCATCTATGCTTTTATGCACTGCATTTTAAATGCATATGTTTACTGTGCAATATTTTTGTTTCTCTTCAACATAATCTTTATATTGTACATACTTCACAAGAAAGTTTTACTCTTTATATTGTAAATGATCTCATTGTTTCATTGTTCATGTGTATGTAGGCACTACGCATATGTATAACTAAAACAAGTGCTGCATAAAAAACAAAAAAGAAAAAAAAATAAATATATAAAACAGAAAAAACAGAAAACTAACAAGTATAACAAAAACAATCTCATTACTTTACTACATACAAAGTGTTTGTTGTTTGTGTTTGTCTTTAGACGAAATTGTATGTATGAAACAACACCCATACACGCATATACACATACGAGTGTATCACCATTGAGAGGTAAACAAATGAACACAAGCACAACGACACATTGTAACAATCTAAAACAAAAACAAACAAACAAAAAAAAAGTAAAATGACACATACATTTATATACACCCTCGTATATGTATATGCATATTACATATGTTGTACACTACCATATTAGGTCAATGTACTGCATTACCAGGAGATAATTATGCCATTTTCTTCTAAATTGCTCTACATCGTTATATAGACAAATTTCCTGTATTCTATCATTCTCACATATCCTGTGTGGACAAATAACCGGTTCTGAAACTGGTTAATTATGCATGGGTCGGAAGGAATTTATTTTGATATTTAATTCAATGTTACTGAGTACGACTAAAACCTTAGAAGCATTATATTGTTCAACAATTAAATATGTGGTTATCGAAATTTGAGGTTAGAAAGTAATTTCTAAAAACATAAACACCATTGATTCCTGCTTTATTATCACAATCAATCCTAAAAGTCTTTAAGCTTAGTGCTTAGATTACAGAGTTCAGAAGACACTTCATTATCATATTCGATATTTATTTTCACGATCACTAAAATTTCTGTTTATTCTACTTTCTTTTAATGTCAAAGAATTACAGTTCAAAATTTAACATTTCATTAAATTATTATTTCATCAAATAATAATATTAATCATATTATTAACCATATTATGGTATCTCTTTTAAGCTTATTAAAGAACCAATCAGATTTGGATTAAAATTCAAAATTTTGCTGTAGGTAATACATATTTCAATATACTCGGGTTTTGTGTAAAATGTGTATATACTGCTGCTGTTACTGTTGCTTTCGTCGACGTTTGTTATAATTAAAATTATACGGTATTCCAACATTAGAAATGTGATATCATACATCAGTTGCCCTCAGTACATATGCGAATATACAGACGAATACATAAATATATGTAAAACATATGCTAAAAGGCACATAACGAGCTTTTGTGCTATATCTACAAAATATGCATACTCGTATATGATAATATATAGATGTATGTGTACATACATTATACGTAGTATTTACATAAATATATGATTCTATATAAAGTCACTGCTGTCAAAAAATGATGAGTGGCAATATTAATATTAATGAAAGAGCAACGTATTTCCTTATTTTTCCTTATATTTAATAAATCTTTTAGGCATAATTTTTTATTTTACATATAAAATATTAATGTTGAAATTTTTAAAATTACAATTCCTCACGTGTAAAAGGTAGTAAAACCGTAAACGTTAATTATAAGTATTTGAATGTCCATTTTGAAAAAAAAAATGTACTTATAAAACATAATAAATGAAACGTAAAATTAATAATCTTTGTATAAAATCATTGCGAGTATATGAGTTGATAAAAATAATCGTTGGCGCAACCCTTCAATCCTATAGCTTTACTGGGGCGGTCCCAAAACTACCCGACCTAACAAAGAAAACAACAAATTTGAGAAAATTTTTCTTTATTCCTTAACATAATCTCCTTTTAGCTCTATACACTTTTCCCAGCGATATTCTATAGATTCGATAGCCTGTTTATAGTATAAACTGTCTAGCTTATTAAAATAGCCATTTACCGTAGACTCCACCTCCAAGCCATTTTTTTCAAATTTGGAAATAGAAAATAATCCGAAGGAGCTCAATCTGGCGAATATGGTGCGTGTTCTATTGTGAGCATACGCGGCACCCATCTTGCACACAGCTTTTTCATCTCCAAATCTACGGTCAATATACGATGTATAGCACTTTTTGAAATATCTGTAATTTCATATAGCTAACGCACCTTCAGCCGGCGATCATCCAATACTATTTTCTGGATTTTCTGAACCATATCTGGCGTGGCCGCCTCAATTGGTCGACCACTACGGTGTTAGTCTTGGCAGCACGTACGACCTCGTTTAAACTCTGCTACCCAATATTTTATGGTCGTAAACGAAGGAGCAGACTCCCCCAGAGTAAAATCTAGTTCGGCTTTAATATTCGTTGGACTGAGACCTTTCAAATGAAAGTATTGAATTACATAATGGTGACCAATTTTTCCCCATGTTTAAGGTTGCCACTTTTCACCAAAGTAATTTTTTTCAATCTACTGCCGTCATCTATATGTCAGGTCGGGTAATTCTGGAACCGCCCTCGTATATATGTATGTATTCATGCTAAAAGTACGGTCGAGAAAATATGCATACGCATACAGTATACTTTTGTATACATTCAGTGATCTGTGATAATACAGCAATACTAAAAGAGAAGCTCATGATTTCACGTAGATATTTGTACCAAATATGTAGCTAGATGGGTAACAAGTAGTCGCCCTAGGGAATTGTTAGGCAGCCGAAGGCTACTACATACTACTTTTGAGTTACATTCGAGCGGCGTATCGCTTTTTACATTAACCGCAGACAGATCCATCAAACTGTTGGATTTCTAAAAACCCAGAAAACTTGTTGCAACGGCAACAAAGAGTTATTTGAATAGCACAGCATATATCATGGTGATCCATAGTCGCTAATGAACATAGGGTTCTCGTTCACCGTTCAATTTAATAAGAAGTTAGCGATTCTGTCGACAATATGAAGTAGACATGAAAATCTTCTACAGAGCGTGAATCAAAATGCTGAAGAATTATACTACAAAAATTCCATTTAAAAAGAAAATATAATAGGAGCTGCTAGCACCAGATAATATACATATATCAGATATATATGCAATTCAATGTGTGATATACTCAATAAATATGCAAAAACTAATTCTGAATTATCTTCATTTCTTCGAATTGTAATATGTAATACGATTAGATATGATTCAATCAAATAAAATGTCAAAATAGTGTCAAACTATTTTTATAGAGATAAATTGATAGACATATACTAATATAGGTAATATATTTTAAACAATGTAAATGAGATGGAAAAAAAATGATAAAGTAATATTTTACTTCTACATATATATTTTATATACTTATATGCATATAATTTATTAGTAGAAAAATAATATTTTCATATTTAAATAATTTATTGCATAGAGGTTACACCTCCACCTACGGGCAACATTATTACTAACAACAACTGTCACAAATTCAAATATTTATGGTCAATTTAATAGAACATACAATCGTGGCATACTTAATCTTTATATCTATGAACATTAAACAAATATATAACAATCAATATATTGTCATTATCGTTAATACTCACAAGAGTGGTATTTGATATTAAGTGCACTCGTATGTAAATATTTAGTAACCTATAGTGTGTACGTAGTAGAGTACATAGTTATGGGACAACTAATGCCCATTTAATGCATTCAAATGAACGTTAGTATTGCATGTCAACATGTTGCATCTCCCCACCATACACATACTAATGGTTAGAATAAGTGGTAATGTCTTGTGGTTATGGCTAATACTATTGGTATTTGTTATTTTACTGATGCTAATGGCAGATGATTATCATATTCAGTATAATAAGTATTATATTGATGGTCATTGAATAGTATTGACATGAAGCAAAGACAGTTCAGAAAGTTAACGAATTAGGAAGACACACACACACAATGACGATGAAGTATCAAAACAAGATATAACAGTAAATAAAAATACATATATATTGCTGCGTCTTCCGTTGCTAATGCTGCTTATGATGATGGAATATTAAAATGACTAAGAATCAATACCTATACTATAGTAGGGATATTACTGGATAAATTGAAAAATAAAATTTTATAGTTTTATACTCTCTTTGCTCGTTTGACGCTACGCTTAACTCATCTTTATTTTAATTAGATCCTCTTCGTAGTAGTAAAATATTCTAGTCACTTCTTTATTATTATATTTTCATTATATTTATATTTGATTCAAATTGAATTTTTAATATTTTTTTTTTCTTTTTTGTTCTCATCATCACCACCACCACTACAACCACCATCAACCACTACAACCCTTATCACATAGATTACAAGACGTAAATATGGACAACATCAACTATACCACCAGTAGAAGGACATATTGTACTAAAATGTGACTAGAAGGAGGATAAATACTACTTACATAATAATCTCTCATGCTAACTTACATTACGGTCCTTTCAACAATTTTCATTTTCAGATATATGGAATATTTGCGTCAAAAATAAAAAGAACAAAATATTGGAATACTTATAAAGAGGAGACAAAAAAAACATGAACAAAAATTTACAACTGCAGTCAAAAAAAAAAGAAAATGGAGAAAAAATTAATTTTTGTTGAATGAAGGAAGACTAAAAAAAAAGTATTTCAATAATTTATGAATTTTTTAATTAATTATTGCCATGTCGAATACATGCGCGAACGGGTAAGCGGTTTATGATACATATACTATGTCATATACCTACTTACTTACTTCGGATGGCAGATGTTATGAATAGCATAAAAATGTGAAAAACAAAAAAAAAAAGAAATTTAAGAACAAAGGAAGAGGAATGAAATGAGGAATAATAAAACCGAAAGAGACTGGGTGTATTAGGACGATGTAGAAACTACTTAAATTGAATTCATTAAAAAGTTAAAAAGTTATGTCGCACTCATTTACATACCAACACATCGTTAGTCGTGAAGCTATGATAAAGGAATGGAAGTTTTTTATTTACATTGCCACTCACTCCTTCTGTCAATCACACGCACTATTTCTCTCTCTCTCTCTCTCTTTCTCTCTTTTACTCCCATCCTCTTTTCTGAGTGATTGTGTAAGAATGCACCTGAAAAATAGACGTTAGCAGAATAATTTTTCTGCACAGCGTGCATTCATTGAATATCATAAAATGAATATAGATGCTACCTACTTGAAGCTATAGGTATTCGAAGATTCTAAAACGTATTCTATTGTCTCTATGGTACGATTATCTATTGACAAAAGTCCAGAGAAACCAAGCGCAGAGATTTTAAAATGGGATGCCCAAATATGATATACGAGGGCGGTCCCAGAACTACCCGACCTAACATATAGATGGCGGTAGTAGTTTGAAAAAAATTACTTTGATGAAAAGTGGCAAGCTTATAAAACATATGTTTTAATTTTCAAGGCGCCACGTTGTTTAGTATTTTTTTCTTTTGGAGCCATCGAAAGTTAACAACCTCAGTGAATTTGTAAACATGCAAAAAAATTGTTCACCGTTATGTAATTAAATACTTTCATTTGAAAGATCTCAGTCCAACGAATATTAAAGCTGAAGTAGATTTTACTCTGGGGAAGTCTGCTCCTTCGTTTACGACCATAAAATATTGGGTAGCAGAGTTTAAACGAGGTCGTACGAGCTGCCAAAACGAACACCGTAGTGGTCAACCAATTGAGGTGGCCAAACCAGAAACGGTTCAGAAAATCCAGAAAATGGTATTGGATGATCGCCGTCTGAGCTAGGTGAAATTGCAGGCATGTCGCCGCAGGTCACCGCATGTCAACGCATGTCGCCGCAGGTCATAGCATGTAGCTGCAGGTCATCGCATGTCGTCGCAGTTAGATGCAAGTTTTCGCAGTTAGACGCATGTCGTCATAGGTCAATGTAATTTTATGCCGCACTTCGACACACTTCGCCGCACTTTGCCGCACTTCTCCGCACTTCGCCGCACTTCGCCGCACTTCGCCACACTTTGCCGGACTTCGCCGCATATACATATCTATATAAGACATATATATAAAAGGTTTGCTCGAATATCCATCTTTTTCGTGTATTTCCACGACTTTCTAGAGGTGGTGGTGCTTTTAAAGATAATTCCGAGACTTAGTATGGGAGCTATATAACAAATTTGTTGTTTTATTTGTATTTCTGGGGCCGCCCTCGTATGTCACCACCCAAGGAACACTCTGAGACTCATGTTAGCAATATTTAAATTTGAATTTTAAATTTATATAAAAATTTAAATTATGTCTCTGTTCTTCCACTTGTGTTACTTTGTGGTAAATGTTGTTGTTAAGTACTAATATAATCATATACAGGCTGATGATTGTTTCATTACATTTTAACGAGATATAGAAATTCACTAAAAACAGGAAAGAAAAAAAAAGAATAATATAAAGCAGAAACAGCAACAACTATAAATAAAGACATGAAATAAGAACTATTACTAGTATACCTACTACTCTAGTTATTGGTTTTTATATGTATCGTATTGAATAATGTTGCTCTCATCTGTTGATGCAACAATGTGTCACAGCATGTTACTATACACGTACTCGCAATATATATATCGATGGATGATTGTAAGTATACTTACATGCAGGTATGTATGTATCGTAGAGTAACAACTAGCTATAGAAACGATAGATGATTGCAATTTCTGTAGCAACTTTTGTTGTTACGTATGTGTTTTCTTTTCAAAATAGGTAAGTATATGTGGCAGTTGCTTTATAGGGTTGAAGTAAATGAAATGCATAAAATACTGTAAGAAGTAACAATAGCAACTGTATGTACTAGTATGTGTAGTAATGAAATTGTAGTGGCATCATTGTAATATCTAGCAATAGAACAACACTGTCACTCTCTCTATATACGAAATGGATTTGAAATTGTCACGAAAGGAATTTGATGTTGCACAAAATGTTCAACATGAACATAGACGTGCTATACTAACGAACTGAGGAATGATTGAATGAAAATACATAGAATGGATATATAATACGTATATATTTGTATGTGCTTAGCAAAAGGTGATGTGATTTTGACTGGATTATACTACGAACAATAGCAATGAAAGTAATAATAAAAAGAAAAATAAGAATTGACAATAATGATGCCACTACATACAACAGTGGATAAATAAAAACAATCTAATCCAAAATATATTTATATTTTGAATGAACGAAAAAACTTAAGTAGAACATATAAAGGTGCATAATACTTCAGCGATTATTATTACGAAATCAAGCTCTATAGATTTATTTTCTTTAAAGACTTATTTTTACAGGAGTTCTGTATGTTTCTTTTTCGTCATTTTTTAAATATATAAAATATATTTTTTTAATTCTCATATCTCTGTCAAAAAAACTAAAAATTTTTACTCGTCCATATCGCTTTATATTGACTGATTTATTAAAATCTAATACTATCCAAATTGTCGCCTGAATAATTTGTAGTATTACTGAACAACAACAACATCTTCTCTAGCATCCTACCATTTGGCATTGATTTTCTTCTTTTCTTCTAGGATATACCAATATGTTAAAAATACATTTCCTAGAACTCATTATATTATATTTTATACATTTTTTGTTTTGTCTTAAAATTTCTTATTTTGATATTTTTATTTTTATTATTATAATTTTTTTTTTTTGCTATAATTTTACATACAATATTATAAGTATAAATAGAATAGCATAAATAGTATGGTATAAAAAAAAATATGGTATAAGTCAATCATAATAAATCATATAAATACAATATATAGCTTGTGCTTTTTTGCTTATAGACTGCTTTAGCTACTTTGCTTGTTTACTTTTTATTTATCTGCTATTCTTATTAAATGACTTCCTTTCCATGTCGTCCGTATATGTGTGTGTATATTTATCCATATATAACTATATATCTGTATATTTGTATAAAGTTAAGGTGGGTAAAACTTTTAAATGGCATGACTCAATAAACAAAAAATGAAATTTGAAGTAAACTTAAAACTATTTTTTCCCAGGGAAGCATAAAAACCATGGAGAAAATCATGAAAAACTTACAAAATTAAACATTTTTGTAGGACAGCCAGTGGATATACGAGAGAGGTATATTCTGAAGAAATGTTGAGAAAGACAAATTAATGGAGGCGCATCATACAATTCACTACACTCCGTGCGATGCCTTGGCAGACATTCTCGATTTTGAGGTGTTTTTCGGTCATTTTGTATGGAGTCCCCCTAAGAGCCAAATTTGTGGGCAAGTATATTTGGATCAAATGTTGTATAGGAAATTCTTCTGTTAATCTAAGTAAGCTGACAAGATATCGTTTCTAGATCGGCAAAATGTTGGACCAACCACCATTAATTTTCCACCAAATCAGGGATATCTTTACATTTTCTTTTGAAGAATTGTTTCAAAATAATCCAAAAACCCAAATTTTATTTTTTTGATTTATTCCACCTTAATATAAGTACATACTCGTACTACATGCACCTTTGCAAATATCCTATTCACTGCAGTAATAAATCCTTTATGTCAAATAACTGCTTTGTCTGCATATACATACATGTCTAGATTAGAGCTTTGCAAAAAATATATTTTATATATAGGGATATTATTATAAGCGCAAACGTTTTTTTCTGATAGTTTTTTTCAGAAAAAAAAAGCAATTAAAAAAAATATTTTGCAAATGCTTTATTTTTTTTTTTTGTTTTGAGGAAAAATTAGAGTAAATATAATTTAAAAAAAAAAATTTTTTTTGAATGCATAAAAATCGTCTTCCGAATATTTGAATAGCTCTAATGTACATGCATAAGTGAGATATATAAAATTTTATTATATTGTATTTTATGAGCAACAACAAAAAAAAAAATACGTAAACAAATTTTTTATACTCGAATTTATAATACGCCGATTACTGTATGAACGTTTTATCTGGCATGTATGTATGTAATACATATTTATATTTGATCGAGGGGGATCAAGTTTTAGGTTCACAAGTCATATATAAACTCTTCATTCCAAATACCTTATTTTAATACAAAAATTATGAATATTTTAATTTTTCGCAATTTCGTAAGCGAGCTTCCCATAGGGGTAGAGATAGGAGGGGAGGTAAGTGAGTTCGCGGCAAATGTTCATGCAAAATAATTAAAAATGAATAATTATGAAGGTCGTTCATACACTTGAACACTCTAGTGTGGATTCCTAAGCCGCTATAAAGTTATTTATCAATTTATGGTTAAGAATAAAGATAAATCTCAATTTCAATATTTTTAAAAAATTGCTCATAATTTAGATAATTAATAAAAGTGATCATGTATTGATTATATGAAAATAATTATAGAAACAGGTACTCATAAAATGTATCATTGCATTTGCATTGCGTCACTGATTCAGTGGCATTATGGCAAATTTGTATTAAAAAGTCTTACACCATCATACTGCCACTTATGTTTACAATATCTAGCACAAATACAACATATCTCCAGTATGCTTAATTGAAAAATGATGAAAATACGTGACGTACACTCTGTTATGACTAGGATGATGATGATGATGATTATTACTGCACTATTATACATAATGCTAAAGGGTATTATCAGTTAGCAAATGATGCTGTGTATTAGAACTGTCATTGCAAACGATGTTGCTATGAATGCAATAGTAATACAATTGCAACTAGAAGAGCCCGAAGTCAAATATTGTCAACATGTAAATATAGGTAGGAATAGTAGTACATCGTTTTTCAGCAGTATAAGCTATATGAAATCTAAAATCATAGCATATTTCATATAATACATATATGATGACGCATATTTGTTCACATATGAGATGACGTATGACATCAGCAATAGCATTAAAGGTGAGTATATATGTACCTAAGTTTTTGGCAAAAGCCAAAGGTACCATAGTAACTTTTGCATAATTTGCTGCAATCTTTTGCATATTCAACTATCGATGAAGTTTTCTATATACACTCATCCATGTATGCTCTTCCCATTCAATCTATCTATCTTTATCTCACATACGAGTATGCGTATATATTTATGTACGTTATGTTATGCTTCAATGATGAAGATTTTCGATTTCCTATTTGAAATTCATGACATTTGTGTCATTCATGCGCAACCGCCTACTACTACTACGACAACTACCATAACGACGACGACATCATCAAATTGCACAGGCAAACATATGTACACATATATTTTTATTCTTATGTTAAAGGAAGCACAATTCTTTACTGGCAGCTGGTTGTAACAATTCATGGGCGTAACAAATAGCTATTTGTGATTTTATGTTCTTGCTTCAATTGAGTTTTCTTTATATTCATTTATTTGAATCAATTTAAATTTTATTCATTGAATCTACAATACTTTTTTTTTTTTTTGTATAGAAAGTATGTATTAAATATTTTAAAAATTTCCGATACTTACATTTTATTTTAAGCAAAATTTCATCACTAAAATTACCTGTAACAAAGAAAAAAAAAAGAAATATAATTAATATATAAAAAAAAATTGTTTTTCGCCTAAAAGTATGCTTACATATGTATGTACCTATATAATAATTTTGAGAAAAAAAAAAACACCTACACATTTTTACAGCAGCTTAGCTAAATTTATATTACATGTACTCATTATATATTCGTTAGAATGTTGTAAGTATGCCAGCATTCAACAATGCAAATGTTCTCCTATTACTGCGTGTATTACTTATAGCCTTGGGAAATACCATGTGATGGACGAATGAAAAAGAAATGAACAAATTGTTCCTCTTAAATTTTTTTTCACTTTTAAAATATATATAGGGTGTTTCATAAGTTTCAGCAGTTTCTATAAAAAATCCAAAGGCAAGACTTTGTGTATAAGCTGAATTGTCATAAACCCTAAGTGCACCATGGTGATAAAACTATGCTTAACAATTTACTTTGCTCAAAAGTGCGAAGAAGACCGTTGAATTCAGAAGGAAGATGCCACATGAAATATTGCCCTATTTATTGAAGAAATAATACTTCAAGTTATTGGTCTACCAAACACAAAATTATTGCAGCAACATCGTTCGCTTCATATATGTGATTAATGGCCAGAAGCTCGTAATATATTAAGAAGGAAAAACTAAATTTAATAGATGATATTGTACAAAAAAACACCCTTTATAGACGCATTCGTGTCATCACTTCCACATCCGAGCTTACTAATTTGTATACATTGCAGACCACAAATTTTATGACTTTTTAAGTGGCTGCACACGAACAGGCACACACACACACGTATACCTCTATGTGTATACACTATATACACTACACACACATGCGAAAACATTTACGTTAACATGCCCAGATCTAACAAGCATAATAATTGTAACAATTCTGTGGCATGTACTACATAACTGCCATTCCGGTAACCCGAATGATTCCCGCACTTCCAGAAATACCATAATCAATGCATTAAAAACCGAAAAAAAGAAAAAACAAACAAAAATTATATGTGTTAACAAAGTAGACAAGAGACAAAATGAAAATTGTTCACAGCCTGTCAAAAGTGTATCATAAAAAAAAAAATTATAATAATAAAAAATCTTATAGGATCTAAAAGCACAAAAAATGTCCCACAGCAATAATTATAATACGATGATGATAACATAGTGATGATGATCATACTGTGATAATGTTGAGTATACTATATTGGTGCTTACATATTGCACAGACACACACACAGACAAATTTGAGCGCATCGATGCACAGTTGGTTTTATATTAGCACATTTTTGTATACTTCTTCTTCTTCTCTCGCCCCTTTCTATCATATTCCTCGACTAAAAATATAATTCTTTATACTTATACATTCGTATGTTTGCGTAACGTAACGCAAACACGTAAACTCAATTAAAGAGTCCTTACACATTGTTAGAGCTTATTCATTTGGCATAACAATAGCAACAAATAACAAATAAAACAAATAAGAGCAAGAAAAATAATCAAATGTAATATGTAAAATGTTAGGTCCAAAAACACTTCTTATGCTACGTGCTTGACTGTAGACATATATATCTATGAAGGACTCGTTACATAGCATAATCCTATGTTATAGAGATGTGTAATCACAGTGCAAGGTCATCATTTAGGGTCAAAGAAAATATAATATTAATTTGTAAATCCTAAATGCTGATTCAATGAGATGATGCGATATAATACGAGGGCTACTATTTATATTTCGGGAATAATAACAAACATGTTTAAATAAAAACGGCTTTATTATTTTTCAAAATATTCACCATGATGATCAATGTACTTTTGTGCATTCGTTCAAATCATTTGTCATAGCAGTTTTTCCATTGCTCTTGACACACTTCCAAAACATAGTTTTTGAACACTTTTCAACTGCTTCATTGGCGCTCGTAAATCGTTGACCACGCAGTTTACGTTTGATATTCGAAAACAAGAAGAAATCACTGGGTGCCAAATCAGGACTGTACGGAGGATAAGTCGTCAATTCGCTGTTTTGACTGCTCAAAAATTCACCTGTTTGACGAGATGTGAGAGAGCTCGCATTATCATGATGGAGAATGATTCATCTTTGGCGGTTGGTTTTGCGAATTTCTCTGAACACTTCCGGCAAACGAATGGTCGTGTATCACTCAGAATTGACCATTCTACGTTGCTCAAGCGGAACAGTGGCTTCGATGTGCTGTGGGCCCGAACAACTTTTGTGGGATCTTCTGAAGCACCACTGTCGAACTTTTTAAGGATTTCCTTACACCAATCGACGCGAGCCTTTTTTGAGCTATTGATAAATTATGGGGTATCCAACGACTTCAAATTGTTTTTACAACTAAACCTTCATGCAAAATCGAATGTATTGAAGTGGAACTAATGTTCAAGGTATGTCACATGACGATCTTGCATTATCAGCTCATGCACTGCATCAACACACCGATTTTTGACGACCTTCACGAAATTCGTCTCCGACCGAACTGCGACCACGATTGAATTCACAATACCAGCGATATACTGTTGACCTACTCTTGAAATTTCCATTTTTTTGCCAAATTAATTTTCTTAGCTCACTGTCAACGAAACACTTGTACATCAACAAGTTCTAATCACGTTTCTTCTAAAAAATATCAAACTTTTTTATGGTGTTGTCAGATTGACATTAGTGTTGCTAGATCCCGAAATATAAATAGTAGCCCTCGTATGCAATATATTAATAAAAATAAAATATTTAATATCCCTGAGTAGCTACGACCATATTCATCTATTTGTCATCGAATTCGACTCTGCCATATGTATCTATGTATCATCTTCCTATCTTCAAAATAGTACTTTGAACGGCTGACTCTTCTGATATATCGAAGTATCCGCACTCAGTTAATCGAGTCCGTTCTTGTAGACAGATATTTTGTACAACAGTGCCAAGAAGTTGTGAAAAATGGTATTTTCTCTGAAGAATGCTTTGACCTAATCAATGTAATAGCAGTTACAAAGAGATGTTTTATATGAAAACGTCCAATGGTTCATTAACCTGAAATTCGTTATGCGTTTTCAACATACTTAACTGTAAGATCAAGAAGACCTACGAACAAACGACTTCTTATTTGAGCTTAAAAAAATATATAATCTACAAATAAGAACAGCAACAATTGCTGCATAGCTAATATATTTGCATATATAGAATCTGCTGCACCATACACAAGAGACAAATTGAAGTGAAATCGCCTGGGAGCGATAGTTTCTATGTACATACATATACGAGTAATCATTGTTTTATGGCATACAGAGTGATAGGCGAGTCGGCGTAAATACAATGCAATACAAATGCTAGAAATCATAACAACAAAAATCCAACAAATAGATGTGCTGGTACATTTCCTAGTAGTATCTCATGTCAGTAGTGGTAGCAATTCGACTACCAGCTTAAAAAAAAAATATATATAAATTTGTTGCTCTGTCAACAAACTTGACATCATTTTTTTTCCTCTCCTCTATTACAATAGCCATAGCCATAGAATGGCAAATAAATCTTGACATAAAACACACTTTTGACTTATACACACACACACGCACACGCACACGCACAAATACTTACACACACACACACACACCACAATACGTAATGATACAATTTACATGTACATTCATCATATGCACATATATCTATCCTATGACAATGCGGTCAAGAGGATGATGTAAATTTTTGTTTTTTTTTTGTCTCTCTCAATTTTGCTTACAAGCAAGACAAATGAAATGGAATAAATTAGAGACTGTGAGAATGTGAGTGGAGAATGATGAAAGTTGAAATAAAAAACAAAGCTCACAATACATAGCACAATCATAGACAAAGAATAAGCGACAAACAATTCGTCATAAAAATGAAAAACAAACAAACACATTTATTATTGGAAGATGATATGCAAAAAAAAAAAAAAAGAAAAATATTGTTGATATATGTAGAATGGGTGGCGTATGCAAATATTTAATTTATCCGTATTAGAATGCGTGTGGCTAGCCTAATACTTATAATAAATGTTTTCTTATGCCTTTGCATATTTGCATTTATTATTTATATTTTAGATTTTTTAATATTACATAAGAATGTGTGAATATTTTTGAGCTTTACAAGTTCTCAATCAGTTTCCTACCTCCTAAGCTTGTTCGCAAATTAAACAAGATAACAAGAATATCCACAATGGGCTATTCCCTTCATTTTCGCTAATGCAGCAATTTTACTCTATATTTATATACGAAAAGTGTGTAAGCATACCTACAGAAGCAATGTTTGCATGAGAGGTAGTCGAAATTTTTATCTGATTTCATTTATTTTTCAAATTGTCCATTCATTACCAAATTTAATCATATATACCGGATTTCAATTTTATTACTTTATATTTTCATGTAAAAAATGTGAAAATATAGATGCAAAAGCATAAGTTTATATGAGGTGTGATTTTTAGTCAATTCAGCTGATTTTTGATTATGTCTATGAATTATTAAGCATAATTATATAGACTGAGTTTCAACTTGATAACTTCATATTTCCCATAAGTAACATACTCCTATATGGAGAGTAGGTGTGGTTTTCATCAGATTACTTCCAGTTTCGTTTGTGTTTAGTTTATGATCAAACTGACCTCATGTGCCAAGTTTCAATGTAATACATTGTGATTTTTTGGCAACTTTCTTTTTGACAATACTGTTTTTGGCAGCTCAGCTTTTTTCGAGTAACATATTATTGTCAAACATGTTCAGTTTGGTGAATTGATTTACAAACCAATAACGCAGATTATTGAATTTTATTATCAAAATTCATGCTCGGCATCGTGCATCTTGCATTTTTTTTTTTGCGTTCAGCGACTAAGCTCATTTCTAGTTGAATGAATAAGTGAACAATCAAAATTGCCGTATTTGGTGTGAAGAGCAGACCCAGAAGCATTGCAAGAACTGCCAATGCATCCCGAAAAATGCACTGTTTGGTGTTGATTATGGGCCGGTGGCATCATTGGATTGTACTATTTCAAGGAGACGAAGGCAGGAACATTACTGTGAATGGCGAGCGCTAACATGCGATGATTACAAACTTTTTTTTTGCCCAAAATTAAAGAGCTGGACTTGGCTGACATGTGGTTTCAACAAAACGGTGCTACATGCCACACAGCAGGAGAAACAATGGCCCAACTGAGAGGCGAGTTCGGTGAAGAGTTTATTTTACGTTTGAGGTCGGTCAATTAGCCGCCTATATCGTACGATTTAACTCCTTTAGACTATTTTTTGTGGTGCTATGTTAAAGCTCATGTCTATAGCGACAAGCCCGCAACGATTGGCGCACTTCTAGTATTAAAGTATATTAAAGAATTTATTCGTGATATACCGGCCGATATGTTGGATAGAGTATACCAAAATTAGAGCCAGCGTATGAACCATTTGAGGTGTAGCTACGGTCAACATTTACATGAAATCATCTTTAAACATTGTATTATGTAGATCGTTCTATCGACTCAAATAAACATTTCATACATTTCTATAAATTTGATGTGAATTTTTTAAAATCAAATAATAAAAAATAATCCTGTATTTATATTTTGCACTTAAAGTATGAAAACATACACTCAACAATATTTATTTCTATGGCAGGTAGGCGTGTTTTTCATCTGATTTCACCCATTGCTGAACTCATTCCCTTAGTGGTGATGATAATCTTATGTAGCAATTTTCAGCTTAATTGTTCCCTAATTACGGCAGTTATCTTACAAACAGGCAGATAAACAGACAGACAGAAAGAAGTTCAATATATGATAGATATTATATATTCACCTAAGAACACAAAATTAGTTACATTTTTCATATATCAATTAATATGCACTTAAGTAAATATTTTAATAACATCTATAAAAATGTTCTGCAATATAAAATAATTAAAGTACAATAATAAAAGTCAATATTAACAAAAAATATGAAATGACTAAATAATTGCAAAATATTCATAAGAATATTTTAAAATGTTTGCCTAATTTATGGAATAATGCATAAAAGAAACAATTTGAATAAAATTATAATCTATGATGATGAAAAAATATGTGAAATTTACGATTAAAATTCTAATAAAAACTATAAAAAATATTGAAAATAATATGTTCAGTAGGGGGAGCAAAAGAAATATATATATTTTTTTTATACATGTGAATATTAGCATGCTGAAAAAACAAAAATGATGTTTTTAATGTAAAACAACAGAAACAAAAAATGATGGAAAACAGCAGAAACAGCACGACAATGAAGTCAAGACGCACACATGCATTAAAAATACCCTAAGTAGGTACACTAACATGTTTCACAGCATGTGGGATAAAGTTTTTATTTTTAACAATGGTTTTTTTTTTCTCTATTTTTCACAAATTTTTTTACACAACAAAAACCAAAAAAAAAAAAATAACAAAGTTCAATGAAATGCGAAGGGCGAATATTAGGTAACAAGAACAAAAAAAAAAAAGAAAGACAGACTCAAAACAAAAGGCAAACAGACACTAAGTTAAAATGCGTTCATATAAGAAATATTTATATAAATGAATCCTTAACGGAGTTGGCGACAGAAGACATTTAACAAATATAAAAAATAAATATAAAAAAAAACATTATATAGCCATTTCACTATGAAAACAGATGCCGCCATTTTTTTTTCTTTGTTTGATTACTTTTATAAATTTTTAAACTAAAATATGCGAGAAGAAATTGTATAAGGAAAAACAAAACATTTGAGCAAACATTTTATGAAAAATTTAAAATTTATGAAGCTCAAAAATAACAGAAAAGACAACGAAAGTTCGGAAGTTTCTGGTCATATACAATTTTACTTGCAAAGCGGTGCGTATATTTTTTTTTTCATACTATGGCTGAAGGACATTGTCCCGCTTCATTCACCTGTTTGTCTTTGTTTTTCCATAAAGCTGTCACTTCCTTTCAAATTATTAGGAACCTGTCTGTATGTCTGTCTGTCTGTATATATATTTGTCTCTCTGTTTGTCTATTTTCTTGTCAGAGTGCACTTAAGCATTAAACGTATACTTTTTTTTGAGTTAACTGAATTTAATGAAGATCGCAACATGAATAAGTTTTAATGCTTCATTACACCCAATACAATATAAAATGTGTAAGTTAGAGTCTGTTATTTGATTTGTACTTAATTTTTTTCTTTTATTTACTTTTTTTATTTCAATCTAAATGTTCCTTTGGCGGAATCTACATATTTCCGTTTGACTTTGTTTTAACAAAGAGTTCTAAGAGTATCCTTTTTTGCAATAGAAACATAATACTTTTCATCTTTTGAATTTTATTTGATTATAAATACAAAATAAAAAAAATTGGAATTAAATTACAAAAAAAGGTTATACTTTTATGTTATGATGAATTTTTGATTTTCAAATTATAATGAGAATATTTTGCATGCGTTTGATGAACGGAAATTTTGTGACTAGTATTTTATGTCAACTTCTGGATTGTGCTGAAATTTAATTTATACGTGTATTCTTTCATCATAGAAGTGAAAATAAATATATCCGATATAAGTATTTCATTGTAAGAGATTTAATTCTACAACATTCGTGCGACATTCATTAATATGTACGACTATAGGAAGGAATTAAGCTCTCTTTTTTTTTTGTACATATATTATTTACAATATCCCTTATATTCTTCGATGGAAAGTTTTCTTTGTAATACTGCGTACGTAAGTAGAATTAAATAAAGTAAATCCTTATCCAATTTAACACACAACACACATGTACATATTTCTGAAGCTATAACGTATAGTGAAAGAAATGTTACAAAAATAAATGATTATATGGCTTTTTGTCATTGTCATAAAAGAAGGAGTGTGATTCCACATTCCAATTTTATATTATTTTTTAGCTTTAGTAACTAGGAAATATTTGCAGCTTTAAAGCAAAATATAAACAACAAATCAATAATTTGAATCTCAAATGATCATACCAACACGAAACTCTACACAAGTTGATAGATTGCAAAATTCAGTTTTAATATAATTTTCAAAAAATTGAGAAACACCACTTCAACAATAAATATTGAAAACAAAAAATCATCGTCGATGGAATGTATTTAGACTGACTACAGTCATCACTAGCTACTTATGTAGGCACCTATTGGAGAATATGTTGCCAGAATGACAAAAAAAAATTAAATAAACATGTGGCACATAAAGCCGCAAAGGGCTCATTGGCCGAGCTTCTCTTCCATTACTGTTGTGCGTCTTAAATTTTGGACAGTATTAGAAGGGACCTACTTATTTTAGCCGGTTCCGAACGGCAGAACACTTGTGACATCACTTTTTCTGAGCTTTGTCACAGAGTTCTTTAAGAAGCTTTTTCATGGCAAGGTGTTACTGTCGGAAGAATTGCCAATTGCTTGCCGACAGGTGGGTACCGTTCGAAAGAAAAATCTTATCGATATTAAATTTGTTATGCATCAGCCGGGGATTGAACCCACGACCTACAGATCAGAAGGCGAACACACTAACCACTGAGCTACGGCACCCAGAATGACAATCTCATATATAATTTACTGCGCGGAATTTGCAAAGGACAGAAGGAATATAATTTATTTTTTTTAGAAGGAACAAGAACAACAGGAGAGAGCTTACATTTATATGAGAGGCAGGCGTATTGGACTGAGTATAAGCTTAATTTTTTTATATAAGCTCTAGTAAAAATAAATCCATAATTTTTGCATTAAATGGAAGGTTTTATTTAGCATAGCTAGAATGATCCGATTAAGGCCAAATATGCACCTTTTTGTTCGATAACCACTTTTGCCATTTTGAAGGTAATTTCATAATGCCACTCTCATAGAAACCCTCGTCCCTATTAGCAAAAAACTGGGACAGTCGTTTTTCACAAGCTTCTCTTGAGGCGAATTTTTCAACAGCAAAATCACAGGAACAGGTTTGTAATCACTTGGTACCAGGTGGATGCATAAGAACCTCCCAACCAAGCTCCCGGATTTTCTGGCGAGTCACTATCGATGCGTGTGGCCTGGCGTTGTCCTGATGGAACACAATTCATCTTCTATTGGCTAAAGCTGGCCGCTTCTGGGCGATTGCTTTCTTCAGACGGTTCGATTGTTGACAGTGCAGGTACTAATTAAGAGTTTGGCCGTAGAGGAGCAGCTCATAGTAGATGATTCCCTGCCAATCCCACCAAACACATAGCAAAACCTTCCTGACCATCAATCCCACCATTTCCTCCGGCTCACCATGATTCGACCACGACCGTTTTCGTTTGACGTTGTCGTAAGTGACCCACTTTTGATCACCAGTAACCATCCGCTTCAGAAATGGATCGATTTAGGTGCGATTCACCCAGACATCGAGCTTCTTTTTGTATCCAGCCTAATTTAAATGGTTCCAAACGGTTTTTTGTGCAATGTTTAGCTCCTGGGCAATAGAATGCGTGCTTACATGACGGTCAGACTCGACGATTTCCCATATTTTATCGATATTTTCAACAATAGATAGATATATATAGATTCATATTTTCATGTATGTTCGAATGTTCGTGAAATATGAAAGAATTGGGAACATACTTAAATTTTATTGCACAACTTAAACTATATCTTTAATCTAATAAAATAATATGTACTACCACCCAACAACAACAACAACAACAACAACAGACATATTCATCATCAATTCTATGTCCATATAACAATTCGCCTCCGCCTTTTTCTATATCTATTATGTCATTCAATATCCGCAACATTGAAGATACCATATCTGTCTCATAATGTGTGACTTCGCTGGCTGGACTGACTGGCAAACTTACTGTTTATTTCCGATTGTGTCAATCATCAATCAATATGACATTTTAAAAATAGACTGAATATCAATATGTTGGATGGGCGTGTGAATTTTCTCTGGCACATTTATTTTATCCATTACTCACACCAATCAAATACATCCATCTGTTGAGAATGGTGTATACAGTTTGTCTTTTAAATAATGAGATTTGCTGTCTATCTTTAATAGCAAGGAAATTGTCAATTCGCCTGATTTTTCACATGGTGAGAATATATGCTTATTTTTCGTGTGTTCATGATCCATAATCTAAAATAGTTTCCAGACTTCTAAATAGTATTTTCCAGTTGCCATCATCATCATGATCACCAACGTGACCATCAGGAATGAATGCTTTATAGCTTAAGCCCTTCGAATAATAAAAAGTTACATATGTGCATTGTCTTTTTCCTTTTTTAAGAAAAATTTGTTGCTTTTGTTCTTCGTTTAAAAATGCATAATAAAATAGATAATAAAATCTCGTTATTTAAAAGACATATCCATATATAGTATAATATATGTGGCTAATGACCAATTTTGTATTCCAATTTATTCGAATAAGGTATGATTATATACACTTCATCTTTGGTGATGATAAAGGGTCGAAAATAATGAGAAAATGAAATGATAGTCGTCTATGGACTCATGAAAAGCCAACAATATATGTAATATTGATGGTGATAGTGCCTGTAGTAGTCATGATGATGGTGGTGGTGGTGGTATGTTTTTGTGTTATGCGACATGTGATGTTTTCTGTGACATTTGTTGTCTACGGATGATTAAGCACAAATGTTGAATTCCATTGTTTTCATTTCGATATTCTGATACACACACACATTTGTAATTTCGGCAAGAAGGTGTGTAATGGCATCCTGGATTATATGCATTTAATGCTGAGTTGTCACTAACGCTTAAATATGTTGATGGATAAAAAAACATCATCATAAAAGCATAAAAAGCACTTAAATAAAAATCACAAAAGACTTATCAACACTATTTCTTGGCCCTACTGAATATAGTGTATGTATGTGTGTGTGTGTAAGGTAAGACCTGTGCATATGTTACTTTAAATGTATCGTATATGTGTTGATTAAATAAAAACGAAATAGGATTCTTTCGAAAAGTGCACTTAAATAAAATTAATGAAATGCGAAAATTGTGTACTCATGAAATTTTGATCAATAAATTCTCGGTCTTTGTTTGTATTATATTGTTTGGTATATTCGTACATTCTTTGAGGAACATATATGTACATTAGGATGCATCAAATCCGATTTAAGTGGCAGCAGTTTCTCTGGTATTTAACAATCTAGGTGTATGTAACTATCGCTAAGGCATCTGCTTCTGTAAACTGTGATACATTTCTTGATACGAAAAGGCTCATGATACTTCCTAATATACAAATACAAGTACATACTTACCTATTATTGAATAGAATTGTATAAAGGACTATGTTTTATTTATGAAATTATATGGTTGCACATATAAAACAAAAAAGCTAAATTTTCTAACTTCATTGTTTTGTTTTGTGGATTTCTCCCATTTGGCTAACATCATTTATATAAATTGTTTCCCCAAGTAAAGAAGAAGAATAAAGCTCACAACAACCAATGGATTGCTACACTTTTGATAGCAAGTTAATGTTTTTTTTTTTATTCCATTATTTCCTTGCTTCACTTTGTTTCCTTTTTTTTTTTTTTCTATTTTTTGTCTGACTGCTATTGCTTTTTAGAACTTTTGACATATTGATAAACGCTTACAATGCAATTCATTCTATTATATTTTGTTCATTTGTTTCCCTCTACTTTTTCTTCAGTAACTTTTCATCATTTTTTCATGTTCTACTTTATATGAGTATTCCATTTTCATTCATTACACCTGTGTTAAAGTAGCTGTGAGGGCGGGGAGAAAATGCAAAAAATAGCAAAAAAAAAAATAATGGACATGTATAAATGTATTGTTCACTTTTCACTTGTGAACATATTACCGTGCTCACATATATATGACAACAGTTAATAGAGGGTTGCCCATTTTGTTGACTCCAAAGGAAACAAATCGCAAAAATCCTAAAAAATTTATGTTTCGCTAAAATTTGTTTACTAATTCGTTGCTTGGACCTTGTCATTATGTATGAATTATAAAATATTGTAATGTCAACAAAAGAAAGAGAAGAATCTCGACTATGACAAAGGAAGATTCTGGAGTGTTGCTATAGAGTATAAATAGGGTCAGTTGTTGACAAATAAATTCAATTGAATTCTGAAATTGATTGTGCAACAGAGAATTGATACAGTATCAGAGGCAAAAGTTGTAAGTACATTAAAGAGTTATTGTAAATAGTTGATTGTAAATAGAGTTGATTAAATAAACTGTTGTTGTATATAGTTGTACAAAGAGGGTTGCAATTATTATTGATAGAATCCAGTGATCGAACACAGTTGATTCAAGCAGAATTCAATTTTAGTATAAGAACATATGGTCATAAAGCTTAGAAATAGCAGCAAACATGGCTCCTTTCTCATTCTTGATAAAAGCTGGTGGATGACGCTACCAGACAGTCACTTTTACAATATGCATTGGTTTCACTTAAGGCATGATCAGCTAACCAGATAAGAAAGCAGATTCAATGGTAAAATTCGCCATATTGAGCTATAGAATAAATTAAAATTTTTAACATGCCAGTCTATCAACAAATTTCGATTATTTACCATATATTCACTAATTATAGTGTGATAGGATATTGTGAGGAGGAACTTGAAACGATGTCACATCTACTATGTACCTGCCCTGCTTTATGTAAAAATCGCAAAAAAATTCTAGGACACTACCAACTGAGTGACCTAGCCCAATTATCCCTTATTGACATTGTCAATCTCCTAAAATTCATACAATATTCCGGTTGGTTCAGCGACTCAGTCTTATCGAATTTCTTCACTAATTATAATTTGCTCAGTTGATCAATTAAAGCGACAACACCAAATGAATATCCCTGTATGTATAGGTACATATAGTATAATATAAAATTTAGCATGGAAGTCGAAAATGGTTTTAGAACAAATTCTAAAAAAAACAGAAGCTCTTAATCGAATCATACTACTATATCTTGATGAATGGAGAAAATTTGTTAATTTAAAAATTCCTTTTTATAGTTATTATAAATTATTTTGATTTAAAGGCTAAAGTTAATAGATTATAAAAAAGGACAGGGGAGTTTGCTATGAAATTAGCAGTACCTGTGATTTAGTATAGAACAAATCAATGGAAAAAGTTTTGCAAGAAAATATTTCAAAGAATCAAGTGGCTTAGTCTTGCAAACCTCACAACAGAAGGAGTTCAAAATGACTAATATTACATTTATTATTGATTTTGTCTTCCTTTAATACAAAATACTCTTCAAGATGCTTTAAAGCGATTGAACTATATGACACACATATTTATACCTATTAATCATACTCATAATATACCTTTTCTCTGTACCAAGTATATTCTTCATAATGTGTTTTTTCGTATAACTTTATAAAATTAATATTAAGGGACAAAAACAACCTCAACTAATACAGTCGTATCACATATATGCATAACACAACTACATACATACATAGTAATGGCGCCCATGTTGACAATCTCTATAAATGAGCGATATGAGCTTAGTTTGATGTAAGAATAATAATAATATCACATATACATACATATGCGTATGTGTGTGTTAGAAATATTAAATAAAATATTTACTCTTCATAAAAGCTCTTCATAAAATTTTTCACATTAAATATTGTATGTGCATGTATTTGGACTTAAAGAGATAAAGGTTTCGCGTAAGTAATATACATTTCTAAAGTTTTGATTGAAAGTATCATACAAAATTTAATCAAACTTCGCTATATTTCACAACAGAATTTAATTATAAAGTACTCTTCAGTAAATATTACATAATAATTCCAAATAGACTATTTATCATATAAAGATAGGATAAAAATACTAAATATTATCAAGTTGTTGTTTTTTCAATTGAAAAAAATTCAGAAAGCTACCAGCGTTTAAAATTTTTCAAATTTCAAATTTCAAAAGGATTTAGAAATCGCATTAAACAAATTTTCTGGTGTCAAGTTTTTGAAAATTCGTTTTTTTTTAGATAATTTGACTATTTAGAACATATCTCGAGCAAAATATTCATTTTCATTGTTGTTGTTTTTTGTATTTAAAATTTTTTATTTTTTTTTAATTTTATTTTGCTCTTTGTATTTCATTTCAACAATATTAAATATATAAAAATCTCCTTACAGTCGGCTGGGGCCGACCAAACTATACCCTGCATATGTAGATTTATATATAAAAAGTTTACTCGAATATCCAACTTTTCTTTTATTTCCACTTTTCGAGAAACAATTTTTGCATATACTACTAATTTACACCCGAAATATGGTTGACTTTGACGAAGTAAAAGGATTTTAAGATAATTCCGAGGCTTAGTATGGGAGCTATATAAAAAGTGGGCGTGGCTTACCACTTTCTAGTAAATCCAATTAATTTTTCAATGTTAATCCACACCTTAAATTTGGTGTCCTAAGTTGAATAGTTTCTAAGTTATGGTGGTTAACATTTTTGTTTAATTTCCTCAACTTTGTATGGGAGCACCAATAAGAAGTGGGCGTGGGCGATATTAATTTAAGTGTCAATTATGGTTATTGTAGACAGAAGATTGCCGAAGTTACAGCTGTTTCAATTTAAAATTTGTATGGGGGCTACGATAAACACTGGGCGTGGTGCGCCCATTTTCTGTGAGCCTAGTTGCTCGTACAATACTAATCCATACCCTAAGTCTCGTTGTCCTAGGCTAAATGGTTTGTAAGCTATGGAGCTTAACATTTTAGTTTAATTCACTCGACTTTACAGCTGTTTCAATTTAAAATTTGTATGGGGGCTACGATAAACACTGGGCGTGGTGCACCCATTTTCTGTAAGACTATTTGCTCGTACAATACTAATCCACACCTTAAATCTCGTTATTCTACGCTGAATAGTTTGCAAGTTATAACCGGTAACATTTTTTTTAATTTCCGCACCTTTGTATGGGAGACCCAAAAAGGAGTGGGCGTGGCACATTGATTTTCTGCCATATTATTTCTGACTACCGTATTAATCTAAGTGTCAATTATGGTTGTACTAGACAGAAGATTGTAGAAGTTACAGCAGTTTCAATTTAAAAGAAGTACAGACACTTTGTATGGGAGCTACGCTAGAAAGTAGGCGTGGCTCATCCACTTTTGGTGAGGTTATATAGTAGTATAATATAACTCAATGTGCAAAATATTGTTGTCCCAAGTGGTATATTGTGTGAGTTATAGCAAGTTAAAGATTTTGAAAATTTCGAGGTTAGTCGCTTTGAATGCTTGGTGTGGGCGTGGTTATTGACCGATCATGCCCAATATCAATCCCCTCCGTACCCTTGGATCATAGATTACTTATGCCAAGTTTCATCGAAATAGCTCAATATTTACTCAAGTTATCGTGCGAACCAGCCAGGTGACAGACAGACGGACGGACGGACGGACGGACGGACGGACGGACGGACGGACGGACGGACATCGTTAAATCGAAAATTTAATCGACGCTGATCACGAATATATATCCATGTCTATATCTCCGGAGATTCCTTCAAGTGGACACAAACATCTGACCGAAATGAATATACCATGCATATTGCATTATGCAGGGTATAATAAAAACAAAAAATCGAAATATACCTTTTAGTCACATAGAGAAAGGATTATTCCCACTCTCCAAATATATGCAGCTGATGCTGCGTTTTTTAAAATACTCCCTAAAAATCTACACTTTGGTTATTCTAATAGTAATTTTTGTTTTTTTTTTTTTATTCTTGTTTTTTCAATATTATTATTGTTATTATTTTTGTTATTATTATTGTTTTTATTATATTTCTTATTTTTTTTTTCCTATTATTTCTTTTTAAGTTTTTTGTTATAGTTGTTTTTACTCCTGTTATAGTTTTTGCTTTGAGTGTTCATAAGGGCGAATGTGTATGCTTGTATGCTTGACTGAAGTAAAATAATAAACTATGTCATATTTATGTTGCTTTTTTGTAGTTTCTATTATTGTTCTATTATATAATGTGTATGTGAAATATTATAAACAGGGTCGCTCTAAGGAGTTTAGGCGCCGTATTAGAGTTTCTTGTTACCCTTATGCTTTTGACTTTTCGTGATAACATAGAATTTGTAAGCTTTTATAAACTCACTTTCGTTTCATTCTCATTCATTACTAAAGGTCAATTATTTAATTATAAAAATTTGAGCAAGCATCAACATTTTTTCTATGCGCATATGACTACGCATTGGAATCTCTGATTTGAACAGTGTTTAACCCTGAACAATTCTCTCACCGATCCGCTCATTCGCCACACTCATTCTTCCTTTGAACGCCTTAAACACACCTTAATCCGACCCTGATTGTAAATTATTTAATTTTTTTTATTTTTTCATTTTTCTTAAATATTGTTTGGTTTTGATACTTTGTTGACATTTTGACGGTTCAATTTGTTGTTACAGCTGATGGTATTAAGTATGTATATCTATGTGATAATATTCGTAGTTGAATTCATAACAATGACATAGATACTGTTGCCACTAGCAAATAATATCATAAATGAAATTTACTCGATTTTTTTTTCTATGTGTGCATCTTTGTTTCGCACCTTTTTTAGTGAGTGTTGATATTGCTGTGCTCAGAGGAGATTTGCTTTTCATCAAGTCATTTGAAATTCTACAATTTTACAATATGAATCATTTAATAAGCGCACAATGCGTTAGTATTGTAAAAATTTGCTACAAAAGTGATTATTCTCAAACAATCATATTTCGTCTTTCGAACTTTTAGTAGCTTTAACCGACCAAACCCGCCAGTGTATCATCGGTACACCCTTTGCAATCATTGAACAACCCAAGTGTGTCGTTTCCACGGAATACCCAATATGTGGGCTTCTCTTAAAACCAATTATTGCAACCTATAAAAAATAAAAATAAATATGTCGCACTCATAAGCCACAAAGGGCTTTTTGGCCGAGCTTCTCTTCCAGTAATATTGTGCATGTTAAATTTTGGACAGTATTAGAAGAGGTCTACTCATTTTGCCGCTTCCGAATGGCAGAACTCTTGTGACATCAGTTTTTCTGAGCTTTGTCACAAAGCATTTCCATGGCAAATTGTTACTGCCGGAAGAATTGCCAATTCCTAGCCAACAGGTGAGTATCGTTCGAAAAAAAAATTTTTTCGATGTGAAAGTTGTGCTTTAGCCGGAGATTGAACCCACGGCATACAGATCAGAAGTCCAACGCACTAACAAATGAGCTACAGCATCCACCTTGCAACCTATGCCTTTCAATAAATGAGGTCTGTTAACCACTGAAAGTGTAAAAATTAACTCTAATAGATGCAGCGTCAAAAAGCCCGGACAATGACTTATTTTGGATGCTACCATAACAGAATTTCCCGGGATGTATAATTTTAATATCACAAAGTATTCAATAAATGAAGTCTGTTGACCATTGAAAGTGTAGAAACTAACTCTAATAGATGCAGCGTCAAAAAGACCGGACGGTGACTTATTTTGGATATATAACTTCAATATCACAAAACTGCGTAAATATTATATCGTATAATTTTAATAACTACAGTATCTCCGAAAATTCGCTTGGTTACCTAATTTATATGCTTGCTGAAAGTACTAACGATTGCGAATATGATAGGAATTACTGCCAACCAAATTTTTCATATATTTATCTTTCACACACTCAATTATAAAAAAAATTCCAAAAAAAAATATGCTCACAAAAAAAAATTTAAGAAAATATAAGGAGAAAATAACTAAATAATTACACAAATATACGAGTATGTTGACATATTTATTTGACAGTTTAACACTGAACGACACTTAAGCATTCGAACATCAATCAAAATTAACATTTAAGTACATTTTTTGTCATCAATATAAATGTATTTACAAGTAGATAAAGAAATACATATTCACTAACAATGCCTTTTAGAGATAAACGCACAGTGACATGTTTATATTTCTTATCGAAAAATACAGTAAAAGTATACACTATTTACTTCTTTATATATGGTACATTGTATTAAATGAATCCTATGCATGTGTATCTCTATACGCCATAGAGTTCTTTAGATTTTGGACATGTGTTTTTTATGTAAATAGCAAATTGATGATGTATTCATAGATATAAGGACATCAATCACCATCAATATTTGCTATTTTTCTTTTTTTTTTTTTTTAATTCAGAGAATATGGTTCCAAAGAGAAAACTCTATAATAAATTTAATATTTTAGTTTATATTTTAATTATTAATCACATAATTGCTACTTTATACAATACATTGTATTTTCAAAAAGGTACTTGAACGCCGAAAACTGATTACTAAGGGTTTTTCATTGATGACTTTCCACTTTATTTGATTAATTGATGCAAATATGATTGATTGTTATTACGTACAAAACCTGAACAAAGGGTGAGTAAAAAAGGAGAAAGAATTAATATGTACATACAGGTACAATTAACAACTCCATACATATAAATACAATTACGTTGACTTACACATTTAATGGAAAAATCAATTTAATTTGTATGCAAAAACCAAATAAATTTTCATTTAATTTGAATTTTAAATACAAAGAAAACTTTGAAAAATATATGTAAATATAATTGAGATATATACGAAATATTCAAAAATATCCACAAATGAATATTAATTAAATTAAAATTATTCTCAAAAATTTGTCATAGTTCCAATTTTTGTTTACTTGCAATTCTAGATAAAGAGAAACTTTTGAAAGTTCATGAAAATAATTGTAACATGTTTATTTACTAAATTCAAATGAAAAGAAAAATTTGAAAAGATACACTTAAAAATGCAATAAGTTTTAATTCAAAATATTTTATGTGGCAATCAAAGCATATTTACTTTATTTCTACATACTGTGTAAATGGTACAGTGTCACCTTCCTATATAAAATGTAACCAAAAATAGAAAATGTCAGATAATTTCAATCAAATTTAATATACGTAATAATGAAATTTGATTAAAATTAGTTTTTACCTTTTTCTAATAAATCAAAAAATCAATCACCAGAAGTTGTTTTAAAAAAATTGGCCGTTTTCTATGTCCAATTTATAGGACTGAAGTTTGGCATATACGATTCTTTTCATCAAAGGGAGAATTTGTCTAAAAATTGGCGCATATCAAAACCACGTCTACCAAATTTATTTTACTTCATCATATAATTCATTTTTTAAATTGTTGACTCACCAGGACTCATCGTGTGTGACATAATATAGCTCCACATATTGTATACATATTCTGATATGTCTTCAATTGTATGTCAAATATGTATAAATTTGGAATTTATCAATTATAATATTCCCATATGTATGAATTTGCATTCATATTGTAAAAATGTCAGTGCCGTCTTATGATCTTGCTGGTCATTGAGAGTAAAACATATTAGAGCTCTTTACTTAAGCAAAACTCTCATGAGCAAATTCAATTATTCCCCTGCATATCAATTATATATCAAACGCTGTCGTATGGGCCAGAACCCAACAAAAATCAGTTCAATTGGAGATCCGAAAAAGAAAATGGACCTGGATCGGCCATGTTCTGCGCAAGGAGAGCGGCGACCTACCAAGGACTGCGATTGACTGGAACCCCCAAGGAAGTCCTAGACGAGGAAGACCACCGAATATCTGGAGACGACTATTAAAGTTGGAAACCCGTGCCATGTGCCTTAGATGGAATGAAGTGAAGAGACTGGCACAAAATAGACTCGAACGGAACAAATTCGTTGTGGCCCTATGTTCCACCCTGGAACTCTAGGAATATGGATGGATGGATGGATATCAATTGCATGTTCAATTGTTCTCATTTATGTAGCTCAGAACCTCGTAGGCATGGCACAGTGATCGAATGATGAATAATATACATGAAACGAAGTACTATACTACTATACCGATGGCAGAAGGTGATATTTATTTTTTGCAAAATAATTGAATATTTGTATCATCAGGTCCGAAATGAATGAATCTTGAATATTCTGCAATTCTGCGGGAACTCTCTCAACTCATTCAATGCTAAAACGGCACTGATATTGACATGTTTATAAACATTTAGTAAAACATATTTCATTATGTAATTCCATTTAAAACTAAAATTATTTTAATTGTAAAATGTTCATGTTAAATATGAAAATTTAGATTCGATGTGACAATTTAACAATATGTATTTAAATACGTACATATGTACTTATTTGTGTACCCACATAGGTGTGTAAGCATCGAAAATACTGAGTGATAAAGTTAAGTAAAATCTCAGTTGAATTTAATTTTATTACTTTCGTGTGTGTATATATTTATGCAAAGTATGTTTATGTAGTATTTCTGTATGTTCAATTATTACGTACAACTTAGTTGCTTAAAGCTATGAGTATACATATGTATATGCATAATCACATAAGTAAGTACATATGTACATATACATATGTTTAAACTTGGTTGGCTGCTCTCTTATTGCCTTCGTTGCTATTTGCAAAAGTTATTTTACATTCTTGTTTCTGCTTCATATTGTAATAAAGTTATCATTAATACTGACAACTGTATGTGTGTGTGTGTGTCAAATACATATATATGTATATACTATATTTATAGATGCAAGTATATACATATATGTATATGTTTTGTATCATATAGATTTAAACCACTTTATTGCTTAAGCTTGTATATATATGTATATATAAGTGTAGCTTTTTACATGGTTTCCATACTGTCACAATTCCACCATTCACTCAATCAGTCATCAACATTCATGCTTATTCTCAAGAGACATATAGAACACATGTATATATGCATGTAGCTATACATGTATACATATGCATTTAAAATTATATTTAGCAACATATGCTTGTCACTTTGCCACCATGTTACCATATAAATTTAATTTCAATGTACATACACTCAAAGAAATGTTTTTAATTGTACAGCATTGACTTTGTGTGGTTCTTGTAAAGCTGAATATAACAAAAGACGTATTTCAGTGGCATAAAATGTAATAAATTACACATATTTCAATGATTTTTTTATCCATACGATCGTTATTCAAAGATGATCATCTTCACATGTTGTACTACGCTCAAGGTTTTATGTTAGTTCTGTGTCTAAAAGAAGTACAATAAGTCACGAAATCCACATTTGGTTAGTCGAAGTTTTATTATTTTACAATACGGCTCATTTCATAGCCTCAACTTTTACTAAATCTGTTCAAACTTGTTATCATTGTCACTTTTAGAGCTTCAAGAGATGATATTTTTCATTTAACGAGATCAAAGAAATTCAAAAATATTACATCAATTTCGGATACTTTAAGACCCGTACAAATATTATTAGTAAAAGTATTCCATTTGGAATTGTCCTAAGGATCATTTTCGATAATTTGACATTTCTCTATCTTCAACTTAGCCAGAAAATTAAAGCCACTTAATGCGCAGAATATACTCCCATTGGGTTTTCGAACCAACAGGTCGTGAACGATAATTTTTCGACCACGTTTTTCTTCAATGATCCTCATCTCTCTACGTAAATATTTATATAATCAGAATTTCCATACCTGGAAAAAGGAAAATCCATAAATATGTCAGAAGATGACAACACGTCTTATAAAAGTAATATTCTCTCTTTTGAACCTTCAAAGACTAACATTATTAGTCAAAATGGATAGCTCAGTTCATATGCTATATAAGTAGGAAAGAGATAGCTAGATTTAGTATAAAATAGAAATATGATAGAGAGAAAAGAGAATGACTCTCATATGCTCCGTTGAAAATCTACAGATTCTAACATTTCGTTACCTACCAATCCGTTTTGACTAATGGTCTTTCTGGCTTTTGTATGAAATAAATAGGAACAGCTGATCCACAGTCAACTTGGCTTCAAAATCATGAGACTTCATAGAGTGAACTATATTTTAGCTAGACTATGCAAAACATTGGGCTAACATGAATAATCTTCTCTCTCTTTTGAACATTTAAAAGCTATCGATTGTCCAAGCCAAAGCCAAAATTCGAGCAGAAATGTACCTCTTCCAAAAGTATATAGACTTAGGGGCAATTTCGTGAAAGTCATTTAAATGCAACAGTTTACAAATTGATAATACAATAGAATTTCACCGAAAATACGTAAATATTAATACATCAATATCTAAATATGTATGTAATATATATGTACACTACATAAAAACCCCTACAGAGTATCATATATTTATTCGCCTTACAAATAATAGACAGATTCTTATATAAGCCGGATTTGTACACATTCACGCATCACTATAATTTGCTATAACAGCAGCAACAATAATAATAACAGCTGTTCGTGTTATAATATTATTGTGAAATTGTTGTTCCAAATTCTTGCTATTATTATTATTATTATTATTAGTAGTAGTATTATTATTGATGTTATCGTTATCATCAACATTATGTACATGTAATATTATTTTTATTGTTGTAGTTGCAATAAGAGTTTGATGATTTGAAATACTAGTAGTACCGTTTCCTATTACTATATTACAGTATACCTACATATTGCTATTATTTTAGCATATTGTTATTATTCTTCTTCTAGATTCTTCTCTGCATGCTTCTAGTCATCAAATGTTACCATTCAGTTGGCAATAACATTTAAATCATCTTTTCTTGTTATACATACTGAACATATGTACTATTATCGTAGTTTTTCCATCTTCATTTTACTTTTCTTTTGCATTATTTACTTTTTTCATATCCTTCCTGCCTATGCTATGTTTATTATCTATGTAGGCATATGTATTGTCGTCAACATCAACAGAATTACCTCTTCAATATCATAAAACATTACTACCAAAAATCACAATTAGAATAATCATCACGCAAGTATAAGTGTTACATATGTATGTATATATGACATTATATGAGTATACATACGTACGCACATATTTATGAATATGTATGAACACATATAAAACAAGTTAGAGTGGTTCAACATTTTTTACTCGACTATTGTAATTTCGGTGCAACATATTCTTTAGCTTTAAAGTAGTGACATATGGAAACCATTAGTAATGGGATTTTCATACACAAGTTCCCCTTATTTAGTGAGATTCTGTATTTTTATACGTGGGGCAAAAAATGGTAGAGAAGAAATGGTGTAAATGGCCCTACTATGTTCATGTTTATGATCATATCATATGGCTTTTTCGTCATTTTTGAAAAACAATATGTTTATGGCGGCATTGGGTTAAAATAGATATCATAATTACATTTGCAGAGAACGCATTAGACTCTCCGAAGGCACCTTTACGTTTTAACATCCAGATACATACATATATATATAGTTTAAATTTAATAAATATAGTTTAATATATAGTTTATATTTAATAAATTTGTATGCTGTCTAAATACAATCTTCGACGTTTTACAAAAATTTGAATTGAACTAAGGAAAGTTATTGCAGATAATAACATGTGGAAGGTAAGTTCCCTGTGGAACATCCTTCTCTAATAAATTATTTTAAAGTTGTTGGAGCTATAACACGAGCTGTTGCGGTGTTTTTCTTTTTAGCCTTGAAAAGATTCGCGATGATGTCATCAGATTAGCGGCAAACTCATTTGGGTGTGATTGTAGTCGTTCTCGATATCTCGATATCTCTGAAGAAAAATTTGATAGAAAACCATTAGCGACTGTCTGTTGTTGCAGCTGACTCAATTGACACAATTTCTGCGTACTCCATACTCAGCAGATATCAATTCTTGCATCAATCAAACTTTGTAAGAATGGAACTCAAATGCTTATATACAACATTCTTCATAGAATCAAAACATTTAATTGGCCACATTTTCATTTACAGCAGCAATTTTTTTCGCTAGAGCATACCAAAACAAAAAATCATACAATCGTTGCAATCCGTTTGAAAATCTTTATTATTTGACTCACAACTACCTGATCTAATTCACTACTACGAATGCGGTCCCAGAACTACCCGACGTAACAAAGAAAACAACAAATTTGACAAAATTTTTCTTTATTTCTCAACATAATCTCCTCCTAGCGCTATACACTGTTCCCCGCGATATCCTATAGCTTCGATACCCTGTTCATAGTATGAACTGTGTAGCTCATTAAAATAGCCATCTACCACAGACTTCACTCCACCTCTTCATTGTTTGCAAATCTTCTACCACCAAGCCATTTTTTCAAATTGGAAAATAGCAAATAATACGAAGGAGCTAAATCTGGCGAATAAGGTGCGTGCTGAAGCATTTCGAGCTTTAACTTATTGATTTTGGCCATCGCAATAGCGGATGTGTGAACTGGTGTTTTTGTTCAATTTTGAGCAAACGCGGCACCCATCTTGCACACAGCTTTTTCATTTACAAATTTTCGGTCAATATACAATGTATAGCACTTTTTGAAATGTCTGTAATTTCACCTATCACACGCACCTTTAGCCGGCGATCATCCAATACCATTTTGTGGATTTTCTTAACCGTTTCTGGCGTGGTCACCTTAATTGATCGACCACTACGGTGTTCGTCTTGGCAGCTCGTACGACCACGTTTAAATTTTACCACCCAATATTTTATGGTCATAAACGAAGGAGCAGACTCCCCCAGAGTAGAATCTAGTTCGGCTATAATATTCGTTGGACTGAGCCCTTTCAAATGAAAGTATTGCATTACATAACGGTGGCCAATTTTTTCCATGTTTACAAATTCACTGAGATCGTCAACTTTCGATGGGTCCAAAAAAATATACTAAACAACATGGCGCCTTGAAACTTAAAATGTTATATAAGGTTTTATAAGGTTGCCACTTTTCACCAAACTAATTTTTTTCAAACTACTGCCGCCATCTATATGTCAGGTCGGGTAGTTCTGGGACCGCCCTCGTATTTACATTAACATTTGACAATTGTCAAATCGCAGAGTTATGCAGTTGAAATCACTAAACGAAACTAATCAACTTTTACAATACCGACTTTATTTAACACAATCTGCGTCTTATTAATACAGATTGCTTTAACGATCGATTTTCGTTGTTGTGTTATTAATGCTGGTTGGTGGTTGCTTAATAATTGTTCTTCGCCTATCTAAGTTGTTATTACACTCTACATATGTGGCACAACTACTGCGGAATTAATTTTTAATATTGTTGTTGTTTTTTTTATTATTGCTGTCGTCTATGATAATGGTAATGAGGTTTATGTTGTGCTAGTTGTACTATATGTATGCCAATTTTTCTTTTCTATGTACAATACTTATTTTCATGTACAAGTACATATATTCATTTATGCATAAATAGAATTATTTGTTCAAGACAACATTGACATTTGATTTGTCTTTCAAATTTTGCTTTTCTACTACCCACAAAAACACCAAGCACATTATTTCATGCAAAAACAAGTATGATGTTTACCATACACATTCATGCTTCTTATCTCAAGTATTTGATATGCAAATGCACACATTCTTATACAAACATTTTAATATATACATACAATATATTTATACAAATTGTAAACACATACATACATTAAAAATATATTCTTCAAATTAGTATTACATTCACATTTTGCCACATTTCGTAATATGTACATTAATTCACGTTCAGATGTTCTATCTGTCTATCGATTTCTTTTTTTTTTTTTTCTTTTTCTTCTTCTTATTTTCTTTTATTTCAAGTATAGAACATACATGCCTGGCAGATGTATTCTAGCATCTTATGCACCCTCTACAAAATATTGATGTGTTTAACTTGCTATTAGAGGTTTCTATAAATTTCATATATTTGTCTACTACTAATATTTGAATGCTGGCATAATCATCGTCATAGTCATAGTCATAATCAACAGTAGCAGGCAGCATTAACATACTAAATATTATGATTAAATATTGCTGATACAAGAACAATGAAGAAAATAGCACGTACTATTCAACGCACAGTATCTACAGTATCTTGGCAAAAATTCTGCCTTCCAAAACATTATATTGGTCGACACATGGTCATGGTCTGTAGATGGAGGCTAAGATTGACCTTGAATGGCTGGCAGAATAAAAAAATTTTTCTTCGAAATTCCATTTCAGAATATGAAAACTCAATAAGGAAAGAAATGAATATGACTGTAGATCTCCACAGTAAACAAATATTGTGAAACTACAAATTTTATAAAAGTCATGTCCAAGAACATGAAAAAAGTTTTGATTAAATATTCTCTTCTTTTTGGAAATATACTACCAGCTCTTATAATGAATTAATCCATAAATAGAAGCACTGGTACTTGAACATGATGCTATGAGTATATTATAGAGGATGTAGATTGCATTAAAATGTGCCAAAGTACGTGCCACACTACTAATTCATAATGTAAATCATTATAATATATCGTATATTTGTATTTAAAAGAAAATGTGATGGTGCAGAAAAATTTATTGAGACTGAAATACACTTATAAAATGCTAATCATCAAAAAATTAGAATTTCATCGTTAAACAGCTAGAAAAAACCGTTTTTAAGACCAACTTAGTTTGAACAACACTACATTGATCAAAAAGTTCCCGGAATAACCACAGTGTAGCTTTCCTATTTTACCAATTTGAGTTCTGTTTTCTTTTGTTAAGTTGGTACATCTGTTGTTGATATTCCCTCTAAATCTTAGCGTCATAGCTTGACATTTGCAACGGTTACGTAGCCAAAAGTAAAGGGTTATCCATTTCGCGGTTTCAAAAGTATAGGGCTAGAATTCGACATCTGTCAAACTGAGTTGTTAAAACAATTTCTTTCTTTTTCAGTTCAAAGTTTGACATTTGCGAAAATGGATCGCTTAACTATCGCACAACGCATTAAAATTGTAAAAACCTACTACAAAAATGGTGATTCTGCCACAGCCACATATCGTGCTTTAAGAGGAGATTATGGTTTACATAATCGTCCAACTACGCAAGCAATTGGAAAAATTGTGAAGAAATATGAAGAGACTGGATCGGTTACAGATATTGTGGGGCCTGTGCATCATCGTTTCGCTCGTACCACCGAAAATATCGCTGCTGTAAGTGAAAGTGTTGCCGAAGACCCGAATGCGTCGATTCCTCGTCGTTCTCAGGAATTAGGACTGTCTTACGGCACATTATGGCGTATTTTGCATTTGGATCTACACCTACATCCATAAAAAATCCAGCTCACACAGCAACTGAAGCCAGCTGACCATTCACAACGTCGTAGATACGTCGAATGGGAGCTTGAACAACAGGCGGTTGACGGCGATTTTTCGAACAAAATTTTCTTCAGCGACGAAGCACATGTTCACAAACAAAATTGTCGTATTTGGGGTTCTGAGAATCCTCAAGTAATTGAAGAGAGGCCACTACATCCACAAAAAGTAACTGCTTGCTGCGCTCTTTGGTCCGGAGGTGTGATTGGACCTTACTTCTTCGAAAACGACGATGGAACGACTGTCACCGTCAATTCGGAGCGTTATGGTCATATGATAACCGACTTTTTTTTGCCTGCTATTGAATAATACGACTTAGAGAATATGTGGTTTCAACAAGACGGTGCCACATGCCACACAACTCGAGCGAATATGGCTTTATTGCAAGAGAAATTTTTTGGCCGCGTAATTTCTCGTCGTGGCGATATCAAGTGGCCACCAAGATCATGCGATTTGACACCGCTTGACTTTTTTTTGTGTGGCTACGTGAAAGACCGTGTTTATGCAGATAAACCTTTAACTCTTGAACACCTAAAAACCAACATTCGTCACGTTATGGCTGAGATACCGCCCAATATGTGTCAAAAAGTGGTCGAAAATTACCTCAAAAGAATCGATGCTTGCAACAATTCGCGTGGTGGTCATTTAAATGATGTAGTATTTCACACATAATGTCAACGTTCAAACTTTATAATAAAAAAGAAATATCATGATAAAAAATATTTTATATGTGTTTTATTTACATTTACTTTTGAAACCGCAAAATGGATATCCCTTTACATCTATCTCTGTGTGTGTTGGCGATTTTTCTAATTTTCAATCAATTTCATGCAAAAAAGAAATCGTATTGACGTCGCAAAAGACATGATTTCCGAGTCTGTATCCGATTCCACATTCATCAAAAGGATATTACTGGAGACGAGACGTGAGCTAATGAGTACGACGGAAAAAGGGACCAGAATTGTGGGCAGAAAACTCGTGAATTTTGCACCATAATAACGCACCGTCTCACAATGCCATAATTATTCGTAATTTTTTGACGAAAAATGCAACAAATATCATCCAACAGACATCGAATTCACCTGATTTGGCTCCCTGTGACTTCTTTCTGTTCAAACGAGTTAAAAAACTACGACGGGGAACGCGTTTCAGCAGCCGGGAGGAAGTAATGGAAAAATCGCAGAAAGCGCTGAGATAGTTGTACTCTTGGCTGGGGTTATCGACAACAGATGTACCAACTTAGCGCAAAAAAAAAAACAGAACTCAAATTGGAACGATGAGAGCGCCACACGGTTGTTATTCCGGGAACTTTTTGATCAAGGTGGTATAGTGCATGCCAATACCATGAAGATATGGAATAACAAAGCGATGGAATAAACAATTATAATTATGAATTTTTATGTTCAATTGTGTCGACGGAAAAAATATGCATTTGTTTTAGGTAAAATTTAAGGAAGTGAAATTCCCCAAATGTTTCATTTTTAATGAGTGCTTATCTTCCATACCAATTTATAAAATTTTGTTTAAAAAAATTAAATAATTAAAAAATCTCCTTACAGTCGGCTGGGGCCGACCAAACTATACCCTGCATATGTAGATTTATATATAAAAAGTTTACTCGAATATCCAACTTTTCTTTTATTTACACTTTTCGAGAAACAATTTTTGCATATACTACTAATTTACACCCGAAATATGGTTGACTTTGACGAAGTAAAAGGATTTTAAGATAATTCCGAGGCTTAGTATGGGAGCTATATAAAAAGTGGGCGTGGCTTACCACTTTCTAGTAAATCCAATTAATTTTTCAATGTTAATCCACACCTTAAATTTGGTGTCCTACGTTGAATAGTTTCTAAGTTATGGTGGTTAACATTTTTGTTTAATTTCCTCAACTTTGTATGGGAGCCCCAATAAGAAGTGGGCGTGGTACGCTGATTTTTCGCCAGATTATTTCCGACTACGATATTAATTTAAGTGTCAATTATGGTTATTCTAGACAGAAGATTGCCGAAGTTACAGCTGTTTCAATTTAAAATTTGTATGGGGGCTACGATAAACACTGGGCGTGGTGCTCCCATTTTCTGTGAGCCTAGTTGCTCGTACAATACTAATCCATATCTTAAATCTCGTTATTCTACGCTGAATAGTTTGCAAGTTATAACCGGTAACATTTTTTTTAATTTCCGCAACTTTGTATGGGAGACCCAAAAAGGAGTGGGCGTGGCACATTGATTTTCTGCCATATTATTTCCGACTACCATGTTAATCTAAGTGTCAATTATGGTTATTCTAGACAGAAGATTGTAGAAGTTACAGCTGTTTCAATTTAAAAGAAGTACAGACACTTTGTATGGGAGCTACGCTAGAAAGTAGGCGTGGCTCATCCGCTTTTGGTGAGGTTATATAGTGGTATAATATAACTCTATGTGCAAAATATTGTTGTCCCAAGTGGTATATTGTGTGAGTTATAGCAAGTTAAAGATTTTGAAAATTTCGAGGTTAGTCGCTTTGAATGCTTGGTGTGGGCGTGGTTATTGACCGATCATGCCCAATATCAATCCCCTCCGTACCCTTGGATCATAGATTACTTATGCCAAATTTCATCGAAATAGCTCAATATTTACTCAAGTTATCGTGCGAACCAGCCAGGTGACAGACAGACGGACGGACGGACGGACATCGTTAAATCGAAAATTTAATCGACGCTGATCACGAATATATATCCATGTCTATATCTCCGGAGATTCCTTCAAGTGGACACAAACATCTGACCGAAATGAATATACCATGCATATTGCATTATGCAGGGTATAATAAGATCTAAATATGTTTAATTACGAACATAATGGCATCAAATTTCAGAGGAGTACTAATTTCCTAAACAACTAAAATTCATTAAGTTTTAAAAGCACACTTTATCGAATACAAATCACCTTACCTCAACTCACAAAAATCTCGTTATAGAGTTATGATCAAATCTAAGAAAACCTGCATTAATGTTGAGTTCCACAAATGTATATTAGTACATTGACGTAACATGGACATCATTTGCCTTAGTGGTATGTGTGAATTACTGTATTCTCTGATCTCTCCACTTCTATATAAAGTACATTAAACCTTTCAAACAGCTATATATTTGCCTCCTTGGCAATACTAGTGTTATTAATATATATGTTAATGTAGTATTAATGCAATTATTACACATATATTAAATATCTTCTTCTCAACAGTGAATGACAGCAATCTCATTGAAATAGCTTGATTACTCCTCAATTTTATCATTCATTCACTTTTAAAATCATTTTTATTTTTATTTAATTTATGCATATAATATATTTTAAAATAATATAATTATTATGCATATAGTATGCATTTATATTTTCTTTTTTTTTTTTTTGTGTTTGCGCAATCCATTTACTTTTAATTATTAGTCGCTCTATTGAGTATACTTATATACGTGTGTGTGTTTATAATATATTTTTTTTTTTCAGAAATTATATGCATACTATTTATATACACATGTGTGATTGTACGTATTTGTACTATTAGGAATTCCAGTCCCAGTCCAAGGAATCCGCGAAAAATGTTTAATCAACAATCATCTATGCTATTATTAGCTACTATGGATTCCGAGATTAATGAAAGCTATTTAATATAATAATTTATTCAAGCATTGTCATTATTATGCTCATGTATATCAAAAACTCAAAAAGGTTATTTTTCTTTGAAATATTTAATTTAATTTCCATTTAATAACAACTTTTGTTAACCGAAAAAATTAAAATAAAAAAATAAAAAATAAACATGGGGCAATTATAAGCCCTAAAGTTCAATAATAATTTCAATAATACTATAATTAGAATAATTTCAGTTATAGATTTTATTTGTAGTTATTTAAGTGTATCTCTTGCATTGTCATCACTTACATTTTATTATTTTATTAAATTTATCCAACCAAATTATTAAAATAATACACTGTATTTCGAACGGCTTTTTGGAACTTAAATTCTCAATTGAAGCGAGCTAATTTTTATTTATTTATTAACAACACAAATTTGTTGTGTTTTCTTTGTTAGGTCGGGTAGTTTTAGTACCGTCCTCGTAGGTAATTTTCTTAATGTTTTTTTTGTTGAATTTCACAGAATTTTGATACATTTTACATCCGGTGACCAGCAAAAGTTCTGAAATTGGCATTCTTACATATTTATATTTTTCATGATTTTGCGAAATTTTCATTTTCATTTTGTTCAATCAGTCAAAACCGCTTAAATGCTTATAGCTGAGTGTGTACAAATTACTTCATTATTCATTTATGCATTCATTCATTCATGTATACAATTATTTATTTAATCATCATCATCATCATCATCATCATCATCATCATCATCGACAGCATCAAAAATATTCTGGAATATTTTACACATTTACCTGGTAGAGTACACACACACACATGTATACATATATGAAATCACAATTTCATTTGTATGCAATAACAAATAGCGTATACATTTTTTATTTCCACAATGAGAATTTTCATAGCTACGTACAAGTGTAATCAGTTGTCACTTGTAGTCCTCTGTGCGAATAAAAAAAAATACTCGTAAAGAAAGTTGTATTTGTGATTACAGTATTTTTAGTATAAAATATTGTATTAAATTATATTATAATTACAACAATAATAACCCTTAAGAATTTGCACAATAGAAGTGATATTAGCTTAGAATTTGTAATTTCAAAAAATACATTTGTACATTGATACCAATATACACAAATAACAACTTTATATTCATATAAACCAACAAAAAAGAAAACCTTTTTACATATCTCAGACCAAATCCGCCCATCCATCATCATACCTATGTCAATCATATTTCAAAATCTGCAAATAAACATTTAAATATCTGTAATTTAATATTAATATATTTAAAAGTGCAGAACAGGAAATCGTTGTAATGAAAACCTTCCTACCTTCCTTCAGTTATAACTCAAAAAGTTGCCAAAATGATGGCTCAGAATCAATTGAATATGAAAATTTTTATTTTTTTTTTTATTTTTTTTTTTTTTTAAATTATTCTAATTTGAAAATTGATATTTATAGCCCCCTTGGGAAGTTTCCTGGAAATTTTGAGCTATATTAATAAATAATGACAAAAGAAGAATGGAATTTACCATCAAATTTTGATGGATATAACTTTTAACCACCAAAAAGAAATGTTTGTGGCACTTGTTAAAATAATAATGATAGAGGAAGAGGAAATTCAATAAAAAATCTACAGTCAATAACATCATTGTACATGCTTCTTCTGCTTTATATTTAATATTTTTATTTCATATAATTTTTTTAAAAATTTTATTTGGCATTCTAATGCATCTGCCTACACCCCCTTGTAAATTTATAACAATACGAATGCTACTGTTATGAGACATGATGAACTCCGCAAATGTACTACTATGCGAGTATGACATTTTTGGCGACTTTGCTATAAAAGCTTTCAAATGTATTTTGCTTGCATATTAACACTTAATATTGATTTTGAATTACTTATTGTTTGATTTGGTATTGTATTAGCTGAACAATTTATGTTTTTATATGTATCAATAAATTTGGCAATTGAACTTTCCTTATGGCATAATAAAAATTCAAATTAAATTTTATCAATTGCTCTGTGCAAATAACCACACAAAATCCACAAAAGAAAAAATAAACGCTTACATTTATACGAATACTTTGTCGAAATATTTATTTTATGTTTTATTTTTATTTATTTGAAATTTACTTTTTGATTTTTTTTGTTTTATTGAGTTTTATTTCTGTTTAATTTTATTCAACAACAAACAGACTTGTTGTATTTCTTAAACTTTGTTGATTCTTGGTAAGCAAATTTATCAATCGCCCATATTTATTTGGAACATCCTATTACATAGCTGGTAGTTATACATGCAAGTCATAGCCATAGCCATAGTAAAATGTGATCATAAAAATAAATGTTGAATGAAATTGGTTTGCAACTTAATTGTTGCTGCTTTTTGTTTTCTGTTTTATTTTTTTATTATTCTATTATTGCTATTGCTATTGTATTTTATGGCCAACGCGTTAATTTTCGTATTTCCAATTTTGCCTTCATGCATATTTTTGAAAATGACAATGACATTCATATTTGTGGTAGCGGTGATAGGTCGTACAATTACTAAAACAATCAATATATATGTATATAGATATATAAAGCTATATATATTGTACAAAGATGGGTAAATATTGAATTTTTTCAACTGACTAAAATGGACAATCATTCACAATATTTGTGGGTAACAATTTTTTATGGTCGCCATCAAATGCGGTGTAACCCCCAACACACTGAGGGAACAAAAGGAATACGTTGTTTGTTCTTCCTATCATACCATTTTAATGCCTTTGTACGCACAGTACCCCACTGTGCCCCTTACATACTTGTAGTCTCAAGAGATCTTATTCTTGACAGCTACCGAAGCTAATAACTAACACGGTTTTATGTTTTTCAGTACATTGACTTTTCATAAATCCTGAAAGAATTTTCATTAAAACCTACTTCGATGTTCCAAAATCTGCATATAAATGCAACTATGTGTTTTTCTTTGAAGCAAATCCGCGATAGGTCCATTATAAGAGATGAATTTTAGCCACCACAATGGAACACTTCCTAGTGGGTATATGTATGTGTTTTTGCTATATTCATTGTCATGCATTTCTATATATATAAATGTCCTTAGCTTTCATTTACAACAACATCTGTCTGACATTTAATTAAATTTCATCTATTATAATTCACTTGCAACAGTTGTCAATGTTGTGTCACTTCTCTTGCTATTTTGGTAGTTGCCTTATTGTCAACGCGACTTGCACATATGTTGCATGTAAAGGGATTTCCATTGAGTGTGTTTGAAGGTGTAGTAAAAAGTAATCAATTATTTTTCGAATAGATGGCTTTAGTAATCCGTATCTCGCGTGGTATAAATGCGATCGGGTTACGTTAGATGGCGTTAGAAAGATAGGATTTCGTTCTAAATAAACTTTTCAGGCCGTGTTCGTGATTGCTTGACTCAGTATTGTTTGAGCACGCGTCAAAGATGAACACCAGTAAAGAGAAAATACGCCTTATTTTACAGTTTTTCTTCGATAAAGGCGAAAACGCAAGCCAGACGGCTGAAAATGTTAATAGTGTTTATGGTCCTCGGACTGTAACAGCCAATCACGTGCAATTTTGGTTTCGTCGATTCCGTTCCGGTAATTTAGATGTCAAATATGCACCACGCTCTGGAAGGCCAATTATCGAAAATATCGATAAAATAATGGAAATCGTTGAGTCTCATCGTCATGTAAGCAGATGATTACTGGTGATAAAAAGTGGGTCATTTACGACAACGTCAAGCGAAAACGGTCGTGGCCGAATCGCGGTGAGCCGGCGCAAACTGTGGCCAAGCCAGAATTGACGGTCAGGAAGGTTTTGCTATGTATTTGGTGGGATTGGCAGGAAATCATGAACTATGAGCTGCTGCTTGGTTGGGAGGTTCTTATGCATCCACCTTATAGTCCGGACCTGGCACCAAGTGATTACTGCCTGTTCCTGTCTATGGCGAATGATTTTGCTGGTGAAAATTTCGCCTCAAGAGAAACTTGTGAAAATCGACCGTGCCAGTTGTTTACCAATAGGGACGAGGGTTCCTATGAGAGTATCATTATGAAATTACCTTCAAAATGACAACAAGTTATCGAACAAAACGGTGCAGATTTGACCTAAATCGGATCATTCTAATAATGGATTTCTTTTTACTAGACCCTACATATGTAGCATATGTCAAAAATCTGTCATCATTATATTTTTAAAAATATAGTTTAATATTATTATTAAAGTATTAGGTATTAAAATTTTAGTTTATTTAAATATCCTCTGTGACTAGGCTGAAACGACTTGATCTGAGAGTTTCAATTTGAAGTGCCTTTCTTGTATAAATCGAGATAGATCTCACCAGTACAATAGCTTCTACGATGTTGTTCTTCAATTAGTTAATTATTGACGACTTTTTACCATCAGCTTGCAACACGAAGTTGTTCTCGAGAGAAAATTCGGACAATGCGCAATTTTTTCGCAATCGAAAATGGTACAGAGCCATATCATGCAATTCAATTATCACTGTCTCTAATACCATTTGGTTGCCATTGATTTTAAGGAACTATCGCCTAATATTCTACACTCTCATACATTGATTCAAATTTGAAATGATGTTCATTTAAAGCAAATCGAAGCTTTTGATTATATGGAACTCAATAATGTTAACCCTTTTTTAGTAGCAGAAGCAGTCTAATGCATATATTGAAACTATGATGGCTATCGGTTTGAAAATTTTATTGTCATATCGCTTGCCCAAAAATCTATATTTTTTATGCTCATATTATTGTCGATTTTCTTATCCATTGTATCTTCATATTTTTATTTTTATCTTTTCTTCTGTTTTGTTTTTTCTTGTTTTGAATTGTTTCTTGTTATTGTCTTTGAAATTTTGCACACACACACATGTAGTGTATACATGTATACATATGTTTTATGACAGAAAACTTATTGGTTATATACTCGTAGAACATATGTTATGTGGCAGCTATTTTTATACCATACACAACAACTTATATTTTATCAAAATGTATACATATATATATAGTTCATACGATAAATCACATATGTACGTGTGTATGTTTTTCATAAAAATAAAATTTAAATTGAATTTTTATGGTTTCTGATTGCATTTATATGGAATTTTTGGTATACATATATTTGAGGTTTTTCATCTACATATAAATATATGCATACATATTTACTACGTATAAAGTGTGCATGTTTGGAAAAATTGTCATTTGAAAATATCAACACTCTCAATATAATTTTTGTACATACAAGTGTGTGTGCATGAATATAACTATTATTATGTTTTGGGTTTTGTAAACAATTTTTGGATATAGAGATAACCAATCACCTATGTGAAGATGTTTTCTAATATTCTTAATACAGAAAAGAAATCCTAAACTAATAGATTGCAATTTCAATATGTTGAGGTGGCATTTTCTGATATATTTCCTATCTATAATTACGGTATGTCACAACCCTAATAAAAAGAATAATAAATCAGAGATCTAAGTGTTTAACTTTGAAGAGATTTTTTTACTAAAATATATTCAAATATTTATAAAATTATTTTCATTCTATTCGAACTTAAATACACTAGTTTATTATTCCTAATTTTCGTTTGTTACATTGACCAAAACCATATGCTACGATACCAACAAATCCTTAGTACTTAATACACTTACATAGGTGTAGGTGTTCATCATACAACTTTATATCGTAGTAAAACTTAATATGTGAATTTAAAAATTTTGTATTATTTATGATATTTGCAACAATCTACAAAAACTGGCTAATAATGCAGTTTAAAAATGTTTCAAAAAGTATTTTTGTTTTTCTTCTTATTCTTTCTTGAAGTTACATTGACTAGCAAATAAATAATATACAATACAATACAGTACATTTGTTACAACTTAAAACTTATCTTAAGTAAACATTTATCGAAGTTTTTGTCTTTTTTTGTTTTTTTTTTTGGGCATCCACCGCTTGCTCTTTGTTTCTCGTCCACTCCAATACCTTTTGTTTGTAACTCTTTATAAGCATTGAAAGTAAACTTTATCCTTATATCCACGTAAGTGTGTGTGTGTATGTTATAATGGCTAAATAAGAATGTTTGTATAAAAACCAAAATAATAATAATAATAAAACTGTATAAAATAATCGTAATAAAATGCAATTTCAGCTCTTTTTGACATTCTCTAAATATAAATACAATATAAACTATATGTATAAATGCCACAAATATAAATAGAAATTGCTAAATAAGAGCACATTAACTCATTTCCTATAAACGTAAAAAAAAACACAAATACACAGCCACCCGCAATCATAAATAGTAAAGTTTTTCAACTTAAATACACACACACATACCACAGATAAGAATACTACCAACAACAGTGTGGAATACACAAACCTAGTGAGCAATTGAGCCATCACTACCTTTAAGATAAAAGTGCCGATAAATATTTTCTTAGAAGAGTTAAGCAAGCTTATATTAGTCACAGCACTTTTTTCAGAAAAATTATTAAATCAATTAAAACGCAGTCTCAATCTTCAGTTGTCGTTTCGGCGCTGCTGTGATGGTATTTACATGCACGAAGGAACAAAATTCTGGCATCAACTTCCAAATCTAAAGAATACGGCGTGTGGTCAATAGCTATAAAAAGAGAATATATGCAGATCATTATGGGTCTTTGATATGCAATCAGCCGCCTACTTAGTTGGGTTTCCTAAACAACGCTTGAGTAAAAGGTACCGTAAAAGGTAGAAATGCTATGCTTTTGGATACTTAATTTTTCTACTGAGTACCATTTACCATACATACCCATATGCACACAAATAAGTAAGAAAATTGCAATGATATTACTTACATACTTTCTTACATATAAATAAATACAACCACACATATTTATATGGCTATAAATAGAACTGGTACGAAGAAATACTTATTGACTGCCAATGAAGTTTTGTAAATACATACATATGCATGTGTATATGTATATAAGCATTTGTGTTCAATTCAGTACTCAATTGAATTTCAAATCATATTTTCCAATAAGTTTTTTTATTACATAGGGGATGTGGGGATGAACAAAAATAAGCGAGTAGTAAACGAAGTTTCTTAGAACACACATGAACATATTCACATGGTACAATATATGATAAAACCCACGCATGCATAAGTAAAATTATACTTCAATATATTTATTTTTTTTTATAACTGAAAATTGCATTTATTTATGGTATTATGAACCGCACCACAACACATGTGTGTGTACATACACTCACGTACACGATTTTATAGACATAATAAAGTGAAAAGATGAGGCTCTGGATGTCGAAAGCATCGAAACAACCTAAACCTATAGAAATAGTGACTTTTGTTGTGTGCAATTGTTTTAGCAAACGAGACCTTTTATATACAATATATATATGTATATTTTAAGAGAATACTGAATCATAACAAGATCAACATACTCTTTCCAACTAAATTCATTTCACCAAAAATGTTCTCTACTTTTCGGTAATATTTTTTCTCTTAATACCGACAAAGGTGATATAATGTTATATAATAGCCATAGGATATACGAGTAAGTATCCACATATTCATACTTAGCTAGATATGCATAAAATACTCACTGTGTTTTCTATGTAAAATGCTTTGCAAGAATTTATGAAGCATAAACTTTATTCTTGTGTATGTGTTCGTGTGTGTGCTTTGTGCCTTATATAAATGTGACAAAATACCAACTTAGTCACTTGTGCGTATGAGTAACTTTTAATGCATGCTACACAAAGTATAATATCACTCATACGACATGTGGGCGGTAATGTGGCATTGTATAGTTAATAGCATTATAAAAACACGAAATCGTTGTTTGAAATTAAATTTTTATGTTAATTTCTTCTCTCTACACTCTACACACTTACCTAACCACCTACTATATTTCCCTTGATAGAGCTTTAATAGTCAAACTCATAACATAAATGCTTCAAATACTGTTTTAGAGGCTTTTCCATACGAGTACATCAGTACAACTGTGGATAATTTGGATTTGTTTAACTTTTCCATTTCACCTACGACAATAAATCCATTTAATGACGCTCAATTTTCATCACTTATAAACAAATGAATACTTTTTCGCCAGCAACACACATCCACAAAAAAAAATACTTACAATCTATGCGGTTGAAAGGCGGCATAAGCTGGATTTAAATCGGTTGTATGATAGTAAGTATGTATCATATACAAGTACGACTATGTGTATTGAAGTATTTTGAAATTTATATTTTAGTATTTATACCATAGTCTAACTATATATTCTGTCATACTTATATTTGTTGTCATTCTTTCTCACATTCAATTGCATTGCTAGTGTCTCCTTCTATGTATAGTATATCAGTATCGACAGAAATTGTATAGTATACAATAATAATCAACATTTCAATGATGCCATAGGCAGTCAACCATATCAACAAAAACAGCAACAACAACAGCAACAACAACAACAACAACAACAATATCAATATTCTGTATTCTGAAATCGTATTATTTCCGCATGTTTTGCTACTCTTACTATAAGAGCGCTGTCGCTCTTATTGTTATTGTTTGTAAGAGCTATTGAAAGTGTATTTCAAAAATGCCTATTCTATGTTATGTATGTGCACCCACGAAATTAAGTACACATACATACATATATAGTGACACATAAATATCTATTTGTTGTATAGAAAAAAAATTGTATTCATTTCACCAACATAATGAAACCAGAGTTTTACTATTGAAAGGAATTACTTATTTAATACTGACATACATACTACATATCCTAGCTGACGAGAATACAAGTTTGGAATTTAAAATGTTGTATATTTGAAATATATACGTATTAGTTTGAAATTTACTTGGAATTCAATTGAAAATTGAATTTTTCGGCAAATATAAAATATATGTGTACTACGTATGGATTGAAGAATTTGAATTAAATCCATATATTTCGTTAAATGAAAATTTAGATTAACATATTGTAATGACAGTATAAATTTGAAAAATAATAACAACCGTATGAGCTCATTGTAACCGGTGATCGTTATCATAAAATATTTAATATTTATCTACAGTTTTTATTCAAAAATAAACTTAAAGTGCAATTGATGGGCTACGAGACATGAACTAAAATGTTGTGTTATGGGACAAAATTAATAGAAAATTTTTTTTTTTATTTAAAATCTTGGTTTTAAACAAAATTAAGCTTGCTATATTAAAGCTTAAAATCAATGTATCGACTATGAGAAGTAGACGTAGTTTGAAACCGATTTCATCCATTTTTAGACTCGTCTATTATTTAGTAAATACAAACGTATACTTTGATAATGCAGTAAACTTGCAAAACTGTACACAATGCAAAAATATACATTTGAAAGCTAATTTTTCTATGGGAGCTAGACTTGGATTTCATCCTATTACACTCATTCTTAAGCTTGATGACTATATATAATATTTTCTAAGGAGTTTCAGCATTATACATTTATTTTTTGTGCACAAAGTGCGAAAACATACATTTGAAACACTACTTTTGTATGGAAGGTAGGCGTGGTTTTCATTCGATTTTGCTAATTTTTCAAATATTCCATATTTTAGCAAATATTATAGTAATTGCCAAGTTTCGTCTAGATAGCTTTATTTGTTTCGTATGAAAATTGTGAAAACTCACAATTGAACACATATTTTTCTATGGAAGATACGTACAGTGTTCATTCGATTCTGCCCATTTTACAATTATTCTATTCGCTGGCAAATGTAATCGTGTATACTAAGTTGATGATTTTGATGAATAATAATAATTATATTATCCAAAATAAAAATGATTTGCGATTACCATACATACATATATAACTATATGCAAGTGGCCTCGTGTGATTTCAGGAGTAGTATCTCTTTGCTTTTAATTTATAGTTGCTTCCGTTAATATCACCTAGCGTAAAATATGCAGCCGGGATATTACTTTCACTAGTGCAAATACAAAAAAAAAATCTTCCATTACTGCTGTGCATGTTAAATTTTGGACAGTATTAGAAGAGACCTACTTATTTTAGCCGATTCCGAACGGCAGAATTCTTGCGATATCACTTTTTCTGAGCTTCGTCACAGAGTTCTTTTAGAAGCTCTTCCATATCATTCTACCCACGACCTACAGATCAGAAGGCCAACACACTAACCACTAGTTGCACTAGTCCAAGTACTGGTTATTATATTTCTCATCGAATTTTAGTTGATTAAAACCCTATACTTGTATGGAGTACTGTTGTAACAGTGGTGTTATCATTACGTCACAGTCACATATGCTCGAGATATTATATTGTGTATTTGTGTGTTTGTTTATATTGAAATAAACAATTCATCTTGGTTAATTTCATTTACACAAAAAAAAGAACCAATTAAATTATCGTATCAATTTAGTTAAATGCATTGCACTAAATGTTAAATGTTAACATATGCGTAAATATATTAAACATAATATATTGTATAAAAATTATACATATACGATATTCTAGTATGCTACATGCATGCTAACTTTCACCACAAAGAACCGCAAAATAGCCACATGTGCACTCCAACTTCGTCTATATAGACTATCTCGTTCGTATTCTTTCAACCATTTACAGTGTTATCGTATATAGGTTGTAAATAAAGTTTTGTTCTGCTTGTTATTTGAGTCACAACGGAAAAAACTAAATGCAATAGACGAAAAAAAAAATATATGTGCCAGTATGTGCTGATGTATAGAAATATGCAACATATACGTAGGCTATATATTTACTAATCCTTTGTATGAGTACTATCACACATGTATATAGTAATGTGGCTACCGTGTGCCTGTGAGTACACTATGTGTGTACGTACGGCTATGCACACTGATTTTTGTGCTCACTTTGCTGAAATTCATTCATTCATTGTTTGTTCGTCTATGTGTATTTATTCGGTCGTCATTGCTACGTACCTATGCGTTTGTATTGGTTCCACCTTTGCCTCAATGTATGTTAGCCAATTTTTATGTTTCTTTTTTTTTTACGACGAAAGAAAATAAAACAACCTATTTTCTTTCGTTTTTGGCTTGTTAGTTTTGTTTTCTTTCAGCCTTCTCATTTTATTTCCTTTTCTGTATAAATTCTATTTCTAGTATCATGAACATGTTATTGTAATACAAATTTCTACGCTGGTAAATAGTATGAAATTTGGCCCAATTTAATATTAACTACCTATAATTTCTGTTTTCATTTTTATTTGAAAATATGAGCAAATATTTTAATAATGAAAAAATATGCATAGCATATTTTTAGGCTTGTATATTTTAGTATTTTCCTTATACAATATTTTCTAAAGTACATACATACGAGAGGTATTTAGTACAAATATTATTTTCATTTGTTATTTAATTGCAAATTTATATTTGACCAACTTTTTCCGTTTTTTTTTTTTGTACATAATAAATATTAAGTCAACCATGGAAGTTATATAACTACTTTAATATATATTTGTGCTACAAATATATTGTACATTTGGCCACATTTATTTTCGTCCATATAAGTTCATGAAAATTTAATTTATAATTTATCATATTAACACTATATAATTTTAACAATTGACCATAATAAATTCGTATGCATCTATTTACTGGTGGCTCTAACAATTGTATAGTGTTTGTAATCAGCACAGTGCAGACATTGGTGTTTGGCAACAAATGATTGCATACCGCATACAATGTGAATAATAATTATAATCTGAGCGAAAATGAATGTGCAATATGCACACATACATATCGTATTTTAATATTAGAGTTAACAAAATTTTTTTGGAGCTTTACATACACAAAGAGCTACTTCCTATTGTTATTCGAATATTTTCACAAAGGAAAAAAATGCAGTTTATGAAATCGTGTTATAATAAAATATTATGATTATTGTTTGTAAAATTATTACAAAAATATAAATTAATTAAATAAATAAAATACAAATTGACAACTACATACAATATACATATATAATACTTAAGCTACTTAAGTATTTATTATGCTCTTTATCAGAGAGCATAATACAAGTACATGAATATCATAATTATGTGGCATTTAATGTAGAGTATCATAAAAAAAACCTCAAATTATATACATATAATTTATTTTGCACACATACTATGCAAAATATTTGTATTATTATTATTATTATTATTATTATTATTATTATTATTATGATATGATCCAATGGTTTTAATGACAACGATCGTAATACGTGTATGAGTATTAAATCGTAGTAATGACGTAAGTACTTATATATTCTTATACACGTACATAATTGCGTGGGCAATTTCAATATTAGTGTGTGGACAATATCTCGACATTTGTTCGTTTACCAAGTAATTGCCTCATTGGCAACAAATGAGCGACAAATTATTATTGCAGTGCTATACAAACAAATAAATACTACTCCTACTGTGATAATTAATGTATATTTCTCTCAATATATTTATTTGCATAATTATAGATTCTATTTTTGTATTCTTCTTATCATTATATTATTGTCAATTGCATTTCAAATTATTTGTACTTCGTGCTACATTGACATATACAAGTTGATGTTACTGTCGTGGTAATGGCATTAACCTTCAATCAACAACAAATATACAATAAATTCATATCAATTTCATTTTATAATATATACATTACAATTATTGATTATTTGCTTTTAATTTTATCATTTATATTGTATAGTTTTCATTGTAAATTAAAGCAAAATATTATGGCTTTGGCTATAGTTATTATATACTCGTATATTAGAATAAAACAAAATTACTTTTCACCAAAAATTTTAGTAATATACTACTTTATATTATTAAAAACTAAAACTGATCATAACAATAATTAGTGACATAGCACAATTTGGCGTCATAAACATGTATAAGTCATTTGGATTGGTCAAACAAAAGTTTGAGAGAGGCGGTAGTCTATTATGATGTACACAAGCAACCCATAAATACTTTAGGGGTATTCAATGAAACTTTCAGACTTCCAAAAAAATATCGTTATAGCTGCTCAGAAATTGTCTCTAGAGGAATTAAATGTATGACCAACTTTCATTAATTTTGATCTGGTAATATTTTTCCGGAACATACTCACCATCCTCTGGGAGAGCACCCCTACAAAATTTATATTTTTAATAAAATTGGCTCCTACGGCTCCCAGGGTTCCATTACAAAGTTTACATTACAAATCAACTTATATTTATTTTTGCTACGCAATATATACCCTGAATGTATTGAACTCTATCTCTACCCCTTAGGGAGGCTTTCCTACAAATTAAACCTGAAATCACCTAATAGTCAACAAAGAGCAAGCGGCGCAATTAAGCAATGGAGGTTGCACACTGCATATTAAACAAAATTTGTTTTTGAAACTTTGCGACATTGTTACAAAAATTTGTTCGAATACCATATATAAAGCCATTTCACCTTTGGAACAAAAATTTGATATCTCAGTTTGATGGTTTCATGAAATTTGAATTCAATAAATTTCGTTAAAAATAAGAAAAACACTAAAAAGTGCAGTATATCAATTATTTAAAAACTATTACTACTATTTTAGTATTTTTGTATGTGTAAATGTTCGAAGCTACCATGTACTGCTGGTAAAATAAAGGCAGTTAAAATGAGTATTAAGAACGAGTTTAAATTACTATCAATCTCAGTTAAATACACACCTTCTGAACATGTAGATCTCAGAAAATTGGTTTTGTAAATAAATAACAAACTTGTGGAAGTTCGACATAACATGAAATACTGTAAATACTATGTGGGTTATATGGTAATAAGCATTATCATTTGTTTCAGTGTCCTGTCGTTTTTATACAATTCTATATCTGTATAAATAAAGTATATTATAAGAATTGGAGCAGCAAAAAACGAAAATTGAAAAACGACTTTAGAAGATCACAATACAATGCAAAGCCATATCTCTTTACTTGCACATTCAATTGTGAAGTATCACAGGATAATATAATGTATTACTCTGATATATATGTATTAAATATGTAGAGTACATCATTTTACTCAAGCCTACTTTTATTCTCATAATGAAACAAAAAAGAAAATTATTAGAATAACCAAATGAATCAAATAATATATAAGATATCTTTATAGTCTATGCGTAGTGGGATAAAATCCTACTTTATGCATATTTCATGATGGCTTGTCATTTGTATAAATTGCAACATTGTAAGTAGATTGTAAATGTACAAGTATGTATCTCTATGTATGTACGTAGATCTAGTAAATGATGAAAAGAATAATTTTGTTTGGCTTTTTATTTGAATTACTTTTGCATTTTACTCTTGCATCAGTTCTTATTTCCATTTTCTTGTACGTTAGTTTTCTTATTACAATTGAGGTTAAGAGGCATTTAAGTAAAACTCAAGTAGCTTTACATTCAGTCACAGTTGTCCATCTGTCTGTTTATTTATTTGCATTATGCCCTGTCCCATCTATGATTGCTGCACTGTGACTGTTAAACAACTGTGTAAATAATAAATATTCTCAATGATCCTTTAGAGTTGATATTTTTCATTTTCAGTTTTGGTTTTAAATGAAAATAAAATTTTGTAGAATGAAATTATGAAAAGTTGAAACTAAAATTGTTTTTACTTTTTACTTTTCAGTGTCATTGCATATTAGTATAAGAAACAAACAAAGAATAACGTGAATGTATCAACAACAACTACTCGGCATTATATTCTAATATCTTATACAGAATTTATAATTTATAAAATCTACATTCTAAATTGCAATAAGCATTCATATTCATATATATACAGATATTTATGTCTGTATCTGATTGTATCTATATAGTTGTGTATATTTGTAAATCATTTAACAAAATAATAATTTCCGAAAACAAAAAATCCATTTTTTAGTCAAGTTCAAAAAGCAACACTCACAAATTTGTGTATATGTTATGTACATATTCACACATGCACATCTAACCATGAAAGCATAGAAATTGTAGAAAATAAAAGTATAGAAATAATTACTGTATTCAACATTTTCAAATGTCAATGACAGAGTTAACAAATTTTGTAACAACTTTTGTTCCTCTAGTTGCTGTCGGCGTTGCATTGCAAATGAATGGTAACATATGAATGAGAATGACCTTAACAAGAGCAACTTGTGTTCATGTATTCATACTTATATATGTGACCGTGTAAACGACAAGAAGCACATGAGCATATGTAATGTATGTAAATATCATATATGTATTATAATTGTAATAGTACTAGCAGTGGTGTTTAGTAGTGGTGTCTAGCAGTGGTGGCACAAATAGTCCCATAGATTATTAGTATTAATAACTGGTGGAGTCAAAAGTCAAAGCATTGTGACCTAAAAATCGTTTATGCAAGATTTCCATAGATAGTCTTGTAGTAATATGTTGGAGGCACTATACTCTTTATTGGCGTAATATTAAATAAAATCCGAAAGCTTTTTACGTGAATATTTAAAATGAATAGCATTTAATCTTTTTCAGGGAAAAATGCAATAGCTGCAAAAGTATTGTTTTGAATGTTATGGCAAAATATCTCGAATATATGTAATGAGTATGAGTATAGAAATATACATTAAAAACCATACTTTTGTATGAAAGGTAGGCGTAGATTTTTTATACAATTCCATCCATTCCCAGACTGATATATTACTTAGTAAATAGAAGTATACAAACCAAATTTCAGCTATATAACTTTATGCATTTCTGTGCAAAGTGTGAAAGCATGAATTTTTAAACCTACTTTTATATGGGAAGTAAACGTAATTTTCATACAATTACTTCCATGCACTAAGTTATACATTTATTAGTAACTATAATGTTATGTAACAAATTTCAGCTATATAACTTTGTATTTTCATACGCAAAAGTGTAATTTCATACATACGAAAATATGTTTTTGTATGGGAAGTAGTCATACTTTTCATCCGATTTCATTCATCTATTAATTAGTCAATATCAGCTTGATAACTCTATAATTTTTTGTGCTCAAATTGTGAAAACCTATATTGGAAAACATAATTTTGTATGGAAGGTATGCTTATTTTTCATCATATTTTACCCATATATGAGCTCATCTATTCAATAACAAATATATATCAACTTTGTGCTAAATTAATTTGTATTTTCATACGCTACGTGTAGAAGCATACAAATGTAAGCATATTTTTGTATTGAAGATACACATAATTTTCATCCGATTCCATTCATTTTTAAACTAATCTATTAAATGGTAAATTTATTTGTGCATACCAAATTTCAGCTTGATAACTTTATTATTTTGTGCACAAAAGTCCGTTTGTTAAAATAATCTTATTTACCACTTTTTTTTTTAGCGAAATTTGCTTCATAATTATGGAAATTAGCCCGACAAACGAACTTCACTATATCGAATAGGATGATGATTCATTAATAGTAAGTTCAACAACGTCAAACGAATCCCATTTACTAGGCAATTTCTATAAAATAAATACGTGAAAAAGAAATATTGACTGAACTTTGTATTTGTATTTGTCCTAAGAATATACCTTATGAACACATGCCTATTTGTTTTTTTTTTTTCTTTTTCTCTTCAAATTTCAGTTCATATAAAATTGCAATATAAATGAAAACAAATAAGCGAATTGATTGTAAATAAAGCATAAAAGGTATTTTTAATTACAAAAAAAAAAAAGAAATAGCAAAGAATTAAATAAATATATAATATTCAATTTTTCATCGCATATTCTATGTACATATGTAAACATTTGAAATATTTAAATTCATCCACTTCTTGGCTATTGAATGAATCAATAGATCTGTTAGAGAGGTATTTGATAAATATTCGTCCACTTTTAGGACTAAAGGAAGTTTATTTTATAACGTAGTCGCCATTTAGCTCTGCATTTCAATATTTCGGAATAACATGATTTCTGTGAGATCCTCATTTTTTCGATAGTAATACCGCCACCTATTACTTAGATTCGCTATTTATCAAACAACGTACATTAGAATCTGCAGTTGTTATTATTTAAAACTTTTTTTTGTTTTTTTTTTTGCCACTCTCTTCATTCTAAAATGAACTTTTAACAAACAAACAAAATTGAATATACAAATTGTTGGCATTTCAAAAACATTCTTCCGCTATCTACTTTACGGCATACACACACACACATCCACATTAGTTTCACCACAAAATCTTCATCAAAAAGTTATTGTACATATCGCATACTAACCTGAGAAACTTTTTTGCGTTTGTATGCGTCTCAAAATATTCAACAATAATATCCTGTGGCTATCTCTGCCGTCACCATCACCTGTCAACACATATTCCACATCACTATGACTGGGTACATATTTGCATGACTGTGCACCAAACAACAAAAAAAAATTGTTTTTAATATGCCTTTAGGATTCAACAAATTTAATGGTAATCACATGATATTTGCCGCTTATTCCACTCTTATGAAAATTTTGCTTACCTATATTGTGTGTAGTACGAGTATGTTTATTGTATGTAGTCGGTTGGTTTTTGTTGTTGCCATTTCTGTAGGAACTATTTCGTTTTGAAATTATAACATTTATTTTCCAAACAGTTCACAAAATGTTATGTTTCACTTGCGACAACTTGGAAATGTTGCCTTCTGTTGCCATCAGTGTGTTTTTGACAATTTTTGTTGAAATTCACCACATCCTCTGCCACATATCTTATCTGTGTCATACAATTACCGTGGGCAGTATGTTCATTGTAATATAGTCGATGTATTTGTATATTAGGTCTTCATATGTTTCATAAAATTTATAATTAATTGTAACATGAAAAAGTTATTTCTGTTTCAATTTTATCAAGAAATCATGAAATTTCTATTCCTAAGGATAACTCAGAATTTTTATTTCAGAATTTTACTTTCTGATCCACAAGTTTTGCACATGATTTTTTCTTTAAATAAGAATGAAATAAGTAAAAACATTTATTGGATTGCGATAAAAGTTACTAAAGCCCTGATGAAGGTAAAAAATGAAGACACAATATGATACAAAACCAGACGGCGCTTATTTGACCCAAAGTATACAATCTGAACGATATTAAACAAACTCTTGAAATAAACATAAAAATAATGGATTTCTTTTTACCCAAACTAGCAAACGAAAAAACGAAACACATAATATTTGGATAGTTTCAGGCAGTTCTTCCCAAGGAAACATAAAGTGATAATTTCTGATTTGTACGTGATTAGCTTTTATTTACCTCGGGTTATTTGTTTAATGTATAAATCACCTAATGATTTCAAAAGAAAACATGACCCATCTCAAGAGTGGATCCCAAGTAAGCAAAATCCTCAAAAACCTCAAAGATGTACTTAAAAAAAGCTATATTCTCTTCAAAAGACTTTCTTTGCCACTGAAAGCTATTTTCTTTCATTCTGCGTTTGAACTGTCACTATGCATTGAATTCCTCTTAAAAAAAATTTTTGTCAATTTTTATAATATCAGTCAAAAAATTTGTTTCAAACTCAAACTATGATTCTATATCACTATTATTGGATTAAGGTAGACTACCCTATGATACCATTCATATGTTAACATGTTAACCTACCTACATATATATGTATATAATGCATAGTTTCCTAAACTTCATATTTAACCATAAGTAGAGTGTTCACATCAGTCTTTTATATTACTGCTGATGCTGCTGTTATTATTGTTGCTATTGCGTCAAGTGTGCATACGAGTGCATGCATACGTTATTCCGTTTCATAAAATGTTTTGCATTTTATTGTGATATTTTTGGAGGAAATAACCACAAATGTCACATTTAATTTTTGTGCAGTTAGCATATGTACAACTAGTGCATACCTATGAACATCTGTATACACATATAAATGTGTGAATATGTTTTTTTTTTGTGCAGAATTTCACTAGCAAAAGTTCTTTACCCCAAGGTGTTTCTCTGCAATTTCATATCCATGCACATCCATTGTAAATATTCGCATAGATGCATATAGTCACATACATTTCTATTTATACCGTAGCTTTGGCTGTCTACGATTGCAGTGACAGTGGCTGTCATTAATACAGAGAAAAACAAAGAGGAACATTTTTGAGTAACAACAGCATAACGTTAAATTACAATTAAAATGTACAGTATAATCTCGTTAATCCGGACAATTAAAAACCAAGCCTTGTCCGAAATATCGAAATGTCCGGATTACCGAGATACAAGAATGGCACGAAAAATTTACTACTGAAATAAAGCACAACATATTTTTAATATTTTAAAATTGTATTTTTTATGATTTATACACATTTTTAATGTTTTTCGAAGAAATTTGTAATTTTTTCTTGAAGTTTTGTGTCATTTTTGTTCTTGTGTGCAATATCTCTTAGGCTGACTAGTTTCAAAATATCGCGAGCAGCGAAATCTTGCTCTTCTGCATATTTAATGCACGTGTTAAAGGCAGATATAGCTTGAGAGTGTAGAGTTTTTGGTTCTTCGTTTTCATCATCATTGTTTGGATCTTGGCTTTCATGAGTACTGCTGTCTAGATCGTTTTCTTCAATTTGATTATCCGCGTCGTCATTCAGCCACTCATCAATCTCGTCATCGAAATATACGTCTGGTGCTATTTCGACTAATAAGTCATTTATTTCAGCTGAGTTATTGGGGCGTAACATTGCAAGAGGGAGGTCATCATCTGAATCCCATCCATAGCCATACAAAATTTTGTTGAAACATTTCTTAAGGATACCTTCACCCACCGTATCCCATGCGTTTGCTGTCAAAAAAGCAACGTCCTTCAAGGAAAACTTCTTTAAAGAATCTCTAAGGCTGTTTTCTGAACTGGACAAAATATGCGATAAAAAGCTTTTGCGATAATTCATTTTCAAAATTCGAATCGCATTCTGATCCATAGACTGGATAAGAGCCGTGCAGTTTGGTGGCAAAAACATAACGCATATGTCCTTATCGAGGTCTGCTAACGATTGAGGGTGGCAGGTCGCATTGTCTAGCAGTAGAAGTGCTTTGCATGGCAAATTTTTTTCCTTTAGGTATCGTTTTACTTGTTTGACAAAAGAGTTTTTAAACCAGGTCTTAAACAATAGCTCAGTCATCCAAGCATTTTTGGTGTTAGCGTATTCTAACGGTAGCTTCACTTTTTTAAACGCCCTTGGATTTTTAGCTTTTCCGATCATCAGCAATTTCAGTCTATGCTCTCCCGTTGCATTGCAGCAAACTATAAGGGTGACCCTTTCTTTACCAATTCTACGTCCTGGAGCGGATTTCTCAGTATGCAACGCAAGCGTTTTTTCTGGCATCTTCCTCCAAAATAAAGCGGTTTCATCTGCATTATATACTTGAGAATATGTAATGCCCATTTCTGAAATTTTTCTGCGTAGTTTTTCAATGAAAGGTTGTACAGCAGTTGGGCCGTTGGATAGTTTCTCGCCAGATATTTTAAGAAATTTTATTCCATATCGTGAACGGAAATTATTAAGCCAACCGTTGCTGGCCATAAATTCAACGTTTGGTCCGTATATTTCGGTACAGAATAATTTAGCTTTTTCTTTAATGATCTCAGAGGAAATTGGTGCATTTTGTTGCCTTCTGTTTACAAACCAATTGTACGTTCTTCCATCAGTTGGTATTCAGCAGATCGCATAGTTTTGCGTTTACCAAGGCCGCTTTCTGTCTTAGCAATGTAACTGAATAAAAACATAAATAAATACAAATTAATGACTTTTGTATTCGAAACCATTTCACAGACCTACTTATCAATCTTTAAACTTATTAATCTTTAATTTTATGTCAGAAATTGTAGATTTGCCTACATTGTACTCCACTGCCACTGTGTCTTTCCCCTATTTAACTTGTTCAGAATTTCTTTTTTATGGTCAATTGTTAAAAAAGTATGTTTTTTCTTCACTATTGGTGGCATTTTTAATGTTTAATGTAATAAACTTTAATAACTAACACCACTTGTTAACACAATTTTCTTCAACTTTTTATTGCACCTGTCTGAGAACAAACACATTTCCTGTTTTCCATAGAAATCGGCTGTTTACTTATTCAAACATATTCAAATAAAAAAAACAGCAGAAGAAAAAAGCTTAAAAGACAAAGAAAAAATAAATGTCCGGATTATTGAGGTAAGCGAAAAAGCAGGGTGTCCGGATTACAGAGTCAACAATGGAAAGCAATCCGGTGTCCGGATTACCGCGTTATCCGGATTAGCAAGTGTCCGAATTATCGAGATTGTACTGTATTTAAAAACACATATAACATAAACAACCAAGCAGACATATTTACGTACCTGATAATAAGCTACATAAAATCGGGAAGGAAGTAACTACTCAGACGTAGATATTTCCTAAATTTTTAGTATGATACTAACTAGCTATATTTTTGTTGCAATATATTATATTTAGGAAGTTTTCCAATTTTCAATAACATTAGTTATACAAGTTTTAAAAATTATTAACATTTTCACAAAAAAAAAAAACCAAAGAACCAAAATATTGAATTTACCCAATTGTATGACAGTTGTTAAATACATAAAAACCATTAGACTCTATATGTTTCACCGCTCCACTCGCAATAAATACTGACCATAATAAAATAATGTCATATATTGCATCCATTCTAGCGCTAATATGGAGGTACTGGGATCAAAATTTGCAAAAACTTCAATTTTGTGGAGAAACCTGTCTAAATGGTCGAGATAGTGGGTAAGACAAATGTTGAGAAAAATGTGGAGAAAAAATGTATGTGTAAGCTGTCAAATGTTGAGTAGCGATTCTTTGTATTTTAATGAATAATTCAAATTTCATTACATTTTTGAGATTAAATATGAAATGCGGACTGACAGAGTGTTGAATTTTTGAGGCCATTGTATCAAGTAAATATATAATTTTCATTGATATTGGGCTTATTCAAATAATTTTTTGAGATTTTTTAAAGTGATTTGAACCACCTGGTAAAATTGTCAAGTGTTATCTCAAAAATCGAATCGAAAACTTCATTACCACCGTCACAAACTACCCGATTCTGTCCTACATACATAAGTAAAAATAATAAGAAAACGTATATATACGTATATATACGTATCTATTATGTTATTTCTTATTAATGCCAGAAATGTAAAAACTGTGCTACACATTCAGTTTCCATCCTGTCAATATAGAAGCTACAGTGAACTAAATCTTTAAACATAGGTACATACTATTTGTATAATTTTCACTCATTTTACTTCATAAATAATAGCTTCACTCATTTTCATCAATGTATGCATGTAAATATTATTTTTTTTTTTTTTGCTAGACATCATACATACTTTTGTTTTGTTTTTCACTTTGAATTAAAAAATTCTCATTAGAAAATCAACAAACACTAAGAAAGAACAAGTGTAAAAGATAAACAAAGAAAAGAAAAAAATCAAGATTCTTCTACCCGAAACAATCATTATTTTTCATTATGTTGATTGTTTTCTAAATTAAACTGTAGGGCACATTAAAATAAATGAATAAAAAATGAAAATAAAAAATAAAAAATAACCACACCTACATATAACTATTAAGAGAAAGGAAATATGAAAATAAGAATGAAATGAAGAAAAGCAAAAGAAAAGAAAATAGAATAAAACATTGTACGCATAAAGCTGTAACGGAAAATACAAATACCTAGAGCTAAAAAGGACAACCTTTGAAAAGCAAAAAAAAAAAAATAATAATACGAAACAAAACTATTAAAGGAAATATGAGTAAAAAATTAAAGATACTAGTAAATGAGAATGAAGTGAAAGTAGAAAATAAAAATAAAAAGAAAAAAAATTTATTATTTCACTAAACTGTTCAAGAGGAACGCAACAAAAGAATACATAGAGATAGAACCATATAGAAATACAGTTTGAGAATGAGAGATGAAAACATTTACCATGTTGCAGCATCATTTGTAACACCAAAACGTTGCCACATTACTATTATACTGACACACAAATACATACATACTATTACATTAGTAAATATTACAGAAAACAGCAATCATTACTTAAAATATCCTGCAGGGACACTTGTAATGAATGAAATAGTCACATAAACATATAATTACAAAGAAAAATATATTAAAATAAAAATGAAATATATATAATTAGAATGAAATAATAATATATGTATAATAAAAAATATGAATAAAAGTTAATACGTGAATTCAATATATTTTTCATTATATGACAATTGGTTGACGTAAAGCAAAAATATCAAATGTAATTGCAACTATCATACAATTGTACAATTATTCCGAATTATGGGGAATTTATAAACAAGTATGCAATTATTTCAGGCATTTTTAAGTTCATTTTGCAAAAGAGGAGAGCGACTCCCTGTAGAGTAAATTTAGAGAGTAAGTAAGTTTAGAGCAAATGCAATTTATAAAATTTTCTTTTTGATATGTTAACAAAAACAGATATTTTAACATATAATACCTAAACAATATTAAACAATTCCATTCTTGTTTTTTATATCACTTACATATCGAAATATATATCTCAAATGAAGCAGAGATTTCGATAATCCTTATGAATTGAAAAAAAAGCTCAAAAATAATATATATGTTCATTATAGAAATTATTTAAATAATTCATTACTATTTTCTATCAAGAAATTGTTTATAGGGACACAAATACATATACCATATTGATCAAAAAGTTCCCGGAATAACCACCGTGTGGGGCTCCCATGGTTCCAATTTGAGTTCTGTTTTTTTTTTTTTTTTTGTTAAGTTGGTACATCTGTTGTTGATATTCACTCTAAATCCTAGCGTCATAGCTTGACATTTGCAAAAATTACGTAGGCAAGAGTACATCCATCTAAGTGCTTCCTGCGATTTTTCCATTAGTTCCTCTCGGCTGCTGAAACGCGTTCCCCGTAATGGTTTTTTAACTCGATTGAACAGAAAGAAGTCACAGATAGCCAAATCAGGTGGATTCGGTGGCTGTTGGATGGTATTTGTTGCATTTTTCGTCAAAAAATTACGAATAATGATGGCACTGTACGACAGTGCGTTATCATGGTGCAATATCCACGAGTTTTCTGCCCACAATTCTTATCTCTTTCTATCGTACTCATAAAACCACGTGTCGTATCCAGTAATTACCCTATTGATGAATGTGGCATCGGATTCAGTCTTTTGCGACATCAACACGGTCTCTTTTTTGCATGAAATTGATTGAAAATTGTAAAAAATCGCCAACACACACAGAGATAGATGTACTTTGGGCTACGCAATTTTTGCAAATGTCAAGCTATGACGCTAAGATTTAGAGGGAATGTCAACAATAACAACTTAAATTGGAACGATGGAAGCGCCACACGGTGGTTATTCCGAGAACTTTTTGATCAAGGTGGTATGTAAGTAAATATGTACAATAATATACATAGATACTATATGGTCGCACAATACAATACGTAAGTATGAGTGATTTATGAGCTGTCCTATTCAATATTGTCAAATTATAAATGAGACCGTGACAAAAACAGTTGCAAAAGAACAAGTTAAAACAATATTTAGTTCAATTTGTAGTTGAAGCACGTACATATGGTATGTGGACACATACTCGTATATAAGTAAATATATATGTATATAAATGTAATCCTTCATATACACTAGTATGTATATATTTGCACAATGCACAAAAAAATGATGCATACAATGATGAAAAATATGAGCCGAAAAAAAAGCGAACAAACAAATATATATTTCATTGACTCATACTGTCTTTACATACTTTAAGGAATTACCTGTATACATATTTCATTAGTTACAGTTCTTATAAATATATTTATATACACATTTTTCTAATTTGATTATTCATTCACGAATTGTTGTTGTTGTTGTTGTTGTTGTTGTTGTTGTTGTTGTTATTAGTACTCTGTTTGCAGACACTTCAAAATGAATGCAAGTATTTTTTTGGTAAATAAGAATTAAATAAATAAACAGAAAATATAGTACCTACAATGGAATTACATACATTCATAGATCTTATAAATATGTATTCTATTTTACGAGTAACATATATGAATATATTTGCCTATATGAGGTTCGTATGATATATATCTAGCCATAGCAAAATATACATATACCTAGTGTTGCTAATTTGAGTTTGCAGGGCATATTCAGTTTATATGATATGTGGCAACCACTGAAAGCGATCAACTTTAATTCTTACAAACATGTCTAAAATTTAGTATTCAGTAGTTCGGTAGTAGTTGAGTATATTAAAAACCAATGCTTAAATAAATAGAAAAGGATTGATCTAAAAATAAAGCATTGTAAATTGTGTTTAAGTCCCTATGATACGATAAGATATTCATTCTTGAAGATAATTTGATATGAAATGATCCGAAATTTGTCATTATTTTCTTAGCAGAGGTAACCGATAGTTTGCATCTTTAGATACACTGATTTTATAAAGGTGATACATATCTGAAGGTATAACTGCCTAATAAATTTCCCATTTGCAATTTGCATTTGCCATTTAACAGTAAGTTTCGTTAAATTAGGTTCGTAAAGTGCTTAGATACTGTAAGCTAAGTTTGATTGACTGTAAGCTGTAAGCTGTAAGCTGTAAGCTTATTGAATTTTTCACAGAAGCCTCTTCATGGCATATTTTTACTATCAATAGAATGGCTGATACCATTTATTAAAGTAAAATATTGTAATTCCGAAAATAGAATTTCTATTTAATTTGCCGCAACGGGATTTAAACCCACGACCACGATGCACAAGAGATCAACGTACCAACTACTGAACCACATTACCCCCAATTGAGCCTTTTAATTGACAAAATAACATGGGAAATAATTAACAAACTAATTCTATATGCTTCCTTGACATTGTATTTTACTTTTTCGATATGGTGATAAACCTTCCCACATACATGAAAATACGTAGGCTTTTCTCCATATAAATATCTACATATTTACGCATAAATAAACACATTTACAAATACATATGTGTAGGCACATAAGCATTTATACACTCATATGTATATAACTACACCATGAAAAAACATGTGTATAGGCGTATATAGACCAATATACTTAAATAATGACAACAGTATTAAAAGGCAGTCAAGTAAAATAATATCAAAAACATTGACTATAGAAGGAGATATATACTTCATACATACATAACTAATATTATTTCTGGAGAAAACACGTAGCTACAGTACAATAATAGTATCCTTAGTCATTGGAAAAGGTAAGTTTTTGAAAACTTTTCTTTCACAATTTAACCAACCAATACAATAATGCGATAGGCACACACATAACTTGTTTGTCTCTTTGGTGTCTGTAATACTATTGTTCACCAATAGAGGAATCTCAAAACAGTATCATGGAATAATGTACTGAAAATTGCAACCATGCAGAATAAGCCAAACATAAAAGCCATTGCAAAAATATATACCATTGGAACAACGAGTACTATAAGTACCGAAAAAGTCGCGAAGACAAAATTTTGAAAAGGAAATATCGCAAAATTATATATATGTGTATATATTGTATTAATATACGTAGATATATATATATCATTCATAAATGACAAACTCATGATCATTATCATTAAGGATACTTCATATGAATCACCCACCAGTTTATTTGACTGAATATCATCAATATTTTTAATTAATCAGAAAGGCATAACAATAAAAATTCCAACTGGGTTAGAGTCGATATACGTATAAATTGGTATGAATCCAGATTATGTATATATATTTTATATATAAATATGAGCGTGTGTGTGTGTGTGGGCAACTTCACCTACATATGTATGTATATAGGTATTGGCACTTGTTAAAAGACAATTGCTGGAAATGTAGTTATTGATGTTGTTGCTGTTATTTCTATTATTACGACTACTTCTGTTCTGTTACAGCTGTTACAGCTGCTATTACAATCGAAAAACATACAATTTACTGTTGCATTGAATATGACATGATTTCCAAATAACCTCAACAAGAATAGCAAAAATGTACACCATCACATGCAAGTTATGGCTTTCTTATATGTACGTATTTTTTGTCTATTGTTCACTTTTGTCTTTAAACCCAATGTCAGCATGCATTTAGGGTGGTTCATCTAGTAGTGGTTTCATTTTGAATCGTAGGTTATTTTAACACTGAGAGGTCTCTCCGGCTCGAGATCTTAACTTTCAGTATTCAGCATCATACCATCACGAAACGAAAGCCATTACTTTACGTTAAAAAATATAGCAACTTATACTCCAAAGTTAGTACTGGGTTATTCAAAAAGAAAAAAAATAAATACACTCCATATCACATCGAACGTTCAATCGTATTAGCCATTTGTGAATAAACGTGCTGAATGACTTATTAAAGCGACTATCATAATATCAATGTTTCCCCGATTTTAAAAAAATATCGTATATTTGAACTACCCTATATATTTATATAGTATATTGTACAGGCTCAAATATGTATATGTAGATGCGTAGATACTTTCTAGAAATCATTTAGTTAGATATGTATTTAAGTATTATAAATGAAAAGGTCACTTTCTGGATTGTAAGTAGTGACAGATACTATTTTCGGAGAAGGAACAAAAACACACAGCTCCTTAACTACTATCAACAAGAAACAATAGTCAGAATATTGCCAAAAGTGTAATTGCAATTTACATATAAGGGGTAAAGCATATAAATTGATTCAAGTACTTTGCCGTCAAAAATATTTCCTTCTGCCTTTCAGTGCCGATTATTTAGTGTAAAAGAAAGTTCTAAAAAATATTCTATTGCGGAAAACTGATCAATTAAAAAATATTAGACACTAGAGAAAAAACACTTGAAGGCATAAAATGTCATCTAATGCCAAATACATTATCGAGCTTCGAAACAATTTCGAATAGAAAATTTGTACCAAGATCTAACCTATAAAAATCGAATACAAGGTATGGAAAACGATTTTTCAAATAATTTTATACTATTGACTATATATTGCATTTGAAATGTAAATCATTTATAATCAATAATGAAATTCATTTCATTTTTCGGTACATCAATTTCTATAGCCCACTCCTTAGGAATAAGTTCTTCTAATTCACATGTTTGAATGTTGAAATGTAATTGGGTATGAATCATCCGAGGAGTTTGTTCACCATCACACAATACATATTAACTAAATTCAGGCAAGACAACATAGGCAAGTGAGATACTGCAATTGGGTACGCATGATGATAATGATGAGGAAAGAAAATTGACAGTAAACCAAATACACTAAACAATTTGGATAGAATAGACAACACAAAATACAGAGAGAAAAAAAGTCATTTAAAGAATGTATTCTAATTTGTGAAAATGATCTAAAGACAAGAATTTAAGTAGTGTTGATTTAGAAGATAAAAGACTATGTTAATCAGGTTGTCATAACACGGAAGTGATTGGATTAATAGAGTATTTTTATACTTAGTTTGCTCACATTTCGAATGAAAATGAACTCTACTTATATTCTTATTTTGAAAGTAAAAAGCGAAGGTATTTTAGTAAGTCAAATGAAACATAATGAAATCGTTTTAAGATCAAAATCATTACCATTCACTGTATGTGTATCAGGTAAATCATATATATCTCGATCAAACTCAATTCAGTGATATTACAAACCCATTTGTAATAGGAAATATTCTCATATGACTTATTTGATATATTTTCCATTTAAAAAGTTGTCAAATAGTCAATACTAAATTTAAAATTATCTTAAATTTGATTATAACTAGAGGTCGATATTCCTATAATATTATAGGAAACTATTATATCATTATATTCTGCATTCTATACATTAATACATCATTCAAAATATTAATTGGTGGTTTCAATCAAATCAATTAACAATATTTTAACCTTGACAATATTTCTTCAAACCTCGATCCATATTCAATATCAATCTTACTTCACCTAAATTCTTAGCAAATGTAAACATTTTCATTTTGTTTTCTTTCAACAAAACACTTGTCTCTAGATAACATTTTTAGTACTCCCCTTGTGACCTTAAATTAATGAAAAGAAAGGGATAATTACAAAATAATAACTCATTTAAATTGTGAAGGTTCTCATATTTTAATCATACACATTTCTTTCCCTCCCTCCCCACATACATTTGCTTTATCAAAGAATATTCATATTCGATTCAATTAACAACAATCCTTTTCGGTTCTCCCATTTTATTCTAATTCGAAAGTGTAATCAAGCAAATTAATATCGTTAACAACAATTTAAAATACATTAAAAATAAGCAAAAGCAAAAGAAACCAAAAAGAAGAAAAATAAGCACAAATAAATAGAAATAGAAAAATGAAATAATGATTTGCTTTGCTAGCAAAAGAAAATAAAAAGTTTTATCAAATCTAAATTGCTATCACATTCCTTTGATATGATTTGCAGCACAAAATATTGCTGCTGCAGCTTAAAACAAGAAAATTTGTCCCTAATTACCGTTACAGAAATCCTTAATTATCTGACGCATAAATTTCTTAAATTTCTGGCAAATTATTTATTTACATAGAATTGCCATTTCGTAAAGCGCACAAAAGCAATTTCGAATTCAAAAAGATAATGTTGTCGAAATGACGAACAAAACAAAAATAAAGGCCAACAACAAGAAGAAGAAGAGGCTTAAGGTGCCTTCCAAATATTACTGAAATTACCTACACAGCTAATACACCATCTTCATCATCATTTTCACCAAATTTATTTGCGTAGTTCTCAAAACCAAAAAAGAAAATTTTCTTTCCCACTAACCACCACTAAGCACCGATTCTTTTTTGTGAGCTAGTAATTTGTAAGCAAACACTTTATTTTTTTTTTTTGCATTTTCCTCTTTCTTTATACTCAAATCTTTCTTTGGTTTTTCATTTCGATTTTGTGTTTTTGTTTTTTCATTTTCTTCGTTATTTTCTCTTTCCGATACCGCTGTTGTTATTGTTTATTTAGAGAATATTCGTAGGTATAGCATATATATGTAGTACTTATTGCCTTAAACCAAGTTTTTTGGTATTGATGTAGTAAAGTAACGTAAATGTAAGTCAATGACAAAGACACACAGTATTCACACATTAATGATGACTAAAATATTTATGAAATCTTCAATATATAAATTTTTCTCCTTCAGATAACAACAATATATATATGAGTGACGAATTATGTTTTTATGGTTTTGCCTAATGCAAAAATAAATTCGCTACAAAAGTTTAAAAAAGATCAGTTTCTAAGTAAGTCAAATAAATATTTCAAATATGTTCAAGTGCAAAACTGAGAAATATTTATTTATCATTATCGATGTTTTCGAATATATAAAAAAATGGCATTTCTAAAATTGTATACACTTGCTTATATGTTGGTTGAAAATAATTCTCCAAGTTTGATAGATTCGATTGAAATAATTGAAAACTTTGTATTTTGGAGAAAAAAAAAAACGAACACAATTAAGAAATATTGATAGAAGACTTAAAACTAATCGGTCGGAAACCAATTGTGGAAAAAATCACAATTTTGCCTTTGCATGCTACTTTCAAAATAGTGTTGGGTTCACTGATTGGGTATATAAAGTGTCTACTGTATTTGTATGCACATATCAAATTGGTTGTCTTTCGATTGGATTAGTGGCAATTGTATAAATGTATATACACATACAAAATTCACATATATCTATATATATATATAAACATTTATTATATATATATATATGCATTTTGACAAAAACTTTTATATAACGCATTGGTACTTCAGTAGTTAGTTAAGACTTTTATTTATGTCTTATCATTAAGCTCCATTTAAAGAGTTCCAATAAAAGAGGCATTATTGAAAGACAATCTATTTTTGTATTTAGGAAGAAATGAAAAGAAAATACTTTATGAGTTTGCAAAATATCAGATTTCAATATAAATAGAATTGCTTTTATAAAAGAATACCTTTTATGCGAGTATATAAAGAAATTATAGATTTAATAAGAAATTGTATCATTTCAAATTATTAATAATTTCAGAATTATACTCATCCAAATAATGATAGATATCATTTTTAAATTTCAGTTGAAAAATTGAAGCAAGAGAATGAATTCAATTAATTGTTCGTACAATGTATTGAATGATATTAAGGATTTGGTAAGGTAAATATTTCGGTAAAAAAAAAATATAAAAATCCAATCTCCTCCAACCTTCCCTATTCCTACGGAAAAACCATCGCAATGACAGATATTCAAATAATTTTAGTGTTTGCATAGCCCTGCGAATTTTCTAATTTTCAACATGAGAATTTCAAATAATCTATTTCCTTACACAAAAATACTCTAACTCATTTTAGATCTTTTCATTCATTCTTCTCTCCTTGTTAATAAATTCGAATAGCTCCTATATAAACTAAATACTTTTTTAACATCAACAGTATTATTCAATTTTGTATTATTTCTTGTGGACATTTAATATCATATCATGAGACTACAGTATTATGAGGTTTAAATATTGTAAATGATAATTATTGATGATAATAATTTGAATTAATGAATCCAAGTGGTATTTTCAAATAATCATTGTTCTATATTCTGATTCTACTTGTTTACCTTTTCTTCTCAAGGATATAAATTTCATTCAAATACATATGCTAATTTCAACTTCTCATTGCCACAGTCTTCTATATATAATATATGTATACAAACGTATTTAAGTGTGTGTGGAATTACTCGTGGCATAATAAAAAGTTTATACACATTTGCATCAATTTTCTTGCTTTGTTCTTCAATCTGCTCTTGTTCGCCCCGATCGCAATTGTGTATCAGTTAACGTCTACCTTCGTTTCATAATTTTGCACTTACCACATGTTTGATTTTGGATTTAGTGATTCATGAAAAAGTTGAAAAGGTACCAAATTTAATTATGTTTTTTTCCTCAAACTGTGTAATATTTACATTATCGATTTATCATATATTATTATAATATCGTAGTGGTGCAAAAACTTTTGAAATAAATTATGAAAAACCAATCGAAAGTGTATGTGAACTTTATTGAAACTTTATTTTCTACGAGTTTAGGCAATCTAAAAAACAAAAAGGCATATTTTTTCTTCATTTTTAATTGTAGCTTATCCACATAAAGTCGATTTTAATTTGGCGAAATTTTGCATCATAATTATTGTTGAGGACACATTTGCTACAAATGTTTGGCAAAATCGATTGGTTGCAGCTTATGAGTGTTGTGTTTCTACTTCCTACTTCTCATTCATTTCTTCCATATTAATAATGAATCTGTGAAATTAAAATTGTAATTAACGAAGAAAAGCTTTAAAATAAACCGTTTGCGAAAATTAAGGATAATCAACTAATTAACCACTGATGGGTGAATAAATATTTTATGAATTTTTCTTGTTTTTATTATTATTATTATTTTATTATTATTATTTTTTTTTGTTTTCTTTACTGTACATTATTTTTGTTTTCGTTTTTCTTCTTCTTCTTCTTTTTAATTTACTTTTTCTTTACTCATGCTGTAGGTATATAGGAAAATATCAAATTTCCAACATAGACTGCAAATATTGTTATTTCTTATTATCAGGGAAGACCCAAATATGAACGAGAAATTATAGCGAAAAAATAACTGAAACATTGGAAGAAGTTTTGTTTTCAAATTTGATAATGTCACACAAAATATTCAGCCTACCTTAAAGAGACGCAAAAATATATTGTAATAAATAATTTTTTTTTTTTTATGTTGGCGCCAATAAAATGATTTTAGACCCTTTAGATGCCTTCAATTTTTACTATAAATCATAAAACGAATCAATAAAATCGGATAAACTTTGGAGAAATTATATTGGAGCAAACATAAAAATACAGATCTCATTAAGAATCTTTATTCATTGGATTTTCTAGACATCCACGAAAGAAATAACGATATTTCATATATGTCAAGCTTATCTGGTTTCTTTGAAATACCTTAATCAGCTCTGCATATATTGCAAATAGGTCAAAACTATCGGAATATGCTAAAATTTCCAAAATTACAAAAAATATATAAAATCAGTAAAAACTCAGAAAATATACAAAAGCATTTTAAATATCCAAAAGCATATTTTGGTCCTACCTGCTCATAGCAATGATGGATATACAATAGGTATAATATATGTATCTACATTAAGTCGAGTCAAATTGTATGTAGCAAGATTTGGACAACTTAGCTCAGAGCAAAACATAAGAAATGAATAAGGAAGAAAAAATTTGAACCAACTTTTTATAGATATTGTAATTATAAGCATCAATTTCTCTATTTCCTATCATAGAGGAAATAGAGGGTAAATATGTTCAGAGGAAGTGTTGGCGAGAAAAATTAATGAGGTCGGTCATACACTCCATCGCTCTAGGGGTGATTCCTGGACAGGTATGGTGTTATTTGTAGATTTGTAGACGTTTTTGGGTTTATTTTGTACGGGAGCACCATTAAGCAATGGTGATAAGGAAAAAGAATGTTCCCAGCAAATGATGCGGACAATAAATTTTTGGTTTAATTACTTCACAAAAAATAATCTCTATACCATGCTCTGTACAATATCTATACGGCGGGTGCCGCAGCTCAGTGGTTAGGGTGTTGGCCTTCTGATCTATAGGTCGTGGGTTCAATCTACGGCTGAAGTGTATTTGTATTTTGTATTCCTCAGTCTATAATATATTGTAATTTCTACATAAAATCTATTGTAGAAAAATTTGAAGAAAATATATACAAATTATATTAATTTCATGTTTTCCACTGAGTTAGGCTTCTTTAATATTTGACGACCCTTAACGAAGGTACATAGATCGATCGATTTTTATCAATGGCATTAATCAGCTTGATTATTGACATTCCATAAGCCATAAGAAATTGAAAGAGTTGAAGTAAATTACATACATACATAGTAGTAGTAGTATGTAGCATGTGGATATAATCAATGCCACATTCAATTCAATATGCAACATGTTGTAAGACATAAGTACTCACATAATGTAACTAAAGCATAATGCAAGTAAAAAAGAAACAAAAAACGTTTTAACGATGTTCATGCTAATGCTAAAAAAAAAGGATGATGATGAACGAGTAATAAATAAAAGCTACTTTTACAACACTAGACATAGTAGTGTGCATGCATACGAATATAATCCATCGATAACATCATAAATCATTAAATCACTTGCAGACGATATCAATTGCAACAAACCATAATCCTTGAAATGGTGTAAAGCACCATGGTATTATGCATGTAGATGTTTGTCTATGTGTGTGTGTGTGTGTTTGAGAATATATATATGATATTTATGGTTGAGTTAGTATGAAATTCAATACAGACTATAATAATATAAATGTACAATGTTTTACCAAGTGACAAGTCAAAGCAGAAAGAAGACAGACGATTAGTCTGCTTGACAAGAAAGTCACCATGAGCGAAGTGCTTACACTTGTATATTAGGTATAAAAAAAGAAAAGCGGGAAATTATATAGTTAGAAAGGAAAAGGAAGACAAAAAAAAAAATTAGACGTTAACAAATTCCATATTTTTATTTTTAATATTATTATTTTTTTTTATTAAATTGCAACTAATCTTTACACACAATATGTCTAAAACAAAAAATAAACTTCTTTATGTCAACCTGTTAAAAAAATTATTACAGTTTCGAATAAATAATTCAATGTTATGAAATCTCAATAAAATATAAAATAAAGCGGCTTATATTTAACTTAAATCGGACAATCCAGCTCAAGATAAATAAATTTAAAGTGAGATAAACGTAAGAATAATGGATTTCTTTTACCCCAACCCAACCAATATTTCATTTTAAGCTTTTCAAAGCCAAAAACATTTACTTCATGCATAATGAAAACTCTCTCTCTCTCTCTCTAGCAGACTGAAGACAATGAAAACCATAATTATTATATTCTATAGAACGGAACAACAACAAAAAGTAAATCAGAAAATCAAAATTTTGTTCATACAATTCATGTAAAGGGTTTTCCATTAGGGACATAACAATTTTATCTATTAATAAAACACAGAATATTTGAGATATTGAGTTCAAATTTTATTGTGGATATATTGCAAGCATTACATTTTATGTATGAAATTCGATTTCGGTCATATGACCACCACGAGCCCGTTTACAGCGGTCGATTCTTTGAACCCAATTTTCCACCACTCTAGCACACTTTTCGACCGGAACGTTGGCAATTTCGCGTTGGATGTTGTCTTTGAGCTCGTCTAAAGTTGCTGGCTTATTGGCATAGACCAGTGACTTGATAAAGCCCCATAAAAAGAAATCCAATGATGTTAGATCGCATGAACGAGGCGGCCGTTCGACCGGACCATTTCTCGAGATAACACGTTCACCGAATTTGCCTTGCAATAAATCGATTGTGACGTGTGCTGTGTGGCTAGTGGCATTGTCTTGTTGAAACCACATATCGCTGATGTCAAGTTCATCCAATTCTAGCCACAAGTAATCTTTCAACATAGCACGATAGCGCTCTGCATTGACGGTAACATGACGGTCGATTTCATCCACGAAAAAATACGGCTCCATCACACCTCCGGCATGAAAACCGCACCAAATAGTAATTTTTTTCGGGTACAACGGTGTCTCAAGAAGCACTTGTGGGTTTGTTGCTGACTAGTAACGCATATTTTGCTTATTGACAAAGCCATTGAGTCAGAAATGAGCTTCATCGCTGAAGATGATTTTTCGCTCTTAAAGTTGCGACCACCGACTCAGAATTTCGGTAGTAATTTTTAATAATTTCCAAACGTTGCTGGTTCGTGAACTTTACCATGATGAAAATGTTGATTTTAACTAACGTTTTGACATTAACAGTTGATTAAAAAAGTTTAAGGGTGCGTTCATATAAAGATACGAAATTGTTATGTCCCTAATGGAAAACCCTTTACTATGTGTATTATACGTATTCAGTGAGAATGAATACAAAAATGACATAAGAAAGTTAGTAAGTGGTAAGTGGAATACAATAAGAATCAGCCACAACAATGACTAAAGTGCCATTACTAGTGGATATAATTGTAAAAAAAAAACGAATGATTATAATAATATTAATAATGACTGGGATACACTTAAAAACCCAATGTACAATAAAAAAGCAGCAATAGTAATCGTTGTGTAAAAGTGCCATCATGTTGCGGCAGAATAATTGTACTATATGTATTGCTCATTTGGTTCGTTGTGGTCACAATGCTGGCAGATTATATCATTTAATTATAGCGTCACTAACACCACTCATATTAACATCAGTATAGTCAACATTATTAAACTGAATAAAATCAATAGGCAGTAATGGGAAGAAAGTACTTTACGATGAAAAACTGAACTGGATATCATTAACAGCGTTGACCACTCACAATAGTAACAATAGGCTTAAAAGTATATGCCGTCAGTAATACGTAAGTCCCTCATATGATATTCTCCCAATACACACACTCACCTGATAATCCATAGAATTACCATAGCCCATATGATTGCAGGAACATGAACAATGTTTGATATGCTGTTCAAGTTCATCGTCAATTATTTGTGGCAGTAATGATGACAGACCTCCAGTTGTTGTTGTTGTTATTGCACTATTCTCACCATCACCAAAATGATGCTGCTGTTGCTGCTGCTGATGATGATGAAGATGATGAGCATCATTAAAATGCACACCAACAGCAGCAACTGAAGTTGGCAGTAAAGTTGCTCCACCAGCGCTAATGCCAGTATTAGATGTTGTGGTCATTGTTGTTGCTGCCGTCGTTGTTGTGGATTGAATCAAATTGCATATATGATTCACTGTAATTGCTGTTGTAGCTGGTGCTGTTGATGTTGTTGTTGCTGTTACTTGTACTGTTGATTTAATATTTTCAACAATTGGATTTGTTATTATGGTCGAATGATGATATTGCAACAATGAAGAACTACCACCAGCAATGCCAGCAATACCAGTACCAACATAATCATTAACATTCAATGTTGATGGTGATGATGATGTAGATAATGTTGGTGGTACATCAATCGATGTTGCTTTTAACATTTTTCTATTATTCTTCAAGCCACTGTTATTACGCTTCTCTGTTAATAATCTATTATTTGCAGTAATAGCAGTTGCCGTGCCATTACTCATATCCTCTGTTAAACTATGACCACGCAACAGTGTCATCGTTTCGCGTCGTCCCGAAAAGCTTTTACGTCTGGCGAGTGTTTGAAAAGCTTCATAAGCAACAGTTTCATTGGACCGCTGTTGTTGTTGTTGTTGTTCGTGATGGTGGCGTTGGTGGTGATGGTTGTTCATCAGTGTCGATGATGAATATTTCGTCAATGCTGGTGCCAGCTGCTTCTGCTGCTGCTGCTGCTGCTGCTGCTGATGATGATGATAACGTGAAAACATTTGAAATGTTTTGCTATTTTTGTCATTGTTGTTATTGTTGTTGTTGTTATTATATTTGTGTGAACTATCATCACTATCACCACCACCACCACCACCACCACCACCACCACTAGTTGCTATTGTTGCTGTTAATAGATTTGTGTTAGCTATATCCGGCTGATAGGAAATATCTGTTGCTGTTGCTGATTTTTGTTGTTTTTGTTGTGTTGTAACGGCTGTTGTAGCCGCCGTCAACATGAGACGCATCATTTCGATGGAATCGGTAGCCAATGGTACCGTACAAGAACCAGTCTCTGTAGCACTGTCGTCAAAATCGCCACCCAGCAATGGTGTGGGCAAATGCTTGTTGCCCTCACCCTTCGACGTTTCCTCAGAGCCTACTTCGTCTGATGTGTTTGATTCTAATTCCGAGTTTGTTGGCCCTGCAGAGCCAAAACCCTTCTTACGGTTCAATTGATTACGTTGTCCAATAATTGAGGCTGCCGTCGAATTAGCACCGTATTTCCAATAGGTTTTATTTGTACCGGCGACACGTTGCAATTGTGGCGTTCCACGAATTGTAACCGTGGTGTTTACATTTTTTAGTCCTGTCGCAGATTTTGTTGTACTTACAGCGTTTGCAGCATTATTTGCTACCTCCTTACGATTACGCTCTTGTTTTTGCCGTTCCAATTGCTGGAGGGTCTTAAAGGTTTTACGCACCGGTTGCGTATGATGAAGCGTAGCACAACGTCTTATGGGCGGTGGCGTATATATAGGTGATATGCTACGTTGTGGCGGTGACAGGGAACCAATCGATTTAGAAGATGCAGCAAATCTTAATTTACCAACACTACGTTTGCCGCCGCCGCCACCGCAGCCGCCGCTACCTAGACCAAAACTAAGTAAACCGCCGCCACCTCCAGCAGCAGATGACTTGACACCAGAATTGCTACCACCAGAACTGCTGCCGAAAAGACCGCCAGTGAGTGAATGAGCTGAAAGTGATAAAGCGCGCGTAAATTTCAAACGGCCCAAAGCACTGCTACTTCCACTGCCACTGCCACCACTAATACTACCATGCGCTGCAGCATGCTGCTGCCGTTGCTTGGCGTATAAATTGCATTCATTGATGGTTGGCAATTTCAAAAGGTGCGGATGTAATTGTGCATATGTCAGTGGCGGATGTTGTTGTTGCTGGGTTGATGATTTCGAAGCCTGTGATGTTACTGATGTTGTGGTTGCAATATCTGGCGGTGATGGCGGTTCAAAAAGGCTCTTCTGACTTAGCGCAAGGAATTCTTTTTGTTCCTCCTCCTCAAGCGCTTTTAACGCACGTAAATCCCATTCACCGGATGTCATTAACACGAACTTTTAAAAGCGTATTCTACAATACGCTTTATATATCAGTAATTCTTACATGGAGCCGACAATTTTCTTTTTCAATTTAGCGATGACTTTTCAATTTTTTAATAACAAAACAAAAAACCCCTATTTAATATTATATTCTAATACATTCTTCAATGATTTGCAACAAAACAGAAAAATACCCTTAAAACACATATTATTTTTTCAATTTATTTTTTTAATATCTGCTTGTACAAATTTTTCAACTTCCCATCTGTATACACAATACATACACGCACATTACATACATACAAGTATTGACAGTATTAAGTATAATACTTGTAACACTTCATCGCCATTCTGAGGACCACAATATGATTTTAACGCTTAACTGCCTTTTAGCACTCTCATCATTATTATTATTATTATTATTATTACGCTATGTACACATTTTATAGGTTTTATTATGAACACTCATCAGCCTTTACATGATGCATCAAATGTTGAACAATTTTTATTAAATTTTCGCTTTTAATATAGAATTTCATTTGCTGCAGTTAAAACGCGTACACGACATCGTATCCACACATAGCAGGTAAATTTCTTATCACGCTCTTGATGCATCAAGAAAATATATACATATTTTGTCGTACTTATATTGCATATGTCGCTATACGTACATGTCCGCTCACGCGCGCAATGTCAACCGTTTTTGAACGTACATTTAGTTGTACTGAAATGATAAGTAGTAAGGCTGTCGTTTTTATATTTCATCAAACAGTATACAGACAAAATAATTCTAACCGAATGTCCATAACAGAGTAAATGGTTCTCTCTCTGTACAGTTCTGTCTACTTAACAGAGCACGTGGATATATTGCAGGTGTAAGGATTTTTCGTGTGGAACGTATTCGCATTTTGTTTTATTATTATTTTATATATTTTGCTTTACTTTTCAAGTATGCCCTTAAAAATTTAATGCTATTGCACTGTTACACTGTAAAAGAACTCATGTAATCGGGTCCCCATCTATGTATAAGTACAGTAGCTTTAACAGACTGTTGTAATTATTAGTATATGTTAAAATTAACAGTCTGTTAAATATGTTTAATATGTGTTTATTGTATGTACAACCACACGCATATATATTTTGAAGCAAATTATACTGAAATAAAATCGATTGCAATTGAATATTAAATATTCATGAAATTATGGTAATACAGAATTGTCGCTCAATAATCGTTAAGTTCAGTTCAATTGAAGTGACCAATTTTATAGCATTTAATCAGGAAATGAGTATTGTGAATTAAACACATTTATGAACATTTACTTTTAGGCATTGGAAAAAAAAAGTTCAATAAATAGAAAATTGTTTGTACCTCTTTGTACTTCCTAAGAACTTTGGGCTTTATTGTTTCTTCCTAATGTCAGAAAACATTGTTTTATCAGCTATATTTGTTGGTTTTTGAAGTTGAGAAGACACCTGCGGATGACGGCAAATTCAGTAGGATATCCGACTGAGCAGCGTAGTCATATTCTGTGGATTTTTAATCGCAGAATCCAAATTCATGGTCGATTTTCCGCCTTCAGCGGATCTAAAAAAAAAATATCGTTTTTCGTTTTTTTAGGTTAGAAAGAAACCTGAGGCTGGAGGTGGGAATACGACCACACATTCGGATTCAGCGAATCCCATGGAAATTTTTTTCAAATGTATTTTAAATATAAATGCCAAAGCAACCCAATGACAATCCATAAATGTGGTACCTAGATTAAAGCTTAATTTTAAATGCACATATGTATTCTATTTAGAAGGTATTTAGCAAAAAATTAATAAGAAAACAAAATAAAGGATAAACATTTTAATCAAGTATTCTTCTGGGATATGTTATATTTAATTGAAGATAGAAAGCTATTTTAAAACATAATTCTAGGAATAAAGATTCCTTTTTAAGTTTTTTAATTACACTTCGTTTAATTATAGCAGTAATGCCAACTCAATAGCATTGAATGTTGTCTAAGTAAATTTAGGAATACGAAATGTATGCAGGTATATCCATTAATAAAGTAATTTAGAGAATACTTTTAGGATGGTATTACCCTTATGGAACATTTCTTGCATAGTACATACAATGAATTAATATTTCATTACACTTGCTGCAAGAAGAAAAACAAAAAACAAAAAAACGACACATGTAAGGTATGTACATACGTAGAATGAGCCATATGGATATATGATATAACTTAAGAATTGTACCCACATACACGTCTATGTATAATTTACACGATAAGTGAGCATTAAAGTTGTCACTACAGAAAATGATATATGTACATATGTGTATGTATGAATGTATATACGTATGTATATACGCAGCATACTGTGTATGTAAAAGTCATACCTACCGTATGACCTCATAAATACACCTATTTGGTGCATTTGTTTGCCGTACAGCTGAATCGTGTGGGAAAACGTTTATTTCTCTTCTAGGGTGATATTTGAGTGCAGACAGACATAAACGGTAACAGACCCTCAAATGTACATATTCGAATGGCTGAATGGCATACATGGCACAATAAAAAGTTCAAGATGTACGAAAAGGTGGCTAATGGAATAATTTTAATGCGCACTTACATACTTGTAAACATATGTATATGCCCACATATAAATATTATACATTTATATTTCTCTATATACGCATTTTCTTATATATTTCATAAACAAATATAAATAGCATAGTACTCGTATGTCTAAGAAAATGCATGAGAGCTTAAAAGCAAACCAATACTTGTCTAATGGTCATGAATATTCATAAGAGAGTAAAGAAAAATGATTCTCTTAACGGTAATATTAAATGCATTTTCAAAAATTCAAGCAACGTCTAGCGTAAGTATAACAATCGTAAGCACCTAAAAGTATACATCATTAAATGAGTCTATATTACAAGTAAAATATAGAAACTCTTTTGTCTTTTTAGATGCCAGGAATAATTGTGAATTACTTTGCCGACAGGTGGGCAAAATAAGTGGTGGTAAAAATAGGTGATTAAATCTAAATCATTTCTTACGCGATATCTCATATAATCTTGGCACAGCGATAGCGTTTATAATATTTTTTCAATTGTAGGACTCTAGGATCTAAGATCTAGGACCCTTTTAGTCCACAAGCCCAGCCCATCGCCATTTGGTTTTTGTCACTCTTTCTATAATTTCTATTTCGTATTTTCTCTCAGCGATTTATTTGTTATTCTGTCTCTCCTGGCTACCCCAAGCATTGACCTTCCCATTGTAATTCATTTTATTCGAATATATTTAAAAGCTGAAACGAAAATTTTTTTTTTTTAATATATTTTTGAATAGGGTTTGTATTAAATTTTTTATTTCTCGTGAAAATATTTGTATTATACAATTAAATCTCTAATTTACTAATAATGTATTTAAATTTATAAATTATTCTATGCTCAAACAATTTAACTATTCTGCATGGTTTCATCAATTATATATGAGGTATAGTAAAAAGAAATACATTATTTTTGCATTAAATTGAAGGTTTTATTTAGCATAGTTAGAATGATCCGATTTAGGATTTAGTTCAAATATGCACCGTTTTGTTCGATAACTTGTTGCCATTTTGAAGGTAATTTCATAATGCTACTCTCATAGAAACCCTCGTCCCTATTGGCAAAAAACTGGGACAGTCGATTTTCACAAGCTTTTCTTGAGGCGAATTTTTCACCAGCAAAATCATTCGCCGCATAGACAGGAACAGATAGCAATCACTTGGAGCAGGTCCGGACTATAAGGTGGATGCATAAAAATCTCCTAATCAAGCTCCCGGAGCTTCTGGCGAGTCACTATCGATGTGTGGCCTGACGTTGTTCTGATGAAAAACAATTCCTCTCCTATTCGCCAAAGCTGGCCGCTTCTGGGCGATTGCTTCCTTCAGACACTCCAATTTTTGATAGCGCAGATCCGAATTAAGAGTTTAACCGTAGGGGAGCAGCTCGTAGTAGATATTTCCCTGCCAATCCCACCAAACACATAGCAAAACCTTCCTGACCGTCAATCCTGGCTCGGCCACCGTTTGCTTCGGCTCACCGCGATTCGACCACAAACGTTTTAGCTTGATGTTGTCGTAAGTGACCCACTTTTCATCACCAGTAACTATCCGCTTCAAAAATGGATCGATTTTGTTGCGATTCGCAGATGGAAATTTGGTCTAGCTTGCGTTTTCGCCCTTATCGAAGAAAAACTGTAAAATATGGCGTATTTTCTCTTTACTGGTGTCCATCTTTGACGCGTACTCACACAATATTGAGTCAAACAATCACAAAACTGCCTGAAAAATATATTTAGTACGAAGTCCTATCTTTCTAACGCCATCTAACGTAACCCGATCGCACTTATACAACGCGAGATACAGATTACTAAAACCATCTATTGGAGAAATAATAGATTTCTTTTTACTAGACCTGATATAATTATTAACGTTACATTAAATCTAATTGTTTTTTCTTTTTCTATATTATTTTTTTATGTTGTTACTCTAAAATATGCAATAAATTTATACAATTTACAAAGTCTATACATAGATATAAAGTACATAATATTATGCATGTAACTTCATGAATAGTTAATTTAAAATTTAGGTAAATAGTGTTGGAAAAACTGATTACTTTGTGCTTTTAAACGGAAAATTGAAATTTAATCGCCTTCATTGTTAGAATGCTAAATAATTTCATGTGAAATAATTGAAATATTATTAGTGGTTCGTGATTGTTTTTTTTGTAATCTACATACAAATGCAAGGTCATATTCATTTCGGTCAAAATGCTTGTAATCAGTTGAAAGAATATTCGAAAATATGGAAAAAATATATTTGATTGATCGGTATCGCGGCTTTAAAATCAATTTGAAGATGTCTATCCGTATCTATTTCCCAGCCAAGTAAAAATCATGCAATGCGTTCATCTTTTAAGAACGGTTCCACATTTATGTGGTTAAATTATTTCATGAAAATCGGGTATATCATAATTACTGCTTTATACCGTATATGTACATTAACTGTATATGACTGTTAGAGTGTTTAGATAAATATTTTCACAATTTATTATTTATACTAGCAAGTGCACTCAGTGCTCAAAAAATAGACATAATTCGCTCACTTTCTTCCATACACACTCTATGGGTGTAGGTTACAAACAAGTCAGCATAGGCCGACTAAAAAATTTATATTTATGTTACTACTTTTTTTATCAATAACAGAAATTTTATGTCGTTGATTTTTAAAACGCTTATGTTATTATATTATGTATATTTTTCAGCGTAAAATTATTTTTTTTTTTTGTTAATTCTATCATTTGATATCACAATGATTTTATATAATTTAGTATATTCACAATGTCCGCACATACTAATATTATAAATATTTAGAAAATGTTGCGCTATGCATGAATATTATTTATTCGATATATTATGGTTGGAGTTGTTTTCTTTTTTTTTCACAAGTCATACTATATTGAATTTCCAACTCGCACATGCAACGCATAAATTTATAATGAAATTTTGTAAATTAAGGTGGCTGTTATTTTGAAAATATTTGTTTTTCTAGCTCTGATAGGTTAAAAATATTCGTTTTAATAAAAGAAAAAAGAAGAGACATTTGAAATTCCTCACTTCACGAAAAAAGATAAATGTTGATTCACTTAAATTCATTAAATTTACTTAGGCTTAATTAGAATAGGAATAGTATTTTCGTCCATTTTGTATGAGTGTCAAATATGTAGAAGTGAAAAAATTCAATGAGCGTCTGCCATATATTTATTTAAAGCTTTTTATAGGCAATTTTGTAATATTTTTGTTTGTGATTTTGTAATTTTGATATTTTTCGATTTCCCTGTGTTTTTTCGTTCATTTTCTATGGCAGCTTAAAGACTGAAAATAACTAATAAGTGTGTTTGGAGAAAATGTTGACTGGAAAAAATTAATGTGGGTCCGTTATAGATTTTGCAGTTCTAAAACCGATCACTGAGTAGCTATGAAGGTTAATTTTCAATTTTAAGGGCTTTTCTGTTCATTTTATATGGCAGCACCCTTAATGAGTGGAGATAAATGGTGTGGCTTTGGAAAAATTTTTCAAGAGGTAAAACTATTATTACATTCCAATCAATATTCAGGAATTTTCTCAGTTATTTTGTATGGACGCCGCCCTAAAGACTAAAGTTCGCAGAGGAGATATTCAGTTTATCAGCTTTATCAAGAGAAATGATAAAGAACCTCTTTTTTTCCAGCTTTAAGTCTCTTGAGCAAATTCCAAAATTTCATTAATCAAATCGAATCATTCTAATATGTAGAATTCGCATGCAAAATATATCCTTCCATGCATTTGGCGGCCACCTTAATGTACATATGTATATACTATAAGCAATGCGAAAGTGGGTTTGTCTATGTATATAAGCCTTTCAGCTGAATTTTAATTAGTTGTTTGCATATATTATGGAAATATTTCATTTTTAGCTGCAACACGATCAACTTAAATATGATAACATAGTTGGGGATGCAGCTTCTACTTCTGTTACTTTTGTTACTATATTATTATATGATTCAACTTGTTGCATAAAGCATTTGCTTTATGCTATTGAAGTAATTGTTTGCTTTTATTTTTATTGTTAGTTTTGATTGCTTTCTCTATTTTTATAGAATCACATCTCGCACACATGGCAACATACGTAATTATCACGCTAGAAATTGTGTTGAAAACTTTTTGCTGTATTCACTCATTAAACTCTTTCCTCGTCATTATTTATATTAGTTAGTATACATCGGTGATATATGATTTGTGCATAGTGTTACTAATTAACGTTTTAATTATGTTAATTTTATCTAACTTATGAATTTACTAAATTACAACTATTGGCTTTCATACAAATTTGTACTATACAGAATTATAATTGAATTTACATAAGTTCATATTAGTGATTGTTGTCACGTATATTTAATATGCCTTAAAGAGATGATAGTAATAAGATAATAATTGATTCTTTTCATCATATAACTATAAACAATCATTTTTTCACTTTACTTTAGAAAGTTCACATGAAATGCATAAAGTTTACAGTTTCTTGGATGTACATAAAAGATCCGAATTTTATTTAGTCTAATACCAAAAAAAAAAAAAAATTCAACATGAATATATTGTACTGCATATTCTTTAATATTAACACGAATATTTCAACAATTTTCAATATTCTAATTTCTATTTCACACATACAAGTATCTGCATATAATATAATTGCAACCATGTCTTCTGGCATAGAAGCAAGTATGTACATGAAGAGAAAAAAAAACACTAAATTGCAGCAGAAGATTAAACTCTTCAAACAAAAGTAACTAAGAGCTTGTACCAAAGCAATTTATTTGTTACCAACATTTTCAATATTTTAACTGTTTGTATTGTCAAAAGTCAAAACCAAACAAGATGTTCTCCCAGAACAAGGATAAAAGTCTGTATCAACAGCGGTTGCAATGAAAGCAGTTGTAAACTTTTGCAACTATGGGTATTATACTACCATTTACAATTGATTTTTTTTTTTTTTTTTTGTATACTTTTTATATATTTTTGTCCATTCATGCAACTTGTACATAATATCATATTATGCTGGAGTGTAATATTTCTGCTGGCATTAAACTTATTGCAATTTACAATAAAATTAAACGAAAAAAATGTGATACCCATTTTACAAAGAAAATATATACTCTATATGGATACACAATAATGGAGAAACTAGGGTGATAGAATGAAAATAAATAGTTCTACTATTCGTTATATTATTTACTGAGGTGATTGAAGCATTGAAATAAATATACATGGACATTAAAAAATATCAAATTGGTCCCATAAGATATTGGACAAAAGATATTTCTATATAATGTATATTCAATTTGGAAGCTTTGATTAGAAGATGCTAATAAAATCGAAGATGGAGTTTTACAACCACATGCAAACCTTCATCCTTTCAAAGATCTTGAAATCTACATGTAATAAATGGATGAATGTTGCATTTGTCTTCTTATTGGATTTTATTGTTTGGTTAAATCATATTTAAATATTTAATATTTATGATACCAAAAAATTACAGTTATATTTATGAAGAAATTATAAAAAAATGCATAAAAAAGTTGCATATTTCAAGGTGATATATTTCTTTTTATTTTCTGTGGACCTCTACATTGTTTGTATTAAGATTTTGTCTGAGAATACCGCTAGTGAAATTTTTCAGCAAATAATTTTTTACAACATTTTAACCCCCTAGCGATCCCCCAAAATCAATTTTATTCAGATTCTCCAAAAAAGGGGTCAAAACGAGCCTTTTGTGACTGAGCTAACGGGTTAAAATATTCTACAAAATTATTTCTTGTGAAATTTTATTAAATGTACTCAAACAAGACACTTCGCTCCGATATGAATTTTAACCCCTTTTTCGATTTATCCTATAATACTCAGGGAAAAATTACAAACTTAATATGGGCATTAAAAACAAGTTAGCTTGAGGATGCAAAACGATTTGTAGAATTTACTATATGGTTCTAGGACTTTCATATTGAGCTGGAAAACAATGGATTGGACCTGCTGAAAATCGTCAATAATGTTCAAAGGCGTACAACAATCAGCTTAAAAAATTTTAGCTGCTGGCTTTCTTTTTTTTTATACACATATTAATCCACTATCTCGAAAACGAACAAATAATATTAGTCATCATCAATGTAAATAATATTGTCTTTCGTTAAGATAATGCCCCTGCACACAAGTCGTTAATTTCACTAGTTAAACTACATGAATTACAATACGAATCGGTATCACATCCCTTTGAAATGCTATTATTGGAATTGCATCATATTAAAATTAGTTGAAAAATATCAAGATAGAAATAGTTGCCGAAGAAATTGCATTTTCTTTGTTAGATCTAAGACTTAACCCCACATAGTACACATTATACCAGTTTCCATTTTTTTTAACTACATTTTTTTAATCTCGGACTTAGATTTTCGAAATTAATTTCTCAATGTGTTTCATTAATTTTATTTCAATTTCTTTTTTTTATATATTTTTCTGCGTCTAAATACCGTAATAATACTTTTTCTAACACATAAGTACGCATATTTGTGTGTCTATATATTCTAAGGCATACATAGTTTATGTATTCAACTTAGTATAAGTGATTCAATTACTATTCTCAAATATCCTAACACACATTTTGTGCACATATGCATATAAATACTCGAGCAGAAATGTAGTCTTGCCCCAAAATCAACAGTTTCCATGGGAATTCACAACATTTGAAATGCAAAAATTGACTTTGGGTCCTTTTTTTATGATTTTTGTGAATCAAATTTAAATACAAATTCATATGCTTTCTTTCTTACTTTCTCTCTCTTTCTCTTCCTCTCTCACACACACACACACACACACACAATTTCTCGCTCATTCTATTTACATATTGTCTATGGACTCGCACATTTTGATACCATTTTCCCAGTCACAATCACATTCGCTTCTAATAAAGTGCAGCAATAAATCACGTAAAATTGTTTGTTTTTCTTTTTAGTTTTATTCTGATGCGTTTCTCTTATATATCAGATGTTGTTGCAACTTGCACAATACCACACTATTTTTGTATATCTGTAGTCTGTGAGTCTGTGTGTGGGAGTGTGTGTATATACGAGTGTGTAATAATACTAACAACAATAACAAGACCAAAATAAAATTTACCGGAAATAGCAACAATAATAGCAGCAGTAACAACAAAAAACTAAGTAAACAGCAACAATCACATCAGTGACTTTCAATACTAACCATATGGTTAGTTTTGTACCATATTGCAACCAGCAAATACAACAATACAATGTATGTATATGATACGCAAGTGGCATATATGTGTGCAAGTGTAAATAAAATACGTTTACAATGTTTGCAACACACTGTTGTTGCTATAAATTCTTGCATTTCAGTTGTTGCTGCTGCCAATGTTGCTATTTTAAATATAAATGAAATTTCCAACACCATCAGTATGATCATCATGTTTCCAACCAACACTTAACTCCACACTCTCAGCCACCACCCGTCATCAACCAGTAGCAAATGAGTTCAACCTCTTCCTTATCGGGATTTGAATTTACACACTCTCCATATACTCTTGTGTTTATTGGTTTGAGCATACCCACACACACACATGCATACGTACATACATACATAAACCCATAGAAAATTCCATGTATCTGCATACATTAATAAGCATGTGCTTTATATTCGTTTTGGTAATTGTATGCATTTATGTATTTGATTTTCACTTTCAATACACATTCAATACCATTCAATACGCACTTACATGCATAGGTATTTCGATTTTCGATTACTCTTACCAATTTAGATGGCAATAAAATTGTCTGTTTTAGATGGTACGTGAGTTAAACAAACATTTTTGCTTGTTGTTGTTTTGAGAGAAAGCCACAACAGAAAGGAGAGCATTACACTAAGCAATAAACATAGACATTTTGGAAATTCTATTGAAAAATGTTCATTTCTTAACTCAAATCATGTGTTTATATAATAATTTTCAAGTAATTTATATCAGTTAATTGAATTTCCAGCTAAATTTAAACTAAAATTAACCTTTCAAAAGTACATTTATAGGTGAAAGATAAATGCAAATTCCCTAGACCATTTGTAAACATCAATTTCACGCCTTAATAAATGTGTGCAGATTAAAGCCAAAAAAAAAACGTTTAAATATGCTGCTGTAAATATGTATTTTTGCCAATTTCTTCTAATCAACTAAGTGAACTTTTGTCAGTTTTGATTAGAAGAATTTATTAAAATATATTCTCTAAAATAGTTAGATCGCTTGCTGTAAGCGACTACGTATTAAGGTATACGTATATGCGCTTACAATGTGCATGTAGCACATTTAACACAAAATTAGCTTCATTCTTCATGTTCCTTAGATTTCCCATAAAGTACATCCTATTGTGATTTATTTTTATTTGCTTCCTTTTCTTACTTTCTCAAAATTGTTGCGATCAAAGCAAAATACAATATATATAAAATATTATGCGTACATTATCATATGATAAGCAACCACATAAACGCAAATGGTGATAAATGAATAACAAGCAAATACGTAGCTACGATATATATACGTAGGTACATTATATGTAAAGCGAAAGTAAAATTCATGGGGAGATATGGTAATCTTTATAAACTGTCACAAACCAGAATGACTGACGATTGCTGCAGGTGAGAGAATATTTAAGATACATATGTATTGAATATTAAATACGTAGGTGCATGCCTTAAGAAATATAATCATTAAAATTGTTGCCAAATCTATGTAAGAATTATATTAAACGTGTATTCTAGTTCTCATAGACTAAAAACATTCGATTTAATAAAAAATAATTAAGAAAAAATATAGAAAATCTACAAAATGTTATGTTTCGTTTAAAATGAGGAAATTTTAAAACTCGCTAATAAACTCTAAGCTTGGAAAAAGTATTTTTCATCATCATTTCTCTTTTTATAATATTCATAATACAATAATATCTCACCCTTAGACGAATGACATGTAAGCCCACCACCAGTAAGTTTTTCTGCTGAGCATTTCCCGAAGTCACCTCCTATGTCCAGCCCTTTGGAGTGCTCCCACATAAGATTGGGATTTTTGTAAAAATTGTAAAAATTCAATATCGCTGCGCAAAGCATCAGCCCTTAGAGGGGTAGACTGTATGACCAATTCCTACTAATTTTGTATCTTCAACATTTTTCCGAAACAAGCTTACCCTCTATCTACACCCCTAACTAGAGGCTATCCTTCAAAATTGCAATTATTACAAAATATGCACCACGCACTCGATGGGATAATATATACTAACGACGTCCATTCATTTTTTATCGTAATATTCCCCTTAAAATGTCTGAAAATTGACAAATAACTCTATAGCTGCCCAAAAAATAATTTTAGAATGGTTAAATGTAAATCCAACCACCACTAGTTTTACCACCTCAAAAATATTTTTTCTATAATTTCTAATATCCATCTCCACAACATCTCCTAGGAATTTTCTTATGAGAAATATAGGTATGATCCTCATTAATTGTTTTTCAAAAACATTTCTCCCGAACATATCTACCCCATTTTCCACCATTTAAGGGGACGTCCTTATTAAAGTAACAGAAAAACATTTAAAAATATATCAATAACCCCATAAGCTCCTAGTAATCGTCCCTAGAGCCGTAAAATGTATGACTTGCCAAATTAATTATTCTGGCTCAAAATATCGCCATAAAAACAAACGCAGTAACAGTAACATCTAAAAACGTCCAATAACCACATAGCTGCCCAACAATCGCCTCTAAAGCGGTGGAATATATTAATTGTTCCGCTTCAATATTTCTTCTAGACAAACTTAATACCTATTTTCATACCTTATGAGGACTGCCATGCAAAATAAGCGAAAAGTACTTGAAGATCATCTATAGAGTAACCTAACCTGCATTAATTTTTACTCCTCAGGGAGATCACCTACAAAAATCATAGCATTTCAACCGACCGCTTACAGGGTGCCCTTAAGGTTATAAAATATATTTCATTTCAGTTCATCCCAATATTTCCCCCTGACTCCCCATCAACACTCTTTAGAAGAACCTCACTCCTCATTCCCGCAATTGTAATTCTAATTAAGCGTAAATAAGTAAATATTTATTATTATACCAAAATGTGAATCGAAAATTTGGTATAATTCTCGTTTGGTTTGTTTTTCCTTCTTGTCTTAGCACAACGTTTTATTATAATCCTTCAATATTGCCAAGTCTCTTCCGGCAGTATCATTGTCTAATCAAAATTCCGCCGTATAGCTTTGTTCTAATAGCATATCATGAATATCAACCATAAATTTGAATGAAAATTGGTAAAACTCATTTTTTCATTATCAATTTTAATTTCATTTTTTTGCATTATAAATTTAAATAGACTTTTAGAAATAATATTTCAACCATTAAATCAATTATGTTCAGTTTATTAAAAAATTCAACAAATATGTAATAGCTAACTGACCGCAATAAAGCCACATTTTATTAAAATATAATCGACTACATTTTGGTCAAACACCATTTACAACTAATTTCAAAAGCCATTTCAAAAGCATATATGCATGTGTTAGTGTATACAATTTAATTAAAATATTAATAAAAAACAATTAAAAATGACCGAAAATGTTGAGGAGCAGTTTTAATAAATATAATTAAATTTAATAACCACATACAAGTACTGGAAAACTTCAACTGCAATTGTGTGGCTATGTCGTGGTAAGCAAATGCAATTAAAATCATAAAAATTGAAACGTATTTAGAAAAAGAGACAATAAAAAGATAGTAATTCAAGTGCACGTGAACATTAGAATCGCAAAAACTGTTATTAACATTCTCATTTGAAGTAGAAGTTAGAAATCATATGTGAATTAATTTATAATAATAACAAGCATCAAATGAAAAATTAATAAAAATATATACGATATAATTATGAGTATGAAGAACAATTGTAACAAATGGCAAAGTGACATTTGTAGACATGTATGTTCATTAAAGTGGTAATTATCTAAGGCTTTCGAATTCAATTGATTAGGCATTGTATTTCTTCTTTCTTGCATCAAGGGGCTACTAGCAAAATGCCCTAGTATATTAAGCCGTACCTTCTCGGATTCAAAGTTGACAGTCTCATTCAAGATTTTTCTTATTCGAGATTAATTACATTATCTAGATGAAAAAAAATTTCTTCAAACCAGTAAATTTCAATTGAATCCAATAGTTAAAAAATTTTAAAATAGGAAAATTCAATATTTTTTTTATTAATATTTCTCAAAAACATATTGAGATATAAAAGATATATTTAAAATAATCTTCATTATCAGTATAGCGACTAAATTTTTTCAAATTTCTTTATTCACATATCAAATCATTAATTACAAAAATCTCCAATATTGGGGAAGTTAAATAAATAAATCATAAGTGGATGCAAATTTTAATTATAATAGCATGTAGAGCCGCTCTAATGTACATATTGTATATCGGTACAATATCTGATATAAATATTACTCATTTGTATATATGCAAATACCAGATTGTTTCAGTGTGCTCACTCTCTCCAATACATATTGCAATTGACATATGTAAGTGTGATGAACAGTTGTGACAATAATAATTTCCACTTGTGTATATTAACAGTAGGAATATAAAAAACATACATTATCAGCTAGATATTGTATGCAAAAATTGCATTTCATACATGGAAATATACGCATACAAATATATTCAATTATCAACCCTGGTGGAAATTTTTTAGAAGCATTCAATAGAAGGTATATGTGTTGCTTATGATATAATGCATTACAAATAGTGATTATTTGACGTAATTTCTTCATTTGGAACTATTTTTAGAAGTTTTACTAAATTGTACCTAAATCACATTAGCTGAAAAATTCATATTATACGATGACAAAGTATTTAAGTCTGGTAGCGTACATCACGATTGATGATTGATGATTGATGTTTTAGAAAATTTGTAACACGATCATAAATTGGCAACCTGCACAGTACAAACTAAATTCTCAATCGATTTTCTTGAAATTCTGCTCTAAAGCAATTCGTCAAGCCAAATATTTCTTTAAATTTTACCTATTTTCTGAATGAAAAAGAAATATATTTTTTTAAATATATTTCATTCAAAATATTCCCTTTTCTCTTCTTTTTCTTTTAAATACTTTTAATATGGACTATATTCTAATAATGACCCTTTTCGTGCAGCCACTTGCCAACGACAGCGGTAAGTAACAAAAAAAATTAAAATCAGATAGAAATTATGAAATGGACAAATTAGAAATAGGTCAAATTAAATATTCCCCCGAATGAAAGCTTCATCAGTGGCTCGGACATATTTATTTATGAACATTCAACACACAACAATGATGAATTACAGATTTGTCTATACTGAAAAGCTTCAGAATTCTCAGAGTTAAGATATATTCCATTGAGAAGAAAATAATATTTTAACTTTACTAACTCACACTCTTGTTACGTCTTCAAGTACTAATCATTGTAATACGGTATACATATAATACAATGTACCGCTGTCAAATAACCATCATTGGATTTCTGTCCATGTCATATGACAAAGTTTTGAACATTTCTTATCTAAAACTTCATTAAACTTGCAAAATAAGAACAGTACAAAGTACGAAAATATAGTACAAATATTTATGTATATACAGTACATACATATTATGTCCCCAAGGTGTGTACTGAAATTGATAGATAACCTTTGTAAGTCACTATACTAAATATAGCTTGTATAATATGTAGGTAATGTTTATTATGCATTTATGTGTGTATGTGTGTATACACATATATATATATATATATATATTTTTTTTTCACCACTCCATTACAAAATTTAGTCAATTATTAATTGCATAGTTTTTCTTTTTCAATCATTAAATTAGTTTATAAATATTTTATAAATAAAAGTAAGTAAAATTTAAAATTAAAATTACTCATACGTTATGTTGAACACTTCAACGATGCAATTCATTATGTGGTTAGTCGTGTGTAGGTTAAATACACTTTTATATATTATGTACGCATGTAAAGAGAGTCAGTCACCAGAGAACTACTTTAAGTGCCATCAAGTGCGTTAACGCGTACAAACACACATTCACATACATATATTCGAACATACTTTGATATATGCCTGTACTCACATATACGTGAGCTTGATGTGGATAGATTTTATAGATGTTGTTGTTGTTGTTATTGTTGTTGGTAAGCAAGTATTTAAAGTAGCTTAATAAAAGCGGCATGTTGAAATACTACAAACAACTACACAACGCACAAGAGCTGTTGACATGCGTGTAATACAATACATACAGTGCAGAGAAATTAAAACCGAAAACTATAGCAAAAAAAAACAACCAAAAAGTTTGTTAAAATACAAAGAATTAACGCAAAACCGTTTATAAAATTCTAACTATACCCACTCGACAACATACATACACTATTCCACAAACTAACACATACAAACGCATACCCTCATAAAAACACAAAAACATTCACCGATATTATGTTCTATTCTACTGCCATTACTAGCCTTAATACTTACATGAATAACTATGTATAGCTATTTATGCCTTTGTGTGTGTTTGGAGTTATGTCACGTGTATGTTAAGCTTGTTTATGCTGGTAGTCTTCTACGCCCTTCTAGTTTACTATACGCATACGCATATGTATAAACATGTATACAATACATGTATGTATGTAATTTTACTTTCAAATGCACTTATACTAGTACAACAACAAAATACAGGGTCCCTATTTCAAACGTTTTAAATTTATTTTAGTACTACGCCACAAATGACATTTAGTGGATGCATTAGATAATACGAGCCACGAGCCCATTAATTTGACTTACTCAACCTATTTTTCTGAAAATGTTTATCCTCAAACTCGACCACATAGAAGAACTTTCATAAAAAACTAACGATTTCACTCTAAACGCTAAATTTCTTCACTAACTAAGATTAACAATTTGATTAAATTAAATCATGCCTTTACGGTATCAACATTGGTCGCTTCAGGAGATTTTTCTTATTTCGACTTTATTATGCGAAAATTAAATTAATTCTTCAAAATGTGTTTTAGGCTGCACTTCACGAGTTTCATTTGAGTGAAAATATATTTAATATAATTCTCAATTGCTTTCTTTTCAGTTTCAATAAACTTTGCATTTAAGTGAATTAAAATATGGCAGCACCTTGCTAAAAGTTCTAGCACTCAAGTAAACAGCTGATAAACAGCGATGAAACTGATTTGTGTATATTGATCAGCTGATTAAATGTAATCAAACTGCATACAGAGTTGTTATTCTGATTTAATTTCTATTTAAGTTAATTTCAATTAAAATTGATTGGTGAAAGCAAAAATTTCAATAATTTTCATTTAAATGAATCTGTTTTGCCAGTCTTATTTTAAGCTGCTTTCAATTAATGCTACAATATATACACTGATTTCGAACCTTATTGAGAAATACTGAATAATAAGTAGTGAAAATGAAATTCATAAATTTAAGTACTGAAAACTGCGCAAATTTAATCTTAATTAATCGTTTAATCAAAAAATTCTGGTTGATTAAAATTGTGATTAATTGTTAGATCAATCAAAATAAAAATCATTCGATTAATTAGAATTGTGAATAATCAAAACATTTTTGACTTCTAGATTTTTTTTTAATTTGAAATTTCCTAAGTTATTGTACTTACTAATATTTTAAACATTTCATTCTAAAAATTGTATTTCAATTAACCGAAATTCTAATTAAAAATAAAATTCTTTAATTAATAATGTTTCATGATCATTCGAATAATTAGCTATCGGATTAATCTGAAAGTTGTGTAACGGAACGACTCATTGATAGACGTTTTGATTGTTCGATTGTTCAATTCAAAGATTAATCGCTCAACCCTAATATACAATGTATATAGTATCATATTTCAAGTAATTATTTCTTCCCAATCAATTCGAGCGAATGGAAGAAGATATTCCAGCAAGGAGGGTATTTAATTCAGCACCCGCTGGAGGACTCAGAAGAAGAGGGAAACCAAACCTCCGTTGGAAGGACCACATGTTGGGTAACCTGGCGCCACTTATAATATCCAAGGAGGGTATTTAATTCAGCACCCGCTGGAGGACTCAGAAGAAGAGGGAAACCAAACCTCCGTTGGAAGGACCACATGTTGGGTAACCTGGCGCCACTTATAATATCCAATTATATATGAAATTTTGACATTATCTCTATAATGCACTAAAAAAGGAAACAATTAGGTATAATTAAATACATGCAATTGTCGCTGGATAAGGACTACCTTAATATACATATACACTTACAATTATTTTCCCATGAGAATATTTTTGCTGGTTTGTTGTTGTTGTTGTTGATGTCATTTCTACAGCTATCGTGGTATCTATTATTGTTGTTGCTGATGTTATAGCGTTCAATTTCAATTGAAAACTTCAATTAAGTTCGTGCCTGTTATATACAATGAGGCATCATACATACATGTGTGCGTATGGATATGCGAGTATGTCGTAGATTGTTATGTCATGTCATATTGTGATGCAGCGACGACTACTACTCATATACATCACCATCAGCACAAGTAGGCTTATGTATTTGCGTTGCAAACTCATGTCGCTATGTATTGCAACAACTTCTTACCACATCCACTTTCATATAGAGCATCGTTAATACGACTGAAGTGGCAACTGACGATAAGTATTTTATTGTATGGTTTTGTCTATGAGTGTCATTGTGCAACACATTTTATATAATACAAGGTAAATGGAGCATGCATATACAAATATGAATATATATATATAGTATGTAGGTATACTATAATGTCACATGATTATTCTAGGTACACGGGCATTTTAAGCAAGAATGAATTAAGCTGCTTGCTATAGGGTGACTATTATTGTTTGTTGCCACTATGCGCAGTGAAATGGTATAGTGATCGCGATTTTATTATTGGTTGTCTATAGCATTGGTATTCTCTTGACGCCATATTCGCATATCGCACTGCATTTGTCTTTATCACATGTATACAAAGATAGATAAATGTGAGTGCCTGTGTGCATAGGAGAATATTTGTAAATGGTTTTGGAATATTTTGTATTTCTACAAACTCAAAAACACATCAATATACAAATAGCATCGTCACCATCATTCGTGTTGCAAATCAGAACCCAATGACTATTTTTTGTTTAGTCTACATAATACAAATCCTTACATGTCTCTAAATGTTTATATGTCTATGTGTATATAATCGCAAACTGTTGCATCCGTTTTCCTTTTCGTGATTGATGTTAGATTGTCTGATATACATATGAACGCATGACTATCCAACTGTTATGCTGTCATGCAAACATGCTTCTTTTGTGATTTACTTCCGCACTTTAAATCGTAAACGAATGAATGAATGACAGTTTTATGTCAACATCATATATTCACACGCCCGCATATACACAAAATACACCCTCATGTATATAAACCAAAGCAAAGATATTGATATCAACCATCAATAGTTATCCTCATTCTATGCTACCACAACGTCAATTTGTATTGAGGTTGCAATTGTAAAATGTTCTTATTCATACAGAAATATTCCCGCATTTGTTCCTATGATTGTAAATACATGTATGTATCTTTGTGGCACCAAATCACCATACACCTGATTGCATTCACTTCAATTGTTAATCAATGATGTGATGATTTCAAGATGTCACAATTAACAAAAAACTGATATGTTCAATACAAAGCTTGATACAATTTACTTTCGATCGAAATTTTGTATTCAATTTATACAATTTTGTTATTATCTAAATAAATTTTCTTCAATATTAAATTGAACACTGGAGAAAATAGGGATGCAGAAATTATACGCCCATTGTCTTTCAAAATGTTGTTAAGCTTATAATGCCACTTAAAGGAAAATATTCAAATTTCTATGGAAGTAGGCGTGTTTTTCATCCGATTAAGTCCAATTTGTTCTACATCCATTAATTATTGTAGTAAATAAATTGGATGTGACCAGTTTAAGATTGATTGACAATCTACAACTTACTTTTGTATTGAAGGTCAGTGTAGTTTTCATCCGATTTTTTCCATTCACGAACTCATGCGTTCATTGATGAAAATATTCTTATGTACCAATCTTGAGATCGATAACAATTTCGATACAATTTTCAGATCGGACTACTATTGCGTTGATGCCCAGAGTTGCATTATCATGTTTTTATACATTTATCAACAACAATCGGTAACATTTTAAATACAGAAACAATAATTCCTAATTTCACCAGATCAAGAAAAATCGTTTCAAGAAAACCAGATTTATTTTTATTTTAAACAATTTTTAATACTGGGATATGAATTGTGAGTTTAACTGTGGAATTTTCACCAAATACTCTCAAGAGTTTACTTTGTAAAATACTTTACCACTTTTTTTTAACCAAAGATATAAGTTACAAAATGCATTTCTATGGAAATTTAGTTCACATTGTAAAATCTAAATAATTAAATTTTCGTGGATTTGCAAACATTTTGACAACGTCTTAATTTCAATATTTTGTAGTGCAACTAAATCATTCAATATTCTCTACTAAAAAATTTAAGTCATTCAAAATTCTCCGAAAAACTAAAAATCGCAGCTCGATATTGGCGAATTAAATACATATACGCGAAGTATATATGTAATATACGAAAATAAATATGTAAGTGAATATACACCTACCAGCATACATTTGTATAAATTAATATAGCCTTGAAAATCCATGTAATAGATAAAAAGGAACTCTTGACATTTGCTTATGATTTCGTCCTTTAATTTTAATGTATACATACACATGTAGGTGCATGTGTATAACGTTGCCAATTCAATGCTCACTTATGTAGCATATGAACATATACTACGGATGTTTTATTATTCTCAGAGAACAGATACCACAATTCATGATTTGTCGACTTTGGTTTGAAACCAACGTTTATTTTCTGTAACTGTCGTATTCATTTACTTGTAATTCCATACTCGCATGTGGATTTGTGATTTTTAAATCAATTTCATGTCTCATTTATTTATTTATGTGCTTTTATAGTGTTTTGTGCTACCTAGTAAAAAATTACTCGGATCTATAACTTATAAATACCAAAAAATGAACAGTATGGAATATAGAAATTTCTGCAATTAGTCTCCTGCATAATTTACGACAGATGCTTAGGACAGCTCCGAGTTTCTCTTTCTTTCAGCAAACCCCTGCATAAGGACCGATTATAATCGGCACATAAGTATAATGCACCATCCGATTATTATGCAATTAAAGCCATTGTCTTGGATTAAATGAAAAGTGTTTGCACTCATTAATATAATGCTTGTATTTTTATTTATGTTACTATCTATTGTTGTCATGCTGTTATTGTTTGTGATTTTCTCTTCTTATTTTTTTGACTTTTCGATAGTACTTTCTTCAATACGAGTGGGTATATATTTATAAGAATTTATTTCCACTTACCATTGAAAGTATCACCACAACCAAGAGCGACATTAATTAATATAATTCCTACAATTACTACAATAAAAACCAACGATTGTCTCTAATACCATATATAATACGAGATGTATGTATTGTACAGGTCACTTAAAAAGTTTCTAGCTTAAATATGAAAATACAGTTATTTTCTTTTAAGTTTTTGTTTTTTATTCAGTATAATCTCCTAACAGTTTAATACACTCAGTCCAGCGCTCCTCCAATAAATCGATCCCATCATTAAAGTACGATTCTGGAAGATCTGCAAAATATGCCTCTGCGGCTGTTATAGCTTTTTCATTCGACGAAAAACGCTTTCCACGAAGGGACTGTTTCAGGTTTCGGAAGAGGTGGTAGTCGCTGGCAGCCAAATCTGGTGAATACGGTGGATGATCAAGCAATTCGTACTTTAATTTCATGAAATTAGCCATTGTGAAAACACTTGTGTGAGGATGTACGTTGTTTTGATGAAAAATTATTTTTTCTTCTTTAAACCGGGTCTTTTTTCGCGAACTATTCTGAATTTATTGTTTTACGTTTCTCAAGATAATCAATCAAAAAAATCCCTTTTTCACCCCAAAAAATTGATACCGTAACCTTTTTGCTGATCATCTGCTCTTTGGAGCTGAAAAGTTAGCTTTAGTCCACTGTAATCGTTCTTGTTTCAATTTAAAATCATGGTGATAGATCCAAGTCTCATCTATAGCTATAAAACGACGCAAGAAATCGGGTTTATTCTGCTTAAAACTATTTTCTATTCAATTTTTGATGAATTGTTAACGAATGCGGCACCAGTTTTCCAAACAGCTATTTCATACCTAATTCTTCATGCAAAATATGGAGTACTCATTCATCTGAGAAGCCTATATTATTAGCACACTTGGAATTTCACAAACAATAACTGTACTTTTTCAATGATTTCTGATGTCGATGCACTTTTTGGACGTCCAGTGCGTGGTTCATCTTCAATACTTGTACGATCACGTTTAAATTCAGCAATTCCATTTTTACTGTTGCATATGAAGAAGCACATTCATCTAACACATTTGTCCAGATAGTATAGATTTAAAACTTTACACGGGTTCATACGAAAGATGAAATCATACATGGAACATAAATTCACCGCTCCACTAGTGCTATGTGTCAAGGCAGAAACTTTTCAAGTGACCTGTATATTCAACTGATCAGTATTGAAACCTCTTTCTAACTTTCAACCACTCCCTGGAGGAAATATTTTTGTTTTGTCCTAAAATCGATCGATATTAAATGAAATTATCATATACTTCACCAGAGTCCTCTTAAATTTAGAATCGACTTTTTCGACATATTTACCAAATAAAAATTTATTAAAAACACGATACTAAATTCGAGAATGACGCAAATGACCCGATAACGGTTTTAACACAAATCGAGAGTAAATTGATGGTAAAAGAAATGTTTTAAACCTGGTTTCGTATAGTACTCGACCAGACCTACAACCTGCACTAGATCACTTGAAAAATATATAAAATTTTTTATTATAGTCTTAGCATACTTTTTCATATTTTCTTACTTGGGAACGACCAGACGACCAAATCTAGACTGAAACCACACATAATATCTGCTCAATCTAGAAAGCAGAAAGTTGAAGGTCGTACCAGTAGTGCTTATATAGTATTTACAAATGATTTGAAATAACGAGTAAGAGTCCGAGACAACGAGGTACCACAATTGGCCTTTGTTGTACTAAGTATATTATCCGATAACAACCATTATTTATTTTGGAATATTTCAGATTAAAAGCAATAATATTTGGTAGAATGGTTTTGAATTTTTTTTTTTTTCTTATGAGTAAATTAATGTGTCTACAATGTATAAACTAAAGTAATGTAGAATTCCTTTCAAAATTCTTGTTTCATCATAATCTTCTTCTGTTATTTAGTATAACCGTAAATCGTATTAACTATGTACATACACATACATAGTAGATACCTACAAAACCAACAATCAGAGTAGGTACGTTAACTGTATGTAATATAATAATAAAGATTGCATCAATAATATCTAGTGACTGAAAGAGAAAAAACAAAAAAAAAAAAAAACAAAATCAGAAAGCTTTGTTATGCTAGTTATGTTACACACTACACACTACATATTCATTCAGTCAAATTGTGGTGACTGGGGCTTCCTTCCTTCTTTAGTTTGAATATGCTCATGTGTACTTGGGTATGTACATAGTTTCTTTCTCTTTTTTTTTTCTTTTCTTTTGTTATTGTTATTGATGCTTTATTGTAATTTATATGAAATTTAAGACAATTACTATTCTAATTATTTTCTGTATTTAATCTGCATTTTTTTTTTTGTTGTTGTTGCTAAAGTCTGTACTAAATACGAACTATCTAATACGCATGCAAGAAGGGACAAAAGGAAAATACGCTTGAATTAAATTACAATAGACATGTAGTACGTATTAGTGTTGAGACAACAACAAAATGCAAAAAAAAGAAACAACAGCAATAATAAGAAGCTAAGAAATTGTGTAACGAGGTTCCATAAAAGACCGATTGCAAGTATTAGTGATGATTGCTTGCATAGCATCTTAGAGGAGGTTAGGAGCATTCATGAAGCGACAAACCAAGATGTACTTATAATAGAAAGTTGCCGCTAGCGACAAAAAAAATTAGAACAGTTACTACAACAATATTAATTTACAAAAAAAATAACAAATTGAAGACGTAAAGGATGTAAAAAAAATATTTATTCATTTTAATAAAAAGGTTACAGCTATTTACATACATTTACACTGATTCATACATATGATTATATGCTCGCATATGTAATATAAGATGATCTTGTTGCCATATGACAATGATTGCCATAATGATGATACCAACAACAGAAGCAACAACAACAACACGAGAATGTACAATATATGCATGTAATTGCAAACCGAAAAAAAAACACAGTAGCATGTCTATTGTAAAAATTTTCTCAGCTGTAACAGGTTTTACACATTTAAGCTGAGGTTATACATTTTCAATGAGCAGTTGATTAATGACACCCAACAGTTGGACACATAAAGTTCATCATATTATTTAAGGCACTTTGTTACTCTCGTCCTCATCTCAAACATATTGGATATTAGAGACTAAGAGATGCATAATTCACTCCGAAGGATAAGGATGTTTTAACAAATATTTCTGTTACTTAAATGGATAAAGTGTGTTAAAAAGAAAAAAGTGCTCACAAAGGATATATTAAATAAGAAAAGTGTTTAGAGTTTTCTAAAATTCAATTTTGAAGAACTGAGATCGGTTGGTGCATAGATATGTATTCATTGTTAGCTTCAATTGTTTTTGATTCATTACAAATTTCTAGCACCATTCGAAATCAGTGCTTTTGATTGAAATATTACAACGTTGGGTCCGATCGATTCGATCTCTATATTTATACAGTAACAAAAATTTGTGAATATAGTACAGTGAAGCTTCAATAATGCAATCGCATTATTAAAGCTTAAGACAATCAAATATACAATTTCAACCCTAAATGCTAATGCTAATATACGTGCAAAATAGTGAGATAAGCACTACCAAAAAAAAAAAAAAAATTTTTAAGAAGTTATTACAAGAAAAACAATTATGTATGAGATGACCATTAAAAGCGATCGTGCTCAGCAGTTGGGCGTGGCTAAAGTAAATATGTAAAATTACATAAAAATACGAATTACTTGAAAATATGATTTGGAGGATACGAAAAAAACGAATTGTGATTTTTTTTCAAAATTTTTATAAAAAAAAAGTAATAAAATGTAGGCCAGTGCTGCCAAACATACTATTGCCACTTGTCGTAAAGACGAACTCAGTTATAGTCAAAATTAAGATTCATCTTAACTTTAGTATCGAATTCTTTTGAAAAATTTCCCGTACAAAAATCTGTCGAAAAGCCAATACGAAATTTAAAATGGATCTTAATTTTTTACATATTATTATATATTTTATTTTTCTTCTTTTTTATTTTTTGCATCATGATGCACTATTTCTGCGAAAATGTATTTACTTTACTATGAATTTGTCTAACAATGTCTTTTTTGGTTGGTCTTTTGGCAAAAAAGATTGGTTATTATTTTTAATATTTGTATTTCAATTAAAATACAAAATAAACTAAAATCGTTCGCCCTTTTAATATACCTACCAGTTTTTTTTATCAGCAGCGAGAATCTACTGTAGTCAATTTCCGAATAAAATATAATCTAGCTACGCCAACAACAGATTACGTTTACATAAATTAATAATAATTATTTGCATATTGCTGTAAAATCAATCAAAATGATATGCCTACATTTGTATCGATATTTACATAGAAACTCGCTCATATTTCAATGGCTTCAACTTGAACTAAGACTAATACTAAATTGTAACTGCAAATATATGCAATAAAAACAAAAACAATATTATTCAATTGCTTTTCATGTCTATCTCTCTGTCTCTCCCTCACACACACCCTCTCTCTCTCTCTCTCTCTTTCAACATATTTACATATTAGCTAGTGAAATTGTAAACGAAACCTTAAAAGTGTTTGAAATTGTTAATGCAAATGAACTTAAAGAAAAAATAAGCTGTCCACAACACTTTTACAACTTATTGGCAAGCATGCAATTATATTATAATATAAAAGTGCATAGTAATTAATATATTCATTCATCTACAATATTTAGTTATTCATTGATGATAGCTGTCGTACGTTGATCAATAGGTATATGTGTATATATGATCTTACATATCAAAGAAATCGAAGGTTATGATAATACAGAGCAAGTTCAAGTTGAAGATTTCAATCGGCTCTTGGCTGATATGTGTACGTAGTCTATAATATAGGGTGATTCATTTGAAAGTATGTACTTTAAACAAATCGTAAAATTCATGTTTACCACGTAATATTTATTTTCATTAAAAATTAATTCTTTTTTAAAGATTATTTGTTGTCCTTGATTTCGGCTAATATGGCCCATTCTCAGGATCCAATATATTACGGCACGCTTGAACTTTTGAAGCTTCCAATTCCACGATCGTTGCTGTCTCAGCTCGAGTTAATGTACACTTTGAAATTTACATATCCCCAAAAAGAAAAAAAGGTGTAGAGTTAAGAAATCACAACAAATGACAAATGACAACTTGATCTGTTACAAAATCCCAACTGGAAAAAGTACGTTTAAATGGAACCCATATTAATAACTTAAGTACTATTATAGTTTAGAAAAATGTCAAATTATAAATAAAAATACATCATTTAATGCTCAGTGATACAAGATTTTATTATGTAAGAATAATGGTATATTTCGTGGGATACAAATCTAATTTTTGTTCAATTAAAATCAATTATTGTAGGTGTTTATTACTAAAGAATGTATGTGTGTATGTGTGTATGTGTTTCAACAAATTAACAATAGTACTGCAACAATTACATTGGTGTGTGTTGTACAATTTGCCTATTTTAGAATTCATCTCTCGCAAAAGGATGATGCGGATGATGTTGTACGCTGTGAAGTAAAGGAAAAGGTGGAAATATATTTTAATGAAAATTTATTACTTTAATAAAATATAAATATAAATAATTTATAAATATGTATGCCAGCATAAAAAATGTGTGTGCCAAAAATTAATGAAAAGAAGCTTTTGGATAGTTTGTGATTTAATTGTAATAGAAAACGATTACTTCTAAATCATTTTTATCTAAAATAGCTATACTGGGTGAACATAAGACGAGAAATGAATTAACACAGATGCATAAATTTTCAACAAAAAAAAAAGTTTTTTAATCATATGCTCAATAGAATAATGAGGGGATTTATTTTAATGAAATCACTGTAGCTATATTGCATTGCGCTTTGGACTAATCTAAAAACGAAAAATTTTAAAGGAAAAAGGAAAATTATAGATTGAATTAACACTACTTTGGGACTAGCAATGAATGTAAAATTAAGAAAAATAAAAATATGCAAAATATTAGCATTCCATTAGGATTACAAACTATTCAAGAAAATTTCCAATGAACAAAAGCAAGCAATTATGATGAATAATAATTACTGACATTACCAATAGTATTTGAGAAATCTTATTTTCTCCTTAATCTTTTTGCTCAAAAAAAGAACAAACAAATATGAAAACAAATTAATATTCATCATGGAATGGAAAATGTTCATGGCTGCCAGCCTCACTGTAGAGATATTTAACAAAAGAAAATTTTGAAAAAAAAATAGAAACAAAAATAGCATTAAAAATATAATTATACTATAAATATAATATTAAATAAATTTAATAATAAATAAATATGAAGACTTACTCAACCAAAGCAATCAAACGACCATTACAATCAAAGCTATCAATCGCTTCAACATCATCGGCAGTTAGTTCAAAGCCAAAAACATCAAAATTTGAAGCAATACGCGATTTATTCACCGACTTTGGTATGACAATATTGCCACGTTGAATTTGATAGCGTATCAAGATCTGTGCTGGCGTTTTACCATACTTTTCAGCAATAGCAACAATCTGTCAATTCAATGTTATTAATAGATATTCACACATATTTGCAATAGACCAATTTCTACTTACTTTAGGATCCTCCATCAATACGGGCTCACCTGGCTTAGCCCATGGACGATTTGGTGAACCCAATGGACTGTATGCAGTAATAGCAATATTCTTCGATTTACAATATTCCATCAATTTCTTCTGATTCAAATACGGATGACATTCCACTTGATTTGTAGCTGGTGGGATTTTAGCCACAGCGAGTACACGTTCAATTTGTCGCTTATTGAAATTCGAAATACCAATTGATTTACAAAGACCATCTGCAACTAATTTTTCCATTTCCTTCCAGGTGTCCACGTAATCAACATCTGAAAAGGCTCGCTTGCCGTCCGCATCAGCTGGGAAGAGTTCACCGCCCTCTTTGAAACCCATAGGCCAATGGATTAGATACATATCAACATAATCGATTTGCAAATTTTTCAATGTGGTCTCGCAGGCACCACGTACTAAATCTGGCCGATGAAAAGTATTCCATAGCTTACTGGTAATGAATAAATCCTCACTAAATAATTGACAAAGAGAAAGAGATATGTAAATAATTATCTAAATGTTGTAGATATAACTGTGGCAAACATTAGCTATGGGGAAATACCATATAGAGATCATTATAGAAGGAATTTTGACACAACAGTAACTCAATATTTTGTATGTGTTCCTAAAATATGCATGAACCAAAAAATGGTAAGGATCAGGTAATAGTAAATGGTGTCACTTTAAGATGTAACCTTAAAAAAATTGGAGAAAATTTGACAAAAAACTCTAGAACTGTCAAAGAGTCTCCCCTATTCCACCCTTTATTTCCACCACTTAAGGGTGCTCCCATAGAAGATGTATTATTTTATAAATAAAATTGGATCCAACCGCTAAGACGATGCCTCTAACATTTTCCTCCAATATGCTTACCCCCTATCTCTTAAGAAGGCGCCCATACGGAGTAAGCGGTTTTTATTTATTACCACCACACCACACAAATTTTAATACATTTTAAAAATTTATTTACCGTTTGACGACACCTTCCTTAATTTTTTGAACAATACCCTCGCCCACTTCATGTTCGTTTTGATAAACATGTGCACAATCAATGTGTCGATAGCCAATATCAATAGCATCCTTCACTGCCTGAGCAACTTCACCTTGTGGACTCTGTGAATGATGAAAAAGTATAGTAATTTTTTTTTTTATAATATGAAATTTCACAATTTATTGCAAAAATTTTAATTAGAGCATCAAGTTTTTACCAAATAAGTAGGTACTTTCATCACAAAGTTGTTAATTCATTGATTCATGAAGTCATGAAGGTCATGAAGTGATAATTTAAGTACATAATTGTAATTGTTCATGTTAAAATTATGGCACTACTATTAAATTATTATATTTTAAATTATGATATTTATACAAAAAGTTTTAGAAATAAGAATGACAATTCGATAAACAATTTGTTTGATCAAAATTCTGATTAAGATTTTTGATTAATAATAATTTAAATTAATCAAATTAGAAATAACAAATTTTAAAATATTCCATTAAACAGAATCTAGATTAATCTGAAAAAAAAAACTATTATTGTAGAACAAAATGCTTAGTCCAATATAAAGAAAACATGTAGCTTTGAAAAGTTATGAATAAAAAAATGTGTTTGAAATGTTTAATACAAAATACAATTACAAAACCATAGAACTAAAAGTAGATATTATTTTTGTTAATCAAAATTCTGATAAAGCGAATAATTTACGATTTGATTAAACAAATAATTGAATAATTGAATGGTACTTGTATATTTAATATATATAGAAATGACGAAAAAAGAATATAATTGTAATCCTCCATAAGTGTACCCATTCTACTAAGCTTAAAGTAACCAAATCATTAACTTGAATTAATTTAATTTATTTATAATCACTTCGCTATCTAGAATTAGTCATTTTCAAAGCATATAATAAATAAGCTACTATCTGTATTAATTCGCTATCACAGTTCTCTCTACGACCAACATAAATATGCATGCATGTGTATAATATACATTCATAGGGTACCTCTTGACCTCTTTTGATAATGTTTAACAATTAAAGAATCAATTGTAATCAAATTTTTAATAAAAACATAATTTTACGACTTTTTAAGAACATGTAAAATAACCAACTGATAACAAAACTTGTACATAATTATTTGGTGATTTGTTAAATAATTCAAAAATATATAATAAAATATAATTTATTAATCTTTCATACTTCGATACAAGTATCTATAATTATAAAATTGAATATGTTCCCTAGTTTTGTACATTCATATCCAATTTCAGCAAATTTTGTCTGGCTAATAAATATACTAGAATTGTGCATAAGTACTAACAACCACTAACTGAGATTACTCTACATATTATTGAATAAATAAAGTCTGTCAATCATATTTTCAACTCTATATGAAAAAAAAAAATTATTTTTTTGTTAAATATAAGTTACCGGGCTGAAGAGTTGATTATTTTATCAAGTTTTGATATAAAAACTGTCTAGTCATCATTGAAAGTGAATTATTAAATATGTACAATTGCTTTTGTAATTTAATAGATTGGTATTTAACTTTTTAAGATACCGTTTTAACCCAACTAACACTAGTTGTGAAATTACCAAACAATTATATAAAATGTCTTCTGCACATCTCAATTCTTAAATTTTATCAAATTAATATTATGTAAATAGTTTATAGGTATATGTTAATTATGCTTTCGAGTGTCAGTTCGTCTTGATTTTGTATTACATGCATAGTAATTCTATTCACATATTTTTTATTATATGCATTACATTCAGACATATTTCAAGGTCACATTCCAATCTATGTCATAGCAAAACAACTATTTACTATTTTCCTCTATGCGTTTAATCAACCAAAATCATTTCGATTACAAATACAGATGTATGTATATACATGCTACACATATTAAATAATTCTAAGTGGTTTTTTCCATGCGATATATCATTATATCTAGACCATGATGACTTGCAAAAAATATTTTTACTTTGAGCACATGTAGAGTATATAAGCAACAACAAAACCCGGAATCCGTACATTTAATTATATTTAGGTAGAATGACATAATTAATAAAACATTATTATATATATATATATGTAAATTCAACAAAAAACGATATATGAAGATGAACAAAACATTTCTTTTTAGAATATCTACTTACACCCCATGTGCCCAAACCCAAAATGGGCATTTTGTGACCACTATTTAGTACGACATTGGGAACAGCCATCATTTTTAGTGTACTGCAACTGGTACTGAAATATGCGCGAAAAAATGAAAAACCCGTTTTTAACGCTATTTTATTATATTTTTATTATTTTATTATTATTGTATTTGCACTTTTAGATAAGAAACTGCTTCACTATAAAATTGATTGAAAATATTTTCCACTCACACTCAAATCAACAAAAAAAAAAAACAATCAGCGTTGTCAACGTTATGCGGACAATTCGAGAACACTATGATTTATACCATATACCGGTAACGAACTGAGCGCTCTGTGAACAGCTGTTTGTACTTTTATACGGAAAAGTATGCGGCTAACCCCAAAAGTTGAAAGCGAAATGTCAAAGAAGCTTTTATATGAATTTAAGTTAGTCTAAAGCTAGCAGGTAAAGCAATCGAGCATTCCTTGGGATCAGTGTTACCACAACCAAAAAAAATTGTTTTTTTTTTTAAATTTTTAAAAAATTACTTTAAAAGAACAGTAACAAACTACAAGCCTAACATATGGCGCTGAATCCTGGACAATTTCCACCTCGGATGAGCGAATGCTTGGAGTTTTCGAGAGAAAAGTCCTACGCAAAATCTTTGGACCTATTTGCGTTGGTGGCGAGTACCGAATAAGGTACAACCATGAGAGCTGTACGAGCTGTATGCCGATATTGACATAGTAAAGCGCATCAAAATCCAGCGGCTGCGCTGGCTAGGTCATGTCGAGCGAATGGAAGAACACGCTCCAGCTAAGAAGGTGTTATATTTGGAACCCGCTGGAGGACGACGCAGAAGAGGAAGACCAAACCTCCGGTGGAAAGACCAAGTACTGGAGAACCTGCCGGCGCTTGGAATTTCTAACTGGCTCCAGCTAGCGAAGAACAGAGATGGCTGGAGAAGCATGTTATTTTCGGCCTAAATCGATATTCGGTTGTTATGGCCACATAAGTAAGTAAGTAACAAACTACAAGCTTATTTCAAATTTCAGTTCTGTACATATGTATGTATGTCAAATAATACAGACTGGAAGTTCACATAAATATTCCGCCTTATATGGAAGTCTCATTTTAAAATTGTTTAAATCATTACTCCATTGGTAAATTATTAAGAAAAATCATTAGAATTATTGAAAAGAAAAAATTAATTGGGCATCGTACGTACAATAAACGCCCATTGTGACGAATTTTATGTTATACACCGAATTCGTTAAATCGCAAAATTGCATATACATTTTTGAAGAAATCCGTAAAATTGACTTCTAATATTGTCCCAAATTTAAAATGCACAACAGTACTGGAAGAGAAGCTAGGCATTTCGGGGCTAATAAGTGCCACAGATTTCATTTTTTTTTTTACTTTCTTTCTATTACCTAACGTGTTGACTAATTCCACTTTTACCGGTGGCACGGCATGGTTACAATAGTCACTATAGTTACTATATTAAATACTTTGGTTACAAATGTAGGAAATCAGTATTCCAAGGTATTCTATTTACCTGCTATTGAGGTGATTTTTTTATAAAAAATTGCTGCATACTTTTAGGCTTTTGCTGATATAGGCAAATATATGCAAAATGCCACAAATATTTTGTTGAAATCACCAGAATATCAGTACTATATAAAGTTAGGGTAACGATATTTTGTTAACAAGTTTTCAGAATCAGAATAGAGCCGGTATTCAGCGGTGAGCAATTTCGGAAACAATCAATTGAAATTGATTAATGCAAAAGTTATAATATGGATCCCAATTTAAATTTAATTCTAATATCATTCTAATTTTATTCAAATTCTTTTGAAAAATAAAATAAACGCAATTCAATAAAGTAAACAAAAAAGTTAAAACCCAATATTTTCAAATTACTCGGCTCAAAATTACTTTACAATACAGTAATCACTGTGAGTGACTCAATGTATTAAACATGTGCCTAATATTCATCATATTGAAACGGATGATGTGGATGTCCTGTAGCACTGAAAATATGTAGAGAAAATATATAAATTCAGTGCTTTTCATCGCACGAAAATATCAGCATCAAATGCCTTTACTTACGCTTCCATTTTCAAGAAGCGACCGCTAAAATCCAAACCGTTCAAAATGTCCATATCTCCAGGATCTATTTCAAACTCATATGCACTCAAATTAGTAATCATATGCTCACGGTTAACTGAACGTGGTATTACGATATTACCACGTTGTAATTGATAACGTAAAAGAATTTGTGCTACATTCCTTTGATAGCGCTCAGCGATTTCTACAATAATTGGATCTTCCATTAGCGAGTATTCACCAGGTTTCAAATATGGCGTATGCTTCGAGCCTAGTGGGCTATAAGCTGTCACTGCTATATTACTTGTTTGGCAATAATCGATCAGATGTCGCTGATTCAAATAAGGATGACATTCGATTTGTAATAGAGCAGGTCGTATACGTGCTTCTTGGAGTAGACGCTTTATTTGACGACGGTTAAAATTTGAAATGCCAATTGATTTACAGATGCCATCATCGACTAATTTCTCCATAGCCTGCCAAGTAACAACATAATCAATGTCATCAAAAATGACATCACCATTCTTATTTTTTGGATAATGTTCGGCGCTCCCTTGAAATGCTGTGGGCCAATGCATTAAGTAGCAATCCAAGTAGGTGGTACGTAAATTTCGCAACGATATTTCACATGCACGACGTACTGCATCAGGTTGATGAAATGTGTTCCATAATTTACTTGTGATGAATATATCTTCTCTAATAAATTCCAATATTATAAAAGCATCTATGTCGAAAACACACAAAATACCGTTTAATAACATCATCTTTTATCATATCTTCGATTGCTGTGCCCACCTCACGTTCATTATCATATATATATGCACAATCAATATGTCTATATCCAACATCGATGGCATCCTTGACTGCTTGTGTTACTACTTCTGGTGGACTCTGTAAACAAATAAAAATCAATGTATTACATAAAGCTGTATTCTTTCTGTCAAGCCGTTGGCCTTGTAAATAATTTCTGTGAAACATTGCTATTTTACAACCGCATTGATAAAGAAAATTGTTACTACAAATGTTACATTACTAATAAAGACAAACTCACCCGCCAAGCCCCCAATCCAATTGCAGGTATTTTCACACCATTATTTAACTCAATATTAGGGACTGTCATTTTTGTATTAATTATTTTCACGCACTCAGTAAATTCCGAAAAAGTTTTGCGAAAACTTTTTTGTGTAATAAAGCTATTTTTAGTATGCAGCAAATATTTGACACTCATGATGTTTGACACGCTGTTATAGTGATATACCATATTTCAAAATCAAATTCAAAAAGGAAATATGGAGTATTGGAAATGAGTAAAATTTATTTTATGTACTAACCTCAATATTCTGGTGGTAGTTACAAAACTTCACACAATTGTTATTGTGTATTTTTTGATTTATATAGTGAAAGAGCATTGCTGGGGACAAACGAAATGTATGTTTTCTGAAGTTTATGTTCAAATTTCTGGTGTGTGTGAGTTTTCATCTTAACAATTTAGGGCCTCAATTTCTGATTAAACGCTGATTTGTGATTAATTATTTTGTGAAACTTTATATTGCTGAACATTGGAATGCTTATCGATATATATATATACCAATACGGTTGATTAGCGAGTCCTTTAATTGAAATAGACATTTTCAAATACTTTTACTTTTCCAAAATTTGCGAAACATTAAGCATCAGCACAATAAATCTGAAATGTTTTACTTTACATGTTGTTGTTGTACACAACCATTAGCTACAAGTATATTTGCACTTTGCAATAATACTCTAATTAAGGGAGGTCTCTTAAAGAGAGTAACCTTAAATGCAAATTAATTTAAAATTTATTTCAAAAAGTTCTTATTTATGTGAATTTGGTTTTCTTGCAATTTGGAAACAAATGATTATTTCTTATCAAATCTGTTACAAATACTTGAAAGCAAGTGTAAAGGCTTATACGAGACGAAATCCTTTCTTTGAGTTTAGTTCTTCTTTCAATAAATAATAAATGGTCACCGATACTTTAGCATTCTTTAAACTTTGTTTTTCTCCGTTTAGACACGAAGACACTTAAATGAAAAACATATTGTTTGTGAGCGTGGGATACACGAGGAAGACAGGGATGTTTTGTTCGCGTTACGCAACCAAATATCAAGAGTATTGAAAATGTTTTTCATGCAAATGACATTGTGTCTACAGACCTTTGAAACCATGAATTAATGGTGGTGCTATTTTTATAAACCTTAGCAATCCGATAACAAAACACAAACAAATTCTGAAATCACGCTTTTATTTGCGTAATAATTCTTCTGTCAGTGTGCACCCTTCGACAAAAAAGTCATCAATCGGTATAAGCTCCAAAATTGTCAAAATGACGATAATATCGATATTCTGGCAACGCCATCATGTCAAATTAAATTTTCCTCATTCGTATGCGAAATTTTTTGCTGTGCTGTTGAAAGTTTTATCGTAGACTCAAGCTATAATTGTAAAATTTACAATTTTGCGGTAAATATAACAAAAAAGCAAAGTGAATTGAAAAAATTTAATAACTTTATTAAATCATATGTACTTGTTGTGTAAGCGTTGTGCAAGATATCGCGACACCAGACAAAATGACAACGTGTAACATTGACATTGAAATTCAGCTCAAGCCTAGAGTAGATTGCAATACACAAAGGCGCAAAATCAATATTTTCCTTTTTGCATTAGTTATACTTTGAACTATATTCTCATGCATTTATTAATATATATTTCATATTACTCGCATACATCATATTAATGAGAAAATTTCTTATTTACAGCGTATTCAACGAAGAGAGCGCTCGCTGGAAGTCGTAACGATTTTGTGCTGCTGTACAAGAATTTTCATCAGACCTATTTCATAAAGATATTTCCACATCCACTTGGAGCAAGTTTTATTTTGCACTGTGCTTTAGGTGCTGGAACTATAATACACTCATAAAGTTACTATTACTGAACCGGAAATATTATTTCAATTTTGTACCTGAAGTTTGTGTTTAAGTACATTTGTATTGCGTTAATTCTTGAAACAGTACACAAAAGTAGAAAAAAGTCATTGATTACCTCTGAATCAAAAATTAGGAACTATCTGTTACAATGTCGATTGCACCGGTGATAATTGAGGCTACAGCAAAGCACACTTCAACCGTAAGTATGAAATGCATATATGTTTGTTGAAGACAGTTAACTCTGTTGCCTACACATTTATTAATTTCTCTACTCATTAATGACCCTTTTTCTGTGGTTTTCGATTTCAGATGATTTTCATGCATGGTTTAGGAGATACTGGGTAAGTACAAAGTCCATACAGTCACCCTCTTACACAAGTAGTACAAAAATACAACTAAATATATGGGTTATATTATTAATAATTAATTTATAATATGTGTACGTGGTCTATATACTGAAAAACGTTTACTTAGTTATACATTTTTTAATACTTCCATATAATTGCATCAAAACCATGTGATTGTTCACACAATATTTTACATATACACACGTATTTAAAGTAGTATAGACATATTCTAGTGACATTTAAATATAGCTTCTAATCATTTTACGTATATGTAAGAAAAAGTCATTGTTTGTAATAGTCTTCTCTTTCACATTTTTATTCTTCATCTCATTAAATAGTCATGGTTGGAGTTCTGCACTGGCAATGATACGTCCAGCCAGCATGAAAGTCATATGCCCAACAGCACCAACTCGGCCGGTTACATTGAATGCTGGTTTTCGTATGCCGTCATGGTTTGATTTGAAAACACTCGATATATCGGGACCCGAGGATGAGGAGGGTATACGTGCTGCGTCACAGAATATACAAGGCATGATAAATACTGAAATTCAAAATGGTATACCAGCGAATCGTATTGTTTTGGGTGGTTTCTCACAAGGTGGTGCCTTAGCCTTGTATTCGGCACTAACATTTACTCAACCGCTGGCCGGTGTTGTGGCACTCTCATGTTGGTTACCATTGCATAAACAATTTCCTGGCATTAAGACTAATACCGATGACATACCAGTAAGTATTACAGCATTTGTGAATATAATATTGCTTTGAAATGATTATTATTATCCCATTTTAGATATTTCAAGCTCATGGTGATTTTGATCCTGTGGTACCATATAAATTTGGTCAACTTAGCGCTAGTTTATTGAAAACATTTATGAAAAATGTTACATTTAAAACATATAATGGCCTTTCGCATTCATCCTCAGACGATGAAATGGATGATATTAAGGTATGCTATACATTCATAACAATTATAAGTACTTGACAAATGATTAATTATATACTTTTCTTATACATGTACTACAGGATGAACTCGCCAAATGGGTAAATTAAATAATTTTGAAATACAAAATACCAATAACAATAGTGTTGGCATATTACATATGTTTGTATAGTGCGTAATATAACAAAACATATACATAATATCTATATGCAAAATTTATCTAAATTTGATTGTTTTTGGTTTCTCATCTGTTTAATTTGTTTGCTTTTCAAAAAGAGAAATAGTAATATTACATTAGGTATTTAATTACTATAACAACAACAATGATAAGAACAGCAATAACTACTACGTATTACAACAAAAACAAACAAATAATCGGCATTCTAAAAATGCTGCTCTCTTGTATAATTATAATATATTAATTAGCTTAAAAATAATTAGAAGTATTTATGCAAATAACATATGAGTAAATCATCAATTCAATTTTTGCGTTCAATTAAGTAATGGCATATAAAGAGAAAAATTATGAAATATAATTACCTAGTTATAAACATAAAATAAATTTATTAATTATGCTAGTGGTGAAGAAATATAACTACAAAACAAACAAAAAAAAACGATATTGACAAATGTTGGAATTCGAAATTTAAAAAAATTAAATAAAATAAAAGATTAGAAATAACGATATGCATAAAATTATTATTTAAAATTATACTTTTTTGTTTAAATAATTGCAAAGCAATTGGTCATTAAGTTCGTTTTGGGCCAAAGATACACCGACTATGATTCCGATCATTTTTTTGTGTGTGTCTCGTAGTATGTTTTATTGATCAGCTTCAATTTCTATTTGCAATTACTGGCGATTTTGCACATTTCAAAGAGACGATGTTATAATTGATTACTAATTTGAAAATGTTTCGACAAAATCTGAACGACTGCAGGACCACATTGGTTTTTTTTTTTACACTGAAGGTCGTAGAAAAAATTTTTAGCGAAGCTTTGAAAAAATAATGTCCAAAGAGTTGCACATGAAGATTACGTTTTTAAGTTTCTCGAAGCAATTAGTCTCAAAAACTGAAAATTCATTTTGCATGCTCGTTTTTTACTAAAAATTAAATTGAATAATACTTTTTTTTTATTTGTTTGCTAAATTGCAAAAAATTATTTATTTTGTTTGCTTCTCCGCTGCTTTTATTTTAAATAAAAATTTGATTATTTTGGAGTTAGATTCGATAAGGGCACTTTTCTATACACAGCCATGCATGGATTCATACATAAGAAGCAACAAATGTCAAATTAATGCTACGAAAACTATGTGAGAGATGTCCAAATATCTTTTAAGGAACAGTGTTTTACTTCTGTGAAGCAATTCTATGCAAAAAATGATCATGTTGAAGCCCTTATTGTATTCATCTTATTTATCCAACCCCGTTTTCAATTTGACTTTTTGAATTAATAATAATAACATCCCTGGTTTCTAATAATAATTTATCTCGTTTATATTTTTAATAGAAATTCTTTATTTTTTCATTCGTTCATTTATTTTTTCTCTTTATTTTTTCTTTTTAAACAGCATCCAAGAGTAAATCATTTATAGGTTTGACAGTATATATTTTTAATCTTAAAATTTAAACCGTCAAATAGAAGCTGAACATTATTATTATTTGTTTTTGTTCTTTATTTCGTAATAAATAACTAAGAATTATATAAATAAGCCAGAATTTATTAAAAAAAAATAAAACAGCACAAATACTGTAATATAATACTCTTCTTCTTCTTCTACATGGGGATACTGCAATTTATAAATCGACAATGTAATTTGTGTTTGTTTTAATGTTTTGTATGTTTTCTTGTTTTTCTTCTTCTTCTTAGTTTCTGTTAATGTTAGTTCAAAAATAAATATCATTTAAACCTCCATTTTATACATATTCTATATACTTGCAGACGAATGACAATAGCAATAATATACGAACATCAGCTAGTAATGCCAAATGCTGTCAGATTACATAGCCAATTTAAAGACATACGTACATATGCATATGTATGTAAGATAACTCACCTACTATTGCATATCCAAAGGGCAGTTGGATCAATGCATTCATTTAAAGTATTAAAAAAGAGGAAGAGCAAAAGCAGGAAGAAGAAGAAGAAGAGTGATAATAGCTTCATTAACAATATTACTGCAATTCTCATACTTCCTGTGTTCAATTATTTCAGCTACATATATCATATTTGTTTTGTAAATAATTATGTAGCTATAATTTTATTTTTACTATTTCTTTTTTTCTATAATTATATGTAGATTTGTTAATTATTATACTAAATTTATAAATACAAAACAAAAAATGCATTTTATATAAACACAGAGCTCTTGTAGAGAAAAACATTTCTTTGCAATGTTAATATGCAACGAAGCGATAAGCATCTTCTACTTCTCAAACTTCTAAATTAAATTTGAACGTTGCAAATCGATAATGACGTGAGTTGGTATCACGTATTAACAACATCGGCTGACGAACATTTAGCTTGCGACAGATATCAATCAATTCAAGGAGACCATTACGTGTTATATAACCTATGCCACATACTCTAGCTTCGATATAGCTAAAATTGACAGTAGACACATAGCCGATTGTATCACGTGTACATTGTTTGCGGACGCTAAACAGCGTTGAAACATCTTCTGGTAACCATAAGGCACACATTTTCTTAAATTGCTCAGCGACAAGATGTGATGTTCCAGCAGGTCGTATGTGTATACGTTGAGTTGCTGTTTCCTATCGAAATGAACGAAATATTTATGAAGTGGTGCATTGAAATGTTAAGAGAAGAAAATTTACTCACCTGCTTCTTACGTTTTTCCCGAACACGACGTGCACGCAAACGTTTCAACAATTTTTTATGCTCTGTTCGCAATTGTTTACGTTCCTTCTCATAAGGATCTTTTAGAAGTGGTTCCGTATAGATCGGGTCTCGATTAGCCTTTTTAATTTGTTTCAATTGTCGTTTGAAATCGACATTTGTCGGAAGACAGATAAGCGAGAAATCGCCTGGATTACCACGTGACTGCATATAGAATTGTATTTGTATGATGCAGTTATTTGGTATAGTGGTTGGAAATGGGTTATGCTTTCGCATTTGTACGCAATCTTTCAATGACAGTAGCAATGCACGATCACGTAAAACATGAAATTGTGAAGAGGCAACTGTTGCTGTTTGAACATCATTTGGTGTCATCGATGAAGTCAACCAATCGCGCACCAGTTGAGTGAATGGTGCACGGAATGGACTTACAATGGCAAATTTACGATAATTACAACGCTTATTCGGTGGCAGTCGAAAGTACTTGGAACGCAGTTCTTCATGTCGTTGCGCAGATGTTTGGAGACCTGTAATAAAAATATAGTAATTAATGTCATTAACATATTACAGTAATTTGAATATTGTGTATTCCTCTGTACCTCCAGCGGTATCTGGTAAGTGTTGCTCTGAACCCGATTCGCGTGCTATACTATCAAATTCACGGAGTCCACCTGGTCGCGCACCCCACATTATAAGTGACATCCAAATTGCCATACCATAACCAGCTGGTGCAATAACATCCCAACCGCAACCGTAACCTAAACGTTTATATTGCGGGTCTTGTGAGCCAGGACGCTGTATGAGAATTATCGGCACTGGTTGCAATGCAACTTCGAAGGCACATTTCTCACCTGGCACAACTGCATGCTTACGACGTAGTTCACAATACTCATGTGTGCTTATCATTTGCTCACAAATGTGATGACGCAATTCATCGTTCCAAATAGTACATTGGGCTAATGATGGCCCGGCACTCCTCCACAGCTCCTTGATATTGATCCGTGAAGAGGCATATTTATCAATTAGTGCAGCTTTACTACGTTTCTGTGGTCGATGTATACGCGGATCATCAATATTTAAAGCAATCACCATATTTGAAAGTAAATCTGTTGGTGAACTAAGCTCACTACATTGTTGCCAATATTTTGCCTGTGCTTCGTGATGGGTTCGAAAAGATTCATCATTGGCGAGGTGTTCGCGAAACCACTTGGCTGTAATACTATCGCAATTTGAAGTCACTTTAAAAGCATGTGACAATACACTTTGGGACAGGGGACCTGTTAGTCGAAAACGATTCATAGTATCCTTTAATTCGCTGAGTTTAATGGATTTCTCTTCATTGGCATACCGCTTAATACGCTCGTAGGCAAACGTTTTAGTCATAAATTGTAAGCGTCGTTCCGTTTTAACAGGTAACTTTTTCGGTGACGTATTTGAATTTTCTTCGGGAGGTAATTGCACTTTTATGTTCTTCATTGAAATCAAATTAAACACTTTAATAATTTCCTCTAATATTACTTGGTATCCGCTTGGGTGTACCCACATCCATAGTACATGTTGTTGTTGTTGGTGCTGCTGCTCATTTGCATCAGCATTTTCCAGCAACTGTTCATCAAGTGGACGCCATAGGAAAGTGACACGACCCAAAGCACAATTAGGATATTGCCCATCTTTGAAAAGGTCTATGGTGCCCTCGCGTTGGCCGGAAATGTATCTCTTTGCCGCAATACTTAGGCCGCACTTTGCACTACTTAAACGTTCAAATCCCTCACGCAGCAGATCCAAAGTGCCTTCTATTTGTAGACATGCATGAAATGAGATATCCTGCAATAGACAATGCTCCGCTGTAGCGCGGTAACATGCTCGATATGTCTTATCACAACTGGCATATGGCAAGCGATAGCCCCATTTGTCGACCATATGAAAACGGCGAGCATGCCATATATGAGTCTCCAACCAGACATGCCGTCTTTGTCGGCGCAGATACTCACGCAGTAGATTTCGTGGGCGTCTACGATGCTTTCGCGATGGTCGCTTTGTCTGATTCGGTTTCCCAGCTTTGGCCATTTGTGCACGATGTGCTGTACGATATTTACGTGGCAAGCGTTTTGGATGGTGGGACATGGCACGTCGACGCATATGCTTGGGTAATGTCTGGAATATTAATTTAGTGCTGGTGGGATTACGAATGGAACCAACTAATTCACGCATTTCTTTTATGGCATCAGCTGCATATCGATAAGTAGGTACTTGACCAGCCAATGTAACTGTACCGCCGATTGCAGCATCGTATTCCAATTTTTGTGAAGTCATTTTATATAGTAATTCGGTTATATATAGTTTCTAACACTCCACTAACAAATCCACTTTATTAAAAAAGTAAAAACAAATCACTAAATACATTGGGTATGCACTCAAAAAATATAAACATTCGAAGAGCAATGTATAAACACGTGCTTATAGTATTCGAAACTCTTCAAGACAATTTCGAACACATGGTGTTGCCAGATTTTAAAAATAATTGTATTAAATTAAAAGTATTTATGTACATAAATTGAAATAATAGAAATAATAAATTTACCAATGCATTAAATTTAGTAAATGACGCCGGTTTGTGTAATCAGTTGGATTTTAACTTTTCATTTAGAATTAATCAATTATTCGTAATAAAAATAATATTCAAAAAATATAAATACAACAAAATACTTTTTCCTGAGATTTTCTTTTTGGAACATATTATACACATATGCAAACTTCAAAAGAAAAATCCTATTACAGATTTTTTCAATCATATTTTTTTCAAATAAAACCACAAAAAAAAATACAATATATAAATAATGCCGACATCCAAGTTATTTCGCAGCTCCAAAAACAAGACCTCAATCACAGAGATTAGTTTGGATTTACCAGAATCAAGCAGTAAAATAAAGCAACGTAAACGAACACAGAGGCTTGCGGCAAAGAAAAATGAAAATTGTGGTATTGATTATGGCAGTCAAGGCAAACAACAAGCCGAGAGTACTTCCGTGAATACGGTTTCAATACAAAATCTGACATTTCCTGATATACTCGATCGGAAACCATTACAGCGTGTTTGTGTCCCCGGTAAAAATATTCTACTGAAAGAAGACACTTCCAAATCGACACCGCTGGTAAGGACACGTGGTTATGATTTCACAAGCTCAACTAACTCACATTTTGATAATTGGGTTGCTGCTGTACCAAATAAATTTAGAGCAACATGTTCATCTTCAACGCCAAGCAGCGTTAGATCATCGAAATCTTTGTCATCGCCTAGTATGAAAAGTTCTTTGCCGAAGGAAATGAAAAAGAGTGCAGTCGATGCCGAAATACCATCCTCTAAAGAAATGATTGATTCCTTCCATGAGAATTCAGGAAAGCCGCGCAACTTCAAAGGTGCCGAATGGAAGAAGCCATGCAAAGAGAGTTTTATAGCTGGTGCACCAAGACCGTTTATCGGCACGTGCCGGTATAATTTTGAGCAGATATCTAAAATGTCAAAGCCGAGACAGAAATTTTTTCTTACTCAAGATCCACGCAAGAAACACTGTCTGCGAAATCCCGAGGCATTACGCAAGAAAGCCTACTCAAAGAAGAAGGAATTCGATGCCCTAACTAAGATGGTTAAGCACGCTGATAATGTGTGCGCCGGCACAGCATCTGAAAGCTCTGAACCATTTATATGTGAAGTAATCGATTTGGAGAATCCAATGCAATTGGATTTCCAAGGCATGGACTACAAGAACACATACGAGCACGATGAGCAAGAAATACAAAATATAAGAGTTTATCGACGTATATGTCGCTATATGGAGCGGAAGCGTGTAAAAGCAGAAACAATGCGAACGGTAGAGGAGGATTTGCAACGAAAACGCATTGCAGTTCCAGGCTGCTTTCAGGTGGATAGAAGGGTTACAATTGTTGAATCAACACCGAGTGAAGAATCAGTACGGTGTGGTAAGTTGTTTCGCTCAGCTGATAAGCCATTCAATCAGGAACGTATTACCGAGGAGCAGCGGCTTCGGCGAGAACGATATGAGAATCTTTATTTGCAAAGCAAGGAGAAAAAAGAAAAGGAGGCAATACAGCAGGAGGTAGAGACTAAAGAAGCCAAGGAACAAAAAGCCACTAGACTCGCTGAGAAGAATTTCAACGAAGTTTTGACCACTATTGATGATGCAATACAGCATAGCTTCAAAATGGACCGCATGTTACGGAGACGCGAATTGCAACGTCGTATATTTCCGCATACACTGCGGGAAACACAGAAATTTAAAAAAAAGCTAAAAATAGAGAATCACATCAAACGTGATGAGGCCAAAGTCAAGGAGGAATTTTTTCTGCAACGTCTGGGGCAACAGAAAGACTATCCGGAAGCAAGATTAGAGATTAGTATGGATTCGCATAGTCACAGTAAAGACACACCGCGTAGCGAGCAATCCAGTGATGACGAGGATGATATAAAAGTGGGTAAAGTCGATGATCATTTCATGCTACGTGGTTTCCATTTTAAAATGAGCAACGATTTGCGTGGCAAACGTCATCAACGTGAACTAACTGGGGGTCATCACAAAGAGAAGGGCTGCATGACGCGCGATCAATGGCTGGCGGAATTGGCGCCAAAAAAAGAAATTGTCAGAGTTGATGTTGAGGAGGGAATTGAGAAGGACATGAGCCCAGATGATCCACAGTTGTTACTGTTTCGACCACAATTTGGTGCTAAAATCTCAAAGGTCGAAACAAGCGCAGTTCGTCAATATATACAGCGGCGTCTTGGTCGTCACTATGATCGTGTATTGCGTAAAAATTTAAAGTTGGTGAAACCACGCTTGCGTTACTCTATCAAAAAGTTCAATTTGATTAGCTTTCTGTATGAAGATCACCAGAAGCGGGCAGCACAAATGACACAGGCTCATGTCCATGATGCACGCGATAGGGTCTATACGCAACCGAAAACAACGCTCGAGTATATAGAGGCGAACGAGCGTGACAAGAAAGCGCAGCAGGAGGAAATTAAACAGCAGCGCCTAAAGTTATTGGGCATACCGTGTCACGTCGTCAAGAAATCACGATTGCAAACACTCTGCGAGAATTCCGAAAGTGAAACGGATTCCGATTGGGTGCCAGACCGTGAGCCCGACGTCTGCGATACAATGCAGGAACAAGAGGAGTTGGCAAAGGCGAAAGCAGTGCAAGTGCCAATGCGTATACGAGGGAATATGCCGGCACCGAAGCATCGTGAAACAACGCTGCGACGTCATCCACGTCATCCGCGCGATTACTTTGGCGAACGTGTACCCTCGCAATTGTTCGACGATGCCGTTAAGGATACAGGGCTGCCACATATGCACAAATTGCCACCCGATTTGATCTACTATGAAAATGTTCGTTTAAAAAAGCGTCCCTACACAAATGTGTTTGATGCGCGCCATCATCACGATCATTGGAATCCAACGCAACAAAGAATGGTGGATGTACACTACCAAGCTAAGGTTGTTAAACCGGAACTGACGAAGATCAAGCGTAAAAGTGATGCGATTGTGATGCAAAATTTTCAAATGGCCCATCCACCATGCAATGACTTTGTAGAAATGGACCTAACCATGCCCAAATGCGATACTGAAGCCTTGATTGCTGAGCGCTTGAATAAATCGCGACGCAACGTGCAAGAAATCACAAAGGAACGCACCAAAGATATCTGCCATTCGAGTGATTTCGTTTATCACAGTCGTTCGCCGAATGATTTAGAAAATATGGATTTTCCTGGACACGATGAGTACTTGCGATTTCTACACGAAATACGCCAAGCAATTTATAAATCGCAAGAAGCCGACGTCGGTGGAGAGGAGCAGCTTGTCGTAAATAAGGCTGCTCTGTTCAAAGAGCTCGAACAGGACTTGAAGAGTATTGAATCGTGTCTAACATCTCTGGATAGTTCCGAGTGTACAAATCTCACAAACGACAGTGGTAGCTTCCTATTAATGGAAGGCAAAACGAAAATACCACTCGATTATATACGAAAGTCATTGGTACCCTTTGAGGAACTACAACGTTCACGTTTTCAAGCAGTACCAATAGATGTCGATGCCGAAGATGCAAATCCCTTTAAGGTGTTGCCATTTTGTGGCCAACAGAAGGCGCAATTAGAACTGACGACTTCTAAGGATAGTTTTTTCACTTTCAACACGCGTCTGAAAAATGGTTTACGCTTACGATTGGAGGTACCAGTCGAAGATGTCCGCCGTAAGTTGTTGGGTTATGGTTCGCACAAGTATCCAGGCGCTGTAACCACAGATATCGATGAGAATTATGTGGAAGAATTAAAGAAACGTCCACCAGTGAAAATGTTCAATTTCAAGACGGGCCGCAGTTTCATTAAGGATGCATTGCGGCTGAAGTTCGAGTCGATGCTGATACAGGGACAAATTGTTCGTACGAAAATCTATGATCGTCTCAATGAACTACATTGGGAAAGCATGCTGAAGGTGAAATTGCTATATGAGAATCTATTTGCTAAGTGGGAAAAACGTGAATATGAGGCAGCGATGTCAATAGTACATCAGGTAAGTAGCCGCAAGATGCTCTCAAAGATATTTTCACATATGTACCCGCATATGTTCATTTAGGTAAAACAATATTATGATACTACGGATAATTTGCGACGCGATTTTCGCGATTTGGAACGGGAGCAGCTCATATTGAATATGGATATTGTTTTCATTGAAAGTCATTGGATACAACGCACAATGTTACAAAATTTCCATTATTTGCTTGGTGATCAAGAGTGGCGCTTGGAAAATGATTGGATACATCGTATCGAAGGTGCCGAAGAGGATTTACTAGAGAGCTTCGAAGTGTCGATAGCTAAACGCAATATTGTGAATATCAGAGAACGTGATAAAGATGATGCATGGGCTATAAAAACATATTATGAGGATGTTTACCTACAAAATCTTCATCCAATACTGATAGTATTCCCCGATGCGGAAAGTTTCCTCAATGGCATTGAGAATTTGAAACTAATGACATTTGTATTGCTTTTGGAGCTGCATTTCACATTATCCATACATACGGAGCTGCAAGGACGTCTAGAAATGTTCGAAGAGTGGTGTCTGCGCGATTTACGTGAACGGGAAGAATATGTACAGCGAAAGTGTGCAAAGAAATATTTCATGGCGGATCGTGCAGCCGAATTGAAACGGCGTGTTATTACATTTCTCAATGAACCCATTGATGCTTCGTTTAATGATGAAACCTTCAATCGAGATCGTGCGATTGTCGCTGAGGTATGGCGCCAAGTGGTTCCAGCAAATGTTCGTGGAGCAAGTGATCAAGATTTGGAGCCCGTCGAAATGGTGGCAATGATATGTGATGTAGTTATAGAATTATTAGGTAAGACGATGAAGGAATGCTATTTATTAGTAATAAAAAGTAATGGGAATGAAGATAGTTCCATCCGGTTGCGCGGCCCTAAAGATCTATTGTACACCATTCAATGGGCTGAGTGCGTTTTATCCACTGGCTTTATTTTCAGTTCGTACAATTTAGAATCAGCACGTTATGGAATTTTTTCAAGCTCACTTGTTTAACCCACTTAGCTCCCATATAGCTTTAATGTCACTAATCAAATTTCTCTTCTTTGCATATGTCAAGGTAAATTTGAAACAATACCGGTTGCCAAAAGTCGACGTGTCGAAACTCAGATACGTCATCGGCGTGATTATGAACTCAAACAGTCCAAGCAAGCATACCAAATCGAGAAACGTATTGAAATGGAAATGAAGAAGGTGCGTAAAAATCTTGAACCACCATATAAAAAGCCGCCACGGGTAGGAAAATTGCCAAGGATTCGTATAAAAAAGAAAATCAAGCCAGTTATCGTGCCGGAAGTACATATATCAGAGCATACGAAATTCTTCTTTCGTGCCTTTCACGATGAGGGTGATGTTTCACAGCAAACGGTCGCTCGCGATAGTCTTTATCTGGCCGATAATATTCAGGAACAAATTGTACCATTCTATTTTGATCATTTCCTCAAGATGAATGGCTATACACCCAATTATAATTTCAAGACACATGTTGAGGTACGTGATGGAAAAGAAATCGATCGTATACAAGTGAAATCGCTGATACCGGAGATGATAGAAAAAATGGAAAATTGGGAAGCACAAAGAAGGCGTATAATGGAAGATAATATTACACATAATCCAAAAATGTATGAGAATGTACAATTCTAAACTGCTAAACTAAATATCTTTGGGTGTTTAGACTTTTTACAAAATTTCTAGTAAAAAAAAAAAAACAACAAAAATCATATTTAAACCGTATATTGCAATTTTACAACATTTTTATGCTTAAAGCAAATTTCTCTTAGGCTTCTAGTTTTTTCGTACTAGCCGCTGCAATATTCATTTTCTCTTGATCCATTAAATCCTTCAAAATGTCTCTCTTAGCTTCAAAATAATCACGATACCAGAGTATATGTTCCTTTTTATCCTTTGCCGAAATGTAGGGGTTTTTTGACAGCCCTACACATACCAGCTCCATAAAATGACGTATGGGGCCCTTAGTAGGGCACCATGCCTCCAGATGTTGTTCCAAAAATACATGTTCGGAGAAATCAACATTTGCCTCCTCATGCATATCTTGCTCATTATCAATGGGAAAATGCCACACTTTGCCCTGTTCCGTCCATAGTGCAATTTTTTCGAAATAATTTGCCGGTGGATGTGTCACTTGTAATTTCAAATCATGCTCGTACAAGTGGGCCCATGTTCCAAGCATATCTGGTGAGTCACGCAATTTTTCAGGTTCTTTGAAAATACCAAGAGGCGCACTACCCCATATGTTAACACTACCCGTATAGGGTTCAGGTTCACGTTTTATATTCGTATGTCGTCTATCTTGGCGACGATCCTGTTGTGTGTGTTGTGTGCCACGTTGATTTCTTGTCACAGCCAAAGTACGGCGTATATAATCGCTGCGTGTATCTTCTTTGGGTTGTTGACGACGATCGATTTTCATACCAACAATAAGTTCACTGAAGAATATATTTATAATATTACCAACATTTCTGTCATCAATTGTTGCTGACTAGTACTTACCTCAAGCTTAGGTCAGCTTCTGGTGCTTCAGCTTTCGTATTATCTTCACTTGTTGCTGTTTCTGATTGCTGCTGCTGCTGCTGCTGCTGCTGGTTGTTGTTGCCTAATAATTTTGCTAATAATTCCGATTCAGTTCTCTGTTGATTCTCCTCGCCCATCAGCGACGCAACACGTTTTGCTGCCAACACGACATCCTTGCTTTCGGCTACTTGTTTTGCTGCATCTCTTCGCTTTTTGGCACCATCACCTGGACGTGCCATAGTCTCAGAGGCACGTCTAGTTAGCGTTAGGTTATCATCTGTTTCCATACTGGCCAATAATCGGTTCAAACGTAATGCTGCCGATTCAGTTTTTGGATTTTCTTGTGGTGTCGCTTCATCATTTTTCGACTCTTTTCGTGTCTCCTTTTTGGATTCCTCATCATCTTTACCTGAAGATGAATTATTCTTTGAACAATATAATCGGCTGATGGGAGCAATTGTTAAGGAGCTGACAATAAATAATATGTGTTATTTTGAATAGTTATTAACTACGCAATTCTACATACCGTAATGTAAGCTCTGGTCTTTTACGTATTATTAACATTTTTAATTTACTAATTTCTATTTGGAAATTGACTTATTACAACACCAGTCGAAAAAACAATGTGAATATGAAAATGTCACCATATGACATCCATTGTAAATATGACATATATATTAAAGCTGACTGATCGTGAAATTTCCGATATTAGTTCGTCATTCAAAATAGATTAGAGTAATAGGAGTAATGCCAATATTAGCTAAGAAACCAACCTACACAATGCCATTTATTTTCACAATTTTCCAAATAAAATACAGATTTTAAATAAATAAAAAGTAAAATATACTTTTTTCTCGTTTTCTTTTCTTCAAAATTGAAAAGAGTTTGCTTGCTGATAATTTTCACACGCAAAATAGGAAATAATTAAAAAACATAAACCAAATGGAATTTTGAAAATAGTTTCGACCTAACAAATACAACACTGCGAGTATTTTTGATTGAATTCACAAATCATTTCTCAATTCATTCGATTCATTTGAGTTTTGACAAGCGAACGGATTGGACAGTTGTGTCTGCGTCTGGTAGAAGTAAAATATCATAAATTATATATTTATTAGCAATAAATTTCATTAAAAACTGGTATATTAGTGAAGAGTATACGGTAGTGAAATCGAATAATGCGACATATTAAATCGAGTAAAAATCATTTGATGTGAGAATTATAATATATACATATATTCCGCCGAATTATAAAGCGATAATTCTGATTTTCTTTTACTTGATGTTTATCTAATAATGTGTGTTCATTTGAATAACAAATGCAATAATCACAACAGTACGAAGTGAAGTGTAATTTTTTGTGCTGTTTCTACTATTTTTCATCGACATTTTGTTTTCCGAACTGTTGCGCACCTTAAATGCGACAGCAACGTCAACAGCGGCTGCCGACAACGCAGCAGAGCAATAGCAGCAGCAGCAGCAAGTACACACACACACACATGCACAGCCACATGCGAATGAATGAACGTATAAAGAAATATAAAAGTTAAATCTCAAAAAAAGAAAAGAAAAGAAAACAGAGGAAGAAGCAAAATAAATACAAATAAAAAAAAAAATTGTGCATGTACAACAAAAGAACAACAACAGCAGTAAAGTATCTATTCTAAAGCAATAAAAGAATTTCTAAAGAAGAAAACAAAACACATAAGCAAAACGACAAGCCTTGAAGAGTGTGACCAACCAAAGTCGTCTCTGCATTTTGCCTTTCCTTTGTACGAATAGAGAATTGGTGCGCGTACTGGTTGATTTTAATAATACGTGACAACGTGAATGTGTTTATGTTGGTGTCGAAGAAGTACCGTGAAATCAAGAATAAGCGAATTTTGTGGCGAAACAGCAATAGATAAAAAAAAAAGTAATAAATGGTGATTGTAATGAGTTCAAAGTTAAATTACAAAGGAAAAGCAATTGGTGAAAAATGAAGCAAGTGTAAAGTGAACAGCAAGAAAGAAAATTTGTTTTTAAACCTTCTTCTGTGTTTATTTTTTCTATATTGAGATTGTTTAATATTCTACGTTCCGTTAGATTTTTTCCTATTAAATTCAAATTTTTTTTTTGAAATTTCATTGCTAAAGTTTGTGTTCGTAATGTGCAATATTTAAGCAAAAAGATTATAAAAAATATAATAATTAGAATTTTTGTTGAAATATAATCGACTTTTTAGTTTGAGTAACAACAACAACACAACGTAACAGCGACAACATCAACGGAAAAAAAACAGCAGCGCAATCAGAAATAAGGTGCGTTTGAAGTCTATGTGAATAACGATAAAAATGGAAATATGAAACTGAATTAAGCTCCGTCAACAAAATGCACACAGAGGCACACACACATACACACGCACATGTTTGTGGCTCATATAAACACACACACACACGCACATGTTTGTGGCTCATATAAACACACACACACACATGTTATTTAATTTTATATGGCACAAGCCATGAAGCAACGATGATGTTAATAGTAACTAACCAGTTTAACAGTGTGACCAGTTAATAATAATTTTCCCGCCCCCTTTACATGATCGAATTGCAAATATTCAACAATAAATTAATTAATTTGATATTAGTACATTTTTAACATCTGGCCACACTATGCAACCACTCAACCAATCTAATAAAAAAAGAACGACGCACGACAAATAAGAAAACCATCTACAACAACAATGATTTGAAAGATCTTTAAAATACAAAAAAAAAAAAGAAGATGTGCAAATGCGAATATTTTTAAAATTTTTATTGTTTACTCACTTTTTTTCTTGTTCGCAATACATTTTTGCTTTTCTTTTTATTTTCTTTTTCATCGCAATTCTTTGTGTTTCAATGTTCATATTTAATTTCAAAACGAGTTATCAGCATTTTTTGTTGTTCCTGTATCTATCTTCGTTTTTTTTTTTTGTTATCTCATTTTACTCGAATCTCTTTACGTTGGCGCTGATGGTGTAGTGCATACAAGTTGTTTTTATCGCCCTCAAAGTCGTTGGTTGTTGCTCTTATCCGAGTGACATTTTCGATAGTCAGGTTCTTTTTTCTTAATTATTACATTATTTCTTTAATTATGGCATTTTTTTCGTACAAAACTCTGAAAAAAGTCAATATTAAATTAGAAATGATCTAAATTTTTGATGCTTCGTGTAAGCCTAAATATCTAGTCTAAAGTGTAAATGTGTAGGTCTAAATATCAAAATCCAAAAATTGTGATTTTTTTTCATACAACAACAATCTTTTTTATTATAGACGACTCTATAAAAACCTATGCATGTGCATATATTTTGAATTTTTGTGTTATTTTTTGTTAGCTGATTAGAGTAGGAAGCAATAGCTCAAACATCAACAACAACAACAACCAGCCCCATCCAGCTTAATAATGATAATCAAGAGCAACAATAATCATATTTGGGGAGAAAATGCACAATAGCAGTAATAGCGAGAGCGCATACATATGGACAATTCAATGAGACGAATGAGGCTGTTAAAACGTAATTGAAAAATTCCGTCATATTACTATCTGTGAATTGTATATCGATGTGTATGTGTTTGCCACAACGCAGCGTATTAGTAATTCTTCTCGTTGTTGCGTTCGTATACAATTCATTTTAATCAAAACGGGTCTATGTGTGTGTGTGTTTTTTTTTGCAAAAAAAATTGAAACAAAAATCATTTGTGGTTTCAGGGGGGATTTTTATTTTTGTTATTGACATTATTATTTTTTTTTTATATACATATATATATATTTTTTATAAATTTCATTACAATAATTGGTTTTGATGTTATTTCTGAGTTTTAAGTATTAAAAAAAAAATTTAACTTTTATAAAATTTATCGTGATTAGACATTCTACGTAATTTATTTTGGGAGAGATTTTTTCATTCATTTTGTTCAGGAGTACCGTTCAGAGATGAAGATAGATGAGCTGCGGCCCTCACAAATGAACTATAGTACCTAAAAGTCGTAGTCGTGGGCGCCGTAGCACAGTGGTTAGTTGTTGTTGTTGTAGCAGCAAAAATAAGGAAATGCTTTGTTTTGTTCCCGTACAAAGCATTTCCGTATTCTCGTGAGGTGAATGGACCTAGGTCGACCACGTTGTCGAGTGCTTCCGGGACGTAGACTCGTCCATTCTTTGGGAAGCCTCAGTGGTTAGTGTGTTGGCCTTCTGATCTGTAGGTAGTGGGTTCAATCCCCGACTTAAGCATAACAAATCTAATATAGAAAAGATTTTTCTTTCGAACGGTACCCACCTACTGTCAAGCAATTGGCAATTCTTCCGGCTGTAACAATTTGCCATGAAAAAGCCTCTAAAAGAACTCTGTGACAAAGCTCAAAAAAGTGATGCCACAAGAATTCTGCCGTTCGGAACCGGTTAAAATAAGTAGGTCCCTCGCACAACAGTAATGGAAGAGAAGCGCGGCCAAAGAGCCATTCGGGGTTTATAAGTGCCACATATTTATTTTATTTTTTTTACTTGAAAGTCGACAAATGTACTTAGAAATCGTCCCTACAGTGATGAATTGTATGATTAACCCCTATTAATTAGTTCTTCCTAACATTTCCTTCAAACATACCTGCCACCTATCTCCATTCCTTAAAGGAGCTCTCAGACAAAATTAACCAGAAAACGCATCTGAAAACGACATCGTGAACAATGAAATGTACGATGATGTGTATATTTCCTCATCAACATTTTCTCTGATTATACTCCTATCTCCATCCCTTAAGGGTGCTCTCACAATAAATGAACACCAAAAAATCTGAAAATCGACAAATGTATTCAGAAATCGCTCCTAGAATGGTGGAATATATGATGGAACCTCAATAATTTGTCCACCCAAACATTTTGACCCCACATACTTACCCACTATCTGCATATTCCACCCCAAATTGATGCTTTTGAATGAAACTAAAAAAATGGGCTGGTTCAATTCAGGAATTTCTCATACATAATTTTGAAGAAACGCTTGAAATAATCATCAAGAAGCCAGGGAATCAAAGTTTTGCTCCATACAATTTAACTCATCAATTTACTTATATCTAAAGGTTTTCATACTATTAGAAATTCAATATTTTGAAATAGATAACCTCTAAAATGATAGATAAATATTCTTATACTCTTTTTTCATTCATTTTTGAATTAATTGATTTATATATATATACAAAATTAATTTGAAAAAAAAGAGCTAAGTGAACGCTAAAGCTCAAATGTCAAATGTATTACCGAGAGTTTTCAGTCATATAAAAGAGAATAAGAAGAAGAAGAAAAAAGAGTGTGTACATTGAACTATAAGCATGTAGTATGTAACAGCGCCAGAAGAAATTTGTTATAAAAAGTAAAAGCAAGAACAAACGAAACAACAAAAAGAAGCTTTGTTAAAACAGACGTATACTCGTACACCAACAATCATACTCTAAGTGATTATATTCAAATACATATGCCTCAAGTAAATTAGTCAACAGTGTTGCCATATTTCCATTTTTATTAAGGTTATTTAAGTAGTACTAATAAATAACAAAATTTTTGAATAATTTAATTTTATATTTTCTTTCTCTTACAGCGATTTGTTATATTTATATAAAATAATTTTCATTCCTTTTTGAGATTTATTTTTCGTTTTTCAATAACAATAAACTCGCCAAAAATTACGGCGATTACGACGACGACGACGACGACGACGACAACAATATCAATACTAAATTTGTGGCAAAAATCACAAAAAATTTGTAGTGTTCGATAATTGGATTATATAGATTATACCCTCATATATATATACATTATTATATTTTCTCCGCTCTTGCATATATTATTATCAACAAAATATAATTCCAAAAATTTATGCTTAAATGGATGCAACATCAATAATAACACAAGTCTCCCGCGATGATGAGCAATTGAATGTTTTTCCAAATGAAAAAGGTAAGTCTCGTTTTACATTGTGTAATCTAATATATGTATACTTTAGATATTAGCTCTAATTTCAAGGTCACACAACGACCATGTTAAGTCTTTAAGAATTAGAAGGGCAAAGGGCAACTTTTCCAAAATCTTTAGGGAAGCAGAAGATATACAAAGGAAGCAATATTGGGACAATCTACCGGGGTTACTACAATCAAAGTCACTCTTAGGAATATATAACCTAAATAGATTTGAGGATTGTATTTAAGCTAAACAAGAATAACTTAAGAATAAATATAGGAATTCTGACAGAACATTGTATTCTGAACTATCACTTGACAAAACTGGAAATTTACTCTAATGAAATTTGTAGGTTTTGCCGGGAGGAGAATGAAACCTCGGCACATGTGCTGGAGGTGTGCCCCGCACTAATGCAAAAATGAAAGAAACACCCAGGTGAACATCTACTAACTGATGGGGGGCAATCAGACTCGGGAATATCGACGCAATACTACATTTCATAGAAGATGTTGGACTCAAAGAAATATTTTGAACCAAAATGAAGGCGTCACGATAGATCTTATAGGTCGTGGTGCTACATCCCACAACTTCGAGACAAGTTTCACAAGTCGGATCTGACGTCCCCTTACTTCAGGCGTGTAATGACCCCGATCAGTACCCGAAGTTCCTTCCTTCTCAACTCTAAAAGACATTTCGCCAGACTTCTATCACGTTCTTTTAGAAAGTTTTTCGCTGATCTGCATGTTGCGAGTTCAGAGTCGTTGACACGCCACAGAAATCAGGCGTTTCTAACGCCCATAATTGGTTCTGTACTTTAAGGTGTACCAGTAGCGCCCTCAAGTGTGCCCAAATTTATTCCCACCGATAAGATACGATCTCAAAACTCATATACAATAAATTTTAGTTTAATTCGTAACGCTTCTCAACGTCATATATCATTCACGGATTATCTTAAAAGAACTGCTAGAGTTCATAAGGGTCTTGAGTACAGACTAACTCAAATAATACAGCTGGCCAGCTTGTGCTAAAAAAACCCACCATGATTCCTGTCAGTAGCACAAGACTTGGCTAACATGCTAAGATTTTTAGCGTCTGAGGACTTTTATTGTAGTTTTGCCATATATTTATCGGTGCTACTTAATAACGAGTGTTGAATAAAACACCGTTAATATTATTACATTTGTTTTTTATTTCTAATTTTTTTTTTCCTTAAAAGAATTACCAAAACGATTCACGTACGTTCCATTTTCTATTATCGGTTTTACAAAATGCCTTATACATATGAATTAGCAACGCTGTAGCGATGAATCATCACTAACACCAACAACAACAACAACAATAACTGCAACATCGTCAGACATTCCAATGTCTACGCTATCATGATTGTTGTCGTTGTATGTGTTCCGTACGTACGAAAGGATAAAATGTTAAAATTGCAATAATACAATATACAAGCTAAGCAGCAGCAGCAGCAGCAGCAAGAATGTCAAAACAAAAGTAGCAACAACAAAAGTATAAATTTTTGCTTTCACTTTTACCTTCTTTTTTGTTCAGCTCAGTATACGGCTTTTATTCATTCTGTCTTGTTTTGGCTTTGTATACTTCACACTACTACCACTATTACGACCATTACGACCGCCTCCTCCATTTAGTATTATTGTTGGGTTGTGACCTCTATCGTTTGGTTTCATATCCTGTTAGGTTTTCTTTGTTTTCACCACTTCATCGTTGTTCGCATATCGATAATGACGTCTCGTATGACGCCAACGTTTGCATGTTGGATGATGGCGAATGAATCATTACCGAAAGTGTAGAGTTAAAGTGTGGGTTTTTGTTGTTGTTGCTATTATAACGTATTATTCAAATGTTTACATTTTCAAATTGCTGTTGGAGTTTTTACACTTCTATCTTTCTCTTAATATTTTTCGCAATTATTTGTCTCCCTATCTCTTTCTATAGTTGTCGCACACTCTTTTTCTTATTGAAATCCACATTTTTTGTGCTTACTCGTAAATTTGTCACGCTTTGTTTAATTTTGGATCCTTATTAGCCGAAAAGTAAACACTGCACACACACTCAATGCTTGACCGCATCGTTTAACTAGTCCACAAATAAATTGTAACTGTATTTAGTACAAAGTTTTGACATGAAATATTTATTCGAAATTAGAGTAGCAAAAGTACATATGGTTTTTCAATAAGTTTTAATTAATGGCAAGTTTTCATTATTTCTTAAAAGTAGTTTCCATTCGCCTTTGAGCAATTAAAGGTGTCAATTTCATCTTCTGGTAGCAACTTGAGGTAATTTAGTTCAGTACCTGTTAAGCGAGAGCAAAATTTTCGAATTCGAATTCTTTTGTTCAAGGTCACGGACTTGTAGATTTTGACTGCTTCAAATTTGGTGCGTTTTCTTCCTGTGCAGGCTCGAATTGCAAATAAAGGACATAATTTTTTCAGCAAGACAAAATTTGTTCTTTCAAATTGTGTCCAGCTACATTTGTGAATACCGGTTGAAAGTCCACCTCGATCAGGCTTAAATCTTTGCCTTTTGCAAAGACAACCTCAACCAAATTCAGGTCTGATCAAAAGTTGAGGTCATAAAAAGTTACAAAAAAATTTGTCTACATCAATTTTTCCGTTATTCGGAATCACCTCCGTTACAGTGGAATACAGTGGAAAATATTAATGAAGCCAGTATTCTTTTTTTGATGTAAATTTAGCTTTAAAATAAATTATTGCAAACATTTTCGTAATGTAATGGAAAATATTTTATCCATATATAAAAATTATTGCAAAAAAAAATTTGCAATGTAAAAATTATGATTTTATTAAAATGTAAATATAATTTTTGCACATAAAAAAATTTTGACATTATCGCAAAAACTTTCGACCTTATTGCAAAATAATTTCGACATAATCGCAATAAATTTCGACTTTATTGCAAAAACTTTCGACATTATTGCAAAATAATTTCGACATTATTGCAATAAATTTCGACTTTATCGCAAAATAAATTTCGACATTATTGCATACAATTTTCGAAATTATTGCAAACAAAATTTCGATCTTAATACACTGCAGTATTGAGGACATAGAAATAAGTGTTAATCTGACAATGCAAGGTTGCTATATGGAGAATGCCACAAAACTAGCCTGGCAAAAATTTCCCAATGATGAATCAACAGAAATTAAATACAACATCCTTTTTCTTGTTCAATGAAAGAATGAATCATTTGTCCAAATTGTGATACCTGAAAGCCTATGTCAATAATAAGAATATTGCATACTTTTAGGCGCTTAATAATTTTTTGTGATTTCTCCTTTGAGCATTGACTTGTTAACTATTACTCTTTTTATTATTATTTTCTTTTTTTTTTTGCCTTTATTTACATATAAAATATGCTTTCACATGACTATTTCTTGCATTGGTATTTCTTTGTCCCCCCCATTAATTTTTTTTTTGCATTTTTATGTCAACGCATAAAAAAGTGAAATGTATGCTAAAAGAAATAATTTTTTTTATAATTTCTTGCAATGGAATTTAAGCATAATTTTTTAAATATCACCTTCTCTTTTCATATGCGTTGTTTTAACATATTTAATTGTTGCTATTGTTAATATACCACCTATATGTTGTTGACTCTCTACATAGTAATAGTTATTTATTTTATTTTTGTTGCATTCGCTGTTGCTTTTGCTGCTGATTGTTGATTGTTGACGGTTTTTATTGTACATTTAACTAGCTTTTTTTTTGTCTGTTTTGCTTCATTAATTCATTTTTATTATTGTTGGTCTTCCAATATGTGATGCCTCGTCATTTTATCATATTACACCTTCGCCGCTTGTATTTGACTTTTTGTTTTTTTTTTTTTGTTTAGTAAACTCATCAAAAAGTCGTCATAATATAATGAAGAATACTTAACAACCACAACAATAACTAATAAACAAATTGTGAAAGTTTATTCGATTTTATTCACATATCTACACGTTCAACATCACAATTTCAGAGTTGAAGGTGCTTTATTCTTCTTCTTGCTTGCATACCCAGATGAGTTGATTTACTGTCTCACTCACTCTCTCTCTCTCTCTCTCTCTAACTATCAAACTCTTTTTTTTATTTTACTACTATATTTTCTTTGTGACTTTCTTCTTTTCTTTTCTACTATATTTTCACGTCTGTAAGTTTTTCATATTGCATGCTTTTATGTTGTTATAATTGGCTTAAAATATGCAAACGTTTTCATTCTATGTCTTTTTCACTTCGTCGCTGAGGTTTTACTTTAAAAGTTTTCACTTCCTTCTAATTTTTCTTGCTGCCACAAATTTAATTCCCACACAAAAATGTTTTCTATGAATTTTCCTTGAAATTTACATAATGAATGGTTGCTTTGTTGAGTGGTGGTTATTAGTGGTGTTGATACTTTTTTTTTTTTCAAAGCAAATATTTTTGGAGTTGAAGTTATATTCTTATTAGCTTAATTTGTTGATGCTACACATATAATTTATTGGGGGTTTTTTTTTTTGTTTTTTGAAAATTTGATGTTTTCATTGTTTTTAGTTAAGAATTTATTAAACAATTCTATGCTACCCCTATTGTAAAAATATGCATTTCTTGCACCATTGTATTAGTTCGCGATAGTTTGAAAATGACTAAAGAATGCATCACTGCACAATAGTGTACTTTTCAGCGTTTAATCTTTTGATTGGAATGTAAATGACAGTTTCAAAAAAGGAAACATCTTATAAAAAATGCCAATAAGAAGCAAAAGTTCCTAGCTGTACTTATTTTTTTACAAGCTATAAGCACTGTAGATACGAGGGCGGTCCCAGAACTACCCGACCTAACTAAAAAAACGCAACAAATTTGGTAAAATTTTTCTGTATTTCTCAACATAATCTTCTTTTAGCCCTGTACACTTTTCCCAGCGATATTCTATAGCTTCGATACCCTGTTTATAGTATGAACTCTCTAGCATACTATAAACAAATACTATGCAAATCTTCTACCACCAAACCATTATTTCAAAATTTGGAAATAGATTTGTGAACTGGTGCATTGTCTTGATGAAACAACACATTATTTTTCACCAAATGCGGCCTTTTTTCTTTAATTTCATCACTTAAACGCTGCAACATGTTAGCATTGATTGTTGATTGTTTTTCCTTTTTAAAGATAATCAATAAAAATTATCCCACGTGTATCCGAAAAAACAGACGCCATAATCTTGCCTGCAGATTCTCCACTGTTTTGTCTGCTCCTTTGTCTCAGGTGTGAAGTGGTGGACTCATGTCTCATCAATGGTTACGAATCGACACAAAAACTCGGCTTTATTACTGTGAAACATCTACCTCTTGGTTTTGTTCTATTGTGATCAAATGCGTCACCCATCTTGCACACAGCTTTTTCCTCTCCAAATTTTCGGTCCATATACGATGTATGTAATTTCATCTAGCGCACGCACCTTCAGCCGGCGATCATCCAATACCATTTTTGGAGTTTCTTAACAGTTTCTGCTGTGGCCACCTCAATTGGTTGACCACTATAGTGTTCGTCTTGGCAGCTCATACTCATACTCATACTCAACTCCCTCAGAGTAGAATCTAGTTTGGCTTTAATATTCGTTGGACTGAGACCTTTCAAATGAAAGTATTGAATTACATAGCGGTGACCAATTTTTTCCATGTTTACAAATTCACTGAGGTCGTTAACTTTCGATGGCTCCAAAAAAAAAAAATACTAAACAAGGTGGCGCCTTGAAACTTAAAACATATATTTTTTGAGGTTGCCACTTTTGACCAAAGTAATTTTTTTCAAACTGCTGCCGCCATCTATATGTCAGGTCAGGTAGTTCTGGGACCGTCCTCCTATAAGGTATATATGACGGCATGACGGCATACGAAATACTATACATGGACTATTTACAATTTATTTGTTCTGCTTGATGACCTCGATATTATTATTATTATTATTACTATTATTATTGTTGTTATTGTTATTATCATTATATACATGTGAGTATGCACAAATTACTAAATGGTCTTCTTTTCTAATAAATATAGGTAAACATTTATTTTATATGAGTATTGCTTTTTTTGCTATGGACATATCCCATGTTATGACATTGTTTTCTTTACTATTACTACAATTTGCATAAACAACTAACTACTTATTTACTATGTAATACATATACCTACGTTGTGTATTTATTTACAATTTTGTAATGTTCAAGTACATTTCAAAGAAAAGTTGTCGAAGGTCATTTCTATACATATATAATGTATTTAATGATATTTTATGGAATATTATTTCATTTGGTTTTATTTTATATGCCAAAAAAAAAATGTACAACAAATTGAGGGTTATTTGTGTTTTATTATTTTCATGAATTTTTATTATCATTTTATATATGCATTTCTTTAGAAATAGTTATTATATTTTTTTTCTGTACAAGTTATATATACATAAATACCACCACAAACGTCTTTATCGCTATCAATTTGTCTATAATCTTAAGGTCATGACGTCAGACATTTATTATTATAAATTGTGTTATTTATTCGACAATATTAACTCATTTACATGTACGATGCAAAAATGTCAAATGCTTCAAATATACAATATTATTAATGATATTCTTATTATTATTATTGCTATTATATGCACATTGTACTAATGCACTTTATACTGGTGATGTAACAAGTTGAATATATGCTCAACTCGAAGCTTAAATCGAAAAAATTGATGTAAAACGAATTTAGCTTGAGTTTGTACTCGCATTGGCAAGTTGTCAAATTGAGTAGATGAGTGAGCTGAAAATTCGATTGAAGCAACAAAATAAGAGTACAAGTCCACTAAGAACAACTGGGGGACGGATCATTTTCACTCATTTTCTTTTGCAGTGAGTGCAAACGGGAGTGCAAACAGGTCACATTTCGAGTTGAACCTCAAAAAAATGAGTCAAATTGAGTCTTTCATTAAATATACTAAATCGTTTCTGAGGGCTTGAAATCAAAGGATGATCCCAATTCATTTTTCTCCCCCTTAGATGGACTCTCCTATGAAATTGACGAAATTTTATAAAATTCGCTCCCACTGTTCTCAGGGTGCTCATAGAGGGTTAAAAAATATGGACTTCCAATATTCATTTTTGTAACCATTTGAAAATTGTGAATTGTATGGGTGTGGATTGTTTTGGTTTAAGGTTTTTCCTTTATTCACTATAAAATGCAAGCATGGAGAAGGGACTCGCAAGGGAATTATAGAATATCAGCTCTTCTATAACTAATGGTTAACCAATCGCACTCGGGGATTTAATGTTTATGGTTAAGCAATGGCACTCGGTTATTTAGCTAATGGCACTTGATGATTTAACTGATGGTCAAATAATGCCACTCAGTGATTTAACTAATGGTTAACCAATAGCACTCGCTGATTTAACTAATGGTTAATTAAAGAGCACTTAGTAATTTGACTAATAGCTTATTAGTGCTACACGCTGATTTAAATAATGGTCATATATTGCTAATCGGTGATTTAACTAATGGTTAACCAATAGCACTCGCTGATTTAGGTAACTATCCGTTAACTAATGACACTTGCTGATTTAACTAATAGTCAAATAATGCCATTCAGTGATTTAACTAATGGTTAACCAAGAGCACTTGCTAATTGAACTAACTATTTGTTAACTAATGGCACTCGCTGGTTTAACTAATGATCAAATAATGTCACTCAGTGATTTAACTAATTGTTAACCAATAGCACTCGCTGATTTAGGTAACTATTCGTTAACTAATGATTAACAAAATAATGATTTAACCAATGGTTCATCAATGTCACTCGCTGATTTTTACTAATGATTAAATAAGAGATGACAATAAAATATTCTTAATTACACACTTGTCATTAGTTAACCAATTGTGAATTTAAAAAATACGCAAGGGAAAATATACGGATTAATCGAAGATATAGAAAATGAATTTATTTGACAAATATTATATACAATATTTTACTCACTAATAATTTGCTGGTGGAACTATTAAGTTAAGAAAGAACCCAGTTTCATCTCACATCTGTTAGGCAGTTGCTGACATATTTTCGTGTTCTATTTAGCCCTATTATATTGAATTAAAGGAAAAACGCAACGGGATTCGCTGGATTGAATTCGTTTGTGTTATTACATTTAATCTTATCGTTTTATGTGTTCTTCTTAGCACTTAGCCCTGTCACCATTTAATGTATTGAAACAATTTTACTTGAATGTTTCTTATATGAGAAAATTATAACTACCTTTCAGTTCAGTGCTTTTCCTGCTACTATCGATGCCTGTTTAACTTTTCCACTGTAGGTACGACCTACTTACATTATTTTCCTCATTGCACGACACAATCAATAATAATATATTTTTCACTTGCTTTTTCGCTTTGATGCTTTTGATATTTTATTCCCTACATATGAAATATCCATCGATTGATTGATTTTATTTGTTCACGTACAACTACATGTATAATAAATACATCTGTCCAATACATTAATATTGTATGAATTTTTTTCATTTCATTATGGTTTATACCGTTTCGCCATAAATTTAATTCATTTCATTGTTTTTTTGTTTTTTATTTTCATAATTGGAATTGCTTGTTTATTTGTTTAATACAAGCGTCTAAATGTTTACAACTTGTTATTCTGATTTGATTTGATTTCACTTGATGCGAAAATTCATCATATTGTTTGTGCGAATTTTTTTCAATTCAATTACAATATATAGGTATTTATTTTTTTAAAGCTTTTGTTGATTAAATATTTTGTATTTTTGTCATTCTCTTTCATAATAATTTATCTCTTGTTCGTGTTGTTTGTTCTACATTCACAAAGAATATATTTGTTCAAATTAGCTCTTGATAAGAGCTAATTTCAATTCATTGCTCTACATAAACTTGTGGTTTTCATATATTGTATATAAAATATTCTATAATTAAATTATTCTATAATATCAATCTGGGTTTTTACCATTTAAGTATTGTTTTTTTTTTATTTCGAAATATTTATCAAGTACAGATTATTTGTGGTTCGTAGCGACTTGTAAATTATGTTAGGAGGAGAAAGGTCCAACTAATACGATATTGAATTATTTGATTAAAAATTGAGAAATCAAATTAAAAATTTTAGCATTCTAAATACATCTGATGCCCGATCAAAAAGGTGGCATATTGAGCATTTAATAAATTTCAACCAACTTAACGAAGTACGTTATGGAGGGTAGCGCCATCCTGTTGTAATCAGATTTCGTCTGGATCGATTAAAAACGATTCTAAAAACGTTATTTTGTGTTGAACACAAATTGAATATTGATTTTCAAAGTAAATTTATATAATTTAAATGCCTTGTTGAGGGGCTTGAGTCTGTCCAAGATGAAATGTCAAATTATATTGAATAAAAATGACAACTTAACTTTGACAGCTGATAGTTGCTTTGACAGCTTATACCTGTCGCTAGTTCTGTCACTGAAAAACTACTCTATATTAATGTTTTTAAATTTTTTTTTTTAAATATTTTCTTTAATATTAATGATATATATTTATTTTTAATTCTATTTTTATTGTGTTTTAGTGTTTTTTTTTTATTTAGTTGTTTTTTTTTTATTGATTTATAAATTTCTTACGATTTTTTTTTTTTGGTTTTTCATACTTCACTTCATCTAAGGCATTTTCAATAATTTGCTTTATTCTCGCCATCATGAACTTGTGTGTAGCATGGCTCGTCTATGAGTTGGTTGGTGAACGTACTATTATTGGCTTTTTATCTCTTTATCAAACATTGCAATGCGCTTTGATGTGTTTAATTAATTTTATGCGCATTTTGTTTCTCTTTATTTCTATCATATATTGGAAATTACAATTAATTATTGTAGAAAATTTGATTTTAAAAGTTCAACCGACACCAATTTGACATGATGTGGCAATGAGTTTTTTTTTTTGGCTTCCACTGCCGCGAAAAATGTTTTAGTTTGTCTCTTTTATTTTATGACTTTTTTGTGTTTTTTTTTTTTTTTGGTATTTCATTAATGTCTCTCTTGAGATAAAAAGTTTCATTGTTGTTGTTGTTGTTTGATGCGGTTATTTAAAGATTTAAAAATATTTTCTGGGTAAAATGCGCGTGTGTATGCTGCGTATAGTATTTTTTTTTTTGTTATTGTAAAAGTAATTAAAAGTTTGTTGAACTTTTGTCAATTCAGTTGATACGCACGACGCTGATGATGCTGGTTGTTGTAGCCATCACTTCTGTTTTACCTAACAACTTTTTTCTTTTAATTGAAATGAGCATATTGCAATACAAAAGATTTAAATAAAATATTTGAAAAGTTTGTCAGCTTTGAATTCTACTAGTTTTGTGAACAAATTGCATTGATCAAATAATTATCATAAATTCGTTCTTTATATACCCAAAAATCAAATATCAAATTACAACAGAAATTAATTTTTTTCAATCAAGCGATCGAGGTAAAAACAGTTACATACTATTTTTTCATCAACAGACTGACGAATTTGTGAATGGGCAATATCGAATGAAAACCAAGTCTGCCTCCCATATATAAGGTCTAGTAAAAAGAAATCCATTATTTTTGCATTAAATTGAAGGTTTTATTTAGCATAGTTAGAATGATCCGATTTAGGTCAAATATGCACCGTTTTGTTCGATAACTTGGTGCCATTTTGAAGGTAATTTCTTAATGTCACTCTCATAGAAACCCTCGTCCCTAGTGGCAAAAAACTCGGACAGTCGACTTTCACAAGCTTCTCTTGAGGCGAATTTTTCACCAGCAAAATCATTCGCCATAGACAGGAAGAGGTAGTAATCACTTGGTGCCAGGTCCGGACTATAAGGTGGATGCATAAGAACCTCCCAACCAAGCTCCCGGAGCTCCTGGCGAGTCACTATCGATGTGTGTGGCCTGGCGTTGTCCTGTTGGGACACAATTCCTCTCCTATTGGCTAAAGCTGGTCGCTTCTGGGCGATTGCTTCATTCAGATGGTCCAATTGTTGACAGTGCAGGTCCGAATTAAGAGTTTGGCCGTAGGGGAGCAGCTCATAGTAGATGATTCCCTGTCAATACCACCAAACACTTAGCAAAACCTTCCTGACCGTCAATCCTGACTTGGTCACCGTTTGCGCCGGCTCACCGCTATTCGACCACCACCTTTTTCGCTTGACGTTGTCGTAAGTGACCCACTTTTCATCACCAGTAACCATCCGCTTCAGAAATGGATCGATTTTGTAGCGATTCGCAGATGGAAATTCGGTCCATTAGGTTTTTTTACATCAACTCGTGTGGCACCCATACATCGAGCTTCTTTTTGTATTCAGCCTTATTTAAATGGTTCCAAACGGTTTTTTATGCAACTTTTAGTTCCTGGGCAATAGAAACAGTGCTTTCAGCCGTCTGGCTTACGTTTTCGCTTTTATCGAAGAAAAACTGTAAAATATGGCGTATTTTCTCTTCACTGGTATCCATCTTTAACGCGTGCTCAAACAATACTGAGTCAAACAATCACAAAACTGCCTGAAAAGTTTACTTAGTACGAAATTCTATCTTTCTAACGCCATCTAGTGTAACCCGATCGCACTTATACAGATTACTAAAGCGATCTATTGAAAAAATAATGGATTTATTTTTACTACACCCTATATTTACTAACTTATAGACATTTTAGAAAATGGGCTGAATAGAATAGAAACCACTTTACATTCCATACAAAATTTTACTTCTATATTTCATCGAAAACTTTCTTTAAACCTTCTTTATTGCAAAATTAAATAAAATGAAGTAAATGTTGCATGCAACAATTGTAGTTTTTCATTTTTTTCATTTTTTTTTTTTTTTTGCATGCATACGCCATATTTTCTATTAATTCTTCTTTTGCCACATTGTATAAACAAGCCACATTCTTAACACCACCCACTTTCTCATGCATGCATATGGCATAAAAGTAACAATCTACATATGTTGGGCGATAAAGTAGAAAATTGAAATTGGCACAAAATCCAACAAACGCTACCAACACTTACGCTTATACGAGTATACACTTAAGAGCTTTATTGTATATACGAGCATATAGAGACGACGTGTGTTGGAATATGCTCATTTAAACCATTCTTAACCTAGAAAGAAGAAGACTGAACACAAATACATAGTTGATTCAAGGAGTGAACCCCCTATTTACATTTAGTATACCTTACAATCTGCTTTACACACTATTAAATAATAAATAGCACACCTGAGAGACCTCCGACTATAATTAGCATATGTGTATTAAATTAATTTAATAAATACCTACTACTACTATTAAATCATTATATATTTATATATATTTTTGTTACTTTTTGTTGCTACTGGTCATTGTTAACATGTTTGTTGTATTTTACTCAGAGTTTTTTTTTATATTAATTTCGAAAAAAAGGGGTATATTTTGTTTGTTATACATAATTGACCTTGATGAAATATTTCATCCCATTTAGTTTCCATTTACATGCGAATACAAGCAAGTCGATAAAAATGAACACACCTTGATTTTTATAGTTACATAAGACTATTGATATAAAATAAATAAAAAAAAAGAGTGTGAATTTTTAATATAACTAGTCATGTAAAACTGGTGTTGTAGGGAATTATGATATCAAAACTGGTTATATACCAAACTAGTACTATACGGAAGTGATGATGACCATCATGATGATGATGTACGTAAGAATTAATATTGTTGAGAAAATATTGCATATTTAATGCATTATATATATATATTTTTTCAAAAATAAAATTGCTAAATTTAACAACAAAAATATCACTACGAAAAACGCGCTCTATGATATCATCGCTTAAATTTCAAGAATATCTAAATGCATTTATGTTGGCATTTCCAATTGCATTTTTATACTTTTTTAAATGCAATTTTTTACTAAGGAATTGCGAATTGCTATTGCAGGAACAATTTTCCCATTGATTATCATGAGTAAAATGGAGGAATAACCTTCGAGTATCCCACTGGGAAGGGATACAAAAAATTCGCCAATCCAAAATATTTGTTAGGCCATACACCTACAATAGGGAATTACGCAATATGTGCAAGACAAATATCAGGAAAATAGTAGGTTTCCTTTCAGGACATTACTACCTGAAATATCATCCCAATAAAATCTTGACGATACGGAATGTCGGCTCTGTTTTGAAGAGGATGAAACTACAGAACACATACTGTGCGACTGTATTGGGTTGGCAAAAACAAGAATGCACATTTTTAACCGTGATCGACTAGTTCCCGAGAAAATAAAAAAGTCTCCTGTTATGGACATACTCAACTTCAACCGCAAAGCGGAAGTGATACTGGAAGAACATGGACTTCAGCTGATTCCCTTCCTTAGATAGGTAATATCTAGGTAGAAAGGGATGTAATGCTATGGCATACTAGAAACGGTTGTGATGGCATGGCTCACAATTTTATAAATGTAGTGGGACACAAAAGATCTTTTAAGTCGCAGTGTCGGCCTTTTGGCAACCTACGACAATAAATAATAATTATTATTAATTGTCAAAAATAAACTCATTACTTTTACACCTAACAAAGAGAAAATTCGATGGATTTTGCAATTTAATTTTTATAATTTAAAAACGCCAACTAGCAGCTGAAATTATAAGTGGCGTTTGAAGATCCCCATAATTTTATACCCAATTCCATGGAAATTTATATACGTCGATTCTGTTCCGGTATTTTTAATATTGAAAATGCACCTCGCACGTCTAACCCCATCTTAGAAAATTGTCGATAAAATCATGGAAGCGATCGAAGTCGGGCACAAAATATCAGTGAATCATTTGCATAAAACTGAATTCACGAACTGGTTTCATATACATCTAAATTCAGAACTCTACTTTCAATAATTGGACAGTTTGGTACTAGTGAATGACCAGTATTGATCGACAGAAGAAATGAGTTCAATTAGGACAAAGCCAAGCCACACTCTGGGAGTTTGTTTGAGCAGTTTGAATGCATTCATCTTTATAGGTCAAAGTTTGCATCAAACGATTACCATCTTTTCTATCAATGTCAACTTTTTTAGTAATAAGAAATTGGTCTCAAGAGTACAGTTTGAAAATCTATTGATTAATAGGGCCCGCGACTTCTATGATGATACGAGGGCGGTCCCAGAACTATTCGACCTGACATATAGATGGCGGTAGTAGTTTGAAAAAAATTATTTTGGTGAGAGGCAACCTTATAAAACATATGTTTTAAGTTTCAAGGCGCCACGTTGTTTAGTATTTTTTTTGGAATCATGGAAAAAATTGGTCACCGTTATGTAATTCAATACTTTAATTTGAAAGGCCTCAGTCCAACGAATATTAAACCCAAACTAGATTCTACTCTGGAGGAAAAGTGTATAGGGCTAAAAGGAGATTATGTTGAGAATTAAAGAAAAAATTTAACAAATTTGTTGTTTTCTTTATTAGGTCGGGTAGTTCTGGGACAGCCCTCATACCTTTCAAATTGCAAGAAATTACAAAACAAAATCTCGCAATTTTAAATCAAATCTGACAATCCACACCATATCATATTAAATCTTAAATAAAATCATATCTCGTATAAAAGTAGCATTTTTATTGCAAAATATATTTCATTTACTTTTAATAACTTACACACTACATACATACATATAAATTAAAATTAAATAAATTAAAAACAAAACGGATTTACATTATACTATGCCCATTTTCACCTTACAATCAATCACAATGTAATCAAAATGTATGGGAAAATGTAGAAAAATGTTAATATCAAGTCAGTCTATTTGCAATAGACTGACTTGGTAATCAAAACGGTTTATAATAACTAGGCTGTTATTATTTGTTAATATTATTGTTATTCGTATCGTGATGATAAAGTCAAAACAACAAATTATTAAGTAGCTAATTTATTCATATTCCATTTATATAAATACATGAACATGCAATACATCTTACTTGCAGTATATAATATGATCTTTTAATACAATTACAGCAAATGACTATATTTCGTTGTGATGTATTTTATTTATTTTTTTTTATTACATACCAGTATATGTACATATTCCGATATGTAAGATATACCTGTTTATTATAAAAATATATATAGAAATAAAATCACTTAAAACTGCTAGCCAGATTGAAAGCCATAACACAGAGCCTACATTTTATAAATTGGAACAAAAAATATTTATATAAAAAACCAGTTTTATATATTGTATATTTTATTTTGTTTTCGTATTTATTTTACTTTGCATTGCTGCATATTGGATATAGTATGTATATACATATATATGGTATTAATTTGTTGTTGTTGCTATATTAATTGACTTGACTGCCAACCTACCTAGCATTCTTCTGTACACGTATTCTTTCCGTGCACTGTATGATTATTATCAAAACATGACTTTTAATGGAATATTTATTGAAAAATCGAATATCTTAGCTTGTGTGTAAACAATTTTTTTGAGAAATTTGATTGGATAATGAGAGTAATATTTTTGTGTGCTTATCCCAGCTTCCTGGAGTAAAATTTTATATACTTTTTTATATATACCAATACAATCAACGGTGTTATTTATATAAAAACGATAGGCAAAGAGAATGATTCCATTTTTATGCCAAATTTGAAGTGTCTATGTTAAATATTTATTTCAGGTTAACTTCGCCTCATGTCAATACGGCAAATCGACCTCAGGGTGGTTGCAAAGTGGTCTTTAGCAATTACAAGTGTGCCGGACCACTAGTATACATCCAAACGAAAATAATTTTTTTTTAGATTAGATTGAAACTTTGAAGTGTGGCGCATATTCGACGATGAATCCGAATTTAGCGGCCCAAAATTCATGCTCAATGTTACTACTTCCATGTTTAATATGGAAAAGATTCTTCTCTCGAACGGTACCCACCTGCCAGCAAGAATTGGCAATTTTTCTGGCAGTAACAATTTGTCAAAAAATGCTTTTTAAAAGAGCTCTGTGACAAAACTAAATTAAAGTGATGTCACAAGGGTTCTGCCATTCGGAACCGGCTAATATAAGTAGGTCCCTTCTAATGCTATTCAAATTTAACATGCACAACGGTATTGAAAGAGAAGCTCGGTGCTATCACAATGGACCTTTCTGGCCTAAGTGTGTCCTCTCAGAGAGAGAGGGCAGCCACATAATCTAACCTAACCTACTACTCTGGTCCGTCGGACATTCTAGTTTAATATGTCTGACAGTCCCATAAAACACAAAAAAAAAAGAGAAAAAATAGGATGTCCCACGAACCGAGATAATCACATTCTATGGCTTCTTTTTAATCTTAAAAATTCTATTTTTCGATTAGAAAGAAAAGAAGAAAGAAGATTCGAATTTAGCCGTCCAAAATCCGTAGCATTTGACTATTCTGGTACGCGTCCAACATTCTATTCATAACTTTTTGTGAGGCTGTGTTATTTTTTCATCTGCATAATGTTTATATAATATTGTGTTCTTCTTCAAAATATCGAAACATCCGCACAATTTTGGGTTTTGGTTTTTTTTTTTTGAATACTTTTTCTTTTTTTTTTTTCAATTTTTGTCGTGATTACTCATTTTGGCGTTAGAAATTGGTATGCGTATGTTAAGACTTTATCATCATCATGCCGTCAATTGTTTCATTGATGTTGAGTGTTTGTGATTGAATGCTTCAAATATTTGAATAATTTAATTTAATAAGGAAAAGAAAAAAAAAAAAAAAGAACAGAATTAATGACTATTTCGTATGTTTATTAATAGGTACATGTTTTTTTTTATTAATATTTATTAATATCCAGCAATTTAAAAATTTAAATGAGATTCATCTGCTACTTTAGTTTCGTTCTTAAATTAAATACTTTTGATGGCATTACAAATATCAATCTTTTAAATAATCACGGCTCCATTGATCCACTTTGGTACAATTACTCGTAACAATTTATAACATATTTTATTGAAAAATGTATAATGGGTATGTAAAGCATAAAATGCATTTTTATGAACTTAAATTAAATTTACATATCAGAGGTTAAATTTAATTAAATGAACGAACACCTGCCACTATTCTCAAGAAAGGAAAAAAAAATTTTTTTGAATCAAGCCTTTGTAATTGTGTGTTGTTTATAAGAAAGAAGAAGAAAATCAATATTAAGTAGAACATCAGATTGTATGTTTTTTGTTTTTTTCTTACCTCTGCACTAAATCCAATGGATTTGTCATGAATGGCGGTAAGAGGGATAAAAGCATATACCACAACACTGACCTAAATACATGGAATATAGAAAAAAAAAACCCATGAGAAAAATAGAAGAAGTTTGATAATTATTTTATTAAATCGATTAGTAAAAAAATGCTCAAGTATATGAAAAACAATTCAATTTATATGATTAATGATTCAATGGACGTACAGAAGCATTAAGCGTATTACTTAAGCAAAGGTAAAGGCAAGAAAAACATTAATTGAATATGAAAATGTGAAGTAAAAATATATGTAATCGAGGAGAAATGTATTGTATGAATCTGGAATGTATTTAGTAAACTTGATTGTCTAAAGAGTTTCTATTATTTCCTTTATTATTATTTTTTGTATTTAAGATCTGCTACTTCAATACTGAAACGTGTAGATTTTTAACATAATAAATCAGCCATTCGAAAAAAGAAAAAGGTCATGCCCAGCAGACATGTATGCATTTCTATATGTATTCGATTACTTCGTGGTGGAATTGGTTTGACTTGGCCAAGTCATATGTCGTTCCTAACCCCAAAACAATGATGAAATATTCATTAAAATACTTGAAATCATCCCTAGTGGGATATAATTTAAGTTTTTAAGTTTAGAGATTCTACCAGACAAAATTGACGATATAAAATTTCGCTATCATCGCTCTCAGAGATGTAAAATATTCATTAAAATACTTGAAATCATCCCTAGTGGGATATAATTTAAGTTTTTAAGTTTAGAGATTCTACCAGACAAAATTGACGATATAAAATTTCGCTATCATCGCTCTCAGAGATGTAAAATATTCATTAAAATACTTGAAATCATCCCTAGTGGGATATAATTTAAGTTTTTAAGTTTAGAGATTCTACCAGACAAAATTGACGATATAAAATTTCGCTATCATCGCTCTCAGAGATGTAAAATATACGAGTTGACTACTCAACATTTTCTCTGAACATGCTTGCACCCCGTATTTACTCCCACGTGGTGAGACTTCCCTGCAAAATTAACTTAAAAGTGCCTGAAAATCCCGTAATTGCCCTGGAATCCCCATTAATTCTTCAGCCCCAACATTTTCTCCAAATATATTCATCTTCTATCTCAACCCATCAGAGGGAGGCTACCCTACATAATTGATGATATTTCTATTTATTTAAAATAATGGAATTGATATTGCTAAGATCGCTTTATTATAAAATAAATCAATAAACATTTTCTTAATAAAACTAAAATCGCAAGAAATCGCATTTATAAATAATTTGAAGATATTATAAAAACGATTTGAAAAAAATCTGCATCTTGTTGTATATTTTGAATTATTAATATATTATTAAATCATTACGATACACTTGCATGTGTGTCGATCAGTTTATTTGGTTGCTGCAATATATTTGTGTATACAAATATTAGCTTGTTTGGACATGCTGTGACAGCTGGCATACAACAAACTATTTGTACTTCCGTCTCTGTGTTCGTAAGAAATACAGGGACAGATTATAAAGGGATTTGATGAATCTCAAATTTAATTAATGGTAATTTTTAGATGACCAATTAATTATGAAGACTTAGAATTTGATAAATTTAACAATAAAGCTTTATAATTCCTAGAATACTTGTCAGATTTCGAAAAATTTGTAGAGCGATCATGAATTATTCCCTTCGGAAAGCTATTTTTTTTTCCCAAATGTGTTAAAAATTGTATCATTTATATTTAACGTATTTGAAATTAGCGTTAATAATTGTTTGAAATTGTCTAAAATAAAGTTAGCTGTAACGAAAACGTTTAAATACTTTTAGTCATTTGCCTTGACATGAACAGATGCAATAGGTATATGAGACTGTTATTTAAGTCCGTTCCTAAAATTATCTATTTTATATCTTTCATATTTAGTACTTTAATAGTATTTAGTACTGGTATCAATCTGACATGACCAACGAAGAAAAAAGAGAGGGAAAATTGCGTTTCTTGTTATTTTAATGATTACGGACATTTTCTTTGAAAAATTAACATGCAAATACATTTATATAGCAGATAAATGTATTAAATTAATACATTTAATCAAATATCTTATCAAATAATTAAAGATTTTTTTAGAAAGTTTTCTTCCCGCCTGACTCAATTGACTATTTTTACAAAATATCGTAAAAAACAGCCAAAGTTACGATGCATTTGCAATCAATGACACAATTTTTCCGAATTTCAAATTATTCGGGACAATTTCGAGATTAATAATTGCAATTTCCAGGTTAATAATTGCAATTTCCGTATGTGGTCACGACTTGTTGATGTTTTTGGGAATTTTCCTCAGCGTTGATCTTTTTGATCACAAACCTTTGGTAGTTTTACATATATATTGCCTTTTCGTCGCAACAATGTTTCTCCTAGTTAGCCCAAAAAGTAAATCAAAAGAATTGAAAGACTGGGCGTCAAGCTTTACAATGCATGTGAATCTATTACTATTACTATACTATGTGTATGTATTATATATATTCATATTTTTGACCGTATAAACATTTTTATTCTTACTTTATTGATGTTGCCATTTCCATGACATTAACTTACACTTTTCTTCATTCATGCTTTTGCTTTTTTTTTTTTTTATTATAATTCTATTTTGTATAAAATATTTATTAATAAATATTTTTATCTTGCTCTTGAGACATATTAATTTTGAATTTCTTTTTTTTTTTTTTCCATTGCTTTCTTTTATTTTTATTTATATTTATTTATACACATATTAATTTACGATTTTTTTTTTGTCTTCTTATATTTATCATTATATGTATGTATTATTTTAAATATTTTTTATCTCTTTCATTCGCTGTGTGAGATATTTTTTTTTTTTTTTTGTTACATAGTTTAAAAAAAATGACACAGTTGCTTGATCTCTCTTATTTCATTTTGTTCTCTGCATTGTATTTCACATAGAACAAGTGTCATTTTGTAGTTAGTTGTATCATTTTCATCCATTATTATTACTTATCTTGTTTTTTTTTTATAGTATTATTTGCTATGCTGTGCTTGAGACTTATTTTAGCCATTTTTGTTGTTTGCTCGTGTGTTGTCGTTTTTCTTCATGCTTCTCAAACATTCATAAGAGTACATATAAGTACATAAGAGTACAAGCACAGCATCTTTTCAATATTATTGTATTATTACGGCTTTGTGTCTAGTCTCAGAATCTAGTTTGAGATATCTCTATTAATATATATTATACTTGTTATACTCGTACGAAGATTATATATGCATGTGTATGTGTATTAATACCCTCTAGAAAAATGAATGAATAACCGGTTTCAAAGTAACTACATTTTGATGAGTATTCGTTTCATGAATTTATGCATTCTCAAATTTGAATTTAAGTAGTATTCTGTTGGGTTATTATTCTGTTGGGTCATATCTAAACGGCAGTAATTAAAAATATATATATATATTCGTTAATGATCATTGAAATGTTGCATTATAAATGCTCTCTATAAACTGCCTGATATTTTTCATTAATTTCTTACTAGTCTAATTGTCATCAGTATTCGAGTATCTGCTGTAGATCAGACTATTAAATCATCTATTTGTGTTTGTGTGTATGTCGTATACAAATTTGGCATTTTCAAGGCCTTTTGTTATAGGATTTTTTTTCTTCGTTTTATTCGTTTCTTACTTTTATATATTTATATGAATTTTTATATATATATTTTTTTAATGTATGTGTGAAGAACATATCAAATAAACGCTTTTTTTTTTTGTTTGTTTATTGTATTTTCATTATTTTATTTTAGTACCACCAGATTTAGTACACATTGTATTGGCGTTGGTCGAGATGGCGTTGGAAGGGGCAAAGAGAGTGAGTGTGAGAGAGAGAGAGAGAGAGTGAGAAATGTGAGATGTTGAAACAAGTGTAGAGCCGTCTCAAGTTAGAAGAGAGATTAGGCTAAATATTTTTATTATTTGTCTTATATTATTTCATATTATAATGATATTGCTGTGTATTAGTGGCGTTGTTCTCATATTGTGCCACATTTTTATTGGCTTGGTTTTATGTTTTTTTTTTCAATTTTTTTTTTTTATTATTAATTTAATTTATTGATAATAATAATATTGTATTTGATTTAAATTTGAAATAAAAGTTTTATTTTGCTTGCCTATACCAAGTGACAATTTGGGAATTTTTTGCGAAATATCGCATTTTGTAGATTCTTAATGCGAAGAAGAGTATGTATAATATTATGCCTTGATTTGTGATAGAAAAATGTGTGCGAAAATAATAAAAATTATGTACGAACTGAAGAAAACATATGTGGCAATAAATTTACTAAACAATTTTTTTTTTCTTAAATTTCTTTTATTAAATTATCATTCATAATTTTTAGAGGCAATAAAAAAATTGTTTTCAAATGATAGAAGTCGAAAAAATGATTTTCTTTAACAACAAAATTTTTTAATTTGCAATAAAAATGTGATTATAATTGCTTCGCATTCATTCTAGATGATAAAAAGTCTAAATGATTATACAGTTTCACACACAAAAATAGAAATAGAAGTCGTCATATTTGAGCACGAGCTGTGGTCTTCTTTTTATCATCAAACAAAAAAAAAAAAAAAAAAAATTACCGAAAAATTTATGTTATTGAGATTAGCAAGAATCCTGAGGGTGTTTGCGCGGAAGTTCGACCACTGATTTGGGTTCAGCGAACCAAAAAACTATAGAATGTGTGACGAATTCAGGTAGCCGTATTCTATAGATTTTGGATCTTGAACAATAATCCGTGATCAGATTTCCGCTATTGGCCTCAGGTTTTTTTCTAACATCATAAAACCTACAAAAATAGTCGAAAAACGACGTTAATTATGTAAATAATATTGAGCGACCCAAAATTCATAGAAAATGACTACTCCAATCCATCAGACATCCTTATTTTATTCTTCATTCATTCCTCCAGGATGTAATACCTTTTAAACCGTTCTCAGCATATAATGTTAATCCAATAAATCCTGATTTTTACTATTTTGTCAGTTAAGACAAACAAATTATATACACCTGAATCATTTTTTATTAAATAGTTGCACATTTGTACATTGCATATGTATTGTACATCAAATTTAAGTCAAAAGAACAAGGAACATTATTACATGCAATAAAAGCGGGACCGGATCGAGGTGCTGTAGCACCCTATTAGTATTTTTGTGCGATTTTTTTTTTTATTACATTCAAACGTGTTATAATATTTGAGTAGAAATACTATGCGTTTAAAATTAAATGTATATTACATTTGATATATCTGTGTCTATCATTGTTTTATGTTCTTTTATGAGATGAGCAAGAAGCCGAAGGGTGTTTGCGCGGAAGTTCGATCACTGATTTGGGTTCAGCGAACCCAAAAACTATAGAATGTGTGATGAATAGAGTAGCCGTATTCTATAGATTTTGGATCTTGAACAATAATCCGTGATCAGATTTCCGCTATTGGCCTCAGGTTTTTTTCTAACATCATAAAACCTACAAAAATAGTCGAAAAACGACGTTAATTATGTAAATAATATTGAGCGACCCAAAATTCATAGAAAATGACTACTCCAATCCATCAGACATCCTTTCCTGTGTTCGCCTTCTGATCTGTAGGTCGTGGTTCAATACCCGGCTGATGCATAACAAATTTTATATCGAAAAGATTTTTCTTTCGAATGGTACCCACCTGTCGGCAAGCAATTGGCAATACTTCCGACAGTAACAACTTGCCATGAAAAAGCTTCTAAAAAGAACTCTGTGACAAAGCTCAGAAAAAGTGATGTCACAAGTGTTCTGCCGTTCGGAACCGGCTAAAATAAGTAGGTCCATTCTAATACTGTCCAAAATTTAAGACGCACAACAGTAATAGAAGAGAAGCTCGGCCAATGAGCCCTTTGGGGCTTTAAGTGCCACATATTTATTTTTTATGAGATGAGCATATCAAGTTGCTAAATCAACGCAGTCCTAAAGTTGATATTTCTTGAGGTTTTATTCTTAGGCGTTCTTTTGCTGAAAACACTTTGAAACCCCTAATTCGTTCCTTCATAGAAGAATTATATGTTACTTCGCCTAAAAGTAGACTATGAACATTATTCCATACGATGCGTTGTTTCCTTTGTTTTTGTTGTTTTTTTTTTTTTTGTCATTTTCTCATTTACTATTCTTCTCCTCTATTGTCTTTTGTATTTATGGTTTTTGTTTTTGCGAATTTTTGCAATTTTTCATATGTACATTAGGACGATTCAAGACGATGCATATAGCAAAAATAAAAATATGTGATCTATTGTGACAAAAAATTCTGTTAAATTCATTCTTCATACTTAACCAGCGCGTCGAGCTCGTAGTTAGATCATAGTCGGATATTGGACTAATGCACACCAGGGTTAAATGTGCAGAAAATTAATTTCAGAATGAAATAAAATTATGATTATCATACATTTGCCTTTAAAATATGAGAAAACTTTCCAATATTTAGCAGGAAAGTAAGTTCAGTCGAAATTTTGAAGAATTTTTGAGAAAAAAATTTATAATCTTTCGAAAAATATTTTCCCCCCCAAACAATATGCCCCACCCCAATATACATTAACACACATATATTGCTACTCTGGTATTCAGTTTTCATTTTGTTACCACTATTGTTGTTGTTGTTTCTCTGACTATTGTGATAAATGGAAAATGGAAAATGCAATAGCAAACAATAATAGCAAAAAAACAACAACATTAAAAATCCATAAAAGGTACTTGAACTGTATTTGCATCTATTGCTGCTGATTATTTTGTACTGATACACATACCCATACCTTACACCCCCACCTGAATGCAACGCTGTACATAGCATAGTGAAAGGTATTTAATAATGCTTTTCCATTTGCTACTGTTTGTTGTTGCTGTTGTTGTTGTTGTTGTTGTTGTTGTTTTTGTAGCTCATTCCTTGTCACTACTTATTTCTATGAATGTTGCAAATGGCATACTGCACTCTTGCCTTCTTATTTTATTGTTGTTGGGTATTTTTTTTTACTTACTCATGTAACTCAGCAACATGTTCTCCTGTTCTGACTGATGCACAATATGTGTGTTTATACATATGTACCTACATTGTTGTTCTTATTGCTACAAATTACTCTTGAATGCTTTCGATGCAGATGAACCTTTTTTTTTTTTCTTCTCACAAATCCATTGCTGTCGCGTTTGCTCCTGTTGCTTTATTATTATGAGTCATGTAGATTTGTTGCAGTTGCAACAATATATCAAAAAACACATCGTCATCATCATCATTTATATGCTACGAATGTTGAAAAAGCCAAACAAACAAGCAAACAACACAAAAACTATAACATAATGACAAATGGAAGAAAAAACAACAACAATGAAAAGCTCATTTTAGTCGGAATGACTTTGCACTCTATTGTTTTGTTATTTTCTGTTTCACTTTTGGGTGATGCTCCATTTTTTTAAACATAAATTCTTTTTTTTTTTCTCACTTTTCAGCGTTGGCGTATTTATGTATTAATGTATGGGTGTTGTTCTTGTTGTTTTGTTGTATTGTAGTTGCAACGCATTAACAAGAGTCGTTGGCATGCAATATGCTGTGCCATTATGTATGCTCTATGAATACAAGAAACACCAATGTATAATATGTATTACTTCACTTCACCACTTCTATCTCTCTCTCTCTCACTCTTTCCATCTTTCAATCTTTCCCACTCTCACTGTCTGTGAATATATTATATTAGTAGTTTATTTTTTACATCAACTTCTCTTTTTTAGTTGGCGTTTTTAACTACTCTACTTCCTTTTACAGGGTTTTCCATTTGGGAGGACCCTTTTTAAATAGTCGATTTATGAGTTATTCTATTTGTAAGATATAACTTTGATTTATTATAGTAAAAAACCCCACTTTTTAAATATACATGTTGATTTTTCATTAAAAAATCATAGTGATAGTAAAAAAATATCAGCGTAGCTAACATAAAATTAAAGAGAATACATCTGAATTATTAATATCATGGTGGTTTACTCATAAACATAGATACTATATGTATGTATACATAGTTAAATCATCTTTTGTTTGATTGTTCATTAACATTTTATATGATTTTTGTATTGTTTTGTTATTTATTTTAATTTTCTATTGTTGACTTGGCAAATTTTTGGAATAAAACTAAATTGCCCCATGGCTTTAATTTTTAATATTTTATATACTAAACACACACACACACATTTGTATACTATAGAACAAACTATGTAAATGATTATTTCTAGAAATTTTTTTTTTCTCCCTCACAAGGATATTCATTTTGCTGTTGTTTTCAGTATGCTTTAAGCGAAAATAGTTGCTATATTTTATCATCACAATAATATGATGTTAATACGCACGTATGGCATCATTTAATGTCATCGAAAATGACATGTATTCACAATACATTTCAAGCCAATGCCAACTGTGTTTGTTGGCTTTCTGACAGCCAAGCCCCATACCTAATTAGAAATATGTATATACATATATTTTCTATGGATATAATAAAAATAAAATGTCTATGAAATATATACTTAAGCAGAATAAAATCTATATTAAGTAAGTTAAGAATAAAATTTGACAGCAATTAAAAATTATGATATTTTATGATGACTTTCTTTCATGTCGCTGAGAGTTTCAAAACACTTAACTTATAGCAGATTTCAGATTGCGGAGTAATAAATGCAGCATTTTGGTTTTTTTATCATTCTTTTAATCCAATATCTTTGTTCGGACTCTTTCTCATTTAAGTCACAACTATATACAATTTATGAATGCATTTGTTACGATTTAAAGCAATTAAGAATTCTGTCTATCAAATTACTTGGTTCACCGGTGAGAAAATTAAAACGCTTCGATTGAGTTTTGTTCTATTTTTTTTTATCAAGATTTCTGCAGCTTTTTCGTGTTAAATTTGAATGGAAACAATTTTGAGTGATATCTTGCATTTGTTAATCATTTAATCAAAAAGTCTGATAGTAAATGTGATTAAACAAAATGTTGATTAATCACAATACATTCCGCACCTCAGTTGTTCATAATTTAATCATAAAGTCTGCTAATAAATTCGATTAAACAAAATGTTGATTAATCACAATACATTCCGTACCTCACTTGTTAATAATTTAATCATAAAGTCTGCTAATAAATTCGATTAAACAAAATGTTGATTAATTACAATACATTCCGTAACTCATTTGTTAATAATTTAATTAATATGTTTGATAATCAATTCGATTAATCACAATATAAATGATTCGATTAATCAGATTATTGATTAACAAACAATTTTCACTTTTAGAATTCTTCAAAACATATATAGTTTGAATATTTTGTTTGAATGTTTGTTTATCAATCACCTGTTAAACATTTAATCGAGACAGTTTGATTAAATTTAATTCGATTATCTAAAATATTGATTAATCGCAATATAAATGATTCGATTAATCACATTAAAGGTTAATCAAAAGAATGTTCACTTTCAGAATTCTTCAAAAAATTTATTTATTTAAATGGTTTGATTGAAAATTTTTATTCTGGTTAATCAAATAATTTCAGTGATTAGAATTTAATCGAGACAGTTTGATTAAATTTAATTCGATTATATAAAATTTTGGTTAATCGCAATCATTTGATTGATTAATCACATTATAGATTAATCAAAAAATTTTCACTTGCAGAATTCTTCAAAAAATATATTTATTTAAATAGTTTGAATGAAATTATTTCTTCTGATTAATCAAATAATTTCAGTGATTAGTTTGATGATTTAAAATTGTGATTAAAGGAATACTTTTTTATGGTTGTGGAACCATCATAGCAAAAAAAAAGGAAATTAGGATGTTCGACGAAGCAGATTAGATACTGAATCTTTCTTATTTAATTTTCTTGATAAATAAAATTAAATTAAAAAAATATATACATATATATATAAATATGTAGCACTTTTAAAGGCTCTTTTTCTAGCCAAGCTTCTCTTCCAGTACCGTTGTGCGTGTTAAATTGTGGACACTTAGAAGGGACCTACTAATTTTAGCCTGTTCCAAATGGTAGAATCCGTGTAACATAACTTTTTCTGAGCTTTGTCATAGAATTCTTTTAGAAGCTTTTCAAAGGTAAATTGTTACTGCCGGAAGAATTGCCAATTGCTTGCCGACCGGTGGATATCGTTCGAAAGAAAAATGTTTTCAACATTAAAGTTGTACTTCAATCGACCAACAGATCAGAAGACGAACGCACTAACTTTTTTTGTGGTTTCAAAAAATTAAATTTATTATTCAAATTTGAAAGATATTCGAATTTCGAAATTTGCTAACAATCATATGTAGTTTTATCGTTAAATAACTACCCATTAAAGTGCGGTATGCCCATATATCCTTTAATATATTATGTTACAATACAATTAAATTTTTGCAAAGAATACTGGAGACGTAACATTCGCACACAATTCGTATAAAAATTTCTAACATCAGATGGGATAACACAAAACTATAACAACAACAACAACAACAACAAATAGCAGCAATAACAAGCAATAATATTAACAATAGAAAGCATGTCGTTTACCCAAAAAGGTTCATTGAACTTATTTCGACTTATTTACGAGTATACGAGTATTTATTTTACCCTGTACGGTAGCTACGTGTGAGACGACTTGCAAGTACAAATTTATATGCTTGTACATTCGTATGACACCACCACCTGCAATTTACGTTTTCTTTTGACTTGTTTCTTTTCTTAAGATGACTTTATAGGGATTTATAACCACTACTTGGTAGTAGTACATACAAAAAGAGTATGAAGGGTGCCACAGACATGACTTTCACTATAATGTTTTTTATTTTATTTTCTCTTGTTTTTAGTTTTTTTTTTTTTTTTAGTATTGGAGTATTTCATCTTTCACATACGACAAATATAAGTGAAACACCTACTACCATTTCGTCGCATTCTTTTAATCCATAATTGCTTCTGTGTGGCCATAAAGAGGCGGGTGTGCATTTATGGAAAATATAAGAAGAAAGTGATATGTCTCAAATGGGTTGCGTGCTAATAACAAACTGGGTACATGGACGGGCAGAAAAGGAAGGAAAAAGAAAGTTCATCAAATAAGCAGAAATTTGTCAAAGGAAAATATCTACTATATGTAAACACTAAACATTTGTTGGCGAAAAATAAAATACATAAAAGTAAAACAACAACAGCAACAGCAAAGGTTCTAAAAAAAGAAATACGCATTTACAATGTCAATGAGACGAGTTCACATACACCACAAATCATCCTGCGCCATAGAAATTTTTGTGCGAAAATCTCAGGGGAGGAAGATACAATACACATTCATATGACGTTGGCTCTATAAATACATTCTCTCCGCCATCATCATCATCTAACCCATCTTGATTTGTAACATTTATTCGTTTTATTCGTATTACTTGTTATTTTATTTGTATGTCTCTGTTTTTATTGCTGTTTTCTTATCAAAGCGCGTAGAAGTAATTTTAAAGCATGTCTCTTTTGCAAGTCTGTAATATTATAGTCAATTTGCGTTGAGTGCTATATATATATATAGTGTATATTCTACACTTTCATATCACTTTCGCTTATTCAAAAAGAGAAGAAAAACGACATATAACAATGAGAAGGAGCACGTGCCTATTGTCATACTACATATGCCTGAAATTTCAGTGTTTTTTACTTAAACGTTACCCAGACAGAAGGGCAATTGGCTCTTTTGGCTCTCACACAAGTAGAATTGCCCTGTGTCTGATTTTTAAATGTCACTCGATAACATAATCATTGCGTTGTTGTTGCTTTAGTATGGAATTCATTTCACTCACAAAAATTCGGCTTGTGCCAATATAAAATATTAAATATCATCATTCGAAGAATGACTCTGGAAGCAGCCAGGTGTTGATATTTTTCTCAGGAAATTTTTTGTTGAACATCCATATTCTTTCGCTGACTAAGCCCAATGTCTCGCATTGCTCCTATGGCTGCCAAATAGAGGTCTACTTTTGCTGGTAAGCCATACTGATGTACTGCATTTGTGTGGGTGTAGGTTTAATTTTGAAAAGTGTAGTGTACACATTATCCTAGTTGATGCTGTTGCTGATGTACTTTTGTTTGCTTGTTATTATTATTGTTTAATTGAAACAATGTGCCTTATACTGAATTGTCTCATGTTGCTTTCGTATTCACTGTTGATGCTTTTGTTGATATTTTTTTTTCGCTGCTTCTAAGTACCCTCAAGAATTGTTCGGAGAGCAGGTGCTTTCAATTCTTCTACGGAAATCTTTTTTTGTGAACTGTAGTTGTTGTTGTTTTGATATAGATTTTCTTTCTGATTAAATTTTGTTTGAATTTCACGGTGCATGCCGGTTTTTATATAGCGTGGCTTATCTAGATGATTATATATTTATTACAACTAATTAAACATTTTTTCTGCACAATTGTTGATTAACAAAAAATCGAGTTTATGCTGAGGAATACATGTGAATTTAAGTTTTTTAGAATTTTCTTTGTACGAGGTGTTAATTAATTAATGAAATTTTTTTTGTATCACTGCTTAAAAACATGTTAAATAATATACGAAAAAAATGCATACGAAATTTTAGCAAATACAGGGTGATTTTCTAAAAGCCTTTGGATTTGATTTAAAAAAAAAAAATACATAAAATTTAGAGAAATGTATGAAATCTTTATTTGAGTCCATAGAATGATCTATATATTTCAATGTTTAAAGATGATTTCATGTAAATGATTTATACGCCTGGTCCAATTTTGGAAAACTCTCCAACATATCGGCCGGTATCTCACGAATAAATTCTTCAATATTGGCTGCCAGTGCCTCAACTGTTGCGGGTTTGTCGCTATAGATATGAGCCTTAACATAGCCCCACAAAAAATAGTCTAAAAGCGTTAAATCGCATGATCTAGGCAGTCAATTGACCTGCCCCAAATGTGAAATAAACTGTTCTCCGAACTCATCTCTCAATTGGGCCATTGTATCGCATGCTGTGTGGCATGTGGCACTGTCTTGTCGAAACCACATGTCTGCCAAGTCCATCTCTTCCATTTTAGACAAAAAATAAAAAGTTTGTAATCATCTCACAGTAGCGCTTGCCTTACACAGTAACTTTCCTGCCTTCGTCGTCTTTGAACAAGTGCGGTCCAATGATGCCACCGGCCCATAATCCACACCAAATAGTGCATTCTTCGGAATGCATTGGCAGTTCTTGCAATGCTTATGATTGCTCTTCACACCAAATACGGCAATGCTGATTGTTCACTTATCCATTCAACCAGAAATGAGCTTCGTCGCCGAATGGAAGAAGTGCACCTTCTTAACCGAGGATGAATTTTGATAATAAAATTCAATAATATGCAAGCGTTGTTCGTTTGTAAGTCGATTCATGGTTAAATTATAGACCAAACTGAACATGTTTGACAGTAACATGTTACACGAAAACAGCTGAGCTGAAAAAAAAACAGTGTTGCTAAAAATAAAGTTCCCATAAAATCACCCTGTATATAGCAAAACTATTATGATAATATCTATTTTTTGTTGTGCGAGCATATGTAATATACTATATGATAAATTTTTTACCAATTTGTTAATGAAATTTTTGTGAATATGTATTTTTCTCATATATTTTTTATTGCAGTTTTCATATAATAAATATTTCTCATATTTGCACGTGTGTGCAATATGCTTTAAACAATGATGAACAACAAGTGCCTACACATATGCATATGTATGAAGTTTTTTTTTTTTTCATTTAACTTGTGTGCAAAATTATCATCAGTATGCCAGTGATAAAAAATGTTCTTATATATTGAAATTTTTTTATTCTAATACAGACAATTTTAGCTCTTCATCTATACATCTGCATTTTTCATTTAATCATCATCCATCCGTCTACAATTTATGCAAATTTGTTTCATATACGAGTATTTTCCAAGTGAAGCGAGTTTGCTACGCATAAATATGTAAATACTATATTTACATATGGGTTTCATACACATGCAATATACCTACTTATATATACACTTATAATGGAACATTTTTATTTCTCAAACCCATTTTTTTTTTCTTACTCTTGCTTTACTCTCTTTCGAAATGGACTACTTCTCACCAAATCAAATCTCATTCGTATACAAGTCATTTGTGTTTGGCTTGAAGAAGAAGAAGAAAAAAACGAAAATATTTAATGATATATGTATAGCTAAGGGTATTTTTCATATACCTATTCATGCATATTATACGTTTTATAAACATTGAAACATGCCTGCAGTAAAAGGAATCACTTTAGAACTAATGAAACATGAGCCACTATAGTTGATATGGTTAAGTAGTATGGCGTTCTACGTTATTTGGCATAATTTTTAAAAAATAACATATTAATTGAATATTTATCTTTTGAAAACTAGAAAAGATGGAAAACACGCCTATCTGCAATACGATGCTGAATGTGTTTTCATATTTTGCATTCCAAAATTTAATCAAACCAAGCTGAAACTCGGTACATTCGATTATAAATACTAATAAATAGACATATCCGAAAATAGGCACAATCGGATAAAAAATACGCATAGCTCCCATACAAACTTATACGTCCGTTTGTATGTTTTCACACTTTACGCACAACAAATATAAAGATATCAGGCTGAAACTCGACAGAGTTGATTTTATTTGCTAGTACATAGACATATCCGAAAATAGGCTTAATCGGATAAAAACTACGCATAGCTCCCATACAAATTTATGCTTCCGTTTGTACGTTTTCACATTTTGCGTATACAAAAATATAAAGATGTCAGACTGAAACTCGATACATTTCATTTTATTTGCTAGTAAATAGACATATTCGAAAATGGGCGCAATTGCATAAAAACCTCGCCTACCTCCCATACAAATTTATGCTTCCGTTTATAAGTTTTCACACATTGCTCACGAACATATAAAGATATCAAGCTGAAACTCGGTGGAGTTGATTTTATTTGCTAGTAAATACATCCGAAAATAGGCTCAATCGGATAAAAACTACGCATAGCTTCTATACAAACTTATACTTCAGTTTGTATGTTTTCACACGTTGCTCACGAAAATATTAAGTTATTTAGCTGAAATCAGGTACATACTATTAAAATTGATTATGAGTAATCGAGCTCGAAAATGATCGGAATCGGATGAAAATCTCACCTATCGCCAGCATCTATCATTGTGTATCATATCCTAGCTACAAAAATTAAGTTTTTGTTTTTGAGAACTAGAGCCAAGGGTAAGTAGTTGCAAGTTTCGTTACATGGCCATGTCATACTCAATTGTTAATACGTAAATGTACATACATATTATGGCACATCTATCAGCCTTAAGCGTAAAATCGTTGTTTGTTGTTGTATGTATATGCATATAGTAGTGTTTTGTTGCGCTATTGTTGTGATTATTTAAACATTTTTTTTTGTGCCGCTATGTAGCATGTGGCAAGCATGATAATATTTTGAGTTTAGAAAGACGAAAGAAAAAACTGCTAAAGGAGGCAGAGAGCATTAAAGTGAAGTATTGCTGCAAAGAAAAATCATCAACAATAACCCAGCAAACAAAAGTATGATATTTGGACACATAATTAGGTGTAAAATCCTCAGATGTGTGATATTTTATGAGGCTTATAAATAGCGGATTTTCGTTCTACAAAAACATTGTAAAGGGAATCTGAAATCTGACTGTCAAAAGGTTCCTAATTAGCGTGAATTTTTTGTGTTTCGGAGCCACTTGTGATTGGATTATCAGCCTTGAAAATGTATAATGTCTGGTAAAGTGTGCGAATACTTTGGAAACTGTCATATTCACTTTAATTTTCAATTTTTGAACTATTTGAAATAGAACAAAAATGCTCACAACTCTGCGTGTTTTCTAAAGGTTCACAAGAAACACACAGAAGTCATTAAGAGTTTAGGAAGCGTGTAAATTTATGTGTGCGGTTATATTTTGATTTAACGGGATTCAACCAAGATGAAAGAGATGAAAATATTTTGTTGCTTTAGCTTCTGCTAGCTAGCGAATAACGTCAATGCCACTAGTAGAAGCTAGAGCAACAGCAACAGCAACAAAATGTTGGATAGCATTTATAAATAAATTATTCATGAAAAATACAATTTTACATTTATATTGGCTATGTTGGTTTCTGTTTCGGTTTTGGTATTTTATTTTTTTATTTTCTCTTAGTTTTTCATATCACATTTTCCTCCCAGCCATCTGATGAACAATTGAACAACGTCATTTACCAAAAGGTGAAAAATTCACTTTTATGCTACTTGTTGTGCTACTATACATTTCCGTGAGAAAGAAGAAGAAGAGCTGTGGAAAAAAAAAATACTGAAAATTGATTGCAAGTTATTTTTCGTCGGTTTTTGAAAGGCAAATGAAAAGTAATACTTATATATTTTTACATATATAATAATAAAACTGTTTAAAGCAGTAAATAAACATATGTAAAAAGGGTTGACTGCTCTGAGGTTTCTTTATGTTTTTCGTTTTGGTTAATTTTTTGTTGTTTTGGAGAAAATTGATTTTTCTATTTCTATTATTATGACTATTACCACCTACTAAGTATATTGTAGAAGTAAATTAGCATGAATATTCAATTTATTTGCTTTGGAGTTTGGAGTTTGTTGTCTTTCGCTCTAATAGTCACTCTGATATTTATTTTAGAGCATATAACTCTACCAGGCAATTTTTTGCTCTTTTGTGTGTACTTCAAAAAAAGTAATTGAGGAAGTCAGTATTTCCGAAGAATCTCCGAATGGTACTGTGTTTTCCAAATATGAAACTTCTACTTTTCAAATATTGATTATCTGATATATTTAAATCGCGCCCTGATGATTGCAGGAGCCCAATTTTGCATTGTATTCACAATAGAATATATCATTTATAAAGTCAGTATTTTCGAAAAAATCTACGTATGGAACTGGGATTTCTAAATAAAAAACTTCTACTTTTCAAATCTTGATTATCTGATACATTTCAAATGCGCCCTGATGATCGCAGGAGCCCAATTTTGTACCTATGAGCCGCACCACTTCTACAACCACTTAGAGAGAGATAGAGAAGAGAGAAGGGAATATTTACAATCGGGGTTTCCATATAATTAAATTGCAGACTTAAATTATTCCACCTAATCTTCATCATCTTTATCGTGGTATTTTCTAGATTTTTGTTGACAACTTGTAGCGGAGTGGATAAAATTTATTTAGAGCCATTATCACAGTGGCAAGTTAACTTATAGTATAGAATTTAGGGGGCGGTCCCAGAACTACCCGACCTGACATATAGATGGCGGCAGTAGTTTGAAAAAAAATTACTTTGGTGAAAAATGGCAACCTTAGAAAACATATGTTTTAAGTTTCAAGGCGCCACGTTGTTTAGTATTTTTTTTTTTGAGCCATCGAATGTTAACGACCTTCGTGAATTTGTAAACATGGAAAAAATTGGTCACCGTTATGTAATTCAATACTTTTATTTGGAAGATGTCTTTGTGGTAGATGTCTATTTTAATGAGCTAGATAGTTCATACTATAAACAGGGTATCGAAGCTATAGAATATCGCTGGGAAAAGTCTATAGTGCTAAGAGGAGATTATGTTGAGATATAAAGAAAAATTGTCCCAAATTTGTTGTGTTTTCTGTGTTAGGTCTGGTAGTTCTGGGATCGACCTCGTAACTGACAGTTTGTAGTGGAAAAACTGTTAGTTAACTCTATCCTATGAGTTTACTTGCTAGTATGAAAATGGCCCTTAATTTAACATCCCTGTGGGGAATATCATCCCCTACTTCGATTCACTCTATGTCTTTATGCCGTCCAAAACTCAAGAAACCACCTTACTTGTATGTTTAGAGGCACATTTTCCATCACTTCCTCAGATGACGTAATCAAGCATCAGTGGCGTAGCCTGGATTTTGGCAAAGGGGGAATAATATGAACAAGATGTATAAGAAAAAATTTTTAATGAATGATTTTTAAATATCTACATGTTATTTTTCCTTTTTTAACAAGTCCATCAGCCCAGGGGGGATAATTCCCCTGATCCCTTCCCCTGGCTACGCCACTATCAAGCACATATTGATAGTAGAGTTTATGAGTCTTTACTACAGGCAAGAGTGTCGGTTTTCATATGACAGTTCAGCTTGAAGAGTTGACGGATCTGAATTTCTGGTTATTTTACTCCATTCTTTCTGAGATTTTAAAAACGTTTGAATGTAATTTTTAAAATATTAAAGACAGCATTTTGTTTTGCTCAACATTTATTATTTCTTATACAATAAATTTATAACGATGTGGCATGACGTGGATTTTATGTAAAATAAATTATGAAATCCTCTTATTAAATTATCACGTAGTACATCTAATGATGTTATTGCGACAGCTGTAACAACTGTGAAATCATTAAATGTTCAATATTGTCTTAGCATGCCAATACTATTAGTCTAATCGATGTGAGTACTGGGTGGTTAGTTGAAATGTTGGAAATATTTTATATTTTTCTTCTTCTTTTTAATGTTATATTCGAAGCGAAGTCTATTCATATTTCCGAAATGCCCTGTGTATAATAAATTGCTTTCAAATTTATACCAATTGCTGCATGTATTCGCATAAATTATACTTCTAGGGCTTAACATTATTTCTCATTTCCAATTGCCATTGTTATTATTAATATTATTATTGTTGTTGTTCTATGTTCATCTTACCATGAAACCATTAAAGATATTGTTATAATTAGAAGATCCTATTATTGCATTATTTAATATATTCAATTTGTTAAGCTATTGTACTGCTGCTGCTGCTGCTGCTGCATCTATTTATAAATATCGACATTATTCAACTTTAGCTTCTCTTTACCCATAATTTTTGTATGCATAATATTAATCCTTAAAATAATCTCCAAAATTTCCCAAAAATAAAACTTTGATAACAACCAACGAACGTTATTTACAATGCTTTCTAATTTGATGTATTAATAATATTTCTATTTTCTCGCTTGTCATCATTTGTATATTCAATGTCCTTCCACTTCGCTTATGTCAGTCACCTAAACTTCCGCTTGTCATAATTGATGTATTGTAGTATATGTTATGTACCAACAACATATTTTCGATCTCTCTCCTTCTCTCCCTCTCCTGGTGTGTGGTGTATGTGTTCTTTTGTTGTACCTTTTTAGAACGACATACCACACTATTACATGTTGTAAGCTGTCAATTATGATGTAAAGCTGCTTTCATAGTGACATTAATAATGTTGAATGATTTTGTGCATATGTGTGTGTGAGACACAGTGAGAGAGAGAGAGAGAGTACCTACTATGGATGGAACTTGTGTATAAACGAACGCGTCCGTCATATACATCGAAAGACGTCATCTAGAATTTGTTGTATTTTACACGTGTGGATTTACACGAATCTGCTCAATATGTGTATATGCATAAATGAGTGAATTTTCACGCATATGTAGGTGGCAGAACGAAAGTGCTATTTTTTCACGGAGCAATATTATTTTTATACCATCAAAACCATCATCATATATAGTCTGTTCAAGAAGAATGTTTACCAATTTATTTGCTCTTTGGTTAGACTGCACAAAAAATTTATTTGCTAAAAATCATCACTCAAATTCAAATGTTGATTTTTTTTTTGTGAATATTTTCCTTTGGAAAACGCTATATATAAATATTACGTATATCTACATATATGTGCATATGCTTTACATACTCAACGTTAATCGTTGTTGTCACATATTAGTAATTTTTATTTTTCCTTTTCACTTTATTATTATCATATCCATCATGTGTCTACACGTGACATTATTCAATTATCACCACACAGTGCGTATAAAGAGTGTCGGTGTAAAGTAAAAAAGTCATATTCTGCTTCTATTGTATTATATTGTTGTAGATTATATGTTTATGTAGATGGCTCTAATAGATATATGCTTGATAAAGTCTGCACATAGTAAATACTCGAATGAATATTTTACTCGAATAATTGAATTTTGTATAATTAATGTTTGTTAGTTTTCTATGAAAGTTTTTAATAAATTTATTTTCAAAAATACGCTACAGCGCCATCTGGTGTAAGTTTCAGTATAAAATAAATATGCGGCTGAGATAGCAATTTACAACAATTTACTTACGTGCAAATTAATAATAAATTGTTATTTAAATTATTTCACCAATAAACCCTAAATCGAGCTGTACAGAAAAATTACATTCTTCTCGACAAAATTCCAATAGCAGTTTTTAGTTGTGAAACAAGCTTTCCAACACAATACAGATAACAAACGTCGAATTTCGACTTCGTTGGGATTCCGCAATTGATATGATGTTATATTCCCTGAGGCCCCAAAACCTCGAGTGGTACAAATTCCGGGAAAATTGTGTGATAAGACAACAGCTAGCATGGTGGTAGTCTTGTTAGCAGAAGCCATTAACGCCCTCACCGTCGCCTGCTGGATTAAAGAGGAAAATTGGTGCAGGGAGCAACTCCGAATTTTGCGGTGACAGTCAGACTGCACCCAGAGAACTTGTGTACCCTGCCAGCTTCTTCTAAGATGATCAGTATAATTATTATCGTTGGGGGATGTTGCACTACGACCTATAAGATCTATTGTGCCCCCTTCGTGGACCTAGGGTATGTGTCTTATTCCAATTCCCTCGATGAATTGTAGTAATAGACCTACTTGACAGAGTCTAAGTTCGTCCTGAGGGAATGACAACATCTTCCAGGTGCTTCCTTCTCTTGTCCATCAGGGTGAAACAAATTCCTATCATATGTCGTGCGGTGTCGTCCTCTTCCCTGCAGAACCTGCAAAGAGCATCTGAGAAAATACCCAGTTTTGTTAGGTGACAGTTCATCCTACAATGCCCTGTTAATAATGCCGTAATGATTCTTGAGTTGTTCTTCATTAGATTCATACAGTCCTCGTAGCGTTTTAGGTTGTATGTCCCTAGCGCTAGTTTGGATTGGGATAACCCCGGTATGTTTTTCCAGTATAATCTTATTCGTCTATCTCTTCTTCTCAGATAATACGGTAGATGTTACCTGATCCTAATCCACAGAACGGTTCGGGTCAAACAAATGCAGTTGATGCTCCTTTCCTGGCAAGTTTATCCGTCATCTGCCATTTCCATTGATCCCTACATGCCACGGAACCCATAGAATCCACACCTGATTAAGTTGGCCTAGAATGTTCAGCTTTTCAATGCACGCCCTCACCAGTTTTGGTGTAACTTGGAGATATTTGAGTGCTTTGATACCTACCTGGTTGTCAGTCAGTACTGCTATTCTGCGATTCCGGTAATTCCGTTCGAGATTAAAGTACGCACATCTATTTATCGCATACACTTCCGCTTGAAAGATACATGTGTTCTTACCCAATGGTTCAGATTATCTCTTCTCTGGTCCGAATACACCCGCCCCGGCTCCATCGTCGGTGAGGGAGCCGTCGGTGTACCATGCCATCATGTGCTGGTATATGAGATGATCAGTAAGTGTCAGATGAAGCTAAAAATCGTTGAAATACACTTGAACTAATATGGATTCTAGAACGTTGATATCGTAAAAAATAAATTAACCGAATATCTGGCCAATGAGGGCTCTGCTGGTGTACCTATGTGCCCAGAATCAATTTTCTTCGTCAGCACTGAGGGATTTCTGTTTAGAGTTAATAATTTTGAAAGCTCCAAGTATAAAAGGAGGTGGTCTGAACTCGAATCAGGCAGATTGACGAAAGGTTTTGTGAAATAATCTGATAAAACTGGCGAAATTTCTCTTGCAATCGTGGAGAGGGTGAGAGGGAAAAATATGAATACTGCACAGCGATTTCTTTGTTGCGCTACAGCTTTTGCGAAAAAAAGCTTGAGATTGTTGAGTGGTGAAGTTATGAGCATGAGTGAAATTCATGATCTTCACCCATCCGAAATTCTTGAATTCATCAAGCGAAATTAGAAAATCGACGCAAAGAGTAGGGTAAAAATTTCGCCCTTTACATTTCTTCCTTTCGGTCTACACTGTATTTATAGTTCTTGCGCTTTTGGGTTTTGGTACAATGGTTCATAGACTGCGTGCCACCAGACTGGAATTCATTATATAAAGGTGGACATATAAGAAAATGGATGTATTTGGATGATTACCACATCTGGTTGTTTTAGAAAACTATGCGTATGTTATGGTTTCAAATTTTGCGTATGAAAATATAAAGTTATTATGCTGAAACTTGGGACATATTACTAATGAATAGGCACGTTTCAAGAATCGTGCGAAAACCACGCCTCCCTTCCATACAATATTATGCTCTTTCGAACGTTTCGATATGATCGAACTGAAACTTTTGAAATATTTTTAATTAAATCTTTGACTTTGGTCCAAAATTGTTGAATAGAAAGGAAGTAGCTTGAAATATACATTTTTTTTCGAATTCCTTGTAAGAGTTGTTTTTAGAATCATTGATGCAATATAAAATCTATATTAATATTGTCACTATAATTTGGTGAGGCGATCAAAATGATTTTACGAACAGATGAATGGTATTTTATGGCATTATAACAATTTGATATATATTTGTTGCGGCCTAACTCATTTGTCTGCTTTTTTATGACTTCATTTTAAAGTTATTGCAATCTACCTACATATACATATTTCGAATATATTTATTTTGTATATTATTTATTAGGTATTTTTTTCCAGTCCTAGCTTTTTTTTTAGTTTTTAATATTGCTACTCAGTTTTTCTGCCTTTTGAATACTGCGATTTTTTATATTTTATATATAATTTTATGAATTTTTTATTTTTTTCATCTCACTCTCTTAATAAAGATTTTTTTTTTTTTGTATTAATTTTATGCTAATTTATTTTTATGATATATATTGTATTATTAGCTATTTTATGTTTTAATTTAATTATTTTTTTTTTTATAATCAACATTTTATTGTTGTTATTTTGTTGAATTCATTTAGTTAACTAATTTTTATTGTTTTTTTCCTACTTTGAACTTTTAAATAAAAATTTTCGTTACTATTTCTTTGTTTTTATTTTTGTGCTTTTTATGTTAAACGGAAATGAACAAAAACAAAAATGTCATACACAAAGTGCAGTAACAACGAGTCACTGGGTTGTATTCCTATGTGTGCTTGGGTACATGACTTGATGTGTACCCCACTAACTAACTAACCAACATTGTTGTTGTTGTTGTTGTTGTTGTTGTTGTGGCTGCTTTTGTTGCAAACATTTTTGTGTAGTGTTTTTGGCTTTCTATGATATACCTAGTGCTATTATTTTAGTATAAGAAGAACAAGACAATAGATATATATACGAGTAGGTTTTGTTTTTTTTTTTTTGACACATTGAAACAATTGTGTTGTGTTTGCGTCGTCGTGATTATGTATACTTATGCATATGCGTATTTATATGTGTGTATGTGTGTCGATATATTTATTTTTATACATATATTCGGGTGTGTGTGTGTGTGTGTGCTTCTCTAAAGCTATTTACAGATTTTAAGCGGTGAATACAGGCAGGCGGTGTACGAAACATATGAACATTTCTATGGGCCATGTGCCAGATGCAGAAAACATAATTTTTATACAATTTTAAATGAGTAGTAGAAGAAGAACACAAAAAAAATGTTTAATTATGTACAAGTATGTACATAGGTACGAGTATATATAGTACTATGAATATAGCAAAGGGAAGACAAACATAAAATAGAATTTCATTTTTAGGTAGATAAATGCATAAACTATTAGAAGTGGGTACGCTACTTTTTTCCATTCACCGTTGTGCTTTGTTTTTAGGGGGGAAATTTGATAGCTATTTTCAAAGAAAAATTTTTATTACCAGAAATACACTGCTTCTTCTTTTGTTATGGCACATTAATGAAGGAATTAAAATGGTATAATTTACCTACTTTTAATTATATTTGTTGACTAAAGTATGAGCTAATCATAATATCCATACTATTATTTAAAATTTATTTTATGTTGGGCACTCTTTAAATAGATAATCTAATGCAAACGGAAAAATGGAGAGTGAACCATTACATTAAATTGACCAAAAATAACAATAAATATTATATAATATATATTTTCAGTTTATTTTTAGTCTACTTTGAAGAGTACCAAATTAAAAAAAAAAAAAACAATCTTCCCTTTTCGTTCAAATCATCATCATCTATAATAAGCATATCAGTATATTATGTTTATCTCTCTAAACATTTTCCATAATTTGTTCTCACCTTAAATCACCTTATACCCCAATTTAATTATATTGCCTTCCTGTCTGTCTGCGCCATTCTGGTTGCTACTGCTCCTATCTGCATTCGAATTCATTCGTTTGATGATGCGAGTATGTATTCCAACTATTCTATTTTTATATATCATACTACCTACATATTTTTCAAACAAATTCAACTTTTAATGACTCTAAATCAGTCAAGAGAATTGTTTATATGTCACATCACAACATCAATATAAGAAACGACGACAACAATAAATAAATGGAGAATAGCATTTGGAGTTAAAATTTTAAATTTTCGTGACGTTGCTCCCGAACTCGGTTGTTTTTATTTGCGTTGTCAACAATGCACTTTTGTGATAGAAAAATAAAATAAATAAAATTATAAAAAAAAAATGCTGTGTTCATTAACCTTTGCAATGTTTGTTCTAACAAATAGTTGAAGAGTTTTACAATTTACAAAACGAAATGTCAAATTTCATATATTAATCTATTGGACTCGAACATTTATAACTCATATGTGTTCGTTCGAAGATTTATTGTAATTATTAAATTAATTTTGTTTATTTTGCTTTAGATTTTTACTAATTTTTAACTTCATCTTACAATCACTAATCACGATTCGACCGCCGCAGGGTTCACATAGGCCTTGAGTGCAGAGTGTTCTTGCAACTGTTGATGAGAACGTTTCCCATATTACTTATCCTCGATAATCGAGCAAGTCATTTTCACTTCTGTTAATATTATTGCAATGCTCCTAGTGCAGAAACAATATGAGACCTTAACGTCCAAGTACCAGGAATCAGTGTTATTTGAAGTTTTGGAGTCGCCCTAATCACGGTATTAGGCGATTTAGTCATAGTCTGTCTGTTTGTATGGTAGATGTCGTCATTATTGAACAAAAAATGGATAAATACGAATGAAAATCATATCTTCTTCCCACACAAAAGTATGTTTTGACACTTTACGTACGAAAATATAAAGTTATCAAGCTGAAAATTGTATTTTATAGATAATTTTCATTTATGGCTGTTTTTTCTAAAGTCAGCTTGATCATAGAGTAGATATATTAGAAAATACGCGGGATCCGAAGGAAAAGCCGAAAAACCTGCCTAAAACTTGGCAGTGATTCCATCAAGAGCGTCGAAAGCTTCAATTACCTTGGCTCGCATATTAGCGTAAACGGCATGCTTGACAAAGATATATCGCATAGGATCCAATGTGGGTGGCAGAGCTGGAGATCCACATTAAGCGTTCTTTGCGACATAGAATGCCACAACGCATAAAAGGCAAAATCGACAAATCTATTGTCAGATCAGCAATGCTTTATTAAAAACTACATGTGACGGAAATGCATATGCTATGTTGGGCCAGTGGTGTTTCCCAACTCAATAAAGTCCAGAATAGGTACGTCCGTGGAAACAGCAATGTGGCGGCGTCTATCACAGATAAACTGCATGTAATGAGAAGATCACGTATTGAGGAGAACATTGGCAATGGAAGAGAATAAAAGAGGCCGAGGAAGATCACTTCGAACTTGGTGCAACCAGGATCGCACGACCTGGAAATATCGTACAAGGAGAGCTTACCCCAAATAGGAAAAGGCTAAGACAAAGAAGAATAAGAATAAATAATGCATAATCAGAAATGATATGAATCGGATAAAAACCCCGCCTATCTCGCATACATGCTTTACGTACGAAAATATAAAATTATCAAACCGAAAATTGTATTTTTATAGATTATTTTAATTTATGACTTCTTTTTTGTTTTCAAATTTTATTTCATTTTTATATTTATTTATTTTTTAATTTTTATACCCGTTTTATTTATTATTATTTTTTTAATTTTTGTGCTATTTTTAACTTGAATATTTAACACAATATTTGATATTTTATTATTGCTTTTTTTTTTTTGTCTTAGCATACATATCATATGTATGCTTTCTTATAGGCACAATATATTTAGCATATATCAGACGCGCAGCCTTCACTAAAAAACAATACGTTTATTATGTGGCTTATTTTAATATTTATTTTTACATTTCATTATTTCTACCAGAGCTTATACGAACGAGTACATATACAATACTCGTACATTTGTGGGTATTTATATTCACATTACTTTACAATTGTTTATTATTTGGGAGTGTGTGGGTAAATACATATTCGAATGTACGATATAATAATGTCATTAAAAATTACACATATTTTTATGATCGTATATTTTTGTGGTTTTTTTTATGTATGTTTTGCTAGTTCAAAAATAAATACACAAATTTCACATAAAAAATGCATTCTTTACATAGCATAAAATCAGTCATAAAATGTATGAAATAGAAAGACAAAATTGTATTCATTATGATAATTCATTTTGATGTATAACAATAAACTGTACCAGTTACAATTAATTAATATCTAGTCTTATCTGCCATTGGTATAGGAATTTTATTGCGATACTTTTTTATTTAGTGGGAAAAGAAATGATCTAAAAATATATTTTTATAGCTTGATTGTATTTATTACAACAATATTTTTCGTTGAAATTAAGTAGGCATATTTATGATCGTTTTAGTATCTTTTATTTCATTTTCTTTTAATAACTTTTCCTACCTTAATTGTCAGTAGTACCTGAAAGTAATGCCTGCATGTCTTTCTTTGATATGAATTCTCTTTTTTTTTTCGTATTCTTTCAATGTTCACTTTATTGACTGTAGTGAAATGATCCCCTATATTTAGTTGGTATTGTTTAATCGGCCAGTATTATTGCTCTAAATAGGATGATGTGTAGTAAGTGTGTATGCATATTTTTAGTAACATCTGTTGAGGCACAAGTAATCATTGAACCTATGCATTCTTTTGTCCGCTTGCTGTTGTGTCTATTTTAATACCTATCGTACAATATTCCTCGTGTGTTTTTCTACTATGCTTTTAGGTTTTATGTACAAACGAACGTTGGTTGTATTGAACAGATGTTTGTTTAATGGCAACATATTGTCACAGAAATATGCTCATGTTATTATCATTTGTATTACCATAATAATATCAACCACCAACTCATCATCTCCTATAGCCATTTACCCATTATCCTTATATATTTCGAAATAGTACGGCTGATGTATGGTCAAACCACCCACCTTTTATTTCTCTCTTCTTCTTTTTTTTTTGCACATAACAAATTCTTAGGTCGTACACGGAAGACAATGTGGCACCATTATACACTCATTTTAATTCTCACACTCTGTTGGTCAAAGAGAAATTGTATTTACTTATTTTTAGAATGTGTATTTTTATTCAACTTTTCTTTTTTTGTTGAGATTTCGATTTTGTGTATTTGAAAATACCTTTGGGCCACCATTCAAATGTACTGGCTGCTAAATTATTGTTTTCCTGGAAATCTGATGAAATGTTCAAAAACATATTTTCATATTATGTCTTTTGTTGTGTATTTTAAGTTGTTGTTGTTGTTGTTGTTGTTGTTGTTGTTGTTTGCCCTCCAACAAATTTCTGTTGGAGTAACGTTGAATCAACATCAAATCTATTTCTCACCCTCATTTTAAATTCACTGGCTAATGTCTTGAAGCTATTTTCGTAAATTGTCAACTTTACATTATCATATAGACAATTCACCATCACCATTATATATCAACATGAGCAATATTGTTGAACAGATATGGCGACCACCCATTGACACTTAAAATGTAAATTAACCGCATGCAGTAAGTAGTAATAGTTATGATGGTGTTGCCTGATTGTTGTAGTAAAGACATTTATAGTATAATATTCAGAATAGGTTAATCGTTTTCGCAAGCTGTCCAAAATTTAGTTTGCAAAATGTTATTGCAACTTATAAAATATTCTCTCTTTTCTATCTCTCTTCTCTCTTCTCTTTCCCTAGTCGTTGTGTCACTTTTAATGGCTTCTATATATTTGACATTTCATAGCATGCCATAGTAAATTAATAGATGTATGCAGTGCCGGAAACAACAGCAGTTAGTTTATTTATTGTACAATATTACGCTACTAAAAGTAACACACAGTATGTTTTTTATTGCTTTAATTCAAAAGCAAAATAGGCGCAAGGCAAGGCTTTTCTATTGGCAGCATTTTGCATTAGGTCTTTCATGTAATATAAATGGATATATTGTGTCAAATCCTGGTAGGTTCATAGTGAAATCAAAATAATAATTCTCTTCCAAAATCCATACTTTCCTTCTCAGATGAATTATTGTATAATATTTTTAGGTTTTCAATAAAAAAGATCGATGCAGCAGAAAGATAGAAGTAATTGGCAGCACTGAGCACGTAAACAATATGCTAAATATACTTAGCGCATATAATTATACGCGCTATGTCTGCCACTTTGTTGTTGCTTTTGCCTCGTATTTAGTTATCGTTGATGGTTAAGTATGAGTGCCGAATGACATACGACAATTATTGCTCAGAATTACGATCTGAGTCGATCTAGTCATGACTGTCTATCTGATTGTTCGTCTGTCCATCTGTTCGCGAGATAGACAGACAAGTTACACAGAAAGAAAAGATATAAAAAGAAATAAATATGTGGCACTTAAAGCCTCGAAGGGCTCTTTGGTCGAGAGTGCAAGAAAATATATAGTTCCCAAGCTAAAACTTGGTATATAGAGTTAATTGTTGTTGTTGTTGTTGTAACAGACAACGATTTGGAAATTACAAATGTCAGTTCACTGAGTTGTTGTTGTTCACAACGACCAGCTCCAGGAAGACGGCAGCCTCCAGGGGGTGCGTCCACAGTGCAGAGGGGGCCAATTTGGTAGGCTTTCTGAGGTATGCGTCAAGATGACGTGTGTCGTGCGGGCTCTGTTAACACCACGGGCATCGGTCTGGAATTGTATCAGCCAGCCGGTGCATGTAGCAGTTCAGATAGAGCTCCACCCAAATCTTAGCTGCGCCAAAGTGGCTCGAGCGGTTCTAGGGAGCTGTTGCTCGCAGTCTGCAATTGGCGATGTGCGACCACCCAGCACAATGTTATGAACATGACCATCGATGGCCGCCTCCGCTGCGCGTTGATGCAATGAATTCAGAGCCGCACTATGCGTACTACAACTCAAATCATCAGAGCTCAGGTGGCTCACATGACCATTAAATGAGCGTAAGCCACCACGGATGCTACGCGTGGGAGGAGCAAGCTGCATTAAACGGTTGTTGGGGTGTAATGGAAGGTGGTAGGAAAGAAGAAATTGCTGCGAAAGCAGTTCGTTGTGCTCACGTACGCACTTTTAGCATTCGTGTTTCCTGATATAGGTGATCCTCATGCGCCATCTTATGTCAGCCTGTGATGAGGCACAAAGCAGTATTCTGTCGGGTTTGCAGAAGCCACCATTGCGTGTCGCTTATGGGCGGCGTACAAATTGGAGTCGCGTAGTTGATGATCGACCTGCCGATGGTCTTATAGGTGATGAGCAGTGTCTCGATAGAACCTTCACTGTTTTCACTGCAATCTGGTCTCCGCCCCGGAACAGACTCTGCACTATTGGATTACTTCCGAGGTCTGGACCAAGGATTGCAATTTCAAATCAATTTTTCGAAATCACGATTTAAAATGTATAAAGTTAGTCTGATCACAGAATGGAAGAGCAGATCTATCAAAAATCTGGGGCTCTATCTTCAGAGACATTAATGCCCACTAAAAGGGAAAAAATCGAAATATATTATATATTATATTATAGATTTTTTCATTAGCAACATTTACAAGAGAAGTCTCCTATTGGTTTTATGTATTTTTATTACACATTCTGTGTTTACATACTCTGATCATAAGCTTAAACTTCTAAAAATATACTATAATAATAATAATAATAATAATAATAACAATAATAGTAATAATAATAATAAATTCTTTCAAATTAATATTATTCTTCTCAAGCTACTCGTATTCTATGTTAGTTGTTGACATTTATACTTAAAATAACTACAGTTGTGTATGTAGACTAAAGGAAACGGGGTTCAAACAATGTGTGTGTGTGTGGGTGTATATGATACATGACTATTTCTATTTTGGTCTTACACGTACTTGCGTATATACATGTTTATTATTATTTCTACAAATATTTAATATGACAAAAATTTTGACATTTGAACTATGAACATATAAAATTTTTGCAATAGAGAATAAAGTTCTTAAGCAATAAGTGTTGGTGGATAATAGTTTAAAAGTTAATTTTGACAGATTTTATCAGAAGTTTCTGATGAAATTTTTATGTGTGAATTTGAAATGGAATTAAGCAGCTTAAGTATTCCAATTTATTTGACAGAATTGAAGTTTCTTTTTTCTCATTTTAGTTTTTAAGGGGGTCCACCTGTGTAAAATTTTCGAAAAATTGATTTTTTTTTTTTTTACATTTTTCGCATCTTTAACGAGAGCTTCTACAGGATGAGGAAGGGGAAGTATATGGTCCTGGTATTGCAGATTAAATGTGAGTCTATAATACAAAGTTTTGTTGTGTTTCCAAACTTTGAAAGCGTTTTTCTCGAAACCATATTTTTGAATTTTGTGGGCAGGATTAACAAAAATCTACTTAACCGATTGACTTGAAATTTTGACAGACTCATTAATACAGATAACTGAAGGTACCCACGTGGCGGTTTTTCGAAATTTTTTTTTTTCAATTTTACAGCAGTTTTTATATCGAAAAAAAGCATGAAAGCTAATAATTTTTATGAAAACAACTGCCATTTCTTCAATTTTTAAAATTTCATCAAAATTCTACGTCAGTACCTCAACGATATAAACAGAAATAAGATTTTTTTTACTTTTTGCGTTTTAGATAACTGGTTCGAGCGGAATCATGCCCACAATTTCGGTATTTCATTTTGAAGGGGTCACTTTGAACGCCCTTAATGAGTACAAGCCTTCGGATTACACTATTGGAAAAATTTACTATTGAAATATAAGCACAAACCTTCAAAATAACGTTAAACTTATTCTTATTTTCGAATTAGTTCTCCTAACGAAAATTCCCGAAAAAGCGTTCGAAATACCGCGCTCACACAGGTGGACCCCCTTAATTTATCATTTAGAAAGTGTATGAATACAATTTTGACTATGAATAATTTTGTATTCAATATATTTGTTTCAAATTTAGAAATTTTACTTTTTACTTCCTTCATCAATATTTCTATATTATTATTTTTTTTTTTCATTGTTTTATGCACTTACGTAATAGTAAAAATAAACGTAAAAAAAAAATTGTTATTATTTTAATGAAAGTTTCTCATTTACTCATAATTATTATTCTCTTTTTGGATCATCACTTTCATCGTTTTTATCATCATTGTCACAATCATGTTGTTGATTCATTTATTTACAATATTTGGTAAAATTTTCCTTCAAACACACTCTTATAAATTTTATTGCTTTTGGTTATGCTTTGAATTGTTTAGCTTTCTATAATTTATTGTTTTTGGTTTTGGTCAAATATAGTAAGAATAAGGGTGATGATGATGATGATGGCGGTTATCCGACATTGCTTGTGGTAATTAATTACATATATTTTTTTTTTATTTTCATGGTACCTATAACCTTTTGTGTCAAAGTTTTTGTTGATATCCTTTCTTTTCCATTTTGAGTGTATATGAAATAATTTCCTTTATTTTTGCTTTGTTTTCGGATATGCCAAGTATTTTATAATATTTCAAGAAAGGCGTTTTTAGTGTTCTTAAACATGGCAAATTGAAGTTGTTTACATTTAAATATATACACAATAGAACTGTGACACAATTCAAATTGCCAAGTTGATTGATATATGCAATTTTTCAAAATATACATACAAAGCTCAAGGTCAAACTTCACACCTACTTAGTTTTGTTATGTGTACGTATGTACATATGTATAAAAAATCGATTTAACAAATACATGTAATTTATTGCTCTCATATGGGGGGCTATTACTTTAGCATTTATTCAATTGTAGTATACGAATTTCTACACTGAGCGTAGATTATGACAACAAGACGGTTTTTGGCTGAGATTTATTTTTTAAAAACGATCTGACAATTTTCCATAAAGGAGCTTCTGATAGCAAAACTTAGACAAAACTTCGTAATCTGTTTCTGTTTGAAACTCGAGATATGGGATAAATAGGAAAATTGCCTTCGCAGAAAAAAAAATATTTCTCAGAACCACAATAACAAACAACTTTTTTTAATTTGCCACAATTTGCCATGATTTAAAAGAGAAAATAGCCGCATCCATTGGTTTTTTTCTTTTTTTTATAATTTTTTTTAGTAAAATAATTTTTTTTTTTGTGTTATAATTTACTTGTTAAAATTTTTTTTAATTAAAAAGAAATATTTTTATCATATATAAGGTGTAGTAAAAAGAAATCCATCATTTTTGCATTAAATTGACGATTTTATTTAGCATAGTTTAAATCATCCGATTTAGGTCAAATATGCATCGTTTTGTTAGATAACTTGTTGCTATTTTGTTGTTGTTTTGTAGGTAATTTCATAATGCCACTCTCATAGAAACTCTCGTCCCTATTGGCAAAAACTGGGACAGTCGATATTCACAAGCTTCTCTTGAGGTGAATTTTTCACCAGCAAAATCATTCGTCCCATAGACAGGAACAGGTAGTAATCACTTTGTGCCAGGTCCGGACTATAAGGTGGATGCATAAGAACCTCACAATCAAGCTCCCGGAGCTTCTGACTATCATTAACAATGTCTGTAGTCCGGCGTTGTCATGATGGAACACAATTCCTCTCCTATTGGGCAAAGCTGGCCGCTTCTGGGCGATTACTTGCTTCAGACGGTCCAATTGTTGACAATACAGGTCCGAATTAAGAGTTTGGCCGTAGGAGAGCAGCTCATAGTAGATGATTCCCTGCCAATCGCACCAAACACATAGTAAAACCTTCCTGACCGTCAATCCTGGCTTGAAAATCATTTGCGCCGGCTCACTGAGATTCGGCCACGATCGTTTTCGCTTGACGTTGTCGTAAGTGACCCACCTTTCAGCAACAGTAACCATCCGCTTCAGAAATGGATCGATTTTGTTGCGATTCAGCAGCGATTCGCAGATGGAAATTCGGTCCATGAGGTTTTTTGGGTTAAATCGTGTGGCACGCATACATCGAGCTTCCTTTTGTATCCAGCCTTATTTAAATGGTTCCAAACGGTTTTTTTGTGCAATGTTTAGCTCCTGGGCAATAGTAACAATGCTTACATGATGGTCAGACTCGACGTTTTCCATTATGTTATCGATGTTTTCGACAATTGGCCTTCCAGAGCGTGGTGCATCGTTAACATCAAAATTACCGGAACGGAATCGACAAAACCAGAATTGCACGTGATTGGCTGTTACAGTATCAGGACCATAAATACTATTCACATTTTCAGCCATCTGGCTTACGTTTTCGCCTTTATCGAAGAAAAACTGTAAAATATGGCGTATTTTCTCTTTACTGATGTCCATCTTTGACGCGTGCTCAAACAATACTGAGTCAAGCAATCACAAAACTGCCTGAAGAGCTGATTTAGTACGAAATCCTATCTTACAGATTACTAAAGCCATCTATTGGAAAAATAATGGATTTCTTTTTACTACACCTACTGACAAGCATTACACAATTAAAAATTTTCACCTCTTTAGGTCTAGTGTTTGAAATGCAAAAAAAAAAAAAACGATGTGAAAGTTCTTTCTCCTATCAACAAAATATATATGCATCGATTTGCATGATATATTCATCTATATCCGATAATTTACATATGTAACAATGACTTTTATAGCAAAGTGAAATTGTTGGCGGAAATGTATTTTAGCTGTTTTTTCTGTACATTTCGTTAAGTTCATGCGTATGCGTATGCAATGCTATGTAGGCACTCAATATGCATTCGCGGAAATGGAATTTCTCTTTTCTTACTTTGGCTGGCCGCCTATCTTGTTGCTTACTAGTAGTAGCTACTGCCATTTTACGATATTTAAAGTTTGTCATCAACTTTGTTTGACGTTTTTGTTGTTGTTTCGCATAAATGGATTACATGCATTTTATTTCCTTTTCATTGGCCTTAGTTTTTTTTTTTTGTGTTTACTTGTATGAGCAATGGCAGGTAGTAGACTGTACTAAGTGTGTATGTATATATGTATATAAGCCATTTTAATGGATTTTATATGCACATACTTGTATAAATGTATGTATATTTATTTGACACTATTAAATTTTCATTACATCCATTAACTTTACAAATTTTGTGCACGAAGCAATGACAGTACTAGTACTAGTACTGCTTACCCCTTTTGCTTCATTATTATTATCATTACCCGTTGTCATTTGTGAGAATATACAATACAAGCAATTATATGTTTGTTTATACTTTGTTGTTGTTGATGTTGTTGTTGTTTGTTATATAGACAAATGCACTATACAATTTTATTATCATTCAATATCCGTTAGTATCTTGCTGTTGTATTTGTTGTTTGCAATATTTACTTACTATCTTGTTGCCGCTCGTCATCTTGCTTCCCTTTTCAATTACACTATTGTAAATTGATGCCATTATTATCATCATTGTTGTTGTTGTTGTTGTTGCTGTAGATGTTCATCTTATCATCAACATCATTATCATCATCATCATGTCGATTAAAGTAGTTAGTTAGTGGCTATTTGAAGTTGATACTAATAGTTGAGGCATATAATATGACTAATCAACAAAATGATAGTAACCGATCATTATCGTCATCATCTTAGGTATGGTTGCTTGCTGGTGGTGTTGGTACTAATGTTTTATTATGAAATTGCATTTAAATTGCAATATTACGTAGTATTGGTTTTTTTTCTACTTATTTTCTACCTGACAGATGACAAGCCATTAAAATTCTGTGTGAATTGACGGCCTGTTATTTTACGCGTATATCATCCAGTGAACCTATAATTAACATGCCATAACATGAGGATGTCTATGACTACGGTATCACCATAACGTTATGCATACTTGTGTAATTAATTTCATTTTAATATGCAAAAACATGTAATATAAATATGTAATATGTATGTATTAGGTTGGGTGAAACATATCTGTGAAAGTTGTAGAAATTTCAATCTACGGATGATTTTTTTGGCCTTTCCAGCATTTTAAATTAAAATCATCCAAATATTGGATTTTTTTCCTGCGTAGTACTCTTTGGTAAATATTGTTCAATTGGACAATTTGACCTGACCCGTCCTAATGCACTCGTATGCATATATTCATATATTATTCAACTTCAACGATTAAGTAAATATTTAGAAGACAATGTTCATTTGAAATGTGCAATTTGTTGTCAAGGTAATACTGTAGGGGGGGAATGTTTATTATTAATTTGTACTTTTCAAATTGATATGTTGCTATAGTTAACATATTTGTTACGTTACCTGCGTGTGTCAAGTGTATAAAAAATATCAATCAAATAGTACACTATATCAAAATTGCCATCGTATATTTATAGATAGTGATGAGTAAAATTGCCATCATTTAGGTAAAGCCCTTATAAAGCATTTTTATTTATTTTCGAAACAACTCAAAGCGAATACTACTAAATGATATTGAATAGAACAAATTTAAAAATATCAAAATATAAAGCGAGGAGGCTAAAACTTGCTAGCTATGATTATATTTAATAATTAATAAATGTATTCGAAAATGGGCTTAATTGTATAAAATTTGCAAAATTAAACTGATTTAAAAATCTCATGAACATAATCTCCAATTAGCTCTATACACTTTTCCCAGCGAAATTCTATAGCTTCGATACCCTGTTTATAGTATCAACTGTCTAGCACATTAAAATAACCATCTACCGCAGACTCCACCTCTTAAATGTTTGCAAATCTTCTACTACCAAGCCATTTTTTCAAATTAGGAAATTGGGAATTATCCGAAGGAGCTAAATCTGGCGAATAAGGTGCGTGCTGAAGCAATTCGAGCTTCAACTCATTGATTTTGGACATCGCATTAGCGGATGTGTGAACTGGTGCATTGTCTTGATGAAACAACACTTTCCACAACACTATTAGCATAATACTCGCCGTTGATTGTTTTTCTTTTTTGAAGATAATCAATAAAACTTATCCCACGTGCATCCAAAAAATAAAACAGACGCCATAACCTTGCCTGCAAATGGAACTGTCTCCGCCTTCTTTGGACACGATTCTCCCCCCGTTCAGTCCACTGTTTTGACTGCTTCTTTGTCACAGATGTAAAGTGATAGACCCATGTCTCATCCATGGTTACGAATCGACGCAAAAACTGGGCTTTATTACTAAGAAACGTCGCCAAACACTTTACAGAAACATCTTCACGACGTTGTTTTTGTTCTATTGTGAGCAACGCGGCACCCATCTTGCACACAGCTTTTTCATTTCCAAATTTTCGGTCAATATACGATGTTTAGCACTTTTTGAAATGCCTGTAATTTAACCTAGCTCACGCACCTTCAGCCCCGGCGATCATCCAATACCATTTTGTGGATTTTCTTAACCGTTTCTGGCGTGGCCACCTCAATTGGTTGACCACTACAGTGTTTGTCTTGGCAGCTCGTACGACCTCGTTTAAACTCTGCCATCCAATATTTTATGGTCGTAAACGAAGATGGAGGCTCCCCCAGAGTAGAATCTAGTTCGGCTTTAATATTCGTTGGACTGAGACCTTTCAAATGAAAGTATTGAATTACATAACGGTGACGAATTTTTTCCATGTTTACAAATTCACTGAGGTCGTTAACTTTCGATGGCTCCAACAAAAAAAAAAATACTAAACAACGTGGGGCGTATATGTCAGGTCGGGTAGTTCTGGGACCGTCCTCGCAAGTTACTACCTTTCAATACATTAGGCATGATTGCAGAAGCATTATATAATAGCATAAATCTTTTAGAAATCTTTTATAAATATATAAATTTTGGATCTATGAATATATATATTAAGAGATTAAATACAATTCCTTATAAAAAAAAAATAACAATTACTTTTTTTTTTCTCTCTTTGCAGGTGAGCTTGAAATATCTACTTAAACAATAATAACACCTAGTGTGATGGGTCATACTATTTATATATATATTTTACATCTAAATGTAAGTTTATATTGTTTTACATTTTCTAAACAATTCTAATTTAAAATATTGCAATTTATGTATCGTATGCATTTTTTTTTTAAATATTTTATATTTTTTTTGGAAAAATAAACCATTACCACCACAAATGACCTCATTTCCATGACCTTTATAATATATTACAATAAACAAGAACCAACAAATGTTATATGTTACATATGTAAATTGTATATGAATAATAACAATGAAACAATAAATGCATAAACAAAAACAACAATGTTCCTCTTTGATGTATATTTTTAGTTGTACAATTTTTTATTTTTACTTTACATACTTACATATATATTGTTCTTAATGTATTTTTACTTGAAAGTGTAATATTCAAAGTACCAACACACATACACACACACACAAGTATATATGTATATGCTTGTTTAAGTATGATGTCTGCATTTACGTACGTGTTTATTATACTTGCAATATATTGTGTGGTTTTTGTGTGTAGAGAAATATATATACACCCTTCTTTCATTCATACATGTATACAATTTCTTGTCATGAATTGTTTGAAAGTAATATAAAAGTAGAAAGATAAGAAAAAGAAATTATTATGATAATGTACTTTATGGTGGTGATCTATACTATATGCGTACATTGTAGAAAGTTTTTAAAATTGTTACTTTATAAAGTGCCCCTTTTGGTAGTGCGAAAATAAGCCTTTGCTCTACTGGCAAATGGGTTCCAGTATTTGCTAAAGCTAAAGATCTAAAAATTGTTCAAATGCCCATTGAATTCATTGTCAAATTTTAGCAACTAAATGAACATACAAGTATAATTGTTGCTAATTTATATTGACGATTCATTCTAGCGATAATATGTTAAATACATGCTGTAAGTAACCAGTCTTGATGAGGAACTTTGTATTGTACTATACTTCAATTTCCAATCGTTACTATGTTGTTAGAGTTGCCAGATCTGTCGTTTAATTCAATAATCTGGTTAATCAAAGAATAAAATTATTCGAATCATCATGATTATAATTGATATTAATCTAATAATCAGAATTTTGATTAATTAGAATAAAATTATTTGAACATAATATTCAAAATATTTATAATTTTTTTTTTGCAAGACAAATACGATATATTATATTTATTAGAAATAAATTTTTTTTTTAAATAAACTAAGAAATCGAATGATTAATCGAATAATTTATATTTAAAGTAATCAGATTGTTTGATTAAACGATTTATCGCACAGCCTTAATAATATTGTAAACCTTTATAAATGATTATTTATTTGTATATATGCAGTACTAGTAAATCTGAAAAATATTTAAATATATTTATTCTGTGAATACATCATATACTAGGATGTATGTATGTGTAGAAATATACATACCAATTGGTACAAACATCGTTTTTCAATTTTGTAAATTTCTATGCACAAATGTCATTACGTAATTATATCTGGTTGAATTGCATCTAATGTAAAATGCAAATCTATTAAATATTTAAGTAAGCACTCGTGTATATGAAGTCACATGAACTCATTCACACATCACTGAATGCATGCCTCTACAATGAATGTAAACTTTTTGTTTTTAATTTTAATTTTCGATTTTTCATTTAATGATAAAGTTGTGTATATATTTACGTAATTGCATGATTTATCACAAATAATTAAAATATAATCAAATATTCAATTATATTAGATGAACGACAGTAGTGCAGAGTTGTAATTCAAATATGAAAGTAATAAACATTTAATAAAGATTTAATAGATGATTTTTTGTAATTATCAAAATAAATAATATGGATATATGAAAGTTTAATGTATCTACTTATACGTACTATTTATGATTGTTTTAAATAATTAACTAATCGAATGTGCATGAAAGTAGCAAAGAAAGTTTATAGCATTGAGTTTTAAAATTAATTATAAATAAATATATCAATAATTAAAATTAATATAATATGAGAGTAGTTAAAAAAAAAAAATACCCGCATTTGTCATTATTCAAGACAGTTGACAATAACGTCATCTACTGACATCTGTCATACTAAAAAACACCGTCATACACCGTCATACTACGGTGTACTAAATTTCAGACTGCTTTATTGTTTTTTTTTTTTTTTTATTTTACGATACAATGAAAAAAAGGTATAATTTCTTCTAAAGTAAAAATGTTATAGAATTGAAATATTGCAAACATTTTCTAAAGTCTTCATCTTGGATAAAGTCTCCAATTATTTCATATTAATATATGATATAAATAATAATATTTAAAAAAAAAGATATGGAAAACAGCATAGAAGTAGCACTAAGTCCAAAAAATATTTCGCACACAATCGAGCAAAGAATACAAATAATCTTAGTGCTAAATGGGAATTCCAAACTCTATTAACGCACACACACATCCAATTAAAATTCTCAACAATTAATTTTCCAACAATAGCGACAACAACAACGTCGACTTTAATAGCACAACAAATGCAATAGTTTTTATAATAATACGAATAAAAATAATAAATAATAATAATTTCAAACAATTTGTAAAATTGTGTTGATTGTTCTATTGCACATACATATGATGCTTGTACGCGCTTCATTGACTACAAATAATAAAATAGAAAAAAAAAAAACATAAATTCAAAGGAGTGCCCAGACGACAATTGACTCATAAGAGAAAAATATTATAAAATAGAAAGCAAAACATAAATACAGAAAAAATACCCCGAACAACAACAATAACGTAGTAGAGCTAATAACATTAACCGCAAACAAATGAGACTGGAATGCGTTCTCAAAACCAAAAAGAAAAAAAAAATATGTATGTATATATAAATTGAAATCATCGCAACAACAATTAGGGGCAATCGCTAATTATACGCACATTGTAAAGTGGTGTCTATGTACACATAAGTTGGCATGGCACGCGTCATGAAGAGGTCAAACGTGACAACAGACAAAATGTAAATACTTACACATGCCACAACAACAACAACAAGAACAACAGCAACAGCAACAGAGTCAAAAAATGTTGACAGACAAAGGGTCTGAGTACGGAACAAAGTCATGGTGTACAATTTGCTTAGGCACACTGGACACACAACGCATGAATAATGCAACAATAATATTTTTTTTCTATATGAGAATACATGAATACACTACTACATACATAAGGAAGAGACAGAAAAATAAAATAATACATAGAATAAATATACAATGAAGTTTTTAGTAAATAGAAGGCAAAGAAATACAAAAAAAATAAAAATAAAAAATAAACAAAAAACACAAATGTATTCAGGCGAAGGAAAAATAATTAACAAACACATACAACAACAGCAATAATGTGTGATGCATGACACCTGTCGCCTTTTTTGTCGTCGTCGTCGTCGTCGTCGAGAATGTTGATATTATATTGTACATTTCATATACAATATAAAATCATTAAGAGTATATGCACACACATATTAAATGTATTATTTTATAATCCCCAGAGATGTAATTTACATACTATACATATCAAATAATAATAATAATAATAATGGTAAACTCTTAAATAATACCTTCAATATAGAAAAATATCCTTTATTTCAAAACTCCTAATTGATACGTTGTTTGTGTTGACAATGTACTTGCATACGGTTTATTTAACTTAATTTCACCATGCACCATGGTTAAGTCGATATACAAATAATATAAAAGTTTTTCACTTTATGAATTGAGTTGCGTGCTTGTGGTATATAATGTCGAAAGAAACCACAATTTGTTTCAGTTTGTTCCATGTTAAAGGTGCCAGGTGCCAGGTGCCAAATAAAAACCAAAAGCAATATATGTCAAATGCAGAGAGTACTTAAGCTTATCAATGTAATTTCAAAGTAATATATTACATACTATATAGTACATACATACAACGTTCCTAAGCACACTTTGTTTGGTGTGAGCTAAAGAGAATATTTCGTTCGAAATTTCCCCTTAATTATTTTATTCCTTAATTATATTTCGTACGTAAATGCAACTTTATTAAATAGTAAATAAATAAGTTTACTGTCGTTCAGTATTTATTTATATGATTGCATGCAATAATGTCGAAAAAATGTGCAATAATGTATAAATAAATGTTTTCCATCTAAATATATTTCGAAAAAAAGCTGCAATCATTTGGAAATAAATGTTTTTCTTATAAAAAGTAATTTTAACATTATTTCGCTCTTTTCGATATTAATGCATACTTAGCATATAGTAAAAATTTTCGACATTATTACACTTTTTCGACATTATTGCACTTTTTCGACATTATTTCACTTTTGAGACATTATTACACTTTTTCGACATTATTGCATATTTATCATATGAAAGAATGTTGATATTTTTGCGCTTTTCTTCGATATTAATGAATATTCTGCGTAATTAGTATTTATTAAGAGTATATAGCAGTGACTTAGTATATGGGAGCTACGCAAAACAATTGGCTTTGCTCGCCCATTTCTTGCAAGATTATTTCATTCTCAATATTAAACAATTCATCAAATATTTTTGTCCTAGACGGAATATTTCGTAAGATATGGCAACATACATTTTTTCTCGATTTCTTGCGAAAGTATTATCTACCACAATATTAATCTGCATATTAAATATTGTTATCCGTTATCCAAGCGAAAGATGGTACCTCAGTTATGGTAAAGTGTAGTGGGTGCCGTAGCTCAGTGGTTAGTACGTTGACCTTCTGATCTCTAGGTTGTGGGTTCAATCCCCGGCAGAAACATAACAAAATTTAATATCGAAACGATTTGTCTTACGAACGGTACCCACCTGTCGGCAAGAATTGTCAATTTTTCCGACAGTATCAATTTGCCAAAAACGCTTCTTAAAAGAGCTCTGTGACAAAACTAAGTTAAAGTGATGTCACAAGGGTTCTGCCGTTCGGAACCGGCTCATTTAAGTAGGTCCCATCTAATGCTGTCCAAATTTAACACGCACAACAGTATTGGAAGAGAAGCTCGGTGGTATCACAAAGGGCCTTTCTGGCCTAAGTGTGTCCTCTCAGAGAGAGAGAGAGAGCAGCCATAATAACCTAACCTATGGTGTAGTGTAAATGTTGTCTATGTTTTTCTAGTGAGTTAGTGAGTATCTTGGAAATAAGCTTTTAATTACTTTATTTATTTTCTCTCCAAAACAAAAAACCATTGTTCAAATTTTTAACTTAACAATTTAATGAGTATATTTAATTTTTAAGTATAATACGTTCACAAAACCCTTTAAATATTTTGGTTGGTTGAGAGGAGACCTTCTGTTTTCTATATTCGATATTATTATTAGAAAATTGTTTATTATTTTTCATTAAAGAAAACACTCAAGTTAATGAAAATTAATTGCAAACAAAGAAAAGAGGCAAAACATATCATCTGCATATACGTTCATGCAAGAAAACAGATACATACATACATATAATATATTTAGATTATATTCATATATACAACACACTCACACACAAATTGTTGAGACATACATTCTTGAGTGGTCCATAAGCAATTTGGTGTGTGTGCATGTGTGCAATATTAAACACTTAGACAAGCTATATAGAGGGAGAAAGATAGAATTATAGATATATGATGATGGTACTGGCAAGCTTATGAGTAAATACCATAAAGGAAGTAATATAGTAGAGTCAAGTACTAAATAATTTCCTCCTTGTTATTTATTTTCCTACATACAACAAATATTGGGTATTGTCTACAAGTTGTTTATAAATATGGCCTCATATGGTATATTTTTATTAAACACATAGAGTACATATACGTAAATAAACGTGTATTTGTATTTGATGATTACCATAAAAATTACAGCATTGAGTGGTTCATATTAAAGTCAAAAAAAAAAAAAACTCAAAGTAGGTATGTAATATCAGTAGGCTGATTAATGAAATATAATATTAACAAAAAAAAAAGTAAAATAAAAAAAAAGAACAGATGGTGAATAATAAAGTTATTGTTGTGCAAGCTACAAGGTTATAAAAGGATATTAAAGAAGTAGTAGTCAAAATCTTACGTGAACTTAATTATATGCAATTGATATACCATACATATATAGTCCAAGAGCAATACTTAAGCACAAATGGCTTTTTTTTCAAGGATCCTATTTTTATGGAGACTTGATGAATTTGTTGGGCCTTTTTAGCCTTAAATTAGCTAATTTTCTCATTATTAAAAAATTCTCTTTATCTCCCATTTTTTTGAATCTTTAATATTGTAATTTAAAAGTAAACTTTGCATTATTATTGCATTATTAGCCATTCGTCATCATTTACAAAATGCTCTCGATAGTTTTAGGATTCATGGAGGTCCTTACCACTATGATATCGACTTTTTATATTAACAAATAATGACAATGTTTTCAAAAAATTATAATACGAAAAATGTGTATCAAGCATTTTATGAGTATAACAATAATAGCAATAAAACCTAACAATATCAACAAGCAAGCGAGAGCATAATAGTAGTAGTGGTAACAATAATTGTAGCTATGTGCTTACATATAAATGTTATAATCTTAATACCATCTTTCACTTGATAGTAATCTAAGGTTCCCGAGAATGTTTTTTACTTTTCAAAAACATTGTAACCACTTGTAGATACGTAGGACAAGTATGAAAAAAAAAAACAACATAATTTTGATAAAACTCGATTTTATTATTCAACGTAGTTGCCTTCGAGGGCGATACAACGAGTATAGTGATTTTCCCACTTTTCGATATCACTTTTATAGTACGACCTCTCTTTCTTGTCAAAGAAGGCCTCAGTTTCAGCCTCATTACTGCATCATCGGACTTAAATTTCTTTCCAAAAAGCATTCTCTTGAGATACGAAAGCAGAAACAAGTCGCTGGGGGCTAAAATCTGGAGAATACGGTGAGTGGGAAGCAATTCGAAACCCATTTCATTCAATTTTGCCATCATTTTCATCAATCTGTGACATGGTGCATTGTCTTGGTGAAACAACACTTTTTTCTTTTGCAAATGTGGCCGTTTCTTTGCGATTTCAGCCTTCAATCGGTCCAAAAGTTCACAAGAATAGTCGCTATTGAGAAATAATGCGCAACTTATTTCCAAAGTCTATGATGTTTAGCTCATTTTCATCTTGGCGGCTATGTTAACTAGCAAAATTCCCGTATTTGGGGACCAGAAAGCCTACACACGATCGTCGAGAAGCCAATGCATCCTCAGGGAGTGGTAGTTTGGTGCGGATTTTGGAGCGGTGGCATCATTGGCCCATTTTTCTTTCAAAATGCTGCTAGAAATACCACATCAGTCACAGGTGAACGCTACAGAGGCATGATAAACGATTTTTTTTTTAAATTGAAGACATCGACTTCGGCGGTCGTTGGTTTCAACAGGATGGCGCGCCATGCCACAATCGATCGAGGCAGCTACATGAATGAAGTCGTATTCCATAAATAATGGGGGAATGTTTGCTCTTTCGTATAAACGAATAATATACCGAAAATATTTTATTTTTGTTCATTTTTTTGAATTGTTAAAAGGAAACTATATGGTCCACCCTGTATGCAACAACAGAATATTGTTCCAAGAATTCCTTAAGTAGTTTCATTATAGTCATCACAAAAACTGCAATATAGGATAAGCAGAAATATATTTCTAAAATAATACTACGATAAATAAATATATGTACATAAAAACGTAGATCAATACTCCTATAGCATCATTATAGCATTATATAATAATGAGCACTTGGAAAAAGCTATATCCTAACGATATGAAAGTTTCAGTGTCGTTTTTAATATAAAGTTTATTAAAAGTTTTTGCATATACAGTACAATCGGTAAATAAAGGAATATCCTTTTTGTATAATTTTATACATTACTTCCATATCTGTCCTTTTATGCGCATAATGACTGCCGTAATTATTAAGCTATCGACCTGAAAATTAATACAGAAGATTATTTTCGCCATCAAACCGATAAGTTCGTGAATGGTGAAAATCGAATGAAATCCACGCCTACCTCCCATGCAAAAATACATTGTTGAATGGATGATGTCACCCTTTGTACACGATAATATAAAGTTATCAAGCTGAAACTCGGTACATATGACTACATTTAAAGATTTCCGAAAATCTTTTGGCTTAATTGGATAAAAACCTCGCCTAAATATGGGTTATTTCACTCTCTCAAATCTACATATCACTATATTTATTGCAGTTGTATGAGTTATTTCACTTTAAATGACACATATCACTTTTATAAGTGGCAGAACATCATCACCATTAACGAAAGGAAAATCGAACAAAATTTCTAATGAATTCTTTTGTTATTGGTGATTATTATACTCGATGATTTTTTTTTCTTAAGGACAAAATCAATCGATAGCATACTTTTCGCTCGAACAGCGTAAACGTGTATGGAACATGTGTATAGTAAAAAAGAGATAGGCGATAGTACATATATATCTAAATAATAAATGCAATACTATATGTACATACACAGAAGTATCTGTTTGAGTGTAATGGTTATGTACTTGTTATTGTATATATATTAAGTACTTTTGCCATTGCTGAGGTTTCTTGTTGTTTATGTCGTTGAAGTGTTTTATTTTCTTCTTGCACACGCATACATACATATGAATTTTATTTGCGTTTATCATTCGAGTATGCGCATATACAAACACATGTATATGCTTGTATCTATGTATATAAAAATGTGGGACACCACAGCAATAATAAGAAATTCAGTTCTAAGTTCTTTAACGCACCAACACACACACACACGCGCACATTTACGTATAATTATAGTATATAAATTGAATGTATATAGGTGCTTGTAGATCCATATTTGTGATTTGATGTCTGCACGTGCTGTTCTATATGAAGTTGGTTAAACACAGATTCTCTACCTACGTGTACAAGTTAATCGAAATGAACTAAACTCTTGCAATTATCATTTGTGGTTTTCATAGACAAGCATGCATGTATGATTCTTCTATATTTTTGTATACCTACAAACATACATATGTATGTGTATTGCCGGAAATTGTGTTTTTTGGTTTTATTCAATCATTTCTTACTTTTTTTTTCTTGCTTGAGCTATTGTTACACATGCAAACATCTATATAGAAACTGCTTGGTATAAACTAAATGTCCATATATCATATATGTACAATACATGATGTGATTTGCTTGTTGTATTCTTGTTCTTGTTCTTGTTCTTGTTGTGCTATTCATCATATTAGTTCTTTGGTTATTGTGGTTAACCTCCTAAGAGTCTATAACTTAGAGGAGGGCGAGTGAGAGTGATATGACCAAAATATTATATATATATATATGGTTAATAATTTAAATTGACACAATGATGTTGAGTGACACATTGGCATTTAATTGCATACACAATTGGTAAGTGTACTTTTGTGTGTTTGTACATAATACAAATATACAGGTCACATATGATATTTAAGCGGTTTATGCAAGTTTATTATTTAGTCATAATAAATGCTCTCTTATGGTCAATTTGTGTTATTAAAATTGTATAATTAATTATTGTAATTGTTTATTTATTTATTTTTTTTTTTGCCCAGAATATTATGATTTCACACAATTTAAATATACTCGACAATTAAGATTTCAAACGTATATTGTTAAAGGGAATTGTACAAATATTCACGGCTTTGGAGATGAGCAATGAATAGTTTTTATAACCCCATAGGGATCAAATATATCATCACCCAACATTTTTGCTGAACTTACTGCCTATCGAACGAATTTTTCCGGCAATAACAATTTGCTAAAAATGCTTCTTAAAAGAGCTCTGTGACAAATACTAAGTTAAAGTGATGTCACAAGGATTCTGCCGTTCGGAACCGGTTAATATAATTAGGTCCCTTCTAATGCTGTCCAAATTGAACACGCACAACAGTATTGGAAGAGAAGCTCGGTGGTATCACAATGGGTCTTTTTGGCCTAAGTGTGTCTTCTCAGAGAAATAGGGCAGCCATATAATCTAATCTAATCTATTGCCTATCACTATCTGCAAAAAGTCTTTCGGCAAAGAATATTCATTCACATACAGAGGGCCGTCAAATGTCACTACTAGAAATGTTGTCCATTAAATATAAATATAAAAAAACAAGAACCATTGTAACCACTCAAAAAAAAAAAAAATGCAAGAATACATTGTCGCTCTGTTTCAATCGCGAAAACAGATTAAGACGAACCGATTTGCAGCATCTCACTTTGATTAGAAAAATTTTTAATTGTTGAAAAAATCATATTTCAAATTTTCAATTCAATTCCATTTAAAACAGTTATTTAAAACAAAATCTTTTAACATCTCACATTGACTTTTACAGCGCCTAAAAAATTTTTGGAATCTCATAACAGCCTTGTATATAATATTTTTTATATGAAAATATTCGAAATTTATGAGATTTATGAGAATAAAAAACATTAGTTGAAATGCTCTCAAGCAGCTGTTTAATGATTCAAAAATTTCAAACGCATTTTTTTTTTTTTGAAAAACTCAAAATTAAGTCCATTTTATGTAATAATTTTTTTCCACCATATTTCGTTTTTGCAAAAAATTGTATTTCATAGAAAATTGAGAAATTGAATTGATTTTTATTTGAATTTTTTTATTTTATGTGATTTTATGTTTTATCGAATCATGACGTCACATGTGTACATATAGAAGTCATTCGTTTTATACACTTTACATGCGCAATCTTTATTTATTTGATTCAAACACTTCATCATTCTGGCAATATCTATTTCTGATTGAATATTAATCATAAAAAAGTAATCATGACATTTTATATCTAATTTTGCAAAATATACTATTTAATAGGTTGCTTGGTAGAACCTTAATACCTATACATTCGAAAATATGTACTTATTTAATAATAACAATATTGAAGAATTGCAATTGAACTTCATGCTTCTTTGAAATATCATTCACTTTATAAATAAAAATTTCTGAACAAATGCAATTGAATTTGACAACTTCTTTTTTCTTCTCCATATTGTATGTTATATATACTCGAAGCTATATTTACATATAATACTATGTGCTCGTATTTTAGTTCATCTAAGAAATCTACTTTGTACTGCATTCTATATTCTTTAAACTTATGTATATGTCACTGTACTTTGTATATATATGCTGCCTCCATGTCAAGGCCATTGTCCCACTGAGAAGCAGAAATAGAAAGATATGTATTTCACATTTCACAACTAACTACATTCTTTTATATTGACTCACTTTACTAGAAAAGAAGATATACGAGTTTAAATGTACACTTACTTTGTACATACTCGTATATGTATTTACTTATGTACATACATGTATTTATTTCAACAATAATGCCGATTTTGTTGAAAGCATTTTATCATTGTTGAAATGTGTGAGTATATGTGATTGGCATATTTAGACGTTTACTTAAAATGGTCAGTACGAAAAAAAAAAATATAATAAACTTGTTTAAGGAATTTTACCAAAAATAAGTCAAATATATATTAAGTTATAACATTAAGCTATAGCAAGATAGCAAAGTAAAAATAAGCTACAAATCTACAAATCATTTTTAAAAATAGAGTCAATATAAAAATGATATAACTCAAAATATGATATTTTTATTATTTCGATCAATTGCTAACTTTCAAAAAGGTACATACCCATAACTCTACTGTAGTAAATAAAAAATTGTTAAGTTGATTTGCGTCTTTTTTTTTTGCATTACATATGTTAACTCTAGCAAGATTGTTATGTTTCGACAACAATCACTACAAAATGCCAACTCTCACGACAAATACGATTTGTTACTATTATGTACATCGAGACATCGTGTGTGTATACTTTGAACAATCAAATGCAGCATGAAAAGAATATCATTAAAAAAAATTGGAACACAAATATTAATAGAATAATGTTTCGTTTGAATGGCAGCAGAGAACAATGTATGACGGGACATGTCATAGTAATTACTTTTGGAATTCTTTTTTTTTTTTGTTCTTACTTTCCACTTGGTAGTTACACATACAATCATTATATGTACATTTACGTTATGCATAAGCCGCAATAAATTTGTCGCAGAGGATTTTAAATTTGTGTTTAGAATAATAATGTAAGTTAACAATGCAAAAATTAATACAAAATTGAATTGAATGAAAAAAAAAATAATGTTTTGAGAAAGTAAATGAAGTAATAATATTTCAATACATCATGATATGAAAGAAATTTAGTTGCGTTGTGTGGTTTTTATTCTACCCAGTCACATAAATTTGTGTACTATGAGAGTAGTTTGTGATGTTACTACGTCCTTCCTGAAAGTCATATGTACATTTGTAAATATTACAAGGGTGGTCCCAGAACTACCCAACCTAACAATGAAATCAACAAATTTGGTTAAATTTTTCTTTATTTCTTAACATAATCTCCTTTTACTTTTCACTTTTCTCAGCGATATTCTATAGCTTCGATACCCTGATTATGGTATGAAATGTCTAGCTCATTAAAATATCCATCTACCGCAGACTCCACCTCTACATTGTTTGCAAATCTTCTACCACCAAGCCATTTTTTTCCAAATTTGGAAATAGAAAATAATCCGAAGGAACTAAATCTGGCGAATTATTTGAATGCTGAAGCAATTCGAGCTTTAACTCATTGATTTGGACCATCGCAATAGTGGATGTGTGAACTGGTGCATTGTCTTGATGAAACAACACTTTCTTTTTCGCCAAATGCTTCCTTTTTTCTTTAATTTCATCACTTAAACGCTGCAACAAATTAGCATAATACTCGGCGTTGATTGTTTTTCCTTTTTGAAGATAATCAATAAAAATTATCCCACGTGCATCCCAAAAAAACAGACACCATAACCTTGCCTGCCTTGGTGGAGCTGTCTTGGCCTTCTTTGGACACGAATCTCCGCTTACAGTCCACTGTTTTGACTGCTCCTTTTTCTCAGGTGTGAAGTGGTGGACCCATGCCTCATCCATAGTTACGAATCGACGCAAAAACTTGACTTTATCACTGTGAAACATCGCCAAACACTCTATAGAAACATCTTCACGACGTTGTTTTTGTTCTATTGTAAGCAAACGCGGCAGCCATCTTGCACAAAGCATTTTCATCTCCAAATTTTCGGTCAATATACTTTTTGAAATGCCTGTAATTTCACCAAGCTCACGCTCACCTTCTACCGGCGATCATCCAATACCATTTTGTGGATTATCTTAACCGTTTCTGGCGTGGACACCTCAATTGGTTGACCATTACGGTGTTCACCTTCGCAGCTCGTACAACCTCGTTTAAACTCTGCCACCCAATATTTTATGGTCATAAACGAAGGAGCAGACTCCCCCAGACTGGGACCTTTCAAATGAAAGTATTGAATTACATAACGGTGACCAATTTTTTCCATATTTACAAATTCACTGAGGTCATTAACTTTCGATGACTCAAAAAAAAAAAAAAATACCAAACAACGTGGTGCCTTGAAACTAAAAACATATGTTTTATAAGGTTGCCACTTTTCACCAAAATAATTTTTTTCAAACTACTGCCGCCATCTATATATCAGGTTGGGTAGTTCTGGGACCGCCCTCGTAAATGGACTCGATGTTTTTTTTTTTTTTTGTAATTGTAGCTTAATTTTCTCCAATGTAATCTTCTGTTGTTACTGTTTTTATAATAAAAAGTTTTAATTCTTTTACCTTACTTAAAGCATTGTCAACTAATGTATAACGTCTCTATCTCTAAATGAATTCAAGCACATGGTGCTATTATCTTTATCTCTATATATTGTAGTACATACCACTTACTTTATATCGTTAAGCATAGGCGTGTTTTTTCTTTTTTCTTATCTTATCATTGTTTCTTCATTGCTTTGTGTTACTACATACTTTCTGTTGTGTCTTCTATTTATATGTATTTTTTTTTTGTGTTCCTTCTCATTCTTCTTTAAATACAGCTTACATTTATTGTGACAACACTATGTGGTTGGATTTAATTTATTTGCCAAGTTTATTCTCTTTGGCGTTTTGTTGTTTTTTGTTACTTTTTGCGTTTTTTTTTTTTTGCTTTTTTTTTTGTATGCATTTTGTTCTTGATAAATTAATATAATATAATATGATATTGATGGGAATAAGCAGCGTATGCGCATTATAATCAAGTATAAACGTTGTTGCCATAATGTAAACATGTCGTTTTTGTTTGTTGTAGCCTACATTGATAGATTTGGAAGAGAGTATTGGTAAAATATATACTTTCATTGTTATTGATATTACTTACGTAGATATGATTATTTTTAATTAATATTTATTTGCGTATTATTTCTATTTTTAGAGTAAATTCAATTTTACTCAGATTAGTTGTTGTAAGTGCTTTTATGTTACAATATTTGCATAAAATCCTTAGGATTAGATATCGTAATATAAATACATTTACAGTGGCCATTAAATTGTCCAGTAACTGAACTTGATTCGATTATATAAAATCATTTTTGTACTGAAGTTTTGATTGTGTTCAATCGTAATTATGGTACTTCTAGAATTTCAATTTTGACAAAGCTATATTAATTTCAGCTGCTAAGAAGATAAAGAATGAATATTGGAAAATTATTAGAATCATATGAAAAATGTGCATATAAAATTTTTTCTAGTTATTTTTATAAGAAGAACTCTAACCTACACTACATACCAATAGTAACGATTATATAATAATATATCAAATTTCGCGTGGGAAAACCAACAATATATACTAATAAATAAATAAATCATGAATAATTCATTTATATGTCGATTTCAATATATAATTTTATTTTTCATGCTTGCACTGTCATTTTTATTTTACTTGCTTATTATACTACTACTACTACTACTAGTATATTTTAGAAGTACATGTATATGTTCCGCAATAATAATAATAAATTATAGCAAAATAACATTTCATATAAAAACAATATACTAATGACAATATTATAAGCTCTCGTTATGTTTTTTTTTTTTTTTTTTTTTTGCTAACGAACTATTTTAGATTCCATTCCACTACCTGGTTGACACTAATTATAATAAAAATTATATAGAAAAGTTGGCGCCACATAACAATGAAATTTAAGAGCGAAGGTGACGAGATGTTATTAAAATAAATATTCAAACATGCATAACTGTAATATAAATGTTTGGAAATGTAATTCCTCAATAGCAGTTCCTTTTTTTTTTTTTTTGCAAAAGACAATAATAATAAAAGTGAATTTTTTATTGGTGATGCAAATGGTCACAGAAAGCCAATGTTTCAATACGTACGACTAATCACAATTGAAATTATTCGATTAATTATAATGAAATTATTCGAATAAAATATTCAAATTGTTTATGAATAAAGTTTATATAATTACAAACACGAGAGTAAGTTTAAAAATTCTACTTACTTACTTATGTGGCCATAACAACCGAATATCGATTTAGACCGAATATAACATGCTTCGCCAACCATCTCTGTTCTTCACTAGCTGGCGTCAGTTAGAAAGCGCCGTCAGGTTCTCCAGTACTTGGTCTTTCCACCGGAGGTTAGGTCTTCATCTTCTGCGTCGTCCTCCCGCGGGTTCCGAATATAACACCTTCTTATCTGGAGCGTGTTCTTCCATTCGCTCGACATAACCTAGCCAGCGCAGCCGCTGGATTTTGATGCGCTTTACTATGTCAATATCGGCATAGAGCTCGTACAGCTCATTGTTGTACCTTATTCGGTACTCGCCACCAACGCAAATAGGTCCAAGGATCTTGCGTAGGACTTTTCTCTCGAAAACCCTAAGCATTCGCTCATCCTAGGTGGAAATTGTCCAGGCTTCAGCGCCATATGTTAGGACAGGCATGATGAGAGACTTGTAGAGAGTAGTTTTCGTTCTTCGAGAGAGGGCTCGACTTCTCAATTGCTTACTCAGCCCAAAGTAACACCTGTTAGCAAGAGTTATCCTACGCATGATCTCCAAGCTGACGTCATTACTGCTGTTAATGCTGGTTCCAAGATAGACAAAGTCCCTTACTACTTCAAAAGCGTAGTTGTCAATAGTGACGTGCTGTCTAAGACTCCGGGACTCTTTGTTTGTTGACACTAGATACTTCGTCTTGCCCTCTTTCACCGTAAGACCCATCCGACGAGACTCTCGTTCCAATTCAAAGAATGCTGCACTGTCTGCTCACGTGTTCATGCCGATTATGTCAATATCGTCGGCATATGCCAACAGCATGACACTTTTGTTGAAGATAGTGCCATTAGGTCATAGATCAGCACCTCGTATTATTTTCTTCACAATAAGATTGAAGACGAATAAGATTGATAACGAATCACCTTGTCTGAAACCCCAAATTTTCACTGCACAACAGGAGTTATGCAGTGTCATTCTACAAAGTCGAATGAGCTTTGCAGGAAGTGTAGAACACAACAGTTTAAAAATTCTATTTCATAAGATAATTTCAAAAACCAAGGAGACTAACAATTAAAAATTTCTGATTAATCAATTAATTTGTATTTTGCTTAATCACATAGCATAGCACTAATTTCGGCAATGTAAAAATTCATTTAAAATGCTCATTTCGATTAAGGATCGTATAAAAAAGATAGTGTCTTTTTTTTTTTTGCTATATGAATTTTGTTGTATAACTCTATTTATTTAGTTGTGTTCATTCTTTTGGGCATAATATAATTTCGCTTTTTTTTGTTGTTGTTGTTGTTTGCGTGCCCTTTAATGTCTGGAAGTAATTGAAATGGGAATATGTACTTTTAATAAAATAAAAAAAGTCTTTATAAAGGTTAAGTAATTTATAGAAAAGTGAATTACTCAGCTAGATAGCGCTACGACAGTGTAATTTTTATGACGTGCATTTATAACACTGTAGTATAGCATAATGCATTATTATTATTAACTCAATTCAAATTGTGACAACATATTCGTACTATTTATGTATATGTCATAAATTACATCTTAGGTATACATATGTTAAAATGTTGCGGAACAACGTCAACTATAATTGCGGTAAAGCTTTAAGCATTTTTTCCTTTTTTTTTTTTATTCACTTACATACATAGTTGCATATAGGTATGTACATATAAATACTAGTATTTACATATGCACATATGTGTGACCTTTTTTTTTCGTACGTGTATGAAATATTACTGCTTGCAGCAAAAAAAAAAAAAAAAAAAACAGGAAAAGAAAGTTTATTTATTATTAAGAAGAGAGCAAAAAAAAAACTATACACGCCCAACAGTAATATAAATACACTGATTGAATACCAACAGTAACTATACATGTTTTCACAACAGCCGTATGTCATGTACCATTTTATATGCATAAAATAATCTATAATCACATAATCTATGAGAGCAAAATAGTAAAATGATCAAGCATCATTAATATCAATCAAATGTCGTAATAAAAATCGTAAGAAAATCTATATTAATGAACTTGCTTCAATTTATAGTTTAACTTTGTGCAATAAAATCATAAAATTGGCATTACAGGTAATTAATATGATATCTCTATTATGTTTTGCATTACTTTGGAAAACTAGCAGCATTTGGTAGTAAAAGAATACATTTTATAGCCCAAAAACTTGAAAAAGTTTCATTAGCCGTATATACAAAAAAAAAAATCCTATGTCAGTTCATTCAACACTTCTGCACAGACAAACATTTTGACTTTCTGTTGCTTATCCTGATATGATTGTCATTGCTGACTATTATAAAATCCTCACATAACATATTTCATAGATACGAGGCACATAGGTATATTGCTATACATAAGGTATATATGAAACATAAAAAATCTGATCACGAACAAATTCGCATATCTCTTTTAAATGAAAATGAATAAATCATCTAAATGCCATCTGGGTAGTACTCATGTCAATAGCGAGTGGTTAAAATGCTTTGAAATAGCTAAGATTACAATACAAAAGCCAGACTATATACATGAAAATCAATATAAATATGGTAAAAATTTGAAAAAGCAAAAAAAAAAACCAATAAACAAAAGATTTTGAATAAACTACTTAACAGCAAAATACATTCGTTTACACTTTACTCTCATTCATCTTGCTTACTACGAGTTCATAGTTACCATACAAGAGAGAAGAGTTGTGTGGCAATGATAAATACATTAAAAATTGCATAGAACGAAAATTATACGAATATTATGGCATACGAGTACATATGTAAGTATATTAAGATGCTCTATGCTTCGAATGAAAAAGAATGGCTTTTGTTTTTATCATCGAAGTATGAAATTTGGTTCATTTTACTACGTCCACCTAAACCAACGAATAGCACATAACAGTGCCAAAACACGAAGTAGGATGAAGTGTTATTTTTGGTATATCATAATTTGTAAAATTCTTGTATTTGTAAGCATTTTACAAGCATGCTTACAAAAATCTTTTCACTTCTCAAAGTCACCGCAAATAATTCGCTGGTAAGAACATGTACTTTTTTTTTAGGTATGGCCCTCTAATGTATACATATTTATAAGTATATATGGTATGTATGTATAATAATAAAAATGAATCAAAACACATTGCTGCAGTCAAGACCATCCAACCAGCCAGTCAACCAATCAACCCACATATATTTTTATATGTACATTTGCTGATTAACCCAACAAACGATAAATGCTTGAAAAAAACTTCAAGTACATACGCAAGTCTTGCAACATTTTTGAAAATGAATTAATATTGAATTGAATATTGAAAAAATGTTCCTTACTATACGAGTTTCGTAGACACATACTGATTGGTTGGAAACAATAATTGCAAATATTGATGTAGTTGGCCTACTAAAATGAAGCATGGGAAAAGGCGATATCTTTCGGACGTTGTGATTGCTTGGAATTACTCGTAATTTTGTGTATCGTGCTGTAAAGTTGTTGGAGGATACTGCTGGAGTACGAGACCGTCAAAGATCCGGCCGTCCGTCCATTGTGAGAACTCCGAAAGCGATCAAAGCCGTGAAGAAACGAATCGACCGAAAACCGCTGCGAAAACAGAAAATCTTGTCGCGGGAAATGTATATTTCGCAAAAATCCATGTCCATGAAGATTTGGAACTCAGCGCGTAGAAATGACACACTGCACACCTGCTCACTAGGCCGTACCTTAAAAAAAAATGTTTTTCAACTAGTTCTACAGAAATACTTTCTGAGCCAAAGTGTAATAATTTTTTACGAGCTTTAATTCTCTGATATTAGAGTGTACATTCGGCCGGTAGAAACTGAGATCTGATAAGGAAGTACTTGAAGACAAAATTATCGCTATACGATACTTTAAGATTGGTCTATAAATGCCGAAGATATGACGAAAAATTTAAAAAGGCGACCCCTACGTTCGGCAAAAAAATTAAAACATATTTTTTTAAGAGTGCTACTGGAAGAATTAAAATACATTCTTAGCAAAAGTTTAATAATTTTTTACGGGCTTTAATTTTTTGCCATTAGAGTGGTACATTAGGGCGTTAGAAAGTGATGTATGGTGAATAAATACTACAACGGGATGCTTGAGGATAATGATCTTTGCGGCAAAAATTTGTCTTCTCGAGACAAAAACATCGATATATCACACTATAAGATCCGATTGTAAATGCCGATGATATAACGAAACATTTAAATGGGCGACCTCTACGTTCGGCAAAAAAAAAATTTTTTTTCTAAATCACCTTGCAAAAACACTTCATTTTCGATGGTGTGCGGCGCACTTTTTTTAATTTGCCTGTAAGGTGGTAAGGCCTACTGCTCACGGTCGCATTGGAGGGAAAACACAAGCGAAAATCGAAAGCATTACGCAGGCGGTACGCTCACAGACAAAATCTGTTTACTGACGAGAAAATCTTCACCGTAGAAGAATCGTTCAATAAACAGTAAACAATAAATGATCATCCATATAAGCATCCCAACTCATCCCGTGTATCAAAAGAGGCCTCTGCTCCTGCTCACAAGGCAAAAACGACTCAACTGTGGCTAAATAAACAACATTCCGGTCTTTGTATCAACGGATGATTGGCCAGCTGGTTGTCCAGACTTCAACCCGTTGGATTACAAGTTGTGTCCCTAGTAGAGGGCATGGCTTGCTCTATTGAGTCGATGAACCGAGCCTTCGTCCGTGCAGTGGATAATTTCCCCATGCATGAAGTGCGTCTCGCGATCGATTAGTGGCTAGATCGTCTATTAAAAAGTTTTGAAAAATATTAATACGTTTTCATTTGGCGTCGATTTTTCTGTGTACCAGCATGCTTACAAAATCTTTTCACTTTTAAATTGCACAAAAACTTACTTCAAGCAATATTTCGGTATGCTTACTGAATTGTTTACGGGGAAAATCAACAGTACATGAACCAAATAGCACATAAATATGTGAAATGTACATTCGACCAGTCTAAAAATGTAAGCGCAACATATTGTTGCAAAATCATTGCTTAAAATATTTTATAAATTTTTCCCAAAAATCATTCAAAAATCGTTTGCATTGAGTAGCAAAACGAATTAGACACAATATGCATCGTTTTAGTGTCTTTGGCGAAGCTTTTAGAAAAACTTTAGCGTATAAAATAGCATAATTTGTGCAAGTCTAATGGGCATGCTTATGCTGTTGCTATTTTACTCGTTTTGCTAGTTACTCTACTCATACATACAATATTAGATGCTTGAAATGGAATGAAGCTGCAAAAAAGCCAGATTTTTTTCACACAAAAGAAACACTACTTATTACAACACATGTCTAGAATAGAAAAACGATCATGACATTATCCACACAACCAAAAAAAAAAAACAACAAACAAAATAAAAAGTAAGAAAATGCAATAAAAAAATGTTAAAGTCAAATAATGCTCTTGTTGTCAAGTTGGTTGGTTGGTCGGATAGGTTAGAGTAGTTGTCTGGTTTGTCCCCACATACACTCCATATGTACACTTCTTTGTAGTTCACCTATTATATATACATATACTATTCTATCATCACATTCATTCACATTTTATACGCACATACAACAATTTCAAACATCTATGCGGATAGTCGTAGCTTGAACATAGTTAGTTAGCCAGCCACCAAGCCATTCCACTCACTCACTGGTTGTTTAGCCGCCGCCGCCGCCGCCTATGATGAAATATGCATTTCTATGCGGCAAAACACGTTTGCAAATACTGTTGCTGCATACACAATGCATTATGCAAGTAGGCTAAGCAAGTAAGCAAGCAGTCGTTTGCTACAGCCATAGAAACCATCACAGATGTTACTGCTGAATCTGCTGCTGCTGCTGTACTCGTATCATGTATTCAACCACTTGCATCTGAATGTAGATATTTATGTATGTATGTATACAATATGTATACAATACATAGTAAATAATGTGTATGTATTGTATGCATATATACTTAGCCATTATGTATGGCACTTGTGTCACGTCTTAATATGCCCATCAGCTAAGCTATCAGCAAGGGTTCATCATCATCATCATCATCATTTTCAGTATTGTTATTATTATCATCATCATTTTGCAAGTTTTTTATTACATTGTTGCATAATAATAGTGTACATGGAATACAAAAGGCGTACACAAATAATCATTTTGTGCAAATTTTATATGACCTTTTGTACAAATTTCTTCTAACTACTACTAAATAATTTTTTTTTTATAAAAATATATAAAAATTAATTGAAATTAATAATTGATATTGCCATTATTTTGAGATAAATATTGTATGTTGTATATAAATGCCATATTAAATGCCATCTACATCAATTTGAGCATGTCAATTTATACAGGCAAATGTCAAATGACCATATAAATTAGAAATTTGAAAAATTATTAAAGAAAGTAAAAGAAATTAATGAATTTCCAACTCAAAATGGCATTTCTATTGCTTTGGTATAATTGAATGTAGCATACTTTTAGGGCATGTGAATATAATAAATGTCAAACAGTACTGACATTAGTGATGCGATTGTTAATAGTTTCAAAAGGCTTTAAATGACTATAAAAATTAGAAATTTGAAGATTAATAAAGAAATTAATGAATTTCCAACTCAAAATGCCGTTTCTATTGCTTTCGTTTGATTGAATGTAGCATACTTTTAAGGCATGTGAATATTTTAAATGTCAGACAATACTGACATGCAATTACTAATAGCCTCAGAAGGCTTTTGAACATTTGTATTTTATTTAACTTATGCATTACGTCATAAGTCACTATCTACCTCATTAAATAAAAATACGCCTTTCTTAATACATTTTTTTTTTCAACAATAGGAAACCAACTTTCTATATATTTCCATTTTGTTTTTATTTTTTGAGGAAAAGAAATATTTTACATTTTCATCATAAATAATGAATGTGGAATTATTCGAGAGCAGCATTATTTCTTGCAGGAAAAGAAAATACCACAATTTATGACATCAATTGTTTTGTTGTACTTCTGTATAGTTGTTAGATAAAATTAGTGTCTCGTAGAAATAATAATATATCGTGAGTCAATATAAATCGATCAATTTTCATTGCTACTTCTCATTAAATATTTGTCACTCCTTCTTTTTCAAGTGTGAGTCTAAATTCTGTCAAATTTTGTTTGTCAAGTTGAATAGAAAATAAACCAAAGAAAAAACAATATGACAATCATGTTGACATTGATGACAATAAGTTGGAACACCAACAGCTAGAGAGCAATAATTGAAGAAATGAAATTATAATGAAATTATTATACGCACGTATCGAACAGCTACTCTCTATATCTTTTTAGACAATATCTGCGCTCTTTTGCTATTATGGAAATACTATAAACAAGTTTTCAAATGTGTTAAATGAAGGCGTTCCTGCTTGAACGTGCACTTTTTATCCCCTCCCCCTGCGCTAACACTTGCCACTTTTGTTGCCACAAGCAAATTCTTTAGAACATCCTTTGTGTGACCACTTCCTTGTGATATAGTTTGTACTATATTGAATTATGCATTAAAGGAACTGAGTATACACCGACAGATGATGCTAATATATTCCTTGTATATGTAAAAACAATAACAGCGAGGACAACAGTGAAATGTCACGAATGAACGCATAATATTTATAAGACTAGTGGAGTTGAACAAAATTGACAATGCACTCTCTTCAAAAATATATAAGTATGTATGAGTATTGTAAGAAATATATTGTTGAAAGAATCATAAAAATGATGATATACAAAGCAAAATTTTTATACGTCCATATATACAAGTGCTGTATATGTTTTGTCTGTCTACGAATTGACAAAATATTGTTACAGACAGTTTTGAGGAGTCATAAAATCATGCATATTTTGACACTTTCTTCACATTTTGCGTCCTTCTTTGTTCTTCGTTTATATTGTAATAAAATGTAAATGTATTTTATATTTGCTTCTTTATAAAATTTACAATGCCTGAAAGTATGCTTTAAAAATTTTTACAATAAAATAGATGGATATTATTTTTTTAAAGACATTAAAATTTAAGAGAGATTTATTTCTTCTTATAAAAATATAACTTAGGTTGAAAAAAATTTGTTATTGAAGTAAAGCATTAGAATATCATAGTGCACAATAGACATAGGATCGCAGTGCAATACAACCCTCTAATAATAAAGCATCAGAATAGTCACTAAAAATGCGTGAGTCAAAATGGATGGCGTGAAAAATAGCAAATAACCCTACAACTGCTTAGGAATCGCCCTTACCAAAAGGTAAAATGTGTTTCTGAACACACTTGCCTCCTACGTCCATCCCTTTGGTAGCTCTCCTACAAAAGTGATATTTTTATAGAAACAGGATGACTCTAAAGGGGCCGAACATAGTATTACTGACCACTGCACATTTTTCTTCTGAGCATGTATAACCTCCACTTCTACCTCTTGTGGGGGCTCTTTTGTAAAATTACTATATTATTATTGTTAATGGGGATGTATCACCGCGACCTATAAGATCTATCGTGCCTAAAATTACTATAAGAAAACCGAAAAATTAATGGGGCCTTGCTTTTCACCTCTCTAAAATAGATTCTTTGGCAGCTTTGGGATTTTTCGATATTTTTTTTTTTTTTACTGTAAGAGAACTTAAAAATTAGTGAATAATCCCATAGCTGCCAAGGGATCTATTTTAGAGAGGTGAAAACCAAGGCCCCATTAATTTTTTCTTCTGAAAATTTTATTGGAACATTTTTACCAATTATCTCCACTTTTTTGGGGGACACCCCTACAAAATTGATGTTTTTACAAAACTGGCTCACTCTGATGTCATTAAAGAAATCATATAAAAAGGACGAAAATACTTAGAAACGAAACTTTATGAATGAAGGACTTTATTATTATTTGAAAATGTAAATGAAATCAATAAAGTAATTATGAATTCTAAGCCTTGATTTAATATCATGGCCATTAAAAATCAAATGAATGCGCTTGATCAAGTCTACCAGAAATAGAGAAACTCGAGCAATCTTTGTGCAGTTCTATAAAAATGGAATATTTTTCAATGCATTACTTCTTATGACACAAAATGTCCATTAAATAAAAATTTCAAAAATATTTGTAATTGTTTTAAATAATTTAAAAATTTTCGATTAACATATTCCACAAACATTGTGCCTAAAAGCATATTAGAACTTGTGCAGGTAATCTTCTGTAGTCTACTTTATGTAAATAATGAGACACTATCATTAATTATATTCATACGTAACATACCCATAACTGACTGACCATGAAACACCCAAAGGCATATCTGCGTAAAATATTTAATTTATGATTTTCTTTTTTTTTTACGCAATTTAATAATAAATTGCGAGACATTTCAATTTCTTGCGTAAATATTCGTAATAGAAATAACACTGTAATTATATATAATATTATAAGATACAACATGTACATTTGTTGTTTCCCTAAAAATATGCCTTACAATATGAAAATTAAATCATAATTTGTGTATGTTGGCCACACCTTTAAATTCGTTGGAATTTATGTATGCATAATAAAATATATAGTAAATAATATTAATTTACATATATACTTTTGCAAAGTATGTATATAATAAGTATTTTTGGTGTATTTTATAACTTAATTATAATGAATCCTTACATATATACTTCGTTGTATGTTATATACAATATTTAGATAATAAGCCAGCCAGACAATTACACTGCTAAAGGGTGTTGATCTTGATATGTACATCTACTAGACGAATTACTACGTATGTTGGCATATGCGTATATATGTTGACCTTGTGCATTTAAATTAATACAATTATCTTGATTAATGATAATAATGCGTCAAGTTCATGTTCTATTATGTTACTTACTAGAACGCAATAATGTACTAAGAGTAGATAAATTATTGTGGACATCTTCTTGTAAATTTGTATAAATGTTTATAGAGACAAAACCAACATTAGTTGTTATTTTTTTCAAATTATGCGTCATTTCTTTAATGTAACCATCATCATCATCATCATCATAAGCCTAATGACTTAATAATAACCCTAATATACGTATGGCAGACTCCGCAGACACATTTGCATAAAACGCACTTTTCCAACCAACTACAAGTTTCATGGCCCGTAAAGTGGCATTTGTCAACACAATTTTTGCCACAATTTTACAATTTCACTTACATACTTGTTTAGTCACAATGACATATAAATATTGTGACAGTTGACAGAGTGCTGGTTGCGTATATTATTATAAATTATCTTTCGCTCACATTAACATTGCCTAATATTGCATACTTTGTGGCTGATTGTTAAATGAAATTTTACTAAATGTAAAATGTTATTTATTATTGCGTAAATGTCATTGACATTCCTAGCTTTGCATATGAATAGGGTTTTTGTGTATGTCAAAACTATAAGTGTATAATTGAGCGTATTAAACATTAACATTCGCAAATATTTATTTATTCAAATTCGTACATATTTCAACCGCCTAAAGGTATGCTAAGTTCAATTGAAAGACCTTTGTTAATTGATTTAATTAAAATGAAAATGAAATGAAGAGCAATGGTAGAAATCTTATCATTTTCTTTACTGCTGACAATGACGATATTGCATTAATTTTGTGCTTTTGATTAGCTTTTGATTACAGTCGTGATTTTACAATTTTTAGGTTTCAATATCATGCAATATTAAATAATTACTAGATTCATTTGTGTGCCTGAATATATATATCTTATTTTATATGTATCCAGCTATTATTTACTACTGCTGTATTCATACTTAACACAAGGAATCTATGTCATCAGTTACGCATAATTAAATTTTCGACTTGTGACTTTGGCTGACATCAATGTCAGCAGATCTAAAGCTCTACCAAAACAATATAGAGACGAAATGAAAAATGATAATTCACTTTTTCAGCTTACGAATGGTATGGCACGTGCATGTGAAGGATGTTAATATATAAATTCAGACATCTACATGTTTATTAGTTCTATAATATGTACACCACCAAAAGTATCAAAGTTAAAGAGATTAGTGGCTTTGTTGTGTGGTAACATGCTTTATACATGTATGCTATAGACACTTCAGATTTCAAAACGAAATACTTTGTAAGAATTTTTATTTTCACCAACGAACGCGTGTGCTCTTGAATGAAAACCACACTTAGCTCACATACAAAAGTACGTTGTTGAGGGGCGTTTTTTCAGACTTAAGACCCGAAAATTTTAAGCTAACAAATTCGAAAATTTTTAACACAAAAATATAAAGTTATCAAGCTAAAATTTGTACAAAGTAGACTGATAAATCTGATAAAAATTGCGCCTACTTTCCATACACACTTATGTATGTTTTCACATTTTGCTTACGAAAATATAAAGTTATGAAACTAAAATTTGGCAGAGATGATTATATCAACGAATCAATAGACAAACTAGAGAATCGGCTGAATTGGATAAAAACCACGCTTACCTTTCATACAAAATTATGCTTCCACGTGTATATTTTCACACATTGTGCACGAAACACGCAAATTTATCAAACCGAAATTTTGTATATAAGATTGTATTTACTATTTAAAAGATATATGAAAAAATGGGCTGAATCGAATAAAAAAAACCTTCCATACAAACTTATGCTTTCGTATGCACGTTCTCATCATTTGAGCACGAAAATATAAAATTATCAAACTGAAACTTCGACAAGTTCGAAAAAGGACGGAATTGAATGAAAACTATCTTCCATAGAAAAATATGCTTTGCAAATATTATTTTTTGCAAAAGTGATTTAGTAATTTATTGATTTTCAAACTTGATGTTACAACACTTTCCACACACGGAAAATATCGCAAAAAAGAAAAGAAAAATACAAATTTTTCTGAAAATATATTTACCATTTTTATAAACATTAGACACTTTGCATTGAACTACTTATTAAATGAAGCACCCTGTATATTATTTCGAAGATAAAATAAAGGAAATCGAAATATTTATATGCATGAATGTATGTATATACACTCGTTCACATATCATCTATTATAGCATGAGTATACGCAGTAAATCGATATATGAAGGACACCACTTGTTGAGTTGTCAGTTAGTCTTATTGCTATTGCTTATAATGAAGATACTAAGAAAAATGAAAATGATGATAAAGTTGATGATGATGATTAAAGGACAAAAGAAAACCATCTAGCTGGTAAATTCATAGAATTCAAACTAACTTCATAGAATTATTGATGTGAAATCATATTTCCATTATTATCCTCATTTCTTTTTTTTTTTTTCATTTGCAAGATATTACATATACAAAAGAAAGTAAAAAAAAAAATTCGATATGTATTTATTCAATTCTCTTTTACAAAAGGAAATTAACTTGTAAATGTTCATTTAATTTTGAAATCATCTATTTCCAGTAAAGTAAATTTAAATGATGTTACATGTGTAACAGAAACATTTAATTATATCTAACTTAATGTTTCTATTTATTTGATTTAATCTTAATTAAATTTATTATAATATATTAGAAATAAGTAGTCATGAACATGAAAAAGCAATTTTTATGATTGCTAAATGATTAATTTCTTATTTGAATTTATAAATTTATTTCTATTAATTTTAATTGCTTTTATAATTCTCATTTGGTTTATACCAAATAATTCATATAGTACATATATATTGTGGATACATTTTTTTTTTGTTTAAGTACATTTTATAGCCCTATTTATTTTATTTTAAAAATGTTTTCATTATTTTTATTATCCTTCAATAATATATATTATATATAAGTACTCTCTATGTAAGCACTTGTCATGTAACCTGCCATTAACACATTTACAACACACTCATGCGTATCCATGCTTTTAGAGTGCACATAAATTTGTATGTATGAGTACTCAGACGAGAATATGTATATGGATATGGATCTTTAGAGACACATATTAATATTAATTAAGTATAAAAATAAAAGGATACTCTGCATTTACAACGATTGACTATTTATGGAAAAAAAAACCAACATTTTGATTGCTGTCACATTGCTCTTGGCTAAACCATCAAAAAAAAAAGATAAGGTCACAAATATGTACCTACAAAATTTTTGTTTTTTTCATTTTGCGACACATGCATGCTTAAATGGATTAAAGTAGATTTAAAATTTTTTTTTTTTTTCAACTAGTTATATACATCGATATTCATAGTTTTATAAACACATACCATATATTGCATATAATATTGAATATTTATTTATATTTTAGTCATATGTAAAATGCACACTGATTATAGAAATTTCTGCTTCATTGAATTTTCTCTACTTGGAAATTAGGATCTCATTTGAGTTGTGCTTGACTTTCTTCTGTGTTGGTGTGATTGGTGTTGATGATAGTCGACCAATGATGATATTGTATTGTGGCAAAGTAATTTTATCCTTTTTTTTTTTGTATACATTGTATCGACTATGCTTTTTGCTGCTATTTGTGTGTTTCCAAATGATAAAAAATAGTGTATAGCGTATACTCTTCTTATTCGAGTTTGTACACTTGCTTTTTTGATTAAATTTAATAATTCTCTTTCACATGCTTCACTAGATTTACGTACGTACATTCAATAGTACTAATAACATTTATAGTAGATTATCTAATTCAAAGTGAATGAGCTTTAGTGCGTTAAAAGTGAGCTTTGTCTGCTTGTTTCAAAGTAATCTCCTTTCTCACCCTGCGTTTATTTGTGCTAACTGAACTTTTTGAGAATATTATTTGTTATTTTACACTTTCATCCTCGACCTTAAACCCTTTATCATTTATTAAATGGTCATATGTCCAATATGTTAGTTGTTAATGATTGTAATATAATTGTTTACTTAAGGTATATGTAGTCACTCTCGTAGATTAAAATACATGTATATATAGGTACATATGTATGAATTGCTTGCCTTCAAAAAACATATAGTTAAACATTATCGTTATCGTGCTTTTGTTCTGTCTCTTATCTCATATATAAACATACATTCTCGGCGTCACATATAATTTAAACATTAAACAATGATATCACATTGTGATATTACACAATGGGATTTTTTTGTATTTTTTCTTATACATGTTTCTATTTTTGTATTATTTGTATGTCAAGCAAAAAACAACAAAAATGATTAAGCTGAGAAATATTTTATTTTTTTTTTTGCGTGTATAGATACTTAGTAATTTATATGATTAAAGTAATTTAAATGAAATATGGTGCGAAAAGATCAACATTTAATAAACTCATACGTATTTTTATATGAAAAACTTTAATTTATTTATCACACACTGTTTGGCAGTCCAAAGAAGTGTTAGCAGATGGAATAAGCAACTTTATAATCAATTTACCTGGAACAAATGTACACAATGAATTAGCAAAGTCAACACTCTTAGATCTTAGATATCCTCAAATACCCCCGAAAGTATGCACTGAATTTTAAGAAAGATTTTAAATAAAAATATTTGCTCCCATGCAAAATTACATAATTTTTTAAAGCTTTAAATCGTCACAATTTACTAGATATTCCACCTAAAAAAAAACAATATATTTGACATAGAATAATATAAGGTCTAGTAAAAAGTAATCCATTATTTTTGCATTAAATTGAAGGTTTTATTTAGCATAGTTAGAATGATCCGATTTAGGTCAAATATGCACTGTTTTGTTCGATAACTTGTTGCCATTTTGAAGGTAATTTCATAATGCCGATCTCATAGAAACCCTCGTCCCTATTGAACTGGGACAGTCAATTTTCGCAAGCTTCTCTTGAGGTGAATTTTTTACCAGCAAAATTATTCTCCATAGACAGGATCATGAAGTAATCAATTGGTGTCAGGTCCGGACAATAAGGTGGATGCATAAAAACCTCCCAACCAAGCTCCCGGAGCTTCTGGCGAGTTACTATCGATGTGTGTGGCCTGGCGTTGTCCTGATGGAACACAATTCCTCTCCTATTGGCCAAAGTTGGCAGCTTCTAAGTGATTGCTTCCTTCATTGTTGGCAGTAGGTAGGTCTGAATTAAGAGTTTGGCCGTAGGGGAGCAACTCAAAGTTGATGATTCCGTGCCAATCCCACCAAATACATAGCAAAACCTTCCTGACCGTCAATTCTGGCTTGGCCACCGTTTTCGCCGGTTCACCGCGTTTCGACCACGACCGTTTTCGCTTGACGTTGTCATAAGTGACCCACTTTTCATCACCAGTAACCATCCGCTTCAGAAATGGATCGATTTTGTTGCGATTTAGCAGCGATTCGCAGATGGAAATTCGGTCCATTCGGTTTTTTTGTGTTAACTCGTGTGGCACCCATACATCGAGCTTCTTTTTGTATCCAGCCTTACTTAAATGGTTCCAAAAGGTTTTTTGTGCAATGTTTAGCTCCTGGGCAATAGAAACAGTGCTTACATAATGGTCAGACTCGACGATTTCCATTATTTTATTGAGAATTTTCGACAATTGGCCTTCCAGAGCATGGTGCATCTTTGACATCAAAATTACCGGAACGGAATTAACGAAACCAAAATTGCACGTGATTGGCTGTTACAGTATCAGGACCATAAACATTATTCACATTTTCAGCCGTCTGGCTTACGTTTTCGCCTTTATCGAAGAAAAAATTTAAAATATGGCGTATTTTCTCTTTACTGATGTCCATCTTTGACGCGTGCTCAAACAATACTGAGTCGAGCAATCAGAAAACTGCCTTAAAAGTTTATTTAGTACGAAATTCTATCTTTCTAACACCATCTAGTGTAACCCGATCGCACTTATACAACGCGAAATACAGATTACTAAAGCCATCTATTGGAAAAATAATGGATTTCTTTTTACTACAGCTGATATTATATAGAAAATCAATTTGCAAGAAATAGGCAAATTTTGAAATTTGTAAAAATTTCAAACAAACCATCTTAACTTATGTAGTCTTTACAACAAAAGCTGACATTTTTAATCGTATGCAATGTATAAATCAGTTGGCCCAAACTGACTGTAAGAGCATTTTGTATAATTTACTTATTCACTTAAGCGAATATTCTGTTTTATAGCTTTTACTTTTTTTCTCACTTCCTTTTCATGTATTTTCATCTAACTAATGTAATTTTTTTTTATGTGTATTGGATTTTCTTCTTTTTATCTCGGCTATTTTTTTTTCTTTTTTTTTCATATTAAACATGATAGTATTTTAGTCTACATATATGAATGCTTCAATTTGCGGCAAGTTGTGTTGTAAATATATTTTTTTTTTTTGTACTGGACACATAATCTTATTATGATCGTTTCTGGACAACATTATTCCGCACTAACTATAGTTACTCTGTAACATTGTCTCTGATTTTTTACTCAAATACACATACATATGTATATAACATGCCTATCTACATGGAGAAATCCACACTGGGTTCTATTTATATATTGTATAATTAGATTCATGTACTGCACTTTTCGCTGTTAGTAGTGAGTGCTCTTATTTAATATTATATGTATGGAGGGAGAAAAACGTTTTATTATTAATATCCTCGTGTATATGCATATGTATAAGTGTGTATATAAATGTTATTTTCTCTTAGGATACAAAATAATTTTTATACGATACTAATTATTGCTGTTTTCAAAGATGAGTTTTATAAAAGAAAATTGCAATTTAACAACATTAGTAGGTTGCGACATTTGTTAACATTTTAAATATTAGTTTAAAATTGCTTTTAATGTAGTGTTGGAATATATATGAATATATGGATGATACATTTTAACTAATAATTTGAGGTCAACAGTAAATTATATATAAAATATTTTTATACGATTTTTATAGCATACTTAAATTTGTTAGATTTGTTTGTCATATTTATAAAATGAATACTAATCCAAATACGATGTTCCAGTAAAGTCAAAGAAAGTTATGACATCATGAGATAATATTTGCTTATAATTTTTTATAAACATTTTTTATTTAATTATAAATTTTATTATGGAATAAATTACTACAATTAAATCATTCGCCCTTGAAAATAAGCATTAATGGTTTGTTAATTTACTCTAATGATGTCTGTATAATTTTTTGTTTGCTTCTATTATCATTTGCTTTAAAAATTGCTTTTATTCATTTGTATTTTTTAGCAAGAGAATAAATGTTATCTTATCTCATGCAATGAAAAATACTATAAGAATTTATTGATTTCAACATAACTTATTTTTAGAGCATTTCTTGCGTTTAGCTAGTAATAATTACCATTATTAACGCTTTAAAAAATAGTATATTGTAAAAATTCTATATTTTCTTAATAGGAATTGCTTCGAATGTCGTATTATAAATCTAAAAATTCAAAATTCTACGATTCTGAAAAGTTCTCTCTGGTTCACTAAAATTTAAAAACTTTTATTTCTACATATCATCGTAGCTTGAACAATTTTAAAGCCTATTGAAATTTAGATATTTAAAACCATTTCTGAAAAAATTTTATATCATGTAAGTAAAAAAAATTACCAATTTACATAGTCTAATCAAACACATAATTTGGAATAATACATATGATAATTATCCATATTAATTTATATGAATGAATAAAGAAATACACATCCATATACATGCATATACTCATGAATTGTAAACATTCACTTTTAATTTTGTATTAATAAAATAAGCTTTTTTTTTTTCATAGCAGTCATCGTTTGGAAAGATATTTTATTTTGTATTTTATTTACGCAGATTTACTTTTTTTTTTCAATAATTTCTGTTTTTCGTTTTTAATTCGTTAAACACTTTTTATAACCGCACATTATACAAATTTTAATTACTTTTCCAAATACTGTAACACACCAACAAATGTCTACAATATTTAAATGCCAAAACTTGTGGAGAAGCATATAGACATTGTTATACGTATATGCCGAAGTAAATGTGTATGGTACGTATACAATAAATGTATATATACAATATTTGTATATATACATTATATGTATATATACAATATATGTATATACACACATATTCAACTGGACTATGCTGATTTGAATGATGTCGACGTCGTCAACAACGGCATACAAATCAAATACTTTTTTTTTTAAATTTTTTATTTAATGTTATTTTTTTGCTTTTGCATTGAATTTTTTTGAAATGAATAAATGCGAAAAAATCAACGAATTATTTCAAAATTAATTATTGCTCTTTTTTTTTTCTTTCTTTATTTCTTTTGAAGAATGCTAATTGAAGCCAATTCTTAATCATCACAAAGTTGAGGTTTTGTATGTATTTCGCTGTTTCTCTCTTTTCTGTTATAAATTCCTGTGATTTAATTTTATAATGTAAGATTAAAGTCAAATAACATTGAATTATAAAAAGAAATTTTTTTTAATTGAAATGTATTTGATATAGTATAAAGAAAATCATTATACATGGAAGCATTAAAGCATTAGATTAAAGTGAAATGAAAGAACCACTGCTAAAGGATAAAACAGCAACATTTGTTGCTCATTTCCTTAATTTAAAATGCAACATGTAATGTCGATGAAAATCTTTCACCACCATATGAGCAATTACAATGGCGAGACTGTAAGATGAAAGATGAAAGACATCTTGATCATAGTGAAGATAAAATTACAGCGTTAAGTGGGTGGAAATAGTGGTTAAGTGTGTTTGATGGAAATGTTGAGGAAACTTTGATGTGGGTTAGTCCTATATTTGATCACCGCTCTAGGAATGATACCGAGCCGACTACAGTAATATCGATTTTCTGTTGTTTTTCTATCATTTTGTATGGGAGTCCCCTAATAGGGTGTAGATAGGTTATAAGTATGCTCAGAGGAAATATTACGGAAAAAAACCAATGCAAGTGAGCTATACATTTCAGCTAATGTCGTTTTTCACGTGTTTTCTCGATTAGTCTCAAGAGTCCCATTATGGGGTGGAAGTAAGGTTTAGGTATGTTTGGAGGAAGTGTTTAGTGCAAAAATTTAAGGGAGTCGGTCATACATATCATCGCTCTACTGGCGATTTCTGGGGTTGTTATTCAATTTTCAGTTGTTTTTTTTTTTTGATAATTTTATATGGAAGTCCCATTTAGATATGGAATTAGGGGTTAAGTATGTTTGGAGGAAATGTTGACGAGAAAAAATTGTATCGTTTAAGGGGGTGATTTTAGAGCAGTTAGCATCGATTTGAAGATTTTTTTCGCACTTTTTGTATGAGAGTTCCATTTAGTTATGAAAATAGGGACTAAATATGTTTGGATGAAATGTTGAGGGAAAAAATGAATGGAGGTCACTCTATGGGTAATTTATGTGGGGCCATTACCGATTTTTTTGGGGGTTTTTTGATCATTTTGTTTAGTGGGAGTCCCCTTAAGGAGTGGAAATAGAGGATAAATATATTCAAAGGAAAAGTTAGTGGGGTTCAGTTAATTCCTGGGCTACTTACCGATTTTCAGGTACTTTTGTGTCTCCTATTGGAGTGGAGATAGGGGTACGTACGTTCGGAGGAAATGTTCACGAGGAAAAATTAATGAGAGTTAGTCGTACATTTCACTTGTATAGAGGTGATACCTGTTCACTTTTAAAGTTATTTGTCTCTTAAAGCCCGAAATAGCGGTGTGAATTAACACGAACACATCAAAAAATCAACAAATAACCACATAACTGCCCAAAAATCACCCCTAGGGGTTAAACTATTATAAAATTACATTACCTTATAAACATATATACATATATATTCGTACACACGAGCCCCCCCGTCCCCATACACTATCCTTCAATACATGCTTCACTTGATTTCAACGGCACACAAAGAAGAGACCACTCAGCACATACATCATACAGACAATTCAAGTTAATCATACGAATGAGTGCACAAAGTGAGCTGAATCATAATAACACAGCAACAATAGAAATATTGTATTAAGCAAAATTGCATACACACACACACACATGAAAAGCAAGATTAGGGATTTCGAAAATAGAGCAAAATAAAATAGTATTTGGAGAAAAAGAAAATGAGAAAAGAGATCTAATTTTTTTCATATTCTATCACTACCTATGCTCGTATTATTCAACCTGTCTGCCTAAGTACATATTTTCTATATACATAGTACTTTATATATATGAAATAATAATATGTGCAATGAAATACAAAGTAATACAATATACCTAAGTTCTATATAGATTTTTACACTTTAGATAGAGATGAAACTTTTAATTTGTACTTTTATCATTGTTCTTGATGTAAAGAATTATATTAATTTATTTTCTGTTGTAGTTCTGTCTTTTTTTTTTTGTATTCAAGCAATTAACCTCAGTCTAGCAAACATATTGAGTGGGCATTTAATGGAAATCATCACTAAATATTAGTACTAGTCATACGTCATTCTACATTTAGTATTTGGAAAAACAAAAACACTTATATATATGTCTACATAGATCAATGTATAGGAATGTACATTAAATAAAATTAATGGAGCTGTAGCTATGTTAATTCAACTACAACTAAATGTAAAACAATACAGTACCAAGAATAAAGAAATCAAGTATATGGTACTATGAGATGAGATGAGATGAGATTTTTTTGTGAATAATTAGTGTACGTGTGTCTCGACTGACGATTATAATGATGTTGCTTCCAAGTAAGTACAAAGTACAGATTCACAGACATTCGGTCGTTGTTCGGTTCGGTTGTTTTTTAAATTGCATATTAAATGTACATAATTCTTTACAGAGCTCATTTAAATTTACATATACAATATTAATTACGATGTATATATAATATAGATTGCAAAAAGCTATTAAACCTAATTTGAATGAAAAAACCGACTATAATTGTAAAAGCACAATAACGTGTTCATTATGTTGAAGTAACGGAAATTTGTTAAATTTAACTTAATTAATAATCTTTAGATATCTATATAAATTCGTATGTGTTTGCTTTTTTATTCTAATGCTCTTAAGATACCCAAAAAAGGTAAAATATATGGACCACCCCGGTTATTTTTGCTAAAGAACATTTTTACTGAGCATTGAGGATCCCCTAAAAAATTAAGATAAAACATATTAAAATCGATAAATAGCCCCTTAATTGCCCGACCGACCTCCTTTGATTTTTTCTTCGCAACATTTCTACCGAAAATATGATACTTACCCTTTATCTATATGCCTGCAAAATTAATGTAAAATTTTCAGCTTGATATCTTTATATTTTTTTCGTCCATTTTAGAATGTATACAAGCAATATTAAATGATATTGCTAATTAAAAATAGAAGAATTTTTCTTATTAAAAAATCCTCCTCCTTTTCAATCAGTTAAATATTATATACATTCAAATATGTGTACTTTTAATCAACTCAATCGTATTTCTATTATTTTTAATATTTTTGTATAATTTTAAATTTATTTATTTATATTTTTTTTTTCTATAAGTGTGACCTTCTGCTATTCTGTCATCATATTCAACATTGGCACAAGTTCAAGTGCATTATTTACTTGATTATTTTTTGTTTTGTTTTGTGCATAGCTTTTTTGTATATTTTGTTGTTGATTTTTGTTTTCTTTTTTTTTTTTTTTGTCGATTTTAGTCGACGCCACTTTTTTCTGTCTTACTTATTTTATTTTCATTATTCACATTTATTTTTCATAATATATCATTATTAAAGAAAATTATTTCATTGTTATTTTTGTGTGATTTTTTTTTTTGTTTTTTTTTTTTGTTTGTTTTTTGTTTTGTCTGTTTTAGTTTGTGTGAAGTATCTGAAACCATTTCACAATTATTATTTTTCTATTTCATTTAATGTTAAAATGATGGCGGCGGCGTCAAGTAGCTTTGAAAAAATTTCAAGAGAAGCAAAAACAAAAAAAAGTTGCCTAGATAAAAGAATCAACAGTAAACTAATGGTAAAAAAAATCAAGGTTGAACATGACGTTTTTTGTGCTCTTTTTCTATGAGGATTTTGATTGATTTTACTAAACATTCATAATATGAATACTATTACTATACAAAACAAAAACAAAAAACGTGATTTTTAAATGCAAATGTTGACAAATATTAAACCGAAAGAATAATGTATAATAATTAATGAAAATTATTTACTTCCGCATTATTTGATAAAGAACAACAAACAGCGAAACAATTGTTGATTGTTCAGAATTTTTAGCCTCTATCAGATAATATACTAGTAGTAGTATTATTTTACTATTGTTCTAAAAATAGATACTTAGATAGATTGGTCGGTATTATATTCATGTCAAATAAAATATTAAATACAAAGTTTATGATTTACAATGGTGTCAATTTAATAATAGTAACTTTTTATGTCAAATTTAATGCCATAATACAAAATTTATTTCACTTTACTACGTATGCGTGGTAATTAATTTGGTATACCATTGAGATTGCTCATACGTAATGAAGTGTGGTGAAAATGTATTTGTTTCATAAAAGTTGAACGTCTTTTTTTTTGCAGCGCTGGCACTTTACACTAGCATTTTATTGAGTTGAATAATTGAATTAGAGATGGTGTGATTTTTTTTCACATTTTGTTTAGACTTTATTATATTTGATATGACTTTTATGTAAATACCAATATATAATTCAATATTTTTTAATATTAATACAATTTTATACATTTTTCTCTTTACAGGTATATGTTGCGCTTTATTAAAAAATTATTTACTGATTATATACATTATATACATACATATTAACTGGTGAGTTAAATTAATGAAGATACCAATAAACATTTTATTAAAACATTTACATAAATTAAAAAAAAACAAAAAACCTTGTGAAGTGGTATTATAATTTAATATGAACGCTGGTAATGTGATAATAATAATAATAATCATCATCATCATAATTAATCGTTTGGAAAATAAATATTGTGATTACATATTAAATTTCAGTAGGTAAACCAAACCATCAGGTCGACTGGAGCGTATGAGTAACATGTTTTCATATGACATTTAATTAATTGCGTATACGTACGTTATTATATGTAGTCACATATATGACATATATGTATATTATCTATGAATGTATGCGTGCATGTTGTGTGTGTATATCTGTTGCTGCCATTGTAGACACAACTCTTACGTTACGTAGGTGGTAGAAAATTGGGTCATTTCACTTTTATTATTGACATTTTCCACTGAACTCAATTGAACGATCAACCTTTACGTGATATCAAAATATACTCGTACATATATTGATGGAATATTAAATTGCAAAGGTAGCATGTAAATATCATAAAGCGTATTATTTTTTTTCTTTGCTTTGCTTCTATTGAATTTAATTCTTCGAAATTGAATAAGCATAATATAAGACACTTAATATTAAGTGATTTTTAATTTAACGCAAAATATAAGACAGTACATGTGTAAATAATATTTTTGTAAGATAATTTCTTTCATTATTTACACCCATTAAAATTATAATTCAGAAATGGAACAATATTTACCTTTTAAATTGAAATAATTAGGTTGCTTATATTCTGAAAAATTTATTCATATCATTCCAAACATTCTTTATAATTATGTTTCTGATTTAACCATGGTTTCATTTACATAAATCGTTTAGAAAAGGATATTATTTTAGACCAATCCTTTTCAAGTTTTCACAAAATTTGAAAATCAATCAACAGCCTGAACCTTTTTAGCAGAAGATCATGTAGATGAGTAATATTTTTAAGAGTTTCTACAATATATATATTCACAATTGAAGTGAATCGATTTTAAACAAGCAATTTGCCATTTTTTTTACTTCTTCGTTAGCTTATAATATTATCACCGAGTGCTTTAACCACAATATGCATAGTAATTCGAATGACATTGAGGCTTTTGTGTTTCTTGTATTCTAGTCGACATAAAACCGATTTTAAAGTATGCTATTAGGTAATAAAGTATTGCAAAACTTTAATTTGCTGGGCAAGCAATTGAAGAAACATATTTTGATGTCCACTAGATGTCCATCAGACGAACCTAACAATTCTATATATATTTCGTGTCACATAATTCTAGTCTAGGGTTAATTTGACTCGTTCAGATCACATTCATTCATTAAAATATACAGAGTCGCTTCTTGGGGGTTGAAATGTAGGACTGACCCCTATTTATTTTTCCTTTTTTCCATAGTTACCCCTAATCCCACCAATTATAAGTGCTCCCCTACAAAAATAAGACTTTTATAAAACTCGGTCTCAGAGTGTGTAGAATAGATTCATTTTTACTATCCAAAATTTTTCCTTTAGTATACTAATCCCGTATTTCCACCCCTTAGAGGGCTACAAATGAACACCATAACCAAATAGTCGCCCAGGATTCATCCCTAGAGCAATAAAATGTATGACCTGCCTTCATTTATTTTTACTTTCCAACATTTTCTCTTAGGAGATTTACCCCCATCTCCATCCCTTAGAGGGTTCTCCGTCAACGTTACCGTAAAAACTTTTTTTCAGGCCAATCACCATTTTCCTCCAGATTTTTCATGAATTTGCATCCTGTGTCTAACCCTGGAAGCAGTGGCCACCAAATAGCAGATGGAGATAATGATACGTATTTCTGAGTGAAAAAAAATGTTGTCGCTCAAACGTCTTACGTCACACATTCCACTGCACTAGGGACGATTTCTAAATTCTAATTCGATTATTTTTTTTTCGCCCATTACATTTACTTAATCTAAACGTGTGCGGTATTTATTTATTTATCAATGAACCCTTACGCACACTAAGCCAGTTGCTGTGATAAGAGCACATTAGAGAATACCATGTGAAACAACAGCGGGTTATAAGTAGAAGCAAATTTTTCACACGCATTAATTTGCTTTTTTCTTTTTTAACATTTATTTGAACATTTTAATTGCTTTTGCTTGCAGTATTATATAAATAATGATATATAAAGCTATGTTTTTTTCAAGCATGTTGTTTTATTTCTATTAGTCTTTCTATTAGCCTTCACTATAATCCTTCCTTAAGGTTTACACTTTTCCATTATTTTTCTAAATATTATTTTAGTAAGTTGTGATTAATTGATTTGTAATAATGGCTTGCATTATTACACAATTACTTTTCGCTTTACTATTGGTTTGTTGTTGTTGGTTTTTAGATATTATTTATAGTACGTGATTTGTTGGTTTCTATTAAGGGTTTTCTCTGAAGTGCTCTTCTGCTCAATTATTTTGTAGTTTTTCATTATTCTTTTGTATTCTTATTTCATTATTACATTATGTGCGGTGAATTGTAAATTAGATTTGATTCAATTGTTGAAGTGTTTTTGTTTTTAAACCTTTTATCATCAATATGCTTCCACTTTTTTGTGTTTAAAGGTCTTATTAAGTCTTTAACTAAGAATTTTGTTTTTTTTTTTTGTTTTGTTTTCTTGATTTATTATATCTTCAATTTGTAATCGTTGCTTCACATGCATTCATATGAATAACATGTTTTGTCTCAAGGACATTTAGAAAATCATATTTCTACACTGAGGAAAAAACCTATACAATTTTCAAATATTGAGTTAAAATATGTTTTTGAAGTGTGTGGATAATATTTTAGTAATGGTCTTGCTTTATTTGTAAATGAATAAAGATCAGTTTGTTTTTGTAAATGCTGTAAATGATGTAAATACTTATGGACTAAAAATTGGACTATATTTTATATGGAAGCCTATTTGACCTTTGAATTCGAAGTGTTCAAAGAATGTTTGTCTTTTTATTATAAAAATTGAAATACCACATTGATCAAAAAGTTCCCGGAATAACCACCGTGTGGCGCTCCCATCATTCCAATTTGAGTTCTGTTTTTTCTCTTGGCTACGTAACTTTTGCAAACATCAAGCTATGACGCTAAGATTTAGAGGGAATATCAACAACAGATGTACCAACATAACAAAAAAAAAAAACTGAACTCAACTTGGAACGATGGGAGCGCCACACGGTGGTTATTCCGGGAACTTTTTGATCAAGGTGGTATGAAAACCAAATCTACCACCAACTAGACGACAACTGGTACAATTCGGTACTTCTTTTATGCTTTCGTTTTTTTTTTTCTTGTGTATCTTATGTTGTCAACTAATATCATTTCAAAACTCAAACGACAATTATTGTTGTGTCTCTTTCTCTTATTTCTTGTTCTTCTCTCGCTCTTTCATTTATGGAATTTCAGCACATTTATTATTATTATTATTTTTTTTTTTGCTTTATACGCAGTAATTTCACTTATGTCTATACTTAACTTATACTATTCTTCATCTTCTTCGCAGCTTTGCGTTTATATCAAAATATACGTAAATATATCTCTGTTGTTGGCCTAAATATATGTACCATTGCTCGTGTTCGTTCTTAAATTATACACCATAAAAAAGTTTCCAAGTTGAATAAATAGAAGAAGAAGAAGAAGAAGAAGAAGAAAATGAAAGTAATACGAAAAGAATGTTTCTATAAAGATCTTTCGTGCGTAAATATTCTTAATTTCAAAGATATCTGTAGCTACTGTTTGTTTGTTTGTTTGCACACTGCAACGATTGACTTTTTTTTTTTTTTGCTTACTTGAAAAATATCTATTTTTGTATGAATTACTTGCTTAATTCAGACGTATAAATTTATTATGGTAAAATTTTTGTCATCGTCATTACCTTTATAGAGTAATAACTGAAATATTTCATTTAATTTAAGGTGCAAAAAATCTTTTAAAAAACCATCCCTTATACATGTACATTCTATGATGGTGATGATGATGGGCCATAATTAAAGTAATACATAATAATAATATGTAATAGTTGATTTTGTGATCGCTGTTGATGTTATTATTGTTAGTTAGGTGTATATATACCCTCTTTTATAGTTATTGCTTTGTTTTTTCAAAAATAATTTTGCATTCATTTGCATATCATATTTCAGTCAGAAGAGAATAATGATAAAATGGGTATAGTATTTGAAGTGGGCAAAGCAAAGGGTTCAACTTGCTTCATTAATAAGTATAATATATGTATTTCTTTACCTTTTCTCATTTATACTCAACGTAGGTATTCTATATACTAAGAATAAGCTGCTTAAATTCTCTACTACATATACCCTCTTAGTTTTATTTTATACACTTTTCTGCTGTCTTGCATTTTATTATTCTTACATATCTCACACTAACTTTTAAATATCAGGTCAGTCCATAAGTTCGTGCGTTTTTCTTAGGTGGTTTTAAAATAAATAAAAAAAATGAGTTTTCTGTATTTATTTATCAATAATATATTTTCCTGCATTATTTACAATGTCTTCCCAACGTTTTGGGAAATTTTTAATACCCTGCTCAGAAAATTGTTTGTCCTTGGAGCCAAAATACGCATCGATATCCCTTTTTATAGCATCTTTTGATGTGTAGTTCTTATTTGCTTAAATGGGACTGAAGTCAATGGAAAAGCTGATAATCGCAAGGTGCAATATCCGGAGAGTATAGTGGATGCGGCATTAGCTCCCATCCGAGCTCGTTCAGCTTGCCTAAGGTCTGTCTTGTGGTATGCGGTGTTGCGTTGTCGTGATGAAACAAAACTTTTTGTATTAACTAAAGACGGACGATTTTTTTCACGAGCTTCATTCAGGTTGGATAGTCGATGGCAATAATAATCAGCTGTGATCGTCTGGTTTGGTTCCAGCAGATCAAAATAAACGATACCGGTCATATCCCACCAAGGAGAGAGGAGAATTTTCTGGCGGTTGATTCTGGAGTTTCATCTTTATCTAACCACTGTAAAGGACCCATTTTTCGTCCCCAGTAACAATACGGTTCAAAAAACACTCATTTTCAAGCCGCTGCAGCAGCTGAGAGCACACATTCACTCTCTGCTGAAGGTTTGCGACGGAAAGTTTATGCGGTATCCATTTTCCCAGTTTTGGAACCTTGCTCAATTTAACCAGGTGCCTGTAGAATGTTCCATGAGCGATGAATTTAACCATCCAACCATCATATCAACTGTCAAACTTGGCTCAGCTTCCACGAGTTCCTGCAAGGCGTCGTAGTTAAAGACTTCAGGACGACCAGAGCGTGGGGCATCCTCAATGTCACAATCACCACTTTGGAATTTGGAAAACCACTTTTATGCATTGCTTACACTCACGATATTCACACCATGAGCTGCGTTTATTTCTGCAGCAGCAGTTGTTGCATTTTTTCCACTTTTATAAAAAAAAGGGTACACAATATGCATCTTATATTCGTTCGAAGATTCCATTTTATTTTTAAACAACCCGTACTTCTATCCGCAATTAAAATCACTTGTTGAATGCACAATACATTAGAGAAAATAAAAATAGTTCCCACGAATCATATTTTACACGCAAAAAGCGCCTACTGTGAAACTATTGAAAAAATAACGCACGAACTTATGGACTGACTTGATACATCTACTTTGCTCGTATTCGTTCTATCCAAAAGGTATAATAATAGTAACATGTTACTTGAGATTTAACGCCCTATAATTTAGCACCCTTCCATTAGACGGCAGAGTTGTACCCACTTTCATATATGTTCATATGTACTACTTACTTGTAGCATATTTGCATAAAAGAGTTTTTTTTTTGTTTTGCATACGCTTAAAATATGTTAAACAAGTTACTTGTCTCTGCACACATTGCAACTAGCTGCTGTAATAACTAATATAACTGCATATACTTCAGCAGTTCAGCAGAGTCATCGTCTTCTTTATACAAGTAGTACTATGTAAATATATTTGGATATAGCAACTCTGAGGAATCGGGGAATTCTATTGAAATTGACTGAAATTTTCTTCGTTGATTCTCCACGTACAGTAAACCAGTAAATCTTCAAAATATTGCCTATATTTTTTATTTTTATATTTTATAGAAATTTTTTAACAAAAACATTTATTGCCAATCGCAAAATCTGCCATAAATATTTATAAATTCATGGAAATTACAAAATCAATATTTTCACATGCGACAATCTCTCTCGCAGGATCACAATTTCTACTAAGAATATTATACAACGTATTACAATTGTTATGTGGCCTTAATAAATGCAGTATTAATACTTGGCAGGAACTTACATTCTCCTTGTTTGGTTAAATATCAACTTGAACAACAAGTTTCTTCCTTACACATCCCGACACTAAAAATTTTCTATGAATTTCTATGTATTATGTAATAGAATAATAATGATGGGAATGAATAGTTAAATGAAATCTTATTGAAACAATAGAATTTGTTGTTTGTTACACTACTTAAATTTCATCATCTCATATCCACTACTACTACTCGTACGTACGAGTATGTATGTGCCAACTATGTATTGTTTGTAGATTCCAGAAATAGGCACTCCAGTGTCAAGAGATTTTTAAACTTTTGCAAGGAGATGATTGTTTATAAGGTCGAGAAACAGTGTAGTGAAATCTGGCAGTGTAGTAGTAGAATTTTATATTTAACAAGAAAATTGTACTTTACTAAAGCAGTATAAAGTATAACTTGGTACTTGCAAATATACTCTTGCACATAGATGTATTATAGTTTCAAGGATATTTTCACAGAATACTTATTCAAATGGAAGATGTAATATTTCTTCTATATACGAATATTTATCATGTTTAATCTTCAAATTTTCAATAGAAAATCTCTTTGTGTTTTTGATATGAAGTAAACAAGTTTTTTCCCCACCCTACCTAACAACTGCCTTTTCTATGAACATGAACTCTTTCAATATAGTACTTATAAGTATATTAGTAGCACCTAAGATAATGAAGCTTATTATAAGGTCTAGTAAAAAGAAATCCATTATATTTGCATTAAATTGAAGGTTTTATTTAGCATAGTTAGAATGATCCGATTTATGTCAAATATTCACCGTTTTGTTCGATAATTTGTTGCCATTTTGAATATAATTTCATAATGCCACTCTCAGAGAAACCCTCGTCCCTATTGGCAAAAAACTGGGACAGTCGATTTTCACAAGCTTCTCTTGAAGCGAATTTTTCACCAGCAAAATCATTCGCCATAGACCTGAACAGACAGTAATCACTTGGTGACAGGTCTGGACTATAAATTGGATGCATAAGAACCTCCCAACGTAGCTCCCGGAGTTTCTGGCGAGTCACTATCGAAGTGTGTGGCCTGGCGTTGTCCTGATGGAACACAATTCCTCTTCTGTTGGCCAAATCTGGCCGCTTCTGGGCGATTGCTTCCTTCAGACGGTCTAATTGTTGACAGTACAGGTCCAAATTAAGATTTTGGCCGTAGGGGAGCAGCTCATAGTAGATGATTCCATGCCAAACCCACCAAACACATTACTGAACTTATGGGAAGGATCATAGTGCGTATTGTTTTCAATCGATAGCCATTAGGGCGTCCAAAAATGTTCCCCCGAACATTATAAAAAACACAAGTAAAATATCATTAGTGTCAGACTTTCCTTCGCTAATATTATGGAAGTGTTAGAGATGCCCCCTTAGGAAGTGGAGGCGTCGACCATACATTTTACGTATCTAGGGGTAATTCCTGAGCAGTTATAGTCTGTATTGTTTTCAATCGATAACCATTAGGGCGTCCAAAATAGTTCCCGAACAATTTAAGAAACACAAGTAAAATATCATTAGTGTGACACTTTCCTTTCCTAACATTATGGAAGTGTTTGGGAAGCCCCCCTAGGAAGTGGAGGCATCTACCATATATTTTACGTATCTAGGGATGATTCCTGAGCAGTTAAAGTTGATTTTTTTGACATTTTTCGATTATGTTGCGTGGTAGTGCCCTTTAGAGGTGGAGATAGAGGGTAAGTCTAATCAGAGAAAATCTTGAGAAGGAAAACTTAATGGGGGCCAGTCATTCATTGTACGGCTCAAGGGCCGATTTCGAGGGTAGTTATGGTTGATTTTTCGATTATTTTGCATATATCTCCTTAAGAGATGGCGATAGGGGGTAGGTATTTTTGAAGAAAATGTTGTGGAAGAAAATTTAATGACCTTCAATTATACATTTCATCGCTGTAAGGCCAATTCCTGTGCAGTTATTGACAACATTTAGGGGATTTTCGAACATTTTGTATCGGAGTGCTCTGATGGGGTGAAGATAGAGGGTAAGTATGATCAAAGGAAATGTGCAGCAAATTAATGGGAGTCCAGCATACATGTTAGCACTCAAGGAGCAATTTCTGGAGATATTTGTCGCTTTTTCAAAACACCTGAAAATCGAGCATATATATATGATAACACTCAGAGAATAACCAAAATATTATTTAGATTCATACTATAGAGCACGCGTAACTTGGTTTGCTGGGATACCGGATGCATATAAGACATTATACATACACATACATAGTGTGTGTATGTGTTTCGTATATTTCGAGTTGTTTCCCATTTAATATGTATTACATTATTTCACCTGCGGCACATGCACAGTATACAATTCACCAGAGATAATAACAATAAATCCAATGAAATTATCGAATAATACATTGTGGAAAATCTATGATGGTGAGCAATGAAGGATGGGAGAGTAGAAAATGTAAGGAGATAACTAACTAACGAAAAGCTATCCACTATGACTACCACACACACACACACACACATGAAACGCTTTTAGCAATAAGGTATAAAATATATAATATTTGACTCGAACGCCCATTTTCCATTTCAATGCCTATTGATGTTGTTTCACACGCACACTCTCTCTCTCTCTCTCACTCTGTTTCTCTATCTTTCGCTATGAGGTGTGGCAATGAATTTAAAATTAAATCCTTCCGCATCAATACGCATCAATGATGCAAACAACGACAATATCGATAAAAGCGATAAAATTATCCAAAATGGTAACACTGATATTCTTTATGTGAGTGCAAGAGATAGAAAGAGAGAGAGAGAGAAAAATTGTAACACCAATGTTTTGCCATCTTTAAAATATATGTACATATGTTTTGTGCGAAAGCAAAAAAAACTTATTGACATTGAATATACATAACGCCTAAAGGCGCACGATAATGTCAATAATTGATCCAACATATCTGTACATACATGTATGTTATATTTATATGAACAATTGAATGCTTGCATATTATATAGGTGTATATTGCAATTACACCAGAAAAAATAAATTCACTATTTACTATTTTTAGATTAAACGTAAAAATAAACATAGTGTTTATTCCAAAATAGTGTTGCGTGTGTAGTCATACATAAACACGATAATTTAAATTGCAAGCAATTGATTAGTTTAATCGTTTGGAAATTTGCAGCTCACTTATTTATAGTGTAAACATATACATTTGTATGTAAGTAATTAATAGTTGTAATATGGGCAAAAAAAATATAAAAAATTAAAATAAAGAATATAGCAGCAATACTTATGTGGTAGGTGGGTCTTAGCAATTTCATATGTGTATTTCAAATCGATTTCTATATTCGAAAATTTTTGTATTGCCAATTACGCTTATACATATATAATAGATAGAGAATTTCATATTTCTCATTAGTTTTCTGTATAACTATTATTTTTTTTTTTATTGTATACGTACATATGTACGCAGTAGATTCACCATGGTGATATATAAGTAGGCATATATGGAAAATTTTATGCTCAAATAACTAATATTTCTTACTATTGATTTTTGCAACGTACAAAACATTGTTGTAATATTTTTGTTCTATAGCTTCCCCTTTATATAGTTTTATTTTAACGCCATAGTAACCTCACTCGCTCTATTTTTGAAATTCCGAAGACTCCAAGTCGACTTTCGAGCTATATTTTCTTCGTCAAAATTGTTTCAAATTGCCCATAGAATATCGCTGATTAGAATCATAGTGTATACAATATATATATCAGATCAGTCCATAAGTTCGTGCGTTATTTTTTCAATAGTTTCACATTAGGCGCTTTTTGCGTACAAAATATGATTCGTGAGAGATAAAGGAACTCTTTGTATTTTCTCTGATGTATTGTGCATTCAACAAGTGATTTTAATCGCGGTTAGAAGAAGTACGCCTTGTTAAAAAATAAAATGAAATTTTCGAATGAGTATAAGAGACATATTTTGTATTTTTTTTAAGGGGAAAAAATGCAACAACTGCTGTTGCAGAAATAAACAAAGCTCATGGGGAGAATATCCTGAGTTTAAGGAATGCGCAAAAGTGGTTTTACAAATTCCGAAGTGGTGATTGTGACATTGAGGATGCTCTGGTCGTCCTGAGGTCTTTAACTACGACACCTTGCTGGATCTTGTGGAAGCTGATCCAAGTTTGACAGTCGATATGATGGTTGGAGGGGTAAATTTATCACATGGAACAGTTTACAGGCACCTGGTTCAATTTAGCAAGGTTCTAAAGCTGGGAAAATGGGTTCCGCATAAACTTTCCGTCGCAAACCTTCAGCAGCGAGTGAATATGTGTTCTAAGCTTGAAAATGAGATTTTTTTGAACCGTATTGTTATTGGGAACGAAAAATGGGTCCTTCACAATAATCCTGTTCGCAAACGCCAGTGGTTAGATAAAGATGAAACAGCAGAACCAACCCCTAGAGATGGTCTCCTGTTGGTGGAGTATGGCCGGTATCATTAATTTTGATCTGCTGGAACCAGTCCAAACGATCACAGATGATTATTATTGCCATCAACTATCCAAACTGAATGAAGCGTTTGAAAAAAATCGTCCGTCTTTAGTCAATAGACGCAAAGTTTTGTTTCACCACGACAACGCAAGACCGCATACCGCAAGACTGAATTTAGACAAGCTGAACGAGCTCGGATGGGCCCTAATGCTGCATCCACCATACTCTCCGGATATTACACCTTACAATTATCTCCTTTTCCTCGGACTTCAGTCCCATTTAAGTAATAAGAATTACACCTCAAAAGAAGCTATAAAAAGAGATATCGACGCGTATTTTGGACAAACAACTGTTTGAGCAGGGAATTAAAAATTTGCTAAACGTTGGGAAGACATTGTAAATAATGCAGAAAAATATATTATTGATTAATAAACACAGAAAACTTTTTTTTTAATTTATTTTAAAACCACCTCAGAAAAGCGCACGAACTTATGGAATAACCTGATATTTGACGGGTTCTGCATAAATGATTTTATTGCTATTATTTTTGCTTATACAAAATTTAAATAAACGTAAGAGAAATGAGTATTTTTTTTTTGTTTATCGTATTGTTTACTCTTATTTAAATGTATTTTATTATTTACTATTTACGATGTTTACTAAAATTCTAATACACGCAGATGTACACAAAGATGTAAAATTAGCCAATTACCCTAAGATGTATGTACCGTACTATATGTGTGAGTGCTTAACATTTGTTGAAGCATTCATTATTTCCATGTTGCATACATAAATAGCATACAACAGCACTTTATATTAAGTACATAGTACTGTTGTTAAATTTGGTATGACCATCATCATTAAGAGCATAATCATTATCACGAATAAAATACTGGTAATATCTAAATATCATTATATTATACGAATACTTGTCTCGAACCTTTTCTCATTTGCATTTTTTTTTTATTTACTTTAGTCCTTTTTCCTTCTTATTATTTTTCTTCTCCCGCAGTTTCGTTTCTCTTTTTTTTTTTTTATTTTGCATAAGCATTAAATGTGTCTTAGAGCATGTTGTCATATATCAAACATTGACATTGCTTTGTATCATATATGACAGAAAATATATACCCGTATATATGCATGTATATGTACAAGTATGTACGAGTTTGTGTTGACATTTGTAATGTATATTATGTGTGCATATGGATTTATTTTGTTGTTGCAACAACATATAATGCGAAAAAGGTTTAACTTGTATGAATGAATGTCCTTATAAAAGTTTTCTTTGTTGTCATCACAACAAAGAAAACTTTGTTTTCTTTTCTAACATAAAATACATTCACACGCGTACAAATATCTGTATATATTTACATTGGAATGATCCAGTTGGTAGAGAATATAAAATTAGGTGACCATTTTTGTGAAATAGTATAATATTTTAAATTTTTTACCAAAAAACAAAAAGTATATCACGTTGTATTCGTGCTATCGGGTTACGATAGAGGGCGTTAGGAAGATAGGATTTCGTACTAAATAAACTTTTCAGGCAGATTTGTGATTGCTTGACTCAGTATTGTTTGAGCACACGTCAAAAATGGACACCAGTAAATAGAAAATACGCCATATTTTACAGTTTTTCTTCGATAAAGGCGAAAACCCAAGCCAGACGGCTGAAAATGTGAATAGTGTTTATGGTCCTGATACTGTAACAGCAAATCACGTGCAATTTTGGCTTCGTCAATTCCGTTCCGGTAATTTTGATGTCAAACATCAAAATTACCACGCTCTGGAAGGCCAATTGTCGAAAATAATGGAAATCGTCGAGTCTGACCGTCATGTAAGCACTGTTTCTATTGCTCAGGAGCTAAACATTTCACAAAAAGCCATTTGGAACCATTTAAATAAGGCTGGATACAAAATGAAGATCGATGTATGGGTGCCACACGAGCTAACGCAAAAAAATCGCAAGGACCTGCTGAATCGCAACAAAATCGATCCATTTCTGAAGCGGATGATTATTGGTGATGAAAAGTGAGTCGTAGTCGAATCGCCGTAAACCGGCGAAAACGGTGGCCAAGCCAGGATTGACGGTCAGGAAGGTTTCGCTATGTGTTTGGTGGGATTGGCAGGGAATCATCTACTATGAGCTGCTCCTTTACGGCCAAACACTTAATTCGGACCTGTACTGTCAACAATTGGACCGTCCGAAGGAAGCAATCACCCAAAAGCGGCCAGCTTTGGCCAAGAGGAGAGGAATTGTGTTCCATCAAGACAACGCCAAGTCACACACATCGATAGTGACTCGACAGAAGCTCCGAGAGCTTGATTGGGAGGTTCTTATGTATCCAAATTATAGTCCGTACCTGGCACCAAGCGATTACTACCTGTTCCTGTCTATGGCGAATGATTTTGCTGCTGCTGTCCCAGGTTTTTGCCAATATGAGAGTGGCATTATGAAATTACCTTCAAAATGGCAACAAGTTATCGAACAAAACGTTGCATATTTGACCTAAATCGGATCATTCGAACTACTCGTATGCTAAATAAAACCTTCAATTTAATGCAAAAATAATGCATTACTTTTTACTAGACCTTATAGTATTTTTTATCAACAAAAAAAAGTTCTTTTAATTAAATTCGAATTTTTAATAGAATCATTATTCGATCACTCAATTCAATCAATTGTACGTTCATCTGACTGTTCGACACTTGGCTGTTACGCACGATAACCGAGCCATGACCACTATTGAAAGTAGCTGACATGCAAAACTGTGAAATATTTTTAATTTTAAACCACCATAACTGGACATTTCTGTAATTTTTTGTTTCGGCTTGTCAAAGATAGTTATGCGAAGAGCCTTTACTACGGGTATTCCTGACATCATATCAAGCCTCAGGCGAAGGGTGAATTAACAAAATTTTAATAATATTAAAAATCTTTCCTGAATATGGTCACCTTAAAGAATTTACAATTTACAGAGGGTTTTTTTTGTTATTTGCTGGTTGATACTATTGCCTTCTGTAACCATATTATTGCAATTGCGTCTTCTTTCGTTACAGTGCAACATCCTGTTAATATCCTGATTTTTTTATCCTATTTTCTTTATATCAATTCTTAGAAAAGAAATATAAGAATTTCATTAAACGTTTAACTTACAACACATACATGTCTACAGTATTATAGAATATGCATACATTTTGTGTGTGTGTGTGGTTGTGTGCGTGTGTTTTAAAATGTTAACCACATTTTAACATGAAGCATAAATGAGAAGTAGAAAATAATGTTGAAATGAAAGAAAAGGGCAGAATCATATTATTGTAATAGCATTTTATATTTTTTTCTTCTACTTTTCTTTGTGCTTCTACTCTTATCAAACGCTTTAAATAAAAGCCACTTTATGTGTGTGTGTGTGTGTGTGTTTTGCAAGTGCCCTTGATGGTGAGAGTCTAACTTACTGCTATGATTTCTTTCTTTCTTTCCACCTCACATCCACATCCAACATATTTTTATATAAACTAAACTTAAATTTGCTACAATTTTGCTGCACTCTTCTCTGTGGTATCCTTCATTCGTAACGATATATTAGAGATGTCGCTATTAATGTTGCTCCATTACAACATAGCATCGTATGTGTGTGTATGTCAGCCAACCAGCTAACCATAAAGTTTATTCATGTAATATTGAATCTTTATTACAGACTCTATGTTCATGAAAATGGCTCTGCTTGTTGCAGTGTACATACACTAAAATGCAACACGCATTTGCCGTTTACCATCAATGAGAAGAAGGTTTTGTACAAAGTAAAGTGAAGGATTTCGAGCAGTTAGCAGGTTAATGTAAAATTGTTGTCTGGATATTTTCACAATATTTTCTGCTCTCTTTTGCTTTCTATTTAATTTGTTTACTTTTGAGATTTTTAAATCATTTATAAACCCTTTGCTTCATACAAGAATAATCTTTATCCGCTCACATTGCGAATTCTGTTTCTTATAAACGTATTATAATATTGACTACATTTAACTGTTTGTGAATTGTTACAACCACTATTAAGGGTTCTGCTGATATTCCCTTACTGGTTATATTCTGTTCCTGTTGAAGTAATTTTATTGTTATCAATACTAGTTTATTGCTTTTACAGACATTTTCGTAGCCTACATAATTCCTACATAAATACAATTCTATATTCCACATACAGGATTATCCATTTTGTCGTTTCAATAGTCAAGTCAAGAAAAATACCAGGTGTACATGCTTAAATCCGTAAAAAAAAAACACTTTTTTTTCATAGAAAGCCAAAAATTAATTTATTCAAAGTATTTGCCCTCACTAGCTATACATTTTTCCCATCTCTCGGGAAATTTGTGTATACCATGCCAAAAGAATTTCTCATTTTTCGAGGCAAACCACTCGTCAAGCCATTTTCCAACGTCTTCATACGAATCGAAGTGCTGTTCGGCGAGCGCGTGACCCATCGACAAAAACAGGTGTTAGTCAGAAGGTGCCAGGTCTGGTGAATAAGCGGGATAAGGTAGCACCTCCCATTTAAGTGAGTTCAAGTAGTTTTGACGTGTGCAATGGGGCGTTGTCGTGGAGAAAAATCTGCATCTCATGTTTTTGTTCATAACCAGGCCTTTTTTCACCCAAAGCACGGCGCAATTTCACTAGTTGTTGGTGGTAGCGCTGAGCATTGACAGTTTCACCAGGTTTCAACAGCTCGTAGTAGATGACACCGTGCTGATCCCACCAAACGCACAGCATCGTCTTGCGTCCAAAACGATTTGGTCTTGGAGAAGAAGTTGCTGGTTTGCCGGGATCGACCCACGTTTAGGATTCTCAAAGTATATCCACTTTTCATTGCAAATCACCACAAGCAAGATTTCGCATGTGTTTTGGCGTCGCTCCATCTGCCTATCGTTCAATTCATGGAGTACCCATTTTCCAATTTTTTGAACCTTCCCCATGGCTCATAAACGTATGTGAAATGGCTTGTTGAATAACACCTAACTGTTCGGCAAGCATTGTTTGCGATTGGGTGTCATCTTCATCCAAAAGAGCCTGCAAATCATGGTCCTCAAATTTTCTGTCTCTATTTTCACGCTTCTTGTCACTCAAGTCAAAATGGCCTTCTTTGAACCGACGAAACCAGTCTCTGCAAGTGGTTTCCGATAGCGCACTGTCTTCACAAGCATTCGATGCGACTCAACAGCAGATTTCTTCAAATTGAAGCAAAAAAATAGAGCTTCCCGCACATGCTATTTTTCTGGCACGAAACTAGACATGATTATACGAGGAAAAATGTATGTTGTTGTATGAAATCACTGATGATGTTTACTAATTGATGTAAACAGATGTCGAACTCATAAAAAAAAGGATGCACAGTCGATAATAGCTCAATATGCTCACTAACGTCATCTACGAGCAAACAGCGGATTTAAGCTTGTACACCTGGTACATATGCAAGTCAGAATCAAATCAGTTAATTTCATTATTCAATAGTTAAATCCCGAAAAAATATCATTGATCTCTTTTATAGTGACAAAATAGTCTCAAAATGTAGCAATAATGAATCGAAAACAAATTGTTTACTTCCTCTTATAGACCAAGTACATCATTCAGATGTTAGAAAGTTGAATTAGTAATTTTTCTTACAAAGCCTAGAGCCATTACTCCCTGTTGATTTATCAAGCATTTCTTCGATTGTTCTATTATTGCTTTAGTAGTGGTAATAATATATTTATTTTTGCTCTATTGTATTATCGTATCTATCGTCGTATGTTGAATTGTCCATCGTTGACAATATTGAGCCATAATAAATAGGCAGCAGTTTAGTTTACTTATTTAGTTTCACTCGATTTATTTAACATATGCACATAATACTATATATTTTATATATGTACATAAACATTTGTATATATTTATTTCAATATATTGTATATCCTTTGTTCATGTATCATTGTTTCATTGCACTATCATTGTCATCATCATCATCATCATCATCGTCGTCGTCGTCAGACAATTATGTGTTGTTTCTCTTATTATATTTGCTTCCTATTTGGAGCATATTACTATTTTTTTTTGGGGTCCTTGTCGTCGTTATACTATTGTATTTGTGGTGATTTATGTATATATTGACATATTTTTAATTGCACATGAAAGTGTGCCAGTTCATTTACAGATATTTTGTTTATTTAATAAATACAATTTCTACATGATTTGCGGAAAAAAATTGTCTAAATAAAATATAAATAAGTCATCACATAGACTCTGTAATAAAATTCAACTCATATATTCTCGTCTCCCATTCATATGTACCATAGCGTCTATTTTTCAGTTATTCTCCATGACATTTTATATTACTTAATTTACGAAAAAATTTATTTTGACATATAAAACTTTAAATTAAATAACAAAACATTTATTTACAACTATCTCAAATGCATAAATTTTTCGTATATATCATACAGTAGTTGAAAATTGTATACAAACAATTTGTATAGCATGTTGTTGTTGATGTAATAAAAAACGAGCGAAACTGGTTACGTTCAAATACTATGTTTTTTTTTTGTTTTTTTTTTTTTACTTTATAACAACAAAACTTTTTAATGCTTTACATTGTTTAAAAACTGTGTTACAAAATACAATATTTCACACCCTTCAAAATGTGTAGCAGCCGACAAAAAGCAAACTTTGAAACCTATTGCAATAGGGTTTGAGAAGCAACAAAAACAAATTAAAAAATAATACTAAAATTTCAAACAAAAATTCATCACAAAAATCTGCTATTCACAGTATTTTCTATACTCATATGTATATACAAGGGCGGTCCCAGAACTATCTGTCCTAACAAAGAAAACACAACAAATTTGGGAACATTTTTTCTTTATTTCTCAATATAATCTCCTTTTAGCTCTGTACACTTTTTCCAGCGGTATTCTATAGCTTCGATACATGGTTTATAGTATGAACTGTCTAGCTCATTAAAATAACCATTTACCGCAGACCCCATCTCTTCATTGTTTGCAAATCTTCTACCACCAAACCATTTTTTTAGAAATTGGAAATTATCCGAAGGAGCTAATTCTGGCGAATAAAGTGCGTGCTGAAGCAATTCGAGATTTAACTCATTGATTTTGGCCTTCGCAATAGTGGATCCGTGAACTGGTGTATTGTCTTGATGAAACAACACTTTCTTTTTCGCCATATGCGGCCTTTTTTCTTTAATTTCATCACTTAAATGCTGCAGCATCTTAGCATTGATTATTGATTGTTTTTCCTTTTTGAAGATAATCAATAAAAATTATCCCAAGTGCATCCCAAAAAACAGACGCCTTAATCTTGCCTGCAGATGAAACTGTCTTCGCCTTCTTTGGACACGACTCTCCCCCTTTCAGTCCACTGTTTTGACTGCTCCTTTGTCTCAGGTGTGAAGTGGTGGACTCATGTCTCATCCATGTTTACAAATCGATGCAAAAACTCGGCTTCTGACTTGGTCACCTCTATTGGTTGACCACTACGGTGTTCGTCTTGGCAGCTAGTACGACCACGTTTAAACTCTGCCACGAAGGAGTAGACTCCCTGAGAGTATAATCTAATTACGCTTTAATATTCGTTGGACTGAGACCTTTCAAATGAAAGTATTGAATTACATAACGGTGACCAATTTTTTCCATGTTTACAAATTCACTGGGATCGTTAACTTTCGATGGCTCCAAAAACAATACTAAACAACGTGGCACCTTGAAACTTAAAATATATATTTCATAAGGTTGCCACTTTTCATCAAAGTAATTTTTTTCAAACTACTGCCGCCATCTATATGTCAGGACGGGTAGTTCTGGGACCGCCCTCGTACATATGTATATATATATATATATGTATATGTGTATATGCAGAATTTGGTCCGAGTCCATAGAATAATTCATATGTAATTCCCGGTAGAAAAATACCATATTCATGCATGAAAATTCAAACATTTTGTAATAAAAATGAAATTATAAAATTAGTTTTTTTTTTTAGAAAAGTCTTTTCCTAATAAATTTGCATGTATGTTCTTAACTCTGCCGCAAATTAATTTCAAACTTCTAATGAAGCGCAGCAATTTGCATTTAAACTGTATTAATATTTTTAAAGAAGTTGTTCAAAGAGGGGTAAAAGGTTTGACCAAGCTCACAAAATGTTGAAGATTTTTATAACGAACAAGTTTTCGTTAGACAACAAAGCTATAGGGCTTCAAATAAACAAATCATCCAAAAAGTTAAAATTTTGCCATAATAATTTGTATGTGGCTTTCGAGAAATTGATGTGCATAGTATCGTCTTTCAAAAAATCATAAATTTATTGTCACACCTAAAATGTGGAGTAATTTTTTTTTACTCAACACTGACACTACTCTCATTATAATTTAGTCTCAATGGCAGTTGTCTGTTGTCCACTACATTGCGTATACATGAGGCTTTCTACTTGATACGACATTTGTATATGTGATGACTTCCTTCTACCATTTGAGAACTTGAATGCCACAACATTGTCGTATGTTGTCGGCAATAAATGACTAAACTTTGTTGTACCAACATTCTACCAGTCTAGTTAATATAGGTGTTTGTGGTATTAAAGGTTTTATGATATATAAATTGCGTAGCATATGATACCTCACTTTAGGTTTCCATACTCCATGTCCATATTTTACAAAACGAATGAGTTAATTAAAGTTTTCGAAAGAAATTTAATTGGCAATCATTATTATGTTATCAGTTACCATATACCTTATATATACAATATAATAGTTTTGTCATCATTTTTCTCTTCAATAATTACTAGTTTTTTATTTATTGCCACTTGTTGATTAATGGCACTTCTGATATAATGAAGAATGACATGTTTTCAAGAAAAAAAAAAAACTTCATCAAATTGCTATAATATGTAAATATGATATACAAAATGACTGAATTATATATATTTTAACAATGTGTTGTCATAATACATTATGTGTTGGCATTTGAATTTGAATAATAATTTTCATTTTTTATCAACATTCTTTCTAATGTCAATTGTGTCAAGAAGTCCGACCCTAATGATGATTCTAGTACAAAAAAAAAAAAGCTTTTATTTGCTTTACATCTCAAATGCTTAAAGTATCTGAAGGAAAAGACAAAATTTGCTTTAATTACATTTTAATTGGCAATTAACAATTTCACTCAACTAGCATCATCATTAGTTTGCCTTCATAATAATGTCCTTTTTTTTTGTATGTGTGTGTGTCTTCTTTTGATGATAGCTGCTTGTTTTATCGTCTGTCTACCTTTTGAGAGAATGTTTTTATATTATTTGCTTTATGCTTCTAATTTTTTTTTTTTTTTTTGCTTAATGCAGTTGCTATTTATTCTTGTCGTATATCGTACATTTTATTTGCTACAAATGTTACACACACATACACACACACCATGGAAATATGCAAGAATAAAAATCTATAAGGAAAAACAACAACAAAATAATGTCTTGAGCGTTTTGTTGATGTTAAAAGTTAACACTTTGCACAAAACAACATCTTGACAACATTATCTCTCAATGCTGCCAAATCAATGCTGGTTTTTTGTTGTACACCTTTTTTTTTTTTTGGTTAGCATTATTTGCACGTTTTATATCGTCGTCCTTCGTTCCTATTTCGTTGTTATTGTTGTGTGTGTAGAATATAGAAATTTAGATAGAATTAAGTAAGAATGAGACAATTTTATAAAGTTTTCATAGAGGAGAGTGTTAATTTTGAAGGAAATTAAAAAAGTTGTCTCGTCGTTCTTTGTTGATTTACCAACACCAGCAAAAGAAAAAGGATCAAATGAAAAATGCTCTTTGAGAAAAAGTTTGTAGGTTCAATGACTTGTCGATAGCATTCACTTACTATTTTGTCAATATTAGTTTGAATTCTTTAACAAGCTTATAACAAATTCTATAAAACGATGGATACGATTTGAATTATTTTTGTCAAGCAGTTGAAGGAGGTGGTTCTTTAAAGAAGTTTGAATGGTTTTTAAGTATCAGCAAGAAGATGAATTCCATAGGACAACAACCCTAATTTTAACTTTAGTTTATAGTGCTGTTTTATAAAATTTTATATTTTTTAAAAATCTCTTATAGAAGAGGTAAGAATCAATAGAATTTGCATATTTTGTTTATTATTAAATTCACTTAACAATTTTGTTATATTTTTATTTTCAAAAAAATATTTAAATTGTTTCAAATATGTTTTAGTTGGCTAATAAAAGTCAATGGTGCCAAAGAAATTATAAACTATCGTAAATAAAATGAGACTAAATTTCTCCATACAAACCGAAATAATAATAATAAAAAAAATATATTTTCCAAAAAAAAAATTGTCAAAACAAAATGGTATAATATTTTTTGTTAATTTTTCCCATTCGTCATGCATAACATTGATATTTTTGAAAATGGCAAAACAAAAACAAATTGTATTAATTTATTGAAATTGCCTGCGTGTGACTGGCAGTGTGACACTTGTATGAGTCAAAAGAAATTCTATATTGTCTTCATTATTTTTTTATTTTTTCTTTGTTTTTTGTTTTTTTTTTTTTTTATTTGAAAATTTTATTTTTCTTTTTGGCACAGTGCCCATTGATGAACTATAGATAGAAATACGTATATCCGCCCAATTATATGCTTTGTGAGTATTAAATTTTTTTTTTATTATTTATTATTTTGCATTCAATGTCAAAAAAAAAATTTTAGAACTTTTTAAATTGCATGTAATATGTAGAAAAGAAATAATAAGTGGCATTCACGATCTAGTTCATATAGTCTGACAAAGAGTTTGCAATCACAAAGTTGAACAAATATACAGGTGTGCATTTTCATCGCGCTTGAAAGTATGCAACACTAACGGCGGGTGATTCAATTAGAAATTTCGTTTTATTCAAAAATGAAAAAAAAATTATTAGCGAATGAAATTCCATCGAGGTCCGACAACAAATCGTCCGTCATCGTGACGCATCGTGACGTGACCATTTATAAAAATATTCCGGCCGGTATAATTTGTGAGGAATTATGGATCGATGATATTGCCAGTCCATAGGTGTAAATTATACCAATCTTTTTTTATCCGTATGAAGTGGTGATTCTTGAACCTCTTCGGTTTGCTCTTCAGTTTATATACGGCAATATTAATTATTATGGGCTGAAACTTTATTTTCGAAAGTAGGTCTGACTATCTGTCATAGTGTAGCGTATCTGCAGCCGAATTACTGAAGTTAAGCTTTCTAATTTTTTTTTCTTTTTGCAATTAGTTCACTGTTGTGAATCAAAATATGAACGCAATGTTGTGATACAAAATATGTTGCAATAGTTATGCGTCCATATTTTGACTCACAACAACATCGTGAATACTGCTAAACATAATATTATTGTTATCGAGCATAACAAGCCATGAAAAAAAGACGACTGACACAATTAAGCAAAAAAAAAAATACTTTCCATACTTTTGGGAATTTATGAATAGATACCTACTATAAACAACAACCTAGGCATAAACAACAACAGCAACAACTAGGTACTTACTGTTATAAACTTTTTTAACTTAACTGATTTTCTGCTACATCGGCAACATTTTTCATTTTATTGTGTGTCATTTCATTTTTCAAATTATCTCGTTAAAGTTGTTAAAACTTGTTCCTTCACTTTTTCTTATACTTTTACATTTTTCAGTTTTTTTTGTTGCCGCACTTTTAAACGAACACGATGCGACACAAATATACATAAATTGTATTTAGATTAAAATTGTCATAATTTTTATAATCTATTTTTAACAAGATTTTTCAAGTAGTACAAGTATATACTTACTTTTATTCTTTTTTTTTTACGTAAGCTTTTAAAGTGAAATTTAGCGTCCTTTATTTACTAAATATTTTGCTTTGCTATGTAGTATTTTTGCTTAATATGCTATTTCTGTTGAATTACGATGAGATTATACATAGGTTTAATCTCATGAATGCATGGGCTCATATTAAAAAGTTTATATTATGGTAAATATTTGTCATACACAATTTTATTGCATACTTTTCGGTGTTAAAACTAGAAAAAATAAAATATAAACATATAGTCTACAAGTAATCACCACTTGAGCGCCAACATGTACTCATAGTTTTACAATTTGCTAATTACTATCGAGACTCTTGATAATCAAGCCAATCAAATTTTGCCTACAAATACCCTCATGGATTGGTTTGTACAGAGATATATAAATGCCAGTATTGTATTTTTTTTAATTCCATTTTTCATTTAATTGTCTATAATTTCATTTGTTCTCGATTTATTTTCGTTTGTCCAAATACCAAACGAATACACCCAAAACTATGCTAGAATCAATTTATTTTCTCATATCGTTCAACGAACTTATGTACTTAGTTGATATGTTTTTCTGGCATTTGTTGACAAAATCAACAATTTTATAATGATATACATATGTATTTACATGTTATATACACATATGCAACATTAATTTTATACACCACCATTCCTCAACATGAGACTAAATTTCAATACTAATATTTCTTTTGCAATTTCCCCCTTAATAGTGTTTGGATAGTATTTATATGCATATGTCCATACATAAATGTGTCTATACATATTTATCGTGTCAATCCATCACAGTTTACTTGGAATTTCAACATATTGTATATTCTTGCTATGTTTGTATACATTTCACCCTATCGCAACAAACCAAATGTTCTATACACATATGAATATAAACATATATATGTGTATATCGTTCATTTCTATATACATCATTTTATTTTCATTTCCAACAATCGTAACACAACTGGCTGGTGAGACTATGAATCCATACCATTTTTTTTTTATCTGAACCAGTCCATCATTACAAATGACTATTATTGTTTGTCATTGATTGAATTTTGCAGAGTAGTTCACTTTAGTACCAGTTGTCATTGAGTTGAGTGTGTACTTGTGCTATTTTTATTAGAATTTATTATTGTTGTTTTCATTCTTACTATGTCTCTCTCTCTCTCTCTGTCATATACCCTATTATTAGCCTCAAATTTTTTCAACCATGTTGAACTGATGATAGACATAGATTTCTTGAAACTGTCAACAATTTCATTCAATTATTAGAAACGATTGAATGAAATTTTATTGTAATTTATTATGAATGTGTACATACGATAGACATATACATATAATATATATATACCGTTATTATAAATGGAAAATTGCAAGTCAATTTACATTCGCCGGATCAAATTCTTTCAAGCTTCAAGCTGTGACAATTGTAATTAAAGGTTTATGCCTAAAAGTATGCACCAATGCATTTTATGAAAATATGTATGTTTTCCCGCATTGATTTCGCATTATAGCGATAATCAGATATCATTTACATATAATTTAAAGTTATTTATATCAAAAATGGCAAAATAATCCGAAAATTGTTTTCCGTAAAAATATAATTTCAGTTTTTCATTAAGCAAAATTCGGACATTGTGGAAGAAAATTGCCAATAAAGAGAAATTACGTCAATCAAATCAATTTTTTGTCTTTTGCTAAATTTTCTTTAAATTTGCCTGCTTTTGCAGCAATGTAGACTTTATATGGTACCAAAAGCAAAAAAAATCACTGATACGTAAAGAAACAAATCCATCAAAAATGTTCTGAACAAAATATATGCCAATTGAAATATACAAGACTTAGACTACAACGTAGATGAAGACAAATAATACTTTAGAAGTGGAAGGTTCAAAGGAGGAAAGAACAAAAGTTCTATCGTTTGCAATCGAGTAATCGAGCTCGCTTCCAAATTGAAAATGCTGTTAATTTAATGAATTTAATTATATTTTATAAATTAAATAATTAAATTTTATTTTTATTATGAGGCTTTCGATTTATGACCCACACTGTTTCGTTATAGGGCCCAAAGAAATGCCCCGGTTTATTGCAAAAATGTCGAAAAAAATTTTGTATTGAAATTAAATTGTCAATATTATTGCATAAATATTTGCAATAATTGTCTGAAATCTATTTTCTTAGATTTTTTTTGTTCGACATTGTTCTAATTGTCTGGAAATGATATAGTACCAACACAACCAACAACATCACAGTATTTTATAAACAACAACATTGCGTATTTATAAATTTTCTTCGGCCGTAAATGTTGTAGTAATCAAACCGATGGTATATAGCTATGATTTGTTGTTTTTTTTTTCGAAGAAAAAGAAAAATTTGGGAGGGTGACAGTCATAAAGACACAAGAGTTTGATTATTATTTGATATTTGTCTATTAAAAAATAAATGAAATGAATACAATATAATACTAGCAGGACATTATTAAGCCCATTACTGAAATATATACCTTTATATACAACAACTTGAGTGAAAAATAGCATGTTTTATCAATGACTGAAATTATATAGTTATTTTAGGTAATAACATGATGACAGCATGGCAAACTATTTTGTGATCATTTATTTAAATTATATGAAATTAAATATCACATAGCGCCTTAAACTATGCTATATTATATGTAATTACACTTGACTTGATCAACTTATCGTAATCTACTTTTGCGCTTAAAATTATACTTCGCTTTTAAATTTTATTTATAAATACTATAAAATAAACGCAGACAATAATATTGAATAGTTTACTTTGGTGTGAGCTAGCCTTGAACTATGCAATACTTCTTACATATAGACAGGTATTTTCTTATATTGCGATTACTTTATAAATTTAATCCATGCATATAAAATTAATTACCACATCTGTATAAATTCCTTGCATCGAATCGAAGGCGGGCATAGACACAAAGACATCATTATTATAATTATTTGGTTTTTGTTCTCAAAGTACATTGACTTGTGTAACTTCTCTAATTGCTTGCTGCCCCCTCTTGTCATCTACGTCTACGTCTGACTGCGTTTGCGTGTGACAATAGCAACTTGATAGATTAGAAATTCTTCATTTTGTCACGTGTCAAATGTCTAAGTGAAGCTTATTTGTAGGTGGATAAGATATACACATACAATTGAAACACAATCAGTATCAATACCTGTGCTTCAGTTCTAGCACAGTAATTTACTACTGCAATGCCAAGTCACAAATGTGTGACTTTTATTCACGATTCATTCGTTTATTAAATAGCCTATGACATCAAGCATCACAACCATTCAATTGTACACAACCATCAAATATATTTATCGTATACTTATGTACGTACAATTCATAGCTACGCCCCATAAATTATTGCCCTGAAATATTAACACTACTTATCGCCATATTATCAAATAAATTACCACCATAATAAGTGTAAATTAATTCTTTTTTTTTTTTTAGTATACTCATTAGCACACATACTTATAATATGATGGGCCAAATGTTTAACAATACTTACGTATTGTAACAATATAAACAATTGATTCACTGTAAAGCAGGTATGACATAACAGACATATCTGTCAATCGAATCATATCGAAGAAATTATCTATTGAATTTCTATAAAGTATTAGGTAAATTAAATAGCTCTACAGAGCTATTTTTGTAATTACAAAACACTTGAAATGAAACTAAAGATAACATATTTAATCAAACGGATGCTGTCAATTTTAATTGACATTCATTTTAAAGTCATCAAACAGAAATTTTTTAACTTAATATATGTACAATGTGTTCAATCATCCAATTTCGTTGAAATACATATTTACCACTTACAATAATTTACGCACGAGCCTTTGTTATAATGATTGACAACACTTTGGATATTTTAATTGAAAATAATAACTTTAGAATTGATAATATGTATGATTGATTACATAATTCCTTATCACGTGTATAGATTTAGATTACGTTTCTAGAAACATGACGCTTTATTTGTATGAATGCAATAAATTTATGTACAATAATTCATAATGTAGCGGTGAGGTCTGCTTAATAGATTAAAATAGTTTCCTAACAAAGGTGTTATATCTTTTACGTAATGTACAATAATTATTACAAAAAATAAAATAAAAATTTGTGAAGTAAACATTCCGATCGCGCACTAGAGGCCACCGCACCAGGAATGATTGAAAAATCACGGAATGATATTGGATGATCGGCGAGTGAAGCTGCTCGAGCTTGAAGAGGCTGCACACAGATCAATAATTTCAGCTAAAAACAAATTTTTCGATATGAATGAGCCATCCGAGCTTCGAAAGACTGTTTAACGATGTTCAATTGCAATTTCAATTGCAATTTTCATGGCCAATCGAAGCCGAAGAAGCCCAAGATGGGTCTGGCAGCCAACAAGGTCATGTCGATAGCTTATATTGTATTTACATTTAGTTGGAGAAATTTTATATTAACCAACAATAGAAATTATGTTGGTTTTATTTTATATAAATTTGTGTTAAAAAACATTTTTCATTTATACACAAGATATATTATATATATATATTTTTTTAAGATTAATAAATTCAAATGATTTATTATTTTGCATCAAAAAATATCTTAATCATCATCATCATCATCATCGTCATAAATGTCTCATCACACAGTACATCATTCTAAGTGGTCTTATTATAACTAATTGTCAATTGAATATTTTGATGGACATCTCAAAATATACCAAACTTCTCTGGTAAACACCGCAACACTTTTTTGATGAGACATCTCTTACTGTACATATATATAGTATAGCAAATACATATGACAATAGATGTTCAATATTCAATTTAACTCAATGTCAAACATTTTCATATATGCTCGTGTGTATGTATACATGATAATCCTATTGATTTAATAAATATTTATAATTTACTAAAAAAAATATCCATATTCAAGTATATGTGTTCATATACTCGTACATATGACAATAGGAGCAACAAAATCTTTACGAGGCCATGAAAAATTGAAATAAATTATGACTGAAATATAACAACTTGCTATTTGTTTGTCATTACTATATATCAAATCTTATATAGACCTATGTTTGTATATGCTTATGAATACATGTGTACATTGCTAGAAATTAGTATGAGTTCAAACGCAGATTTATTCATTTTATACTTTTTTTTTCTGAAACTTGTTAATTTTTAACTACACATTGATTTATTAATTTTTTAATATAATGTTTTTAGAGAATGATGAATGAATTTTCTTTAAAATTATTATTATTATTATTATTATTATTAGGAAAGAGTTGGCTCAAAAATCAAAGCACTGCAACCTAAAAAAAAAAACTTTTATACGAATTTTCTTTAAAAACGTGAAAAACATAATAATACGTTAGAAATTTACATAAACCCGGAGATAATAACTTAAAGCTAATGTCCATAACTCGTAAATAAATTTTAAATAAATTCATCACAGTAAGTAGTAAAGCAACTAAAGCTTTAAATTCTCCTTCTGTTATAAAATTTAATATTGGAGTGGATCAATGTCGAAAACCTTTTCAATATTTCCAAAAGTCAAGAAATTTCGATCTTTGCTTCTGGTACAATGTCGCTGTCTAAACCAATTTGACGTCAAAAACTTCAAACTTCCCTTTCGAACCGGTTGTGATTAGCACAAAAACTCGTCGAACTCATTTAAATTACTTTTCATGTCACGTTGAATATTTTTGGGCTAACTTTTTTTGCAATTTTTTTTTTTTTTTGAAAGAATGAAATCGAAAACATTTTCATCGACTCTAGTCAGTTGAATTAGATTTAAATCTTAATTTCATATGACCAATCAAAAAAAGGAAAAGGAACTACTTAGGAAAGACTTAAATTATTACGTTGCTAATCAATGCGATATTGCTGGATTTAATTTAACATTCTCTTTAAAGTCAAATCAGATGTGAATCTATTTTTCTTTTGCTTTTTCGAACTGATGAATTCAATCTTCAAAAATGGATTTCTAAAAGACATAGTCATTGCATTCCTTGTGAATGCAGTATTACTGACTTTTAAATACGATTCCCAAATGGAGCAAAAACTGTGTGTTTCATTTTCAAAATCTCTAACTTAAATCAGAAAATCATTAAATTCTTGGTTCCATTTGAATTTCCTGCAGTGTATGTACAAGTATATTTGTATATTATATAAATCACAGTATATTTGTGAATGTTCAAAGTAAATTACTATGACAAATAAATATAATAAATAATAATATTGTATTGATTATGGTATATGATCAATAACAAATAAATTTAGAGCAAATATATTAATGAAAAAAAATAATAAAATATCATACTTACAAAGAAAATTCACTAAAAATGCTTAATATTTGTTTATCTGTAAGTACGAGTACCTACGCTTCTAGACTTGTAAAATTTTTGTATGTCAATAAATATGTTTCGCATACATACATATAAGTGTATACGTACATTATGGCAGACGTGTAAATAAATCAATTACATGAATCTTCAATTAACTTTTTTTACTATATTGAACTTGTAGTAAACGAAAAATATGTTTATACAGAAAATAATACTGAATACTTATTACACAAAATATTTTTAAACGAAAGAATTAACGATCAGAGAGCAGAGAGACATTAAAATCATCTTATATGAAGAGTAAACATTTATTGAAAAAGTTTTATTCGTTATTACAGCATCTATTTACTTATATACAGATAGTTGTAATGTATATACATTATTTACATGAAAAAGTTTTATTGATTACCTTTTTAGATGTATTATGAAGGACATACACCTATATTTATATATGCTACTTTTGAGAAAAACAACTCGTCAATAATATTTAATAAGAAAAATTAAGAAATGTCTATAATCTAAACTTGTTGCTTTTTTTTTTTGTTTTTTTGTTTTTTTTTTTTTCTCTTAGCACACAGTTAATATGCACTGTCATTCAGAAGAAAGTTAGATAGAAGTAACAAATATTAGATTATAAAAGTTATTGCTCTAATTAGTAATTTATATGCCTTTCTAAAGAGAATAACCTAATTTTGTTTTCTTTATTTTGTAATACGTCGAATGTGTCAAATTTTTCAATAATATTAATAACAAATTCTTTGTTTATCAGTGCACTGTGCTTTAATGATATAATATGTTACATATCGTTTGGCCCAATTATTTATCTAACATAACAATGTCTTTATACTGAATATAAACCCGTGTATTTTCACACCCAGAACAAAAACCGAAGCAATAGTAATATTCATTGAATACTTTACAGAAATATATACTGTTGCAATTGTTTTTACTTTGAGGACGGACCCCATATCAGTTTTTGTGTTTTTTATTTGAAAAAATCAGAATAACATACAAGGTGTTACAAATATGTATTAAGACTCGAACCATATCATAACCAAGCAACCAAGCGCGCCATCTATGTGTGAGACATACGTTTTGAAGCTTCAACCTTCCTCTACTAACTGTCAAAATTTCATGGCATTTGGTTGACATTTAATGTTTATTAACATTCATTTTACAAAACACGTGTTCGTTTGATGTTGAAATTTTACCATGAAATTTAACACAGCACTTATTGTTCGTCGATTTTTAGCTAGGAATCAGGTCTGTGTGTTGAATCACCCGCCGTATTCACCTGATTTGGCACCGTGCGACTTCTTTTGTTCCCAAAACTGAAATTGAAGTTGAAAGGATGCTTTTTTGATGACAATCAGACCATATAACGGGCTTCGACGAGGGCTCTGGAGGCGCAATTCCGAAAAATGAGCTGGAACACACGTTTGAATTACTATTCAATCGATGTAACAAGTGTATTGAATCAGGAGGAGAATATTTCGAATAAATATACCGAAAAATTAGCAGATATCGTGTTTTAATTGTGTTTTCTAGAGGCAGTCTTAACACATAATTGTCACACCGTGTATATTCTTAAAACAGGCTTATCGGCCTTAAAAGCTTTAAAATATTTTTACTTTCATATATTGCAAATATTTTTTGATTTTACATGTTTACATTTTGTATATTTTAGGTATTAAAGTAACCCTTAGATTTGAATTTTATGTATAAAAGTATAAAAGTATAAAAAAAAAAACATAATTTTGACAAAACTCGATTTTATTATTCAACATAGTTGCCTTCGAGGGCGATACAATGAGTTTAGCGATTTTCCAACTTTTCGATACTATTTTTATAGTGCGAGTTCTCTCGAGTTCTCAGTTTCAGCAATTACTGCACCATCGAACTTAAATTTCTTGCCAGAAAGCATTCTATTGAGATCTGAAAACAGGAAAAATTCACTGGGGGGCTAAATCTGGAGAATACGGTAGTTGGGGAAGCAATTCGAAGCCTAATTCATTCCATTTTTGCCATCGTTTTCATCGATTTGTGACACGATGCATTGTCTTGGTGAAACAACACTCCTTTTCTTTTGCAAATGTGGCCGTTGCTTTGCGTTTTCAGCCTTCAATCGGTCCAAAAGTTCACAATAATGAATGGTGGTTCCTTTTTGGATATAGTCGATGAATATTATTCCGTTTGCATCCCAAAATACAGACGCCATCACCTTACCGACCGACTGTTGCGTCTTCGCTCGCTTTGGATTCGATTCGTCGACTGCTGCCCACTCAGTTGACTGTCTATTGGATTGTGGTGTGTAATGGTCAAGCCATGTTTCACATATCGACGATAGAATTCGGTTCGGAATTGCGGTTTAACAGCGCCAAACACTCCGTTGAAGCATCGATACGTTGTTGTTTTTGGTTGACTGTGGGCTCACGCAAATGTTCGTGTAAAATGATTAAAAAAAAACTACCATCTGATATCTTTACAATGTCAGCTAGCTCGTGCACCTTCAATTTGCGATCGTTCATAACCAATTTGTGTTTTTTTCCTCATGTTTTCTGGAATAACAGCCTCAATTGGTCATCCACTGCGTTCTGCATCGTTTAAATTCAGCAATCCACTTTTCTACCATTTATCTCGATGGAGCAGAGTCCGTATAATATTAATCAAGCCATTGTTTGGTTTCCACTGTATTATTTTTTTCATCGAAAAGCAATGCTTTATCAAAACACGAAATTCACTTTTATCCATTTTTTTTCAATAACAAAAGTTGCTTCACACAAAATGCTATAACTCACGAACCAACTGTCAGAATGTTGTCAATTTTATACACGTGTCGTTTGGAGGTTAGAAATCAATCAAAATTATATGAAAAAAATTCTAGTAACGCCATCTATGGCCATCCTACACACTTATTGAATGGCCTGATAAGATTTTTGATATTTCCGCTTTCCAAAATTCACTATTCACTGAAATACGAAGACTATTAAAGGCAAACAATAATAGGTGGCCATGTATTTTACTGAATTAATCATTCTATAATCAAGGATCACTCTATTGGAGATGAATATACCAATGTATTGTTGTAGTACTTACAGTTAAAGAACAAAAGAATCGAATGCTGGTAGCAACACTTGACTTTTGGCATAAATAAATAACCGCAACGCATAAGTGAACATGTGTATATTTATTTATGTATGTACATAAGTTATGTTTACATATATTTACTTGAATATATGTCTGGGGAAAAAGAAATCCATTATTGACGTTTATTTCATGACTTTATTAAACATGATTCGAATTAATCGATTTGAGGGAAATTTGCACCACTTTATTTTACAATTTTGTTATCAGTTTAAAGGTAAATTTGTAATACCTCTCTCTCTCATAGAAGTCCAACAATTCCCAATCAAGCTCCCGACATTTCTTGCGCTGATGAATTTACAAATTTACAAATTTTCAATGAAATAATAATGGATTTTTTTTTCTCCAACCAATATGTTTATACCATATACCATATGTCTGTGTCTATAAAAAAATACTGTCGCTGTTTTTTTTTTTTTCTTTTCTGCACTTATTGGCAGCTTGTCAATCATTTGCATTATAAATATACATTAAGATGCCTCATCAAAATTATAGCAGTTGACATTTGCCTACTATATGAGGAAGTTCATTGAAAAAAAAATGTAATCTTAAGTTTCTCTTATAGAAATGTGAATTTTTAGATATTTTAGATCACGATTCAAGTCTTTCTGTTGTGCCAAAATCTTTCAGTGTTTCAGTAATAAAAACAGCATAATTTGTTTTTGGGTGTTTTGAGGCAGCTTAATTTACATAGTACGTACATATATTCACTTTAGGTGAAATTCGATTTTGGTTTATTTAATTTTTCGTTTTATTTTCTTTGGCCTGCACATGTGGTTCTGTTTCATCTTTTGAATAATTGATTACTTTGAATCGATATACTACTAAGTCAATGTACACGAGCAACTACATTGGAATATGTGACATCCATACATACGAATATCGTATAGCTTTTCAAACATTAATATCTAATTTTTATATCACTCACTCATTCTTTTCCTATCGCTATCTCTTTCAATATTAATCCTACTAGCATTTTTATTTTGGTTTGTTTTTGATTGAAAGAAATTGTCAAGTTTTTCTTTTTGCCAAGTCTTATGTGATTACGTGTTAATTTGGAAATTCCAAAGTCATTATCAATTACCAAAAAGAGAGTAAATTTAGATATTTACTTCCGTTAGCAAACATTTTTTATTAAATTTAATATTACTTATCCATAATAAAAAATTCCTTTGCATATTTTTTTTTTATATAATTAATTATATTAAAAAAAAAGAACCTTTGAAAAAGTTTGCAAACTTTTGAAATAATTATCTAACCAATATGAATTTAATGATTACAGAGAAATATATTAATGTACTATAGAGGCTAAAACTGGCAGCGAGAGGGTACAATTGAATAATTGGAATTATGCTCCCTTTACTAAATGAATAATTTATGATAGTAATAAAATCATATTCTAAAGATTTCGATGTAATAGAAATTACATTAAAACAATATGATGTTGATAATATTCATATTATACTCTGGCAAAAACCACTAATTAGTATTCTCAATAAAAACGAAAAGTAGAAGATAGCGGGCCTGGTTGACTGATTCATTTAATTAATTTTATTACACAAATTATTTAAATATTCATTCAAATAGAATATCAAATATGCACCTACATAGTTTAATCAATTTCTCATGTTTTATTCCATTGAGATTTATTTGTTAATTTAGCAAATGCCAAAAAGAAATACATCATAAGTTCAACTACAGTCTGTTGACTTAGTTGATTGCATGTGCCTAAGATATTTTTAATTAATATATAAATAAGCATCTTCCAAATATTGTATACTATTGAGAATATTTCTAATTGCAATTCTAAAATCAAAATAAATTCAATTAATATTATCCTCTTCAAGTACACTTCTGCATTTACAAAATTCAAGATTAAAAGCTAATTTTAAGTGATTATAAATAAATCGAAAATGAAAAACAACACAAAAAAAAAACACTTTGAAGTGAAATGAAGTAACGTACACTAGAGTCTAGACCAAAATTGTAGTAAATATAATTAAATTATGTCTTTTAATTGAGAGGTTTTTGATTAGCAATTTATTATCCACTTTGATCTAATAGATCTATTATGCCCTATTATCATCATAAGTATCGTACACTCAAAAAAATATTAAAATGCATAAAATTCTAATAGTTTTATCTTTCTGATATCATATTTTTTATATTTTACAGATGAGGTAGAACGATTAAAACCACAAAAACGAGGTTTTTTTCAATCGATCCTATGTTGCTGGAGACGTAATCGAACAAAAACAAATCAAAATGGAACACCAATCGATGGTTCAACAACACCGCCACCCTTACCGGACCAACAAAGGTACCTACTACCTCAGGTTAGGCATTCGGATATGCACAAAAAATGCATGGTCATCGATTTGGATGAAACATTAGTGCACAGTAGTTTTAAGGTAAGTCCAATAGATAGACAAATTTTATACACATGGAATACTAAATAGAAATATTAAATATATACAACTACAAACAAATAAGCAGAGGTGACGAGTCGATTTTGTAATGTCTTTCTGTATATGTCTTTCTGTCTACCTGTCTGCACGATAAGTGCCTTCATTATAGACCAGTTCAGATGAAAATCGGTACATAAGATTATTTTCAAAAATAAACGCATAACTTTCTGAATGGACGAAATCGAATGAAAAGCGCGACTACCTCCCATACAAAAGTATGCTGTTGAATGTGCGTTTTCGCACTTTGAGAGCGAAAATATAAAGCTCTTGAACTAAAACTTGGAATGTAAAGTTTCTTTTACTATAAAATTAATATACTTCAAAATGGTCGTCATCGGATGCAACCCAAGCCTATCTCCCATACAAAAGATGCTGTTGAATGTGCGTTTTCACACTTTTTGTACGAAAATATAACGCTAACATACTAAAACTTGGAATGTAAAGTTATTCTTACTATGAAATTAATATACTTGAAAATGGTCGCCATCGGATGAAACCCAAGCCTACCTCCCATACAAAAGTATGCTGTTGAATGTGCGTTTTCACACTTTTTGTACGAAAATATAATGCTGGCAAAGTAAAACTTGAAATGTAAAGTTACTCTTACTATAAAATTAATATTCTTGAAAATGGTCGTCATCGGATGAAACCCAAGCCTACCTCCCATACAAAAGTATGCTGTTGAATGTGCGTTTTCACACTTTTTGTACTAAAATATAACGCTAACAAACTACAACTTGAAATGTAAAGTTACTTTTAGTATAAAATGAATATATTTGAAAATGATCGTAATCGGAAAAAACCCAAGCCTACCTCCCATACAAAAGTTGCTGTTGAATGTGCGTTTTCACACTTTTTGTACGAAAATATAACGTTAACATACTAAAACTTGGAATGTAAAGTTATTCTTACTATGAAATTAATATACTTGAAAATGGTCGCCATCGGATGAAACCCAAGCCTACCTCCCATACAAAAGTATTGCTTTGAAAGTGCATTACCACACTTTTTCTACGAAAATATAAAGTTTTAAGGTTGAAATTTGATTAATGCTATTAATTTTACTAAATGAGAGATATAATTGAAAATGTGCTGAATCGGACAAAAATAACGCCTATCTCCCATACAAAGTTATGCTTCAAAATATATATTTTCATACTTTGTACACCCAGTTGAAATTACATACAGCCAAATTCATTTTTTCTGAACTTCATTATTCGTGAATTTAAATCCACAAACGTGTTTTAATAACCAATTAATAGACTGAAAAAATTCCACACAACATGGCGTCTAATCGAGTTGTCAAAAAATAGCGCCTAATGGAAAACCCTTTATTTTTAATACATATATTATTTTAGGTTTATTTTTATTCACCAAACAATAAATACCTGCAACTTAAATTTGTGTAATTTCTATTTCTTGTTCGTGTTCTTTAAATTTGATTGGCACTTAAGGAATATCCTTGCCATTCATATCTATGACATACTTGCCACTAAAATTTAATTTGTTCGAAATTAACTTAACCATGAAATTTAATATAGTTATTAGTTATACTCATATTCATATGCCCTTAACTGTATAAAGAGTACTGCTTGTATGTGTTGGTTTTTAACAGAACAACTCGTATTTTTTATTTTTTCCTCGAAAGTCGATGGGTAAGGATCACTCTAATGTATGTGCAAGGGATACACATTCGCACAATGGAAAAATATCCTACAAATTAATAACCTTATACGAATAAGTATTTGTTGGTACATCATATATATGTATTTGTATATAGATTGGTGTGAAAATCATTGAGTATATGTATGAGTGAACACATGTACTATACATATATGTAGCAACTGTTGTGAAATTTGTCGAATAGGTGAAACGGAAGTTTTTGGGATATTTGTTGTTGTATCTTTGTGTAATACTATATACCATATAAGCTTCATACACGTACCAGTTGTTAATGGCAGTTGAAAGATGAGGTGTATGACATTGACATCAGTGTACCAAGAGTATATCCGTGACAAGAAACAACACATGACTACACATGATGACATTCATATGTATATTGCTATACTCAATTGCATTGCAGGGTAGAAAATTAAATAAAATTGACTACAGAAGCAATAGTAATGTTCTGCAAGCATGTATTCATAGAATAACTATTTAAAGCAATCTAAGAGGGTGTATTCTGTGTGTGTGTATAGTATATGAGAACTCTATATCAGACTCTGGATATCATGATGCCCTATGCTTTAATATTAGATACCCTCATTCTAAACTATTTCTTGTGATCTATCTAAATCAACTAAGTGCAGTATATTTTATTTTGAAGCAATTCACTAAGGTACTCTAATCATTTACATATAGCATTTACTTGGTTTTTTTTACAATTTATTTCATTTTCCATAGAAAAAGGTCAAATTTGCTCTACTTGTTTTAGTAATTGCATTGCATTAATAAAACATAAAGAATAGTGTATCAATCTACTGATTATTTAAGTATTAATGGATCAATTCGAATTGAATAGTTAGTCTTGAATAGCTCTTGAAACCAATTCTATTGCAATAATTTGTATACCCGCTAAAAAGTTGTTGGGGTATCAAATAAAGTTTACATTGGTTATTTAAATGATATATGATTTTGATTTAATCGAATCAAATTTTTTGAAAATCCAGGTCAATTTGAAGCATTCAGAATTTATACTGTATATAGCGAGTGTATAAAATGCTCCGATATATCATCACAGGAAAGTCTAATTATTTTGATATAATTTCTTATATTATGCGATGGTGATATTCCCCTTGAGAATATATGCAGAAGAAGTTTACAAATGCCAAACAGTGCATTCTTCGGGATGCATTGGCAGTTCTTGCAATGCTTCTGACTGCTCTTCATACCAAATACGGCAATTTTGATTGTTCACGTATCCATTCAACCAGAAATGAGCTTCATCGCTGAACACAAGAAAGTACACGATGCACTTACTTAACCGAGCATGAATTCGGATAACAAAATTCAATAATCTGCAAGCGTTGTTCGTTTGTAAGTCGATTCATGGTTAAATTATAGACCAAACTGAACATGTTTGACATGTTACACGAAAACAGCTAAGCTGCCAAAAAGAAAGTTGCCAAAAAATCACCCTGTACATACATTAGAGTCCGTAAAAAAGAAGAAACCATAGCTCGAAAGTCGTTTTGGAGCATTCCGAAATTTATAAAAAGGACATTTTTCCTCGATACTTAAGCTTTAATTAAACTTCTACATTAAAAAAATGAATTGTTTTTCTCCAAGCACACGTACATATATAGAGGTCAAGGGATCTATACCTGATATTTATTTTTATTTACGATTTTCGCTAGAGAGCGCTTTTGTATAGAATTTATCCATATTTTCTAGATTTTATAGCTATTTTTCAAGCAAAATTCATTTGTCATGTATGGGAACCCACCCTAATTCACAACACTTAATATTTTATGCCATTTAAAAACGGGTTGCCATTGGCCAAATGGCGCAGTTTATCATTTTTTATCCTCTGAAGTTAAACTCTGCGATCTAAAATATCTTTTGCTGCAAAATGTTAATCACTATTCACATTGGCTCTTAATACATCTTGTAAATTAGGTAGAATTGTAGATTTTTAATACTTTCATATTCAATCTAAAATCATTATAAATTGCTATTAATACCAATTCAATAAAAATACTTATATAAACCAAAGATATAATAGAAACATCAATGCGCATTCTTCTTGTAGATCTAAATTTAATTGCAAACAAATTGAAAGTTAAAATTTAAAGACGAACTAGCAAAAATGTATAGTTAAACAAAACACTTTTTTCAATGGGAATTGAATTTGAATTTTTTTTTAATACTTCATTTCATTTCTTTGATTTTCATTTGCAATTTACAGTGTGTCTGTCTGTCTATATGATAAATGTAAATAGAAAAAGCGCATCGTCTATTAACTATGCCACAACTATACAACTTTTTGTTATCCTCTTTTTCTAGTTTTGGTTTTTTTTTTTATTGCGTTGTGTTGTTGTTTCTGACTGCTAGTTTTTTTTTTATAGTTTTTCCAGTTAGTTACCGACCAGTAACGTTTAGTAGAAATGGAGTCGCAACATGTGCTTTCACAAAACAAATACACGAAATTCATTTGCTTTTGGCATTTTTATGCTTTGTACTCTATTTTCTATTGCATATTTTCATGATTTTTTTTTTTTTGCTCGTTTATTTTCGTAGTTTTCTTTATGCAGTGTCGTAACTGAATTCTAGCAAGATTCCATTATAGTTTCTCTAAGTAGAGCACAGTATAGATACCATCGCACTCTGATGACTGCTATGATCTTTGACACATGAGGGTCTAGATTTTGAAAAGTCTGCGTGACGAAACTAAAAAAAGTTATGCCATGTTATATATCCCCCTGTTGCTGTCCTTACTATTTAAATCCTGCTCAATAATCATTTTTGATACCAACATTTTACTTTGAAATATTTTATTTTTCTTTAGCTTTCTTTTTCTCTTCAGTCAATGTATATGAGTAAATTTAACATTTATCCCTCTATTCTCATGGCTATACCTCCTAATTCTGTGAGTGTCTTTGTCTGTGTTTGTTCATTCATGGGGAAATAATCCTAAATTTTTGTTTAGATTATTTATTTAAATTATTATTTAGTTCATATAACTTACCTGTCGCAGTCTGGCATACAGACACTCTTGGGATTTACACAAATTGTTTTTATATACTCGTACATATTTTACCTAACTATTTTAGTTGTTGAAAATTTATGAAACCAGTGAATACAAAAGAAAATATGCATTTCGGCTAATGTGGATGGCATAGAGCAATATTAAGCCATTTTGTTTTCTACTTAAAAATTCCTTAGGAATGGCCGCAATGGCCTTTGGTGATTCTGAAGTCTCGAAATGACCTTACAAAATTAGCTTACCATGCCCATTTGTAAAAGAAAGTGATTCGCCCATGTTGTCTCCACTTCCTACTACCAAATACGTGCTCATTTTCATAATTTGGCTGAGTTGCAAATATTGTTAATGGGTAGGATCGTAGAGGTGCCTTTATACTGAAGCTACCTTAAATAAAATGGCATGACTGGTCTATGTCAAAGATGGCAGCTATGCCATAATCCACCATACGGATTACTAAGCGGAAGACTACATGACTCTTTAAACCTAAAACATATTCTGAGGCTGTATGAGAGCTATCTTAAATAGTGGACTAGTGGACGAGTGGACAGCCTATTTCTTGTGACATTAGTATGAAATATAATGTAAATGGGTGCCGTAGCTCTGTTGTTAGTGCGTTGGCAGTTCAATTGCCATGGAAAAGCTTCTAAAAGAACTCTGTGACAAAGCTCAGAAAAGGTAATATCAGAAGGGTGCTGTCTGTCAAAAATTTTAACACGTACAACAGCACTAGAGGAGAAGCTCGGCCAAAGAGCCCTTCGGAGCTTATAAGAGCCACATATTTTTTATTATTATTATTATTATTATTATTATTATTATTATTATTATTATTATTTTATGTGAATCTACAAATATTGTTCCACATGAACTATTAGTTATAGCAAATTAAATATTAATTTAATGCCGAGTCTTTGATTTTGCCGTGTGGGTGTGGCACTTGATCGATTATGCTCATTATCAATCTCGTCTGCTCTTTTGGACCATAGATAGATTAGGTTAGGTTATGTCTTATGTTCTCTGAGAGGACCCACTTAGGCCAGAAAGGCCCATTGTGATACCATTGAGCTTCTCTTCCAATACTATTGTGAGTGTTAAATTTGGACAGCATTAGAAGGGACCTACTTATATTAGCCGGTTCCGAATGACAGAACTCTTGTGACATCAATTTAACTTAGTTTTGTCACAAAGCTCTTTTAAGAAGCATTTTTGGCAAATTGTTACTGCCGGAGGATCATAGATAATTTATTCCAAATTTCGTTTAAATATTTCAATATTTGTTCAAATTATTACCCGAAGTATTCTGGTGACAAGTAGACTCACGGACGCTCGCAAGCTTTGTGATTGATAGAGAAAAAAAACCTTCAAATTGCATTTATTAGGGGTTGGGGACTATAAAAAATACCATTGATTTTTATACAAGCGCTTCAAACCTCAAAATTATGATAAAATCCTTCTTTTGACTATCTTTATGGTGATGAAAAATTTTCTTTAGGGTGGACATCTATTAGTTTTTTTTTATTGAGCCGCCCTAATAATCGTAATTGAAAAATTTACCTTGTCTCTGAAAGTGCAATGAATTTTGGTATAATTTGTTTAGTTTTCTTTGTATGTATTATTAATAATAATTTATTGAGCCTTTGAGCAACCTACGAGTATATTAGTACGAGTCAATTTTGTTGCCCATAAATCGAATAGCAAATATAATTTTTTTTCTTAAATTTCTTTGGTTAGCAAAATTTATTTATTAAAATTACGGAGGTCAATTATTTATTTTATATTTTTTTCTCTATACGATTTTTCATGTTTTTTCGCCATACGAATATGTGACGCATCCTATTCGTAAGTGCATGATGACCTTTTAATTCTTATTTAAATATGCGCAACAATGTTGCAAATAACGTTTATTTGCTTTAGCTATGTGTCTGAGATAATGTGTTTAAGTGCCTTTTGTATGTATTCGCATATATTTGAATTTATGTATAAAATAAATGTATTGAAATGCATTTAAGTGAATGAAAATATGAGCGCCGCATACACAACACACGACGAGCTAATGCATTTGTGTAAGTGTTAATCTTACATGCACATTCAGGTATATACATATATATATATTAGGCTGTGTCGGTTCATATGCAATACCTATTCAGTATTCCTATTTTCAAAATTAGATAAAAAAAGCGACTGAACAAAGTTGGTTATTCACACTAAAATGTAATTCGTGGTGACATGACAAGTTGCATATAATTTGTGACCATTTGTGAACATTTCACACTTTTTTATTGATTGACTCTAATATATTACGATATTCATACACCAAATGTAAACATTGCTAATGGTTATTTACAAGGTGTTTAAAATGCACAAATATTTAGCACTCTGCTGCGAACAATTTGTGTGATTGAGGATGAAAAATAACGGAGTTGATCATAAGTGTTGTATGGTATCAGGCCTCTGTCACATGCCGGTCACGCTCATAGTTTTTTAATGCAAAATCATCATGGACTATTTACGAGGGCGGTCCCAGAACTAAAAAAAAATTACTTTGGTGAAAAGTGGCAACCTTATAAAACATATGTTTTAAGTTTCAAGGCGCCACGTTGTTTAGTATTTTTTTATTTTTTTTGGAGCCGTGTCCAAAGAAGGCGAAGACAGTTCCATCTGTTGGGATGCACGTGCTATAATTTTTATTGATTATCTTCCAAAAGGAAAAACAATCAACGGCGGCGAGTATTCTGCTAATTTGTTGGAGCGTTTAAGTGATGAAATTAACAAAAAAAAAGGCCGCATTTGACGAAAAAGAAAGTGTTGTTTCATCAAGACAATGCACCAGTTCACATATCCGCTATTGCGATGGCCAAAATCAATGAGTTAAAGTTCGAATTGCTTCAGCACGCACCTTATTCGCCAGATTTAGCTCCTTCGGATTATTTTCTATTTCCAAATTTGAAAAAAATGGCTTGGTGATAGAAGATTTCCAAACAATGAAGAGGTGGAGTCTGCGGTAGATGGTTATTTTCATGAGCTAGACAGTTCATACTATAAACAGGGTATCGAAGCTATAGAATATTGCTGGGAATCGTTTATAGAGCTAAAATTAGATTATGTTGAGAAATAAAAAAAATTTTCCCAAATTTGTTGTTTTCTTTGTTAGGTCGGGTAGTTCTGGGACCGCCCTTGTGGTTGTTTCATTTATTCAATTGATAATACCCTGTTTTCATTGAAATAATTCAATGTTAACTAATGTAATGATATCAATTATTCTGGCTAATGTATAAAATTAGCAAAACAAAAGTGCCAAAAACAATAAATATTTACTTATATGCCATTTGAAAATTTGTCGCATCCAAAGAAAAAAACTCATACTACTACGAGTACATACAAATATAAAAGAATTTCAATGCAATATTTAATTGAACTCATAGAAATATGCTTTACTTTGTTTATAAATATTATTATTTGAAATTACAATTAAATTATATTTTTTTTATTTATATTTATTTTTAAATTGCAGCCAATTCCAAATGCTGATTTTATTGTACCAGTGGAAATTGATGGCACCGTACATCAAGTATATGTGCTCAAACGGCCCTATGTCGATGAGTTCCTTCGAAAAATGGGTGAATTGTACGAGTGTGTATTATTTACAGCATCACTAGCCAAATATGCAGATCCAGTTGCCGATCTGTTAGATAAGTATGTATTAATTAATTATTTCATTTTATAATACATAATATATACTTGATTAAAATTATTCATATGTTATTCATATATTTACAGATGGAATGTGTTTCGTGCAAGACTGTTTAGGGAATCGTGCGTTTATTACAGGGGAAATTATATTAAGGATTTAAATCGTCTTGGTAGAGATCTACAAAAAATTGTTATCGTTGATAATTCACCAGCGAGTTATATATTTCATCCAGACAATGCGGTAAATACTACTATTAGCTAGCGTAGAGTAAATGCTGCTTACAAAGTTTTGATATAATTTATTCCATAATCAATGATGTTTGTTGGACGAAAAGAATAAATATTTAGAGAAATAGTTTTTTAAAAATTCGAAAATATTGTAGCCATGGTACCACACTTGTTTCTGTAGTTTAATCACACATACAAATGCCATCTAGTTGTGGAATTTTTTTTTTTTGTGCAATTTTTGGCAATAATCTCATCTGTCATCTGACATATAAAGTTTACTGTGTAAACTGTCACAGTAAAAAAAAAAAAAGTAAAATGTCCAACAAACTACATTAGTCACATTCTATGGATTGAGGGTCACTAAATCTGAATTCGGGATCATATTTCCGCCATAATCCGCAGTTTTCTTTCTAAGCTCAAAGAACAATGTTTTTCGGTCATACCACTTGGATTTTTGAGATTAGCTTGAGGATCATATCGACCCATAATGTATAAAATGTAATTACTCTGGCCCGTCTAACACCATGATTTTCTTTATTGAGCAGTTTTATAATCCAAAAAACTAAAATATTTTATAAAAAGAAATTTGCCGGGTGGGCTAGTATGTTCCGAAAAAATATTGAAAAGAAAAAGTTAATGGGGTTCAATCATATACTTTATTCCTCTTGGTGTGATTCCTGTTTAATTTTGATTTTCAAGTGTTTTTACATTAATTTTCTATGGCAGCCCCGATATGGAGTAGAAATAGAAAATAAATATTTTCCAAAGAAAATGCTTAGGAGCATTTGCTTAGGACCTTAACATCACTCTGGTAGCTTTAAGAGTGAATTTTATGATAACGTCATGATAGTTCTTCTTTATCAATACCTTGTTTTCTTTGTAAAAGAACAAGCACTAAGTAAAAAATATAAATCTAAATATATTTTTACGATTTATATTTTTATTCAATTTTTTAACATAAATTTTTATTTTGACTGAGTCCACATAAACCATTGAACTTATTAAAGGTAGAAATAAACAACAACAAAATAATTATAAAATTGTATTTGAAAAATCCGGTAAGCAAAACTTTATTTGATGCAATTTTCGAATTTTTGAAGTCCAAATTAATTTTAAAATTTGTCAAAAATTGTTATTTTTTGTCCTCCGAATTCGTACAATTATCTTGAACATATTAAGAACAGCTTGTATATGGCTTATTTATTTCGTCAAGACATCTGTAGCATTACTTCAATTATTTAGAAGAAAAAAGAAAACAATTTATTTACTTTTATTTTTCTCATCACTACTACTAGGTTCCTGTGAAATCATGGTTTGATGATGTTACCGATTGTGAATTATTAGAATTGATACCACTTTTTGAAAAACTCAGCAAAGTCGATTCTGTATATAGTGTATTGTGCAATTCAAAGGTGAGTACTTATACATATAATTGGATGATTCGATTTTTATGGAAAATAATTCATTTCATTCGTGTATTGTGTTTTTATTCAACAGCAACAACAACAACATCATCAACAGCAATCACAACATCAACAACAAATGCAACAAACGCCACAACAACATCAACAGCAGCAGCAGCAGCACCAGCAACAATCACCGCAGCAACAGCAGCAGACTATATCAGCAACAACAGTTATAACACAAGCAACAACACTATCCACACCAACAATGTTAACATCAACGCAGCAACAGAACCAACCATCGCAGCAACAGCAACAGCAGCAGCAATCACAACAACAACAACTGCAAGCAAGTCCGCCCAAACAACAAACAAATGAACTAAACAATAAAACGTAACATCAGTGGGAATTGATGTTTATTAATATTTAATTTCAGACAAGCGATTTTTCGTTTTTATTTTTTTTTTTTTATTATAATGCCAATAATGTTTTAAATAATTAATTTTATTTGTTTTTTGATTTTTTCTATATAAACAAAATTTGAACACACACACACACACACTCAAACATATACATTAAATACAGCATGCTATCATGAAAAAATGCAGAAAAATGAATTACTACTTATATAAATGTATATGTATTTATTCAAAAATAAAACAAACAACAACAAAAAAAAAGAGAAATAGAAACAGAAATATTATATATATATATATACTACATACATATAATTATTTAAATTCTCTAATATATACAAGTATATATATATATACAAATAAAGTGTAATGTATATATATATATATATATTTACTATATACATGCATATATATATACACGCAAACTGACACACATACAAGCATAGATATATGCTAAAAAATAAAGAAATTAAAATTTAAAAAAAAATAAAAGCATAAACAAATTGAAAAATATATATATCTAAGTATATATTGATATATTTTTTTGAAAGCAATTTAAAATAATAACTTACAAAATCAGCATACATTACAATACAAACATATGTACATATGTAGTAGATACAATACAAAAAAAAAAAAAAAAAAAAAAACAAATCGATCGTGATTAATTTATATTGCAACCCTCCGCATGTATTTTCAAGCCTACAAATGAATTTATTGCAACGCGATAGCAACAAAACGAGGGTAGTGTGATGGGACATATGTATACAACATATACACACACATAGAAAGTGGGTGTAATCATTTTTTTTTTTTTTTTTGTAATAATATGTATTTCTTCTTCTTATTTCCATATAGAACCATTTAAATTGATACACCTCTAGAATATCAAGAACCACTCACCGTAGCTCGATAGTAGTGTATTACTGAAATTTTAATATGTGGCAAAAAAATTTTCGATTTTAATATCGCATTTTTCGGAAACGTTTAAAATAATAATCACAATGAAAAATCGCTCCTCCGTTGACATGGGATCATCTTCCTCAGATGGCTCACAAATTTTTGGAAATTCGATATACAATTTATAAAAAGAAAAATTAACTGAGATTTTTTGCTAGTTACAAGCCATTCAAGTAATATAATTTTATATTCGGCAATGAAATGTTCAGACGACTTTTCCTTATGCATCGGACTACATATCGTCTGACGAGATTTATGTGAAATTTTCAACCATTTCCGCATTAAGGGATTAAGTCTCGCAATATTCGACAATAAATTCACTTTCTCAGATAATTGATGATCCAAACAAAGTAATGAACATGAGTTTTTAAAGCTTTAAAATATACAATTGAAGGTTTTTTTTGGCTTGACTTGGCTGTGTGGCATGACAGGTCAGTCTGCTGAAACCAGAAATTGTTCAAGTTTTTAATTTTCAATTTCTGCGCACAAAAGTCAATAATTATGTTATTAAAAAAGAAAAATATACTATCCACCTATAATAAGTGGTTCTTGAAATCTCAAAGCTCATCCAAATTTTGTTTTTTCATGTAAATATGTTTTTTCTTTTTTTTTTTTGTTTTCCTTTAGAATTTTTTATGCTACAATTATTTTTATTTATTTTTTTTGGAAAATAAATCAACAACAAAACAACAACAACATGTGTTACGAACAAATTATTGAAGAAAATGTACTTCAAATCTACTCACTCATAGACACATACAACTCGTCCTAGATAAAATTGGTAAAAAAAAAAAAAATCTTTATATCAAAATTTATTTGTTTAGTGCATATTATGATTATGTTAAATTTATGAAATAATGATTTAGTTTTTATTTTTTAAATAATTTTATAGTATATTTATATAGCATTTTTTTTTTTTTGTAAATATTTTATTTGTCTATTTTATTAATTTATAAATTTACCAATTTGTTTGTTTTGAATTTCTCTTTCAAGTGAAATCGACTTTATTAGTTGATCTTAAACTTTAAAAACTAGTTTTCAAGAGAAAAATTAATATTTTTGAAATCATATAGAGAATTTAATTAATTTCGTTATTAATGTTATTAACAAAAATTTTGTGCAGATAGATGCATTGAGGGATCATGTTGAGATGTAATTGTTTTGTATAAAACTACAGTATAGAAAGTAGAGTCTCTCTTCTATGTCATCTGAATTTAATTGTCAATTAAAAGATATTTTAGCCCTTTTCAGTTGTTTCAAATTGAAATTCAAAATATTAGCTACTAAATCGTAGCTAGTAGTTGCTTTTTTTCTACAATAAAATTCTCTTAATACACAGACCGGCATATCGTTTATTTTCTTTTTGCCCCCCACACACTATCAACCAACCAACCAATCAACTAATTGCTTTAGCATATGAGAGCAAAGCTTTAAAGCTTTTACCGAATAATAATACATACATACATACATACCTACATGCTATAATTATCAATAATTATAATGGAATTTTTTATTTTTACAATTATTGTATTATTGTAAGCTTTATCAAATGACCAACTACAATTAAAATAATTATTATTTTTTTACTACTTACATATAAATACAATAATCAATATTGCATACATACAATATGTGTAGAAATTGGACAAACATGCTGTATGTGTAAATAAGTATATGTATGTATAAGTATTTATATACATAACAATGGTGTTGTGTGCGTATTACATTTCAAATACAATCATCGCATACACTCACATATAATAATAATAATAATAATAATAATAATACTTAATTGTAATAGTAATAATATGATAAAGATGCTTTTTTTCTGTTATTAAAATTAAACAATTATTTGTAGTTTTTGCCTTTTTCACCACAAACAAAAAAGAAGCAACCATATATGAAGAAATTAAGAAAATATTTTTAATTTATGATAATAGACTAACTATACTCTATAAACTCTAAAACTATGAATGAAAGCAGCAAGTAATATAAAATTATACATACTATATGTATAGACTTCAACACAACAACAACAACAACAAGTAATACATTAACCCACCAAAAAACGCTTTAAAGCTTCGATATCAATTGCTATAGCAATAGGCTGCTGCTAAATATGTAAATGCTAAAAAAATTTAATGAAGTAAATGTATTACAATAGCATACATACATACAGATATACATATATCAATATATACGATATGCTACATATAATGCATGACTATTTTATTATAATTTTTGATTATTCATATTGTTTTTATTTTTCTTATAATATTTACAATTAAATGAAACATATAAAAAATTGCAAATTTTACGAAATTTGAAATATTCATAATACTATTGGATGTTGAATTTAGTCTTAAGGCGTTCTATTTTCTTAAAAATAAACAACATTCTCCCATCATTCGGGCAATCTATGAAAGTCCTTCGATTATCAAGCCAAATTTTGATACTGTCATAAGAATGAAAGTGCTCTCTATAAATTGCATAGATCGAAATAGTCATCTGAAGTCATCTGTTCTCTGTCTGATGAATATGCATACTGGGTGCTATAACACTTACCAGTTGTGGCCTTTAAAATACCAGGCTACTCAATAAGTTCTCGGAGTTGTAAAAATGACTTTATTTTCCAGTATATTTTCCCTAAAGCTCAATAAACTTGTTTCGACGATCCTTCAATCAATGGATTCCTTCGCTGAAATGAGAATTCGGAAGACCTGCAAACTACTTACTCGTCTAGGCTTGTATTACCGCTTGATTTAATGAATTTTTTTTTAGATGTACAAAGAGCCAAACGTCTTAGGGAGCTAAATCTGGCGAATAGATATTTTAACTCATCGATATTAACATTGTATGAGCAAATGCATGGTTTTGATAGAAAATATTTGGTTTTTTTTTCTGCAAAACGAATCTTTTTTTCGCAAATTTCATCATTCAATTGATGGAAAAGGCTACAATAATAATCTGCGCTTATTCTTTTAGCAGTCTGAAGATAAGAACAACAACAAAATTCCTTTACTTCCTTTTTGTAGAAGAAAAACCAGGACTATATCACTCCTTAGTGTCTATTTTTTATAAAATCAGAAGATGGATGATCAGTCTTATTTGTGATGAAATCATGTACAAATGCCATTTTATTATTTTTAAAATTCTCCAATTATTGCTGAGAAAGTCGCATTCGTAGGTCTTTTTTGCTTTTTTTTTTTTTATTGTATTGTTAGCGAATGTGGTTTCTGCATTGGGCTTCTGAATCGTAGGTCACGACTCATTTTGCACACAGCATCATGAATTCAAAACTTCACTAAAATTCTTGCTCACGCTGACTAACGAGATATATAGGGCATCCACTAAATCTTTATCGGTCAAGTGACTTTGCGGTATTTTGGCAATGTTTTGTGAACGTCGTAGAGGTAGGTAGATCGTCTTTTAAAGAAAATAGCCGACTTACAAACTATTATTTGTCACATTTTTAATATCCGTTTAGTATGGATTTGTCACAATGAATATTTTTCTATAGGGGAGATCAGGTTAAGCAGGTTTTCGTTTGAAATTCTCATAGTGGATCCACTATTCAACTCCAGTAGAAATTCGATGTGCAATCCCTTATCTTTGTTTGTCTTTCAGACAGAATTTCACTATTGATTTTTCGATCTTATTGACTTTCGATAAATTCATATGGGACCAAATTTACATATTTTTGAATCTTTCCCATTGAATGTAGTAGTTGTTTTGAAAGTTAACTCTTTTTTCAACATTTCTCATTTAATTTTCATCGAGTAGTTTTTACAATTCTTCATCTCCAAACTTTTTCTTTGTTTTAATCGTTCTTTATCTGCTACATCGAAATTCATCACTTTTAAACTAATTGAACCAATACTCACATATTAATTTCGATGGAGCATGATCATCATAAATTTTTACTATCAAACGACAAAATTCAACTGTATTCTATTTATAAATTAAATAATGAAATAAATGTAAAAAATTTTTGGTACAAAATCTTCTAGAGTTCAAATTGACATATCCTTTAAGTAGTACTACTAGTGTCTATCTCCTTTTGTAAACGCTTCTAGACTATGTTCAACACCGAATATATTATGTAAAATTTTTTCTGAATAATCTTTAGTAAATTGTGACCAAACTGAGTACGTTTCAAACGTTTCGGAACTGTAGCATGACATATAAAATATGCACAGCATCAATAGTACAGTATAAGCCTGAGGCTGAAAACTTTTGAACACTCTGTGTAAGTACTGTTTTATTCATGCAAAATTGCTGTTTGTTTAAAGAAATTTGGTTTAAATTTTATGTGTGGTTTAACTGATATGTTTCCATTTTTTTTTTCAATCTTAATTCTACAATATATTTTTTTTTTCGATATAAATTTGATTTATTTTTAAGTTGATATTTTAGATGAAACAAAAAATTAATCAAAATTTGCAATTATTTTCAGCATAAAATTGACTCAAAAGAAAAACAAAAAAATTGTTTTTGTAAAATATAAAATTTAAAAAAAAAATTAAAAATAAGAAATATTTAACAGGAAAGAAAGAAAAACAAGAAGATAAAGTGTAAAACGTTTTAAACGTTATTTTTTTATATAAATATTATGTAACAATAAACAAATGAGGAATGTACTATTAATAAATACCTATATATTATATGTATATGTATACCTATTAATAATTAATAATGGAATAAAACAGAAATTTAATAAAAATAAAGTAAAACTGAAAAAAAAAGAAATATATATATACTTACTATACTATATCATAGGCTTAAAATGTGAATAATATCGTATATACTTATGTATAATATTGAAGAATAAAATAATAATAATAACAGTAACAACAAATAAACAGACCAGATCAACAGTAAAACACATCAACCACAACAACAAAATGTGTTTCTTATTAAATTTTCAGTTCGCTTGCAAAATTTCAAATACTATATAATATTAAATATAAATTCATAGTAATAAATAGATTTAACAAATTTTTATTATTTTATTATTTTTTATATAAATACCAATTATCTTTTTTTTTTGTTTTTTTCTAATTTAATAAAATTAATAATACCTATATATTTCTAGTAATTAAAACAAATACCTAATAATTTATATATATAAATATATACATATATTTTTAAAATCGATTATAATAATCTTTATGCGTACATAAATGTAAAACTACTTAACACTTTATTAACACAGGCAGACAGATACACATATTACACACACACATCCACACACAACACAAAACAACAGAACCTTTAAATGAAAGGTAATTAATATGGAAAACAAAAAGCAAAAAAATGATAAAGATTGAAAAAAGTAAAAAAATTTGAAAATAATAAAGAAAAAAAATAATAAAATCAAATATTTGCAAATTTATTTCATTTACGCATCCGGCCATATAAATGGATGGTTTTGAAAATCGAAACTCTACATTAAAATTCAGAAATTACAAAAAGGTAAAGATTAGCAAATATTTTTATTATCTCAGCTATAATTTTATTTTGTTATGTGAATTAGTAACCGGCTTTTTACGTTACATGGCGCCACACGTAAGCGCAATATCGTAAATCAGTGTCCGAAATGTCATTTTAAATGTCTACTCACTTGCTGTCAAAATCAGTCAAAAGTTTTCAATTTGATTGTGTGCATTTTTTTTCATGATTTAAAAATTTTCAGAATTGTCGAAAAACGGCATTTGGTAAATTTTTTTTAAGTTACTTTTTTTTGCAAAGAAAAGTGCGGCTGAAAATCATCGTTTGCTTGTGAAATTGTACAAGCATTGGGGTTTAACCAAAAAGTTGAAAATTGGATTCCATACGATTTGAAGCTGAGAGGTCAAAGGCAAAGTCAATTTTGCATGTCCGAAATGCTGCTTGAAAGGCACAAAAACAAGGAATTTTAGCTTCGAATGATAACGAGCGACAAAAAATGGATTTATTACGACAAACCCAATCGCAAAAAATCATATGTCAAGCCTGGCCAATCAGCCGCATCGACGCCAAAGGCAAATATTCACGGCACCAAGGTGCTCTGCTCTGTATTTGGTGAGATCAGCAAGGTGTGATCCATAATGAGCTGCTAGAACCTGGTCGAACCATTACGGGAGAGCTGCAGCAACAATATGCCCCTATTGCCGTTCACCACTCAACCCAGTTTGGTCGTCTTAGAGTCGACCCGACTTCAACAAGACCAAACTATTTTTTGGTATTGTGGTACACCACTGTTTTCGGTTGAAATTGTTATGGCGTTACCAGCTTAAAATATCACTTATGACAGAAAAGTGGTCGATTAAAAGTAAAAATTAAAGAAATATACAATTGTGTTTTGCTGTTTAAATTATTTAAAATGGATATTAGTGTAGATTTGTTTTATGAAGATGAAAACGAAGACGCGAAAATTGATTTGCTACGCTTACGGAGAAAAATTCGTGATGACTCTAACCCTCTTGAACTACCTAGCGAAAAGTATAAATATTGTTCAAAATAAATAAAAAAAATAATAAATTTTTTTATAGATTTATTAGCTATTTTCGACTGAGCAAAGAGGCATTTTGCTTTTTGCTGGATGACGTAAAAGACCATTTCAAGAAATCTGTGCGTGTCGTATCTATACCACCAATATTGAAATTGTGTGCTGCTCTTAGATTTTTCGCTGATGGAAGCTACCAGAAGAGCAGCGGCAATGACTTCAATATAGGAGTGGCTCAATCTACAATGTCACTTGTTTTAAAAGAAGTATTAGATGTATTGGAGACGAAACAGACGCTGCAAGGAGTATCAGAAATAATATAATGCGTTCTTTCCAAGCTCAATAAATTTATCTCTTATTTATTTTTTAAATTCATTTCAGTCTCTTTGGTAAATGGAAGATAACTTAAATTATTTAAAAAAAAATCTTATTTTCTTAGATTCACGTCTACTTTGTTAGCTTGGATTCTGGTCCATTAGTTGAACAAGCCTCTCAAATTGAGCTTTGGTTGTAATTTTTAAACTTCTGAAAATGTATAAAATGTTGAGAAATTACAATATGAAGCCAAGCTAATTATTACTTACGATCTCTCCATTATTTTTGGCTTTATTAGTTTAAAGTAAACTGCAACTGATGCAAACACAACTGCTTATGAGCAGTGGTGTATATTTAACGTGCTTGTCGACCAAACTGAAACAGAGTTGCAAACGGCAATACCACAAAAATAATGAACACAATCAAAAAAATCAGCCGCCAGTCGAGTTGAGAACGGCAATATGAATTTCTCGACGGCGACCAAACTGTTACAAAAGTTGTGAACCGCAATAGGGGCAATAATTGAAGACGGTTGAAGAGAGCAATGATTGAGAAATGGACGGAATATGCGTCCAGACACGAGTCGCTAATTTTTCACCATGACAACGCACGGCCACACATTGCTGTTCCGGTCAAAAACTATTTTACTAATAGCGAATGAGAAGTTTTACTATACCTGCCTTCTAGTCCAGACCTGGCACCTATAGACTACCACTTGTTCCGATCCATGCAGAACGCCCTTAATGGAATACGTTTCACTTCAGTCACCGGAATCAAAAATTGGCTCGCGTGGATTTTGTCCGCCAAGACGGCAAAGTTCTTTTGGGATGAAATCCATAAAATGCCAGAATGATGGTGAAATGTCATAGTTTCTGATGGATAATACTTTGTATGACATGTTTTTTTACAGAATTCTTAAAAATAAATCATATTTGAGTACTAAAAATGGCCGGCTTTTAATTCACACATCCAATAAATCAACAATTTAGGCGACACTGAGTAAAATGAATATACCATGGTCTCATGCAGATCAAAATTTCAAAAAAAAAAAAACGGTTTTTTTCTGTCTATGCTCTCCTCGAAACAATAAAAAATATATGTACGATTACAGTGTTTTCCAAAAAGCAATTAGAATAGGAAATACAATTTCAAATTTTTTCAAATTCACACATTATTTATCATGGAATGCCTAAATATGGGTCCTTGTAGAACCAGCGTATGCATTTTCTCAGCCAGTCAGTTTCAAAAATCTCTAATGGAATTCTCGTTCTAATCAAAGTTGGTCAGAGATTGCTTTGAACTTCTTGATGCCCTAGCAACGTGCAAGTCTGTGACTCTAATATGGATAAGAGATCCTGTAAAAATCCTCTAGTGTCGTACAATTCAATGGTTTAAGTTAAAAAAAAAATTGTTTATATAATTTATTATAATATTTCATTTTTAATAATTTTATTTATTTTTGTAATATATTTCATCATACTATATATGTATTGTATATGTTGTATATTTTATTTATTTATATTTATTTTTTAATCTTATCATAATAATAATGTTAATAATGTAATAATAATAATAATATAGATAATAATTCCATTTTTAATAATAATATTTATTTGTTATTTGTTGTTGTTTATTATACAATTTCTTACATAAGTAATTATGTATATACGATAGTAGTAGTTGTAGTTAGTTAATTATACATAGTACATACATAAATATTAAATAGTTGTAGTAGTAGTACATCAGTAGTATTAGCAGTAGTAGGTAATTAATCTAATGTTTAAATATATAAACATATAAATATCCTATATAAATATTGTATTGTATTTAAGGTCGTTTTCATAAATCATCGAGCTCTACTTTCATAGTGTTCGTGATAAATTAAGCTTAAATTCCATTCTTTTGTTTTTTTCTAGCATAAAAAACATTGACAATCAATTTTGTAAAGAACTTAAGTAATATAAATTAATTATAAGCAAGCTTAAGCATTAATTCAGAGTGGTAGGTGCTATGCAACCGACCCGTAAAGTATCAAAATTCGCAAGCAATTCTTTATATGAAATATAGATTTAGAAAAATTACATATTTTTCTTTTCAATTTCTTTTTTTTTTTTTTTTTTCTTTAGTTAATTTTCTATTAATTGATCATTGATGTCGGTGAACGTTCATGTTATGGCTTATCGCCAATAATGTGGCCGCTTATTACAAATAAAAATTTGAAAAAACCAACAATATATATCAAATGATGATTAGTTATATTGGAAGAAATCACTTTAGGCACGAAATCCTAAAGAGAGTGCATAGCAATCATTAACATCAAGGACAAATCTCAAGTTCAGATGTAATGGGGTCGAACTTTTGTAAACGGCATTAGATTATGTGGCTGAGTCAAAAAATTTAATCCAATTTGGCCCAAGAAGTAAATGAAGTTCAGTTCTAGAAAGAGATCTATAAGGAAGAACAAGTAAAGAGGAGGTGAAAATTAAAGAAGGGAAGAAAAATAACGGCTAAGATTAATGTACAAAAATAGTTATCGCTCTTGCGTCAATCATTGAGAGTTTGGTTAGTTTGTTAAAGAAGGGCTGTTTAAAGTGCCCCACCTATGATGGGCAAGTAACGAACAGAATCACAGAAAGTAGAAGGAAGATTCCTCCTCGTTCAAGCAGTTCGAACGCACCAGTGTCCGCTGATGTCTGCAATTGTGTCGCTAAAATTACTGCGACCTAGTGTGACCAGGCAATTTATGGCAAAAATAACCACCAGTAACGAGGTCAGCCGGGATATACATTGTGCTTTCGACTAAAAAAAGAACGAAAGTCACGATCTACGAGCACTGCTCATAGTGGCTATTCTTACAGGAGCGGTGACTTGGGCATTTTTCCATTTTAAATTAAAAGCTGTTCGGGATATCCGAGTGTGCTCGGATCATTCGAAAGAAAAGTCCTACAAATGCTACAAATCGGTCATTTTGAGCGACTGATCGAGAACACACTCCAACAAAGAAGATGTTATATTCGAAACCAGCTGGAGAACGACGACGACGAACAGCAGACCGAACCTCTGGTAGAAGGCTGTTAACTGAGCGAGAAATCTGTGACTATCCATGATATTCTAAATTTAGGGCAAAATCGATCAAAATCAGCTGTAATGCTGCCATCATTTGAAATGGGCTGTTAGCATGTTATCGAAAGTGTGTTGCACTAAATTATTATCTCATTATTTCAATCTTAATCGTGTAATTTTTTATATTTTAATTTTAATAATGAACAACAAATACATAATTTTATTAATATAATAAATTATTAAATTTTTTTTTTTTTAATTTTTCGAAATTTTTAAAATTTTTTATTAACTAATGCCTTTCAAGGATTTTGATTAAAAAAATTTCTAATCTCCAAAATATGAATTTAGATTATCTTTTCCAAAGGAAAAAAAAACTGACCTTCTTGTGCATTTTGGCATGTTAAATTGAAAAATGTCAGCTGTATTATTTAGAACATAATCCTTTGAAAATTAAATTCAATTCCACAATTTGTAAATATACACGTTACAAATAAAGGAAGCTACATACATACGACAGAGAGACAGAGACAGAGAGAGAGAGAGAGAGCGCGAAGGTGGTCGATAGAGAATGCTTATTACTATCGCATGAGACTTGGATACAGTTATTTTCTATTAATATTTATTAAAATGCAATTAAGTAACAAATTATTCGCATTATAGCGCTTAATATACATAGTGTGAATGTGCATTAAATTTTTTGTGATTTTGTTTGCAATTACAAAAGATATTGTTTTTTGTTTTTTCCTATAAAAATAATATGAATGATTATTATGTAATATTTTGTTATTTTATTAAATAACAATTTTTTCGTTTAAGTATTAATTTTTGTTACAAATTATGTGGGACCGAAAATAACAATGAACACTTTTGATTAGATTAAAATGTCAATTAGTGCATCATCTATTGGGAATATTGAAAATATTTATTTTCAAAATTTTACCATTACCAATTAAAATTTACTTTTTGATTAGATTTTTTTTATTAAATTTATTACTTTAATTTAAATTTTTTTTTTTTTATTAAAAATTAAAATAATTTTTGTCATAGTTTGCTTAGAAATAACAATTCTTTCATTGATTTTGATTTGTTTGCCGTGTATGGAATTCCTTAAAGCGCATCAATTTATAATTATTTTCAGTAATTTCATCAATTCGTTGCGATACATCAATTTATACATTATATATAAAAACAGCAAAATATTAAAAATGTAATATGCCCAATACAAATTTTGACAATTCATTTCTATCTCACGCCATACCATCTTTATAGGAATCCCAAAATAGCAAAAAAAAAAACAATTATCAAGTACTTATTCCTATTGCAAATATTTGTATTTCTGTGCAATTTCTGCATTTCTGAATAAATAATACAAATAATTTCAAATCAGAATATAAACATCAAATTTCGGTTATGTTGGTATATTGCTTATAATGATGACGGTCCCTGCAAATTATTATTATTATTATTATTATTTCATATCTGTTTTATTTTTATTTATTTTTTTGTGTATTTTATTCTACTTATGACTAGAATGGTGCAAATGAAAATGTAAAATTGTCTTAATTTTGTCGTCTTCATTATAGTATCGTATTCTTCTTATTATAATTTTTTTTTATTTTTTTTTTTAATGTGATGTAATCTTTTTAGTTATAATTTCTTTCGTTAAGTGTTGATTTATTTTTTTTTTTGTTCATTTTGGTGTTTGTTCTTGAATAATTAATGTTTCATTTTCATTTCGTTCCTATATAATTTGAATAGGGATTTATTTTTGCTCCTCATTTTGGAATTATTTTATTACAAATTGTTATTTGAATAAATGAAAATATTTGAATTATTTTTTATAAAAAATTTATTTAAAATTTAACTTTCTTTAACTTTCAATTATCGAATGATATACATAAATAGTATGTGGCTTTAGAATAAAAACAGAGTGGTACATTTTGCTACAATTTTTTTTAATTTGTGCACAGCATACGGTAGTGTATTATTCTACTCTGTCTTTATGTTAAACTCGTCGCCTCGTCTCATGGTAGTTATTATTGATATTGAAAATATGTTTGTTGAAAAAAGTCAAAATTCAATTTCTCTTAAATAACAATTTTATTATTAAAAATTCCCTTTAAATGTGTGCGTTACTTTTTATTACATTTCATATTGAATTTTTCTTTTATATGTATAATTTTAACTTCTAAATAGCAAAATACAATTAGATTCAATTCATGGGTAAGTAACAAGCAAATAAAAAATGGGTAATTTAATTTTGACAATTCATGTTTTGGATTTTTCATGAGCACACAACATCAAAGGAAAAAATAATCGATTTTTTTTTATTTGCTTTTTATTCAAAATGGCGACTTTAACTTTGACAATTTGTATTTTGTTCTTTCATGAAATTCCATGTTGTGATATTTGATATTATAGGCACACAAAAAATATGGTTACGATAAACGTAAGTAAGAAATTCAAAAATAAATTAGCTGATTCAATTACGATGTGCAACAAAATGTCAAAATGTTAATACTATTAGTTTTATACTTGTTTGCAATTATTCATTCTATTGTGAATTACACTTTCAACAGAAATGTATTTGACATTTAGATCGAAATTTCACATATTTTAATTGTTTAAATGCAGACATATATGTATGTTTAAAAGGTAAACTTTAAAAAAAAGACATGCTTCCAATCAATAACACATGTCTTGTCTCACATATTATTTAGAACAAAATATACCAACTATAAATAAAATCGTAGACAAAAAAAGAATAAAAATTCACTTATTACTGCAAATTTATTTTAAGTACAATGGCTTTAGAATTTTAAACGTGTTTTTTTTTTTATAAAATACTTGCAACTTTTCTTTAATATGAATTTCGTAACTTGTTTTTCAATCATTTTGTATTTTTCGATATTATTAACATATTTCTTTTGGGTATTTATTATGTATGACATCGAGAATTTCAAATTTTAGTTGTAAATATTTTCGCAATAAAATATGTCTAAATCAATCGAAGTGAAGGAATAAAAAAAGTATTTTCTTTTTTCTCTATATATTGATTTATTCTTAGTATTCTACTCACTTCTCACTGAATCGGTTTACGATGACGTATTGTTTCGTATGGGTTACTCTGTGTTTGTGTGTGTGTGTTTTATTTGAAAGAAATACAAAAATGCAAACGAAAAATTTCAAAAAAAAAATAAAAACAAAAAGAATGATATATATTATTTAGCAAATTATACAATATTACTACAATACAATACATTTTGTATTGTACTGAAACTTTCATTAGTCGCAAGTATATAGAGAAGGCTTAAAACGAATATTACTCGCATAGAATTAATCTAGTTTTATAAATTTTTAATAATAATAATCAAAAATGTAAAATAATCATTTTGCTTATATTACTACAAATGCTTAAAATTTAGCAATAGTACAAATATTGCATATACATTTGCACCAAAGTAATAATAATTAACTTACATGTTACGTGTAAAACTATAAATAAAAGAGCATAATTTGTTGTCGCTTTGTTCATAAACACACAAAAACTAAGCAGCATACATATTTGTACATGATAATAGGCATTAAAGTAAAAAAAAAAACATTTTTCAAAATAAATAAAGGTTAAAGTAGTACTTAAAACATAAAATTTGTGTGTTCTTTCTAGTGTTTAGTTTTACACCCTACATCCTGTGTAGAAACTATGTATATATCTATATGTAGACGATACTAGCTAGTTAAGAAGGCATAGTAATAAGTATGTATATTAGGCTGGTGGTGGGTATTGATTTCAATGTGTAATAAAAACTAGTAAGTGTATAAGCTTGTTTCAAGGCCTTCTTTTTTAATGTCATATGACAGAATTTGTAATAGGTGCAATGTCAAGCACACAAAGAAGTAAATTATGTTTTAAACAAGTAAATAAGTCATAATGTAGGAATGCAATAGTACATATTTATATATATGTATGTATGTATACTATATATTCTATATAAAATATGTATGTTGAATTATCTCAAGCTCTAAATAATGTATATGTGTATTTGTAAAAACTTTGTTTGTTTGCATTTGCATTCAGATAAAAATACAGGATGTAGGGTAGGTGGTTACGAAACACTTTTTTATATGCATTTTCTATCTTCTGGTTCTTATTCGTGTTTGCATTTGCTTGTTGCCTCTAATGCATACATCTAGCTAGCTGCATATGCATTTACACATTAGCTATGGGTGCCTTACGCGTCATCGCATCCCGATTCGACTTATCCTACACATACTGATAGTTGGCTATATCCGGTCCATCCACATCGACACCACTACGCAATAATGGCTCATGTTCTATCGTCTTATTAGTTGGCATATCAATTTCATAGTAGTTCATCCAATCAATGCGTTTGGGATGTATCAAACCAAAACATGTACATCCCAAGAAATCAATTAAATTCTTAATGGGACCGCGTGAGAATGGACTCTTGCCACCTTTCGCTTGGAAATGTCGATAACGACCTCGATTCATACGCTCATTTGTAGTCATACCAAGGCAGACCACCTGATAAGTTTGGCACATTGTCAGCAATATTACCCAAGACATGTGTAATAGAGCATTTGCCATAACCCAGCCAATCCATGGACTGCAACTGCTAATTGTTTGCAATGCGACAATAATGTCTGAAATAAATAATGTTTCACTAATGTAGCTATTTTAATTAGTGACGATCGTAAGAGAATTTAACCAACCATCCATGTGCACATTGCATTGTGTTAGATAGTAATTGGCACAACCGTATACCATAAAACCGCACATTATTAGTAGCATCCATAAGAAACCCATAAAGTAAGCATGATTTTTCAATCCAATACAATTTCCAACCCATGGGCAGTGATGGTCAAAACGTGCCACACAACGATCACAAACACTGCAATGTTTCGAACGTATCGGACGACGCACCAGACAACCTGAACAGAAAGAAGAAGGCTCGAAACCAATACCACCACGTTCAGATAACTCAATTATTGTCTAAAAAACAAATATTTCATATTAATTATGTATGATGATTTGTTTCCCATAACTCACTTTGAAGCGTTGTTCCTGTGTGGGACGTATTATACCCGGATCACCTCGCCATGAACGTATAAAACATAACCATAGGACCAAAGAGCATGAAATAAAGCAAATCGTTGTAATGATCGGCACTGTTGTACCAATTAACGCCAACCATGTTATATAGAACCAGGCTTTTGTACCCATATAGACGCTCAATGGTAGCAATGCCATTAGGTGTTCATCGAACAATGACTTGCCCATTGTGTATAAGATTGCGTACAGACAGCCGAATAGAAAAACTTTTATAATGGATAATGTATTGAGCGTAAATATGGTACCGGCCAAATAGAAAGCCATAAATGGAGAAATGCTCATGCACCACCAACGAAAGTCTTTGTCATGTCGAACACGAAATAACCATGAACGTCGTTGTTGTGAGGATTGCGCCGCATCACGTACGCGATCCAATACTTTAGCACCAATCCAAATGGATCCCACTTGAGCCTCCAACATGGAGAGTGGTGTTTCACCACGTAAATTTGTAACATCCAATGAGGCTTTTGATTTCAGCACCAACGTTGAGATAGCAGTGGCATTACGTGCTAAAATTGCCCAATGTAAAGCAGTATTGCCGTGTGTATAATCGACCATGGCGGGATTGGAACCCAATGTCAATAGTAATCGCACCGGATCCAAAGCACAAACCTTTAAGAGATGAGAAATGCGTCAGAGAGAAATAGATTTGTATTCCAGTTTCATGTACTAACCTTCCATGCTGCCCACATAAGTGCGGTCATACCACCACGATCTTGCAAATCAGGATCTACACCTTTGGCAATAAAATAGGCCACAAGTGCTGTATGTGCAAATTGCGCTGCTATATGTATGCAGGAGCAGCCTTCAGCATCACGAGTACGAGGATCAGCACCAGCGCCTATTAGTAATACCACAGCACCAAGATGACCTTGACGTGTGGCCCAATGCAATGGTGTCGCATGCAACTCCCCACCGATTGCATCGACACGGGCACCCTTCTCCAAAAAATACCGTATTATATCACGCCGATTATTTATTGCTGCCCAGTGTAACAGTGTCACCGTCTCACTGTCGGGTTGATTAACATCCCAACCGGCCTCGACGAGCTCACGTACGCGCGCAATAGCACCATACTGTGTAGCTTTAACAATATCGAAGCCACTGTAATCGGGCTCGATTGGAGCGGTGGGCGGTTGCTGGGCGATGAGCGCAGCTTGTCTCTCTGTTTCACTTGTTTCCACTGATGGTGCACACGAGCCTGTTGTGGCTGCATTGCAAGCGCTTTGGTACATCTTCTTTGATTAATGTTAGCTTCTTTTATACTTCTCACACGTTTCTTATATGCACTCGCTTACAACTAAATTTTTATAATTATGCCTTTGCGAATTACAATTTCTGCATCCATAAAATCATTATAATTTTGTTCATTAATCATTGCACTGGGTCTACTACATATAAACTTTTGCACCTTAAAATAATTTTGCTTTACCTTAAATGTGTTACAATTAGCTCAAATTTCTCTACATTCTACTACGAATTAACTTCACTTTAAGTAAATAGGTGTTCCTCTATGGAATTAAATTTATTATCAAGTGAAGAAAAATTTTCGTGCGCTATAAATTTTCTTTATCGCCGTTTTAACAATTATGACATTTCTTTGTTGGGGTGGTTTTTCTTTGTATTGACTGTTTACATATTTCTGCTGGTTTCCACATTCAAATTTGTGGCGTAATTACAATGCCGACATTTCATTGTAATGTTTGCTGTCACTCTAATGAAATTGTTGTTAAATTGAGGAATGAACAAATCAAATTTATTTCCAGAAAAAAAGAGCTTGTATCAATTCACATGATGGAGGAAGTCAGGCAGGAAGACTTACATTGCAGGAAAAGTCGTTTTCGTCAATGTATGACACTAAAACATTGCCAGCAAACATTGGTAGTGTAAGAGCATGCTTGTTTCTCAACCCAACAACAAATGCAAATAATAGAGCTTTGGAATATCTCGATATTTTTGCAATTACATATACAAAATTTTATAACTTGATAATGGATATTGGTAATAGTAAAATAATAATTATTTGAAAAAATTGTTTTGCCTAAGTTATTAATGAGTCATCTTCATTTTGGCCACAGTTCATTATAGGTTCATCGTGAACTAATAAGTACCAAGAAGAAGAATTTAATATTTTTTTAAAATTCAATTGAAACAAAAGATTTTTTCGTTAACAAAGAACAATTGTCCACTAGGAAGCGTACTTCGATTTATGTGACAGCTAATCAAAATCTGAGATATTAAAAATGAAAGAGAGCTGATAGTTTGTGATGGCAAGATTTTGCTATCAGCCGTAGAACACCGATAGAAAAAAAATCAAAATCACTGTGATTGTCAATTTACAAGTTTCTGATGCTTTCTGTATATTTTCTCATATCGAGAGTGTAATTTGTTTTTACTCTCTCAATGAAAGATAGAGATGAACAAACCTATGTGAACAAACCTATTATCATGGGGTATAGAATAAAAAAAGATATCAATAATGATGAATGGTAAGAGGAAATTGAATGAAAATTTAGCAACAATTGCAGCGAGTGCGAACGCTGTCAATAGCGAAAAGAATACAAAGTAAATAAATAGATACAATTTAAACATTTACACTAATAGTTTGAATTCAACGCAGAAATTATAACGATGATGAGGAAGTTAACCGCGAATTGGCTGTTGTCTGTAAGGATGGCACAAGTCAGTTTGGAGAAGGTGTTAAAAATATACCAACTTCACCTAAGTGGTCACGTTCAGATCCACCAAAATTCAATCCTGAAACGGATGCATTTGTGTTCCAACAAATCTGCTTAGACAATTATGTGCAATCACCATTGCCTGGTATGCCTGGTTCAACAGTTGTGCGTATGTATGGTAATACAATGGACGGCAATTCGGTCTGCTGTCATGTGCACGGTTTCTGTCCGTATTTCTATTTGGCAGCGCCACAAAACTTTGAGCATCATCACTGCAAAGATTTGCTCGACGCGCTGAATGAAAAACGGTTGCCAAATAAACAACAGATGAAAAACATCCAAGACAACATAAAAGAAGCAGTACTGGAAGTGAAAATTGACGAACATTTAAATATTTACGGTTATCATAATGATGGGAAGCAACGCTATATAAAAATAACTGTCTCCAAACCAGAATTCATAACAGCCGTCGCAGGATTGCTCAAAAACGAAATAATTTCATCATTCAATTTTTGCGAATGTCGCACCTTCGAGGATACTATTGATTTCGATATTCGCTTTATGGTCGAAACTGGAGTGGTTGGATGTAATTGGATTGAACTGCCTGCAGGTACATGGCGCATGCGTAACCAAAATACAAATCCACTTTCCGAATCACATTGTCAAATTGAAGTGGATGTTGCATTTGACAAATTCATTTCACATAAACCCGAAGGCGAATGGTCCAAAATGGCACCGTTTCGCATTTTATCTTTTGATATTGAGTGCGCAGGACGTAAGGGTATTTTTCCAAATGCCAAATTCGATCCTGTGATACAAATTGCAAACATGGTTATTCGATATGGTGATCCAGAACCATTTATACGTAATGTTTTTACGTTGAAGACATGTGCGTCAATTGTCGGATCCGAAGTACTATGCTTCGATAAGGAAACGGACTTACTGGCTGCTTGGGTAAATTTTCTGCGTGAAGTAGATCCGGATATCATTACCGGCTACAATATAAATGATTTTGATTTTCCCTACCTTTTGAATCGTGCTTCTCATTTGGAAGTAAAGAATTTTGATTATCTCGGACGTATCAAAAATATGCGCTCTGTTGTAAAAGATAAAATGTTACAGACAAAAAAAGGGAGTCGTTTTGAGAAAAAATATGTAACTTTTGAAGGACGTATACCATTCGATTTGCTATTCGTTCTTTTGCGCGATTATAAATTGCACTCTTATAGACTGAATGATGTCAGCTATCATTTCCTAGAGGAACAAAAGGATGATGTGCACTATAGCATTATTACAGATTTACAGAATGGCGATGAACATACACGTCGTCGTTTGGCAATGTATTGCCTAAAGGATGCCTATCTACCATTACGATTATTGGATAAACTTGAATTATTAGTGAATTATATGGAAACAGCCCGTTTAACTGGAGTGAAACTAGAATCACTACTTTTTCGTGGTCAGCAAATTAAAGTTGTGACTCAATTGCTACGAAAGGCTCGTATCAATCATTCAATAATGCCACCCTATTCGTCATCGAATTTATATGATTAGCATGCGAGGAAACATTTTTTTGTACTTTAAATTTTCTTTATCGACGATTTAGCAATTATAGTATCTCTTCAATGGGATGAGGATACCCGTCATTTGAATTCATTTAGCTGTCTACACCGAAGGAACAAAGATCGTTCAATACAACGATATCAACAGCGGATTTAAACATATGGAGCATATGTATGCAGTCCAAACGAATCCTATGGAAATGATCAAAGTTAATGCAACTATAATCTCTTCACATATTTTGAGGCAAAATGCCTAAAATGATCAAATGTGATCGTAGTTTATTTGGGCGAAAATTTTCTTCACAATTTCATTTCAGTACAAACAGAATTAATTTGGTGATTATCACCTATAAATATTATACAATTTCTTAAATACGGAATTAAAATATTTAATTAGCTACATCGTTTTTTTTTTTCTATTCTTTTTTTGTTCATCTATTCAAAATTAGAAATTAATGTGGGTGCCGTAGCTCAGTGGTTAGTGTATTCGCCTTCTGATCTGTAGGTCGTGGTTCAATCCCCGGCTGATGAATAACAAATTTAATATCGATAAGATTTTTCTTTCGAATGGTACCCACCTGTCGGCAAGCAATTGGCAATTCTTCCGACAGTAACAACTTGCCATGAAAAAGCTTCTTAAAGAACTATGTGACAAAGCTCAGAAAAAGTGATGTCACAAGTGTTCTGCCTTTCGGAACCGGCTAAAATAAGTAGGTCCCTTCTAATACTGTCCAAATTTAAGACGCACAACAGTAATGGAAGAGAAGCTCGGCCAATGAGCTCTTTGGGGCTTTAAGTGCCACATATTTTTTTTTTTTATTCAAAATTACCCTAACTAGAATAGTCAGAAAAGACTTCCTACTATTCTTTCCAATTTAGTCATCCGTATACATCCTGGAAAATCCTATCCAAAATTATTATTTCTTGTCCGAAGCAGATGTTCATGGCAGGTTGTAGCCTGGGTTACGGAAACAATCTTGAGTTGTCTTCATACTTAAAGCCGTCAAATGCTTTCATACAAAAGAAGTTTTATCCCAGAAGGCTTCCCATTATTGAGAAGCCTGCTCTGAGAGGCAACTATTAATTAGCACTTATATTGGAATCAATAGCTAATCTTTTATTGCAGCAATAAAAAAAATTGGTCTTTTATGCTGATTTTTCGTTATCAATGTTTGCTGTCAATATTTTTCTGTTTATTTGTGTACATTTCTCAACACAGCTGCAATTTCATTAATTTGACAGTAAACATTAAGAATGTAATTCCACCAACAACTAAGGCATTACGGATTTGATAAAATATTGCCATTAATGCCTGTCCACTGTGCAATAATTTTTTTGTTCAAATATTTTGATTAATCAAAGTATTCGATTAATCAAATATGAAATTATTCGAATAATCATGATTTTGATAATTCAAAATAGAAATTATTCGATTAAACAGTGGTGGGATTCATGCGATCGTATAAAAACCGCGCAAACCTTATAAATGCCCCTATTGCGGTTCACCACTCAACCCAGTTTGGTCGTCTTAGAGTCGACCCGACTTCAACAAGACCAAACTATTTTTTGGTATTGTGGTACACCACTGTTTTCGGTTGAAATTGTTATGGCGTTACCAGCTTAAAATATCACTTATGACAGAAAAGTGGTCGATTAAAAGTAAAAATTAAGGAAATATACAATTGTGTTTTGCTGTGAAAATTATTTAAAATGGATATTAGTGTAGATTTGTTTTATGAAGATGAAAACGAAGACGCGAAAATTGATTTCCTACGCTTACGGAGAAAAATTCGTGATGACTCTAATCCTCTTGAACTACCTAGCGAAAAGTATAAATATTGTTCAAAATAAATAAAAGCAAATAATAAATTTTTTTATAGATTTATTAGCTATTTTCGACTGAGCAAAGAGGCATTTTGCTTTTTGCTGGATTACGTAAAAGACCATTTCAAGAAATCTGTGCGTGTCGTATCTATACCACCAATATTGAAATTGTGTGCTGCTCTTAGATTTTTCGCTGATGGAAGCTACCAGAAGAGCAGCGGCAATGACTTCAATATAGGAGTGGCTCAATCTACAATGTCACTTGTTTTAAAAGAAGTATTAGATGTATTGGAGACGAAACAGACGCTGCAAGGAGTATCAGAAATAATATAATGCGTTCTTTCCAAGCTAAATAAATTTATCTCTTATTTATTTTTTAAATTCATTTCAGTCTTTTTTGGTAAATGGAAGATAACTTAAATTATTTAAAAAAAATCTTATTTTCTTAGATTCACGTCTACTTTGTTAGCTTGGATTCTGGTCCATTAGTTGAACAAGCCTCTCAAATTGAGCTTTGGTTGTAATTTTTAAACTTCTGAAAATGTATAAAATGTTGAGAAATTACAATATGAAGCCAAGCTAATTATTACTTACGATCTCTCCATTATTTTTGGCTTTATTAGTTTAAAGTAAACTGCAACTGATGCAAACACAACTGCTTATGAGCAGTGGTGTATATTTAACGTGCTTGTCGACCAAACTGAAACAGAGTTGCAAACGGCAATACCACAAAAATAATGAACACAATCAAAAAAATCAGCCGCCAGTCGAGTTGAGAACGGCAATATGAATTTCTCGACGGCGACCAAACTGTTACAAAAGTTGTGAACCGCAATAGGGGCAAAAATTATACGCTCGTAAATCAACTGCCGTATATTGGTATGAAAGATTTTAAGTGCATCGTAAAAGTAAATAAAAATAAAAATGCCGAAAATTAGCAGAATTGGAAAAAATACAAACTAATAGTGGGATTCATGCAATCGTATAACCAATAAAATTTTATAGGGTTTACGTGCATTGTTGTATGAGTGCACCAAATAAGTCATCGTGTAATGGCCTTAAATCAATCAGCATCACAACAACAAAATAAAAACGCCGAAAATTAGCAAAATTGGAAAAAATACAAATTAATGATTGGGCTGATTGAGAAAAATGAAAGTAATTATCATTAATTAAATAAATTTAACTATAATTTAACGTATTACAGAACAAAAGCGTGTACAACGAGTTGTATTTCAAACCGTATAATTTAATCTGGACATTTACAAGATGAAATCCTCGCGTAAACTTTTACAAGGCTCGTAAAATCTTTTTCATACAAATATATGACAGCTGGTTTACAAGCGTAAAATTTATAATTTTTTTTTTTACGCAGCTTTTATACGATTTCATGCATCCCACCAATATATTATTACATGATGTCACGTGGTTATTTCCATAGTCAAAGATTATCTTAACTTCTACAATAACTACCGGCGAATATCTTTTCGAATGTATCAAATTTTATAGATATCGATAATATTTCCGATAGAATTCATTGTGAACTAATACGTAGCAAGAAGAAGAGGAGTAGCAACAAGAGAAGGCCGTATTTAAAATTCGCGGACTTTTCCCTTTGCTGAAACAAAAAACAGCTATTTAATAGCATGTGTAATTGATTCGATCATAAAACTAATAAAATTAAGCATTAAAAACAAAATAATTATAATAGTTTGTGGTCAACATATGTCAAAGTTTACAATATGATGAATGGTAAGAGAAAATTAAATGGAAACCGGCCGGTTGCAAGTGGTGTCAGTGCTCAAAAGAAACCAAGGTAAGCAATAGAAGTTGACGAATTCTATTTATACCAATAAAATGAATATATCACAGAAATTATGATGACGATGATGATTTTGGTGGCGGTGGATTTGAGGCAGAATTGGCTGCCTTTGAAGTTGCCGATATTGATATGGATAGCAGCACAGTTCTGCTTGGAGAGGGACCTGAAAATCAACAGACTTCAGTAAAATGGTCACGTGTGGATCCGCCAGAATTGGATCCAGAAACAGACGCAATTGTTTTCCAACAAATCGATGTGGAAAATTATGTTGGTTCACCATTACCGGGCATGCCTGGTTCACAAATTGGACCAGTACCAGTTGTGCGTATGTATGGCATCACGATGGAGGGTAATTCAGTGTGCTGTCATGTGCATGGTTTCTGTCCGTACTTCTATTTGGCTGCACCACGTAACTTTGAACATCGTCATTGCAGCGATTTGCTTGATTCGTTGAATAAAAAAGTCTTGGCAGATATGCGCAGCAACAAAGACAACATACAAGAGGCAGTGTTGGAAGTGCAAATTGTCGAACGTTTAAGCATCTACGGTTATCAAGGTGATGAGAAACAACGGTATATAAAGATAACAGTTTCGATGCCACGATTTGTTGCAGCCGCCACTCGGTTACTCAAAAAAGAAGTCATCTTATCATCATTCGATTTTCAAGACTGTCGTGCCTTCGAGAATAATATTGATTTTGACATACGATTTATGGTGGAAACCGGGGTGGTTGGATGCAATTGGATTGAGTTGCCAGCTGGTACATGGCGTATGCGTAATCGAAATTCGAAACCACTGCCTGAGTCACGTTGTCAGATTGAGGTGGACGTTGCCTTTGATAAATTCATTTCACACGAACCCGAAGGTGAATGGTCCAAGGTGGCGCCATTTCGAATATTGTCCTTTGATATTGAATGTGCAGGACGCAAAGGAATTTTTCCAGAGGCCAAAATGGATCCAGTCATACAAATCGCAAACATGGTTATACGACAGGGTGATCCAGAACCATTTATACGTAATGTGTTCACGCTGAAAGCATGTGCACCGATTGTCGGTTCACAAGTACTGTGCTACGACAAGGAGACGGAATTGCTCGATGCGTGGTCAAATTTTGTGCGTGAAGTTGATCCGGACATCTTCACGGGCTACAACATAAATAATTTCGATTTCCCCTATCTTTTGAATCGAGCATCGCATTTGAAAGTGAAAAATTTCGAATATCTCGGACGTATTAAGAATATACGCTCGGTCATAAAGGAGCAAATGTTACAGTCGAAGCAAATGGGTCGTCGTGAGAATAAGTATGTGAACTTCGAAGGGCGTGTTCCATTCGATTTGTTATTTGTGCTGCTGCGTGAATATAAATTGCGCTCTTACACATTGAATGCTGTGAGCTATCATTTTCTGCAGGAACAAAAGGAAGATGTCCATCACAGCATTATTACGGATTTACAAAACGGTGACGAGCAGACGCGTCGACGATTGGCAATGTATTGCCTGAAGGATGCCTACCTGCCGTTGCGACTGCTGGATAAACTCATGTGCATTGTAAATTATATGGAAATGGCTCGCGTGACTGGCGTTACATTGGAGTCACTTCTCACGCGTGGTCAACAAATCAAAGTAATGAGTCAATTGTTGCGCAAGGCGCGAACCAAAGGTTTCATAATGCCCTCATACTCATCAGCGGGCTCGGATGAGCAATATGAAGGTGCTACTGTTATCGAACCGAAGCGTGGTTACTATGCCGATCCCATATCCACATTGGATTTTGCCTCACTATACCCCAGCATAATGATGGCGCATAATTTGTGCTATACAACTCTTGTACAGCCTGGAATGAAGGATAAGTTGGGTCTCAGTGACAATCAGATTGAGCGTACGCCGGCAAATAATGTATTCGTAAAAGCAGGTGTGAGACGTGGCTTGCTGCCAGAAATTCTGGAATCATTATTGGCTGCACGTAAACGTGCCAAGGATGATTTGAAGGTACTCCATTATAATCTTTGAGGGAAAATAATTAATATTGAACTTTCTTAGGTTGAGACAGACCCCTTCAGACGCAGAGTGTTGGATGGTCGACAATTGGCTTTGAAAATATCAGCAAATTCGGTTTACGGCTTCACAGGGGCTCAAGTGGGTAAATTGCCGTGTTTGGAAATTTCTGGTAGTGTGACTGCGTATGGTCGCACAATGATTGAGCTGACCAAAAACGAAGTCGAATCACATTACACACGTGCCAATGGCTATGAGAATGATGCCGTCGTCATTTATGGTGATACCGATTCCGTGATGGTGAATTTCGGCGTGAAGTCGCTGGAGCGCAGTATGGAGTTGGGTCGTGAAGCGGCCGAATTGGTTAGTTCGAAATTTGTACGGCCAATTAAATTAGAATTCGAAAAGGTTTATTTCCCCTATTTGTTGATCAACAAAAAACGTTATGCGGGATTATATTTTACGAGGCCTGACAAATATGATAAAATGGATTGTAAAGGTAAGAAGGTTGGCGCATGTGATTGGATAAATATCTTAACAGAAGTGTATTCTTATACTTTGAAAAAAGGTATCGAAACAGTACGTCGTGATAATTCGCCATTGGTAGCGAATCTGATGAACACGTGCCTTCAAAAGTTGCTCATCGAACGTAATCCCGATGGTGCTGTGGACTATGCCAAACAAGTTATCGCAGATTTGCTCTGCAATCGCATCGATATATCGCAATTAGTCATTACAAAGGAATTGGCGAAAACAGATTATGCAGCGAAGCAAGCCCACGTGGAATTGGCGAATAAAATGAAAAAACGCGATGCTGGTACAGCGCCTAAGCTTGGTGATCGTGTGCCATATGTAATATGTGCGGCAGCGAAAAATACACCCGCCTATCAAAAGGCAGAAGATCCACTGTATGTACTGGAAAATTGTGTACCCATCGATGCAAACTACTATTTGGAGCAGCAACTCTCAAAGCCACTATTGAGAATATTCGAACCGATTTTGGGTGATAAAGCCGAATCTATATTGTTAAGTGAGTGTAGGTTGTGTGTTTCTTTTTCTGTTCAGCCTACAAAATTTGAATACTTTTTTCAGAGGGTGAACATACACGCACACGCACGGTGGTTACCTCCAAAGTGGGTGGTCTGTCGGGTTTTATGACAAAGAAAGCCTCTTGCCTGGGTTGTAAAGCCCTAATGCCAAAAGGCTATGAGAAGGAGCCTCTGTGTCCGCATTGTGTACCGAAAATGAGTGAACTCTACATGCGAGAGGTAATGGCAAAACGTTCGTTGGAAGAGAATTTCACACGTCTCTGGACTGAGTGTCAACGTTGTCAAGGTTCATTGCATGAAGAGGTGCTATGCTCTAATCGTGATTGTCCGATTTTTTATATGCGACAAAAAATCAAAATGGAATTGGATACACAAGAGAAACGTGTTCGACGTTTCGGTTTGCCTGAATGGTGAAAACCCTTTTTTACACTGTTTATTATGTAGCTAACGCATGAATAAAACATTTTGTTTTCAAATTATTTTTTTCACCATATGACAAAGGCAACAAAAATATAATATTCATTTTAGTTGTGTCTATAATTTATTTAGAATTACTAAATTAAAGGTATTACAAATATTTCTATTTTATTTTAATTGTATTTTTGTGTTTTTCTTGCGTATTTCACTGAATCCTAAACTAAAACTACATACATTTTTATACGGAAACAAATAAATTGTCTATATTCTGTGGGTTCCTGGTTTTAAATTTTGTACATGGATATTTATGTATAGGCGCAGGCAACACAATTTCTCTTGTTACAATTACAATACCCACTTGCATTAGCTTCAATTTCATTAAAATAATTTCCTTACACAAGTTTACTGCTTTTTGTCTTCTTTGTTGTTGTTGTTGTTTAGTTTTACATAAATTGCATATTGTACATATAATTACTTAATATTAAGTAGAAGAAAAATCGAACGTCTTGATTTGTTTTCTGTGGTTTTGTGTTTAAAGGGGAAGGGAGGGTATGAGGAGTAATGAAATGCTATTGGACTATTTACGACTTTGCAATGTATTAGAAAGCCAATCCATGGCTTGATCTAAGCCTTCACCTTTGGTCGCGGATGTTTTAAATATTTGGAAAGTGCGATTTTTTAAATTTTCTAATCCCAATGCATGATGCACTTCGGCAACGGTCATACAACCGTCCATATCCTGTTTATTAGCTAATACCACTAAAATGGCACCGGCAAGCTCCTCCTCCTGCAATGTAGAATTATTTATTATTCTGTACATATACATCTATTTATTATGACACATACCCGTAGCATATAAAGTAATTCATCTTTGGATATACCTATTCGATCGCGATCTGCTGAATCGACCACATAGATAATAGCATCTGTATTACTATAGTAACAACGCCAATATGGTCTACAAGTATGTGGTGATATTAATAAAGTGCATATAAAAACAAAAAGAATATGAATATAATACCTTATACTTGTCTGTCCACCTAAATCCCACACTTGGAACTTTAAATTTTTATATGTAACCTGTTCCACATTAAAACCAATAGTTGGTATCGTAGTTACGACTTCACCCACTTGCAATCTATAGAGAATTGTCGTTTTTCCAGCACCATCTAAGCCCAAAATCAAAATGCGCATTTCCCGTGAACCCAACAAGCCACGAAAATAACTCAGCACACCACCTGTAATTATATATAGGCGAAGGATAAATGTCCCTGAGCGATTTTCACATTGACTCACTACCGGTGCACATAATCAAACATACCCATATTTTAGTGCTGCAACAAGAAGTCCTTTAAATAATCTTTACCCTAAATGCACTCAACTATGAACTTCGGTGCTATATGTATGGATTCAATGATGATTTTGTTACAATTTTTAAGCAAGTAATTGAATTTTACAAAAAACTGTGAGAAAACATTAATATATTCACTTTTCTTGACAAATTACAATACGAATCGGTTGAACAAATGTCAAATAAGACATCAAGTGAAGGGGAACATTTGCGGTTATGACGTGTCTGAGCGTTTGTTTTGATTTACCTATGACATTCCATATCACAAGGTGCGCTATGGTGGTATGAACTAGCTAAGATATTGTTAAATAGATATATATTTCGTTTGCGCAAATTTATACTTTATTTAAAAAATAATTTTATTTCCTTAATCTGTAATATATTTATTTTGTATATATCTGCAATAAATTGAAAAAGCATAAATGTAATATAAATTATTTTATCATGGTAACTCTTTCTGAACCGTTTCAACGCCGGTATGCAGCATTGCCAAAGTAAACAGTTCGTTAACACAATGCCATATAAACTGAACTAGGAAATTTAATAAAAGTGTGCATCTCATTTGAATATTGCAATAATAAAAAGATAATTATGCTCTAATATTTACGAATTATGCTTAATTGAAGCTAATTTCTCTCGAATTGATAGAAATTCTTTTATTTTTTTTTTTTCAATTGCTTCATGCAAACGTAAATAATCGTGGTACAAAATACAACACTGTATGGCAGCCATTAAAGTTTCTTGTCGCGTCGTCTACAGAATTTTCGCAAGTCGGTTTTTCATAAAAGTGAAATTTTATATATTCTGGGGTTAAATCCCAGAGAAGTTATTGTCAGAAAGATATACAAATTCAATTTGTTCAATTCTGTGCAATTTTTTATTGAATAATCGGATTGTGAGTGTTGAAGAAAACGAATTGAAAATTCTCAATTGTCTGCTTTACTGGTATATCGTTTAGCAGTTCGATATATGTATGGAAATAGGATCATTGCAATTACTCATTCAGTGTGTATTCTACATTAATATCACGAAACAAAATGACTTCGCCTTCACCGGCGAATAGTCCCATGCCGCCACCACCATCTCCATCTCCACACAGTCCCTATCCGCATCAACAACAACCACAAGGTCCGCCAGGTGGACCATCGGGTCAGCAGGGCCCACCAGGCGGTCCATCTGGTCCACCACATGGACCGCCGCAGTCGCATATGCAAGGTCCACCGCCGCCTGGTCAACATGGTCCACCACCACCAGGTCACCACGGTCCTCCACCACCCGGTCATCCTGGTGGACCATACGGCCATCCCATGCAGCATGGTCCACCTCATGGTCCGCCACATGGTGGGCCGCAGCATCAACATGGACCTATGCAGCCAGGCCAACATGGTGTGCCATCACATGGACCGCCACCACCGCATGGGCAGATTCCACCCGGTCAGCATGGGCCACCGCCACCCGGAGGTGGAGGTCCCGGTAGTGGACCACCATTATCTCATGGGCCGCAGCATGGAGTACCACAACATGGTCCGCCTGGATCACAGCCAGGTCCACAAGGTGGTCCACCGCCTCATATGAATGGTCCGCCTGGTCAAGGGCCGCCAACAGGACCACCGCCACAAGGTCACCATATGCCACCACATCATCAAACAATGGGTAGCTATTGCATAAGCATATCGACTGCTAATACATATTTTATATGTGAACTTTAATTTTAGGCCCTCACATGGGTATGCAAATGCCACCACAAGGTCCAAATATGCCACCGATGGGATATCAAACTCACGGCATGCCTCCAAATGTAAGTCTAAGCAATATATTATTTTTTTTTTTTTAACATTTTATTGCATAAATACTTTCAAGAGCATTGCATCGTTTACACTGCAAATAACTATTTAAATGTGTACTCTGTAATCTGATTAGCTTCCTCAATAAGTTTCATCACATCCTTGACTAGTTCTGGTGTAGCTGCACATACCAAATCTGGTTTCATAATATCTAATTCACCACCTTTGGTGTGAAGTATAACACCACCAGCTTCACGAAGTATCACTGCACCACCAGCAATATCCCATGCTTTCAAGTCTTCCACATGATAACAATCAAAACTGCTGCAAGCAACATAACACAATGACAGAGCAGCGCTACCAATACAGCGTGTGCTAAGAGAAAAATACAGTTTTTAGTTGTTTAATTTAAAGTTCAAATTGTTTTTAATTCTATTCTGCATACCCGGTGCAATTTGATGCCAATTTACACAAACGTTTCACATTTTTATCGCGTACATGTTCTGCGTGTATTAATGAGATTTCATAACCCACCACAGCATTGTTGATCTGGAAGACGAAGGCAAAGTGATTTTATAGTATTATAAAAATCTTGATAAACTGCTGTCTGCAGCTTTTATTTTATTTATTTAATTTTATATTCTCTAGTTTTATATTTTTCATCTCTCATGAAGCCAACAAAATTGCTAATTATGAAGTTTGTATAACTATCATCTAAAATAATAAAGTAGTTGCACTGAAATGTTTATGTTGCCTTCAGATAAGAGTGCAATTTCATATACATACAATATTCTTTACAATTTATTATGCAAAGTAGTCTAATCAAATAAATTAAATTATTATAACACATTGCATATGACTTTTGTTAGAGATTTTGCAATTTATGATATTCATCAGTCAACATTTGTATGGTATCTAATCAAATTAGAGTAGCATATTCTTAGATAAGTTTCTTACTTACTTTTGTACAATTGCTAACATGTATTTTTTGGCCATTCAAATAAGCACCATATCCCTTTCGTGCCGAGTACATTTCATTTGCAATCGGATTATAGACAATACCAACAACCAATTCTTTGTTCACAGCTAGACCGACGGATATACAGCAATGTGGTATGCGATGTATAAAATTTGTTGTACCATCGATAGGATCTATAATCCATGTTGGTTCATTTGTTAAAACAGCCTCACGTTTACTTGCGGCCGATTCTTCTTCACCAATAAATTTCGATTCGGGGAATTCACGTTGTAGACCATCAATTAGAATATCTTCAATTTGTTTGTCATACACTGTGACCAAATCAAAAAATGCTGATTTCACTTTATAGTCAGCTTGTATCTTCTGATAGCCATCACGCATTATAGGACCACATTTCATTACCAATTTCAAGGCAACTTGATAATAGGCATCAAGTTTTTCTTCATCTATCGACATGTTTTTTTTTTTTATTTTTCGTTGTTTTTGTTTGCTTTTTATTATTATTTTGTTTTCAAATTGTTTTTTCTCTCTCTCGTCTTTCTTTATTGTATACAATTCACAATTTATTTTTGTATTCTTTACAAGCGCTTTATATATAAAATATCATCATCATCAACAGCAGCAACAATTGTCTGTATGTGTGTGTGCTTTTGTATATGAAATTTAAGGAAGTATGAATATACCGCTGAGATCAACTGTGCGTTGACAACTGAAAATTGTATAATTTTTGTCAGAGAGCAATGCTAGGGTTGGCTGACTAGCGTTCGCTTTAGCAATATGCTGGTAATTAAAGCCACATTTTTTATTTTATTTTATTGTACCTCTTTTGTAGGATGTTTTGTGCTGTGGTGAGGTGTTTTGCTGAGGTATTGATAAATATTGAAATGTTAATTGCTTAAAAAAAAAAATAAATTAAAAGCTTATTTGTTATGGGAATGGAAAAATGATGTAAGCACTAAAACAAAAAGCTCCTACTTTGTGAGTATTTACTTCTTCACAATTGTTCTTTAAATGGCAAAAAGAAGACGAAACAAATTTGTATGCGGTAATCATTGCAGTAGTTGCTTCTGAAGCAATTTCGCACAAAACTTCTTCCATTTGTTTTTTTCAATGGCAAAAAAAAAGACGAAATAATTTTGTATGCGGTGGTAATTGCTGCAGTTGCTTCGGAAGCAATTTCTAAAAAAAAACTAATTTTTTGCACAGAAAAAAAATTTGTTGTGATCAATTTGGGAGTCGTAGCTCAATGGATAGTACTCTACTCAATATTTTCATAGCTATTTACATGCTGGACTAAACAATCTACGCGCCCACGAGAGGGGAGGACGCTTAGAGGGGAAGATCCAGCTGAGTCCATTAATTTTATTGGCTAAACTATGTTCATATCGGTGTGTACAGCTCTTATAGCATATGGTTCTCTCCTAATCAGAACTATCCACCAACGCAAATAGGTCCAAAGATCTTGTGGAAGACTTTTCTCTCGAAAATCCACCAGTAATCTCTCATTCGAAGTGGAAAGTGTCCATATGACGACAGGCTTGATTCGAAGCTTATAGAGTAAGTTTTTCGTTCCCTAAAATTTCGGAAATAAGAATAATGTGATTAAAAAAACTTAAGAAGGATTTTAATGAAGGAGCCTGTAGGTCCCTCAAAATCAGTAGGCCGAGATCTTTACGTAAAATATTTCATAAAATGGATACATACAGCTAAAGTGGACGTAGTGCACGAGAACATTTCCGAACTGAACCGTTAGTTGATGTTGTTGTTTTTGTTGTAGCAGCAAAAATACGAAAATGCCTTATATTGTTCTCGTACAAAGCATTTCCGTATTCTGATGAGGTGAATGGACCTTGGTCGACCACGTGGTCGAGTGCTTCCGGGACGTAGATCCGTCCATTATTGGGAAGCCTGAACCGTTAGTAGTAACCTTTAGTTATTATTTCTCCAGCTGAATGGCATGTAACTCCATTTCGATGAAATTACAAATCGCTGACAGCGAGATCTTGCAATCGCGGGAGCTTGAAAATATTTTGACACTTACTATTCAATATAGCTGAGTGGGTGGCATAGCTCAGTGGTTGGTGCGTTGGCCTTCTGAGCGATAGGTCGTAAGTTCAATTCCTGGCTGAAACACTACTTCAATACCGAAAAAAATTTCTATCGATTTTTGGCAATTGGCAAAAGTTGGCAATTTTTCCGACAGTAAGAATTTTCTATGAAAATGATTTTAAAGAAGAACTCTGTAACAAAGTTCTACTACACAGAGATGTTACTTGCCGATATCTTTTTAATTGTCAAAAATGCAACAAATTTATTATTTTTATAAATTTTTTGCAATTTGAAATTTGGTTTTATGATTTTTATATAAAATCAACTGCATATTGTATGTTTAGAAAAATAAACATCTTTATCGTTTTATTGGCACAAAGATTGCAAATTGTCGTATAAAACATGGCTAATGAATATTACCAATACTAACTGACGGTATAGAATTATAAAGCTTTTATTCTCTTATATCGACGCTAAGCTAAGTAAGAGAAAATTTACTCTCTTTAATTGATAAACAAGTTAGCCGGTACAATCTTTAATTTTCTTTGTGTAGATGATTGTATAATAAGTTGGTAGCTAGCTAGCCATATTTTTCAATAAGATAAGCCGGTATAAACATTTTAAAATCATTTAATTAGTGGGCATGCGTTCAAATTTATTTATAAGCAATAATGCAAAAAGGGCAATTATAATTCCAACATTATACTTCTCCGTCGTCGTCGCCACCACCAACTGACTTTGAACAATCAGCTTTGCGTATCAATTCTTCAATTGCTTTACGTAATGGCTCAGTACCAGCACATATTAAATCCGGTTTCATTATATTAAATGGTCCACCATATGGATGTGTTACCACACCGCCAGCTTCACGTATTAGTAAGAAACCAGCTGCACAATCCCATGGGTACATATCTTCAATATGGAATGCATCCAAATTACCGGCAGCAACAAGACAAAGTGAATCTACGACGCATGCATAGCCTACTAGTCTATAAAGAAGGTAAACAAACGAAAAAAACTATAATGAGCTATGTGAAATTATTTGAACATTTTCTATAATACAGAAGTGAAGAAAGCAATCCCCAATGTGAATACGTAATTTCTTCCAATTTTAAATAGCTTAAATAAAACAGTATTCAACGTTGATGGTGCCAATATCAAAAAATTAAAGGCAACTTATCTATGCTCTTTTAAAGATAAGTAACATTAAATACAGGGTGATTTTTTAAGAGCCTTCGGATTTGATTAAAAAAAAAAATTCACATAAAATTTAGAGAAATGTATGAAAACTCTATTTGAGTCGATAAAACGATCTATACTATTCAATGTTTACAGATGATTTAATGTAAATGTTGACCGCCGCTGAGCCTCAAAAGGATCGTACGCTGGGTCCATACTCTCTCCAACATATCGGCCGGTATCTCACGAATAAATTCTTCAGTATTGGCTTCCAGCGCGTCAACCATTACGTTCTTGTCGCTATAGACATAGCCTTATCATAGCCCCACAAAAAATAGTCTAAAGGCGTTAAATTGCACGATCTAGACGACCAATTGACCGGTCCCAAATGTGAAATAAACTGTTCACCGAACTCGCCTCTCAATTGGGCCATTTTATCGCGTGGCATGTGGCACCGTCTTGTTGAAACCAAATGTCAGCCAAGTCTAGCTCTTCCTTTTTGGGCAAAAAAAAAATGTTTGTAATCATCGCACGGTAGCACTCGCCATTCACAGTAACGTTCCTGCCTTCGTCGTCTTTGCAAAAGTACGGTTCAATGATGCCACCGGCCCATAATAAACACCAAATAGTGCACCTGGATGCATTGGCAGTTCTTGCAATGTTTCTGGCTGCTCTTCACACCAAATACGGCAATTTTGATTGTTTGCGCATCCATTCAACCAGAAATGAGCTTCGTCTCTGAACACAAGAAATTGAACGATCCTCTTTTTTAACCGAGCATGAATTTTGATAATAAAATTCAATAATCTGCAAACGTTGTTCGATTCTAAGCCGATTCATGGTTAATTTATAGACCAAACTGAACATGTTACATGAAAACAGCTGAGCTGCGAAAAACAGTGTTGCCAAAAAATCACCCTTTATATGAATCAAGCACACTATTGAAAAGAACAATTAACATTGTTTTTTGGTTTTTACATATTTTTTTCAACTGCGATAAAAATTAATCTCTATTTTTATTTTCTTTCACACTAATAATGATCATTTTAGAGTTTTACTTTTTTATTATTTAGTTTAGAAGTAAAATTATTTAATTCATTATTATTGTTTATTTTACTTAAAATTAAATATTTATACGATTTATTTGTATGCCTTAAGATAATACAAATCTAGAAAATCCAAAGCCTTTTTATATCCTACACCTAAAAAGTCAGGGGTATATTGAGTTCGTGGCTTTCGTTTGTAACACGTTGTAAGAATCATGATCACAGTCGATTGTAGCCATTTTGTTCGTCTGCTCTCAAAAATACAGAGTTATCAAGCTGAAACTTGTTAAATACAATACAATTCCATTTACTAACCAATGCAGGAATTCAAAAATGTGCTGAAACGGTCGATAACCACACCTAACATAAACATAAGTCCCATCACTACACTCCCAAGTCCAATAAACTATCGCCAGAGTGGAGAGAATCACAACATTCTGCCGGTAAGATCATGGTCAGTGATTTTTAGGGATGGACGCGGAATAATTTTGTGGACGACCACCTTGAAGGTAGAAAAATAATTACCGGCGATTACTATGTGACATTATTGGGTAGCTTAAATGATGAAATGAAGGAAAAACTGCCTCATTTAGGGAATAAAAATGTTCTTTTTCATCACGATAAAGCATGATCCCACAACAACGCAAAATCGATGGTCATATTGTATGAATTGAGCTACGAATTGTTGTCCCATCTATCATACTTTCCAGATCTGACCCGTCGCGACTATTGACTGTCTCCAAACTTTAAGAGATTTGCTTCAAGAAACGCGGGTTTGTTCAAATCATTAAGTTAAACGCTAATCTATGCGTTTTGTGGGGGGTTGGATAAGGACCACTATTCTAAAGGCATCGTAATGTTGGAAGACCGCTGAAACAAGTGTATCGCGCTAAAAGGCAAAAGATAATTTTGACCTAAAAAACTGTTTATTCATTTAAAGTCTCGAGACTTATCAATTCACTTAGTAATATTATATTTCAACTTGAAATCAGTGTTGACAGCTTAAATTTGAAATGTTTAATCGTTTGAATACTGGATAGCCCGAGTTATGATAGTATTCTTCAAGTGTTATATGTGGTACACCTTACTGGTATAATACTGGTACTGTTATAATTTTAACATAGAAAAAACGAATTTAACATTAAATGTAAATGTTACTCTTTTGTGTGACTCTGTAATTAACATAACGAGTTGTACGCACTGCATATAATAATCAGGCTTATCTTAAACAAATTTTCGCATGCAATTTAGATTGCTGACAAGTGAAAATTTTCACGCGAATATTTGTGTAGGATAAGCCTGATAATTTCATTTAAACTTTTATTGTGTATTTTCCCACTGCTTGTGCATCTTAAAATTATATTGGCGTATGATGTGTAGTTATTGGAATTAAATTCAAAATGTTTAGTATAACTCGAAAGGTTATTGGCTGACTCTGTATGTACTTATAGATGGAAATTAATTTTTTCACTTCCAAATTACAATATTAACTTATTAAGCGAGTTTGTAAACAAAGTCGTATTTTGCATCAATTTATATGCATTTTATTCATGCTTCAGTCGGCTTTTATGCCTTTGTAATATTGTATATTATTAGCTGTTTCTATTTCAAGGTTTTTATGTGCTACGCTTTTTGATGTCTAATACAAATGCACACATCTATGATGGCATGTATTATAAATGTATTTTTCTTACATATGAGAAATTTAAAGTGGAGCAATGTAGAATAGAATTGCAATAGAAATGCAAATATTTAAATACTGATTTATTTCACTGACTATGACTGGATGGATTTCGTTTGTTGTCTGTAGTCTGGTAACGTTAAGTCGTTTATAATCGTAATAAAGTACAAACACATAAATGTACAAGGCAATAGCAATAAGATCGCATAACAATTATATTTAAAATAAGATGATGATTATCGTTGTTGTGATGACAGTGATGGTGATAATTGTGATAATAAATGTTATATAGTAGATGTAAGATAAGAAGCTTCTTTAGTATGAGCTTTAATTGAAACAATTTCCTAAGTATTGTATGGAATGATGTACGAATGTGTTGTTGTAATTACCCCCAGTAAACACAATTGTAAAATAATTGAAAATGCAAATTTTTCTCTTAAAAATACACAAATTTCAACAAATATATCGAAGCGACATCTAGCGGTTCGAGATGTACATCAAAATAAATACTGAAAATAGATTCCTCGTTAAAAAAAAACTTTAAAATAGTGATCTATGATAATATTTTCTTGTAATTTTACTTATAAAATTAATTAGTTTTAACTCCGGCCACACAAAAAAAAAAAACAGACTATACTCTGAAAAAGTCACAGATATTAAAAAAAACAAATCTTGTCTCACTATGTTACAATTTTGTTATAATTTGATAATTTTCCAACTAATATTTTATAGTTTTGTATTGTAGAATGCATGATACACATGCGTGAGAAGCAGAAAATCGATAAACGATAATCGATAACAGCGACTTACAGCGGCAATCGGTTGGGAAAGTTGGGACAGTTTTTTATTATTCAATATAAAACATGTGACATGTAAATCGATTGTAAATATTCAGTGTTCTTATACTGATACAGACAAATCGGGAATCGGTTAGAAAATTACTGAATTCTTGAACCGATAACGAGATTTTTAACGGTAAATTTCAGAATCCTGTGCGCGTTGCACTCGATTAGAGCTACAACCTCCAAAAGAACACAAGAAATCGTTTCTTTTTCAAAATGATTTCATAATTAATTGATGTCGATTTAAGTAGAATCGAAAGTGACTGCTTTATTGGTTGTTCAATAAACTAAGTAACTCGATAGCAGCGGTAATTGGTTGAAAAATTACAGTTTTGGATTATTCAATATAAAGCACGTGACATGTAAATCGATTGTAAATATTCAGAGTTCTAAAATTACTGAATTCTTGAACCGATAACGAGAGTTTTAACGGTAAATTTCAGAATCCTTTGCTCGTTGCACTCGATTAGAGCTACAACTTCCAATAGGTTACTTGAACAAACACATTCAATTAATTTTTTATATTTTTTTTGTATAACCGTTTCTTTTTCAAAGATTTGAAAATAACTTCATAATTACGAGTAGTTGAATTCGATTTTACATCGGGCTATGCTATTAATCGTATAGTCAAAAAATCGAATTAATCAATTTTGAATTTTGATTTGATGAACCGAAATTTTGATTAATCAAAATACAAGTTATTCGATTAATCAGAAATTTTATTAACAAAAAATTTAACTTTTAGCTTTTTTAATTTTTGAAATTTTCTGTTGAAATAAAAATGTCAAATTCAATATTATATTTAAAACTTTGGAAAACGGTTTTTACTTTGGAAAAAATATTTTGAATATTTTGAATCTTTTATTTTAATTTTCTACTTAATCGAATAACTTCAATTTTTTTTTATTACTGAAAATTTCATCGAAAAATTGATTAATAAGATTGTTCGATAATACGATTAATCGAATTACTCTATTATACATAATTGCTATGTTTTATACGCCAATCGGCTCTTCGTCCCGGAACATACCCTGCTCATGCCAAGTCAAGGATTGCCAAATCAACAAAAAATGCTGTTTCAACAACAACAACAACTATAATTGCTAATATTTCATCGTAGTTTTTTTTTATAAAAATTGTTTGAGGAAGTTTTTAAATTTAAATTAAAATATTTAACCGTTCATTTCTTGAAGTTGTGTATTTACATTCAGATTTTATAGGTTCACAATCACATTTTTCACTTTTCATTTGTTTGATAACAATATTACAATTGTGCTTGCTGGGGGTAAAGAGAAAATCGGCACTCGGAATGAAAAATATCCCAAGAAAAATAGAAAAAAAATTACCTTCTTGCGTTCATACCAATATGATAGATACGTTTAATATGCTTATCACGTATTTTAGCGGCATGCAATAATGATATCTCATACGCAACATTTGCCTCATTCATCTGTGAGGAGAAGTAAAAATTCATTAATTCTCTATTCTGCTTAGTATCGATACTAGAAAGTAGTGACAGTGCACCGAGACTTACCTTTTCAATATTGCTTACATGTATTGGCACACCATTACAGCAGGCACCTTGTCCCAATTTGGCTGTGTAGATTTTCTTTTGTACTGAATTCACTACAATACCCAAAACGATCTCCTTATCCACGGCCAGACCAATCGAGACACATGTATGTGGTATTTGTTTGATAAAATTCGATGTACCATCGATAGGATCAATTATCCATGTTGGTGCATTCGTAAGGTCTTTGGCAATATTATTATTATTTTTTGCTGTATCCTCTTCACCAATAAATTTATGTTCCGGATAAACGGATAATATCTCTTTCAAAAGATATTCTTCAATTTTATTATCATAATCGGTGACGACATCATAGAAATCTGTCTTGATATTAACACATTTACCAGCTTGCTCGTAGCCTTCCAAAAGGATGTTACCAGCATGCATGGCCAATGGATAAATAAAATCGTAAAATGTGTCAATTTGTTCTTTTGTAATTGTCATAATGCAATGGTTTTATTTATGCAATTAAATTGATGTGTTTTTATTTGGATTTAGCTCGTTTTTAATTCGTCTCGAATATGAATAGAGGTATATCTAAATATAATTTTCTTTGTTAAACTTTGATTAAGAGAATAAAACGGTTTTGATGAAATTCTATTCGTTTTATATGATTTTTACTCAACGTGTAATACATTTGACAAGTTTGCTGTTAAAACTGATTTGAGAAAACAAGTTTTTATTATTATGTATCATTTCTTCTTCCAATTCATTTCGATATTCGTATGCATGTTGCCTACGTAAGAGTAAGTAATTTAAACAATTCATTATGAACAACTGCTCTCAAGAAAGCTCCCGTACTGCCTGTGTTTAGTTGATATCTCAGAAAAGATAAATTCTCATTACATTTGAAATCAAAAGACAGTGGCGTGCTTGTTCCATGTGTTTCTCTAGAATTTTTTTTGGTCGTAGTTAGAGTCAACGTTAAGATCATCTTACAGGTAGAATCAATTTCCGATACAAATCGCCAGAATTTGGTCTGCGCCCATATTAAAGTTTCATCATTGTTTTCGATTTGAGCTCTGTAATTCGGCGCTTGAATCGCTGAAAGTTGAACCACTGTTTTACTGTCAAATTGTGTTCAGTGGGTTCAATCCCCGGCTGAAGCATAACAAAATTTAATATCGAAAAGATTTTTCTTTCGAACGGTACCCACCTGTAGGCAAGAATTGGTAATTTTTCTGGCAGTAACAAAATGCCATGAAAAAGCTTCCAAAAGAACTCTGTAACAAAGCTCAAAAAAGTAATATCGCAAGAGTTATGCCGTTCGGAACCGGCTAAAATACGTAGGTTCCTTCTAATACTGTCCAAAATTTAACACGCAAACAGTAATGGAAGAGAAGCTCGGCCAAAGAACCCTTCGAACTTTAAGTGCCACAGATTTATTTGTTTTTTTGTGTTCAGTAATGAGACTTAATACTGGCTCGGAGAGTTTGTGGCTAAACAAAAATGTCACATCAGTAAATGATGCGTAAGCATAATCGGCCCCCACTACTTCGAAAACGAAGAAAATTGAACGGTCATAGTCAATGGCGACCTGTTTAGAATTATGCTCCACATAATGCGACATAAGACTTTCTAAAAAATAATCGAAAATTTATGCTACGGCATTACGCAACTCAGGAACTGCCAAGCTGTTTTCGATCTATAACTGTTGGTATTAGTCGATCCTTAACGACTCTCGACATCTTAATTTAGTAAGGGATTTGTAGAGTTGGCCAAGAAGGGGCACAATTCAGGAATTCCATACGGAGAAATCCGCGAATCATTATGCTATGTCATCCATAACATTACTACATAAATAATGTATTAAAAATTTATAACGTCTAAATTACTTATTGAAGTCGTTTAATTTTTATTCTTATTTTTTATTTGTATCTTGAATTTGTTATCTCTGTATCAAAAAATTCATACTCCACCTACGTGTTGATATGGCTACACATTTATCTTCAATACAAATATCGTATACTTATATGTATTTCTGTTTGAAAATGTGTTTCTATATATAAAAAGCTATCTTCACTTTGTTAGCCACCCAAAAGAATGGCACATTAATATGCTGCTACTTCAGAAGATGAACTTGTTAGTTGTGCGTCAGTAGCGTTTATTAATTTTGGAATGGAAAATAATATATACAATTTTTAAATATTTTCAGGGTCCACCGGCACCAGGACAAGGTCCACCGCCTGGTCCAGAGCGCCCGGGTCAAGAAAATCTTACTGCTCTACAACGTGCTATCGATACAATGGAGGAGAAAGGCCTACAAGAGGATCCACGCTATTCACAATTGTTGGCTATACGCGCCACTTCCAAGCATCAACATTTGAATGTTAATCAAGTAAATATGTTGCGTACACAAATTACCGCGTATCGTCTGTTGGCTCGCAACAAACCGATTTCAATGCAAATGCAACAGATACTGCAACAAGCTTCACAACAGCAACAACAGCAGCAGCAGCAGCAACACCATCAGCAACAACAGCAACAACATCAACAGCATCAGCAGCAACAACAGCAGCAGCAGCACCAGCAACAACAGCAACAGCAGCAGCAACAACAACAAATTGGTCCGCCTGGTCCACCCGGTTCACATCCAGGTGTACCACCCGGCGTGCAGCAGCAGCAACAACCGCCTGGTATGCCACCTACATCAATGCCACAAGGCCCACCTGGTAGTACGGGAACACCACCACCCACGCCGCCATCAAGCCCCTATGGGCCACAGGGTGCAGCAAAAATGCAACCGCCACATCCACAACAGCAGATGCCACCCAATACGGTGCCACAGCATGATCCGCATCAATTGCCGATTGGCGGTAAACCCATCGGCCCTATGATGGGTGGTGGTCAACCGCCCATTTCATCACCTATGCCAGCCACAATGGCACAGGGCATACGACCCGGTATGCCACCAGGTCCAGGGATGCCACCACAAGGCCCACCAGGCATGCAAGCACCAAAACCGGGTGCACCACCACCACAACAACCGATGCCGAAGCCGAATCGTATAACAACAGTTGCCAAACCAGTTGGACTCGATCCCATAACTCTGCTGCAAGAGCGTGAAAATTGTATTGCAGCACGTATTTCGCTTCGTATGCAAGAGCTACAGCGCCTGCCCGCCACAATGCCCGAAGATTTGCGTCTGCAGGCAGCCATTGAATTGCGAGCATTGCGGGTGTTGAATTTCCAACGCCAGTTGCGCTCGGAAATTGTACAATGTACACGACGTGATACCACACTTGAGACAGCTGTCAACATAAAGGCTTATAAGCGTACCAAACGCCAGGGGTTGCGTGAAGCACGTGCTACCGAAAAACTGGAGAAACAACAGAAGCTCGAGGCAGAGCGAAAACGTCGTCAGAAGCATCAAGAATTTTTGGCAGCTGTCCTCCAGCATGGCAAAGATTTCAAAGAGTACCATCGCAATAATAAAGCTCAATTGGCACGGGTGAACAAGGCGATCATGAATTACCATGCCAATGCTGAACGCGAGCAGAAGAAGGAACAGGAACGTATCGAAAAGGAACGTATGCGCCGTCTAATGGCTGAAGATGAGGAAGGCTATCGCAAACTTATCGATCAGAAGAAAGATAAACGCTTGGCTTTCCTACTGTCGCAGACGGATGAGTACATATGCAATTTGACACAGATGGTAAAACAGCACAAGGACGACCAGAAGAAGAAGAAGGAGGAAGAATGTAAACGTTTGGCACAATATAAGAAGGAGCTGTTACTGAGCGGCGAGTACGTAAACATCGATGAGAGTTGTATTGCAGCCGATATGCGTGTAATTGTGGTCGAACAGGCTACTGGAAATAGGCTGTCAGGTGAAGAGGCGCCAATGTTGAAGCATTTACATCGCTGGCTGGAGTTGCATCCCGGCTGGGATTGGATTGAGGCAGATTCAGATGAAGAAGCCGATGCTGAGCGCCGGGATATCGAAATGAAAGAGAAGCAGCAGATGATGGATCAAGAGGAGGAAGAAGAGGCGGCCGCGTCCGCATTAGCGGCAGGTGATGAGAAAAAGGAGAATGACACTGATGTGAAGGAGATTGTGAATGAAGAGGATGCAAAAGATCTTATTAAGAAGGCCAAAGTTGAGGACGACGAATATCGTACAGAAGAACAAACATACTATAGCATTGCGCACACCATCCATGAAAAGGTTACCGAACAGTCGAGCATTCTGGTTAATGGCAAACTGAAGGAATACCAGTTGAAGGGTCTCGAATGGTTGGTATCGCTTTACAATAACAATCTGAATGGCATTTTGGCCGATGAGATGGGTCTGGGCAAAACTATTCAAACCATATCGTTGGTTACCTATCTGATGGATCGTAAAAAAGTTATGGGCCCGTATCTGATCATTGTGCCGCTCTCTACATTGCCCAATTGGATGTTGGAATTTGAGAAATGGGCACCGTCAGTGGGTGTTGTCAGCTATAAGGGCAGTCCACAGGGTCGACGCCTGTTGCAGAATCAAATGCGCGCCACTAAATTCAATGTACTACTCACCACCTATGAGTATGTCATCAAGGATAAAGCTGTGCTGGCTAAAATTCAATGGAAGTACATGATTATCGATGAAGGTCATCGCATGAAGAATCACCATTGCAAATTGACGCAAGTCTTGAATACGCACTACATAGCACCATACCGTCTGCTATTGACTGGCACGCCATTGCAGAATAAGCTGCCCGAATTGTGGGCCCTGCTGAATTTCCTATTGCCATCCATTTTCAAGTCATGCTCGACATTCGAACAATGGTTCAATGCACCGTTTGCCACCACCGGTGAGAAGGTCGAATTGAATGAGGAGGAGACCATTTTGATTATTCGACGTTTGCACAAAGTTTTGCGACCGTTCTTGCTGCGTCGTCTCAAGAAGGAGGTGGAACATCAGCTGCCCGACAAAGTTGAGTACATCATTAAATGTGACATGTCCGGGTTGCAGCGCGTGCTCTACAAGCACATGCAGTCGAAGGGTGTTCTACTTACGGACGGCTCCGAGAAGGGTAAACAGGGCAAAGGTGGCGCCAAGGCGTTGATGAATACCATTGTACAGCTGCGTAAGCTGTGCAATCATCCGTTCATGTTTCAGCACATTGAAGAAAAATACTGTGATCACACTGGTGGTCATGGTGTAGTATCCGGGCCCGATCTGTATCGTGTTTCGGGCAAATTTGAGTTGCTCGATCGTATATTGCCCAAATTGAAGGCATCCAATCATCGCGTGTTGCTCTTTTGTCAGATGACACAATGCATGACCATCATAGAGGATTATTTGAGTTGGCGTCAATTTGGCTACTTGCGTTTGGATGGCACCACCAAGGCGGAGGATCGTGGCGAGTTGTTGCGCAAATTCAATGCAAAGGATTCCGACTATTTTGTGTTTCTGCTCTCAACTCGAGCTGGTGGTTTGGGCTTGAATTTGCAGACAGCCGACACTGTCGTTATCTTTGATTCCGATTGGAATCCTCATCAGGATTTGCAAGCACAAGATCGTGCACATCGTATTGGTCAGCGCAATGAAGTACGTGTGCTTCGTTTGATGACCGTGAACTCGGTGGAGGAACGTATTCTGGCGGCGGCACGTTACAAATTGAATATGGATGAGAAAGTCATTCAGGCGGGTATGTTCGATCAGAAATCGACCGGCAGTGAACGTCAGCAATTTCTGCAGACAATTCTACACCAGGACGATGGCGAAGAGGAGGAAGAAAATGAGGTGCCCGACGATGAGGTAATCAATATGATGATTGCACGCAGTGAAGACGAAATAGAGCTGTTCAAAAAGATGGACATTGATCGCAAGAAGGAGGATGAAGAATTGCATCCAGGCCGAGAACGTCTAATTGATGAATCGGAATTGCCCGACTGGTTGACAAAAGACGATGATGAGGTTGAACGTTGGCATCAATACGATGAAGACACCATATTGGGTAAGTTTGTCGGACCCCTGATGTCTGGTTTCTGGTACTAATCACAAATATAATTCCTAAAACACTTATTTATGAACTTGCATTTTTAGGTCGCGGCTCACGTCAACGTAAGGAGGTCGATTACACGGACAGTCTAACTGAAAAGGAATGGCTCAATGCGATTGATGATGGTGTCGACGAAGATGAGGAAGAAGAAGAGGCTAAACGTAAACGGCGTAAACGTAAAAATCGCAAAGAGGAATCGGACGATGATTCGCTTATATTGAAACGACGCCGCCGTCAGAATATCGATAAGCGTCTGAAGAAGCAAATGAACAAAATCATGTCCGCCGTCATTAAGTACACAAATGAAGATGGTCGCTTGCTGTCTGAGCCGTTTATGAAATTACCATCACGACAACGTTTGCCCGACTATTATGAGATTATCAAGAGACCCGTTGATATTAAAAAGATTCTGCAGCGCATTGAAGATTGCAAATATGGTGATATTAATGAGCTGGAAAAGGATTTCGTACAGTTGTGTCAGAATGCACAGATTTACAATGAGGAAGCATCACTCATTTATTTGGATTCGATTGAGTTGCAAAAGGTATTCGTAAATGCACGACAACGTGTTACAGCGGCAGCAGCAGCGGCGGCAGCCGCAGCAGCTGCATCGACCACCAGCAACAGCAATGAAGCCGGCGGTGCTGGTGGCGGTTCGGATAACTCCGATAACGATGACGATGATGCTGATGATGGTTCGGAGGATGAGGAAATTGCTACAACGTCGGCTGCGTCGGTGAAAATGAAATTGAAATTGAGTAAATCGATGACAAGTGCCCCAACAACGCCAACACCCTCATCAACGGCATCCAATTCTGGTGCAGCAGCAACAACGTCAAAGAAACAGACACGACGCAAACGTTCACAAAAGAAGTATACCATTTCGGATGATGATGATGATGACATGGATTAGCTACCATTGGGTGTTATATTTGCGTTGAATACGCACACGGCGTCCTCATCCTCAGGAGCAGCAGCAGTAACAGATGCGTTGGCATCGGCAGTCAGCGACAGCGACAGATTTTAGCACAGATAATTAGATTGAGTATGCGATTGGGTGCCGCATGAGTGAACGGCAACAGTTATCTTATAAAATTTAGAATTTTACTTTTCAGCAATTTTTAGTTTTTAACTTATTTTATTATTTTAAATAAGTTTTACAATTCTGCTTGATGTATTGAAATATTCTATTCTATATAATTAAAATGCATAAATGTGAAGTACAATATATACTGTATTTGGGAAAATCTATATTGAAAAATATTTACTTATTCAGTTATTACAAGAAGAATAATTCAATCTGAATTTAATTATTAAATGATGTTGGGACGTCATCTATGTACGTACATATTGAAATAAGGACATGCATATATAAATCCAAATACAAAATTATTATTATCATCAAAATATGTTAATTATAAGTTCTGATTACCAGCTTACTATACGACAGGGAAAAATTGGCAGCGGTCGGACCGGGATAGAAAATTTCTTTGCATTGAAAAAATTTACGTGTTTTCGGATTTCTTTGGATCACATCAAAAAATTGCGAATTCGCGATTTATTGCGTCCTTTTTGAATGAGTTACCCAAAGAACTCCTGAGACACGCAATAAAACGTAAAGACATTCAAATTTTGTCTAATCAAAATCATGATTATTCGAATATTTTGTTATTTGATTAACGAAATAATTAATTAATCAGAATTTTGATTAATCCGATTAATTGTGCAACCCTAGAAATATTTATTATATTGTAAATGGTATCAACTTCTATTAGAATATTGAAAATAAATTTATTCATGGAAACTTATTCTTGTATTTTTTTTTTTTTTGTGAAATTTGTCTAAGTAGGTTTTAACGAATCAATTCGGAATGGTTACGTTAGTTTTTGTGGCGGAGTCCCTCTCCCTCTGTCTCTGTGAAAGGACACATTTAGATCAGAAAAGCATATATCTTATGTATTTCTGCCTTAACGTACTATAGCTACGTTCATTTGCACGCGAGTTGCAAAAGAACGCTCGCTTATTTATCGAATTGCATGCAAAGCAACAACAAAAATAAGCGAGCTCGATTATTTTAAGCGACCTGAGTTACAGGGTTGCAAAGTAAAAAACAGCACTATTATAAATAGGCTACTGGAATGTGCTTGGGAAATTTCAACTACACGTCAAATTATTGTAAATATAAACAAAATAGAGCAAGTACAAATAACAATTGCAATTTATTTTAAGTATATGAATATATTTACTACAGATTCAGTAGAATTGCTTCTTTTTTATAATGATTTCGTTTACAAATTTCACAAACAACCATATATATCACCAGTGTTGCAAAGTAACTAAAGGGAAATTATAAGCGAGTTGGTGTTCTTTAGCAACTCGCTTACAAACGAATGTAGCTATTGTAAATATATCACTTAACTCTGTCAACCATGATCCTTTTTTCCCTGAATACAAATAATTGAGTAGTAAACAGATCGATTGTGGCTGCAACATTGTAACAACTGTCAACACTTGATAACATGGGAAGCACGAACTGAGTGATACACTGCAACATTGCAACACGACGACAATTCACGCAGTCATCGACTTCAATTTATTTCTATTTTGACATGCAACAAAATGAAATGTAAACAAAAAGCAGCGCTGAAAGAATTATATCTAGCTTCATTTGCCTTTTTTTCAGTTGATGTACTAAAAATGAATTGATTTGTGAAATGTTTAATGAAAGTTATTGCTTTATTTTTGGAAAATGTATTTTAATGAAATTTTAATGCGTCGCTAAGTTCAGTTCGTTCCTGTTGCAGACATTAACACAACTTCTGCTGTAGGCAACAGCTTGTCGTCGTGCTATAATGTTGCAGTCGCAGTGAATCTGTTTACACCTTAGTGCATATATATGCGATATTTTTTGTTGCTTTCTTGTAATGTGCATGCGCATAAAACAGCATGTCATTAATTCAGAAAATAATTTGAACTTTCATTTTTGCTTTATGATATCTGTCAAAGTGATATATTACATTTTGGAAACAACCAACAGCTGAAGTAAGTACGTTTTTTACAATTTATTCTTATTTTGTTATATTGCAGCTATTGTGAATGTTGAATATGCAAGTTAAAAGAAGAAGAAAAAAAATAAATAAATATGTGGCACTTAAAGCCCCAAAGGGCTCATTGGACGAGCTTCTCTTCCATTACTATTGTGCGTCTTAAATTTTGGACAGTATTAGAATGGACCTACTTATTTTAGCCGGTTTCGAACGGCAGAACACTTGTGACATCACTTTTTCTGAGCTTTGTCACAGAGTTCTTTTTAGAAGCTTTTTCATGGCTTAAAGAAAAGAAGAAAAGCGAAATTAAAATGGATTAACCTTGAATGCGTTGTCGTGGTTTAATACATGTTTAATTTTTGTTTTAAAATGCTACTGGTGGTGAGCGCTTCAGTAAGCAGGTTGACTGCAGTCGAAATTGTGAATATCGTATATGTGGTCTGGAATGTTGTGTTGTATGTAATTTGGAGTTGATTAAAATGTTGACAGCAATCATTTCCTTGCATATTCAACATAATATTGTGTATTTTACTTATATCAAAGTGCAAGGCAAATTTGCCTATTCGTCTCAATGCATCTTCGGTCTATTATTGCATATATGTTTTTTTTTTTATAAATTTTTATTTGCAGATTGTTTTGTATAACAAAAAGGGGCTCAGTCCGGCGAAATTAATATAAAAATTGCTAAGATGCAAGATTACACGCACAAGGGGAAAGTGGTTAGTTTTTTTCCCAACACATGAACAACCTAACCACTTTTTTAACCACTTTAGAAGGTAATGAAAATCACATTATAACCAGTTCTGGCTGGCAGGGTTATGACTATGCTCTTTGATACTTCGTCTACGACATGCAAGGAACAAACACATAAATAAATATGAAATATGTATAAAAAAATAAGTATCTTTAAAAAACTGGATAAATAAATTAAATAAAAACCTAATAATTTCTCTTCCTTACCCGTTGTTTTGTTGCGTTCATGATCTACTCGTTGATGGTAGTGCAACGAGTAGTCATTTAATTTTCGTTGACAAACGATATAAATTTGTTGTTGTGTGTTTTGTACATTTGTTTAAATTTTAAATATTCAAGAGTTTCGTGAAGTGCCGCTCTGAGTGTTTTGTTTTACAGCTTAATTTGGTGGTCAAATTATTGTCTTTTTTCTTGCAATTTAAAAAAATATAATGTTAAAAGATCGTGTAAATTTGTAAAATGTAATTTATTCGTTGTGGAACTAGGCTCTTGGAACTTCCTCTACATTAGTATATTAATATAAGTATACATAAGGATATTTCCTCAGCAGTTGTTTCAGACATAGTATTATGCATTACTTGTGTTAATTTCGGTTATATTTCTCCATTCGCATTAATGTGGGCGCTGGATAATATATTTTTTGCAATCTTCTGTAAGTAGACATACTTTTCCTTTTCATCAATTTATGTATATTATGCACTTTAAAGCTATACCAGAATTATTTTCAGAATACATTTTTCGAGTAGCTTAACGTTTCATTTTCAAAATTATTATTGTTTTCAAGCAGTGCCGACCAAAACATGCACATTGTGTAAGTTGCCTTCTAGACTACACTAGACGAAGACTGCATGCAAGTGGCTACCGAAATCGCATCGTAACGTATCGTATCGCTGAAGTCTGTTGAAAATAGAATTTTACAATACGTTATGATATTTGAAAATTGTTTTATTACTATACTTGCCAGCTAACATTTTCATAAGAATTTTAAATTTTTTAAGAGGGAAGACCACCTTGAGCTGTCGGAAAATAAAGTATTTTCGGAATTTTTTTTCAACATTAAAACAACTTGCAATGATAAAATGTTTTATATGATTTTATTAGTTATCTTTTTTACAATAAATGTCAATTTTTTTTTTGCTTGGATCTCGGCCTCCCTGTACACGCTGCACCAGGTCGCGTAGCCCCCCTCCAGCCCGGTTTTCCCCATCGGTGGGACATCTGGACCCTTGGCAAGTGAATCTGGAACAAAAGTTAGATAGGCAGGTTATTCTCCATATAATTTCGCACTGAAATACTGAAGCCGTTTTTTGAAAAGTTAATTTTTACGAAAATGGTGGCTATTTATAAAAAATTGTTAATTTTTTACCTGTAAAATTTGCCTCAAAATCGTGCTTTAAAAATCCAAATTATAAAATATCAAAAATCCCATCCAGTATTTCGATGCAGAATTAAATTCTCGATAATTTTGCAAGGTTTCATCAAAATCGGTTGAAAACTGCAAGCGTGATATGTCCCACCAGTTTACAAAATGTCGTTTCGAGATAAACGCGTTTGAAGTTTTAGAAACTCGCTCAGTGCCCCGGGAAATTTTTTAAAAAATCGTCTCGTTACCTCGTTTAAATGTTTCTGGCGGACTATAGATGCATACTACATTAAAATACACACCTCATAGAACATTTCAAGCAAAAAAAAAAAAAAATTCGATTTTTTCAAACCGTCAAAGTGGTATTCCCCCTTAATTCGATTTTCAAACAAAAAATTTACAGAAAGCAGATAATAGATGTACAAATAAATTATGATATGTGAAGTTGGTTGGCCAGTTTTTCAGTGCGAGTTTAACATTATTTGTCGCTTAAAGTAAATTTCAATTTGATTTGCAGTACATCTATTCTTGCTTCCACAATTTCTCACAAAAATTTTAACATATTTAACGTACAATATGCACTTTTTACATAATTTAGTTATCGACGAAATCAATAACTTTTGCCATGATGGTTCACGTACCGGTACGTACAGCAAAATCAGCTCCGTACCTTATCTTCTCCTTAGGCTTAGGCTTATCTTCTCCAACTACAATTTATTGAGATCAATGCAGTCTTATTTAGATGATCATCGATTCTTCAAGGTTAAAGACGGCTCGATGACTATTTTACCTTAAAACCACAAAGTTTCTATTGCGAGGGGATACGTCATCTACCCGATAAATGGCAAAAGTTATGGCGACTATTTCGGTTATTAACATGTATCTTTTTAATAAAGATGAATTTCATGAAAAACATGACAGAATTTATTTGTAGACCTATATTAAGAAGACACATTTGAAAGTAATCAAAAAAAGTTATATGACTACAAATATATGTTTTTATTGATTTCTGGCTTTAATTTTACAGTGAAATGGTTTTTAAAATATTAAAAGCTATACAAATAGTGGAGAAACAGTTTTAAATATATGTCTCTTTTTTTTCAATTATCTGATTATGAATTCTTTTTGTTGCTCAAAACTTAATTTTAGTATTGGCCTTTTGAAAGATCTTTTCTCATGGAAAATTTATCAAATAAGTTGATTGTCAATTTAAGAGAATAATCATTTTGACTATAACTATGTGTTATTAAATTTATATATATATATATATATATATATATATATATATATATATATATATATGTGTTTTGTTGGTCAAAATAAAATATCTAATAATATGGTAATATGAACGTTTACTCCAGTTAAGCGGTAGATATTGATTTACTTGGATCTGTTGTTTGATACATGATACATTCCTACAACATGTTATGATACGATACGTTTCGATTGGATATTAATCTCATTGTAACTATTCTTTTGAATGTTAATTCACTTCCTCATATTCATACTAAATAGATGACAGCTTATAAGTTGTCAGAACAACTTCATTTTCTTGTGTCAGTGCAATGAGATTAATATGAACACAGCCTCTTTGAATGACTATTATCAGTCATGCAATATCCTAATTTACTATATAGTAACTAATTAACTAACTAACAATCAATTCAAATTTCTATCAACTACATATTCAGGCTTATACTGAACAAATTTTCACTTGTCACCAATCTAAGTAAGTGAAAATATTTATGCGAACATTTGTTCGGGATAAGCCTTTTTATATACATGTTTTTGAGGACGTACTGCAAAGATAATTTTCGTTCTTAATTATATTACAAAGTTGGCGATTGAAGTTGGGTTTTCTTATCTCACTTAGAAATTTTGAAATTTATTAACAAAAGTGTACAAAATCATTGAATCATACTTAATCATTGTTGTGCATATTATAATTGTAAATACAATTATATCAAATTAATTCATATATCATGAATACAAAAACAATTACATCTACATATTTTTTTAAAGAAGATAATTTAAATCAATAAATCAATAAGAAAGAGAATCAATTACAAACGAATACCACGTAGTATTCATATAAGTTGATATGAAAAATCAATAAAAAAATAAATCTTAAATAATTAAGGTAATTTGTTGTAAAATAATCAAGAAATTAATAGTTAGTAATATAAAGTTTATTTAAAAATGAGCCATAGATAAGATATATCACTTCATAATATGTGTGTACAAGCATCTGAATTCTTTGTGAATTGTTGACATAAATAAATAAAATAAAAAAATATAGCTCTTATATTTTATACATTTATAACATGCCCACCGAACATACACAATTCAAAAACTTGATAGAAATCACTCGATTTCTAGAGTTGTTGAAGATGAAGTGACACCTCAAGTATGACATTCTAAGAGATTCGCAAGACATTTTGTATGATGCAAGAATCTCCTAATAAAACAGTCTTTGTAAATTGCATCAACAACGATATTTGTCTTGTCAAAATTTTTAAAATTATAATTACTTAAAAGTAATAGTAAACGATTCTAATTTGTTAGTTAATGTGATGTATAATAATGTGACATGTATTCGGTAAGTAAATCGACCAAACGTATTTCCTCGTCAGCTTCATAAAATCCGGCGTATGAACGTTTTCGTGCCCTAGGTCGGGATACAACAGCCTCATCGGCGAGATCAATTGTTTCATCATCCGTTGAAAATGGTGAATAACGTGTTGATAATGCCAGAAACCAATATGATCTTTGCAGTATGACATTTAGTCCGGCCATACGTTTTAATTGTTCCATTCCATGTGGATTTTTTGTCAACATTTTAAACGCACGCAATTGTAAGCTATCTGGCTGTGATGTTGCATTGATCAGTGTTATGCATGATTTAGCCGCTGTCGACGATACCATCGGATATAATTTAATACTACTATCTGTCGGAATGTTCGTATAGGCAACACCCAGCGAACGACGATTAAGGAAAAATTCCATATATCCTTGGACACGATCCAAATAGATGCCCACAATGCAACCTTGTGAGAATCGTTGTCCATATTTCTCCTGTTCACCATTATGTTGAATGTATCCATTGTACGAGTAACCCCATGATTGTTTATCAATGCCAAGTGCTGAGACAAAATGATAATTAAATTCATTGAGATTCTTTTGATCCGTACCAAGGCCAAACATCTGTGAAAAATATAAAAACAAAAACATAAAACAAAGCATGAGAATAGGCTTGAATTGTGTGTATAATGTGTGTGTATGCAAGCGATATGAAACCCCGTATTCTAGTGTACCAACTTGAAGCCGAAATTTTAAATTGACAAAAATACCTCATTAAAGCATGGGCGACAAAAAAAATGGGACCAGTTACAAGATTCTTAAAAAAAACATTAAAAATAGGGTTCTAAAAGAGAACAAAAATGTCCATTATTTATGGAATACAATTTCATTCGCAACGCTACCGTTCATTCATTCGTTATGTGGCCATAAAAACCGAATATTGATTTAGGCCGAATATAACATGCTTCGCCAGCCATCTGTGTTCAATAAGGTACAATGTATGTATGTATGTATGTATGTGGCACTTAAAGCCCCAAAGGGCTCATTGGCCGAGCTTCTCTTCCATTACTGTTGTGCGTCTTAAATTTTGGACAGTATTCTAATACTAATAAGGTACAATAAAAAAATAAAAAAATAAATATTGTACCTTATTCCGTACTCGTCGCCAACGTAAATATGTCCAAAGAACTTGCGTAGGACTTTTCACTCGAAAACTCCAAGCATTCGCTCCTCTGAGATGGAAATTGTCCAGGCTTCAGCGCCATATGTAAGGACAGGCATGATGAGAGAATTGTAGAGTGTAGTTTTCGTTCTCCGAGAGAGGGCTCGACTTCTCAATTGCTTACTTAGTCCAAAGTAGCACCTGTTTGCAAGAGTGATCCTTCGCAATATCTCCAGGCTGACGTCATTATGGCTCTTAATGCTGGTTCCAAGACAGACAAAGTCCCTTACTACTACAAAAGCAGTGACGTGATGTCCAAGACGCCGGAACTCTTTGTTTGTTGACACTAAATACTTCGTCTTGCTGTCGTTCATCGTTGCTGTCGCTAATTTTGCAAGACCTTCTTGAGTGGGTGTCGTAGTTCAGTGGTTAGTGCGATTGATCTGGAAGTCATGGGTTCAATCGTCGTCTGATCCAACTTTAATATCGAACTAAATTTTCTTTCAAATGGTGCCCAAATTTCGTCAATCAATTGGCAATTCTTTCTGCAATTTGCTATGGAAAAATTTCTAACCGGCTAATATAAGTAGGTGCCTTCTAATACTGCCCAAAAATTTAGCACGCACAACAGTACTGGAAGAGAAGTTTGGCAAAAGGGCATTTTGGGGTCTATAAGTGCCACATATTTATTTATTATTATCATATTTTTACTTCCAAAACCTCAAATTTAAATATGGCTTATAAAAGTTGGGATTTTAGTGGCATTAGAAAGCTTTTCATTGGAATTTTCATGTTTTTGAGCATAACAAAATGTATGTATTTTTATAAATGTTGCCTAAAACATTGTTTGTGCCCCCTCCTTATTACCTCATATTATGGTATATTTAACATTATACGAGTGCATATATTAAATTCATAAGAAAATGTTGACAAGTCTTTCGTGACGTTTTTGTTTTTTTTTTTTTTGCATCTAAATCAAATAATATTAATTACAACATTGACCTTTATTTATTTACAAATTTGTGCACATGTTATTAAGTATGCTCAAAACGTTATCAAATATAGAATAATCAGTGGAAAAAAATTCTACTAAATTTGTCTTAGGTGTATTTTGCAAAATATGTATTCATTTTGCATATACTCGTATGTATGTTCATATATGGTATAGTATATTTAGTTGTTCCGAGATAAGCTAGCATATAGCATATAAGGTTGGCAACTAGGTAATTTGCAATTTTACATATCGATGCTTCTGACTATATTATTTTGGTATTTCGGAATGACATTCTTAGCTCTTGATTGTTCAAGTTGTTTGTAGTTTAACGTCAATTTTAGTGTGAAGTTTAAAAAAATACTGTTCTTCTCATATCTTAGTTTCTATTTCCGTAAAAAAAACAAAAAACAAAAGACACCACCAATATTAGTTTGACCAGTTTCGTTCTAAGGATGTTTGTTTCACTCAGAGATGATTAACGTTCAATTCAAAAATTATTTAAATATCTAATATTTGCTAAATTGTATTATAAAAGCATTTGCATGTTAATTTTACGAGAAAAGTGTCCTTAAACAATAAAATTAAAAATTCGAATTGCCCTCTCTTTTTCATATAATTGTTGGTTGAAGATGGACTTTGGACACATATTAAATTCATATTAAAACAAATGCCTAAAGGTATTTATATGCCCTTGTTAAAGCAGACATTATTTTAGACCAAGTATGTCCAAGTATCAACGTTAATTTCGAATATGTCGGAATTTATGATACAGCGTTTTCCCGCATCTGGGATGAACACTCATTTCTCGACGGTAGTCCGTGCGTAATTAAGATTATTGATTAAAGTTCATTCTATGCATAAACAAAAAAACAAATGTTTTATTTGTATAAAAAAAAAATGTCTATTACTTAGTTGCCAACCCAATATATATATATATACACACACACCTACAATATATAAATTATGTTATTTAAATATTTATCAATTTCTGTTGCTAATTGCAGCAGTTTTGCTTTCATAATTACAAATAAAAAAATATAAAAAAAATTTGCATGCTATTCTAGAAGTTTGGCATAACATTAAATATAATCTAAATGACGTAAATTATGATGCTGATTCGATATAGAGCACATTTGGTGTCAACTTATGCAAGTTGATCAATATTATAACACCGAGGAACCGGATGTATGGTAGGAGAGGGATTAACAGAACTCTTGTTGTTATTGTTGTAGCAGCAAAAATATGGAAATGCTTTGTTTTGTTGCCGTACAAAGGATACCCGTATTTTCATGAGTTGAATGGACCTTGGCCGACCATGTGGTCGAGTGCTTGCGATACGTAGACCCATCCATTCTTGGGAAGCAAGATGATGATCTTGTAATGATGTTCTCTGTTATCAACTGCAGAAAAAAAATTGCTAGAGGCTAGTTATTCTTTTTTTCTATGTTATATCGATCGACGATGGAGAAGTTGGCGTCGAGAAATAACGATTAACTAACATTAAACAAACCTTCTCGTTGATTTATTTTATTTTTTCATTTTTACCTCATGCCAGAAGGCGCCTTTTCTTCGAAAAAATTTCTGCTATACGATAGCAGTCCACTTTTTTAAGTGGCCGGCACTTCATATTAAATCATCTCGATCACATCAACTCAAATTATGAGAAGAGAATAACCATAAGAATCGATATTGAAAAAATATTTCTGCGATAATATTAATTTCAGACTAATTCGCTGCTACAATCAAAACAATTACATTAGTTTGATTAGTTAAATCCCTGGTATTTATTTCTGCTTTGGACCTCATCAAATCTAATTTATATGGCCCAAGTATTGTGGAAGACCCTGGTGAAGTGTATGTTGTTGTACCATTTAACAACCGTGGTTCCCCCCACACATAGAAGTATAACCATGTTGTTCTTTCCAAGCATGTTAATACTGTAATTCTCTACGTAAACGTATAGAAGTATAAAAATTGCATTGCATTATCTATAAAGTTGACAATAAACTTATTGTGTTATATGATTGCGTACCAACTTTTCAAATATGTAGAGATAAAAAGCATACATATACATACGTACCCATGGATATATAAGGTTGTATGTACGACTATGTCTATAACTCGAGTATCGTCGTAGCTTTTATTTAACTAAGATTGCTATATCAATTTATTTAAAATGCTCTGATTTACTACATAGTGATAATAATAAAATGAACACGAAATATTGTATCAAGAGCACTTTAAAATCATGGTATAGTCAAAAAATTGCTGACTGCCCATTAGAATAATTTACATACAATTATGTAAAATTAAATAAACTATTTTTAGACTTGTTATGAAAAGTAACAATCTGAATCGTCACTTTAAATTACTGTGTACATGTGACTATAATGAAAAAGGTCAAAGAAACTGGCAATTAATTTGCGGTAGAAATTGTCTTATCATCATCAGACATTGTCTATGGTATTGTAGGTATATATGGTTTAATAACATTGGATTCTTGAATAATCTATTATATTCAGAATATTTTTATTTACTGTAATATTTTCTTACAACTGATTATTCTTTTTATGGAAAATCACCTACACATATGTATGTATGTATATACCTAAATTGAATATGTACTTTAAAGTTCAGATTTTTAAAATGTCCTACAAAGTGTTGTATCAATTAAAACAAAAAATATATTTATATTTTAAAAATGAGTGATACACTTGTATAAATATAACTAGGTACCTACAGACGAATAACAGTATTTTGATAAAGTATTGACCCCAACAAATATGTGTTCAATTCTCTTTAGATAGACTTAAAGTGTGCCATCGTTTTATGTGGGCAATTAATTATAAAATATAAATATAAACATATAGTATATGTACAAGCATTCTAATATATTCTCTGGATTTTTTCAGAAAGATAAGCAATAATTTTAAATGATGAACTTGTTGTGTTACATACCACATCTGTACCGCCAAGTGTTGTTAGGATGCGCATTTCCCAAAAATGAACCATACCGATTTCAAGCTCACGATTACCGCGTACTATAGCCGTCCCCTGACTATAGGTTGGATGGAATGTTATATGTGGGCCATTGATGTCTGCGATATCTTCATTTTTATTATGCCAAGTCCATGACATCGGTTGTGCCTCCTGACCACAACGACACTTTATCAATTCCGATATGTGTCCTTTGAAGTCGGCCAAATATATACACGTTGGGAATTTGCAATTACAAAACGGTTCACAATACATAAGTTTTTTGGAAAAATTGTATATTGTTGGTGGCGCCATTGATTTCAATCTTTTACTCTATTCAGAAGTACTTGAGTAAATATGTATGCATATGTATACAGCGTGTGCACTTGTAGTATTCTTTTGCAACAATGTGCTATTTTCCTTTGCACTATGCTGCAATTATAATTTATGCTTTAAAATTGAGTTTCTTGACAATACAATCGTATTCTGCGTTGATAAGAAAAAACAAAAACACGAGCTAACATAAACACACCCGTCTAGCGTACAAATGATTAATAAATTTATAAAAGTAAATGTGCTCTATCAAAACTCGTACTCGAAAGCGTTGTTCAATGAAATCGACAATATTGTGGCTTTTGTTTACATTTGACAGAACAGCTTCAACAATAACAACTGGCAGCGTGTTGCAATATATGTAATGATAGAAAATCCCATGAGAAAATGTAAGTTGTACTACTTAAATAATGCGTTTAATAACAAGGATGCTACTCTTTAATTTACGAAATATATAATTCACGTGTGCACGTTCTGTTGTTAAACACACACTTTGTTAAACAGACCATTTGATTAGTCAAAAGTAACCAGTATTTGTATAAATTTATTACTGCGACGAGTTGCTCAAAGTGTATTGCGAACTAACAAACAGGGATGGCAACTTATTGATTTTCTTAAATAAAATAAATTTCATATGCCCGTAGTTAGAGTGAAAGTAAGGATCATAAAGATCATCTTGAATATGACCACCACGAGCCCGATCGAACTCATACGCCTATGCGTTCGTTGAAGTTCCACTTTTATGGTCCCATTACACACGAAATAATATAAAACAGGCCACACATTGACAAGAAATCAAATCGATTGGTTGAAATTAATTTCACAACACACTGTGGATTTGTAGATGATTTTAATTTAACGTTGTTCGCCGTCGAGTAAACATGGAAAATATGTACAGTTCACAATCTCAAAATAATCGATAAAAATAGTCAACTTCGCTACACACACGCAACCGATTGAAAGTTTACTAAATTATTTTCAATCGGTTTGCAAATCACACCACACAACGCCCCTTTGTTCAATTACCAATCAATTGAACGCCAATCATGGTTTTCATTTTCGTTTCACCAGGTGTAACATTTTATCAAAATAATTGTGCTGCATTAAAGTTCAATTGATTTCAATTGATGTGTGTTTTTGGAATCATAATCATAGAAGTGTACTGAAAAAATAATTGAGTTAATAGAAATAGTAGAAAAGAAAGGGATAAAAAAAATGGCGAAAAACGAAGTAAAAACGGCTCCTTCACATTCCTGACAAAGGAATTAGAACATAACGACTTCTGGGCCTTCAAAAATTACATAAGGATTACCGATGCGAAATTCCAGAACATTCTGCGGCTCATTGAGAAGGATATAAAAAAAAAAGTGAAATGCCAGTTGGAAATTCAATACCGCCAGATCAACAACTGGCAGTGCTGGTGTTAATAGTTGTCCACTCTTTCCTATATTGGTTTATCGGATATCATGTTTTCCTGTATTGCTAGCAATTTTAAACAATTGCTGTTGCAAAGCAATTAGGACCTGTTCTTATTTTTCCCGACTAGAACAACTTGGATTTCTTGTATCCCACAAGCGTTCATTAATTTGCTGCAGAGTAATAAATTCTTCAGTTTTTCAGGACTGCTCCACCAAAACACCATTTCTAAATAAAATAATAAATTAAAGTTAAAGAATTTCTTTGCTTAACTAGAAAATTCTCTCAATCAGTACATACTCAGAATATAAAACAAAGCTTTCTTTAAAGGGAATTTATATAATTAATGTTTGAAATATAATAATCCTTCGTAGTTGTCAACATAATAAACATGTATGTACGTAATACCTGTAAAGCAATGCTACATTATTTAGAAATATTTTTTCTCACATTTTCTTTTTCTCTATATAAAATTGCATATTGCAATACTGGTGAAATTGGTTTGATTTGTGTCGAGAACAGCAATCAGAACTGATTGCTGTTCTCATCAGCATTTTTTTGATTAGCGTTCAATTGATTGGTAATATAACCACGGCATAAAGGGATTGTTAGCTGTCAAAATCCAACGCCAAATCAATATCAATTTTTTGTTTTTTCTTTATTTAAAAACTTTTTTAAACAAAAATAGGAGTAAAATTATTTGTGAATCAAACAAATTTATCGATAGCATCGAAAATAAAATATTGTAACGAGTATCGATAGTTAATTACTCATCACTATTGGCAGCATCGAAACGAATTTCAACAAGAAGAAATAAGCGATAACCAAAACAAGCCAACGAGAAAGGAAGAGAAGAATCTCGATAAAGGAAGATTCTGGGGTGTTGCCAACAGAGTATAAATAGAACCAGTGTTGAGAAGTGAAAAATCAATCGAATTCCGAACGTGACTGCGCAAACATCTATACAGAGGCAAAAGTTGCTGGTACATTAAAGTGTTATTGTAAATAGTTGATTATAAACAGAGTTGATTGTACATAGAGATTATTAAATAAATTGTTGCTGTATATAGTTGTATAAAATAAGTGTTGTAGTTATTATTAACAGAATCCAGTGATCGAACAAGGTAATTCAAAGAGAATTAAACGCTCACAGAATAAAAACGTAACAATATATTTTAACACCATAATACAACTGACCGTTTTGAACGATGCGTAGGATACTTACAAAAGTATAAAATAGGCGTGCTTTCGCATTCTACGCATCTAAGTATCCTACACTTTGCGCTATGTAACTTACCCATACAACTACACTTCTACTTTTTTGATAAACGTGTAGGAAGCAAAAATCGTGTTGACTAGTTGCTAAAGTGTAGCGTACACTTCTAAAATATGTATGGGAATGGCGGAACAGCCGAAGTTGGCTTCGCCACCAACAGTATTTTAGCACCAACGTTTTATTAAGTAGCCGGCCTTGGCCGGGCGCTAAAAAAATAACCCTTATATGGCCGAAGTCGGCTTCGCGATCAACAGTATTTTAGCATCAAAGTTTTTTTAAGTAGCCGGCCTTGGGCCATGCGCTAAAAAAATAACCCTTATATGGCCGAAGTCGGCTTCGCGGTCAACAGTATTTTATCATCAAAGTTTTTTTAAGTATATTTAATAAAACACCAATCGAATTATCTTTTACTTTCCACGAAATATTATTTTTAAAATAACGGGACATTGAACAGTGTAACCGACGAAAATGTAAAATTCGCGGCCAACAATATTTTTGCGGCCAGCACATATGTGTAAACATTGTCTTATGTTTCTCTACACTCAATTGATACCAAAGTAAATATTTTAAAAAATTATTCAAAATTTAGAAAAATTATTTACAAATATGTATTATATACCACGAGAAAGGAAATTCAATGGCCTTTAATCCGATTCTAAACGTTTGACAGGTTAATAAAACATTTTTTGGTAAAAAAAGTTTTTGTTTAAAAAAATTTTATAACAAATTTTTATTTTTCATTATAACTTAAAAAGCCTTAATAATTTATATCAAATGTTATATATGAGTAAAAAGTTTTTAAAAAGAGCTTTTATTTGGTGCCCATATTATTGCAAGGTTATTGAGTAATTACAATTTCAAATTTGAACTTTCACCTTCAGCCACGCCTTCTGTAGGCGTTTCCGCCAAAAAATATTTGGTTCGTCATGTTTACAATAATAGCTTCTATACGAATCAATTAGTTATTATTTTTTACCTTAGGGTGTGCTATTGTGCACTTATGCCCTCCCATTTTTTGACATATGATCCGTTTATAATCTAATTTTTACAGGTTCCAACGTTACGTTACCTATCAATCTGATTTGACTAATTGCTTTTATGGCTTTTGTATGAAACAAACGTTGCATTGCGTTTGTATTAAAAAGTGCTTAAATGCATACATTTGTACAGGCCACCCTGAAAAATGCCGCTCGCTAATACAGCGCATAACCAATTTCTATTTTAACATTGCGTCATCAAATTTACTGCAAGTACCAGTTCAGCCTAATGGTCCAATTACACATGAATGTAAAGTAACATGGCAGCTGACACAAATTGCCTTACCAAATTATCCCAATCCGCCCGGCAATCCGCGGGAAGAATTATGATGCTCTTGTTTTGAAATAAGTGTATAAAAGGAAATCAAAAGACAGATTTTTGAAATATATTAAAGTTAAAAATTTCGAAAATATTTTGTCACATTAACTACCAAATGTCAAATGTCTCAAATGAATTTGTCTATTTTTTCTTTTCTATTATTACTAATTTTATTTTAATTACATTAACTTGAAAATATATTTTTATTTGTTCCAATAATTGAAAAAAATTTAAAAATAAAGAACTCACACTTTTGTACTTAACCAGACGGTTAATAATTTTGGCACTGCCTGAACATTCCTCTTTCATTTTTTATTTTGACATATAGTAATTTTGACACTACCTAAACATGTTTTGGCATATCCTGCGCATTACATGACAACAGATATTACACGATTGCCCTACTTTGTTAATTATACTATGTACATAACAAAATTGAAAAGGACAACGAAAAATCGGCAATTTCCACAAGTAAAAAAAAACATCAAATAACTCGTCCTGTAAATCCATTGCCATTGAAATTGTATGCTTGTTTATTTTTTCTTAAATAGCTAACTTCTACTGCAGCCTACGATTTGGTTAATCGCTGTATTTCCTAAATTTAATTTACTTTGGTTCACGTTACGATACCTCGTGGGTAAATGGACTATAATGCGCTGGTTATCATAAGCATAATGAAACGAATTTGTGGAGCGAAGAAATGGGAAAATTTTATGCCAGTCATAATGGTATATGTTTTTACCTTATTCGCGTGAAACTGAATTTATATTTACAAAAATGTGTGTTGAAGAATGTAATTTATAACCAGGTTATAATGGAAGTGACGGAATGGAATGTCATAATCTATTACGTCTAAAATGAATGCGAGTGGTTAAAATGGACGGGGCGAAGCATCTGTTGATTTTAGATTCTTCTCTCTTCTTACGGCAATTTGAATTGAAATAATCACAATAAAAACAAAATAAAATATTAATATGGAATAATAAAATAGAGAATTTTTACACTATCTTGTCACACGTTTGTTGTGTTTAATTCGTAAACAAACTCCAATTGTTGTCAGCTGTGGCAAATATGGGATATTGGCTACGCACCGCGTTAATGCGTGGCGTATTTCGGTAAAGTTCATACAAATCGGATGGTCATGAGCACTGTTTGACAGGCTCGCCACCATGCGCGCCTTTGTTTAGGTATACTATACTAAAACAAACGAGCACAGCGTTGAGTTCCAGTCAAAAAAGGCTCATGCGCATAAATTTTGTATGAAGACAGCAATCAGAATATTATAGCATATGTCCTGCAGTTGTATGCTTGTTATATTTTCAAATAATACTCGATTGTAAAGGACTAGTTTTACCTTTTTTAATTGTATTATGGTCGAATTCGATTCAAAACATTCATTTATTCATTTAAAAAATGAAATTTTCTAAAATAATACAACTCTTCGGTTACAAAATTGTAAGTAAGTACGAAATATTAAAAATTGTATTTAAAAAAATTTTCTATTTTTACTGCTAGAATAAAAAATATACTAAATGATAATTATATTCTTATTTTCATTAATTTAATCTTTCGAAATTAGTCCCTCTTTGGCCTCCATGAGCTGTCATATTATACGACAATCCCATCAGATCTTCGTATTTTTTCATTTTTGGGAATTTTTCACGATATTCAATTAGTTTATGTTTAACCACGCGATGTACTTCCTTTTCATCTAACGCATCATTTAGAAGCTCCTGTGAGTATTCTCTATTTCGTAATTCTTGGTCTATGTTAGTTTTATTATTAAAGTCTGGAACAATTATTTCTTCAACTGATTTCGGTTCAGTTTTTGGTTCTTTCCCACCACTAAATTCAGTAAATTTTTTTTTAGACAATTCTTTTAAAGCTTTCATGTTATTTTTTGCGTCCTCTTCCTCTGCGAATTTCTTACTCCTCGATCTTTCAGAATCTTCACTAGATCCGTACGCACTACTACTATCTTCAGATTCTTCGCTTGCTATTTTCGCACTACTAGTTCGATCAGATTTTTCGGAGGAGGAAATATCCTCCTCTTCTCTTATTTCTTCCTCACTACTTATTCCATCAGATTCTTCGCTTGATATTTCTTCTGAATCTTGTGCAATTGTTTCGTCCCCACCACTACGTTCTTCTTTTTCTGCACTTACTTCCCGCTCACTACTATTTTCTTTGGATATTTCGCTTGAGCTTTCGCCTAAATCTAAACTTTCACTTTTTTCTTCCCCACTTCTAATTTTTTCAGATTCTTCGCCTTGAAATTCCTCTGACGAGATTTCAATAGAAGATTTGCTTGTTTCTGATTCTTTGTTGATACTTTCGTCCGAAGATTCTTGGCTTGGTTGTTGTGTTGTATTTTCGGGAATATTTTGAGGAGTCTCTTTGCTTTCTGTACTTAGTTGTCCTTGTTCGTCTGAATTACTAAGCTGTGCACCTATTACGCCCCCAAAAGTATGTTCTTCTTTTTCTGCACTTACTTCACGCTCACTACTATTTTCTTCTTTCGATATTTCGCTTGAGCTTTCGCCTAAATCTAAACTTTCACTTTTTTCTTCCCCACTTCTAATTTTTTCAGATTCTTCGCCTTGTAATTCCTCTGACGAGATTTCAATAGAAGATTTGCTTGTTTCTGATTCTTTGTTGATACTTTCGTCCGAAGATTCTTGGCTTAGTTGTTGTGTTGTATTTTCGGGAATATTTTGAGGAGTTTCTTTGCTTTCTGTACTCAGTTGTCCTTGCTCCTCTGAATTATTAAGATGTGCACCTGTTTCGTCCCCACCAGTACGTTCTTCTTCTTTTTCTACACTTACTTCACGCTCACTACTATTTTCTTCTTTGGATATTTCGCTTGAGCTTTCGCCTAAATCTAAACTTTCACTTTTTTCTTCCCCACTTCTAATTTTTTCAGATTCTTCGCCTTGTAATTCCTCTGACGAGATTTCAATAGAAGATTTGCTTGTTTCTGATTCTTTGTTGATACTTTCGTCCGAAGATTCTTGGCTTGGTTGTTGTGTTGTATTTTCGGGAATATTTTGAGGAGTCTCTTTGCTTTCAATACTCAGTTGTCCTTGTTCGTCTGAATTATTAAGATGTGCACCTGTTTCGTTCCCACCAGTACGTTCTTCTTCTTTTTCTACACTTACTTCCCGCTCACTACTATTTTCTTCTTTGGATATATCGTTTGAGCTTTCGCCTAAATCTAAACTTTCACTTTTTTCTTCCCCACTTCTAATTTTTTCAGATTCTTCGCCTTGTAATTCCTCTGACGAGATTTCAATAGAAGATTTGCTTGTTTCTGATTCTTTGTTGATACTTTCGTCCGAAGATTCTTGGCTTGGTTGTTGTGTTGTATTTTCGGGAATATTTTGAGCAGTTTCTTTGCTTTCTGTACTCAGTTGTCCTTGCTCCTCTGAATTATTAAGATGTGCACCTGTTTCGTCCCCACCAGTACGTTCTTCTTCTTTTTCTACACTTACTTCACGCTCACTACTATTTTCTTCTTTGGATATTTCGCTTGAGCTTTCGCCTAAATCTAAACTTTCACTTGTTTCTTCCCCACTTCTAATTTTTTCAGATTCTTCGCCTTGTAATTCCTCTGACGAAATTTCAATAGAAGATTTGCTTGTTTCTGATTCTTTGTTGATACTTTCGTCCGAAGATTCTTGGCTTGGTTGTTGTGTTGTATTTTCGGGAATATTTTGAGGAGTCTCTTTGCTTTCTGTACTCAGTTGTCCTTGTTCGTCTGAATTATTAAGATGTGCACCTGTTTCGTCCCCACCAGTACGTTCTTCTTCTTTTTCTGCACTTACTTCCCGCTCACTACTATTTTCTTCTTTGGATATTTCGCTTGAGCTTTCGCCTAAATCTAAACTTTCACTTTTTTCTACCCCACTTCTAATTTTTTCAGATTTTTCGCCTTGTAATTCCTCTGACGAGATTTCAATAGCAGATTTGCTTGTTTCTGATTCTTTCTTGATACTTTCGTCCGAAGATTCTTGGCTTGGTTGTTGTGTTGTATTTTCGGGAATATTTTGAGGAGTCTCTTTGCTTTCTGTACTCAGTTGTCCTTGTTCGTCTGAATTATTAAGATGTGCACCTGTTTCGTCCCCACCAGTACGTTCTTCTTCTTTTTCTGCACTTACTTCCCGCTCACTACTATTTTCTTCTTTGGATATTTCGCTTGAGCTTTCGCCTAAATCTAAACTTTCACTTTTTTCTACCCCACTTCTAATTTTTTCAGATTCTTCGCCTTGTAATTCCTCTGACGAGATTTCAATAGCAGATTTGCTTGTTTCTGATCCTTCGTTGATACTTTCGTCCGAAGATTCTTGGCTTGGTTGTTGTGTTGTATTTTCGGGAATATTTTGAGGAGTCTCTTTGCTTTCTGTACTCAGTTGTCCTTGTTCGTCTGAATTATTAAGATGTGCACCTGTTTCGTCCCCACCAGTACGTTCTTCTTCTTTTTCTACACTTACTTCACGCTCACTACTATTTTCTTCTTTCGATGTTTCGCTTGAACTTTCGCCTAAATCTAAACTTTCACTTTTTTCTGCCCCACTTTTAATTTTTTCAGATGCTTCTCTTGGCAATTCCTCTGACGGGATTTCAATAGAATATTTGTCTTTTTCTGTTTCTTTGTTGATACTTTCATCTGAAGGTTCTTGACTTGATTGTTGCGTTGTATTTTCGGGAATATTGTCAGGAGTTTCTTTGCTTTCTGGAGTCATTTGTCCTTGTTCGTCTGATTCATTAAGATGTCCTGCTTCAACAGACGTTTCCGCTGAAGATTTGGTGGTTACTTCACTCGAAGGTTCTTGAGTTTCTGATTCTACAGGATTTTCATTATTACCCGACTCTTCACGTGACTCTTCTTCTGAGAGTGGTTTATTTTCTGCTTCTTCTTCACCACTACTTTCTGTAGATTTTTCGTTTGATATTTCATCTGACCCCTGTGCACTTGTTTCGTCCCCACCACTGCGTTCCTTTTCTTTTGCTGCACCTACTTCGCGCTCACCACTACTATCTTCTGGTTGGGATATTTTACTTGAACTTTCGCCTAAATCTAAACTTTCACTTTTTTCTTCCCCACTTCTATTTTTTTCAGATTCTTCGCTTGGCAATTCCTCTGACGGGATTTCAATAGAAGATTTGTCTTTTTCTGATTCTTTGTTGATACTTTCATCTGAAGGTTCTTGACTTGCTTGTTGCGTTGTATTTTCGGGAATATCTTCAGGAGTTTCTTTGCTTTCTGGAGTCATTTGTCCTTGTTCGTCTGTTTCATTAAGATGTCCTCCTTCAACAGACGTTTCCGCTGAAGATTTGGTGGTTATTTCACTCGAAGGTTCTTGAGTTTCTGATTCTACCGGATTCTCTTTATTAGCCGACTCTTCGAGTAATTCTTCCTCTGAGAGTGATTTATTTTTTGCATCTTCTTCACCACTACTTTCTGTAGATTCTTCGTTTGATAATTCATCTGACCCCTGTGCACTTGTTTCGTCCCCACCACTACGTTCTTCTTCTTTTTCTGCACCTACTTCGTGCTCACCACTACTTTCTTCTGGTTGGGATATTGTACTTGAACTTTCGCCTAAATCAAAATTATCACTTTTTTCTTCCCCACTTCTAATTTTTTGAGATTTTTCGCTTGTCAATTCCTCTGACGGGATTTCAATAGAAGATTTGTCTTTTTCTGATTCTTTGTTGACACTTTCATCTGAAGGTTCTTGACTTGCTTGTTGCGTTGTATTTTCGGGAATATCTTCAGGATTTTCTTTGCTTTCTGGAGGTCCTTGTTCGTCTGATTCATTAAGATGTCCTCCTTCAACAGACGTTTCCGCTGAAGATTTGTTGGTTATTTCACTCGAAGGTTCTTGAGTTTCTGATTCTACCGGATTCTCTTTATTAGCCGACTCTTCGAGTAATTCTTCCTCTGAGAGTGATTTATTTTTTGCTTCTTCTTCACCACTACTTTCTGTAGATTCTTCGTTTGATAATTCATCTGACCCCTGTGCACTTGTTTCATCCACACCAGTACGTTCTTCTTCTTTATCTGCACCTACTTCTTCCTCACCACTACTTTCTACTGCTTTGGATATTTGGCTTGAAGTTTCGCCTAAATCTAAATTTTCACTTTTTTCTTCCCCACTTCTAATTTTTTCAGATTCATCGGTTGTTAATTCCTCTGACGGGATTTCAATAGAAGATTTGTCTTTTTGTGATTCTCTGTTGATACTTTCATCTGAAGGTTCTTGACTTGCTTGTTGCGTTGTATTTTCGGGAATATCTTCAGGATTTTCTTTGCTTTCTGGAGGTCCTTGTTCGTCTGATTCATTAAGATGTCCTCCTTCAACAGACGTTTCCGCTGAAGATTTGGTGGTTATTTCACTCGAAGGTTCTTGAGTTTCTGATTCTTCCGGATTCTCATTATTATCCGACTCTTCTTCTGAGAGCGGTTTATTTTCTGCTTCTTCTTCACCACTACTTTCTGTAGATTCTTCGTTTGATAATTCATCTGACCCCTGTGCACTTGTTTCGTCCACACCACTACGTTCTTCTTCTTTATCTGCACCTACTTCTTCCTCACCACTACTTTCTACTGCTTTGGATATTTGGCTTGAAGTTTCGCCTAAATCTAAATTTTCACTTTTTTCTTCCCCACTTCTAATTTTTTCAGATTCACCGCTTGTTAATCCCTCTGACGGGATTTCAATAGAAGATTTGTCTTTTTGTGATTCTCTGTTGATACTTTCATCTGAAGGTTCTTGACTTGCTTGTTGCGTTGTATTTTCGGGAATATCTTCAGGAGTTTCTTTGCTTTCTGGAGTCATTTGTCCTTGTTCGTCTGATTCATTAAGATGTCCTCCTTCAACAGACCTTTCCGCTGAAGATTTGGTGCTTACTTCATTCGAAGGTTCTTGAGTCTCTGATTCTACCGGATTCTCATTATTATCCGACTCTTCACGTGACTCTTCTTCTGAGAGCGGTTTATTTTCTGCTTCTTCTTCACCACTACTTTCTGTAGATTCTTCGTTTGATAATTCATCTGACCCCTGTGCTCTTGTTTCGTCCACACCACTACGTTCTTCTTCTTTATCTGCACCTACTTCTTCCTCACCACTACTTTCTACTGCTTTGGATATTTGGCTTGAAGTTTCGCCTAAATCTAAATTTTCACTTTTTTCTTCCCCACTTCTAATTTTTTCAGATTCACCGCTTGTTAATCCCTCTGACGGGATTTCAATAGAAGATTTGTCTTTTTGTGATTCTCTGTTGATACTTTCATCTGAAGGTTCTTGACTTGCTTGTTGCGTTGTATTTTCGGGAATATCTTCAGGAGTTTCTTTGCTTTCTGGAGTCATTTGTCCTTGTTCGTCTGATTCATTAAGATGTCCTCCTTCAACAGACGTTTCCGCTGAAGATTTGGTGCTTACTTCATTCGAAGGTTCTTGAGTCTCTGATTCTACCGGATTCTCATTATTATCCGACTCTTCACGTGACTCTTCTTCTGAGAGTGGTTTATTTTCTGCTGCTTCTTCACCACTACTTTCTGTAGATTCTTCGTTTGACATTTCATCTGACCCCTGTGCACTTGTTTCGTCCCCACCACTACGTTCTTCTTCTTTTTCTGAACCTACTTCTTGCTCACCACTACTTTCTTCTGGTTGGGATATTTTACTTGAACTTTCGCCTAAATCTAAATTTTCACTTTTTTCTTCCCCACTTCTATTTTTTTCAGATTCTTCGCTTGGCAATTCCTCTGACGGGATTTCAATAGAATATTTGTCTTTTTGTGATTCTCTGTTGATACTTTCATCTGGAGGTTCTTGACTTGATTGTTGCGTTGTATTTTCGGGAAAATCTTCAGGAGTTTCTTTGCTTTCTGGAGTCATTTGTCCTTGTTCGTCTGATTCATTAAGAAGTCCTCCTTCAACAGACGCTTCCGTTGAAGATTTGGTGGTTACTTCACTCGAAGGTTCTTGAGTCTCTGATTCTACCGGATTCTCATTATTTGCCGATTCTTCACGTGACTCTTCTTCTAAGAGTGGTTTATTTTCTGCTGCTTCTTCACCACTACTTTCTGTAGATTCTTCGTTTGATAATTCATCTGACCCCTGTGTACTTGTTTCGTCCCCACCATTACGTTCTTCTTCTTTTTCTGCACCTACTTCGTGCTCACCACTACTTTCTTCTGGTTGGGATATTTTACTTGAACTTTCGCCTAAATCTAAATTTTCACTTTTTTCTTCCCCACTTCTATTTTTTTCAGATTCTTCGCTTGGCAATTCCTCTGACGGGATTTCAATAGAATATTTGTCTTTTTGTGATTCTCTGTTGATACTTTTATCTGAAAGTTCTTGACTTGCTTGTTGCGTTGTATTTTCGGGAATATCTTCAGGATTTTCTGTGCTTTCTGGAGTCATTTGTCCTTGTTCGTCTGATTCATTAAGATGTCCTCCTTCAACAGACGTTTCCGCTGAAGATTTGGTGCTTACTTCACTCGAAGGATCTTGAGTCTCTGATTCTACCGGATTCTCATTATTATCCGACTCTTCACGTGACTCTTCTTCTGAGAGTGGTTTATTTTCTGCTGCTTCTTCACCACTACTTTCTGTAGATTCTTCGTTTGATAATTCATCTGACCCCTGTGTACTTGTTTCGTCCCCACCATTACGTTCTTCTTCTTTTTCTGCACCTACTTCGTGCTCACCACTACTTTCTTCTGGTTGGGATATTTTACTTGAACTTTCGCCTAAATCTAAATTTTCACTTTTTTCTTCCCCACTTCTATTTTTTTCATATTCTTCGCTTGGCAATTCCTCTGACGGGATTTCAATAGAATATTTGTCTTTTTGTGATTCTCTGTTGATACTTTCATCTGGAGGTTCTTGACTTGATTGTTGCGTTGTATTTTCGGGAGAATCTTCAGGAGTTTCTTTGCTTTCTGGAGTCATTTGTCCTTGTTCGTCTGATTCATTAAGATGTCCTCCTTCAACAAACGCTTCCGTTGAAGATTTGGTGGTTACTTCACTCGAAGGTTCTTGAGTCTCTGATTCTACCGGATTCTCATTAATTGCCGACTCTTCCTCTGAGAGTGGTTTATTTTCTGCTTCTTCTTCACCACTACTTTCTGTAGATTTTTCGTTTGATATTTTATCTGACCCCTGTGCACTTGTTTCGTCCCAACCACTACGTTCTTCTTCTTTTTCTGCACCTACTTCTTGCTCACCACCACTTTCTACTGCTTTGGATATTTGGCTTGAAGTTTCGCCTAAATCTAAATTTTCACTTTTTTCTTCCCCACTTCTATTTTTTTCAGATTCTTCGCTTGGCAATTCCTCTGACGAGATTTCATTAGAATATTTGTCTTTTTGTGATTCTCTGCTGATACTTTCATCTGAAGGTTCTTGACTTGATTGTTGCGTTATATTTTCGGGAAAATCTTCAGGAGTTTCTTGGCTTTCTGGAGTCAGTTGTCCTTGTTCGTCTGATTCATTAAGATGTCCTCCTTCAACAGACGTTTCCGCTGAAGATTTTGTGCTTACTTCACTCGAAGGTTCTTGAGTCTCTGATTCTACCGGATTTTCATTATTATCCGACTCTTCACGTGACTTCTCTTCTGAGAGTGGTTTATTTTCTGCTTCTTCTTCACCACTACTTTCTGTAGATTTTTCGTTTGATATTTCATCTGACCCCTGTGCACTTGTTTCGTCCCCACCACTACGTTCTTCTTCTTTTTCTGAACCTACTTCTTGCTCACCACTACTTTCTTCTGCTTTGGATATTTGGCTTGAAGTTTCGCCTAAATCTAAATTTTCACTTTTTTCTTCCCCACTTCTATTTTTTTCAGATTCTTCGCTTGCCAATTCCTCTGACGGGATTTCAATAGAATATTTGTCTTTTTGTGATTCTCTGTTGATACTTTCATCTGAAGGTTCTTGACTTGATTGTTGCGTTGTATTTTCGGGAATATCTTCAGGAGTTTCTTTGCTTTCTGGAGTCATTTGTCCTTGTTCGTTTGATTCATTAAAATGTCCTCCTTCAACAGACGTTTCCGCTGAAGATTTGGTGCTTACTTCATTCGAAGGTTCTTGAGTCTCTGATTCTACCGGATTCTCATTATTATCCGACTCTTCACGTGACTCTTCTTCTGAGAGCGGTTTATTTTCTGCTTCTTCTTCACCACTACTTTCTGTAGATTCTTCGTTTGATAATTCATCTGACCCCTGTGCACTTGTTTCGTCCACACCACTACGTTCTTCTTCTTTATCTGCACCTACTTCTTCCTCACCACTACTTTCTACTGCTTTGGATATTTGGCTTGAAGTTTCGCCTAAATCTAAATTTTCACTTTTTTCTTCCCCACTTCTAATTTTTTCAGATTTATCGCTTGGCAATTCCTCTGACGGGATTTCAATAGAAAATTTGTCTTTTTGTGATTCTTTGTTGATACTTTCATCTGAAGGTTCTTGACTTGATTGTTGCGTTTTATTTTCGGGAATATCTGCAGGAGTTTCTTTGCTTTCTGGAGTCATTTGTCCTTGTTCGTCTGATTCATTAAGATGTCCTCCTTCAACAGACGTTTCCGCTGAAGATTTGGTGCTTACTTCACTCGAAGGTTTTTGAGTCTCTGATTCTACCGGATTTTCATTATTATCCGACTCTTCACGTGACTCTTCTTCTGAGAGTGGTTTATTTTTTGCTTCTTCTTTACCACTACTTTCTGTAGATTCTTCGTTTGATAATTCATCTGACCCCTGTGCACTTGTTTCGTCCCCACCACTACGTTCTTCCTTTTTTTCTGCACCTACTTCTTGCTCACCACTACTTTCTACTGCTTTGGATATTTGGCTTGAAGTTTCGCCTAAATCTAAATTTTCACTTTTTTCTTCCCCACTTCTAATTTTTTCAGATTCATCGCTTGTTAATTCCTCTGACGGGATTTCAATAGAAGATTTTTCTTTTTGTGATTCTCTGTTGATACTTTCATCTGAAGGTTCTTGACTTGATTGTTGCGGTGTATTTTCGGGAATATCTTCAGGAGTTTCTTTGCTTTCTGGAGTCATTTGTCCTTGTTCGTCTGATTCATTAAGATGTCCTCCTTCAACAGACGTTTCCGCTGAAGATTTGGTGGTTACTTCACTCGAAGGTTTTTGAGTCTCTGATTCTACCGGATTCACATTATTAGCCGACTCTTCCTCTAACTCTTCCTCTGAGAGTGGTTTATTTTTTGCTTCTTCTTTACCACTACTTTCTGTAGATTCTTCGTTTGATAATTCATCTGACCCCTGTGCACTTGTTTCGTCCACACCACTACGTTCTTCTTCTTTATCTGCACCTACTTCTTCCTCACCACTACTTTCTACTGCTTTGGATATTTGGCTTGAAGTTTCGCCTAAATCTAAATTTTCACTTTTTTCTTCCCCACTTCTAATTTTTTCAGATTTATCGCTTGGCAATTCCTCTGACGGGATTTCAATAGAAAATTTGTCTTTTTGTGATTCTTTGTTGATACTTTCATCTGAAGGTTCTTGACTTGATTGTTGCGTTTTATTTTCGGGAATATCTGCGGGAGTTTCTTTGCTTTCTGGAGTCATTTGTCCTTGTTCGTCTGATTCATTAAGATGTCCTCCTTCAACAGACGTTTCCGCTGAAGATTTGGTGGTTACTTCACTCGAAGGTTTTTGAGTCTCTGATTCTACCGGATTCTCATTATTATCCGACTCTTCACGTGACTCTTCTTCTGAGAGTGGTTTATTTTTTGCTTCTTCTTTACCACTACTTTCTGTAGATTCTTCGTTTGATAATTCATCTGACCCCTGTGCACTTGTTTCGTCCCCACCACTACGTTCTTCCTTTTTTTCTGCACCTACTTCTTGCTCAACACTACTTTCTACTGCTTTGGATATTTGGCTTGAAGTTTCGCCTAAATCTAAATTTTCACTTTTTTCTTCCCCACTTCTAATTTTTTCAGATTCATCGCTTGTTAATTCCACTGACGGGATTTCAATAGAAGATTTTTCTTTTTGTGATTCTCTGTTGATACTTTCATCTGAAGGTTCTTGACTTGATTGTTGCGTTGTATTTTCGGGAATATCTTCAGGCGTTTCTTTGCTTTCTGGAGTCATTTGTCCTTGTTCGTCTGATTCATTAAGATGTCCTCCTTCAACAGACGTTTCCGCTGAAGATTTGGTGGTTACTTCACTCGAAGGTTTTTGAGTCTCTGATTCTACCGGATTCTCATTATTAACCGACTCTTCCTCTAACTCTTCCTCTGAGAGTGGTTTATTTTTTGCTTCTTCTTTACCACTACTTTCTGTAGATTCTTCGTTTGATAATTCATCTGACCCATGTGCACTTGTTTCGTCCCCACCTCTACGTTCTTCCTTTTTTTCTGCACCTACTTCTTGCTCACCACTACTTTCTACTGCTTTGGATATTTGGCTTGAAGTTTCGCCTAAATCTAAATTTTCACTTTTTTCTTCCCCACTTCTAATTTTTTCAGATTCATCGCTTGTTAATTCCTCTGACGGGATTTCAATAGAAGATTTTTCTTTTTGTGATTCTCTGTTGATACTTTCATCTGAAGGTTCTTGACTTGATTGTTGCGTTGTATTTTCGGGAATATCTTCAGGAGTTTCTTTGCTTTCTGGAGTCATTTGTCCTTGTTCGTCTGATTCATTAAGATGTCCTCCTTCAACAGACGTTTCCGCTGAAGATTTGGTGCTTACTTCACTCGAAGGATCTTGAGTCTCTGATTCTACCGGATTTTCATTATTATCCGACTCTTCACGTGACTCTTCTTCTGAGAGTGGTTTATTTTCTGCTTCTTCTTCACCACTACTTTCTGTAGATTTTTCGTTTGATATTTCATCTGACCCCTGTGCACTTGTTTCGTCCCCACCACTACGTTCTTCTTCTTTTTCTGCACCTATTTCTTGCTCACCACCACTTTCTACTGCTTTGGATATTTGGCTTGAAGTTTCGCCTAAATCTAAATTTTCACTTTTTTCTTCCCCACTTCTATTTTTTTCAGATTCTTCGCTTGGCAATTCCTCTGACGGGATTTCATTAGAATATTTGTCTTTTTGTGATTCTCTGCTGATACTTTCATCTGCAGGTTCTTGACTTGATTGTTGCGTTATATTTTCGGGAAAATCTTCAGGAGTTTCTTGGCTTTCTGGAGTCAGTTGTCCTTGCTCGTCTGATTCATTAAGATGTCCTCCTTCAACAGACGTTTCCGCTGAAGATTTTGTGCTTAATTCACTCGAAGGTTCTTGAGTCTCTGATTCTACCGGATTTTCATTATTATCCGACTCTTCGCGTGACTTTTCTTCTGAGAGTGGTTTATTTTCTTCTTCTTCTTCACCATTACTTTCTGTAGATTTTTCGTTTGATATTTCATCTGACCCCTGTGCACTTGTTTCGTCCCCACCACTACGTTCTTCTTCTTTTTCTGCACCTACTTCTTGCTCACCACTACTTTCTACTGCTTTGGATATTTGGCTTGAAGTTTCGCCTAAATCTAAAGTTTCACTTTTTTCTTCCCCACTTCTATTTTTTTCAGATTCTTCGCTTGGCAATTCCTCTGACGGGATTTCAATAGAATATTTGTCTTTTTGTGATTCTCTGTTGATACTTTCATCTGGAGGTTCTTGACTTGATTGTTGCGTTGTATTTTCGGGAAAATCTTCAGGAGTTTCTTTGCTTTCTGGAGTCAGTTGTCCTTGTTCGTCTGATTCATTAAGATGTCCTCCTTCAACAGACGTTTCCGCTGAAGATTTGGTGCTTACTTCACTCGAGGGTTCTTGAGTCTCTGATTCTACCGGATTTTCATTATTATCCGACTCTTCACGTGACTCTTCTTCTGAGAGTGGTTTATTTTCTGCTTCTTCTTCACCACTACTTTCTGTAGATTTTTCGTTTGATATTTCGTCTGACCCCTGTGCACTTGTTTCGTCCCCACCACTACGTTCTTCTTCGTTTTCTGCACCTACTTCTTGCTCACCACTACTTTCTACTGCTTTGGATATTTGGCTTGAAGTTTCGCCTAAATCTAAATTTTCACTTGTTTCTTCCCCACTTCTAATTTTTTCAGATTTATCGCTTGGCAATTCCTCTGACGGGATTTCAATAGAAAATTTGTCTTTTTGTGATTCTTTGTTGATACTTTCATCTGAAGGTACTTGACTTGATTGTTGCATTTTATTTTCGGGAATATCTTCAGGAGTTTCTTTGCTTTCTGGAGTCATTTGTCCTTGTTCGTCTGATTCATTAAGATGTCCTCCTTCAACAGACGTTTCCGCTGAAGATTTGGTGCTTACTTCACTCGAGGGTTCTTGAGTCTCTGATTCTACCGGATTTTCATTATTATCCGACTCTTCACCTGACTCTTCTTCCGAGAGTGGTTTATTTTCTGCTTCTTCACCACTACTTTCTGTAGATTTTTCGTTTGATATTTCATCTGACCCCTGTGCACTTGTTTCGTCCCCACCACTACGTTCTTCTTCGTTTTCTGCACCTACTTCTTGCTCACCACTACTTTCTACTGCTTTGGATATTTGGCTTGAAGTTTCGCCTAAATCTAAATTTTCACTTTTTTCTTCCCCACTTCTAATTTTTTCAGATTCATCGCTTGTTAATTCCTCTGACGGGATTTCAATAGAAGATTTGTCTTTTTGTGATTCTCTGTTGATACTTTCATCTGAAGGTTCTTGACTTGCTTGTTGCGTTGTATTTTCGGGAATATCTTCAGGATTTTCTTTGCTTTCTGGAGGTCCTTGTTCGTCTGATTCATTAAGATGTCCTCCTTCAACAGACGTTTCCGCTGAAGATTTGGTGGTTATTTCACTCGAAGGTTCTTGAGTTTCTGATTCTACCGGATTCTCTTTATTAGCCGACTCTTCGAGTAATTCTTCCTCTGAGAGTGATTTATTTTTTGCTTCTTCTTCACCTTGTCCTTGTTCGTCTGATTCATTAAGATGTCCTCCTTCAACAGACGTTTCCGCTGAAGATTTGGTGGTTACTTCACTCGAAGGTTCTTGAGTCTCTGATTCTACCGGATTCTCATTATTAGCCGACTCTTCCTGTAACTCTTCCTCTGAGAGTGGTTTATTTTTTGCTTCTTCTTTACCACTACTTTCTGTAGATTCTTTGTTTGATAATTCATCTGACCCCTGTGCACTTGTTTCGTCCCCACCACTACGTTCTTCCTTTTTTTCTGCACCTACTTCTTGCTCACCACTACTTTCTACTGCTTTGGATATTTGGCTTGAAGTTTCGCCTAAATCTAAATTTTCACTTTTTTCTTCCCCACTTCTAATTTTTTCAGATTCATCGCTTGGCAATTCCTCTGACGGGATTTCAATAGAAGATTTGTCTTTTTGTGATCCTTTGTTGATACTTTCATCTGAAGGTTCTTGACTTGATTGTTGCGTTTTATTTTCGGGAATATCTTCAGGAGTTTCTTTGCTTTCTGGAGTCATTTGTCCTTGTTCGTCTGATTCATTAAGATGTCCTGCTTCAACAGACGTTTCCGCTGAAGATTTGGTGCTTACTTCACTCGAAGGTTCTTTAGTCTCTGATTCTACCGGATTTTCATTATTATCCGACTCTTCACGTGACTCTTCTTCTGAGAGTGGTTTATTTTTTGCTTCTTCTTTACCACTACTTTCTGTAGATTCTTCGTTTGATAATTCATCTGACCCCTGTGCACTTGTTTCGTCCCCAGCACTACGTTCTTCTTCTTTTTCTGCACCTACTTCTTGCTCACCACTACTTTCTACTGCTTTGGATATTTGGCTTGAAGTTTCGCCTAAATCTAAATTTTCACTTTTTTCTTCCCCACTTCTATTTTTTTCAGATTCTTCGCTTGGCAATTCCTCTGACGGGATTTCAATAGAAGATTTGTCTTTTTGTGATTCTCTGTTGATACTTTCATCTGAAGGTTCTTGACTTGATTGTTGCGTTGTATTTTCGGGAAAATCTTCAGGAGTTTCTTTGCTTTCTGGAGTCAGTTGTCCTTGTTCGTCTGATTCATTAAGATGTCCTCCTTCAACAGACGTTTCCGCTGAAGATTTGGTGCTTACTTCACTCGAGGGTTCTTGAGTCTCTGATTCTACCGGAATCTCATTATTAGCCGACTCTTCACGTAACTCTTCTTTTGAGAGTGGTTTATTTTTTGCTTCTTCTTCACCAATACTTTCTGTAGATTCTTCCTTTGATAATTTATCTGACCCCTGTGCACTTGTTTCGTCACCATCACTACGTTTTGCTTCTTTCTCTGCACCTACTTCTTGTTCACCACTACTTTCTACAGCTTTGGATATTTGGCTTGAAGTTTCGCCTAAATCTAAATTTTCACTTTTTTCTTCCCCACTTCTAATTTTTTCAGATTCTTCGCTTTGCAATTTCTCTGACGGGATTTCAATAGAAGATTTGTCTTTTTGTGATTCTCTGTTGATACTTTCATCTGAAGGTTCTTGACTTGCTTGTTGCGTTGTATTTTCGGGAATATCTTCAGGAGTTTCTTTGCTTTCTGGAGTCATTTGTCCTTGTTCGTCTGATTCATTAAGATGTCCTGCTTCAACAGACGTTTCCGCTGAAGATTTGGTGGTTACTTCACTCGAAGGTTCTTGAGTCTCTGATTCTACCGGATTCTCATTATTAGCCGACTCTTCTTCTAACTCTTCCTCTGAGAGTGGTTTATTTTTTGCTTCTTCTTTACCACTACTTTCTGTAGATTCTTCGTTTGATAATTCATCTGACCCCTGTGCACTTGTTTCGTCCCCACCACTACGTTTTTCCTTTTTTTCTGCACCTACTTCTAGCCCACCACTACTTTCTACTGCTTTGGATATTTGGCTTGAAGTTTCGCCTAAATCTAAATTTTCACTTTTTTCTTCCCCACTTCTAATTTTTTCAGATTCATCGCTTGTTAATTCCTCTGACGGGATTTCAATAGAAGATTTGTCTTTTTGTGATTCTCTGTTGATACTTTCATCTGAAGGTTCTTGACTTGATTGGTGCGTTGTATTTTCGGGAATATCTTCAGGAGTTTCTTTGCTTTCTGGAGTCATTTGTCCTTGTTCGTCTGATTCATTAATATGTCCTCCTTCAACAGACGTTTCCGCTGAAGATTTGGTGCTTACTTCACTCGAAGGATCTTGAGTCTCTGATTCTACCGGATTCTCATTATTATCCGACTCTTTACGTGACTCTTCTTCTGAGAGTGGTTTATTTTCTGCTTCTTCTTCACCACTACTTTCTGTAGATTCTTCGTTTGATATTTCATCTGACCCCTGTGCACTTGTTTCGTCCCCACCACTACGTTCTTCTTCTTTTTCTGAACCTACTTCTTGCTCACCACTACTTTCTACTGCTTTGGATAATTGGCTTGAAGTTTCGCCTAAATCTAAATTTTCACTTTTTTCTTCCCCACTTCTATTTTTTTCAGATTCTTCGCTTGGCAATTCCTCTGACGGGATTTCAATAGAATATTTGTCTTTTTCTGGTTCTTTGTTGATACTTTCATCTGAAGGTTCTTGACTTGTTTGTTGCGTTGTATTTTCTGGAATATTTTGAGGAGTCTTTTTGTTTTCTGTACTCAGTTGTTCTTGTTCGTCTGATTCATTAAGATGTTCTCCTTCAAGAAACGCTTCCGCTGAAGATTTTGTGCTTGCTTCACTCGAAGGTTTTTGAGTTTTTGTTTCTATCGCATTCTCATTATTATCCGACTTTTCACGTAACTCTTCCTCTGAGAGTGGTTTATTTGTTGCTTCTTCTTCACCACTACTTTCTGTAGATTCTTCGTTTGATATTTCATGTGACCTCTGTGCACTCGTTTCATCTCCACCACTACGTTTTTCTTTTTCTGCACTTACTTCGCGCTCATCACTGCTTTCATCTGCTTTGGATATTTTGCTTGAACTTTCGCCTAAATCTAAACTTTTATTTTTTTCTTCCCCACTTCTAATTCTTTCAGATTGTTCGCTTGGCAATTCTTCTGCCGGGATTTCAATAGAAGATTTGTCTTTTTCTGATTCTTTGTTGATAATTTCATCTGAAGGTTCTTGACTTGCTTGTTGCGTTGTATTTTCGGGCATATCTTGAGGAGTCTCTTTGTTTTCTGTACTCAGTTGTCCTTGTTTGTCTGATTCATTAAGATGTGCTCCTTCAACAGACGCTTCCGCTGAAGATTTGGTGCTTACTTCACTCGAAGGTTTTTGGGGTTTTTTTTCTATCGCATTCTCATTATTATCCGACTCTTCGAGTAATTCTTCCTCAGAGAGTGGTTTATTTTTTGCTTCTTCTTCACCACTACTTTCTGTAGATGCTTCGTTGGATAATTCATCTGACCCCTGTGTACTTGTTTCGTCCCCACCACTGCGTTTTTCTTCTTTTTCTGCACCTACTTCGTGCTCACCACTACTTTCTACTGCTTTGGATATTTGGCTTGAAGTTTCACCTAATTCTAAATTTTCACTTTTTTCTTCCCCACTTCTAATTTTTTCAGATTCTTCTCTTGGCAATTCCTCTGATGAGATTTCAATAGAAGATTTGTTTTTTCCTGATTCTTTGTTGATACTTTCATCTGAAGGTTCTTGACTTGCTTGTTGCGTTATATTGTCGTTAATCCTTTCAGGAGTCTCTTTGCTTGCTGGAGTTATTTGTGCTTGTTCGTCTGATTCATTAAAATGTTCTCCTTCAACAGACTTTCCCGCTGCAGATGAGGTACTTGCTTCGCTGGAAGATTCCTGATTGTCTGATTCTACTTCATTCGCATTATTAACTGACTCTTTCTCTGAGAGTGATTTATTTTTTGCCTCATCTCCACCACGAGTTTCTGCAGATTCGTTGTTCAGCAATCCGTTTGAATTTTTGCTATTTGATTTAGTTGCATTCGCTTCGTTTTCTATCTCTTCGACAACTTCTTTTCCTACTGGCTCTTCAGATGATGGGTTTTCGATAGAATATTTTTCTTTTTCTGATGCGTTGGTGATATTTTCATACGAAGATTCTTGGCTTGATTGTTGTATTGTATATTCGGGAATATTGCTTTCGGGAATTCGTTGCCCTTGTTCGTCTGAATTATTAAGATGTACTCCTCCAACAGACGTTTCCGCTGAAGATTTGGTGGTTACTTCACTCAAAGGGTGTTGAGTTTCTGATTCTACTGGATTCTCAATATTAGTCGACTCTTCGCGTAATTCTTTCTCTGAGAGTAGTTTATCTTTTGATTCTTCTTCACCACTACTCTGTGAAGATTTGTTTTTTTCTGATTCTTTGTTGATACTATCATCCAAAGGCTCGTGGTTTGGTTGTTGCGTTGTACTTTCGTGAATATTTTCTGAAGTCTCATTGGTTTTTGGATTTAATATTTCTTGTGCGTCTGATATATTAAGCTGTCCTTCTTGAACTGACTTTTCCGCTGCAGCTTTGTGGCTTCCTTCACTGAAAGGCTTCTGATATGTTGATGATGTCACATTTCCATTGTTAGTCTGCTCTTCGCTACTACTGTCTTCTGTATAATTGGCAATTATGTTGTCATATGCTGAATATTCCCAACCTGAGTCATAATCTGAGTATTCCCAATTCTTTTTGAATGTTTTTCTCCTTCCAATAATATTTAGTATTCTCGCTTGTACCGTCGGCTGGAATTGAAGTTGAGTTAAAAATTCTTTTGTAGTATTATCGCCTGGGGATTGCTGACTTAACGCATTTATGGTCCTTGACATCGACTCGATAACTGGATTATTATTCCGCTTACCATTATTATCTTTTGGTGTTGTTATTGGTTCAGCAACCGATTCACTAATTGTTTCCGAGGTTTCAGTAGTAAAAAGGGCTGGATATGATGATGAAATTTGAACAAGTCCATAAATAATAATTATTTTCAAAATCTAAAAAAAAAGTAATAAAAACAAAAAAAAAAATTAAATATTATTTACTAAGAAATGTACGACGATTGATTTTACCATTTAAGTGTTTTATATTCTATTTCCGACTTTGACGATAATATTCCGTTAATTAAATATTAACTTGTCATTAACCACTGCTTTTATTGACATAGACTATGCTAATTGTAAATAATAAAATTAGCGATACTATTAAAGTGAAACATTCTGCATTAGATAAATTAGTTATGGGCGTTGAAATAGGTTCGCAAATCATTAGAATTATATTGAAAAGCAAATGTATATAAATGGTGCGGACACGGTAAGTGTAACACTAAGTATTTCAGATTTACGTACGATCACGATTTTAGCTGGTCATTTGAGAAAACATCTCTCATGTTTTGAATTTGCCAGATTATGTATGAGTCTTTGCATATCATGAGTTTCCGCGACTTTCTGGGTGAGAGCTGGAGATCTCCCAGAATATATGTAAATCAACCAATGTTTAACACGAAAACATTTTAATTTGACAACAAAGTTAAGCTTCGTCTTTTTGAGAGAGATGTGTTGCTTTGGTTTTATAAATAATATTTTATTGCAATATTAAACTTCTTTTTTTTTTGTCGATATCGGCATTTGACGGAGAGAGTCAAATTGAGTGATTAAGGTGTTATAACCCTTCGCTCAACCGTGGGTACTCCTAAAGGGGTCAAGTATATGACCCACTCTCATTATTTTTGTCTATCTAACATCCATATTTACTCCATACCTTTACCCCTTAGAGGGATACCTTAAAATATGAGCCGAAAACTACGTGAAAATGTATGATAATATTCCCATAGCTGCCCAAATATAGCCCGAACGGGGTTGAAATAGAGCTCGGTCTTCATCAATACTTCTTCCCCAATATTTTTCGTATTAGAAATAGAAAAAACTTTCCCATAATATTTATTTGTAGAACAATTGCAAATAAGACAGCATGTTTTGTTGCCCTCACTGCAGGCAGTTCAAATTTTCAATAAATAATTAATAAACGAAAATTGCAACTATTTTCCTTTACCATTATGCAGAAATATTAAAATAATAATTTTTATTATGATGCGTTATAGTACAAACTAGACTTTTATTCATACAACTCAATATCACATCTTCATGCTGCTGACGCCAACGAGCGAATAAAATATCTCAAATCGACTATCATTTTTAATCAATAACTTAGTAAGTTGGTGTTGCTACCGTCGTTTGTACTGTGTAGGCGTGAATTAATTTGTATACTATAAAAAGTATAATTGACTTCTAAGCATAAGGTAAATAACAATTTAAATAATATTTTCTGTACTTATAATAATAATAATAATAATAATAATAAGATCAATTCTATCCTTCATTAAAAAGATAGAGGAGATTCTAGTGTCGTAGACGGGCTTGGGTACAAAAGATCTCGTTTGGTCGCAGTACCCGTAAGTAACACTTATGGTTGGTCCCCAGAGGTATCAGCCGTAGGGCTCATATCATCTAACAGACCTCGGTCTGGTTTCGCGTGGTCCACTTGATGAACAAGGATTATGTCCTTGCTCCAATGTCACGCTCTTTTTTGATTGATTGATTGATATATCAGTAAGAATTTTTATTCTTTCTATAGTAGTAATAATATTTGTATATACCCGGGCCCATCGCTTAAATTACACCTGTATCTTGAATCTTGGGCAGTTTTTTCATTTCTCCTTTTTGCATTCGAAACCGACTAGAATGTCCATTACATGTGGATTGATGGTAAATAAAATATGCTACCAAAACAAGATCAAACACATTAAAATGCCAGGACACACTTTATGCATGCGCATATCACGAGTTCGATGAGCTCGAGATTACAGACGAGCTGCAGCAACTAAAAGAAAACTAACACTAAGAAAAAGTAGAAGAAGGACAACACACTTGGGCATGTAGATGTTATTGCTGTGAGTAACGTCCTTCTTCAGCCTGTTTTCGAACCGTGGGAACGTTAATTTGTTCATTGATAATATCTATTTATATTTATTCTTCTCCTCCTGTCGTTTGTTTGAAGTGGGGTATTGTAAATGCAGTTAATATCGCAATTACGGTGATCATGATGATGATGATGATGATGTTTGTTGTAATGTGTACGCAATACAACATAAAATTGTAGTATTAATGAAAGCAATCAAATATGGAATAAGGATGATGCAGAGGGAAAAAGAAAATATGAAACATCTAAAAGATGATGACTCCGATTTATGTGAGGGCATTCATGAACATACTAGAGGGGTTGAAATTTGATACAACAAACGAATATTTATTTGGGATTTATATATCTACAATACAGAGGTATTGCAGCTAGTGTTGTTTTTCTAAGGCTTACGTAGCAAAATGCCAAAACGTTTGCACCGTGCATGCGTAAAGTGAGTACCTTCCTACATAAATACTCCATCCAAATATAGGTGCGTATTTTACTTACAATATTAAGGGTGCTTAATAATCTTTTGTTTTTTTTATTATATTTAAACATTTCTAATTTCTATATTTTTCAAGTTTTTTTGCGACAAAAGTATCATTGCTTTGCTCCACTTGATGTGTTACGATATCTCTTAAAACAGTTGAATGTTTAGTTGCATTGCTGATTCCCTTCATTAGCATTATCATGTTTTGGATTTTATTATACACAATTTTATTGGCAGATAGAACATTTTCTTTTTCAATTTCTTGGGGACTTGGAAATGAACACAACATATGCACCTATGGTTAGGTGAGGTTATCGTGGCTGGCCTTTCTCTCAGAGGCCACACTTAGGCCAGGAAGGCTCATTGTGATACCACCAAACTTCTCTTCCAATCCTGTTATGCGTGTTAAATTTGGACAGCATTAGAAGGGACCTAAATTTATTAACCAGTTCCAAACGGCAGAATCCTTGTGACACTACTTTAACTTAGCTTTGTCACAGAATTCTTTTAAGAAGCATTTTTGGCTGTTCGAAGGTAAAATGTTTTCGATATTAAATTTTGTTATGCTTCAGCCGGGGATTGAATCCACGATCTACAGGTCAGAAGGCCAATGCACTAACCACTGAGCGAAAGATATTGTTTTCCTTTTTTTTTTGTTTTTACAAAATTGTATCACGCATGCGGGAAAATATCAGACATCTATGCGAATATGTGTATTTTACATATAACGAACAGTATTTGTTTTTACCGATAAGAATCTACATTTTGTTTTGAAAATGTGCTGTAGGCACATGACCGTCCAATATATATATACAATAGTATGTCCGTATTTTAGAAATGCATCGTATCTTGTTTAACTAGTCATGAACCAATACATCGGATGTAATTTTGTAAATGATTCTCGAAATATCTTAATTTCAAATTTTCGTATTTATTTACACTTATTTCTTAATTTGTTTATTCAATTTCAATCAATGCTTCAAAGTCAGCCGAAAGCCACTAATTTTTCCAGATGGTTGACCGTTTCTTTAATTTTGTTAACGCTGTTTACGCACCCCTCGTACGACGATTGCAAATTCTTTAATAATAATAGTTGTAAACGAAAAATAAAATGAATTTATATTAAACTATTAATGTAATTTATATCGGAAATAAGACTCGTTATAACCTGTGCAATGCCGGCAACAACTTTTTCAGTCAAAAGTGTGATAACTCCTGTTTTTTTGGGGGTGTTAACTTCTGGCTCTTTGGAGGTGGTAATGTCATAAAAGGGATTTTCACTTGGTTGTTGTGTTGCATATTCGGTAGGCCATTCTGGGCTGTCTTCTTGAGATCCATTTTGGTCGCTTGCTTCAGAAGATGATCCCTTACCTTTAGATTCAACCGAGCTATCATCATAAGGCAGTTCTTTGCTTAAATTTTCCTCGGAATCTCCAACATTAGTTTCTGTAGAAGGATTTTCACTTGGTTGTTGTGTTGTATATTCGGTAGGCCATTCTGGGCTGTCTTCTTGAACTTCATTTTGGTCGCTTGTTTCAGAAGAAGATTCCTTACCTTTAGATTCTACCGAGCTACCATCATTAGGCAATTCGCTCCCTAAATTTTCCTCGGAATCTGCAACGTTAGTTTGTGCAGATTCTTCTTTTGAATTTCTATTATTATCATTAGTTGTGTATTCTTCATTACCTGTCTTATCGGTTGTCTCTTTTTCTACGGGTGCTTCGCTTAACGGGTTTTCGATAGAGTTTTTGTCATTTTCTGGTTTTTTGATGGTATTTTCATAAGAAGGATTTTGGCTTGGTTGTTGTGTTGCATATTCAGTAGGCCATTCTGGGCTGTCTTCTTGAACTCCATTTTGGTCGCTTGCTTCAAAAGAAGATCCCTTACCTTTAGATTCTACCGAGCTATCATCATTAGGCAATTCGTTCCTTGAATTTTCCTCGGAATCTGCAACGTCAGTCCCTGGAGATTTTTCAATTGACGATTCTTTTGAATTTCTATTATTATCATTAGTTGTGTATTCTTCATTTACTGCCTTATCGGTTGTGTCTTTTTCTACGGGTGCTTCGCTTAACGGGTTTTCGATAGAGTTTTTGTCTTTTTCTGGTTCTTTGATGGCATTTTTATAAGAATGATTTTGGCTTGGTTGTTGTGTTGCATATTCTGTAGGCCATTCTGGGCTATCTTCTTGAACTCCATTTTGGTCGCTTGCTTCAGAAGAAGATTCCGTACCTTTACATTCTACCGAGCTATCATCATTAGGCAATTCGTTCCCTAAATTTTCCTCGGAATCTGCAACGTTAGTTTCTGCAGATTCTTCTTTTGAATTTCTATTATTATCATTAGTTGTGTATTCTTCATTTCCTGTCTTATCGGTTGTCTCTTTTTCTACGGGTGCTTCGCTTAACGGGTTTTCGATAGAGTTTTTGTCTTTTTCTGGTTCTTTCATGGCATTTTTATAAGAAGAATTTTGGCTTGGTTGTTGTGTTGCATATTCTGTAGGCCATTCTGGGCTATCTTCTTGAACTCCATTTTGGTCGCTTGCTTCAGAAGAAGATTCCTTACCTTTAGATTCTACCGAGCTATCATCATTAGGCAATACGTTCCTTGAATTTTCGTCGGAATCTGCAACGTTAGTTTCTGGAGATTTTTCATTTGACGATTCTTTTGTATTTCTGTTATTATCATTAGTTGTGTATTCTTCATTTCCTGTCTTATCGGCTGTTCCTTTTTCTACAGGTGCTTCGCTTAACGGGTTTTCGGTAGTGGCTTTGTCCTCTTCTGGTTCTTTGATGGTATTTTCATTAGAAAGTTCATGGCTTGGTTGTTGCGCTGTATTTTCGGGAATCTTTTGAAGAATCTCTTTGCTTTCGCGACTTTCTTTTCTTTGTTCGTCTGATTTATTAAGATGTCCATCTTCAACTGACTTTTCCGCTGGAGATTGGGTGCCTGCCTCAAGAGAAGATTCTTTACTTACTGATTCTGCCGCATTTTCGTTACTAGTCGATTCATTACTTAACTTTTCCTCGGTTTGTGATTTGTTCTTTGTCTGATCTTCACCAGTTGCTTTTGCAGATTCTTCGCTTGACAATTCTTTTGAACTATTCATATTTTCATTAGTTGCGTATTCTCTATTTTCTGTCTTATTGGCAGCTCCTTTTTCTGCAGAATGTACGCTTAACGGGTTTTCGGTAGTGGCTTTGTCTTCGTCTGGTTCTTTGATGGTATTTTCATTAGAAAGTTCATGGCTTGGTTGTTGCGTTGTATTTTCGGGAATCTTTTGAAGAATCTCTTTGCTTTCGCGACTTTCTTTTCTTTGTTCGTCTGATTTATTAAGATGTCCATCTTCAACTGATGACTTTTCCGCTGGAGATTGGGTGCCTGTTTCAAGAGAAGATTCTTTACTTATTGACTCTGCTGCATTTTCATTACTAGGCGATTCATTGCTTAACTTTTTCTCGCTTTGTACGTCGTTCTTTGCCTCATTTTCACCAATTACTGGAGATTTGGTGCTTGTCTCAAGAGTATGTTCTTTACTTATTGATTCTGTCGCATTTTCGTTACTAGTCGATTCATTACTTAACTTTTCTTCGGTTTCTGGTTTGTTCTTTATCTGATCGTCACCATTTGCTTTTGCAGATTCTTCGCTTGACAATTCTTTTGAACTATTCATATTTTTATTAGTTGCGTATTCTCCACTTTCTGTTGTATTGGTAGCTCCTTTTTCTGCAGACTGTATGCTTAACGGGTTTTCGGTAGCGGCTTTGTCTTCGTCTGGTTCTTTGGTGGTATTTTCATTAGAAGGTTCATGGCTTGGTTGTTGCGTTGTATTTTCGGGAATCTTTTGAAGAATCTCATTGCTTTCGCGACTTTCTTTTCTTTGTTCGTCTGATTTATTAAGATGTCCATCTTCAACTGACTTTTCCGCTGGAGATTGGGTGCTTGCTTCAATAGAAGGTTCCTTGCTTATTGATTCTGCCGCATTTTCGTTACTAGTCGATTCATTACTTAACTTTTCCTCGGTTTGTGATTTGTTCTTTGTCTGATCTTCACCAGTTGCTTTTGCAGATTCTTCGCTTGACAATTCTTTTGAACTATTCATATTTTCATTAGTTGCGTATTCTCCACTTTCTGTTGTATTGGTAGCTTCTTTTTCTGCAGACTGTATGCTTAACGGGTTTTCGGTAGCGGCTTTGTCTTCTTCTGGTTCTTTGGTGGTATTATCATTAGAAGGTTCATGGCTTGGTTGTTGCGTTGTATTTTCGGGAATCTTTTGAAGAATCTCTTTGCTTTCGGGACTTTCTTTTCTTTGTTCGTCTGATTTATTAAGATGTCCATCTTCAACTGACTTTTCCGCTGGAGATTGGGTGCCTGCCTCAAGAGAAGATTCTTTAGTTATTGATTCTGGCGCATTTTCGTTACTAGTCGATTCATTACTTAACGTTTCTTCGGTTTCTGGTTTGTTCTTTGTCTGATCTTCACCAGTTGCTTTTGCAGATTCTTCGCTTGACAATTCTTTTGAACTATTCATATTTTCATTAGTTGCGTATTCTCCATTTTCTGTCTTATTGGCATCTCCTTTTTCTGCAGACTGTACGCTCAACGGGTTTTCGGTAGTGGCTTTGTCTTCTTCTGGTTTTTTCATGGTATTTTCATTAGAAAGTTCATGGCTTGGATGTTGCGTTGTATTTTCGGGAATCTTTTGAAGAATCTCTTTGCTTTCGGGACTTTCTTTTCTTTGTTTGTCTGATTTATTAAGATGTCCATCTTCAACTGACTTTTCCCCTGGAGATTGGGTGCCTGCCTCAAAAGAAGATTTTTTACTTATTGATTCTGCCGCATTTTCGTTACTAGTCGATTCATTGCTTAACTTTTCCTCAGTTTGTGGTTTGTTCTTTGTCTGATCTTCACCAGTTGCTTTTGCAGATTCTTCGCTTGACAATTCTTTTGAACTATTCATATTTTCATTAGTTGCGTATTCTCCATTTTCTGTCTTATTGGCAGCTTCATTTTCTGCAGACTGTACGCTTAACGGGTTTTTGGTAGTGGCTTTGTCTTCATCTGGTTCTTTGATGGTATTTTCATTAGAAAGTTCATGGCTTGGTTGTTGCGTTGTATTTTCAGGAATCTTTTGAAGAATCTCTTTGCTTTCGCGACTTTCTTTTCTTTTTTCGTCTGATTTATTAAGATGTCCATCTTCAACTGACTTTTCCGCTGGAGATTGGGTGCCTGTTTCAAGAGAAGGTTCTTTATTTATTGACTCTGCTGCATTTTCATTACTAGCCGATTCATTGCTTAACTTTTCCTCGCTTTGTACGTCGTTCTTTGCCTCATTTTCACCAATTACTGGAGATTTGGTGCTTGTCTCAAGAGTATGTTCTTTACTTATTGATTCTGGCGCATTTTTGTTATTAGTCGATTCATTACTTAACTTTTCTTCGGTTTCTGGTTTGTTCTTTGTCTGATCGTCACCATTTGCTTTTGCAGATTCTTCGCTTGACAATTCTTTTGAACTATTCATATTTTCATTAGTTGCGTATTCTCCATTTTCTGTCTTATTGACAGCTTCATTTTCTGCAGACTGTACGCTCAACGGGTTTTCGGTAGTGGCTTTGTCTTCTTCTGGTTCTTTGATGGTATTTTCATTAGAAAGTTCATGGCTTGGTTGTTGCGTTGTATTTTCGGGAATCTTTTGAAGAATCTCTTTGTTTTCGCGACTTTCTTTTCTTTGTTCGTCTGATTTATTAAGATGTCCATCTTCAACTGACTTTTCCGCTGGAGATTGGGTGCCTGTTTCAAGAGAAGGTTCTTTATTTATTGACTCTGCTGCATTTTCATTACTAGCCGATTCATTGCTTAACTTTTCCTCGCTTTGTACGTCGTTCTTTGCCTCATTTTCACCAATTACTGGAGATTTGGTGCTTGTCTCAAGAGTATGTTCTTTACTTATTGATTCTGGCGCATTTTTGTTACTAGTCGATTCATTACTTAACTTTTCTTCGGTTTCTGGTTTGTTCTTTGTCTGATCGTCACCATTTGCTTTTGCAGATTCTTCGCTTGACAATTCTTTTGAACTATTCATATTTTCATTAGTTGCATATTCTCCATTTTCTGTCTTATTGGCAGCTTCATTTTCTGCAGACTGTACGCTTAACGGGTTTTTGGTAGTGGCTTTGTCTTCTTCTGGTTCCTTGGTGGTATTTTCATTAGAAGATGCATGGCTTGGTTGTTGCGTTGTATTTTCGGGAATCTTTTGAAGAATCTCTTTGCTTTCGGGACTCTCTTTTCTTTGTTCGTCTGATTTATTAAGATGTCCATCTTCAACTGACTTTTCCGCTGGAGATTGGGTGCCTGTTTCAAGAGATGGTTCTTTACTTATTGACTCTGCTGCATTTTCGTTACTAGTCAATTCATTACTTAACTTTTCCTCGGTTTGTGGTTTGTTCTTTGTCTGATCTTCACCAGTTGCTTTTGCAGATTCTTCGCTTGACAATTCTTTTGAACTATTCATATTTTCATTAGTTGCGTATTCTCCATTTTCTGTCTTATTGACAGCTTCATTTTCTCCAGACTGTACGCTCAACGGGTTTTCGGTAGTGGCTTTGTCTTCTTCTGGTTCTTTGATGGTATTTTCATTAGAAAGTTCATGGCTTGGTTGTTGCGTTGTATTTTCGGGAATCTTTTGAAGAATCTCTTTGTTTTCGCGACTTTCTTTTCTTTGTTCGTCTGATTTATTAAGATGTCCATCTTCAACTGACTTTTCCGCTGGAGATTGGGTGCCTGTTTCAAGAGCAGGTTCTTTATTTATTGACTCTGCTGCATTTTCATTACTAGCCGATTCATTGCTTAACTTTTCCTCGCTTTGTACGTCGTTCTTTGCCTCATTTTCACCAATTACTGGAGATTTGGTGCTTGTCTCAAGAGTATGTTCTTTACTTATTGATTCTGGCGCATTTTTGTTACTAGTCGATTCATTACTTAACTTTTCTTCGGTTTCTGGTTTGTTCTTTGTCTGATCGTCACCATTTGCTTTTGCAGATTCTTCGCTTGACAATTCTTTTGAACTATTCATATTTTCATTAGTTGCGTATTCTCTATTTTCTGTCTTATTGGCAGCTCCTTTTTCTGCAGACTGTACGCTCAACGGGTTTTCGGTAGTGGCTTTGTCTTCTTCTGGTTCTTTGATGGTATTTTCATTAGAAAGTTCATGGCTTGGTTGTTGCGTTGTATTTTCGGGAATCTTTTGAAGAATCTCTTTGTTTTCGCGACTTTCTTTTCTTTGTTCGTCTGATTTATTAAGATGTCCATCTTCAACTGACTTTTCCGCTGGAGATTGGGTGCCTGTTTCAAGAGAAGGTTCTTTATTTATTGACTCTGCTGCATTTTCATTACTAGCCGATTCATTGCTTAACTTTTCCTCGCTTTGTACGTCGTTCTTTGCCTCATTTTCACCAATTACTGGAGATTTGGTGCTTGTCTCAAGAGTATGTTCTTTACTTATTGATTCTGGCGCATTTTCGTTACTAGTCGATTCATTACTTAACTTTTCTTCGGTTTCTGGTTTGTTCTTTGTCTGATCGTCACCATTTGCTTTTGCAGATTCTTCGCTTGACAATTCTTTTGAACTATTCATATTTTCATTAGTTGCGTATTCTTCATTTTCTGTCTTATTGGCAGCTCCTTTTTCTGCAGACTGTACGCTTAACGGGTTTTCGGTAGCGGCTTTGTCTTCGTCTGGTTCTTTGATGGTATTTTCATTAGAAAGTTCACGGCTTGGTTGTTGCGTTGTATTTTCGGGAATATTTTGAAGAATCTCTTTGCTTTCGCGACTTTCTTTTCTTTGTTCGTCTGATTTATTAAGATGTCCATCTTCAACTGACTTTTCCCCTGGAGATTGGGTGCCTGCCTCAAAAGAAGATTCTTTACTTATTGATTCTGCCGCATTTTCGTTACTAGTCGATTCATTACTTAACTTTTCCTCGGTTTGTGGTTTGTTCTTTGTCTGACCTTCACCAGTTGCTTTTGCAGATTCTTCGCTTGACAATTCTTTTGAACTATTCATATTTTCATTAGTTGCGTATTCTCCATTTTCTGTCTTATTGGCAGCTCCTTTTTCTGCAGACTGTACGCTTAACGGGTTTTCGGTAGCGGCTTTGTCTTCGTCTGGTTCTTTGATGGTGTTTTCATTAGAAAGTTCATGGCTTGGTTGTTGCGTTGTATTTTCGGGAATCCTTTGAAGTATCTCTTTGCTTTCGCGACTTTCTTTTCTTTGTTCGTCTGATTTATTAATTTGTCCATCTTCAACTGACTTTTCCGCTGGAGATTGGGTGCCTGCCTCAAGAGAAGATTCTTTACTTATTGATTCTGCCGCATTTTCGTTACTAGTCAATTCATTACTTAACTTTTCTTCGGTCTGTGGTTTGTTCTTTGTCTGACCTTCACCAGTTGCTTTTGCAGATTCTTCGCTTGACAATTCTTTTGAACTATTCAAATTTTTATTAGTTGCATTTTCTACATTTTCTGTCTTATTGGCAGCTCCTTTTTCTATAGGCTGTTCGCTGAACGGGGTCTCGGGAGAGTTTTTGTCTTCTTCCGGTTCTTTGGTGGTATTTTCATAAGAAGATTCTTGGCTTGGTTGTTGTGCTGTATTTTCGGGAATCATTTCAGGAGGATTGTCTGATTTAATCAGATGTTCTTTGGTTAACATTACCACAGATGTTGTGGTTGTTACAGGCTTTGAGGTAGAATATTTTTGGTGTTCTGATTCCTTGGATTCTTCAGATTCTTTGCTTGACATTATCTTTACTGCGTGTGTTTCTTCCTCGCTACTGGTTTGCTCTGTTTCTGCGCTTGATATTTCCTTTGAATCTTGTTCACTTGTTTCTTTCTTATTACTATAGTCTTCAGATTCTCTACTCGATATTATCCTAGAATCTTGTTCACTTGTTACTTTCTTACTCTTAGAGTCTTCAGATTCTTTACTTGATATTACCCTTAGTGTGCGTGTTTCTTCCTCGCTGCTGGTTTTCTCAGTTACTACGGTTGGTATTTCCTTTGAATCTTGTTCACTTGTATCTTTCTTACTGCTAGAGTCCTCAGATTCTCTGCTTGATATTATCTTAAAATCTTGTTCACTTGTTTCGTTCTTACTACTAAAGTCTTCAGATTCTTTACTTGATATTATCTTTACTGCGGATGTTTCTTCTTCACTATTGTTTTTCTCAGTTTCTGCACTTGATATTTCCTTTGAATCTTGTTCACTTGTTTCTTTCTTGCTACTAGAGTCTTCAGATTCTTTACTTGATATTGAGCGTGTTTCTGCCTCGGTACTGGTTTTCTCAGTTTCTTCGCTTGATATATCTTTTGAAGCTTGTTCACTTGTTTCTTTCTTACTACTAAAATCTTCAGATTCTTTACTTGATATTACCTTTACTGTGCGTGTTTCTTCCTCGGTACTGGGTTGATCAATTTCTGCGCTTGATGTTTCCTTTGAATCTTGTTCACTTGTTTCTTTCTTACTACTAGAGTCTTCAGATTCTCTACTCGTTATTATCCTAGAATCTTGTTTACTTGTTTCTTTGTCATTATTATAGTCTTCAGATCCTTTACTTGGTATTACGTTTACTGTGCGTGTCTCTTCTTCGCTACTGGTTTTCTCAGTTTCTGCCCTTGATATTTCCTTTGAATCTTGTTCACTTGTTTCTTTCTTACTACTAGAGTCCTCAGATTCTCTGCTTGATATTATCTTAGAATCTTGTTCACTTGTTTCGTTCTTACTACTAAAGTCTTCAGATTCTTTACTTGATATTATCTTTACTGCGGGTGTTTCTTCTTCACTACTGTTTTTCTCAGTTTCTGCACTTGATATTTCCTTTGAATCTTGTTCACTTGTTTCTTTCTTGCTACTAGAGTCTTCAGATTCTTTACTTGATATTGAGCGTGTTTCTGCCTCGGTACTTGTTTTCTCAGTTTCTTCGCTTGATATTTCTTTTGAATCTTGTTCACTTGTTTCTTGCTTACTACTAAAGTCTTCAGATTCTTTACTTGATATTATCTTAGATTCTTGTTCACTTGTTTCGTTCTTACTACTAAGGTCTTCAGATTCTTTACTTGATATTACCTTTTCTGTGCGTGTTTCTTCCTCGCTACTGGTGTTCCCAGTTTCTGTGCTTGATATTTCCTTTGAATCTTGTTCACTTGTTTCTTTTTTGCTACTAGAGTCTTCAGATTCTCTGCTTGATATTATCTTAGAATCTTGTTCACTTGTTTCGTTCTTACTACTAAAGTCTTCAGATTCTTTACTTGATATTACCTTTACTGTGCGTGTTTCTTCCTCGCTACTGGTATTCTCAGTTTCTGTGCTTAATATTTCCTTTGACTCTTGTTCACTTGTTTCTTTCTTATTACTAGATTCTTCAGATTCTCTACTCGATATTATCTCAGAATCTTGTTTACTTGTTTCTTTGTCATTATTATAGTCTTCAGATCCTTTACTTGGTATTACGTTTACTGTGCGTGTCTCTTCTTCGCTACTGGTTTTCTCAGTTTCTGCCCTTGATATTTCCTTTGAATCTTGTTCACTTGTTTCTTTATTACTACTAGAGTCTTCAGATTCTCTACTCGATATCATCTTAGAATCTTGTTCAGTTGTTTCTTTCTTACTTTTAGAGTCTTCAGATTCTCTACTCGATATTATCTTAGAATCGTGTTCGCTTGTTTCGTTCTTACTACTAAAGTCTTCAGATTCTCTACTTGATATTACCTTCACTGCGCGTGTGTCTTCCTTGCTACTGGTTTCCTCAGTTTCTGCGCTTGATATTTCCTTTGAATCTTGTTCACTTGTTTCTTTCTTGCTACTAGAGTCTTCAGAGTCTCTACTCGATATTATTTTAGAATCTTGTTCACTTGTTTCTTTCTTATTATTAGAGTCTTCAGATTCTCTACACGATATTATCTTAGAATCTTGTTCACTTGTTTCTTTCTTACTACTAGAGTCTTCAGATTCTTTACTTGGTAATATCTTAGAATCCTGTTCACTTGTTTCTTTCTCATTACTAGAGTCTTCAGATTCTTTACTTGATATTACCTTTACTGCGCGAGTTCCTTCCTCGCTACTGGTTTTCTCAGTTTCTGCATTTGATATTTTCTTTGAATCTTGTTCACTTGTTTCTTTCTTACTACTAGAGTCTTCAGATTCTGTACTCGATATTATGTTAGAATCTTGTTCAGTGGTTTCTTCCTCATTACTGTTTTGCTCAGTTTCTGCGCTAGATATTTCCTTTGTATCTTGTTCACTTGATTCTCTTCTCGATATTATCTTAGAATCTTGTTCACTTGTTTCTTTCTCATTACTAGAGTCTTCAGATTCTTTGCTTGATATTACCTTTACTGCGGGTGTTTCTTCCTCGCTACTGGTTTTCTCAGTTTCTGCGCTTGATATTTCTTTTGAATCTTGGTCACTTGTTTTTTTCTTACAACTGGAGTCTGCAGATTCTCTACTGGATATTGAGCGTGTTTCTTCCTCGCTAATGGGTTCCTCAATTTCTGCGCTTGATACTTCCTTTGAATCCTGTTCACTTGTTTCTTTCTTCCTACTAGATTCTTCAGATTCTCTACTCGATATTATCTTAGAATCTTGATCACTTGTTTCTTTCTTATTACTAGAGTCTTCAGATTCTTTGCTTGGTATTACCTTTACTGCGCGTGTTTCTTCATCGCTGCTGGATATCTCAGTTTCTGCGCTTGCTATTTCCTTTGAATTTTGTTCATCTGTTTCTTCATCCCTGCTATAGTCTTTGGATTTTGCGCGGCATCTTCTCTTTTTACCTGTTTTTTTATCAGCTCTAGTGTCTCTAGCTTCTTCGCTGGATATTTCTTTTGACACTTGTTGACTTGTTTCTCTTTCACTGCTAGAGTTTTCAGATTCTTCGCTCGATATTCTCTTTGAACGTTGTTCAATTGTTTCTTCACTATCACTGGTTTCCTCAGTTTCTGCGCTTGATATTTCCTTTGAATCTTGTTCACTTGTTTCTTTCCTACTACTGGAGTCTTTAGGTTCTTTCACTCGTTCACTTGTTTCTCTTTTACTACTAGCTTCTATAGACTCTTTACTTGTTGCTTCCTCGCTACTGGTTTTCTCAGTTTCTGCGCTTGATATTTCCTTAGAATCTCGTTCACTTGTATTTTCCTCACTTTTAGATTCTTTAGTTTCTGCGCATGATTTTTCCCATGAATCTCTTTCACTTGTTTCTTTCTCACTCCTACTATTTTCGAGATTTGAGTATTCCGAAGAACAGTGTTTTGGGTTATTTTTCCAGAGATTTGTTATTTGTTTTTTAGTTGGCTTCGGCCGGAAATGAAGTGCACTTAATTTGTCCCTTTCAAAGTTATCTGTCATAAACATGGTGCTTGGATTATTAGTCCGGCTACCAGTGTCATGTTTTCGTGTCCTTAATGGGTAACTAACCACATCACTGATGGTCTCAGAGTGTTTTTTAATTGATTGCGCTGGATATGATGATACAATTTGAACAAGTCCAACAACAATAATCGTTTTAAAAATCTATGAGGAATTGAAAATAATAATGAAAAAGTAAAATAATTCCGGATTATTTACTATCGAATAGAATAAGATGCACAACAGTTGATGTTACCATTTAAATATTTTAATTTTGAGTTCCAATGTTGGCGAAAATATTCAATAAACTAAACATTCAGATGACATTAACTACTGCTTTTATTGACATACACTATGTTCAGTGTAAATAATAACATTAGCCATATTACAAAAGTGAAACAAACTGCATTAGACAAATTTGTTATGGTTGGTAAGGGGGAAAAAGTCATGTTTAAAGTCAATACTTGTAAATACTCGTAACTGTATATAATAGATATGCAAATAATTAGTATTAAAAATGTATATAATTTTTACGGACACGGTAAGTGTAACACAAAGTATTTCAGATGAGAGAGGTCTACGTACAATAAAGACTCTAACTCTAAGCTCACTCCGTATAGATTGTGTATTAGAACAGATCATTTGAGGAAATGCTAGATAATGTTATGAAAATCTTTTCATATTCCTCTTCTGTTTTTCAGCATGGGTAACCACTAATGTCGTTGCAAGGATTTTCTGGGATATAGCGAATAAGATTGTCATACGTATTATTGATATGGAAGAATTATCTTCAATCTCATCTATTAATTATATATTTATCAAATGTTTATTAACGTTTTTGCGCTTTAAAACAATCTCAAAAAAAAAAAAAAAAAAGTGGACCTATTCGACCGAACGCTCTTGTTTCGTTTAAAATTGATTTGATATAATCAAAATTATGATAAACGTAAATTTATAGTAGTACGAGTATCTTTTTGACATTTTAACAGATTTTTAATTAGGGAATCTGATCTCAACTTTGACTATAATTACGGGCCAAAGTATCCAAAACATTAATATACCATTCAATTGTTTTACTTTTTCAATTTGACAATTTATGGTAAAGCTACTGAAGAGACTGAAGAGATGAAGATTGTTTTCGAAAGTTCAACATCTCCTGCGATGGCTATCTAGGTTGTGGCACGATGAATTTTTCAAGTCCTACTTACGCGAAGGGCTCATTGGCCGAAGCTCGGCCAATGAGCCCTTTGGGGCTTTAAGTGCCACATATTTATTTTTTTTTTTTAGTTACGCGTTTGACCTATACAATACGATGAGGAAAAAGGTCGATTAGGATGGAATCTTCGGTGAAAGTATGAATTTTTAGAGAAATATGTAATCAGCTCGGACAATGAGCACTTCGGGGCTTTAAGTGCCACAATTTTTTTTTTTATGTAATCAGCGTTTCTCGTCTCTAAGCTTCGTCAGCAAGTGCAAAGTATTAATAACATGAGTAATAAAAATGAGCATACTTAAGTAGATAGTAAAATTAATTAAGTGAAAGATTGACAGATCCGTGTTCAGTATAAAATTTGGAAAAAAAAGATAATCACTTAAAAATTTATAACGGACATATTTCCCACACTTTTACTAACACGAATGCACCAATGAATGTGTATACTCGTCATATATCGCTTTCCATATAATAAATCAGATGAAATTTTATAAAATAAACCCTTAGAAATTCATCGGGAAAGCAGGTGTTACACAAATCTGCCAGTAATCAGTAGAAAAACAACTTCTACTTGCATATATTTTTGTATAGAACTGCAAAGTGAGAAGAAAATTTGAATCTCACTATACGATAAATACATGCATATAATCTGTATTTGTGTGTATGTATGTATGTACATTAAGGTGGAATGAAAAACTGTTTTCTTTTACAACAAAAATTACCGTTTAGTTGAAAGATAAAGTCACAAAATGTTAGAAGAATATAATTACACACCCTAATCTACGTACGCACATATCTACATATATATATTGTATACTCATATATAGATGGCATTATCGTATAAGAATCCTGGGAAAATTTTTTATTTTTCATATCATTGATTTGAGATTTTTCATTACATGTGGATTGATGGTTAAATAAAATATTGTACAACAACAAGATCAGCAACAGTAAAATACCAGGACACATACGAACACACTTTGTGCATGCGCATATCACGAGTCTGATGAGCTCGAGGTTAACGACGTGCTGTGTTGCAAGTAGCAAGCACAACAACCACCATCATCGCCGCCGCAATAATAACAACAACAACAACACAACAAGGTTCAGGATTTTTTAATTAAAAGAAAAGAAAACTAACAACAAGAAAAAAAAAAAACACAGAAGAAGGACAACCAACACACTTGGCCATGTGGAAGTTATTGCAAGTGAATGTCGTCCTAGTCGAGCCTGTTTTCGAACCGTGGGAACGTTCATTCGTTTGTTGATAATACATATTTATTTTGCTGTTTCTCCTTTTGTTGTTTATTTGAATTGGGGTATTGCAAATGCAGATAAGATTGCAATTATGGTGATCATGATGATGATGATGATGACTACGATGTTTATAATGTGAAGGCATGTATGCACATATGTATGAAAATAACAAAATAGAGGGGGTTGAAATTTGATATTTCAAAACGAATAAATATTTGACATTATTATACATACGTTTTGTATTGTAGCTATTGCTGTTGTTCCTTCCTGCACACGAAACGTGTGCGTTGTGCATGCGTAAAGTGAGCACCTACCTACATAAATATTCTATACCAAGTATTGGTACCTATTCTAAATACATATAAAGGATGGTTAATGATTCTCATGATTTTTTTTGTATTTCTAATTTTTTTTTTGCGGGAAGAGCACCATTGATTTTCTTCACTTAAACCGATGCGATATGTTTAAAATCTTCGTTTGCATTGTTGATTTACTTCATTATGATTATCATATTTTCAATTTTATTATTCATAATTTTATTGGCAGCTAAAAATTACAAATTTTCTTTTTCTCCCCTGTCTGTTATTATGTAAAGTATTCGAATATTATAAATATCAATTTTTTTGTATTTGATTATATTAATTTTTTAAATTGATTTTCGATACAGTCAACACTTTCGGAGCTATAATAAAGTATGCGGAGATATAGTAAAGTATATATATTGGTTTCAGCGTCGCCCAAAATAATCGCTTTGAAGACGTCCGTCTTGTCTCCACGATAACTTGAACAAATCTTGATATATATAATGCGAATTTGATCTATTCGAGATTTGTGTATAAAATAAATGATTAAAACAAGATGACGATTGATCCGAATTGCTAACAATCATCACTAAACGTTAGTAAGGGCCAGTTTTTTCATTGCGAGTTTAGCTCTATTTGTCGCTTAAACCAAGTTTAAACTCGATTTGCAGTTTGTTAATCAAATTTCAACGTAGTTTAAACTATGTTTGAACGCCCTATCTAGCTGGGTTAAACTAAGATTAACCTATCAGTTGTTCAGCTGTCTGTTCTTGCACTCCAGTGGATATTTTCTTGCTGCGGTTTAAAATAAGTTGAAATTTAAACCCAGTTTCAAGTGTTTATAGTTGTTTATAATTCTATCCCCTCATTCTGTTTACGCGTTTACGCGTTGGAATATGTTTATGGCTGCCACGATTTTTCTTTAACTTTTCTAATTCAGATTTATAAATTTTTAAGAGGTAATTACGTAATTTATGCTTGCTTATTCGCGCAAGGACCTGCTTTCGGATTGAGTTTGGCCGCTTTAAAACTGTTCTAATGAACTCACGAAAATTCTTTAGGGTCTCTAGGAGACGCGCTTTTTCATCAGAAACTTCTCGTCCTTGTTGTTCTGTTGCAGTTGTTGGAATCTCTTCAAGGAACTCTTTGTTTTTAATGTATTCTTTTTGTACTGATTCTTCGCTTGGAGATTTGGTACTTGCTTCAGCACAAGGTTCCTCACTTTCTAATTCATCATTTTCCTGTTTAGTCATTCCATTACACACCTTCTCCCCTAATTGCAGTTTATTTGTTGCCTTTGTTGTAATTTCAGGAATCTTTTCGGGAGTCCCTTGGCTTTCAGGACTTCCCTGTGTTTGCTGCTCGCTACTAGGTTTTCCAGCTTCTTCGCTTTTCAATTTCGTTGAATTCATAGTACTTTCATTTGGTAGCTGTTCTCCAGTATAGGTCTTCTCAACAGTTTCTTCTTCTGCAGGTTGTCCGTTTGACGGACTTTCAGTAGAATATGTAGTTTTTTCTGATTCTTCATTCGAAAATTCTTGCTTCACTTGTTGCGCTGTATTTTTGGGAGCATTATAAAAAATTTGATTTCTCTCATCAACATCTTCCTGTTGGACGGGCTTTTCATCTGGAGGTTTGGTGCTTGATTCATGGGAAGATACCTCACTTCCTAATTCCGAATTTTCCTTTCCTGCCGATTCGTTGCCTGACACATCTTTTGATACCGGTTTATTTCTTGCCTCTTCGCCCTTTGTTTTTGGAGCTTCTACGTTTGTTAATTCCTGTGAATTTTTAGTGCTTTTCTGAGTTACATGTTCTTCTGTACCGGTGTTCTCGGTAGCTTCTTCTTCTGCAGGTTGTTCGCTTAACGAACTTTCAGTAGGATATTTGGTGTTTACTGACTCTTGGCTTTCTTGTTGAGCTCTATTTTCGGGAGTATTATGAATAATTTCGTTTCTCTCATCAATGCCTTCTTGTTGGATGGCTGGAGGTTTGGTGCTTGATTCATGGGAAGATGCCTCTCCTCCTAGATCAGCATTTCCGCTTCCTGCCGATTCGTGGCCCAACTTTTTGTCTGATCCTACTTCAGTTTTTGCTTCTTCGCCACTAGGATTCGCAGCTTCTTCGATGGTCAATTCCTTTGAAGACTTAGTACTTTCATTTGTAAGCTGTTCTTCACTACCGGTATTTTCATTAGCATCTTCTGCAGGTTGTTCGATTAACGGACTTTCAGCAAAATATCTGGGTTTTTCTGATTCTTTGGTGTTATTGACATTGGAAATCTCCTGGCTTTTTTGTTGAGCTGTATTTTCGAGAGTAATATTGGGAGACTCGTTGCTCTTATTATCGCCTTCCTGTTGGATGGCACCTTCATCTGGAAGTTTAGTGCTTGATGCATGGGCATATTCCTCATTTCCTAATTCTAAATTTTCCTTTCCTGTCGATTTGTTGCCTAATTCTTCTTTGGATTCTGGTTTACTTTTTGCCTCTTGGCCACTAGTTTCTGCAGCTTCTTCTCTTGTTAGTTCCTTTGAATTGTTAGTACTTTCATTTGCTGGATGTTCTTCACTACCGGTCTTTTCAGTAGCATCTTCTGCAGGTTGTTCGATTGACGGACTTTCAGCAAAATATTTGGGTTTTTCTGATTCTTTGGTGGTATTGACATTGGAAAGCTCTTGGCTTTCTTGTTGAGCTGTATTTTCTGGGGTATTATGGCGAAATTCATTGCCCTTATCAACGGCTTCTTGTTGGCCGACCCCTTCATCTGCAAATTTTTTGGGTGATTCATAGGAAGATGCCTCACTTCCTGGTTTTAAATTTTTATTATCCGTCGTTTCATTGCCCAACTGTTCGTCGCTTTCTGGTTTATTTTGTGCCTCATCGCCACGTTCGACGGCCTCTGCATCTGGAGATTTGGTGCCTGATTCGTGTGAGGATGCCTCACTTTCTAAATTGACGTTTTCGGTTGCTGCCGAATCGTCGCCCAAGTTTTCATCTGCGCCTGCTTTAGTGTTTGCTTGTTCTCCACTAGGTTCTGCAGCTTCTTCTCCAACTAATTCCTTTGAATTCTTTGTATTTTGATTTGTAAGCTGTTCTTCACTATCAGTCTTACCAGTAACTTCTTCTTCTGCACGTAGTTCGCTTAACGGACTTTCAGTAGAATATATACTTTTTTCTGAATCTTTGGTGTTATTGCCATTAGATAGCTCTTGGCTTTCTTGTTGATCTGTATTTTCGGGAGTACTATGGCAAGATTCGTTGGTCTTATCAATGCCTTCCTGTTGGACGACTCCTTCGTCTGCAGATTTGGTGCCTGATTCGTGTGAGGATGCCTCACTTTCTAAATTGGCGTTTTCGGTTACTGCCGAATTGTCGCCCAAATTTTCATCTGTTCCTGCCTTATTGTTTGCTTGTTCTCCACTAGGTTCTGCAGCTTCTTCACCACCTAATTCCTTTGAATTCCTTGTATTTTGATTTGTAAGCTGTTCTTCACTATCAGTCTTACCAGTAGCTCCTTCTCCTGCACGTAGTTCGCTAACGGGACTTTCAGTAGAATATATACTTTTTTCTGAATCTTTGGTGTTATTGCCATTAGATAGCTCTTGGCTTTCTTGTTGATCTGTATTTTCGGGAGTATTGTGGCGAGATTCGTTGATCTTATCAATGCCTTCCTGTTGGACGACTCCTTCATCTGCAGATTTGGTGCCTGATTCATGGGAAGATGCCTCACTTTCTAAATTGGTAATTTCAGTTGCTGTCAAATCGTTGCCCACGTTTTCATCTGATCCTGCTTTAGTGTTTGCTTGTTCTCCACTAGGCTCTGCAGCTTCTTCTCCAACTAAATCCTTTGAATTCTTTGTATTTTGATTTGTAAGCTGTTCTTCACTATCAGTCTTACCAATAGCTCCTTCTTCTGCACATAGTTCACTTAACGGACTTTCAGTAGAATATATATTTTTTTCTGAATCTTTGATGTTATTGCCATTAGATAGCTCTTGGCTTTCTTGTTGATCTGTATTTTCGGGAGTACTATGGCGAGATTCGTTGGTCTTATCAATGCTTTCCTGTTGGACGACTCCATCGTCTGCAGATTTGGTGCCTGATTCTAGTGAGGATGCCTCACTTTCTAAATTGGCGTTTTCGGTTGCTGCCGAATTGTCGCCCAAATTTTCATCTGTTCCTGCCTTATTGTTTGCTTGTTCTCCACTAGGTTCTGCAGCTTCTTCACCACCTAATTCCTTTGAATTCCTTGTATTTTGATTTGTAAGCTGTTCTTCACTATCAGTCTTACCAGTAGCTCCTTCTTCTGCACGTAGTTCGCTTAACGGACTTTCAGTAGAATATATACTTTTTTCTGAATCTTTGGTGTTATTGCCATTAGATAGCTCTTGGCTTTCTTGTTGATCTGTATTCTCGGGAGTATTATGGCGAGATTCGTTGGTATTATCGATGCCTTCCTGTTGGACGACTCCTTCATTTGCAGATTTGGTGCCTGATTCTTGTGAGGATGCCTCACTTTCTAAATTGGCGTTTTCGGTAGCTGCCGAATCGTCTCCCAAGTTTTCATCTAATCCTGCCTTAGTGTTTGCTTGTTCTGCACTAGGTTCTGCAGCTTCTTCTCCAACTAATTCCTTTGAATTCCTTGTATTTTGATTTGTAAGCTGTTCTTCACTATCAGACTTACCAGTAGCTCCTTCTTCTGCACGTAGTTCGCTTAACGGACTTTCAGTAGAATATATACTTTTTTCTGAATCTTTGGTGTTATTGCCATTAGATAGCTCTTGGCTTTCTTGTTGATCTGTATTTTCGGGAGTATTATGGCGAGATTCGTTGGTCTTATCAATGCCTTCCTGTTGGACGACTCCTTCGTCTGCAGATTTGGTGTCTGATTCATGGATAGATGCCTCACTTCCTAGTTCTAAAGTTTTATTTTCTGTCGTTTCATTGCCCAACTGTTCGTCGGTTTCTGGTTTATTTTGTGCCTCATCGCCACTTTCGACGGCCTCTGCCTCTGGAGATTTGGTACCTGATTCTTGTGAGGATGCCTCACTTTCTAAATTGGCGTTTTCGGTTGCTGCCGAATCGTCTCCCAAGTTTTCATCTGATCCTGCCTTAGTGTTTGCTTGTTCTCCACTAGGTTCTGCAGCTTCTTCTCCAACTAATTCCTTTGAATTCCTTGTATTTTGATTTGTAAGCTGTTCTTCACTATCAGTCTTACCAGTAGCTCCTTTTTCTGCAGGTAGTTCGCTTAACGGACTTTCAGTCGAATATATACTTTTTTCTGAATCTTTGGTGTTATTGCCATTAGATAGCTCTTGGCTTTCTTGTTGATCTGTATTTTCGGGAGTATTATGGCGAGATTCGTTGGTCTTATCAATGCCTTCCTGTTGGACGACTCCTTCGTCTGCAGATTTGGTGCCTGATTCATGGGAAGATGCCTCACTTTCTAAATTGGCAATTTCAGTTGCTGTCAAATCGTTGTCCAAGTTTTCATCTGATACTGCTTTAGTGTTTGCTTGTTCTCCACTAGGTTCTGCAGCTTCTTCCCCAGCTAATTCCTTTGAATTCTTTGTATTTTGATTTGTAAGATGTTCTTCACTATCCGTCTGACCGGTAGTTCCTTCTTCTCCACGTAGTTCGCTTAAAGGACTTTCAGTGGAATATATATTTTTTTCTGAATCTTTGGTGTTATTGCCATTGTAAAGCTCTTGGTTCTCTTGTTGATCTGTATTTTCGGGAGTATTATGGCGAGATTCGTTGGTATTGTCAATGCCTTCCTGTCGGACGACTCCTTCGTCTGCAGATTTGGTGTCTGATTCATGGATAGATGCCTCACTTCCTAGTTCTAAAGTTTTATTTTCTGTCGTTTCATTGCCCAACTGTTCGTCGGTTTCTGGTTTATTTTGTGCCTCATCGCCACTTTCGACGGCCTCTGCCTCTGGAGATTTGGTACCTGATTCTTGTGAGGATGCCTCACTTTCTAAATTGGCGTTTTCGGTTGCTGCCGAATTGTCGCCCAAATTTTCATCTGATCCTGCCTTAGTGTTTGCTTGTTCTCCACTAGGTTCTGCAGCTTCTTCTCCAACTAATTCCTTTGAATTCCTTGTATTTTGATTTGTAAGCTGTTCTTCACTATCAGCCTTACCAGTAGCTTCTTCTTCTGCACGTAGTTCGCTTAACGGACTTTCAGTAATATATATACTTTTTTCTGAATCTTTGGTGTTATTGCCATTAGATAGCTCTTGGCTTTCTTGTTGATCTGTATTTTCGGGAGTATTATGGCGAGATTCGTTGGTATTATCGATGCCTTCCTGTTGGACGACTCCTTCATTTGCAGATTTGGTGCCTGATTCTAGTGAGGATGCCTCACTTTCTAAATTGGCGGTTTCGGTTGCTGCCGAATTGTCGCCCAAATTTTCATCTGATCCTGCCTTAGTGTTTGCTTGTTCTCCACTAGGTTCTGCAGCTTCTTCTCCAACTAATTCCTTTGAATTCCTTGTATTTTGATTTGTAAGCTGTTCTTCACTATCAGCCTTACCAGTAGCTTCTTCTTCTGCACGTAGTTCGCTTAACGGACTTTCAGTAATATATATACTTTTTTCTGAATCTTTGGTGTTATTGCCATTAGATAGCTCTTGGCTTTCTTGTTGATCTGTATTTTCGGGAGTATTATGGCGAGATTCGTTGGTATTATCGATGCCTTCCTGTTGGACGACTCCTTCGTCTGCAGATTTGGTGCCTGATTCTAGTGAGGATGCCTCACTTTCTAAATTGGCGTTTTCGGTTGCTGCCGAATTGTCGCCCAAATTTTCATCTGATCCTGCCTTAGTGTTTGCTTGTTCTCCACTAGGTTCTGCAGCTTCTTCTCCAACTAATTCCTTTGAATTCCTTGTATTTTGATTTGTAAGCTGTTCTTCACTATCAGTCTTACCAGTAGCTCCTTCTTCTGCACGTAGTTCGCTTAACGGACTTTCAGTAGAATATATACTTTTTTCTGAATCTTTGGTGTTAGTGCCATTAGATAGCTCTTGGCTTTCTTGTTGATCTGTATTTTCGGGAGTATTATGGCGAGATTCGTTGGTATTATCGATGCCTTCCTGTTGGACGACTCCTTCGTCTGCAGATTTGGTGCCTGATTCTAGTGAGGATGCCTCACTTCCTAGTTCTAAAGTTTTATTTTCTGTCGTTTCATTGCCCAACTGTTCGTCGGTTTCTGGTTTATTTTGTGCCTCATCGCCACTTTCGACGGCCTCTGCCTCTGGAGATTTGGTACCTGATTCTAGTGAGGATGCCTCACTTTCTAAATTGGCGTTTTCGGTTGCTGCCGAATTGTCGCCCAAATTTTCATCTGATCCTGCCTTAGTGTTTGCTTGTTCTCCACTAGGTTCTGCAGCTTCTTCTCCAACTAATTCCTTTGAATTCCTTGTATTTTGATTTGTAAGCTGTTCTTCACTATCAGTCTTACCAGTAGCTCCTTCTCCTGCACGTAGTTCGCTAACGGGACTTTCAGTAGAATATATACTTTTTTCTGAATCTTTGGTGTTATTGCCATTAGATAGCTCTTGGCTTTCTTGTTGATCTGTATTTTCGGGAGTATTGTGGCGAGATTCGTTGATCTTATCAATGCCTTCCTGTTGGACGACTCCTTCATCTGCAGATTTGGTGCCTGATTCATGGGAAGATGCCTCACTTTCTAAATTGGTAATTTCAGTTGCTGTCAAATCGTTGCCCACGTTTTCATCTGATCCTGCTTTAGTGTTTGCTTGTTCTCCACTAGGCTCTGCAGCTTCTTCTCCAACTAATTCCTTTGAATTCCTTGTATTTTGATTTGTAAGCTGTTCTTCACTATCAGTCTTACCAGTAGCTTCTTCTTCTGCACGTAGTTCGCTTAACGAACTTTCAGTAATATATATAATTTTTTCTGAATCTTTGGTGTTATTGCCATTAGATAGCTCTTGGCTTTCTTGTTGATCTGTATTTTCGGGAGTATTATGGCGAGATTCGTTGGTATTATCGATGCCTTCCTGTTGGACGACTCCTTCATCTGCAGATTTGGTGCCTGATTCTTGTGAGGATGCCTCACTTTCTAAATTGGCGTTTTCGGTAGCTGCCGAATCGTCTCCCAAGTTTTCATCTGATCCTGCCTTAGTGTTTGCTTGTTCTGCACTAGGTTCTGCAGCTTCTTCTCCAACTAATTCCTTTGAATTCCTTGTATTTTGATTTGTAAGCTGTTCTTCACTATCAGCCTTACCAGTAGCTTCTTCTTCTGCACGTAGTTCGCTTAACGGACTTTCAGTCGAATATATACTTTTTTCTGAATCTTTGGTGTTATTGCCATTAGATAGCTCTTGGCTTTCTTGTTGATCTGTATTTTGGGGAGTATTATGGCGAGATTCGTTGGTCTTATCAATGCCTTCCTGTTGGACGACTCCTTCGTCTGCAGATTTGGTGCCTGATTCATGGGAAGATGCCTCACTTTCTAAATTGGCAATTTCAGTTGCTGTCAAATCGTTGTCCAAGTTTTCATCTGATACTGCTTTAGTGTTTGCTTGTTCTCCACTAGGTTCTGCAGCTTCTTCCCCAGCTAATTCCTTTGAATTCTTTGTATTTTGATTTGTAAGATGTTCTTCACTATCCGTCTGACCGGTAGTTCCTTCTTCTCCACGTAGTTCGCTTAAAGGACTTTCAGTGGAATATATATTTTTTTCTGAATCTTTGGTGTTATTGCCATTGTAAAGCTCTTGGTTCTCTTGTTGATCTGTATTTTCGGGAGTATTATGGCGAGATTCGTTGGTATTGTCAATGCCTTCCTGTCGGACGACTCCTTCGTCTGCAGATTTGGTGTCTGATTCATGGATAGATGCCTCACTTCCTAGTTCTAAAGTTTTATTTTCTGTCGTTTCATTGCCCAACTGTTCGTCGGTTTCTGGTTTATTTTGTGCCTCATCGCCACTTTCGACGGCCTCTGCCTCTGGAGATTTGGTACCTGATTCTTGTGAGGATGCCTCACTTTCTAAATTGGCGTTTTTGGTTGCTGCCGAATCGTCTCCCAAGTTTTCATCTGATCCTGCCTTATTGTTTGCTTGTCCTCCACTAGGTTCTGCAGCTTCTTCTCCAACTAATTCCTTTGAATTCCTTGTATTTTGATTTGTAAGCTGTTCTTCACTATCAGTCTTACCAGTAGCTCCTTTTTCTGCAGGTAGTTCGCTTAACGGACTTTCAGTCGAATATATACTTTTTTCTGAATCTTTGGTGTTATTGCCATTAGATAGCTCTTGGCTTTCTTGTTGATCTGTATTTTCGGGAGTATTATGGCGAGATTCGTTGGTATTATCGATGCCTTCCTGTTGGACGACTCCTTCATCTGCAGATTTGGTGCCTGATTCTAGTGAGGATGCCTCACTTTCTAAATTGGCGTTTTCGGTTGCTGCCGAATTGTCGCCCAAATTTTCATCTGATCCTGCCTTAGCGTTTGCTTGTTCTCCACTAGGTTCTGCAGCTTCTTCTCCAACTAATTCCTTTGAATTCCTTGTATTTTGATTTGTAAGCTGTTCTTCACTATCAGCCTTACCAGTAGCTTCTTCTTCTGCACGTAGTTCGCTTAACGGACTTTCAGTAATATATATACTTTTTTCTGAATCTTTGGTGTTATTGCCATTAGATAGCTCTTGGCTTTCTTGTTGATCTGTATTTTCGGGAGTATTATGGCGAGATTCGTTGGTATTATCGATGCCTTCCTGTTGGACGACTCCTTCGTCTGCAGATTTGGTGCCTGATTCTAGTGAGGATGCCTCACTTTCTAAATTGGCGTTTTCGGTTGCTGCCGAATTGTCGCCCAAATTTTCATCTGATCCTGCCTTAGTGTTTGCTTGTTCTCCACTAGGTTCTGCAGCTTCTTCTCCAACTAATTCCTTTGAATTCCTTGTATTTTGATTTGTAAGCTGTTCTTCACTATCAGTCTTACCAGTAGCTACTTCTTCTGCACGTAGTTCGCTTAACGGACTTTCAGTAGAATATATACTTTTTTCTGAATCTTTGGTGTTAGTGCCATTAGATAGCTCTTGGCTTTCTTGTTGATCTGTATTTTCGGGAGTATTATGGCGAGATTCGTTGGTCTTATCAATGCCTTCCTGTTGGACGACTCCTTGGTCTGCAGATTTGGTGTCTGATTCATGGATAGATGCCTCACTTCCTAGTTCTAAAGTTTTATTTTCTGTCGTTTCATTGCCCAACTGTTCGTCGGTTTCTGGTTTATTTTGTGCCTCATCGCCACTTTCGACGGCCTCTGCCTCTGGAGATTTGGTACCTGATTCTTGTGAGGATGCCTCACTTTCTAAATTGGCGTTTTCGGTTGCTGCCGAATCGTCCCCCAAGTTTTCATCTGATCCTGCCTTAGTGTTTGCTTGTTCTCCGCTAGGTTCTGCAGCTTCTTCTCCAACTAATTCCTTTGAATTCCTTGTATTTTGATTTGTAAGCTGTTCTTCACTATCAGTCTTACCAGTAGCTCCGTTTTCTGCACGTAGTTCACTTAGCGGACTTTCAGTCGAATATATACTTTTTTCTGAATCTTTGGTGTTATTGCCATTAGATAGCTCTTGGCTTTCTTGTTGATCTGTATTTTCGGGAGTATTATGGCGAGATTCGTTGGTCTTATCAATGCCTTCCTGTTGGACGACTCCTTCGTCTGCAGATTTGGTGCCTGATTCATGGGAAGATGCCTCACTTTCTAAATTGGCAATTTCAGTTGCTGTCAAATCGTTGTCCAAGTTTTCATCTGATACTGCTTTAGTGTTTGCTTGTTCTTCACTAGGTTCTGCAGCTTCTTCTCCAACTAATTCCTTTGAATTCCTTGTATTTTGATTTGTAAGCTGTTCTTCACTATCAGTCTTACCAGTAGCTCCTTTTTCTGCAGGTAGTTCGCTTAACGGACTTTCAGTCGAATATATACTTTTTTCTGAAGCTTTGGTGTTATTGCCATTAGATAGCTCTTGGCTTTCTTGTTGATCTGTATTTTCGGGAGTATTATGGCGAGATTCGTTGGTCTTATCAATGCCTTCCTGTTGGACGACTTCTTCATCTGCAAATTTTTTGAGTGATTCAGAGGAAGATGCCTCACTTCCTAGTTCTAAAGTTTTATTTTTTGTCGTGTCATTGCCAAACTGTTCGTCGGTTTCTGGTGTATTTTGTGCCTCAACGCCACTTTCGACGGCCTCTGCATCTGGAGATTTGGTACCGGATTCATGTGCAGATGCCTCTCTTTCTAGATTGGCATTTTCGGTTGCTGTCGAATTGTTGCCCAAGTTTTCATCTGATCCTGCTTTAGTGTTTGCTTGTTTTCCATTAGGTTCTGCAGCTTCTTTCCCAGCTAATTCCTTTGAATTTTTTGTATTTTGATTTGTAAAATGTTCTTCACTATCAGTCTTACCGGTAGCTCCTTCTTCTGCACGTAGTTCGCTTAACGGACTTTCAGTAGAATATGTACTTTTTTCTGAATCATTTATGTTATTGCCATTGGAGAGCTCTTGGCTTTCTTGTCGATCTGTATTTTCGATAGTATTATGGCGAGATTCGGTGGTCTTATCAATGCCTTCCTGTTGGACGACTCCTTCGTCTGCAGATTTGGTGCCTGATTCATGGGAAGATGCCTCACTTTCTAAATTGGCAATTTCAGTTGCTGTCAAATCGTTGCCCAAGTTTTCATCTGATCCTGCTTTAGTGTTTGCTTGTTCTCCATTAGGTTCTGCAGCTTCATCCCCAGCTAATTCCTTTGAATTCTTTGTATTTTGATTTGTAAGCTGTCCTTCACTATCAGTCTGACTGGTAGCTCCTTCTTCTCCACGTAGTTCGCTTAAAGGACTTTCAGTGGAATATTTATTTTTTTCTGAATCTTTGGTGTTATTCCCATTGGAAAGCTCTTGGCCTTCTTGTTGATCTGTATTTTCGGGAGTATTATGGCGAGATTCGTTGGTATTATCAATGCGTTCCTGTTGGACGACTCCTTTAGCTGCAGGTTTGGTGCCTGGTTCATGGGAAGATGGCTCACTTTCTAAATTGGCAATTTCAGTTGCTGTCAAATCGTTGCCCAAGTTTTCATCTAATCCTGCTTTAGTGTTTGCTTGTTCTCCATTAGGTTCTGCAGCTTCTTCCCCAGCTAATTCCTTTGAATTCTTTGTATTTTGATTTGTAAGATGTTCTTCACTATCCGTCTGACCGGTAGTTCCTTCTTCTCCACGTAGTTCGCTTAAAGGACTTTCAGTGGAATATATATTTTTTTCTGAATCTTTGGTGTTATTGCCATTGTAAAGCTCTTGGTTCTCTTGTTGATCTGTATTTTCGGGAGTATTATGGCGAGATTCGTTGGTATTGTCAATGCCTTCCTGTTGGACGACTCCTTCATCTGCAGGTTTGGTGCCTGGTTCATGGGAAGATGGCTCACTTTCTAAATTGGCAATTTCAGTTGCTGTCAAATCGTTGCCCAAGTTTTCACCTGATCCTGCTTTAGTGTTTGCTTGTTCTCCATTAGGTTCTGCAGCTTCTTCCCCAGCTAATTCCTTTGAATTTTTTGTATTTTGATTTGTAAAATGTTCTTCACTATCGGTCTTACCGGTAGCTCCTTCTTCTGCACGTAATTCGCTTAAAGGACTTTCAGTGGAATATATATTTTTTTCTGAATCTTTGGTGTTATTGCTATTGGAAAACTCTTGGCTCTCTTGTTGATCTGTATTTTCGGGAGTATTATGGCGAGATTCGTTGGTCTTATCAATGCCTTCCTGTTGGACGACTCCTTCGTCTGCAGATTTGGTGTCTGATTCATGGATAGATGCCTCACTTCCTAGTTCTAAAGTTTTATTTTCTATCGCTTCATTGCCAAACTGTTCGTCGGTTTCTGGTTTATTTTGTGCCTCAACGCCACTTTCGACGGCCTCTGCATCTAGAGATTTGGTGCCGGATTCATGTGCAGATGCCTCTCTTTCTAGATTGGCATTTTCGTTTGCTGTCGAATTGTTGCCCAAGTTTTCATCTGATCCTGCTTTAGTGTTTGCTTGTTCTCCATTAGGTTCTGCAGCTTCTTCCCCAGGTAATTCCTTTGAATACTTTGTATTTTGATTTGTAAGCTGTTCTTCACTATCAGTATGACCGGTAGCTCCTTCTTCTCCACGTAGTTCGCTTAAAGGACTTTCAGTGGAATATATATTTTTTTCTGAATCTTTGGTGTTATTGCCATTGGAAAGCTCTTGGCTTTCTTGTTGATCTGTATTTTCGGGAAAATTTTTGGGTGATTCATAGGAAGATGCCCCACTTCCTAGTTCTAAAGTTTTATTTTCTATCGTTTTATTGCCAAACTGTGTGTCGTTTTCTAGTTTATTTTGTGCCTGATCGCCTTTTTCGATGGCCTCTGCATCTGCAGATTCCGTGCTTAATTGAGGGGAAGATACCTCACTTCCTAAATTGGAATTTTCGGTTCCTGTCGAATTGTTGCCCAAGTTTTCATCTGATAATGCTTTAGTGTTCGCTTGTTCTCCATTAGTTTCTGCAGCTTCTTCACCAGCTAATTCCTTTGAATTTTTTGTATTTTGATTTGTAAACTTTTCTTCACTATCAGTCTTACCGGTAGCTCCTTCTTCTGCACGTTGTTCGCTTAAAGGACTTTCAGTAGAATATGTATTTTTTTCTGATTCTTTGGTGTTATTGCCATTGGAAATCTCTTGGCTTTCTTTTTGAGTTGAATTTTCGGGAATATTATTGCGAGATTCGTTGGTCTTATCAATGCCTTCCTGTTGGACGACTCCTTTATCTGCAAATTTTTTGGGTGATTCATAGGAAGATGCCCCACTTCCTAGTTCTAAAGTTTTATTTTCTGTCGTTTTATTGCCAAACTGTGTGTCGGTTTCTAGTTTATTTTGTGCCTGATCGCCACTTTCGATGGCCTCTGCATATGGATATTTGGTGCTTAATTGAGGGGAAAGTACCTCACTTCCTAAATTGGCATTTTCGGTTGCTGTCGAATTGTTGCCCAAGTTTTCATCTGATAACGCTTTAGTGTTCGCTTGTTCTCCATTAGGTTCTGCAGCTTCTTCCCCAGCTAATTCCTTTGAATTTTTTGTATGTTGATTTGTAAACTTTTCTTCACTTTCAGTCTTACCAGTAGCTCCTTCTGCACGTAGTTCGCTTAACGGACTTTCATTAGAATATGTATTTTTTTCTGAATCATTTGTGTTATTGCCAGTGGAAAGGTCTTGGCTTTCTTTTTGATTTGTATTTTCGGGAATATTATGGCGAGATTCGGTGGTCTTATCAATGCCTTCCTGTTGGACGACTCCTTCATCAGCAAATTTTTTGGGTGACTCATAGGAAGATGCCCCACTTCCTAGTTCTAAAGTTTTATTTTCTGTCGTTTCATTGCCAAACAGTTCGTCGATTTCTAGTTTATTTTGTGCCTCATCGTCACTTTCGATGGCCTCTGCATCTGGAGAATGGGTGCTTGATTGAGGGGAAGATACCTCACTTCCTAAATTGGCATTTTCGGTTACTGTTGAATTGTCGGCCAAGTTTTCATCTGGACCTGCTTTAGTGTTTGCTTGTTCTCCATTAGGTTCTGGAGCTTCTTCCCCAACTAATTCCTTTGAATTCTTTGTATTTTGATTTGGAGATAGGTCTGGTATAGAAATATTCCTGGTAGGCTCGAAATTATTGTCTGAATGCAGCGGATATGATAATGAAATTTTAACGATTCCAACAATAATAAGAGTCTTAAAAATAATCTATAAAAAAAAGAGCAAACAATTTATTGCTATTTATTGTCGGATAGGGAAGAATGGAGGACGATTGAAGTTACCATTTAAATATTGTAATTTTGATTTCCGATTTTAACAAAAATAGTTGATCAACTAAACTTTGATATGTCATTAACCACTGCTTTTATTGGCATATTTTAAGTGTAAATAATAAAATTAGCCATATTATTAAAGTGAAGCAATCTGAATTAAAGAAATTCGATATGGTTGCTAAGGAAAAAACAACTGTATGATGTATATATATTTATATGCTGGCGTCAGGGTTATGCTGACGATATAGTCATAATATGTAGAGGAAAGTTCGAAAATACTCTATGTGAAAGAATCTTGCTTGTAATTTGGGAGAACTGCAGAAAGCTTCAGATTGTTGCCACTGCACTTGGCAGGACTCAAATACTAGCATGCTAATGTATAACAGGAGCTATGCGTACTTGGAACTTACACTTCTTCACATCTAAATTCAGTCCCAAGCGATGAGGGCTATCCTAAGAATGACTGCTGTCAATCGCAGACCAGGTAGTTGGATGAATCGCAAGTATGATATTCTAGCAAAACAACATTCTGAAATCGCAATGCTGAGAGACTCAATGTATCTGGAGTTCAGTTTTATTATGCGATTCCAAACTTAACTCAGTAATAAAAACAAATGGGAAGGTATATCCAACACATAGATAAACTAGAACATGCTAACATGATTTATGGACGACTCCTTAACTGAAGAAGGGACTGGGAAAGGAGTGCTTGGCCCGGTGTTAAAATAACATGGAGCCTTTAGGAAATAATACTATTGTGTATAAAGCTGAGTATTCGCGATTGACAGGTGGGCCTATTTCAACATCATACGTGAATACCGGCATCGAAAGATTGCAATCCTGACAGGCAGCTTCAAGGCACTCAACTCCAACGGCGTGAAACCAAAATTGAATAAACTTGTTGAATGTAATCAGGCGTGAATCTTGTGAGTTCTGGGACACATTGGAGTTGGAGGGAATGAGTTCGCAGATAAACTCGCCAGGAAGAGTGCGGGAACACTCTTTGTGGGCCCAGAACGCTTCTGTGGTCTGGGCAAGGGAGCCTTGTCCATACTCATTATGAAGAAAGAAGAATCAGTAAGACAATCATACTGGGAAAACCTACCAGGTTTGCCCCATTCCAAGTCACTTTTACGGAACTACAACCTAAAACGATTTGAGGAATGTATTAATCTAAATGAAAATAATATTAAGATTCATTACGGGAATACTCACAGGACACTGTAGGTTGAATTATCACCTAACGAAGTTGGGAATCTTTTCGGTTGAAACTTGCCTACACTTCAGGGAGGAGAATGAAACTGCGAAACATATGTTGGCGACGTGCCCAGCACTAACGCACACAAGAAAAAAGAATTTCGGAGAATTTTTATTATCCGAAAATCTCTTGAAATTCAACAAGCTAGGATCTATGTTAAACTTTCTTATGGATGCATTAGTACTCACTCTAAGTCCAAGACGGGATCCACAATAGATGTAAAGTCGCAGTGCAACACAACCCTTAAATAATTTTGTTAATTATACCCTATAGACTTTAGATTTATTACTTTCAATACTCTACTGCCTGTTAACGTTGTCGAAGAGTTAAAGTTAACGGGCACATTTGCTGGCTGTTAAATTTTATAACAGCAAATGCACAGTCAACATATATCGGTCCGATAACGCTAACAGGCATTGGCATTAAATCAAAGTGAAAAAAGGATTTCATCATTATTTCTATCTAAATTATATTTTCTGTAAATATTAAAGAACAACTTAAATACCTACGAAGCTTATTGTCAATATTTACATTAATATCATGTTGACAAATGTTAGTTGTGCATTTGCTGTTATAAGATTTAACAAGCAGCAAATGTTGCGGGAATCTTCATGTTTCAGTTGACATAGACTCTAGCTAATATCTGTTCTGATTACAAAAACCGCTAAAATATGTATTCCCTTACCAAATATGAATGCCCCATATACACAATATTGGAAAGGGATTTACAAAGACATCGCTGAGCGGATCGCAGTAGTGGATATGTAGGAGATTTATACTTGATAGTCAGCCTGACTTGCTAATTTCTTATGAGGTTTTCCCATCCAATACAATATATACATGGTGCACCCACTTTTTGCGAGTTTAGATTCTACAACAATATTGATATATGTATGTTGTAAAAAGAGTTGTCCTAAGTGGAAGTAAATAAATACTCGTAAATAATAACGGGTTAAAAATGTCTAAAATTTCGAGTTTATTTCTTTTGGATCCATAGCATTGGGTTATCTGTAAACAGCTTCAGTTATATGGCAAAACAGATGGATGGATATTTTTAAATCGACTATGCATGCGATGCTGATGAATTATATTCTATGCATTTATACTTTTCTTTTTTGACGTGTTTATAAACATCTGACTAAATGATTGTAATTGTTTATAATTATAACATAAAAAATTATCCATTACGCGTTCTGCGAGTACTTTTCGTTGTGCGAGTACTTCTCGTAGTGCGTGCTTTACGCGTTGTTCGTTTAGTAGGTTTTGCGGTTGTGGTTCGCCTATTTAAACTCCCTACAATGTAATTACGAAAAGTATTATAGATTCTTCGGATACGTGTTATTTTTTTAGCAGGTCTTTTACTAGGCAATCCTTTAGTCGTATTTTCATCAGAAAGTTCTTGGCTTTGATGTTCTGCAGAGATTTCGGGAATATGTTCAAGAGACTCTTTGATTTTATCAACGTCTCCCAGTTGATCCAAATTTTCGTCTGGTGATGTGCTCCTTGCATCAGAAGAAGGTTCGTCAGTAGTTTGTGCACTTTCTGCATTTGCCACTTCTTGTGAATTTTTAGTATTTTCATTTGCCAGATGTTTTTCAGTGCCGATCTTATCAGTACCTTCTTCTTTTATAGGTTGTTCGCTTGACGGACTTTCAGTAGAATATTCGGTTTTTTCTGCTTCCTTGGTGTTATCAATGTTAGAACGTTCTATGCTTTCTTGGTTCGTGGTGTTTGCGGGTGTAGTAGGAGTAGACTTGCTGCTCTCAGTAATACCTTCCTGTTGGACTGACTCTCCGTCTGGAGCTGTGGTGCTTGCTTCAGTAGTAGGTTCCGCACTTCCTAGATTCACAGTTGCATTTTCTGTGGACTGTTGGCCTAATTTTTCGTCGGATTCATGTTTATTTTTCGCCTTTTCCCCACTAGTTTTTACAGCTTCTTCGTTATTCCCTTCCTGTGAATTTTTAGTACTTGCATTTGCCAGATGTTCTTCAGTGCCGATTTTATCAGTAGCTTCTTCTTGTACAGGTTGTTCGCTTGACGGACTCTCAGTAGAATATTTAGTTTTTTCTGATTCTTCGGTGTTATCAATATTGGAACGTTCTTTGCTTTCTTGCTTCGTGGTGTCTGCGGGTGTAGTAAGAGTAGAGCTGCTGCTCTCAGTAACACCTTCCTGTTGAACTGACTCTCCATCTGGAGCTGTGGTGCTTGCTTCAATAGTAGATTCCTCACTTCCTAGATTAACATTTGCACTTTCTGTGGATTGTTGGCCTAACTTTTCGTCGGATTCTTGTTTATTTTTCGCCTTTTCTCCACTAGTTTTTACAGCTTCTTCGTTATTCACTTCCTGTGAATTTGTGGTATTTTCATTTGCTAGAGGTTCTTCAGTATCGGTCTTATCAGCAGTTTTTCCTTGTTGTTCGCTTGACGGACTTTCAGTAGAATATTTGGTTTTCTCTGATTCTTCGATGTTATCAATATTGGAATGTTCTTTGCTTTCTTGCATCGTGATGACTGCGGGTGTAGTAGCAGTAGAGCCGTTGCTTTCAGTAACACCTTCCTGTTGGACTGACTCTCCGTCTGGAGCTGTGGTGCTTGCTTCAGTACTAGATTCCTCACTTCCTAGATTAACATTTGCATTTTCTGTGGATTGTTGGTCTAACTTTTCGTCGGATTCTTGTTTATTTTTCGCCTTTTCTCCACTAGTTTTTACAGTTTCTTCCTTATTCACTTCCTGTGAATTTTTAGTACTTGCATTTGCCAGATGTTCTTCAGTGCCGATCTTATCAGTAGCTTCTTCTTGTACAGGTTGTTCGCTTGACGTACTCTCAGTAGAATATTTGGTTTTTTCTGATTCTTCGGTGTTATCAATATTGGAACGTTCTTTGCTTTCTTGCTTCGTGGTTTCTGCGGGTGTAGTAAGAGTAGAGCTGCTGCTCTCAGTAACACCTTCCTGTTGAACTGACTCTCCATCTGGAGCTGTGGTGCTTGCTTCAATAGTAGATTCCTCACTTCCTAGATTAACATTTGCAATTTCTGTGGATTGTTGGCCTAACTTTTCGTCGGATTCTTGTTTATTTTTCGCCTTTTCTCCACTAGTTTTTACAGCTTCTTCGTTATTCACTTCCTGTGAATTTGTGGTATTTTCATTTGCTAGAGGTTCTTCAGTACCGGTCTTATCAGCAGTTTTTCCTTGTTGTTCGCTTGATGGACTCTCACTAGAATATTTGATTTTTTTTGATTCTTCGGTGTTATCAATATTGGAATGTTCTTTGCTTTCTTGCTTCGTGGTGATTGCGGGTGTAGTAGGAGTAGAGCCGTTGTTTTCAGTAACACCTTCCTGTTGGACTAACTCTACGTCTGGAGCTGTGGTGCTTGCTTCAGTAGTAGATTCCTCACTTCCTAGATTAACATTTGCATTTTCTGTGGATTGTTGGTCTAACTTTTCGTCGGATTCTTGTTTATTTTTCGTCTTTTCTCCACTAGTTTTTACAGTTTCTTCGTTATTCACTTCCTGTGAATTTTTAGTATTTGCATTTGCCAGATGTTCTTCAGTGCCGATCTTATCAGTCGCTTCTTCTTGTACAGGTTGTTCGCTTGACGGACTTTCAGTAGAATATTTGGTTTTTTGTGATTCTTCGATGTTATCAATATTGGAATGTTCTTTGCTTTCTTGCTTCGTGGTGACTGCGGGTGTAGTAGGAGTAGAGCCGTTGCTTTCAGTAACACCTTCCTGTTGGACTGACTCTCCGTCTGGAGCTGTGGTGCTTGCTTCAGTACTAGATTCCTCACTTCCTAGATTAACATTTGCATTTTCTGTGGATTGTTGGTCTAACTTTTCGTCGGATTCTTGTTTATTTTTCGCCTTTTCTCCACTAGTTTTTACAGTTTCTTCGTTATTCACTTCCTGTGAATTTTTAGTATTTGCATTTGCCAGATGTTCTTCAGTGCCGATCTTATCAGTAGCTTCTTCTTGTACAGGTTGTTCGCTTGAAGGACTTTCAATAGAATATTTGGTTTTTTCTGATTCTTCGATGTTATCAATATTGGAATGTTCTTTGCTTTCTTGCTTCGTGGTGACTGCGGGTGTAGTAGGAGTAGAGCTGTTGTTTTCAGTAACACCTTCCTGTTGAACTGACTCTACGTCTGGAGCTGTGGTGCTTGCTTCAGTACTAGATTCCTCACTTCCTAGATTAACATTTGCATTTTCTGTGGATTGTTGGCTTAACTTTTCGTCGGATTCTGGTTTATTTTTCGCCTTTTCTCCACTAGTTTTTACAGATTCTTCGTTATTCACTTCCTGTGAAGTTTCAGTATTTGCATTTGCCAGACGTCCTTCAGTGTCGATCTTATCAGTAGCTTCTTCTTGTACAGGTTGTTCGCTTGACGGACTTTCAGTAGAATATTTGGTTTTTTGTGATTCTTCGATGTTATCAATATTGGAATGTTCTTTGCTTTCTTGCTTCGTGGTGATTGCGGGTGTAGTAGGAGTAGAGCCGTTGTTTTCAGTAACACCTTCCTGTTGGACTAACTCTACGTCTGGAGCTGTGGTGCTTGCTTCAGTAGTAGATTCCTCACTTCCTAGATTAACATTTGCATTTTCTGTGGATTGTTGGTCTAACTTTTCGTCGGATTCTTGTTTATTTTTCGCCTTTTCTCCACTAGTTTTTACAGTTTCTTCGTTATTCACTTCCTGTGAATTTTTAGTATTTGCATTTGCCAGATGTTCTTCAATGCCGATCTTATCAGTAGCTTCTTCTTGTACAGGTTGTTCGCTAGACGGACTTTCAGTAGAATATTTGGTTTTTTGTGATTCTTCGATGTTATCAATATTGGAATGTTCTTTGCTTTCTTGCTTCGTGGTGACTGCGGGTGTAGTAGGAGTAGAGCCGTTGTTTTCAGTAACACCTTCCAGTTGGACTGACTCTCCGTCTGGAGCTGTGGTGCTTGCTTCAGTAGTAGATTCCTCACTTCCTAGATTAACATTTGCATTTCCTGTGGATTGTTGGCCTAACTTTTCGTCGGATTCTTGTTTATTTTTCGCCTTTTCTCCACTAGTTTTTACAGCTTCTTCGTTATTCACTTCCTGTGAATTTGTGGTATTTTCATTTGCTAGAGGTTCTTCAGTACCGGCCTTATCAGCAGTTTTTCCTTGTTGTTCGCTTGATGGACTCTCACTAGAATATTTGATTTGTTTTGATTCTTCGGTGTTATCAATATTGGAATGTTCTTTGCTTTCTTGCTTCGTGGTGATTGCGGGTGTAGTAGGAGTAGAGCCGTTGTTTTCAGTAACACCTTCCTGTTGGACTAACTCTACGTCTGGAGCTGTGGTGCTTGCTTCAGTACTAGATTCCTCATTTCCTAGATTAACATTTGCATTTTCTGTGGATTGTTGGCTTAACTTTTCGTCGGATTCTGGTTTATTTTTCGCCTTTTCTCCACTAGTTTTTACAGATTCTTCGTTATTCACTTCCTGTGAAGTTTCAGTATTTGCATTTGCCAGACGTCCTTCAGTGTCGATCTTATCAGTAGCTTCTTCTTGTACAGGTTGTTCGCTTGACGGACTTTCAGTAGAATATTTGGTTTTTTGTGATTCTTCGATGTTATCAATATTGGAATGTTCTTTGCTTTCTTGCTTCGTGGTGATTGCGGGTGTAGTAGGAGTAGAGCCGTTGTTTTCAGTAACACCTTCCTGTTGGACTAACTCTACGTCTGGAGCTGTGGTGCTTGCTTCAGTACTAGATTCCTCATTTCCTAGATTAACATTTGCATTTTCTGTGGATTGTTGGCTTAACTTTTCGTCGGATTCTGGTTTATTTTTCGCCTTTTCTCCACTAGTTTTTACAGATTCTTCGTTATTCACTTCCTGTGAATTTGTGGTATTTTCATTTGCTAGAGGTTCTTCAGTACCGGCCTTATCAGCAGTTTTTCCTTGTTGTTCGCTTGATGGACTCTCACTAGAATATTTGGTTTTTTCTGATTCTTCGGTGTTATCAATATTGGAATGTTCTTTGCTTTCTTGCTTCGTGGTGATTGCGGGTGTAGTAGGAGTAGAGCCGTTGTTTTCAGTAACACCTTCCTGTTGGACTAACTCTACGTCTGGAGCTGTGGTGCTTGCTTCAGTACTAGATTCCTCACTTTCAGTAGAATATTTGGTTTTTTGTGATTCTTCGATGTTATCAATATTGGAATGTTCTTTGCTTTCTTGCTTCGTGGTGACTGCGGGTGTAGTAGGAGTAGCGCCATTGTTTTCAGTAACACCTTCCTGTTGGACTGACTCTCTGTCTGGAGCTGTGGTGCTTGCTTCAGTAGTAGATTCCTCACTTCCTAGATTAACATTTGCATTTTCTGTGGATTGTTGGTCTAACTTTTCGTCGGATTCTGGTTTATTTTTCGCCTTTTCTCCACTAGTTTTTACAGCTTCTTCGTTATTCACTTCCTGTGAATTTGTGGTATTTTCATTTGCTAGAGGTTCTTCAGTACCGGCCTTATCAGCAGTTTTTCCTTGTTGTTCGCTTGATGGACTCTCACTAGAATATTTGGTTTTTTCTGATTCTTCGGTGTTATCAATATTGGAATGTTCTTTGCTTTCTTGCTTCGTGGTGACTGCGGGTGTAGTAGGAGTAGAGCCGTTGCTCTCAGTAATACCTTCCTGTTGGACTAACTCTCTGTCTGGAGCTGTGGTGCTTGTTTCAGTAGTAGATTCCTCACTTCCTAGATCAACATTTGTATTTTCTGTGGATTGTTGGTCTAAATTTTCGTCGGATTCTTGTTTATTTTTCGCTCCTTCCTCACTAGTTTTTACAGCTTCTTCGTTATTTACTTCCTGTGAATTTTTAGTATTTTCATTTGCCAGATGTTCTTCAGTGTCGATCTTATCAGTAGCTTCTTCTTCTACAAGTTGTTCTCTTGACGGACCCTCAGTAGAATATTTTGTTTTTTCTGATTCTTCGGTGTTGTCAACGTTAGAACGTTCTTTGCTTTCATGGTTCGTGGTGTTTGTGGGTGTAGTAGGAGTAGACCTGCTGCTCTCAGTAATACCTTCCTGTTGGACTAACTCTCTGTCTGGAGCTGTGGTGCTTGCTTCAGTAGTAGATTCCTCACTTCCTAGATTCACATTTGCATTTTCTGTGAATTGTTGGCCTAACTTTTTGTCGGATTCTTGGTTATTTTTCGCTCCTTCCTCACTAGTTTTTTCAGCTTCTGCGTTATTTACTTCCTGTGAATTTTTAGTATTTTCATTTGTCAGATGTTCTTCAGTGGCGATCTTATCAATAGCTTCTTCTTCTACAGGTTGCTCTCTTAACGGACTTTCAGAAAAATAAATGCTTTTATCAGATTCTATGGTGTTATTTTCATCAGAAGATTCTTCACTTGAGTGTCTTGCTGTAATTTGAGGAACCGTTTCATCCCATCTTTTGTCTGAATATTCTATATCCTCCTCTGAATAATCGAAGTTACCATTGTGTACATAATCACCAAAGAATACTTCATTTGAATATTCCACAAAGTTGTCTGCTGCAGAATGCGGCTCCGCTCTCGTTGCCTTTTTTTCTGCGCTAGCCGCTTCAGAAGATTCTTGACTATTAGAATGATCTTTGCCTTCTTGCTTCGTGGTGACTGCGGGTGTAATAGGAGTAGACCCGTTGCTCTCAGTAACGCCTTCCTGTTCTACTGACTCTCCGTCTGGAGCTGTGGTGCGTGCTTCAGTAGTAGATTCCTCACTTCCTAGATTAACATTTACATTTTCTGTGGGTTTTAGGCCTAACTTTTCCTCGGATTCTTGTTTATTTTTCGCTCCTTCCTCATTAGTTTTTACAACTTCTTCATTGTTTAGTTCCTGAGATTTTTTAGGACTATTATATTTTAGTGTAGTTAATAGGCCACCCACCAGATTATTGACTGTTTCAAAAGTTTCATTAGTAGATAGCTTTGGTATAGGAATATTCCTCGGAAGCTTGAAATTATTTAGCGTATATGATGATGAAATTTGAACTATTCCGACAATAACAAGAGTCTTAAAAATCTATGAAAAGGAAAAAAAATTGAAATTTATTATTTACTGTTTAGTAGTCAAGGATGTAGAACAATTGGTATTACCATTTAAATATTGTAATTTTGATTTACGATATCAACAAAAATAGTTGATCAACTAAACTTTGATATGTCATTAACAACTGCTTTTATTGGCAGATTTTAAGTGTAAATAATAAAATTAACCATAGTGTTAAAGTGAAGCAATCTGCATTAGAGCAATTTGATATGGGTGGTTCAGGAAAAAAACAATTCTATGATGTACATATATAGTTTTATGAACTTGTAAATTAATGCAATAGATTTAGAAATTATTAGTAGTACACTGAAAAAAAAAACTGTATATAATTGGTATGCACACAGCAAGAGAGAGGCCTATGTATAGTACAATTAAGATTCCAACTCTAAGTTCACTTTATATTGTATTCTATTCTACAGATCATGTGAAAAAATTCCTTCCTTCCGTAACATAAACTGGAAACTGGAAATTTTAGTCGGAAAAAATTAAATAGTTCGAACTCTGTTGCTTTGCGCATGTTATTGTCAAAATAGAAAAGTTAGATAATATTATCTGCTAAATATGGTACTTATTGAATATATTTTTATTTAGAGAAAAGTCCTGTCGATAGTCTGAAGGTATTAATCTCATATGCATACTCAGTGGAGTTAATACAAGCACAGCCTGCGATTATGGCATTGAAGATCCTGCTCGAAGAAGCTCTTCCGCTACTTCATTGCCTTGTGCTTTCTGATGTAGCAGGACTCAGACTAAGGTGACATTGGGTTGGTGGATTGCCGCTTGAAGCTTATATTGATATAGTGAAGGATCTGACACTGATTTGGAACACATGGCATAATCGACTGGGGGAGCCGCTGGACTTCGATAATTGTTCTGGTACGTATTGTACAATAAATAAGTTATCAACTCTGAAGATCATTTAATATGAGACTAGTTCTTAACATATAATATCAAAATTAAACTTGTGTTTTGCTTGAAGAATAATTTGAAAAAAAAAACAAGTGATAATTATCAAAATTATCTGGTGTACTTGCACGCATTTTACAAATACTGAATGTACTTTATGTATATATGTATTAACAAAAAAACAAAAATCAAATAAAATAAAAATATACATTTTAAAAAACCTGTTCCCGTATGTATGTGTATGCCCATATATATACCTTTTTTGGGGTCGCATTCTATGCCATTGTATTTATTTGCTGTTGCTTTAATTTCCAACGCTCGTGTATGTACATAAAATATGTAAGAGAGAAAGGGCTCCACCTTAGACATGCCATGGCAGTGGTGGCATGATTGTAAATTTTAAAACAACTACAACAACAATTTTCAGAATAAACGCGTTTGACTTTTGTATGCTGTCATATTTTCGTTTTGTTTTCTTCACTGCTGCTGCTGTCGTTGTTATTGCTATTAATCTGATGATGTTTTTTCTCTTCATCTTCTTTTTCTTAAAGTAAATGTTGTTTTTTTTTATTCTTAATGTTTTACCATTTTTTATCGTTTGTTTTGCACATATATACATACCACATACAAGTATATATGTAGCATATGAGCGTGCGCATTGCTTGAGGTCGTCGTACGAACATTACAAAATATTTATACCTACTCGCTTGTATGTTATGTACCTATAAGCTAAGACCCTATTTGGGTTGGTGCATGTAATCATGTACGTTCATTCGCGCTCTAGGGATCAAAACGGACAACAACAGCATTTCAAACCGACTATTCGTTATTGTTGTTATGCGTTTTATACTCATGATGTGATGCTATATTTGTGTGCCAGTATATGTGTCCATCTTCATTCGAGATGTGTTGTACTGCGCTCCAGCGTAAGTATTGGATTGGAGATAAATTATCGAGCATGCTTCTAAAAAAATCGCAGTGATTATTAGCTGCAACTGGGAATTATGTGCTATCTGTTTGACAGTTGACACACAAGATTCTAGCCACAAAAATAAGTGTAATTTCTATGAACTTTGCAAATGTTTGTCAGGACCATATCAAAAGTGGTTTAGGTGATTCCGGGAATAGGGCGCTTTTGGCATTGTGATGGATCTGGTTTGAACGTTTCAGCCATTGATCTCATGATAGAAGATCCCAAGGCGCAGATAGACGCAATTAAATAAAATGCTCACAACTTTGCTTTCGAGAAAAGTACATGCCATAAGAAGTAATTAAATAAATCGACTTAGGGGATGTAACAAAAAGAAAGAACATTTGAAGAGGATACTTGGGGGCCAAGGGATGTTGTCACACAAAATTCACATTAAGCACTGAGCAGCTATTACAATCACAATCAATTAAAAATATGCTGTACACGAAAAAAAAAAATCTCCACTTTTTTTTGGAGGAATATGAATCGACTGCAAAAGCAATATAGCTAATTTTGTCGCGGCTGGCAGCAGGGAAAGGAAAATGGATAATGTATAATAAAATAGTAGGATATTGGGGTACAGTGCTATTCTGGGGAACTACAGCGCTAACTGGCTGGGTAGAAAATGCCCTTAGTTCCTCAACATCGAACAATGCCACGTTGCTTATATCCGAGTTGGCATTTATATGCTTCTTATATTGCCAAACTTTCTCAATTGAAAAATACGTAAGTTCTTACGAGTAGTTAGGAAAAGGCGGTTCTAGCACAGAGGAGCAATGACGTCGTCGGTTTTGTCCGGGATATTTTATTGTGGTGAGTGTCTAGAATAGTTAACTGTGTTGTGGGTGCGTGTCTTGGCTATTATTGTGGGTCTGGTGGTACCGGACCTGGACTAATCTGATCTGATAATGCCAGACCTGAACTGATCTAATTTGATAATATTTAAGCTGCTATTATACTACTAGACCCCACAATAATAGCCAAGACATACACCCACAACAGAGTAAACTATTCTAGACACACACCCACAACACAGTAAACTATTCCAGACACACACCACACTAAAATATCCTGGACACAAACTGATGACGTCATTGCTCCTCTGTGCCAGAACCGCTCTTTCCTAACTACTCTTACGATATCAGCAGAATACTTTGGCCATTCCACAAAAGAAAAATAACAATTTCCCAGTTACAATAAGACATTTGATCAGTCTGATATTGGGCTTTTTGTCAGAGTTGCCTGTATGAGGACTCTGGTCTTAACCTAGGTTAAGAGAGCCGTCACCTACAGATGGTAGTGAGAGAGCTTTTTTTGTCCATAACTCTCAGCGATGCCACAAACCATGATCGTATAATATATTTCTCTTCTCTGTTTCCATCCTTCTTCCTTCACTTTCCCTCGTCCTGTCCCTGTCTCTCTCTCTCTCTCACTTCCTAGCCTGCGATTTCTTTATTAGATCAAATTCTGTACGTCTTCCTGGAAATGTAATATTCGATCTAAAAATTCGAATTGAAAATCAATTGGATGTTGGACAAGAATATTACCATGGAATCATCATCCCAGATGCCATTGCATCCCGAAAATATTCTGGTTTGTAGTTTTGCAAAACAACAGAATATGGTACCAACGTTATCGTCAAAGCACTTGATACCTACGATGTTCAATAAAAATCCATTTATTTATAAGAAGAATTGTTTGCGCTGATATTTTCTCCCCAAATACAATATTTGTGATACACTGCGCGTGATTTCACTGGAGTGCCAATGCGGGGAGTATGGATTGAGGTCATCAGATTGCTGCATGTGAATATGAGCAACGTATTCTTTGTATATACATGGTAATGTGTACATATGTATATGCGTATACATATATTTATGATGGTCGAGCTCCCCTCTTTTTTTTTTTTTGTAAATGATTTTTGACAGTGATGCACACAACACAGTGATGATGACGATCAAGACGATGATGCTATTACAAATGCACATGCATACAAGTTCACATAATCGACCAACACGAACAAACAATCCATAAAGAATGATGATGATGATGACGCAGACTTGTTGTTGTTGTTGTTGCTATTTTGTAGTGCTACTATATACATAGCTTATGAAAGGCAGCAAATCATAAAAACGAAAATAAAATGAAAAATCAAAGCAAAAGTAAATTAAGGAAGGGGGAAACAAAAATTGTAAAGACGATAAGTAACGAAGGAAAAGGCATAGCAATCAATGGTGGTGGGACCAGACGAAGAACATAATCAAGCAAAATGAAATGTTACGTACTTGTTATTATTCTTATTGTAATTGCAATTAAATGGAAGCAACCGAAGAATCGTATGAGACTGGCGGGCGGGCTAGCATCATTAACAACAACAACCATCCTATCAGAGTAGACGGAATAACAGCGTCAGTCATGGTAGCGAAAGCGGCAACACAAATAGCGATAGTGATAGTCGCCATGCCATGTCATATCGCTGTCGTGCTATCAAGTGAGCTGAGCATGCGCGCGTATACAATAAATATGTACAATAAAATTGCCTATCTATGTACATGACTATGTATAGTACTCGCGTATGTAGTGTATATTGACGATGCTGTTTACTTGACGTCAACGCAGAACAACAAGAGCGACGATAACGTCGTGGTTGACGTTATTCCAATAATAAAATCGCTGTTGCCATCGTCGCGTCGTTAGGTTTGTTTGTTGACTTGTTTTTTGTTTTGTTTGTGTTTCTTGGTGGTTAGTTGTTGATAACAGAAATGGATAAATTACTGTGGCACGCATACTTTCAAGTCAGTTCTATGAAAGCGAGCTTGCGATCAGCATGAAATTAGACACTTTTGAGCTATATAAAATATCGAAAAAGGCGCGCTTGCGTTTTAAAAATATTTATAATCATCGTTTGAAAAATTCGTGAACAGCATCGAATGAAACGACGAAAGAAGCAGTAAAAAATACAGTGTTGAAATGGAAAATTCTCCATACATGCCACGCCAGCGAGAACTCTTGAAAAAAAGTAGAGAACAACGAAGGCAAAAGCTTTAAAGCTCTCAGAGCTATTGTTAATAATTTGTTGTTTGTTCCGTTTACGTTTTTTTGTTGTTGTTGTTTGTTTGCTATTTTTGGCCGTGTTGCTTGCTTTTCAAGGTTGACATAAAGCTTTATTCAATTTGATGGATTCGAGTAAGAAGAGAAAAACTATAGCGACATCTTCTAGCTATTAGAAATTGGCAAATGAAAGTTCTTCCTGCTGATCAATCTATACTCAGAGATATAAATAATGTGACCAGGACCGGGCGTGATGTAAAGTGCAATTTTCTATTGAATGACAAAATTGCAAAAAACATCAATTGGAGGATCATATTTGGGCAACGTTGCTTAATGCAATTTACAACGGACAAGTGCAATATAATACTATAATTATATCTAGGACATAATATATTATAGATATTTAAGATTGTGATGTAAGGATAAAATCGATAAAGGATTCTCCATCATACGTAGTGCTTCCCCAGAGGAGTCCTCCTAATGTGTAATTGTAGTTGAGGACGAACCTCTTTTTTTTACATGTGTATGGAAATCTTTCTATTGGGTTTTATTATTACACTGGATAATTATGAATCAATTTTGCTGGAGAATATTACTTCTTCTTGCACAAAGGATGACATTTTTCAGTGAACTGTTTTTATATACATATTGCATTTTAATATAGTCTTTTTCAATTTCCAGTAATTATTTTCGAGATTAAATCGTCACATGTAAATGTAAATCGAAACTAGAAAGGAGGGAAATTAAATTCTCTAGGAATTTTTCATTCTATATTGTGATATTTGTTATCGAAAAACATACTCACAATTCGATTATTAAGCGATGATTTGATCTCGGAATATGATTCTTCATATAATTACTAATCTATATATAATTACTATAATTACTAATTTTAATTACTAATAATTTTGTTGGGTATCAGCTTTCTAATTTTATTTTCTTCATTATAGATAAGTTCATTGTCCCGTGGTTATAATCAAAATTAAGATTATCTTAAATTGATTATCGTGGTTTTTCACATATTTTTACATGGGAAATATGTCAAATTAGTCGATTCCAAATGTAAGATGATCTTAACTTTGACTACAACTACGGCCTAATATGTTTAGATATTAAAAAATGTTATATCTTGCTGCAATTAAGTTGTCAAGCTTTAATTACATATTAAACAATATTTTAGTGCAATATTAGTTGTAAATTTAATTTTAATTTAAATTTGTAATTTTGATCTAAAAATAGCAAAATCATCAAAAGTCTTCCAATATGATTTTAAGTGAAAAAAAATATTATAAAATATAATAAATAAAATAAAAAATTCTAAAAATGTTAATTGTATAAAATAAGCATTCATGTGCCTTTATGATAGATAAGTTCCTATGTATTTAAGTTCATTTATATAAGCAATTTTTTTTTCCATTTTCATTAATATTATTTGATTTTTTTCTATATAATCTTTCATATTTCTAAATTAAAAAATTTATATAATTTTGTAAATTGTTAATTAAAAAAATAAAATTGCTTCTTCAGGCAAAACAAAAAAAAAACATTATTTGGAGTTTTTATTGAAAATATATTACCACTTCAAAGCAGTTATAAAAACAGATAGAAATTGAAATACGTTTCATTTTATTGGCATTAGAATGACGAAATCAAAGCTAATGTGAGGTAGATTAAATCATTGCTCTCAACAGTATGACAATTTCATGTACAATAAAAAAATTATTTGTGATGAAAGTCAATCCGAAAATTCTAGACTTTGTGTTTATTAGAAACAACTCAAAAATCTTGATACACAAGAGGGCAGTTGGACTCAATGATCGCCTACAAATTATTTAATGAAAAAGTGCGTTGATCAATAAAAAAATTGTCAAGTTTAACTTTAGTTATGACGAAGTGGAGTATCTACCACATTATATCATATAGGCAAACATCCTTTGTCACCGTGCCACAAGTCGTTGGCTGCCCTTCGCACCTCCGCACCTATGGTATTCACCAGATCTGGCTCTCAGCGACTTTTAACTTTTCGCAGACCTATTAAAAAAGGAGCCGGAAAAAGATTTGGATCGAATGAAGAGGTGATCGCCGAAACACCGGCCATTTTGTTTATAATTATTGTCGATAATTAAAGTCGATTTTTGAAAAAAAAAAAATATTGACAAATATTTTGATATCGATCGATATGAAAATTGCACTGATTTCAGAGGTATAGGAATACCGCGATACGAAATTGACAGCCCTTGGTTGACAGTCTTTAGGTAAATTGTTCTTTTGACAGCTTAAAATATAAAAAAAAACATTGGGTGCAAGTTAATTGTGTAATTTGTTAAAAGTAATTTATTTTAAAGAAAGATCATTAATGTATACAACAGCGTCTTTTGAAGATGGCTGCGATAATTCCGGTCTAAATCTTAGCACTGAGAGAAGAATTTTACGATACAATACCGAAGGTATTCTAAATTAAATGTTTTTGGTTAACGATTTATTTAAACTCGCAGTTTTCAACAAAATTTTCGCTTAAACAAAGCAGTATTTCAATACGTGCTGTTGGAATTAGAAGCTGCAAATGGCCAGAGTCTACGTCAGCTTTTTATGTCTCCGTTATCTTTCATGAGAGACACCATAATTTTGATTTCCTGTTTTGAGAAACATTTTTCACGTTTGATCCTAAAATAAATTACAAATTTAATTAAAGGATGACTACAATTCTTTTTTTTTTTTTAATAAATTCAACAAATTTTTTCCAAAAATTTACATTTTTATTTTTTTGATTTTCTTCTAGTTACAAATTTTCTGCGAGATAAAATGGCTGTAAAATGTCTATATCGCGAGATTAATAATGCTGGAGATAAGAAATACTGCGATGGTAGAGATGATACCGCGATCGCGAGATGAATAAAAGCAAATTTTTCTATGTGAAAAAATCGCGTTCTACAATCGCGATAAATCGCAATCGTTATAAATTTTCTGAGAGATAAAATGGCGGTGTAGTAGTTCATCTGCGAGAGGAAATTAAGAAATGGCGAACAAATAGAAAAGAGAAATGTAAAGAATACGGAACAATGAATGAATAATGCAACTCTTGGAACTACTATTCCTGTGCAATTATATGTTTTTTAACGCACTCCTCCAAGAGAGAGAGAGAGAGAGAGACAGCAGTAAACATAAAATGACTGCCATTATTGATCTCTAATCGCGAATCAATAATGGCAATATTTTCTATTATTCATCTCGCGATCGCGGTATCATCTCTACCATCGCGGTATTTTTTATCTCTAGCATTATTGATCTCGCGATATAGGCATTTTACCGCAATTTTACCGCCATTTTATCTTGCGATATTAAATAAAAATAAAATTCTTATCACATTCACGAAAAATATTTAAAGAAAATGAATAAGCAACCCTACACAGTCCCACAATAATAAAAAGGAATGCTGCCTGATGGACGAAAATAGTTATTTCGTGTCGCTGAATTTGAACCCCCTTTCGGATCTCCGCTATCAATCACTGGTTTCTTTCTCACCGCCCTTAAATAGCTTCCAAAACTGGGAAGTATGCCTTAGTGGAGTAAAATATTTTAGCTAAGATTTCATTCAAAGGCAAGAAGGGCTTTTCTCATCTTAAATCTTTATTGCATCCACAATTGGAGGAAGAATTTGAATTTAAAGCATTCTAGTTTTACGATAATTCCTAAAGTTGACAGATTTACTTTGAAGTTAAAATAGTGTAAGTAATCTTTTGCTATTTTCATTTAAGTACTTTAGTGGCGATAATTTGTCTCGTTTACAGGAAATATCCTATCTAATCAACTTCCTGCAATAATGGACAATATTTGTTTAAAATGTCAATGTCAAATGGCAAACAAATTTTATCACAAATATAATTTTCAGCAGTTTTTACAAATAATTCTTATCATTGTATTGGCTAGACGGCTAGTCTATAATTTTTTTCTTTGTTGAAATATATTCAAGGATAATGTATTAGTAGTTACTTCTGTTAGCTAAATTACTAATAACCCCATGCTGAGTTTATGAAAATGTGAAATGTTTACAGTCATTTACAATGCAATATAACGATTGATGTACACAAGTAAATTTTTATGGAACTCTGTCTCAATGAAGGACAAATTCAAAGACAAACACAAACACTTGATGTCGTGGAATGCGAATTCGGGACTGATTAACTAACTGATAAGCTAAAAAAAATTTCGGAAAGTAGAAACATTCATTAAAATATTCAGAATATCCCCCAGACAGATAAAATATACAACTTAATCCCATTAATATCTACTCCTCAACATTTGTAAAAATCATTCTTGTCTTTGTCTCTACCCGTTCGAGAGCACCCCTACAAAATTAACGTTATTATAAATTTCACTCCCACCACTACTGCAGAAATTGACCATATCGCACTGATTTGTATGACGGACCCTCATTACTACTTCCGTCTCAAGGTTTGTTTGATTTTTTGGCTGTGATAGTTCCACAAAAAGTTGCAATAATAGCCGAAAAAAGCGAAATGTTTTTTGAGGTTATAAAGAATACTGAGGATGATGGCATGACTACTCTGGTCCCTCGGAGTGCATGCTTCATGGGACCGTGCAATTTTGCTGCATTCATTGTTCAATACAATTTATATTTGGATTCAATTTTCATCAGTTCCAAAATCATCCATGGCTTGTGGTTTTTTTTTTTAAATTTGCTAGAGTGTAAATAACAAAATTTAATATAGAAAAGATTTTTCTTTCGAACGGTACCCAGTTGCCGGCAAGAATTGGCAAAACTCTGTGACAAAACCAAGTTAAAGTGATGTCACAAGGGTTCTACCATTCGAAACCGGCTAATATAAGTAGGTCCCTTCTAATACTGTCCAAATTTAATACGCATAACAGTATTGGAAGAGAAGCTCGGTGGTATCACAATGGGCCTTTCTGGCCTAAGTGTGTCCTCTCAGGAAGAGAGCAGCCACATAACCTAACCTAACTTAGTATAAATTTTGGACATATAATATAATATAATATATTTAAAATTTTGAATAAAATAATTGTAATTTAAAAATTTTATAAAATTTATTTAAAAATGAAGGAGGAGCTCCATACTTATTATCTCTGTATGTTTTATTATAATTGCATAGGGCAAAACCACCCTTACACAGATATATGATATACTGAATAAAGACACAAATAAAGACATGCTGCTACTGATGGAACACGTTCATAAGTACCATTTGTACCAATTAGAATAATGGTGGTTGGTTTTTTGTCGCTCCACCTTACTTATGTCTTAAATGCACCATTTTTTTGTACCTCTTTCATTGTCTATTGTGTGTTTGTATGCATGCATAAGTGTGATATACACAGGTAGTACATGCATTAATGAATTAAGGGTGGGCACACTTATAGCGTGCGCATGTTGATATAAATACAGAAGCTGAATTTCTAAGAAATCAGTTTAAATCAAACTCACACCGAATAATGTACATATTGATTGGCTCATTTAGTATAAACAGTTGTGATATATCACACAAATGTATATACAATTCGTTTTGTATATTACAGACGTATACTGTGATAAGCATAGAAAATTAAGATCAATTGTGATCATAGCTTTAACAACATCCAATATGTTGTGCAGTGAAATAGCATGAATACACTACAATCTTGAATGATAGTGACAACGGTAACTGTGATATATTGCTGTAAACAATGCGGATCCTGGCTATCATTGTAGATAGATTGAGTTCATCATGTTTTTTGCTAATTGGAAATTAACTTCCGACTATCATCGTAGGAAACTGGAAATGCTAGAGCTGTGATATTTTTTACATTCAACAAGTTTTCGCTGATTTAAGAGGGTTGTTTCTGTGATATTTATACTACTATCATGTAAGAACGCATAAAAGCTTTATTTTTGTATGTGATATTTTTTATATTTAGCACATGTATAGCTTTATTTTATTTAATTACTTTTTTTGTTTCTCAATCAGATATTTTGCTTTAAATTTTTATTATTTTACTAAGTGCCATTCTTAATGTCTTCCATTAGTAAGTAAGCATCATTAGTTGTAAGTACCACATATAAATAAATAAGCTACAAGTATGAACATCTATTGGGTTTTGTTTGTTTTGCTTAGTTTAGTTCAATTCAACTCAATAATATATCTTAAGTTTGTAAATATACATCTTGTACAAAACTAAATTTGAAGTTTTATTTGAAACTTAAACATTTTTAAAGGAAAAATTGAAAGCACAAATTTTCCAGGAGACGACCGACGTTGCTCATTAAAATTAAATGCCCGTAGTTATAGTCAAAGTTGGAAATATACCAAACAAATCGAAGATACTCTTAATTGTGACTATAACTACTTGCATATTTTTTTTAAAGTTTAATATGATATTCAAGCAAATGTTTATTTCATTTTATGGTACAATAACATTTCCAAATGAATGAAAAATGTCCTCTTCCGCACGGCCCTGAGATTTCATACCGCTGTACATTATACTATGACAGTGTAAATTGTAGTAGTTATGTAAATATTGTTTAAGAAATATCTAATTTTTTTTATCATGAAACGTGAACATAATACAAAACTACAGTCTTGAAGCAAACACACTGCTAATAATCGTCGAGCAATCGAATGAATGGCGCTCCCCATTATATATGCGGTTCGTCGACTTCAAGAAAGCGTTCGACACACTTAAGCGAACATCCATATGGCTAGGTTTGAGTAGAAAAGGAGTCCCCCTGAAGTTAATCCGCCTCATAGTAGCGCGAGAACTAATGAGAACTCCGAACTGGCGGTTCTTCACACCGGCAGCATCAGTAATTCGTTCACCACCAATGCTGGAGTACGACAGAGCTGCCCTCTCTCCTCTTCACCATTGTGCAGGATGACATTTGTCTCCTCTCGCACAAATTCTTCGATATGCAAGCGAAGGCGAACAACTTAGTCGCACTGGCACGCACCGTCGAACTAGAGATAAATATTGCAAAGACCAAAGCTATGAGAATCAATCACTCCCAGATAAGCCATATAATCATTGACGGCTGTGCGGATGATTTCGTCGAAAGCTGCTGGGACCTCGGTTGCCCAATATCAACAGACGGAGGAGCTGAAGCGAATGCTAACTGCAGGTTGAGCAAAGCAAAAAGCAGCATTTACCCGACTAAAATAAGTACGGGCAAATTCCCAAATCTCCAGACACACGAAATTGCGAATATTCTCCGCATACGAGAAATCGACGCTACTGTACGGAAGCGAAACATGGGTGATCTCGAATTCCATCCCGCAGAGACTTCAAGCTTTCATCAACAAGTGTTTGAGGATCATATGTAGAATATTCTGGCCTAACACTATATCCAACGAGGCACTATGGCTTCTAACGAACGAGGAGCCTATACTGAACCATAAACGAAAAAAAACCGCATAAATTCAGTTGAATAAAAACAATTAAAAGTAGCTATAAAAAAGAAAATTGATTAAAGAAAGAATTGATTTTTTTTTGTGCAACTTTTACCAAATATTTTCATACGAAAACATTTTGTAAAAGTAATTTTTTTTTATTTACAAATATGTATTATGAAAAATATTCGAAACACATATTTTTTTCCTTTCTTAAGCAAAACAAACAAACCGGAAGACAATGATTATTTCTTAATAATATATATGTGTACCTGTTAAATTAAATCTATATTTACCATACGTATTAGATGTAGTAGATATGCTTAAAATTATTTGAATTATATATGTACATATAGATATAGTATTTAGATGAGCACTAATTTACACTAACAGAACAAAACTAATGGAAGACAATGATGGCTTAAAATGATTCTTAAAACTAAATATTTATGTATCACATACATGTTGCACTTGTTTTTAAAGCTTTCTCTTGAATTTGCACTTAAAGCACTTTTGACACTTGCCAAATGGAGAGTTTCCGTTCAAATACTCATACAGTTATAGTTGTTGTTATATTGTAAACGTATGCTTGTGTGTGTATAGATCACCGATGAAGATGACAGCTTATGCACTGACTGATAAAAATGAATATTAATCTCTTGACATCGACAATTCCATAACTAGATCTCAAACATTCGCCACAATTTCCAAATGCTGCATTTGTAGTATTTGTTGATGGAAATAATACGCACAATCACAATTCACCTCAAACTGTCGTTGGTTGTGAGTCGACTTGTGAATATGATTACAAATAATATGTGCTGACTCTGCTGCTAATTACTGATGTTCGATGTCTGCTTTACAAGTAGTCGTGCATCCGTAAATGACTGACTGACTACTTGCAGTGACAGTGACAGCAGCAATGGAAAAACAAAACATTTCCGTATTTTTGCTGCTACAACAACAGTGATAGTGACAGCACATTTTTTGTGTTGCGTATCATTGTTGAGTTTAGATTAAACTGATTTTTCCGAAAACATCTACCCGGTATTTATACGATAAATTTGTACCAAAACAAGGAAGAGTAGGTAAATTTTTCTCATATGTTTTCACAATTTTCTTTGTTTTGTTTATATTTTTCATAGGCCATACATATTCTCTCTGTTATCAACTAGGCAGAGCAGGTATATTTTTCCTCATATATTCTCACAATTTTCTTTGTTTTTTTTATATATTTCATAGGCCATACATTTCTTTTCTACATGAGTACGTGATGAGTACATAACCAATTCCACCCTTAAAAAGTGACCTTAAGAGTTGCTTCCATTGGTTAGCTACTTATGTGCTTATCTACTTATGCTAGTATATAAATAATATTTATTTGTATATATTTATTTGTTTATTCTATTAAAATAGTTTTCTAATATATACATATATATATAATATATATATATATATATATATATATATATATATATATATATATATAAATATATATATATATATATTTATATATATATATTTATTTATATATATTTAGAATATATATATAATATAATATATATATAATATATATATATTTATATATATATATATATATATATATATATATATATATATATATATATATATATATATATATATTTATATATTTATATATATTTATATATATGCATTCTTTGTGTGAGGACATGCTTTGTCTTGATGAATAAGGATTTTTTTCTTCTTTAGAACGGGTATTTTTTCGCGATTTCCAAAAGGTTACAATAGTATTTTGAGTTTACGGCTTTACCTCTCTTAAGATAATCATTCAACAAAATCCCTTTTACATCCCAAAAAAACTGATGCCATAACCTTTTTGCTGATCGTGTGACCTTCAACTGCTTTGGAGCTGAACAGCCAGCTTCAGTCCACTGTAATCGTTCTTGTTTCAATTTAGGATCATGGTTGTAGATCCAAGGTTTATCCATAGTTATAAAATGACGCAAGAAATCGATTTTATTCTGCGTAAAACGCTCCAAATTACGCTGAGAAATCTGTTTTCGATTCAGTTTTTGTTGAATTGTTAACGAATGCGGCACCGGTTTTTCAAACAGCTTTTTCGTATGTAAATCTTCATGCCAAATATGGAGTACTCATTCATTTAAGCTGCCTATGGTATCAGCTATTTCACACATAATCGCACTTAGATTTTCACAAACAATAACATGTACTTTTTCAATGATTTCTGGTGTCGATGCACTTTTTTGGGCGTCCAGTGTGTAGTTCATCTTCAATACTTGTACGACCACGTTTAAATTCAGCAATCCAATTTTTTGGTGTTGCATATGAAGGCGCACGTTCATCTAATACATTTACCATATCGGTGTGGATTTCTTGTCCAGATCAACATTTCTTAAAGAAATACTCAATAATGCCATGTTTTTTCAATTCAAGCAGCTTTTATTTAACAGCTGCTGAGTTGCCAGATTGATTTGAAACTTTACACGTGTCCATACGAAAGATGAAATCATACATTCAACATAAATTCACTTCCAGATAGCACTAGTATCTATGTGTCAGGCTCATAGTAGCTCGCGTAATAATAATAAATGAACTGAAATTGGTTAAACTTTTTTTTAATTCTATGTCATATCGGTCCTGTCAGTCTGACTTTCTTTTTGCCCATCTTTTCGCTTAATAACTTTTGTACTGCTGGCATCAAAGAATATTTTCACAAAGAAACGAATTGGGAGATATCGAATGAAAACTTAGCCTACCTCCCATACAAAAGTATGTTTCCGAATGATTGATTTCACATTTTCTGCGTGGATGTATAATGTGATCAAATAGAATTTTGCAGCTATTTTTTCTATCTTATCTTTTACGCTCTTGCTTTTGCTCTCACTTTTCCAGTAAAAACTATTTAGTAATAATTTTTAACAATTTGTAATAATTTCCTGTTCGTGAACAAACTTAATAGTATAACTGTAGAATATATGCATTTTTTATATTGTATTTTTACCATTATTCCAGGAAACTGTTCCAGGGATGGTTCCAGGAACCATTGTTCTGGACTATAAATACCATCGCATATCACAAGCAAAGTTGCAGTGTTTCAATAACATCAATACGTAACGGCGAAATTGATCTCCAACGAAGCCGTTGAAAACATCTTAGAGGTATTCTCTTAAAAATTGGTCAACGTTTCTTAAATAACAGCCTAAAGAAACATGTCAAAAGTAGCTGTCAACGATTCCTAAGCAACATCTTAAGGAATCTATAGTGTAAAGGAAACAACAGGAATTCGCAAACAATATCTTAAAGAACTGACAACATCTTAAAGTATTACGATCACACTTAAGAATAACCCTTTTATACTTGACCAATTGCACAACCGTTGACTCATGATGACATGACATGATTAGTTCCAGACATTGGCGGATCAATTCACTTCCTCGAGGGAAGAGATGATGAAGAAAAGAATCGAATTCGAAATCGTATTGTTGGTGTTGATGATGCTCCAGACACTGACAATGACGATAACATCGGTGACGAAGGCGTGGATGATGATAAATCAGATTTTGATGGACCCATGGCATTTGATGATATTCATATATTGGATTTTGCACAAGACTGTGATGAACCGAATGCTAACGAAAACCAGAATTTGTCCAGCATTTTGTTGTTGTATTATTCTCTCTATGTGGTCTGAACTCCATTACTTAACAGTGCGGTTACACGATCAATAATTTGCTTTCAAGTTAATCACACATACTGCTTGTCAAAAGTCATTGGAATTGACAGCTGTGACGCAGGCTGCACTCTACTTTATACTCAAATTTAGTTTTTAATTGTTCTATGTTCTATGAATGGCAATACTTCACTATTTTTATTAATTTTATTTATTGTTTAATCACGACATAATCTTTATAAATCGAAGCACGAAAATTTATTTGCAAAAACTGTGATCAGCTGTTTGACAGGCATATCAAGTTGAAACGCGACTTGATAGAAAAATTGTATGTCAAGTCGATGATCAATTTCTAAAAGTGCGAGTGTGTTAGCGAAAAGTGTGGTGTATTGAAACTTGAAAGCAATTTATTGATGGTGTAATCCCCAAACAAATTTAATATTTGTTCTGAACGTTTCTTCATTGCTGCCATACTATATATAATTATATATAATTTTATAATGAAACTGTAATAAAATATAAAAAATATATTTTAAAATTCACCACCTACAAAATTGATGTTTTTATAACATTCAGTACCAGTGCTCCACGCGCCCACTGTGTCTATTTCTGCTGTCCAATATTTTTCATTCTTCCATATTTTATCTTAACTCGTTGGATCCTCATCGATCCTCCTTTCATCTCCTGTCTCAATATACGAGGGCGGTTTTAGAACTACTCGATCTAACAAAGAAAACACAACAAATTTGGGAAAATTTTTCTTTATTTCTCAATATAATCTTGTTTTAGCTCTTCTATACACTATTCACAGTTATATTCTATAGCTTCGATACCCTGTTTATAATATGAACTGTCTAGCTCATTAAAATAGCCATCTACCGCAGACTCCACCTCTTCATTGTTTGCAAATCTTCTACCACCAAGCCATTTTTTTAAATCTGGCGAATAAGGTGCATGCTGAAGCAATTGGAGCTTTAACTCATTGATTTTGGCCACCGCAATGTGGCCAAAATGGATGTATGGACTGGTGCATTGTCTTGATGAAACAACGCTTTCTTTTTCGCCAAATACGGCCTTTTTTCTTTAATTTCATCGCTTAAACGCTGCAATGAATTAGCATAATACTCGCCGTTGATGGTTTTTCCTTTTTGAAGATAATCAACAAAAATTATCCCAAATGCATCACAAAAAACAGACGCATAACGCATAACAAGACATAACCTTGCCTGCAGATGGAACTGTCTTCACCTTCTTTGGACACGTTCTCCCCTTTCAGTCAACTGTTTTGACTGCTCCTTTGCCTCAGGTGTGAAGTGGTGAACCCATGTCTCATCCATGGTTACGAATCGACGCAAAAACTCGGCTTTATTACTGTGAAACATCCCCAAACACTCTGTAGAAACATCTTCACGATGTTGGTTTGGTACTATTGTGAGCAAACGCAGCACCCATCTTGCACACAGCTTTTCGGTCAATATACGATGTATAGCACCTTTTGAAATGCCTGTAATATCATCTAGCTCACGCACCTTCAGTAGGCGATCATACAATACCATTTTGCGGATTTTCTTAACCGTTTCTGTCGGTACGGGTGGTACGGTGTTCGTACCACCCAATATTTTATGGTCGTAAACGAAGGAGCAGACTCCCCCAGAGTTGAATCGAGAACGGCTTTAATATTCGTTCGACTGAGACCTCTCAAATGAAAGTATTGTATTACATAACGATGACCAATTTTTTCCATGTTTATAAATTCACTGAGGTTGTTAACTTTCGATGGCTCCAATAAAAAAAAAAAAATACTAAACAACGTGCCGCTTTGAAACTTAAAACATATGTTTTATAAGGTTGCCACTTTTCACCAAACTAATTTTTTTCAAACTACTGTCTCCATCTATATGTCAGGTCGAGTAGTTCTGGGACCGCCCTAGTATTCCTTAGGAGGGCTACTCTACAAAATTGATAATGGATGGCTTGGGAAATGTTTTAACTCTTTATAATATGATATTGCAAAGAATCATATAAAACATAATTCTAAAGAAATGAGAAAATCGCGATAATTACAATTTTTAACGTTTCTGATTCTGTTGAATTCTTTTCAAAGATTTTCCCATGATTTATACATTTTATAGCATCTATTAGACTATTTCCACACTCTCTAATAATACAAAGGCAGCATGTTATTAGTAAATGTGAGTATACGTAGTAACAATTAACAATTAACAATTGTCTTTGTATTCGATTTTGCTAGCCGTTGTGGATTTACCTTGGAAATTTTAAAAGGTCTGTTTAAAATATGTTCTAAAATTGAGCACACAAATACGAAGAATTCAACAGAAATACACATGTTGGAACTTATAAAATCTATTATGAATTACATAGAGATTATGTGTGAGTACCGTACCTGTAAGTTTCCTATGTACATATTGTGCTGTATATTATATTTTACTGACAATTTTACTTTAATAATTGAGACTTGAGTTTTCTCAAATATTTAAATCTTTTACGAATTATTATTCATGAAATCTTCAAGAACCTTCTTCGCTTCTTCGTTATTCCTCGATAGCGGACCCTTTCTTATCAGTTATGCGTTGAGCTCAAAATAAAATATTGTGCCAACAGTTAGCAAGCTTAAAGTATTTGATATTGTGACTTCAAAATTGAAATAACAAACAAAAACAGTGAAGCAGTAATGCTGCTGACAATAAATAAGAAAAAATATAAATATTTATATAAATATAAAATATTTCAAAATATGTTTTCAAAATGTGTTGCTTTTAATTTATTTGTTAATTTAATTGTCTCTTTCAAACTATGCAAATTTTTGTGATATAATGTTTTTTTTTTCATTTTTTTGTCACAGAACTTTAATCTGAACAGAATTCATCAAAATCGATAACACAATATTTTCGATTTATTTTCACTGACCAAAGTACCGTATTGAGTTCGAGTCGGAGACCTCATACGCAACTCAACTCAATCATCTGTGCAATGTACAGTGTGTATCACCCACTGCTGAGAATTCTCATCGAGATCACTAAATGTATTTTTTCGTTTCTTTTCTATTAACTTAAAGTTAAGAATTAATATCCCCCTTTCCTTTAAAAATTTTTGATATAATTTTATCGAATGCAAATGAAATTCCCACAGATTTCAAATCTTAATTAACACAACATTCTCTTAGAGTAGAATATTTATTTTTCAAAATACAAACATTCTCCCCCTCCAAAATAAATTTGATTTGATTTGAAACCTGTTCCCACATGTTTTATTCACGGTTGATTGCTAGTAATACCGATTTGATATGTATGCATGTTGGAACACTTGTAAAATCATTCCCATAGAAATGGGGACGAAACGTAACAGTTTACAATTTAATCCTTTAATTAATCTATAACAGTCTATAACATAAATTTTCACAAAGAACAAAAGAAGAGAAATGTAACATCAAATATTATTGTTTATAAATGATTGATTGTAAATAAGGGGAGATGACATGAATTTTTCCCCCATCATTTGTAAAGTAAGTTTCTAGGGGATGCTTTTTATAGTAGGTCTCTAAATTAGTTTTGCTTTGCAACACAATAGTGTTGATATGTGAAAACCTCTATACATTTGAATTTTAAAATTAAAAATACCCGCCGAGTACAGTTGTTATGCTGTACTGCTATTTTTTACACTTATATTTATGTATTTATATTTTTTTTTTCCAAACTTATTCAACTTGTATGTATTTCTTTAGATATTTTCTATATCACTATGGTATGAGTCCTAAATCTATGCCTTAATGGTACTTATATTCATATGAAGATATGTAAGTGTTTCAATGACATATTGCAATGTGATGTCAAAATTGTTAGATTGTTTCAATTGGTTTTTTCGTCGTAAGTAACATAAGTAATACTCGAATTTAAGAGTAGTGTATATTGAGAAAGGGCGATGAAAGAATTTATTGAACTCTTCTTATTATGTTTCATTCTTTTTTTTTTTTTTTTTGTTTTCGGAGGTTTATATTTTTTTGACGTGACTTAAGCTAAATATTAAAATCATAGTAAATTCAAGGGAAAAATAAAAATAATAATTCTCACTATCAAATATTCAATGAATATACCGATATGGGCTCTGGTATATTGAAATGTATTCACTGTTGGAATTTTTAAATTGAAAAATCGAATTAAAGAACAATTTTGTGATTATTTTTACACTTTAAAAACTAATCTTCTTATCTCTTAAACTTTCTCTTTTTTCTCCAAAAAGAGTCTGAAGTACTTGGAAGTACCAAGCTGCCGGCAAGAATTGGCAATTTTTCCGGCAGTGACAATTTGTCAAAAATGCTTCTTAAAAGAGCTCTGTGACGAAACTAAGTTAAAGTGATGTCACAAGGGTTTTGTCGATCGGAAGCGGCTAATATAATGCTGTCCAAATTTAACACGCACAACAGTATTGAAACAGAAGCTCGGTCGTATCACAATGGGCTTTTCTGGCCTAAGTGTGTCCTCCGCGCTGTGGACACATCGTATGGAAGATGGCGTCTTTATTGAACTCCTGACTGACATCAACAACGGCAACTGTACCAATTAATTAACTCAACATGTACATATATTTGTAAATATTTATGAAAAGACAATATTCTGCTACAACAACAACAACAACAACAACAACAACAAGAACAACAGAAAGAAGTAATCAGAATAATCTTAGTTGGGAAATCTTGTAATGTCTTATTATCCGAAGAATTGTGTCAAGCTTCTGGTTTATATTTTTATATTTCGGTTTATTTTTATATTTCACTTACTTATCGAACAATTGAAAAAGATTTTGATGGTAGATTTCAATTTTCTCAATACGATTGTGATAAGCAAGCCATAACAATAGAAACACGAGTTATGCGATTATATCTTTTTGTTAGAGACTGTTGTTGTATTATTATGAGACGTGTTTTATTCGACAAAATGACGTATAAGCTGTAGATGATAAGTTTTCTAAGTTTTCCGATATTTTTAGGTTAATTTTAACATTTTTTTTTTTTTTTTGAATTTAAGTAAAAATATTGTATATTTATAACAGCCATCTCTGGTAGCACTGTACTTAGCAAAAGATGCTAAGTTCATTATCTGCTATAGTATGTATTACCTAGTATTTTTACCTAAGTATGAGTGTCGAATAAAACACGGCTATTAAGTTTTTGGTTGTGTTCACACTTAGTGCACTAAACTAAACGAAAATTCGAAGGAATATAAATTCACGTATTCATTGTATTCATAAAACCTAATTGTAGTGTAATTGTAATTTCTAAAATCTTTGTAATACAGTCTGCATACCTCAACAGACGGTTGCTCATTACAAAATCTAGTCGATTTGCGACGCGTAATAAAGTTGGTAACACTTGGTGAAATTTCTTTGTCTTAGAATTTTCACACCACATTCTTTGTACCTAAATTAATTTTGACGAAAATTCTTTTTAAGTATTTATATTCAAATATTACTGTGATTATAACAGCTAAGTCCATTGTGTTACTACGCGTCGTTTGCCATTTGATTTGCAACAAACTTCATAGTAACGTACAATGTCAAAATGGAAATTTGTTTATCCACTTTGATAGTGTGTGCTGAGTATTTCATGACGAGGTTATTGTTTGGCCATCTATTTATCGGTGCTACTTAAGTACCAGTGTCGAATGAAGCATGGTTTTAGTATATTTATATACCAGACGTATACGAGCTGTATGCCGATATTGACATAGTAAAGTGCATCAAAATCCAGCGGCTGCGCTTGCTAGGTCATGTCGAGCGAATGGAATAACAGGCTCCAGCGAAGAAGGTGTTATATTCGGAACCCGCTGGAGGACGACGAAGAAGAGGAAAGACCAATTGCTGGGGAACCTGACGGTGCTTGGAATTTCTAACTAGCTAGCGAAGAACAGAGATCTCTGGTGAAGCATTTTATATTCGGTCTAAATCAATATTCGGTTGTTATGCCCACATAAGTAAGTAGGTATATACCAGACGAATAAATCTCGTATGTTTGATGCTAATTCAAATTCATCAATTTGACGAATAATTGCAATTTTGATTAATCAAAAAAATATTTATTTTTAGTTATAGTTTTGATAATTTTTTTCGATTCGATTTATCACAGTTCGAATTAATCGAATGCTTTTTATTTTGCTCTTAATCAAACTCTTGATTATTAAAAAAAAAATGTTCTTTAATCGATTAACTGATTAATCAAATTGTTCGATTAAACGTTTAATCGCACTGCTCAAAAAATATAAATATGAATAGTAGATGCTTAATAAAAAAATAAGGAATATTTATTTATTTATTTATTTATTTTTTGTTTTATAAAATTTAAACAATATTTCTTTAAAAATTATGCTAAATTTCAAGTGAAATGTTTTCTAATATTTGTTTTTCTAGTACAATGATATTTATATGATGTTTGAAAGAAACTGGTCTTTGGATAAAATTTTTTATTGAAAAAAAATCTTGCCAGAGTCATGTTAATTCACTTTCCACCCCCCACATCTCATATGCGAAAAGCTTTTCGAAAGCTTCAAAATTTTCTAAACAAAGCGAAAATTTTGACTTTGATGCTTTTGCTATTGCCTGCCACCCTTACTGAACTGCTGCATATATAGCTGCTGTGTAGCTTGATCTCTTTCGTGGACGTTTCCCAAAGTTGAAGTTGCCAAACTTTGATGCAATTTACAATCATTGATGCATACTTGTATAATGAGAGAAAGAAGCACTGCAGCACACAACATCTATGTAAGCACATATGTATATTCCCTCGCCAGATAAGATCCCACTTATATGAATTCATATTTCTCTTTGCATGAAATGACGATGATGATGAATAGGTATCTATGCTTGAGCCCAACGATCCAAAAAGTTCCATTCAATCTGATATGGTTGTATGGTCTCACGTTGCACGGACGTCCAAAAGAAGGTGCCAGCATTGGTACGGGCAAAATGTACAGGCACATAAATATCATCTTTATCGACAGTCTGTAGACGTCGTGTACCATCCTCATTGTAGACGACAATTGCAGCACCATCGTCACATTGATGAATTTCCTCAATTAATCGATTCTCCAAATGTTCATTGGCCATATTGTCCATATCATTGTGTAGCCAATCGAAGCCGGATTCATTTTCTTCGGATGCAATGTACGAATTGCGCTTTTGCTGCTGCTTAGTTTTCGTCTTGAAAACACGACTTAAAATTGGCTTTAGTAGATTTTTAAGACGTCGTGATGGTGACACTTTTGATTTATAATTGATGGCAAAACTTTGATTGGTGTTGGTCTTCGCCAAATACAATGATTGATTGAGATTCATGTTGTACAGTATGTGCGTGTTGCTTCACTTTACAAATACGTAAATCGCGTAGAATGAAATTGTAGTAAAACTTGCGTAGGTTCTTATTTCACAACTGCCAGAGTTTGAATGATGCTGCTCTCAATACAAGCTGCTCTATTTATACACTCTCTTTGTGAGAGCAACTCATTCGTCTTGACTATGAATAAGAGCATATCGAACAGCATCTCAACCAATCGTATGAGGGAAGAAATGGCAGGTGTTGGTTTTGAAAATTTCTCACGTTCGTCGAGTAACTAAGAAATTTAAGAAGAAGCATTAAGGATCAATACAATCAGAGTGTAAACAAAAGAAAAAGATGAAGAAAATGTAATTTTCTAGAGAGTACTAACTCAGTTTCAAATATGTATGCGAGTGACTGTACTACCTGCTGTTGTGGTAGTTGTCCTGGCACCTTCAGCATATAACTAAAGGGTGTTTTTTTTAGAATATTTGGAGTTTAAATAAAGTAAAAAAATTGTCCAAATGAACCAAATTTTAGTATTATACAATTTTATGGTATTTTGTATGATTTTGATTATTCAAGTTCAAAATTAGTTGCTTAATTCGAATTTTGATTAATCGTATTAAAATATTAATCAGAGAATAATTTTACAATATTTTTTCAATAGATGGCTTTTTAAATATATGAATATAAGATTCGCAATGAAATTTTTATTTTTCTATTTTTAAAATAAAGGCAATTTTAGTTAATCGAATATTTCTATTGATTAATCAAATAATTAATCAGAAATTTAATCAGATTATTTAATTAAAGAATCATCGTACAGCACTAGTATTTAATATTTAATACTTAGTTTGTGTCTAATCTGTTTGATCAGTCAAATTTGTTTCGAATTCCAAACGTTTAAGCTCCTTTGGGGAATGTACGTCTACCTATGTCTACGCCATACTATTACATCACGCGCATTATCTGGTGCCACCTTTATAGAAGGCGAATGCAACTCTGATTTGATCAGTCGGCAGTCGATTCGTTATTCTTGTTCTTCTTTTTTTTTTCTTTTATACATATTTTTTCCCGACACGAACAGTGCGCGCAATTTCTGTTCATTTTTTTCTCGTAGTTTTTTTGTATAAAATTATATCTTTAAAAAGTTCCAAATGCGGAACATAGTCAATTTAATAATAATAAATTAGTGCAATACTAAATTAGTGATGTGATTAGTGATTAGTGATGACCACAAGGTTTATAATAAATAATATTACCAATAAGGAGTGCGCGCCTTTTTTTCTTTTATACAAATATTTATATAAATTTTTCTCGTGTTATTGTCGTACATTATTGTATCATGAAAATGATAAAAATGACGAACATTTAATTAAATCCGTAATATAAGAAATGAGTGCCGTGTCGTTTATATAATTCTCTAGTCATTTTTGTGTACTAAATAAAATACAATAAAAAACAATTCGTTTGTAATCTACGTGTTTTCTTCTCTATCGTCAATACGTAATTTCTCTTGATGACGGAAGTAATGAAATAAATCAAAATCTGATTTAAACATTTACTTTGAGCAATGGTATTGGCCAGCAATGAAAGGCTTAACCATTTGCAAGGTGATAAAATGTGCTAATGTGAATATAACAACAACCACAAGTAGCAGTAGCACCACCATCTCAACAATATTAATAACAACAACTAAAACAGAACAAATAGAAGAAAATCACCGACAACAACATCAAGATTTGTCATCAAGTATTGACAGCAATAATTTGATGTTGAAAAGTATGACAACAGCAAAATATATCACCCGAAATGAGCGAACTGATGGACATCACATTAGCTCAACCTCATATAAGTGGATCAAGAGAAGTGCCTCATCCACGTCAAAAACAACAAAAATCCCACAGAATATATAATCTCACATGATCGACAACAAGTCGATTTTTTTATACTTTATAATTTATTATTTCTTATTTAAAAAGAACGATTAATTAAAAATAATTTTAATTTATTAAAGGTCAAGAAGCAGCCGGTAATGCAAACACATCGGTACAACTCAACCAGGGTATGAGCCCATCGGCATCTCTCTCACACGTTCAGACACCCTATATGTTTTTCTTTCAGAAGAGCATCTTTATTGGATTTACTCTGTGCAGAGCGTGAGAAACTCAATGCTGTGGTTCATTGTTAATGAAAAAAAAAAAAACAAAAACATGTTTATCGTGATGCTCCAGGGATTTGGTGCTGTTGTGAATGATTATTATCCTTTTCAGAGTAATTATGTATGAATACAAAATATAAATGAGAAAATAGTAGAAGAAAAATATCTTACAATACGAGTCGAATAAGACACTTGCAACATATAGTGAATACACAAATACATTGTAAGCAACTTGGTTGTTTCGTTGATCGTAGCGTGGGAATATTGAGTAAAAATTTTTGCGAGTCCTTGTTGTATCTACTTGATATTATGTAAATTGATACTTAATGCCATATGCTGCTATTTTTGTTATTCTTGGCAATATGTTGTTATTTTTTCTTTGGCACTTTCATTATAACGATTACCAATTTTTTTGTTGTTGTTATCTTTTTATTATTGACAAGCAAGTCCTTACATTTAGTGAACAGGTATACTGAAGCAAGTTTCGATGCATTCATTATACGCCTTCAAAATTATGTACATATTTTTAATAATATTAGGTATATAAGTAGGGTTGATCTTCATCTATAGTATAGTCGACGGTGAATGAGCTACATATGAATGTCAAGTTTTATGAGCTCCATCATCTCACAAATAAATGTTCGTAGAGAAATGTACGATAATGAGATTATTATGATATGATTGGTGTTGCTATTAAGCATAATTGTATGATCATATGCAAGTTTATTTTATAGATATGAGAAATCGAAATTTGATATCTTACTTTTTATTGCAATTTATTTTAATCATAAATATGCTAATTTAGAAGAATCATCACAAGATTATTGACAGGACACTGCAAGTTGAATTATGATCTAACGAAACTGGGAATCTTCTCGGATGAAACCTGTCGACATTGCAGGGAGGATTATGAAACTGCAAAACATGTGTTGGGTACGTGCCCAGCACTTATGCACACAAGAAAGAAAAACTTCGGGGAATTTATATACTAAACTTCCTTATGGATGCTGGACTTAGAGAAATACTCTAGTCCATGATGGGGTCCACAATAGACCTAGGGTCGCAGTGAAATACAAACCTCTAATAATAATAATAATAATGTTATTTTAAGCGTATTTTATTCGTCAATTTGCTGTATTAGGGCGAATCGCAAGGCTAATATACTCATTTTCCTGAACATATAACATATATATGAATTTCAAATAGAATAAGTTCTGATCAAATTGATCAAATGTTTCCAAATGTGTGAAAGAAACATTTGATGTTAATGTGATGTCACAAGGGTTCTGCCTCTCGGAACCGGCTAATATAAGTAGGTCCCTGCTAATGCTGTCCAAATTAAACACGCACAACAGTATTGGAAGAAAATCTTGGTGGTATCACGATGGGTATTTCTGGCATAAGTGTGTCATCTCAGAGAGAGAGAGAGAGAGGGCAGCTACAAATTCATGAACTCATCTGTTTGGCGATTAAAATATTCTTATGCATACATTTTTAATTCGATTGCTTCATATAATTACCAAAGTTCTCTTGCGAAGAAACTGAGAGACTGACAGACTGACGAGACATTCAGACACACGATGACTTCATAACGGCATAGCTCTTGTCTAAATATTGAATACTGTCTTTAACATAATCGATGTCGCCAAAAAGACGTTTTTGTATGAACTGAAATAAGTAGACAGTTGAGTTAATGTGTTGTTTAAATTTAAAATCCATAAATAGATGGCCAACTCAATCTATTCCTTGGTGGTGGCGGTCCCATTGGCGACATTATCAATTATCTCATAAATTATGCTTGTGTGCAAAATTGATTATGGCTCAACAAAATAGCCACTAATCTCGAGTGGCTGTAACACTCAATAGGATAAAAGATAATTATATTTCAATACAAGAGGAAGTTAATAGAAGGAATAATAAAGAATGTATATACATTGTAGGATATTAGATTGCTAACGGCTAGACGACGCGACATACTCATGAGTACTTAGAAATTGCATTTGTCATGTGACTACTTGAGAATGCCACTATATGAAGGTACCTTGAGATTGAGATTAGAGTTAATTTGGCATCTCTGTTAATATTTACGGTGCAAAAATGATAAGGATATAATCAATTTTGTATTGATTTTCGTTTTTTTTGTTTGTTTTTGATGTCTTCTTATTTTAACTCGTTCTTTTATTTCTCCCTATTACATATATCTACTACCAAAAAGTCATTATAAGTTACCATTATCTTGTTGCCTTCTATTCAAGATGACATTTTTGTTTGTATTATTCGTGGTATCAGAAAATCTTAATGAACAATATTGAACCTGTTTGTTCTTTGTCACGCAGGTACCTACATACATTGTTAGTGTTTATTTTAAAAAAAGGGCGACAAAATAAAAAATTATATACAAATAAATAAAACGAAAATCTTAATGATCAAGTAGAATTATATAAAGCAGGTATTTTATGTGTTTTGAATTCTTATTCGACAATTTTTTATATCAAAAGGGTCATTTTTTTACGTAATAAGATTTTTGGAAAGAGAAAATGCAATAATGATGAGTTTTTAATGTTGTTGTTGGTGATGGTAACATAAAAAAGACCATGGGTTCCCCTTTTCTTAATGAAAAGTTATTTTATTGCGCGTCTTCCAGCTTCTTTCGAAATGACGATCATCAGTCAGACTTTAGGGGTATAACAATGATATTGTTGATTGATTGTAATTTGCTTGATCTTGGTCTTTCGTTAGGTTTAAGTATAAAACTCATACATATTCACCGAAGGCCATACTGCAAGTGTTAAACTGGTTTTGGTTTTTTTCTAAAGATCCTTTTTGACAGCCAACATTATTTTGGTAAATCAGTTTTTCTTGCTGTTGTTCATTTTAATTTAAATTTCTTTTTCTAACCTGCTTCTTGCCTTACAACAAAGCCTGTTTGTTATTTATTTCAATTTTTTTCTTCTTACATTTTTCATTGAAAACTTAATGTGTGCATGGCGTGAATAATTAATATTCTGTAGTGTATCACAGAGCATAAAAAATGGGGGGACCACTTTTATGCCTTCACTATGTGGAAGGTTTAAATTACAAGTTATCGAAAAAATTAAAAAAAAAACACAATAAAAAGATTCCTTTTGCTATTTATTATTTGTGGTGAGTCTTTTAATTGTTCAATACATGAAGTGATGTTTCTTAACTAAACAATTATAATTTTTTTTTTATTTTACGAAGGGGATTGAATATGTTAATACCTAATATTGCTTATGCGTTAAGTTGTAGGAGCTTAAGTGAACAACATGTTAATGTATGTCTCATATTTCAATGAAAATCTTCAAGTAAATTTGTATTAAATTATGAAAGCAATATGAAGCCCATTTGAATACATTTTAACCAGAGCACAAGGGTTAGTGTAGCTTGAGGTTGAGGTTTTATTTTGTCCACATAGAGCAGCAAGTCGCTTGAAATTGATATTAAATTTGTATTCTGTAACAAAAAAAAACTATTTTTTCCAAATATAAATCTCAAGACGCTATGTAATAGTCTTCATGGTTCCTCATGGTCGATCGTACCATAGCAAAAATATTCGATTAAAGTAAAGTTCAAACAAAATTTTCATATCTGAGCAAAATAACATAACTGCAATGAATTTGTATTTCAGGAAAAAAAATGTAAATAGATAAATCAGAAGAAAAAACACGGCTTACGCAAACACCTTTAATCAAATAATCTGATTAATTAAAATTATTATTAATCAATTTTTATATTCGACTAATCAAATAAGAACATTGTTTAAATTAATCATTGTTTGATTAATCAAAAATGAAATTAGTCGAATTAAATGAACAAAACATTTCTATTGTTTCGAAAACAAAGATGACAGGTAGCTCTTAAAAAGTTTCGTATGTGTGAGAGAATAATATTCCAAAAACGGAAAATACAGGAAAAGTAACAATGAACATTTATTTGATTACTCAAAATTCTGATTAATCGAATAATTTGTATTTCGATAATTCGTATAATGGCATTAATGGCCAGCCAAGGCAATCATTTATACGATATTGATTTTATATCTCATATAATTATTTATGTGAGCTTTCGTAAAGATGTACGGAGGTACGGCCTAAGTACGTTCTGGTGAAATATTGAAGTTGAAGAGGAAGGAGATCGGCCCTATATTGCATTCCTCTAGAGTCGATTTTTGGACATCTATAGGATTATTTTTGCTGATTTTCGAGCAGTTTGTAGGAGAGCCACATAAAAGCAGGAGATAGGGCATAAAAATTCCGGGGAAATGCTGAATATAAAAAATTAAAGGGATTCAGACATATATTTATCTCCTTAGAGGCATTCTGAGAAAGTTGGAAGCAAATTTTATAGAAATGTCAATTTTATAGAAAGTCAGAAATTGTTCCTCTCTCTATGACAATTATTGGGCAACTATGTTGTTATTTGTCTATTTTCGAGCATTTTTTTATTTTCGAGCATTGAGAATTTTGTAGGGGAATCCCATGATTGCTGTGCGGGGAAATACTGAAATGCATAAATTGGAAGGACAAGTTGTTTACCACTTTTATAATTTACGTCAATTTTTTACGAAGCCATTAGGGGATTTTCAATGGGTTCGAGATAGGTGTTCGGATAAGGGTCGGTCGTATAAAATTATTTCTAAGAAATTGTTGGGTTATTCGCCATTTTCTCAATTTTTTAGATTTAATAGTATTTTTCACATTTAACACGTCCCGCTCCAGCCTAACAAAATACTGGGATTTTTTGATTTCGATAAGAATTAAAATAGAAGGATTCGAAGTGGACTTTTGTTTTCTTTTATCCGTGCGTAAGTCATTGCATCGGTTGAAAATATTTCTAATTTGTTGGATTATTTTCATTTTGAAATCTTTCACAATTCATATTAGTAGCTTCTTGCTTGAGATATGGTCTAAATTATAATTGTGATTGGGTAATTTTGGTGTGATTAGACTTAATTTCAATTTAACTTATAAAAATCTTACCTTTCAATATCTCATAAATGGCTAAAACTATTTAGATAACATAATGCAGCATAATTTTAGGCATTCACTTGAATATCAGCAAAACCACAAGGTATATGATATTGTTATTTAATTACAATTCTAAAAGTATGCTGCAAGAGTAATTACTATTTGTTACGAAGTTGCCAAAAATCCGATTACAATTGTAACAAATTGAAGGTAACAATTTTTTTAATCAAAATTTTCAAAATACACCTGTAAAAAAATTGAAATGAGTGTAAAAAAAAACAATAATTACTTTTGGTTGTTTATTTACAATTTTTTATATTTTCATTGAATTTTTTTCCTGTTGTGTTGTTTAGTAATACACATAATTTTGCATTTATTACAATAACACGCTTACTCTACAAATGGAAGACATGATTCTTAAATACTAAATTGGAAGACATTTACGTACATAAACATATAAAAAATATATGCATGTACGTATTTACTTCAATGACGTTGCACTTCTCATATTCCACAAGGAATATATTTGAATAGCGCAGACGCACTCACTGTTCATGTTGCCGATATTTGCCGCCTTATGAATAGTTCAACTATTCCTCTATATGAGTAATATATACAAACATACATATTAGCATATTAGCTTATTTATGTATATACTATACATTTACGAACTAATAAAGCTATATGAATTTATTGTTTGTATAATAAAGCGTATTCATGTTTAAAGACCACCATAGTCTCGTTATGCGTTATGCGATTTCCAATAAGGACATCTTAAAGCTTGGCCAAATCTATTCATAATTTTCTTAACTGTTTCATAGAAACTTCAAGTAGTTCATTCTGGTAATTATCATATTCTTCATCGCTTACTGATGGCTGCTGATCATTCTCAATGATGAGTGTTTGATGACGTTGCTGTTGCTTTTTATTCTCCATATTATCGTCGTAAAAACGGTTATGTCTCCGCAAGGAATTTGTGTGGTCAAAGAATTTGCGAAATATTTTCAAAACTTTCTTCAAAGTTTTTGTCGATGTAGAATTTGGTTTATATTCTGCCATGCTGGATGATGTATTAATAAGTTGGACGTAAGACATTTGAATGAATTTGATCAAATTTGTTATATTGAAAAAAAGAATTTAGTTTTGAAATTCACTCGTAATTGTTGCTTGTGCACACATCAGTGTCTGAATGATAATTTTGCTTTACATTTCGACTCTATTTATACCTTTGAGCTGGAGTTAGGGAAGAAATCACCCTTAAAACCTCAACGATCGTACAACCAATCACAGAGCTCAAATTTGGGCAGGTGTAGTTTTTTCATTGTCTTTTTTGTTTTTGTTTTTACTACATATAGTTTGTTTTTTGTAATTGGTTATGTGATTATACGGGAATGACTGTGTCCTTATATATGATCGTGACTCATATGATGATCACTCGATTGATTTTTCTGTTACTTATGCAAGACAGTCAAGTAGGCATGTAGGGGAATTAACAGATTTGTTTGGAATGTGTGCACGTGTGCGTATAGGATATTTTTACACCCTATACCCAGGCACAAGGGTATATTCATTTTGATCAGACGTGTGTAGTCCCTTGATGCGAGATCCGAAGATGTAGAAAAGTGTATATTTAGTAACTAAGCAAGTAAGCATTGAGTAACTATGGTCTGTGATATGCGTTCATGGAGCAAGCAAAACGACTAAAATCAGAATATTCTATCAAATTTGAAGCGATAGAATAGGTTAAACAAAAGTCGACCAAGATCGACTGTAACATTATTCTTTTTATACACTACGATCATTTTGTATCGGGATTATGTTTTATGATAAAAACTACCTGCTTGAGCGTGTATGTGTATTGCATGTATGGTATATAGTTAAACTCTAACTGCGATCGTGGGAAAGTAAAATAAAAATTATTCTACTAATGGATGTGGCAATTCAAACATATTTATGTAGATATCTACTTGCATTCATATTTATATATATATATCGTAGTCTATTTGTTTTACATATGAATGTACATACATATGTACACATATTCAGATATATTAGAGTGGTTAGATACAAAATATTAAACTTTTCAATTTATAAATTAAGTAAAAAGCAGATAAATTGAATTATTAAGTTCAATCGAAACATAAAAATATGAAAAATATATATTTTTGTTTAAATTTCATATTTTGATGTCAATGTTTAATTCACCATTTTTTAAAAAAATAAATTCATAAAATTTACACTGAATTCAAGTGGCCTCTCACGGTCGATCGATCGATATTTAGTTAAACTCTGTGTTCATTTATCTTTCCAAAAAGCGTTCATTCTTTAAATTTGATGGATTTGTTCTGATTTTATTTAATTAAATATTCGTTTGCATATTCAAAACACTCTATCGATATTAAAATAGAATCTCTCATTCATTGAGAATGAATAAAATGGAAATAGAATGGAATAGAGTGTATGTTTCGTTTTCATAGAATGAGTAGAATCTCAACATTTGCAAATGGACGTAAAGCATATGAGAGTATTCTAAACATTAGTTTTACTTTTCTATGTTACATTACAGTACATATAAAAATACAGTAGATAAGAGAACATGACGTAGCAAGACGAAGTAATACAAATCATCAGTGCTAGTCATGAAAAGCAATAACAATTATATCGTACAACACACTCGTAGTACTCTTAAACATTCGTTTATTTGAAGAGAAAAAACGAATGTATGGAATATTTCTTGTACAAGAAATGAGTGGATTGTTCTATTTGCATAATATTTCACTCTCACTCATTCTCATTCTATTTCGATATGTTTTTCAAATAATGTACATATATTTTTGGAGAGTAAAGAAAATCATTCGAAAATCAAATACATTTACGCAGCTTTTTAATTGAAACTTCAAAATAAATTTTCAAATCGCCTAGACATGTATTTATTTGAATTATGAATTTCTCATATGTAGAAATATTTCTCACACGATGTCGTAGAGCAAAAATATAGAATTTTTACTTTAATTCATCTTAAAATTTAAAATTTGCAAATTGTATTATGGATTTTGAACTGCTGAAAGTACTTCAGGTTAAGATATATCATCGCTCCGATAATGGGCGCATATTTAGGCCAGTAAATAATATTGTGAAATTGTACATCTATGCTATGCTTTAATTATCAATTTTCTTCATCAAGAAAAATGCAATTTCGATTATATTGACAGTTCCAAGCACAACAGAAAGAATTTTCCTCTAGTAAACCCATTTTGCTTATTTAAACAAGGGATTCGAAAATTGTACTCGTAGTAGTATTTGATTAAATTGGACATAATGTTCATATCAATCACGAAACTTATAATACAAGCGTTATAATTTTTTTGAACCACTCTAATATGTAACCATTCGATTATTTTCGCTTTTTATTTTTCGGTACTCCGTTAATTTGGGGTGTTTCTTAACGATTCCAATTACTTTCTAGATTCTACGTATGAACATATAAAATCATTGACAGACAATGAAAGTGTTGAACCCTCGTTAAACATATGTTGTACTTTTCTTAATCACAGTTATGGTACAATGTACACATGTACCTATGTAAGTATGTATGATATGAAATATTGAAAGGTTAGGTATGTTAATGCCCATTATTATGGGAATGATATAAATTTGGTATTTTAGCAAATCATTTCTTTGTATTGTATTTTTTGTTCGTATTTTTTTTATACCGAACAACCTTAAATCATTGATTGTTTCATTGTCATGTTGGTGTAGGGGTGTTTTGAAAAAAGTCAGATATCAACTATATCAAATATATGTACATATATATTTAGTACGTATGAATAATGGTACTAAGAATTGTAATAGTTGTAGAAGGTAGAGAAAGTTCAAAATTTCTGCAAGGATATCAAGAGTTATTTATCAAAATGTGGAGTTCAAAATTATTTTCAGATCAAAGGTCTCTTGGACAAATATACTGAGAATCATTAGTAGTTTATTTTCAATTTGTTATATGATTTGTTGGCAAACAAATTTACTAGTATAATCAATTTGGTTTTTAAATGATTTCTCAGTATCTCAGATGATGATATTTGAACTACGAGTATATACACACATAAGTATTCATTTAGTCATATAATCAGAATCATATAATACCTATTATAAACATCAATAGTTTTCATTATTTCTATTATTATAATGGTACGTGCTATAATTCAGTGGACACATTTTATTTTTCGGTGAATTTCTACTTTTTTACTGGATTTCGGAGTTCTTTACTAAACTCTGGTTACCAAGAAATTGCGTGCACATTTATTTATTTTGTTGGACTTTAATTATGATTATATCTGGTATTGTATATTTGCAAAGAATACATATTTCTAAACGCACGTGTTCACACAATAAAGAGAATTTATATTTCAGAGAAAAAATGCGCAAAATATACTCCACAATCCAGCATAGCATTGGTAGGAGACTAAAGGAACTAAAGCGGCAAATTTTAGATCAAATAAAAAGATATTCTTGAATGAAGGAACAAACAAAAATTAAACAATATGAAGAAATAATAAAGAAAATGTTTATTTTTGGTGAAAATATATTGTTTTTTGAATATAAGAAAAAGGATACGCAAGTATATTGGCTCTACAACATAGGTATTACTTATATGCTAAAGAGAAAACGAATTAATGGTTTTGCTTTTATAGATTATATACAGTTCTTATTAAAACATGATTTATATGGTATTGGCGTTTAGACGGGCGGTATAGTAAACAATGTCAAACATCTTCTAATTTTTGTCCTAAATGTTACAAAAGAATATTATGACCGTCATACGATATATGGTACAATCGTATTATTGAAAACTGAAAATAGTTAGTCCAATTATACTTTATTTTCCATAAAACTACATGCGTTGTATATGAGTTTCTCGTATTTGAAGATTTCAGTCAAATTACGTACAACGATTTAGTCCTGGTGATATTCGTTTTGAAGGCATTGTCATTTCTTAAAAGACCGCATAAACGCTTTATGAAGACCTAAGGTAAAGTGGTCATGGTATACATGGACATGGTATTATAATAGAGATGGGCTAGAAATCAAGATATCAGAATTCTGCACGATTATTTTTGAAAAACGATTTCCGTCAGAAACGATTTTCGTATAATATCAAAATCGTATGTTTCTTGTTTTCTTCAGTTCGTCTTTTATATGTGTGCGTTTGTAGTTCTTCTTTCTCATTCGTGAGAATGAGGCACTCTTATTGCTGTACCTCTATTATGAGATCACGGTGTATACATATATTGCCGATATTTCATTAAGACGGCTGTTATGTTGAGAATCATATGATTGCCAATCATGACAATATTACGCTCTTTATTTTGTGACCGATTGCTGTTCAAGTAAATTATGTTATGTTCACGAGTTTTCGATCTCCAATCACAAAGATGATTTTTTTCAATCTTCTTGATATTCTTTAGAACTTTTTTTCATTTGACAATTCTTTACGTCTTTTGTGGACTATTTGGAAAATAGTGATGTGTTTGAAAATTCTTAAAATATGTAATAAATGTGCAAATAAATTTGTGTTTTGACGAATAAAAGCATAGACTAGTAATAAAAAAGTGGTTATGTTTTGTTATTGAGTTGTAAATAACAAAAAAAAAAAACGTTCGCATAAAACCAGATCATGTGCGGTAAAGCCTTGCCGTATGGGTATATTAAATAAAGGATATTTGTTTTGCACGGGCTTGTTTGGTTTGTTTAAAATAATCAAAAATATTTCATCTAATCACATCGAGTCAAATCTACTTCCTTTTAATTGTTTTACCAACTTGTATTTGTTTATCTCGTCATAAATATATATAAAATAGAAAAAGTCAAGACTAAAATCTAATTTAAAATGAGTAAAAAAAATAAGTAACACGCGGTAAGTATTGATATCATGCATTTTCGATAAATTTTTCTCTAAAACTATCAAATGTTGCTCCTAAAAGGCACAAATTTTCAAAAAAGCTAAACGCAACCCTTGCCGTGACCTCGTGATTTAGTGAAGACAGCCAAATCTCCTGTGATCTTTTCGGTCAGTCTCAATGCTTCATTTTACATTGAAAACAAAAACAATGCGTGATGTGATTGTTACCGAGACCGTCAACATAACAGCCGCCTTAACAATATTTTCTTTCACTTATGTGCGATCAATGTACTATTTCGTGATCAAATTTTCGCTCTATATTATTTAAAGTAAAAATATTATCGTGAAATATAGTATCAAAGCAAGTATTGATGAATTGATTGAATGAAATGCCAGCATGTGTAAAAAGAAATTGTCTAAAATAATATTTCATAGTAAGCATTACACGTGTAATATTTTCCAGCACGTGTTCAATACCATTTATATTTAAGTATGTACTTATCATAGGGTTCAAATGTAAGTACTATTCATGTGATATTAGTTATGCAAGTAAACAAAGCGTAGAGTATACATAAGTCGTTCGTAGTATATGAAAAATTTGTAACGTTTAACTACATGGCGCCTAAATTAGGCGCCATTCCATAAAATACCATAAATTACATATGGATTTAATTTTGTTATGGTAATGGTTAGCATTGTCAACTGTAACTGAAATTATATTTCATATTCTACATACATATATTTGAATGGTAAAATGAGCTACTTCCACTTCTACAATTCCAGTAAATTTTTCTGCTACATCAAATATTGGCATTTGATCAGGGTCAAATGATTAGAAACAAATAAATATTGACTTGTTTAAATATCTTTTATTATTTTTTATTTATATTTTAGGGATTTAACATTTTTCAGTTCTATTACTTAGCTTGAAATATATATTCCATGATGATGACTAACGATGATAATGTTCGATAGATTATGGCGATAATGATTTTACTACGTTTTTCCTCTATTTCGGCAACTCCAATTTACGTGTATGGATTTTTGTTTTGGTTTGTTTGTGTTTTATTGTTCGATTCGTTGTTCGGTTTTCCATTTGTTTAATTTTTTTATTCATTTCCAATACCAGTAGCAAAGGAGCTACTCTTCCAACGTAGCACAACATTGAGCGATTACGATTTCGGAGTGATTCCATTGCTATTTGTGGTTATGTGATATTGGAAGCTACGTGCTTGTTTGAAGTTAGTTGATTCACTCGATACTGAATACTGAATATTTATACTGATACAAAAAATATAAATTTCTACTTACGAAGATTAAGGACATTGAATTCACATGCTTAGTACCTGAATGCATAGAAATATTTTCCTTTACTTGATGATTATTATTTGCTTGTCCTTCAGTAAATTCATACATATTAGGATGGGTCAAATTATTCGTGCGAAATATAATTTACAGTGTAATAAAAGTTCATAAAATTTTCATTTGTATTTTTACAAAGAGATTTTGGTCGCTGAATATATGTTTAAATAAAAAACGTGCGTTTTTTTTTCAAGTAATATGAAGAGGAAAAGTTTTAGTAGTTTGGCCATTGATATAAAATTTTCTTGCCTGCTGATGTAGATATTTTATAATTACGCTGAAAATAATTTCAAAGACATGAATGTCTTTTTTTTTATTTGGTATACTGTTTTATCTTTCATTATATATTTAGAATTATTCACGTGGTGGCGAAAAGTCGAATAGTCATTGTGTGATATGAATGTATAGTATTGATGGATTTACTCAGCGCAAAAATCTATGTTATTTGTGAAATAGATCTTATATGTGAAATATACATTTTATATGTGGCGTCACTGAATTTGAATCGGTGGCTGCATTTACGCCATCGCTCTCAGGTTTCTTTCTTACCTCAAAAACCTGAAAAATGTTGGAAACAACAATTTTTTTGAGGTCGGAAAGAAATCGGAGGGTCATAGCAGAAGTGCGACCATCGATTGATTCGCCAAACATTGTGTTGTTGTTGTTTAATTGCTGTATGATTTTTTTTTAAATACATGGGATAGTATTTATTGTATATATTATATCTTAAATATATTTACATATTCTAATATGCATTTAGGCATAAATATATACATATGTAGAAGGTACCATGAATAGCAGTACTAAACCTGTCTGACGATAAAACGATGACACGGACATTTAAACAAAATGCATCAATATGATTAAGAAATATGATATTGATATGAAAGAAGAATGATAGAAACAAAATACAATAAAAACAAATATTCATAATTACTTCGGTGACGATGTAAGAAGAAACCAGTTATTTACAATAAATGAATGTAGTAGTGTTAATGTAACGAGTAGGAAAAAGCGGTATTAAAAATAATGGAATGTATTCATAGACACAATTAAGTTCCAACTTAAAAATAGTATCGAATTATTTGACAAATTTCCCATACATACAAATATCTGTAAAAAAAAAACAAAGAGAGAGAGAGAGAGAGTGAGAGTGAAAGAGTGACGGAAAGAATCGGTTATGGTTACCCGGTAATATTAAAAAAATTTGCTTGATTTAAATTTAATCAATAGAGAATAGAGAATAGAGCGTCAATTTTAGATTGATGCTCTATTTCACAAGCTTTTGCTGCAATGTTCATCTGCGACTCTGTCCAAGCTGTCACATAATATTTGAAGTGAAGCAGTTTTGTTCCGTAGAATTTTCAGTTTGACAGTGTGATAGCAGGGATGATTTCAGTAGGGTTAGGCTGTGGCGTTTTTTCTCGATTAAATATAAAATTTTTTTTTGTAAAAGTTTTGTTTGATATTTTTTTTTGGATTATTTCTTCAATTATAATACTTGTTTTTGATTTAGCACATTTAGCTAATCAAACTATGGTAATCACAAAAAAAGCAAAAAAAAAAAAATTGTAATATATGCTATCATGAAATTCAAAACTTAGAATCCATTTGTGAGCTTATTTTTATACGAAAGCTGCATTATTTTTTCTTCTCATTTTAAAATTATCGTCTTTTCTGCACAATTGATAATTTCGATTGTAGGGTATCAATATTAACAGAATACTAAATACAACTACTAAATACAGTAAATACTAACCGTAAGAAATAATATAAACATGTTTTAAAAGCATGTAAGTGAAAAAAAAAATTGTTTCAAAATATAAAATTCATGTAGTTAGTGTCGTGCTCATCTCATGTATGCATTATAGTACATTCAAGCATATTTATTTATACACTTGACCTATACTGGCCTATGTTCTGCTATGGACTGTACATTAAAATAAGAAATGAAAAAAAAATATATATACATATATAAAAAAGGCAGCATTGATTACGCTTCTTACGATATTTATTCTTTGCTTTTTTTCATATATCAACTATTTTGTTTTTCTTCAGAGGTTTTTAATTTCAATGTTGTTGATACATGTTTAGGTACGTAAAATGATGAATACGATAATGATGTTGATGCCGCTGTAGACGTATTTAATTTCTCATTTAAAAGAAAGCTTAAATTACATTTAATGACTTCTTTTCATAATTCGTACCTATTAAGATTATGAATATGTCATTAATGACTTCAAATGCAATTATATATATATATACATGTATGTATACATGTTTTTATGTATGTACATACATACATATGTAGATACATGTAATATATTCCACTGCAGCATCAGTAGGTACATCTAACCGTATATATATTCAAAAAATATACAATACTTATGCTGTTAATGTGATTAAGTTAGTTAAATCAGTTTTTTTTCTGTTTATCTACAACATTTTTATGGCTTAATCAAAAACTTAATGTTTGTCAAATTCGATAGAGTGAAAGAGAGAGAGAGATAGAGTCAGAGAAAGCGCAATTATTTTTATTTAGAAATGATGTTTCTTTAAAAATCTGTAAATGTTTATAACAAAATCTTCGACACATTGTGTCAGATACATATATTATGTTTGAAACATCTCAGCAACATTTAAATTGTACCTAGTAGGTACATAACTAAAACATTGAAATATTGAAATTGGATTGAAAAGCCAAATAAAATAGAAAAAAAAATATTTTTTTGTGAATATTTAAACATTTTTGATAGAAATGTAAAATTGTGCATGAAAATAATAAATGTTGCTAGTGAAATGTCACTTGAATGAATGAATGTAATATGCTTTATTAAGAAATTTAATGAGCCTTACAGCACATTCTTAATTGTTTTACATATCCTATAAATGGAGCATGATTTAATGTAAATGAGACTACATATTTCAATATTTTTCCCATTTTCCATATTGGTATATGCGTAAAATGTGGAAAAAAATGTTGGGAATCATTTGACAATAATGTAATTTGATTGATGATCGAAGATAAAAAATGTTTTGAAAATTCACGTAATATATATCCAACTATTATGTCTGCGTCGAATTATTTAAAATCATCGAAATGCCGTTCTCATTGATTTAATTAAATAAATTTTACTTAACTCTAGTCAAATACCCAAAAATAGTCATTGAGATCTGTTTTTAAAATAGGCATGAACCTACTAAATTCAAAAACCGCAATCATTTTTTTATTCTATTACAGTACCCAATTTTATAAAAAAATGATTTTGTGGAGAAGTCCCCCCTAAAAATTGATTTGCTTTTTAAATATTATTTTGAATATATTCGTCTATATTTTAGTAACTAGAAGCGTTTTCTGATACCTCACTGGAACAATTATTAGCTATATGTCAGAAAAATGGGATTGGACCACCTAACGGAGGAGTCGAGCAGAAGTCTCAAGGCACATTTGGATTTTTTTTTCGGTTGGCATAACATCTGAATGTTTAATGAACATTTAAGTCATTTATAAATAATTTTTTTTCTCAGCTCACCCATATGTAATGCACATTGTAACTCTTATGTTTTCTTGAATTTGAATTTTTCCATACTATGTATATTTTTATTGTAGACTATATGTAAATATACAATCTGATTTCTGTTGTAGCTACCTAAATTCATTTACAAATAAAATGCATAAAAATTTTGTTCTTTGCGTTTGTATCATTATGGTGAGAATATATGTACATATGTATGTACCGACTATATGTATTTATGTAAGTATATTCATTAATAGTTTTATTTTATTCATACCCAGCAAATTAAATTAAATTATATGGAAACGATATGGGTATATTTATTCTTAAACTTTTGTAGTTGCATGTAGTGTAGATGTACATATGTATATATAACAATAAATATGTTGGAACATATGTATGTACATTTGTAAATACTTGATCACATCTATTAATATGCATTTTAGAAAAAACTATACTACTCGTACACAATATAAGGCGGTTTGCAGTATTTGTGTAATTATGTATGACATGTGGGTCACACAATAAGCATGTTTTTCATATGAATTGTATGAGTATTTATAGTACCGACATTGTTGTTAATATTGAAGCAATAGAAATAGTACTGTCAAATGAAAAATACACTGGGAATAATATATGTCAACATGGAGTCACAAAGAGAAAAAAAAAAAATACTTTGGTGTCTATTTTGACTCTTGAGTGAGACTGAAGTTATGCTTTAGAAGTAAAATTAGTTCTTCATAAATATAGAAAAAATCGTATTATTGATTATTCCAGATTATTTCAAATTTGGGGAAGTTTTATTTTTATTAAGGGGTGAATAGGGGTAAAAATTCATATGAATCCGAATTTTTTTTCGGATTCAAATGAATGCATAATATCTCAAGAATGTTGTGTCTAAATTTCAAGTCAATCTGAGCAAAATTGACAAAGTTATGACTATTTTTATACCTGTCGGATCCACTGACTCCATGTGTATAGGCCGAACTTTAAAGCGTTATTCCCACAGCTCACATTTTCAAAGTTGGTGTCCTTCATAACTTCAGAACGTTTGCACCGAAATTTTGAACACAATTTCTGTACATAATTTACGAGGTCACGCTAGAGTTTTTTTTTCAAATTTGTTAATATTTGTCATTTTACAATAACAAATTAACCGATATTTTCGCAAAAAAAAAATCGTGTTTTTTCATACAAAGTGTTCCCAAAAAGTGACAAGTTGCAATTTTGAAAAATCCCCCAGTCTTACCTGGCGAAGCGATTATCTAACGATATAATTTTGATATTTTATTTTCAGATGATCCAGCACCTATTTATGAGGGACACCGCAATTCAACTTTTTTCCGAGACGTTTCAGTATAATTGCTGCCATTGCCGTATTTTCTAATATTTCTCCATGAAAATTTGACAAAATATTCTTTAAATGTCATACTATAATGTACCATTGGTCTTAAGAAATAGATTTTAACTGTTTCACAAAAAAAAAAAAAAAAAAAATCATAAAAATATGCCTCTTTTTACACAAATTAACCCTATTCCCCCTTAAATAACTTTTTTTTTAGTGTATAATAATTTCTTATATTATTCGTTGCATATATTCATATTCAGTATATGAAAAACTAATGAACTGTATTGTCGATGACCAGTATTAATGAATTCCACTACTTTTCCATGATCAACAAATTCTAAAGCTATGTATAAATATACATTTGAATGATATAACACTATCTATCTACCAGCTTAATAAATATACGTTCGTATTTCTGCATGCATGTCTATAGTCATTGGGGGTTTCCTTTACAATGAAACCGTGTGCATTACGCATGCGCTTCTATACGTCTATAGCATAATAAATGAATCTTTATGGTAATCAATAAAATGCATATATTGAAGAGTGGAAGAAGTGCAATGCATCGAGTCAGGTTCAAAATGGTCAATTCGATCAGTTAATTTTTTTTTTTTTTTTTTTTTTTCATTTCGTTCATGCTAATTTATGTATGGAAATTTTAAAATCATCCTATTAGCATATTGTCTATGATGATATGATGCATACGGAATGAAATATGAAAGATACTAGAATTGATTAAAGAAATATTCGAATAATTTTATTTCTTTTCAATAATTTTTATACATATTTATTTCTTTTCTTTTACACTTTTTCTCAAGAGTTATCTCAGAGATGCTTAATATAACTTACATACAAATGGAAGACAATTGATGCTTTAAAAATACACAAAAATATTTACATATATGTATATAGCTAATGACTTACGCAACTAGGAAGACAATGATTTTTTCTTTTTGTGATTAGAAATTAATATGTGGCGGAAAGAAAAAAAAAAATCACAATAATTTTCATATATTCTTAAAACTATAATTAAATATTAAAATTAATGGAAGCAAACACAAAGGCAATTTACTACATTTAACACATATAATTTGAAAAACAATTGAATATCAATTAGGAATAATTTCACATGAAATCACTTCGCACCGGCGTGAGAAGATATTCACAAATTAAACTAAACTAATATCACCCATTAAAGTTGTGTACACAAATATGTTGCTATAAATACTACTTTTTCGCCATATTGTAGAACAATTTGTTGTATGATTATGTAAGAATAAGTTGCATTAGGCTTGACCCCAACGATCGAAACGTGCTCTCATTTTTAGCTCATCCTCACGACTGACATCCATCGAGGTCCAAAAGAAGGTGCCACTACGTGTGCGTGCAAAATGTACGGGTATATATTGTTGCTCGGGATTTATGGGCATCAAATGTTGATTATTGTCAGCATCTTGTACGATCATTGCTGAATTTTCGGGACATGTACGCATCTGGGCCAAAAGACGTTCTTCGAGTGCCTCATTCGCTAGATTGTCATTTGTAGCATTCACTGCCGTCTCATCGCTACGCATATCTTCCAACGACGAGTTATATGCATTTTGTTCTTGCATCTCGGCGAGTGTCTTCTTTTGCAGTTGCTTCTTTTTGATGAGACGCCACAACGGTTTTATCAGCTTCTTAAGACTACGCATTGCCATTGTGTGTTGATCTTTACGTTTTTGCTCATTTTGTTGCAACCGCATCAGTGTCATTATCGCCGAATCGTCAAATTTATATTCATGCGTAATGAATGCCATCTTTTTCGGATTTATTTTGATTTTACGTAATGTGGAATTTTGACGTTAATCAATTCTTTTGCTTTTCCTCCAACTTTTTTTTAATTCACCAGTTGTATTGTGACGTTTTCACTTGAACTATACATTTATAAATGCCATCTCACTACTCAATGCTTGTGGCTTTTATAACATTTTCCAAGAACCCATAGCATAGTACTTCAATCAATATGAATTTTTATGCTCCTGTACTCGTTCGTATACTTCATGTTTCTCTCATTCGATCTCTCGTTATTCGTTCAACCAATGAGAATGCTCTATTAAGGCAGGTGGTTTTTGTCTGCACTAAATTTGGCACTCTTTCGCTCTCAGATTTGTTTTTGTAAAACCTGTTTATTTACACAAACACTGATCGTCGTTTAATGCAGTGCTCTCATCCATAAAAATGCATAATGTTTTTACTGCACGTGTATATAACTTGTGTTGAAAACAAACAAATTATAACAGTGTTGCTTCTTTGTTTAATTGTTTTATGGGGGGGGGAAATTATATATTTTTCTGATTAGAAGAATTCAATTAATTTATATTAATATGTTTAATTATTTATCCTTTGTAACAAGTAAAGTATTTTCTGTATTACCAAAGGGTTCAAAATAAAGATATATTTCGGTTTTTTTTTGGTCCAAATGATCATCTAAAATCGACTAAAAAATCGGAAAAAATATATTTCGTAAAAATTCTTTTGTTTTGACTTTGCTACACTTCATCCATTCGGGTAATAAAAAGACATTACAAAATTTTAGAAGCAAGGGAAATAAAATTTTTTTTCTTTAAAAACTGAACAACACTGGCATTTCTTGGTACAGTCACATACGACGTATGCATGAAAAAAATCTCAGTATAAATATCATATAGAAAGAGAGAGAGAGAGAGAGGTAGAGAGTAGAATGGGGAGAATGAGATTTGTGCTATTCTCATCCAGTCAGAAGATACTTGAAAATACCTGCTACAATGTAATTGTATACTACATGAATATTTTTGCTCGTATTTTCCAAAAATGATACAATAACGTACAAGTTTAAACATGTTGAAGGATTTTGCTTGGATTTTTCCAACTTCAAAAGGATCTCGAATGGAATTTAACAATTCGACATACTCTTTTAATCCGAATGCAAAGAAATAAGAAAAAAGGATCAAACAAGGATAACAATCGTATTGTATCTACCAATGTATGAACAGAATTAATGATAATGGTTAGGGGTTCAATAGAAAATAACGTATTTCAAACTTGTTGCTATTACATTAGGTTATTCATAGAGAGAATAGATTCTTTTGTTTGAAATTCGATATTTTTGTTGTTGTGTATTTTTTATATTTCATTTTGCATTGTTGTAGTATTTACAGGTCTTCACCCCCTGCTGATGAAGGTTACTTAATTTATATTAATTTTGCATTTCAACGGAAATTTCCTATGCATTTAAGTATGCATATCTTTGTGACAAGTAACGTATTTTTTGTTTGTTTTGTTGCCAGGGCTGCTTGAATTTATTTTTATTCCAAGATTTGTAAAGTGCACCTACAAATGTTTCAAATGATGCATGACTTACATGATTTGCACTGTGCAATCGAAAAAAATCACACATAGATATATGAGGGAACCTGTTGTAATTTTCTCATTTCACATTGATAGTTTGATTTTAGTGTGTTGTGCTGTTTTTCATTGGAAATGAATGCCCGTAGGGTTTTCCCGAGAGAACAGTGTAAACGTTGTAAACACTGTATGTGCTACATGTGTGATATTTTCTTCTTTGTGGATGATAGAATTTAGTGTATTTTTATGAATTTCTATATTTTGAATATAAGTGATTTGTAGGTAGTACTGCACTATCACTGCACTATTCTTGGGAAAAGAAATAATTTTTATCACTTCCTAGCATTGAAGGTGTAATTAAGTACTTGAGCTATTCAATATGACATTGAAAGTTTATGGTTTTTGGTAAAATTTTGAATTTACAAAACATTCAATCAATCACTATGTTGCTATTATTTATAGAATATAACATAATTTCGATGACCTTCACTTCCAATGGTACGTTTCATTTCAGTAGTAGTTTTCAATCACTTTTTAGCGCATTATGGCTATTTTTTCGATCATAACATCTCGAATTTTGTTCTTTAAATTGTCAAGAGTAAGAGATTTGACCGCATAAATATAATCTTTTGCGTAGCCCAACCAAAAAAGGCAAACAGTTTCCATGATCTAATATTAAAATAAAATTTTCTTGACTAAAGCATCTTGTTTATAGCATCTGTTGTCTATTTGAGCACATCTTTACTTATCAGTATTCGTAATAATCTTAATGTTTGTATGTAGTTTAATTAACTTCAATCAAGCATATGACTAAATCTCTGCCATATCATATATTCGTTCATGTATCTGAGTACGAGCTTTATACATGTGGTTCATCTGCACATTGCACAACGTTTGTATATCCTTTTATGTCTTTACAGCATTCAATCGTATATGCACATACGACTATATATCTACATAACGTTGTGGCTCCAAAGAAGATATTCAGCACCTGTTGCTAATAAATTTTTTTGCCATAAAATAAAAAAAAAAAAATACTAAATAAAATGAAATCATAAAAGGAGAAACCTCAACAATTTGCCATATACATATACTTACTGTATGTGATAAATAGTTTATTATAATGTAAAATGAATGAAAATCCATTTTCGAATGTAACCACAACAGTCAGCGGTAGCACAACATCAACATCGTAGTATGTACGAGTATGCAAGTACTTATATGGGAGACAGACAAACCGATCAAAAGATGTAGCTATGCACCTAGTAAGCAATAGACAAGTTCAAGGCAAAAGTTGTTGCAAAATAAGTCCAAAAAAATTATAATAAAAAAAAAAATGCATGAATAATAAAATGCATAGATTTGAAAAGAAGCTACCTCATTTTACAACAATTTCTATACACATGCATATGATCATTCGAGCACGTTGTGTTTTTCGCATGAATAGTCGATTGGAGACGTTTATATATTGCACATATATGTATATACGTGTTTAATGCTGATGCTGCTACTGCGATTGTTATTGCCACAACTTTTATTTTGTTTCAATTTTTGCATCAATTGAAAATTTTGTGCCGTCTTGATGTTGCAAATCATGTTGTTATTGCTTGTTTTTTTTTATTGTACATTTTGCAAAAATTCTTTGCTGCGACTGACAGCACAATCAAAACAACAACGAAATTGAAACCAGTTTTTCTTGGTTGTTGTCTTGTTTTACGCTAAAGAAATAAATAAAACCAAATAAAAAAATAAAAAAATAAATAAAAAACCATTATGTATGTACATTTTCACAATGGACCACGCCAAGATTTTTTTGCCAAATGATTTGCTGCTGCTATATTGTGCCACTGATGCTTGCCCATATGCAGATATTGCTTGTTTATTGTTGCTTTATTTTTTGTTTTTAATAAAGTCAAAAGGTTAAAGAAAAAAAAAATATTGAAAATATACAAATGTGATATGATCATAATAGAAATATTTAAATGAAACGTATTTGAATCACAAAAATAACAACAAAAAACAAACAAAAATGCATAGAAAAATACCTAGAATGAATACGAACAAGTTTGTTTCTTAAGTCTTTTGATATTGCCTGGTAAATATATGATTTTTTCCAACGAAATTATTTATGACAACAATACTACTAAGCGGATATGAATAATAATGCCAAATATTAATCATTTAAATGGTTTTTATATGGCATATTATGATAATTGATTTTGAGAAATTTTTCTAATATATTACAATTAGTATTGCATGTGGAATACTGCCAGAAATCGAAGAAAAGTGAAAACTAATTATTTTAAACACGTTCTATAAACAAGTGAATGGGAAAACAAATAATTCAAAAATTCTTTAAAAGCAATACAAAGAGTCCTTTCATTCAGTGGAAACGCTAATAAATATGAGAAAATTCTTTGGAAAAAAAAATCAAAAATGATTCATCAATTCAAATAACAAAAAAAAAAAAAAAATGCATTTTCATAAAGTAACGTGTGCCTACAATGCACTTCAGTATACATTTACTTCGAACATTAGGTCTCTACTTGCTATCAAAATCAGTAAACATGTCTAATTATTTTTTTATATGGTATACACCTTGCTCTTATTAACCCTTGACGTTTCTTGGATAAATTCATGAAATTTGATTTCAAAATATAAATTTTTTTTTACTATTTTCCTATTTTCCCTATTATTTTGGTGAGAAAAAATTATTTTATGTAGGTCTGTCCAACATTTAATCCCTCTAAAGGTACTCTGGGACTTTGCAGAATGACACTGCTTGTGCAGTGAAAATTGGGAAGAACCTCTCCCCTCCGTTTAATACCGAACAAGGTTTCAGACAAGGTGATTCGTTATCGTGTGACTTCTTCAACCTTATTATGGAGAAATTGTACGAGGTGCAAATTTACGACATAATGGCAGTATCTTCAACAAAAGTGTCATGCTGCTGGCGTAAGCCGACGATATAAACGTAATCGGTATTAACTCGCGAGCAGTCAGTGTGCAGCATTCTTTGAATTGGAACGAGAGTCACGTCGAATGGGTCTTATGGTGAGCGAGGGCAAGACGAAGTACCTAGTATCAACAAAAAAAGAGTCCCGACGTCTTGGACAACACGTCACTGTTGACAATTACACTTTCGAGGTGGTGAAGGACTTCGTCTATCTTGGAGCTAGCATCATCAACTGTAATAACGGCAGCCTGGAGATCATGCGTAGGATAAATCTTGCTAACAGGTGTTACTTTGGGCTGAGTAAGCAATTGAGTAGTTGAGCCTTCTCTCGAAGATCGAAAATCACACTCTACAAGTCCCTCATTATTCCTGTCCTAACATATGACGCAGAAGCCTGGACAATTTCCACCACGGATGAGAGAATGCTTGGCGTTTTCGAAAGAAAAGTTCTGCGCAGAATCTTCCGATCTGTCATTGAAATAGTCAGGCGAATCGAAATCCTGCGCTGGCTGGGCCATGTCGAACGAATGGAAGAAGACGCTCCAGCGAAGTATTTAATCGGTTGTTATAGGCACATAAGAAGAAGAAGAATAAGAAGAAGAGGCACTCTGTGAACGGTGGGAGCGAAATTTATTAAAACGTTAACATATGAACACCCCTCTAATTGGTAAAGATGTTAAGGAAAAATGTTGAGCAGAAAAAATTAATAATGATAATTAAATTAAATTAAATAAGCAAATATTCGACAAAAATTTTTATGAAAAGTCATTAAAAAATTATTGTAATTTTTACTCCTTGTCTACTTCTAAGGTATTATAAGGTTAAATGTATCCATAAGCAAGTGTTATTCTAGATATCTAACTATAATGGATGTATGTGTATATATATTAAAATATACATGAGAAATAACCTTTGAGTATTGAGTAAATAAAATTCTAAAACTCTGCTGGATAAATAAATACATTTACGAGGCTTGTGTTGCGATAACCTTTTAGTGTTTAGTAAATAATAATAATAATAATAATAATAGTATAGATACCCTACCGGATATGCACTTGCGCAATAGGACAAACAATATTTATACACACTTATACACACTTATACAAACACAAATTGTATATGTAGAAACATGCATTGAATATATGGTTGAATATATGTATGCTTGTGAAATGGTATTTTTCAAAAATGCTTTTAGAATTTTTAATTGCTAAGCTAACAAGGTAAGAAATATTATTTTCAAAATTTATTCAAGTGCTACAAGGGTAAGATATGAAATTTTAATATATTAAAAGTGCGAGATTACATACAAAATTGGTGACTCGTTAAAAGTTGCTGCAGTTTGGTTACTCAATTCATCATATTCCAGAGTTATTGCGTCATTCGACTACTGATTATTTCATTTCATGTAAAAATACATGAATTGTAGATGCGGAATCATGCAGCTTTACGAAATATGAACAAAGTGTTGGTACATCATAATGGCAAATATATCATTTATTGAACTTTATTCTGTATATTATGTTATTTAAGAAACCTTAATAATGACCTTAAAAATGCGTCATCAATTTTTTGAGAACCCAATAGAAATTGTATTAAAAAATTGTGATTATAGGAGACAAAGCATATGATTTATTTGTCGTTTATAGTCTAGTTAAAATTCCCAAATATATATAGATTGTCAATTCTATTACACACATCGTCCCACCCCAACTACTATTAGAAATTGTAGCTGAAGTATTTCGAGGAATATTAAATGCTAAACCATTGTACTATATGCTTTTCCATAAAAAAGAAAATATAACACCCAAACAAGTAATTTTTATTAGAAGGAAGAAGTAAAAATCATAATAAGAAAAACAAATAAAACAACGAATAACAGCGATCTCTTCTATAACTCTTGCTAGAATTTACAAGAAAATAATACATTTCAGTTGAAAACTGGTTCAATTGCACATAGTTGAACTGACGTTACAATACAATATATAATGTGTATGTAAATTAGATTTGTCCAATATATTTGTGGAATTTTAGAATATAATTTTATTCCATATTTATATTTCGGGATCTGGCAACACTAATGTCAATAGTTAAAATATGGCAACACCATAATAAAATTTAACATTTTTTTTAGCAGAAACATGCTCAAAACGTTTTGGTGCTATTTGTTTCGTTTACAGTGAGTTAAGAAAATCAATTTGGGAAAAATATGAAGATTTCAAGAGAAGGTTTTCGCTGGATAATTTTTCACAAATTTCGACGTGGATTATCTCAACAAGAATGTGTCGATGAACTCAGTTCTTTTTAAGGCGATAAAGCACCATCAAAAACTACAGTATATCGCTGGTATTGTGAATTCAATCGTGGTCGTAGTTCGGTCGCCGACGAATTGCGTGAGACCTTCACGGTCCAAAATCGGTTGGTGTGCCACAAAACATCGATGCAGTGCTTGAACTGATAGTGCCAGATCGTCATGTGACATATCGTGAGATAGAGGCATTCTTGCACATCAGTTCCTCTTCAATACATTCGATTTTGCTTGAAGATTTAGTTGTAAAAACAATTTGAAGTCGTTGGATATCCCATAATTTATCAAAAGCTCAAAAAAAAAAAGCAAAAGGCTCGCGTCGATTGGTGTAAGGAAATGCTTAAAAAGTTCGACCGTGGTGCTTCAGAAGATGTGTATAAATTCGTGACAGATGATGAATCATAGATATTTGCGTATGAATCGGAAACAAAATATCAATCGACAGTGTGGGTGTTCCATGATGAGCCAAATCCAACAAAAGTTGTTCGGGTCCTCAGCACATCGAAGCAAATGGTCGCCTGTTTCTTCGGCCGATTGGGTCATGTGGCCACTGTTCCGCTTGAACAACGTAGGAGGGTCCATTCTGAGTGGTACACGACCATTTGTTTGCCGGAAGTCTTCACAAAAATTCGCAAAACCAACCGACAAAGACGAATCATTCTCCATCATGACAATGCGAGCTCTCACACATCTCGTCAAACAGGTGAATTTTTGATGAATTATTGATGACTCATCCACCGTACAGTCCTAATTTGGCACCCAATGGCATCTTCTTGTTCCCGAATATCACAGGTAAACTGCGTGGTCATCGATTTACGATCGCCAAAGAAACAGTTAAAGCGTTCAAAAATTACAAGTGTCTCAACAAGAATGGAAAAACTGCTATGACAAATGGTTTGAACAAAGGCTTTATTGGTCAAGTCTCCCCATTTTGGGAATTTGCTTTAATTAAAACTTTCAAATAATAATAAAATAATTAATTTTTTACGCTCTATTAGAATTTGAATAAGTTTTTTCATCAATTTTATATGGTGGCCTCTTTAAGTAGTACCGAAAAGAGTTATTATCATCAGCAGAAATGTTGGAGAGCAAAAATAAATTATACATTTGATCCTCAAAGGGTCACCTAGAAAGCGAAAACATGATAAAAACATAAATTTTGTGCCACCCTAGGTGGTAGATATAGGGGATAAACATGTTCCAAGCGTTCCCTCGGCAGCATTTGTGCACTTATGTTAATTTTGTAGAAAAATAGAAAATAGAAAAAAAAAAATATCTGAACATTTGAATTGATCTAATGTATATGTACACTATATGCTCCCAATGCTTTCGAAAAGATAAACTGCAAAGTTACCAGAACAACTATAACAACAACTGCACTGCTAATCTGTTAAAAGCAATGCAGCATAGATAATGATAGACTGGTAGACCGATAGACTTATGTAGGTACAGACAACCAAACAACAAGAATTGGCCATAGACAAGAGACAAATAGGCTGGCTGGATGGCAGGCTTTAACTATAAGCCGCCTAACTTTATACCTTTTTATGTTCAAATAACAACGAACACAACTACAACAACGACAAACATTATAAATCTGTATGCTACATTTGTGCTGTGCCACGCCAAAAAATAAAAAATAAATATCAACAATATGCACCTTAGTTGGTTGGCGACTCGTTGATGTTGTTTGTAACTCCGTATTAGGTGTTATGTTATTTCATTCCTTTTTATACCCTACACCTGAAGAGTCAAGTTACATTGAGTTTGTGCATAGGTTTGGAACAGCCATAAGATATGGAAAATTGTACATATTACTTCACAAAATCACTGTCTTTTCGCATGATAACAGTCCCAATTATATTGTATGTAGAGCGATCGTGCTGAAAATTGGTGCGTCGGCTTCGTGAATGGGCGAACTAAAACTTGTGCAAAGGGTCAAAGGGGCCTAATTGTCTGCAAACCATGCCTGCCTTCCATACAAAGTGTGTCGGATGAAAGATACACTTAATTCTCATACAAACTTATGAATGTTTTTTTCTTCACTTTTGGACACAAAAGCATAAAGCTATCGGACTGAAACTTGGGTACATACAATTATATTAGCTAATGAATGGAAGACCTCAAGACCTCAAGACCTCATCTTTTCGCCTGCTCCAGAAGGCCTACCAGTTTGGCCCCCTCTGCACTGTGGACGCTGCCGTCTTCCTGGAGCTGGTCGACGAGAACAACAACACCCAAGCTGAACATGAATTTTCGTGATTTCGAAATCGTTGTCTGTTACAACAACAACTGAAAATCGTGATTATTTTGATTAAAGTGCAACCGTGCTTGAAAATGGGCTCCAATGAATAAAAACCATGCCTATGTTCAGTACAAAAATTCTATTTCGAACGTCTGTTTACCTACCAGAGGACACAGGGTGTGTAAATTTCGGTTTCACCGTGCTTATATTTTCCAAATTTTTTTTTATTTTTATTATTGTTGTTGTTGTTATTAGGAGCTTGTGCCATTCTATCCAACCATGATGTTTGTCATTTCAATAAAAACTTGTATTCTTTTTTTCTTTTCATTAACATTTTCTTCTATCCATATACACACAAGTGCTTACATTATTATTATACATAAACACATACACATACACATATGTATGTAACTACATAAATAAATGTTCTTTCAGTTTATTTTACTCGTTTGATTCCAATGAAGCATGCATGCTTTTGTCATTGTCATCCTCCGCATCTTAAATGAAAAATAAAAGAGATAATATTTAATGTATTCTTACCGCTTTTAGCTTATACATATATATGTATGTATATGTATATATCATATGCTTTTGTTCATTGAACAGCACTGGACTGAGTGGCGTCGCTAATATATGGACGACTCGACTTGTCCATTCGTAAAGCAAGTAGGGGTTTCTTGCTTATTTATCGCTTTTAACCAAATATAGCCGTAAGAATGTATGTATGTATATATTTATGTATATAAATGTTTAGTACGTAAGTTGATATGCATTCTTCTTATATACACATCCTTACCTGTTGATGTGTTAAACACGTTTATGTTGAAATGAAAGCAAAAAAAAAAAACATTAAATAAAGCGTAGAAGATGAACAAAAAATTCTCTTTTCATCTCAACATATTCGTATTGTATGTAGTACATAACTTTGTTTAAAGTTGTATTTCTTTCTAAGCATCTACATAGTGAATCTGTGGTTTAAAAGCCGGTAACCAGTTTTGTAATATTAGAATAAAATTTTAATAGAAATTTAATGCATCATATTTTATCTTTTGTTTATGGAAATGGTATTTTATGTTCTCTTGGTATTAAAATTACGAAATTATTTAAAACAATAGCAATTTTTATGAATTTTTCTTTAAATAAATATTTATTGCTTCTATATTTATATTGGATGTATTGGCAGCATGTATCTCGTGCATAAAACTATCATTCTCATGGTAAAATAACTTAAAATATGGATATTTATCTGACAAGATAACAAATATTGTTGGTAATACTTTGAATCAATTTAGTAGTAGAAGAATTCCTTCTTTTTTTATATCAAAATGATCTTGGAATATTTACTAAGAAAAGTTAATCGCTAATATCGAAATATATTAGTATTTTTTTTGCCTAGAGTTAGCTGATCGCAAAGAAAATGACGTATCGAGCCATTATGTGAAATATCGGAGTTACAAATATTCTCTATTTTTAACAGAAAATCAACAGATAATCCCATACCTGCTCAGGAATCATTTCCCATTAGTTATTGTGCCTCAATATTTCGTCTCGAACATACATACACCCTTTCTCATGGGGTGCTTCCATTACAAAATTGGTGGATCGAGCTGGACCTGCATTTAAAATCAATGTGACATATACGTTACCTTGCATTGATTGAACATAATATTGAATAATTTTCAAACTCCATTGAAATTTAGCTAAGCAGCAGCAGCACATATCTGCTACTACAAGGTGATTTTTTAGGAGCCTTCGGATTTGATTAAAAAAAAATAGTCGTCGATAGAGCGGTCTATATAATTCAATGTTGATGATGATTTCATGTAAATGACCGCGGCTGCACCTCAAATGGTTCATACGCTGGGTCCAATTTTGGCATACTCTCTCCAACATATCGGCCGGTATTTCATGAATAAATTCTTCAATATTGGCTTCTAGTGCGTAACTGTTGCAGGCTTGTCGCTATAGACATGAGCCTTAACATAACCACACAAAAAATAGTCTAAAGGCGTTAAATGGCACGATGTAGGCGGCCAATTGACCGACCCCAAACGTGAAATAAACTGTTCACCTAACTCGCCTCTCAATTGGGCCATTGTTTCGCGTGGTGTGTGGCATGTGGCACCGTCTTGTTAAAACCACATGTCAGCCAAGTTCAGCCCTTCCATTTTGGGCAATAAAAAAAGTTTGTAATCATCGCACGGTAGTTCTCGCCATTCACAGTAACGTTCCCTTCTTCGTCCTTTTTGAAAAAGTACGGTCCAATGATGCCATCGGCCCATAATTCACACCAAACAGTGCATTTTTTTGCAATGCTTCTGGCTGCTCTTCACACCAAATACGGCAATTTTGATTGTTCACGTATCCATTCAACCAGAAGTAAGCTTCGTCGCTGAACACAATTTTCCGATAAAAAAAAAGTGGATTTTCATCCAACTTGGCCAGCGCCCATTCACCAAATGTTAGCTGTTGTGGTAGGTCGTGTGTTTTCCATTCTTGCACCAGCTGTATTTTAAAAGGTTTCACACGCAAATCCTTTCGCAAAATTTTCCACGCAGTGAAGTAAAACAGAAGCCCAATTGCTACGAACGGCACCGAATCGATAATTCACGGTCATCAAAAACACTGGCGGATACAGCTGCGATATTTTACTCTGTCCGCAGTCTATGTATGCGTGTTGGTGGTATAATGTCCAATAATGTAAATTTGATGCGAAATTTAGTCACAAGATTCCGAATAGCCGCCTCAGAAGGTCGCCTAAACTGACTATAAAATGGAGGAAGTGCACTTATATATTCTTACAGGAGAAAGGGTAAATCCTAGAAAAGAAAAAAAAAAAAAGAAAAATAACATGAAAAATCGTCCATAATCTCTAATCAAATACATATTAAATACACTAAGTATCTTCCCCAAAACAAGAAGGAAGCAGGAAGTATGTATACAACACGCGTTTCTCACACTTACGACAGGAATGCATGTTCGGAAATAAGAATTAAAAATGCAATAACAGCAAGGATATAAGTACGAGTATTTAACCTGTAGCCTTGTTGATATGAGTGTGCATAAAATGTGTTGTGAAGGATCAAAGTGGAAGTTGCCATAGCAAAGAATATCTTGTGCCAAGCAAAAGATCAAACGCACGTAGAAGCATCCCTAAAACGGAAGGTAGAAAGGTCGAAATGAAGAAAGGAAGTAAAGTCAAGTCAATTATGCAGTAGCTCAATTTGAAGTGTGAAGGTTTAAATTATGCATATCAGGGCAAATTACTTATTATTGTAACACAGAATGGATGTTGAGCAAAATATTTAGAGAGGAGATTGGCCTGCTTTAGGGGTTGGTGTGATCTTTATATGACAATGTTTGAAAAAAAATTAGTAATTTCTCACGTACATGTATTATATAAATATTGTAAAGAAGAAGCCTTCAGTCTTTCAAATAGTTGCAGTTGCAGAAATTACAGTTGATATCGTAACTATTGTACTTAGATCCTTGAGAATTAAATAAGAAAAGAATCAACAAATCATTTGAGCAATAATTTCTTAGCATTGAAAGAGAAAAACAAAACCTATATACACTGGAACTTATTGCTCTGAATATAACAATTATGAGAAATTGTAGAATTTGTAGTAAGACAAAAGGATAACCTACTATTACGCAACTACTCTGGATACAATAATGTATTGTTAATTGTGTGAAAGAATTAAAAGAAGTGGGAAAATATGTGCAAGTTTGAACATGTTCAACAATTTCAAAAGATCGGAAAACACATTAACCTGTTGAATGCATAAGCAATGGAGATTTTTTTCTTTTTTGTGAATTGAACCTGTAAGAAAAATGTCTTGACAGCATGAACCCCGAAATGTGTGGGAATTGTTTTCGAAAAAGGCATTAAATATCTATACAGTCTATACAATAGTTTTGAAGAAAATATCATTTGTTATGCACGTAGTGTTGCAACAAATAATGGTCAAAGAAGGATATACAAAATATGTCTTCACTCATGGTTATTGATGAAACGTGATTCTTTTCAATAAATGGTAATTTTAAGAGGCTAATTTTAAAGGGCTGATTGTTAAGGAATTTTATTTGATTGAAAATGATTAAAATTCTAGCAAATGTTCTAGGATAAATTTTTTTAAATTTGATTTTTCCCTTTTGTCATAAAAACGTGATTGTTTTCAATAATTTTTGATTTAATGATCGTTTCATGCTCGTTTCTAATTAATTTTGAATTAAGGGATATGGTACTTTTTTATTTAAATTATATGTTTAAGCATTGGAAAGAATTTAAAATTCCATTAAAATATGGTTAAATTTGTTAGATAAGCGCATATGCGCCTACATGTCTAGTAAATTAATTGGAATTGAAATAGAAATGATTGCTTGCAATAAATTCATGATTAAAATAAAATTGAAAAAAAAAAAAACAATTTAATGGAAATACTGTGTGCACTGTTTGAAAAATCGGATCTTTAAATTAATTCTAAAATTATGTATGGAACTTTTATTTTCTAAATTTTTATTTCATTTTGCCTAATTTCAGTACAATAACTTAATGTCGTCGTAAAAAAAATACATACGCGAACATACTTTTGTATGAGAGCTAGGATTGGTTTTTATCTGATTTCGACCATTTTCAACCTCGTTCATTCCTTAATAATTATAATCATATGTACCGAGTTTCAGCTTGATAACTTTATATTTTTGTGCTGAAAGTGTGAAAACATACAGCCGGAAGCAATATTTTGTATGGGAGGTAGGTGTAGATTTCACCAGATTTCGATCATTTTCAATCTCGTTCACTCCTTACTAATTATAATCATATATACTGAGTTTCAGTTTGTTAACTCTAGATTTTCGTGCGCAAAGTGTGAAAACATAAATCCGGATATACAATTTTGTATGGGAGGTAGGTGCAGATTTCACTAGATTTCAATCATTTTCAATCTTGTTCACTCCTTACTAATTATAATCATATGTACCGAGTTTTAGCGTGATACCTTTATATTTTCTTGCGTAAAGTGTGAAAATATACAGCCGGAAGCAAAATTTTGTATGCGAGGTAGGTGTGATTTTTATCCGATCTAATCGATTTTTGAATATATCTCTCAGTTAGTAAATATAATTGTATATATACTAAGATGTAATTTGTTAACATGATATTTTTTAGTGCAAAGTGTGAAATCACACTTTTAACCGCATACTTCTATATGGGAGGTAGATGTGTTTATTATCTGATTTTTCCCATTTCCTAATATATGTATCAATTTTGCGGTAAGAACAACTATACATATCAATTTTTAGTTTGCAGGCGCTATATTTTCGTCTACAAAGTGTGAAATCCATATTTAAAAACGTATTTTTATATGGGAGGTAGCCGTAGTTTTCATCCGATTTCGTTCTTTCACGAACTCATCAATTTATTGGTGAAAATAATCGTATATTTAAATTTTCAGCTTGATGGCTGTATAATAAAGGTAATTATCTAGGAACAGTTGGATATATAGACAAACAGATGTGGTTAATTCGATTCTTATTGTGAAAATCTGCAAAATTTTAAATTTTAATGCAAATTATCGAAATGATCGTTCAGAAAAAATGGATTCAGAGGTGAAGAGCCAATAATATTGAGTCACAAAGCTTTGATTAAGCTCTTACTAGCCGCAGAAAATGAAAATCTAGATTTTGCTATAGCTACGTACCATACATGTATATTAGTCGATTCCAAATGTCAACGCTTTTATATCATTTTTTGCGATCCATGCTTCCAAAGCACATCTAAGAGTGATGAATAACTTATTGCTTTTACCACACGTGCTACTTTTATTTAATAATTTTCATGTCTCTGATAGTATCACTAAAATAAATCTTGCTGAAGTATAGTAATCTTTAGATGAATTAAATTGACAAATTTTTCAAGAAACTCCCGTTGAAAACGCCCATGTCTCCACCTTTTACATACCTCCTAACATACAATGTTGCCATAAAGAACACACACATGCATTTATAATACGAGTATTCGAATAAAAATGTCTTGCTTTTCTTGATGCCCTCTGACATGTTATGGCAATAAATTTGCAATTTAGACTACAGTACAACAATATCAAGATTGTGACGAAGAGATGAAAGCATGTAATAAAAAAAAAAAAAATAGTTAAATATGATTATAAAAAAAGTAATTTTTATGCTTCACCATTATAATGCAAGCGTTGTACATGTTATGTAATTTCAAATGGAAATACTAGACACGAGCAAAATGGCATTAATAAAATTTATTACAGACAAAAACTAACATACTTATAGACCAAAATGAAACAAAAACAAAATTATAGCATATTAAAACACAGAAAACTTGTAAATTCTACATTTATGGTCAACAAAACAAAAAGTACTGTTGGTCATTTGCCGCATCGTTTAAAAAAAGAATATGTATAAAACCCGTAACGCCTCTAAATAAGTATTATAGATGATAAAAATGGTTATAAATAGTACCTGTTGTCATTTCATAGCAACAAGCTACTCTAATCATCCATATGTTATAAGCAACTGTATTTCTCTACGCTTCCAATTCTTTTAGTTACGCCTTCTTTTTGATATATTATTCCATTCTCTATTCTCTGTACGACTTGAATATCATTCGATTACCATTGATGCCGCAACCGATTAGATTATCGATCAGAAATGAATTTTCATTCTATATTTACAATTGGTTTTTTTTTTCGCTCTTAAAATAAATTTAAAAAAAATTAATATAAGGATAACTCAGCAGGATTTTTTCTCTGCTATACTTACATAAGTTAAAACTGATTAATTCCATGACGAAGCATTTTAGTTTAAACAGTTTTGGCTGATAAAGTCAAACGAGTAACAAAATTAATTATACTCCTATTGTTTTTATTATGCTTCAAATTATGAATAATTCAGTTCATATGAAGACCGCACAAATTGAGATAAAATCATTATGTAATAAAAAATCATAATCAGTAAAAATTAGGATGGAAAATGATTGTATATTAAAAATACATTAATTTCTGTTGACACGATAAAAATGAATATTTAGGGGAATCAGTAAAAACAGTAAGGGATTAGTATAGCGAATTGCTGATAAAAAAAAAATAAATATGTGGCACTTAAAGCCCCGAAGGGCTCTTTGGCCGAGCTTCTCTTCCATTACTGTTGTGCGAGTTAAATTTTGGACAGGATTAGAAGGGACCTACTTATTTTAGCCGATTCCGAAGGGCAGAACTCTTGCGACATCACTTTTTCTGAGCTTTGTCACAGAGTTCTTTTAGAAGCCATGGCAAATTGTTACTGCCGGAAGAATTGCCAATTGCTTGCCGGTAAGTGAGTACCATTCTAAAGAAAGATCTATTCGATATTATCTTTGTTATGCTTCAGCCGGGGATTGAATACACGACTCGTTTGGTCGCAGTACCCGTAACACTTGTGGTTGGCTCTCAGAGGTATCAACCGTAGGGCTCATATCCTCTAACAGACCTCGGTCTGGTTTCGCGTGGTCCACTTGATGAACAAGGATTATGTGCTTGCTCCAACGATACTCTCTCTTTTAATTGAACCACTGAGCTACGGCACCCGAATTGCTGATACTTGCCCTTAAGTGATTCATAAGGTCGCATAGTCATATTTTATATATCAATGGCGTCTTCTCTGGTGCCGATATCACACAGTGCTTCGACCACTGGAAATGTTGTGTTATGCGTTTTAATGAATGGGATATAATTTTTAGCGGAAGAGTCCAACTCAAAAATTGCAAAATATTGCGTGGCACAGATTCCTAATGTTGACTAAACGTGATATTTGAAGATAAATCGAAGAATATATTCTATTTTCAAAAGTTCCATGCCTTTTGAGTAGAAATAAGTACTTTTTGAGTGCATACAATTTTATTCTGCATTCTTTTCTTTTAAGATCATCTCTAAATCAGTACTAATTACGGGTATTTCCTAGGAAGCGTTAACCAAGATTGAAGAAAAAAAAAAAAAAGAATGGAAAATTTAGTACGTTTGTTTGGAGCTCCATTAACCATGACAGAATAGAGCAGAAATATGTTTTAAAAACTCGCAAAATTTTCACACACATCTCAGGAACTCTTCGATCCATAGACTGATGTTGGAAGTCTAACAAAACTTTATCTACTTTATTACAATTTTAAATCCTTAACCATTCGTTATGCATCGACGGGGAAATAGAGTCATGTATTTATCAAACTACACACATAGTATTATACTAAATGCTCTACCTATAATGTTGCACAAATGTGCTTGGTTTCGTAAATACACTACTGATTTATTCGATTTATAGGTAGTACATATGGTGTTTGAAGAATATCAACTACCAAACGAATAAAGATAAAAAATACCAATCAAGCACTGTTCAGTATTCGTTCTATTCGATTATAACAACGAAGTATTTGTTACTATTCGGTATTTAAGAACATGACAAAGAATCGAATATTCGATAAGATGTATTTGTAATTTGCAATATCGTTGCGTTCCATTCGAATACATTTCGAATTGACGAATGCTAATATTCGTATTCTATTGCTTTGATTGATTTCGATTGAACAAATATGGCAGCTAGTATCCCTTCTTTAGCTCCACGCATTCAAAGACAACATTTCGAAAAGACGGATGAAGTGAAGTAATGCATTCGAACATGGGGAAAAAGAATACTCGTGCAGCAATTGCTCTAGTAACGTATTTTTCATGTTGATTTTGCTTTTATTCAATTTTGTCCTCCTTTGATCCAGCAACAAATTCTTCTACACTAACGATGCCAGTTCTCCTCTTATCTATAGAATATAAAGTGCCATCTCATTTTAAGGCATTTTATATGCTCTTCGTTTTGGTCCATTAGAGTCTTTACAATTCATTTGGTTTTTTCTTTTACTTTATTATTTTTTTAATATTTTTTTTCCGTCTCAACTTATTTTCAATGATCATTCTTTCTACCTGCTTTGGATTTTCACTAGCTTGACCCTTGCACGTGCACAATTTGATGTTTATTGTTTTTTTTTTTTTGGATTAAATAAGAAGAAGGGTAGTGCATGCACCATAGTATCTTTAAGATACGGACTAAATTGAAAAATAAATGTAAAAGGGTCCGAGGGATTAAAATCCAATGGTCTAACTTGTTTTATTATTGTGATTTTTATTTTGTATTATTTATCTTTTTTTTTTTATTTGTTTTATTTTTTTTTCTTCTTGTACAAAAAGGGAACGGGTACACCAATTTGATATGGTTTTGTTGAATTTGTGAAAGGAGAGAATGTACGTGATGTTGCATTCATTTTTTTGTAATATACATTTAAATGATATTTCGCTTCTGATATTGAATGCATAAATGGTGTACTGTGCCTTTTCTTACAATTTTGGGTGTTGCGGTGGATCTTAGAATGCCACAAGTTGGCACATTGAGGATATTGGTGGATGTACTGTTTTTAATGGAAATATTTGAGGTGTCTGAAGCGATACAATCTCTTTAGAAATGATATGACGCTTATTTTCCCCTAGGCCCGAACCTGGGATAACGCCGAGTTCGAGCCAAGGTCGGACTGTTTGATATCGCTGGAGGTGTTGTTCTGAAAGGAAACATTTCAAATGGGCGAAACGATGCAATATCTATAAAAACAGTTGTGGGAAAACGGTACGACGTTTGTTTTCCTGAGACCAGAATCTGGGATAACGCCGAGTTCGAGTCAAGATCGAATTGTTTTATGTCGCTGGAGTTGATGTGTTGAAATGAAACATTTCAAACGAGCTATATTTTGCAATTTTCAGAAAACGGTTTGACATTAATTCCCTGAGGGTCGAGGAACCATAGTTGGATTCCTTCCCGAATTTTGACGGATGGCTCAAAAGTAGCCTTTAGTATTTCAGGTGTCTATGATCTCTGTTATAAAAAACATATGGAAGGGAAAGGAATATTGATCAGCAGTGTCAACCAAGCTGAGCTCAAGACTTTTTGAAATCCTCTGTCTACTTCTATGCAAGACTAGACTAAATTCCGGGTTCCGGGTCATTAGGGATTCTGGGCAATGAAGCTTTAGATGGAATAGAATCCGCTGATTTTCTCTGTTAAAGTCATAGTCACAGATGAGTGATCGAGAGGGCTATCGTTGGATGGAAAGTGTGCTACCTAAATTCTCGATGAGCGTAGCAAGAATAAGATTATAAAATATGTTCTATGTCTGAGCCAAAAAATAAGACCCAAAGAATTATTCTTATTTTTGAGCAAAAAACTAAATATTTTAGAAAATATTGTAATTATTGAATTCCAATTTTATTTGGACATTCCTTATAATGACCTGTACCGGTACCTGATTGAGATACATTAATCTTCCGATAATATTTCGCCCCAAAAACACATTTGATACTATTTTTTTTTTGGCACAAAATCCACAAATTAAAAATTAAACCAAAAAATTCAAAAGGAAAAGGGATCAGACATCAGAAATTAAAATCATTTCATAAATAAACAAATGCAACTGCACCGAAATGTGTCGCCTCAATCATGTAGGTTGATATAGAAACGGTAACAAAAGAAAATGAATGCCATATCAAAGACATTATAATTGTAATAAGACGCGACATTATGCCGACAGGATGATGAGGATTAAAAATATTGAAAAGACAAAAAAACAAAAAAATGAAATAATAATAGAATAAAAAATTATAGCTAAAAGGAAGTAACGAAAAGTGTAGTAACGAACTGTCAATATTTGCTACCTGCTGTTTTCAATGTCAATAACTCAATGGCATAAAATTATGTGGGTTCAGTGTTAGGCTGAAGAAAAAGGGATATAAAGGATAAATGTTGGAAAATATAAAGGATTTTTTTGTAATTGTTATATTTCATGACGCTGCTGATTTATTTTACTTAACTCTACATAGTGTTTAAATCTTTGATTGAGTAAAAGATAGCAAAATAATGAAAAAGAAAAAGTAGAAAAATGGTAACTTTGAGCATCATCATATTTCATAGCAATCCATCAAAACTTGCCAAACAATAGTAGCAATTGAAAGATGCATTTTGAATGACATTTGAAGGATTCTTCTCGATATCTATTCGTATATATATTTACGAACAATATTATTGTAGTATTTTTACTGAAGGATTATACCCATATTTTTGAGTGCGTACATACTTGTGTAATTATTTACAGTATTTTATTTTTCAAATACATATACATATGTGATATGTAGTTGAAGAATATATTGTAATAAGAACAAAAAAAAAAAAAAAGAGAAGAAAATTGTAAGAGTTTTCAGTTTTGGATAAACCCTAAAAAATATTATTTGCTTTCTATCGTATTATTGATCAAGTAGGTACCGACCGGCAAAGAAAAATTGCTAAAAATGGTGTTGTGATATGAAATTATTAATCCACGGTTGATTAGATTTTATAGAAATTTTTTTTGAAAGTATCTCTATATAAACATATGAGTGCCAGTGATAAAATTGTTAGCTCATGGTCGATTAGTTTTTAAATAGAAACTGTTTTTCTTAAATGCGGGTATTTGGGGTTAGCTGTTTGTTTGCTTGTTTGTTTTTTTTTTAATATTGATTTATTATGTAATTTGATTTAATTGATTGATTTGTTGTAAATATTATTTTTGTACAGCATATCTATTTAAGAGAGATAATAATATGGGCTCTTAGTGATTTTAAATTGAATATCAAGTACGAGTAGGTATTCTTTTTTTAATAGAAAATATAAATGAAGATTAACTTTACAATGTGACAAGTCAACTGAACACTATTTTTACCGTTGTATAATACAAACCAAACAACACTTTTAAAATTTAACTTAATATAGGGTCTCTTCACTATCGATTGGAATCATCCATTTTAAATGTGTCATTCACATTAATTATCTTCAAGAAAGTAAAACGATCACTGGCGCATATTTTGTAGAACTGTTCGAGATATGACGATCCGATATGAAACAATGCATTTGGCGAGCAAAAGGTTCTTTTCCATCAGGAAAATCCACAGATGTACCGTTAATCGACTCCAAAGTAGGCGAAGGTGGGTCTGACAGTCAACAAGGTCATAGTGACCGTTATTTTTTTTTGGTATGCGCCCGATGTGATTGATACGGTTTATCTCCAAGGAGTCAAACGAGCACTGTATCAATGGTAGTTGAATGAATTCGATAACAAATTGATCTCTTATCCATCATACTCTTCAGGTTTAGTAATCTGCGACAATTTTCTGCTTTCAAATATGAAGAAATTACGTGGAAGTAAGAGATTTGGGTCGAGATCTCGTGTTATTTGGATCGTATTAAAAAATGGAGAAACCTTGGCTGAAGTGTATTGAACTAAAAGGAAGAGATTTGAAAAGTAGAACGTTTTTTATTTTTGCCGAATAGTGTGTTCATTATGTTAATTTTCAGAGATTGACCCACTCTCGAATATGTATATAAACACGTATATCAAACTGAAACTAATCAACTTAGTTTTATCCGAAAAAGAAACTAATCAAATATTTCCAATACTGATATTTTTATATCAGAGAGTCCCGGCGTCTTGAACAATACTGTTGACAATTACACTTTCGAGATGGTGAAGGACTTCATCTATCTTGGAACCGGCATCAACAACTGTAATGACATCAGCCTGGAGATCATGGATAACTCTTGCTAACAGCTGTCACTTTGGACTGAGTAAGCAATTGAGTAGCTGAGCCCTCTCTCGAAGATAGAAAATCACACTCTACAAGTCCCTCATTATTCCTGTCCTAACATATGGCGCAGAAACCTGGACAATTTCCACCACGGATGAAAGGATGTTTAGAGTTTTCGATAGAAAAGTTCTGCGCAGGATCTTCTTACCTATTTGCGTTGATGACGAATATCGAATAAGGTAAAACTATGAGCTGTATGAGCTGTACGATGACATAGACATAGTCGGACGAATCAAAATCTAGCGGCTGCGCTGGCTGGGTCATGTCGAGCGAATGGAAGAAGACGCTCCAGCAAAGAGGGTATTTAATTCGGCACCCACTGGAAGACGCAGAAAAAGAGGAAGATCAAACCTCTGTTGGAGGAACCAAGTGTTGGGAACCTGGCGGTGCTTGGAATATCCAATTGGCGCCAGCAATCGAAGAACAGAGAAGACTGGCGCTGTATTATATGTTCGGCGTAAATCGATCATCGGTTGTTATGGTCACATAAGAAGAAGAAGAAGAAGATATTTGTACATTTTACAATTCAAAAGTAATAATATCGGAACATGAACTCTGCATACTACATATGCAGACCAATAAATAAAGAACTATTTTCATGTAGCTGAGAAACATCGGAAATAATGAACACAAATCGAATATTGAATTTTATTAAAAGTCGTCGTAACTTATTGTATTAATTCCATGACCCATACTTACATACATAAGAAATATTGATTTTGCTATCACTGCATTAGTGACTTCAAAGAAGATTAGGAAGTGGTTTTTATGGTTTCCAACAAACGCATTCACATAAACATTTCTTCTTCAACATTTCGACTTTTTGACTAAATTTCATTTGGCTGTACTTTTAAGATAAATCAATTAATCCATAAGGAGTATATTAATGACGGCATTTTCTCCTTATTTATTGAACCTGTTTATTTTTGTTCGATTTCTTTGTTATTTTTTGGTTATTTGATTTGTCTTTTCAGCCATTTCCTCATTCCGTACCACATCTTAAGCAAGGTTAAATAAATATTGATAGATTTAGTGAAATATCATAAAAATTTGTTCAATTTATTTGTATAGGATTGTACAATACGCACACAGGTATTGAACAAGTTGAGAATTTTCACAATATTATGTTAAAATTTGTATTTAATGATGAAATATCGTTTCGAACAAACACTTTTAGATATGAATGGTAACTATTAAGGATGATGCTAAGTGAAATTTCATGCATACGATAACATTTTTACACTCTCTTCTAATATTAAGTATATAGGAAATTGTTTAAGATAATATAAAGTATTTCATTTATGTTATATCTTCAAATATATGCACTAGTGCATATATGCTTTGGTGTAAAGTATCAATTAAATAAAAAGGATAATGTTTTATCATTGAATAGACATTTATCTTAAATAGAAACTCATTAGCATGTGCAACGAGAAGGCAGAATAAATTTATAATTACAAAAATTAATGCATGAATTTATAGAATTTCTGTCATTATCATTATCTTATTCAGATCATGCAATCCTTTCTTAAGCGGCTTTTAATCAAAGTCAATGCTGATATCCTTTTTTTGTATGGGATACGAGTACTCTAACACATACACGCATCTCTACTATAATTTAAGTCAATTTGTTAAAAGAGAAATAGCGCCACAATGGTGGCATTTACGGAAGCAGACTCTTAAGTCATAAAATGTGTACCATTTCTTGCTTTTTTATTTGTGTTATCCTATCAACTCATTTTTTATCCTTAAGGAGAAAAAAAAACATATCTAACAAGAAATAATATCCTACTTTCAGTTTTGTGGCGTCATTATTTCATTCTTTGATTTGATAATAATGCGCGTGTGCGTTTGACACAAATAACCCATTATGTCGGTCCTTTTGTTTAGCTATCCCTATGACATATTCGAACATTTTCATATCGTATGTAGTAAATGAAGCAAAATAAGAAAGGGTAATTTTTCAGATAAAAGGATATAAAATTAAGAATACAAAGATCCGCTTATATAGATTTGTTCATTTGGAATGTACATAATTGCTATTGAATGTCTTCAGAAACTATATTTTGTGACTTTGTGAAAAACATTATTGGTTTACATTTTCTACTAAATCTATGCCGCATTCGATGATGAATAATAATATTGTTTTTTGACCATTTCGGATTATTTTCGTGTACAGGCGAAAAGATTACGGTTGTCGTGTGGGCTTTGTCTGGAATGGTATCAGCCTGCTGGTGTATGTAGCAATTCATATAGGTGCTCCACCTTGATCTTAGCTGCACCAAAGTGGCTCGAGCGGATCTAGGGAGCTGCAATTGGCGGTGGGCAACGATGTTATGCCTCCACCGCCTCCACCGCGCATTGATGTAATGAATTCAGGGTCGCCCTATACGTACTAGAGCTCAACTAATGAGGTGATGAGCAGCGTCTCATTGTCTTTCCCTCACCTAGTGCCAGCCAGTGCCTTAAGGACATTATTTCTGCTATGCAACTTTTGTCTGGTGTTTTCAAAATGCGTAGCAAAGGTCATGAGATTGTCAAAAGTAACTCCGAGGATTTTAGGTTTATTCACAGTTGGAATAGTTCTGCCATCGACAGCAACAGAGAGCACGGTTCCGAGCTCCTTAGTCCAGATGGTAAGGAGTGTTGCGTTAGATTTCACAGGTGAGAGTAAAGGCTTCTATGGCTGAGGAATTGTTGGACCTGCATCAAGTACGGGTTGATTTCGCTGCATATCGCCGAAATGTTGTGTCCTGAAGCCAGGATCGTGCAATCATCAGCATAAGAAATAAGTTGTATGCCAGGAGGAAGCGCAGGAACCGTCGACAGATAAAAATTGAAAGGATGGGCGACAGCACACTTCCCTGCAGAAACCCCTGCTTTACCTTCCTATACGGGGAACGTTCTCCTCTGAATTACATCAACGATTGTCGGTTGACCAAGTAGATGGCTATCCAGCGCTTGATGGAGTTAGATAGAGATGACCGTGTCAAATGTCTTGGACAGATCGAGTGCTACCAAAACCGTGTGCTCGCAACGACGGGCCTGGTTCAAACCACGTGTGATGTGTGAGGTAACTTCAGCCAATGCCGTAGTTGTGCTGTGATGTTTGCGGAAGCCGTGTTGGTGATTGGCAAGCTTAAGGTGTTGTGTGAGTTCCGGCAACAAGAAAGCAATGAGGTGGGACAGTATGACCTCCCATTCATCAAGAACAGCTGCAATGTATATTTTTGTTCGGGTCATTGGCGCCGGCTTCTTTAAATGGACATATTTCTTAGAAGGTACTACATATGTGTCACTTGCCACACTAAGCATATTCTAAATGTCAATATAAAATCATTCTTATCACCTATCACCTAGATCAGCTAACATCTTATGAACAAGTGTGAAATTTTACAAAGAGCGAAAGGTGCAAAATGAAACACCTTACTTTACTTACATAGTGTAAAAGTTATTTATATCTTTTGATATAAATTCTATACATAAATTTTCTAATATTAGAGAACAAAAGAGTCAATCATAGTCAACAACTGTGTCAGTCATAGCAAATATTTCGCCGGCGCCAGTTTCCTGTGGTGCAATTGTATTGTTTACTAGTACTCACTTTCTGTATACAGATATGTTAGACTATAATAGTTTAACTACCTGTTAGCACAGCAAGGTATTAAGTTGAAAGGTAAAATTTAACACAAATTCATTTTGATAGCGAACAAAAAATTGCTTGAAATGTTATTTTGTATTTATTTTATTTTATGAACCGCTGAGTTAATTTCTTATTGTTCAATTTTTGAACTATTGTTTAAACTCTAAACGATTAATATCTATGTACTATTAGAATAATAAATTTCAAGAACCACAAACGGCGCTAAGAGACTAGGTCGCTATTGGTGGTCTATTGTTTAGTGAAAAATTGCAAAGTTAATCACTTAAGACGATCAATAATTCCTTTGAATACTTACTTTAATTTTATTTATTTCTAGAATTATTCTTGATTATAAAAATATATAACCTATATATGTATAATATATAAACAAAATTGTAGGAATATATGTAAGCAGCCTTATGGTGTTTGTTTTTGTAAATTGAGATATATTGTCAAGGTTAGATTTATTTTGTTATTTGATATCTGCTCTAAATTGTTTGTTTGCGAAATTTTAAAATTTAAAGCACCATATTGTAGACCACACACTATTAACCCAGATTAAAAATCTGCCATTTCATATTTTTTGTTTTTGCGCTGCTAACAAAGCTCCATCTACTCTTGTGGTGTCCTTGAAGTGAATGTTTTTGCAACATTTCCGAAACATGAGAAAATCACACATGATATTGATGTTTTCTCATATTTTTGATTTTTATTAATTTTTTTTATCATAATTTTAAATATGACATAATTTTTGTTAGAACTTTTTTATTGTATTTATCACATGCTATTTTTGAATTGAGGTGCTCATCTGGAGTAAAAGTGCGCGAATTCCATAATAGAGGGGTTAGTATTCAATCGGTAATAGTATAGACAGTCAAAACTTGACACGCAGGCACACTTTCTATACGTACCTGGGTGACCTAGAGTTGCGCTAAGAGTACTGGCGAAAACTCGTATATCTGTCAGGTGTCTGGCTCTCACGAATACTTGAAAAAATTTTAAGATGCTCTGTACGATGGGCACTGACGTTATAAAAAACAGGTATGGCATACTTCCACATTTAAAAGAAGTAATCAAAAAAGCAACATTAATCATTTAGTAAAAATATTGAAACGTCATCAATTGTTTGAAATCTAGAATAATCTAAGGTAGCCATCTTTGGTGTAGATAAAATGTTTACTGTTGAAATGATGTTGCAAGAAATGATTAAATATTAATTCTATAAGAACGTCAATGCAGGGGACGTACCTGGGTGAGCCTTATAAAGGGTCGATGTAGGAGATAAATGTGTACTATGCGACTATGAGGTTTTTGCTGATTCTTTTTCCAGTTTGTTTTAAGAACATTTTGTAGGAGAGCCTCCATAACGGTTGAAGATTGGAGGTAAGTATGAAGAGGAAAAATGTTGAATAGAAAAAACTAATAGAGGTTGGTCATATATTTTAACACCCGAGGCACCATTAGAGTGATGTGAGCGAATTTTATGAAAGCATATATACCGAAAAATGCTGTGGAGGAAAAATCATGAGGCTCTGGTATACATTCCGTTTCGTGTAAGTAGCTTTTGTTCAGTACTACTATTTTTTTTGCCATTTTTTCACAGTATTAGGGAGAACCCTTGTGATATCACTTTTTTTGATCTTTGTCACAGATTTGGTTTGAGAGGTTTTCTACGACAAATTGTTACTACTGGAAGAATTCCTAATTGCAGCAGGACAACATAATAACCTCTGAGCTAAGCTTTGACCTTTGTTTGGAACCATAATCCAAAACACGTCTACGATTTTTTTGGTTTAAAAAATCGAGCAGCCTCGTGTATCAAAATTTAAAAGTCCTGCAATACACCTACATAATTCCGACCAGATGTCAACTCGGTTAAAAATGATGAACATTTTATATTTCGGAACTTTCACATCATTGTTCATAACATAGGCAATTATTCATAGATTTTCTTTACTAATGCATTACTTTCTTTCTAAAATAACGGGTTATATGGTCATGGAAGCAGTTTTTTTATGCTCGTAACCTGATTTACATCATCGGTTATCCTGAAAAAGGTAAAATGAGCACCGGCGCATATTATGCAGAGCTGTTCGATCAATTTGCCCACTATTTGAATCAAAAACTGACAGCATTTGTCGAGGAAAACTGATCTCTTCCACCAGGAGAATACACCGGCCCACAAGTCCGTAGTAGCAATGGCAAATTTGCATGAAGAAATGACTCGGAAATATGAGATTTGGGTCGATTATAGAGAGTCGGCCATGAAATAAGCGCCTATTTGGATGGCGTGAAGAAATTTGTTATTTTCAAATATTTAGAAATTATTCGGCTGCAAGAGATTTGGATCGAATAAAGAAAGTTCATTGATGCCACAAATGCCTATTTTAATGACCACGAGAAAACAAGATATTTGGAGGAGATTAAAAAAATTGGAGAAATATTGGATGGAGTGATTGTACTAAAAGGACAATATGTTGAAAAATAACGAATAACGTGTTTCTTATTATAATTTATGTTTTATTTATTTATTTAATAGATTTTTATAATTTTCCGTATTTATTTTATAGATTTTCATTGATAATTTTTATCCAAAAAATACATTTTAATACCATTGTTTGGTCCATCCTTAATCATTAAACCTATTGAAAATATTATTAGAAAAATTGGAAGCCTATTTAGCTATTTAGATAAGCTTTATCTGTAAATCTGTTTCAATCAAATTGGTAGTTGCATGCTCGAGATGTGATCTAAATAGTAACCCCTATCTTCAAATTAAATATTTTAAATGAGATATCCTAAGTTATTGGCACAAATCCATTAAAATAGACTAAAAGTATCAATGTGTTTTTTTATGTTTTTTTTTTATATTATTATTTATAAATTATTGTATGCCTACATGTATTAAAAGCAAAAAAAAAACTAATAACGTTTCTCATTAAGAAATTTATCGAAAAGGATAAAAAAGGTCCTGATAAGATATGAGTCTACACTTATGTACATATGTTACATAAGTTCTGACATATATATAAGAGGTTACTATTTACGTATGTAGCGGAGGAGTTCGTTTAATTTCAGTTTCATTTTCAAATATTTACTTTGTTCGTGTCGTGAGTTGAAAGAATAATGCCGCAATTGGTTTACAACCGCCTATCGGTGTTCACTTATCCTTTATTATTATGAAACATACATAATTCTTCAATTAGTTCATTTAGAAATGTGATTTAGCATCAAATTGGCGTTGCCTTTTAAATAAATCTTATACTTAAAATCTAACTATACATACCAATGCATGTAATTAGATAATGCGTTTTTATTTGAAGAGCATTTTTTATTGATGTAAAATTATCTTTTTGAATAGGTACATATTTAATAGTATCTTTTGATTATGACTTACATATGATTTGTAAACGATTAGATGCTATTTAGTGCGTCTAATTTTATGGATGCTGCAATAGTAGCATGGAAATGATGAGGTAGGTAGATATGTGATATATATTTTTATCGTTTTTAAATCACAATGAAATAGATCTAAAAATGTCGCCTTTTTTCAATTTCGATTTCTGATGCTGACATTGAATATTCCATTAGAAATATAACTGCTAAAAATTTTCGTAACAAATTTGTATTCAATTACATATACAAGAGACTGTAAAAGAGGTATAATTAAATTTTCTTTGAACTTCTTCACAATATCCCAATGGTAATATTAGATTTTTCAATTATCCATATACAATTAACATACTCATATTTATGTGAAAAATGTGATCTATCAACATAAGTACATTGAAAGCATATAGGATGTGCTAAAAAGGACACCAATTGCCTATGCCTGGAATTTTAATACTTGTGTGCATATTTTAATGGTTAATATGGTTTGTAAACATGTATGTACATGCGGAAAACATTACTTATTATGGATGTAGTAGTAGAACAAAAGAATTCGTTTCACTTGAAGATCATATCAATTTACATAAAATACATTCCATAGTATTGGGGTACTCACTTATCAAGTATAAATGTATGGAAGTGATTAGAAAACAATTATGGACATGATGGTTAAACACTCATAAAAATATGTTGATATGGTGTTTTTTTTGTGTCTTTTATTTTCAGTGGGCGTTACTCATACTATCCAGCACTTTATTTAAATGCAAAGGAAAGACAGACGAACAAAAAAAAGAAAAAATAATTTTTCAGATTGACGTTCAACTGATTCGAATATCCTTTTTTGTATTGTTTTCCTAGATCGTTCTTTTTTTATGTTTGTAATTTTTCTTTGTTTATGACGTTATATCAAATTTCACTAACAAATGCTATTCAAAAATTGTGTTAGAAACTGCACTTGACAATTATGTAGAGAAAAAAAAAATACTGATACGTTAGAAATTAGAGCAAAATTTAACAAACATATACTAAAATTTAAAGATTTATTCGACATTTGACAATGAAATTTGATATTTTTCTTTTGCTTATGAAGATTAACAATTTATGATGGAGGTCTTTAAGTAAATCATCTGCTTTTTAGTGAGATAAATTTCTGTAAAAATATATGTGTTTGTGTATATGTATTATATACATATATTGCCCGTATATTATATGTAAAATAGTTGTGCTATTGATGCTATTATTGTTATTGATATTGCTATGCATGAATTGATGAGTGTTAATTAAATGCTGTTGTATTGTCATTTTTCTTGAAGCATATGGTGTTGATTAGTAAGGATTATTTGTATTATTTTATATTCATTTATATATTTCTTGTTGTTGTTGTTGGTTTCTTTAGCTTAACAACTTAACAAGAGTTGTTTTATTCTAAAGTATATTCTACATACTTTTTTAGAAGTTCTCATATTACGATTATGCCCATATCTCGCTATACAGCGGCATCAATACCTCCTAATTATACAATAGAAATCAATTATTTTCATACAAACTTGCGACTACTGTACTTACTACTTACGAGTTTTCACATGTTGGATAACCTTCGTATATATTTTTTTACTTCACACTTCATCTGCATATAATGGACCGAATAAATAAAACACTATTGTCTTATTACTAGTTGGTACAAAGGGATAAGAGCTTCATATAAAGGGTTATCCATTTCGCGGTTTCAAAAGTATAGGGATAGAATTCGACATCTGTCAAACTGAGTTGTTAAAACAATTTCTTTCTTTTTCAGTTCAAAGTCTAACATTTGCGGAAATGGATCGCTTAACTATCTCACAACGCATTAAAATTGTAAAAACCTACTACAAAAATGGTGATTCTGCTACAGCCACATATCGTGCTTTAAGAGGAGATTATGGTTTACATAATCGTCCAACTACGCAAGCAATTGGCAAAATTGTGAAGAAATATGAAGAGACTGGATCGGTTACAGATATTGTATTGTAAGGCCTGTGCATCATCGTTTCGCTCGTACCACCGAAAATATCGCTGCTGTAAGTGAAAGTGTTGCCGAAGACCCGAATGTGTCGATTCCTCGTCGTTCTCAGGAATTAGGACTGTCTTACGGCACATTATGGCGTATTTTGCATTTGGATCTACACCTACATCCATATAAAATCCAGCTCACATAACAATTGAAGCCAGCTGACCATTCACAGCGTCGTAGATACCTCGAATGGGTGCTTGAACAACAGGCGGTGGACGGCGATTTTTCGAACAAAATTTTCTTCAGCGACGAAGCACATTTCTCACTCGGTGGGTATGTTAACAAACAAAATTGTCGTATTTGGGGTTCTGAGAATCCTCAAGTAATTGAAGAGAGGCTACTACATCCACAAAAAGTCACTGCTTGGTGCACTCTTTGGTCCGGAGGTGTGATTGGACCTTACATCTTCGCTTCCATTCGGAGCGTTATGGTTATATGATAACCGACTTTTTTTGCCTGCTATTGAAGAATACGACTTAGAGAATATGTGGTTTCAACAAGACGGTGCCGCATGCCACACAACTCGAGCGAATATGGCTTTATTGCAAGAGAAATTTTCTGACCGCGTAATTTCTCGTCGTGGCGATATCAAGTGGCCACCAAGATCATGCGATTTGACACCGCTTGACTTTTTTTAGTGGGGCTACGCGAAAGACCGTGTTTATGCAAATAAACCTTTAACTCTTGAGCACCTAAAAACCAACATTCGTCACGTTATGGCTCAGATACCGCCCAATATGTGTCAAAAAGTGGTCGAAAATTACCTCAAAAGAATCGATGCTTGCAACAATTCGCGTGGTGGTCATTTAAATGATGTAGTATTCCACACATAATGTCAACGTTCAAACTTTATAATAAAAAATAAAATATGTGTTTTATTTACATTTACTTTTGAAACCGCAAAATGGATAACCCTTTACATTCGAAAGATCGCAAACAGCCAAACCAACTCTTATGAAGAAAATTATGGGAAGGATTTTTGTGGAACAAATTAACCCTCTACCTCCTCCATATATGGATCTTTTTGTATTCTTTTATAAAAATTCGTAAAAACACTGTTAACGGGGGAATAGGATTAATTCGTGTAAAAAAAACACATTTTTGTGATTTTTTTTAATGAAACAGTTAACATCTCTTTATTTAAACCACTGGTACATTATAGTATGACATTTTGAAGAATATTGTATAAAATTTTTATGGAGAAATATTAAAAAATACGGCAACAGCAGCAGTTATTCTGGAGCGTCTCGAGAAAAAGTTGAATTGCGGTGTCCCTCATAAATCGGTGCTGGATCATCTGAAATCAAAAAAACAAAATTATATCGTTAGATAGTCGCTTTGGCCAGGTAGGGGCCAAAGCGACTTCAACGTGTTCACTTCTTGCCCCAAAGGGCTCATTGGCCGAGCTTCTCTTCCATTACTGTTGTGCGTCTTAAATTTTGGACAATATTAGAAGGGACCTACTATTTTAGCCGGTTCCGGCAGAACACTTGTTTTTTTTTTTTTTTTTTTTTTTTAACAAGCTTTTTTATTGAATCTTTCTAAAATTACTTAGAAACTAACAATATGTAATCAAATCTTACAAACTAAATAAAATTATGTGATATTCCCAACGTTCCATCACAATTTGTTGAGTCACGAGGTATATCAATTTCACAGCATATTCAGTGTGTCTTTTCTTTTTAATCGACGATGCCCCGTACTCAGCAACAATTGCCTAGCAAGGGGATTCGGATGACTGTGTAATTTTTGAATGTAGCTTCTGCAAGACATTGCAACTTCCTCAGAAATTGTGGGTACATTTAAATCTCGCTCGTTTACAATAATTCGCAGACACTTGGATTGTATTCGCTGCAATTTTTCGATATTTGAGGGAGATGCGGTGCCCCAAAACTGAATACCATAAGTCCAGATTGGCTTCAGGATTGCTTTATATAATAGCACTTTGTATTCGAGATTCAACTTTGATCTTTTGTGTAACAGCCACCATAACTGATTAATTTTAAGCTTGATCTGAGTTTTCTTTGCCTCTATGTGATTTTTCCAGGTCAGCCTTCTGTCGAGGTGAATACCCAAGTACTTTGTTGAGGAACATTGTGGAACTGATTGGCCATTAATTTTAAGTGGGGGACATGTATCTGGCCTTAGCGTGAAGGTTACATGTACGCTCTTTGATTCATTGACTTTTATACGCCATTTTGCTAGCCAGATTTCGAGAGAATCGATATGAGTCTGCAGGAGTTTAGTAGCTTCTATGGGAAGAATTGCCAATTGCTTGCCGACAGGTGGGTACCGTTCGAAAGAAAAATCTTAAATAAATAAAAATTTGTTATGCATCAGCCGGGGATTGAACCACGACCTACAGATCAGAAGGCGAACATACTAACCACTGAGCTATGGCACCCACTATTCCCCCCTTAAATAGGACAGTAATGGTCAAAATTGTACCACAAAAATATTGCTAAAAAAATTTCATATTATAGGTCCCTGAACACATCAAAGCTCGAAATGTAACACAAATGACAGAAATTTGTCACAACCGCAATTGCCTCTGAAGGTTTAATACAGAGGCAATTGCAAAAATCTGTCACAAAACCTGAATTTACGTGGTTGGTGTTTATGGGCAAAAATATCATATGTAAATTTTTACTACAAATCACCTCAGTGGCGTAGCCAGGATTTTGGTGAGGGGTGAGGATAAGATGAAAAAGATGTATGTATAAGAAAAGTGTTTAATGAATGATTTTTAAATATCTATATATTATAATTTTTCATTTTTAAAAAGTTCTTCGATCAAGGAGGGATATATCCCCCGATCCTCCCTGATTACGTCACTGAGTCACACCCATTGATTTATTCATGTTCCTTAATGGAACTGCCACATAAATTGAACGAAAATTGACAAATGCCCTAGCCATCGGCTCTACGAGAGTAAAATGTAACTTTGACCCCAGCAGCTTGACACTTTCCATATTTTTTCTTCACATGCTTGTACTGTGGGTCGTGGGTTCAACCCCCGACTGAAGCATAATAAAATTTAATATCGAAAAATCTTTTTTCGAACGATACCCACCTGTCGGCAAGTAATTGGCAATTTTTCCGGCAGTAACAAATTGCCAAAATGCTTTTTAATAGAGCTCTATGACTAAGCTAAGCTAAAGTGAGGTAGCAAGAGTTCTGACGTTCGGAACCGGCTAATATAAGTAGGTCCCTTCTAATGCTGTCCAAATTAAACACGCACAACAGTATTGGAAGAGAAGCTCGGTGCTGTCATAATGGGCCTAAGTGTGTCCTCTCAGAGAGAAAGAGAGGACAGCCATAATAACCTAAACCTAACTAAACCTATGAATCCCGCTTATCTTCTATCACAACTTATCACTATGCTTATCTTCTTTTCAATAAATTTATTTGTATGCATGTAAAGTTTCTTTATACTGACTAACTCTGGTATATCCACTCACGGTGAGTATAAAAGGGATTTTAAAATTCATTACAAAGGAAAAAAGAAAAACCTTCGCCAAACTAAAGGAACCTACGCTTAGGAGCTACTTAAACACACAAATACTGATTATGGTTCATATTAGTGATGAGTAAATGTTCACAATAGGTGATTTAATCACCGTGATTGAAAAATTGCTATAGTGATTTCTACTGTTAGTTAACATAGTTAATAGTGGTTGGTGATTATTGTACTAATATTTCGCTGTTAGTGGACAAAACTAGCGAACGGTGAGTTTTTGCTAACAGTGCTCAGTCGTGATTTTTCTATTAGCTTGATGTTTCGCGGTGAATCAAAATCACTATTGGCAATAGCTAGAAAACAGAAGTAGCGAATGTTGATTTTTTGCTAACATGGTACGAGTGGTGATTTTTCTACTAGCACGATATTTCGTTGTGAATAGAAATCGCAATAGCTCTAAAAAAATCATCGTGAATTAAAGATCGCAATCACTCTTTTCACTGATATTGAAAAATCACTATATCGCTCATCACTAGTTCATATATATACATATGTACATTTATGATTACCTACATGCATGACAATGTATATGTCCAGTGGGAAAATGTTTAAGGTTCTATTTAAATTTTTAGGAACTTATTGAAAACCTTTGGTCGGATCTAATGAAAAGAAAGTACCATGTTGCAATTCGTCAACATGTATCAGCTGTTCCGTTCTGTTTCATAAACAAGCCATACGAATGTTGGAATTCATTCATTCATAATTCTATTTTATATTATTCACATTTCCTACTCATCGAGTATACTGCACTTAACGTGTTGACGAATCGCGTCACTTAGATTTGATTTTGTCAAATAAAGATAAAAGAAATATGATATATAATCGATACCTAACTTACTTTTGCCTTCATTACTATAATGCGTTAAGAAACTATCAGCATTCCTACTGGGTTCATACTTTACACATTTGTAGAATGCAGTACAGTACACACCATATTACATGGTATACCATTGACTTCAACCTCAGTTTCGGTTGCATTTTCTGGTTTACCAGTGAAGCAACCAACGAACATACATACATATGTACATATAAGCCAACAACAAAATCGCTGCGTTGTTAAATAAATTCTTTCGTTAGTAGGTACTTACTTGAAGATAATTATATACGTACTGGTCGTTGCTGAACGAACCTTTAGGGGTTATTTACATGGATGAATCTGTATTTTAAGGACGTTTTACAATGAAATACAGTTTCATTACTTATCCTCTTTTGCTGTACTTTTTTTTTTCTTTGTTGAACACGTGTGCAACAATTTTTCGTTTTTTTTTGTTTGGATATTTCATTTTTGATGGTTTTCTTTTTTTTGGCTTAATTTTTTATACTTATATATTTCTCAATATTTTTGTTGTGTCTTTTCATTTTTTATACCCCCTACAGTGTTTTAGTAGCCTATTATTGTTGTTGTTTGTTATGATTTGGTGTCATTTAAGGGCGCTTGGGGGTAAAAAAAAAGATATTGAATGATTTTATAAAAAAAAAGCAGGGGCGTTGATTATTTCCCCTACTTCTTCTCGTTGTTATTATTATACCTAAATAGTTGTTGTATAGGTACTTTTAGAGGCGACATACTCATCAAATTCGTATGGAAAAATTCGATCAATTATTAGTGAGCGCATGTGTTGGCGCATAATTAATATAGATCATGGTGTCAATTGTTAACACTGTATTGCGCCTTCAATCGAGCATAACTTCAAACTAGTAGGTGGGTGTTTCGTGTATTTTATTTGAGTTGGTATTTACTTGTTTTTTTGTTAGGTTTCCAATCATGATGATTTCTTGCTCTAATTTATTTGATTTTCTCTATTTATTCGAGCCTTTTTATTTGAAGAGTGACCTAATTATTTGTTTTTTAGTATATACACTTTTGTTACCTTTTTATATAAAATTATAGGGTATAATAATTGTGTACTTGTATATTTGGATATAATTTGTATGTAAGCATAGTAACTTGTGATTTAGCATGAAATTTGTGTGTATTTTTGCACCTCATTACATTTATGAATACTATAATTACATATGTTCAACAATTAGTTTGATGAAAAATAGTGCTTCAAAGTTAGTGTTGCAGTTATATATTAAGATGTGCTCTTCGATGCAAATTCGATGACAACATCGATATACAAAGCCTAATAAGATGCGTTTTTCATTACATTATCAATCAATATTGCAAAATACATTCTTACAAAATAATCGCTTGGCAGTTAAACTGAATGTCTTTTATGGCATTACGTTTCATTTTAAACCCATCTTAGGTTTCTAATGAATTCTAGTACTTTGTTTCGTTGCATGCTCTGTTTAATGGAAGGGGTTTAATAATGTTTCCCCAAGTAGTTAACTCTGTTCACAGTCAGCAATGTGTGAGAGATCCATTTTACTAAGGCGATTTCTTAAGATCTTAGATGTGGCTATTTAGGGTTTTCTTATATCCTTTATGTTCTTCATGTCTAGCATTAAGCATATTACTAAAATGTTCATGTCTATTCAGCTCTTTGAGGAGTTCATGGTAATTATGTACAAGCCAAGAACTTATCTGATCAGATATTCGGTCGCTGACGTAGATTTCAGATCTGATTTTTATGGATTTTGGTTGAATATAGTATGCTTCGCTAGTCGTCCTTGTTATGAGCTCACTGTCGTCTGTTAGAAATTCAAAGCACTATTCGATTTTCCAGAATGTGGTTCTTCTATCGGATATTGGGTATTATATTTCGGCTGCATCATCCAGCGGTCTCTGGATATAGTTCATTCTTGGCTAGAGTATGTTCTTCTACTCGCTTAGCAGTTAGCGCAATTTTCTTTCCCAATTTCCATTACTCCATGTGAGTTAAGTAGTAGTATTGTGCCAAGTTGAATGCATTTTGCAGTAATACCGAACTCAGTTATTGTTGTGTAGATTTCATCTTTTAGTGCACTGTTCAAATCGATTTTACAATTGAAGATTAGATGCTGTGTGTCGATCATGTTATTCTAGGATATTCTCATAGTAATGTGCAAAGTTTGTCTATGTTGGATTTATTAGATCTGATGCCACACTAGACTAGTAAGGTTCAATCGGTTTGCTACATAGGCTACAATCTATTGTGTGGTGTGCTACTCAGGTGATTTATCCCGTGGCGGTAAATTGTGTTCTGTTCACTCTCCCCGCCACAGCTCCGGCAATAGTCAGTTGGCGAGCAATTGTGTTAGATGTCTGAATGATTTTAGTCTCTCAGCACGTATTAAGTTCAACAACAACCACAAGTTCATCGCAAAGCAAAATTCCAAGATAATCATGATTTTATAAAGACCGTTGACTATCTCACAACTGGCATCCCATTGAGATGAATATTGAATTGTTGAAATCAATCTTATTCTTCTTCATATCTAGGACTATACAGATGGATTTCCAGAATCCGAAATGTAAAGTACGTTTGTATATCGAACCTGTTGGGATGATGTATACTGTATGGATATGAATATTGTAAACTGAGTGTCCAGTTCCGACTCAGTATAATATAAAGATAGATCTTTGGGTGGGTTTTGGTATAAATTATATATTTTCCAATAGTTTTATTTGTTTACCGAAACGTTGTCTCCTTTCGCTTCTCGATTGAATTTTTATACGTGTGAGGAATTCTTTTGTAATACATAAAGTATATAAAGGCAAGATAACAGCGTTGCCAACTAAATTTAAATATACATTTAAAATATATACATTATTCTTTTTTTTAGAGTTGCCTACAACAGAATTCGTTAAAAACAATCTAACTACATTGAATTACTTGTTATTTTAATAATACAATTATTAAGCAGTTTACAAGGTGTTGTATGTTGTCGTATCATTCATCGTGTAGTTTTATAATTTTACAACTGTTATATCACATACAAAATTTTAATAGCATCAATACAACTCTGCTGCCTATATTTATTAAGTGTGCTATTCAATGGTCTGGAATTTTTTTTTCCTGAACTCTCTGTAATCAGGTAATACAATAATGGACAACGACAGACGATGATAAAAATAGAATCTTACAACACTTTGTGAACTGCCTATATGTGTTCTGAGAAATATTATCAAATAGAGAATTGAGTAAATAGCAAATGTCTGTATGTAATTATCGAAATTGTAAATGTAATTATAATTAGCAAATGTCTGTATGTAATTTCGCGATTATTGCAATGTAAATATCAACATTTATGATCATTCTTATTCTCGGTAGTAGTTTAGCTGAATAAAAATAACCATATTGTCCTAAGGGAAATTTTATTGTTACTATGTAAATATTATATCTTTATCTTGGCATTGAAAGGGAATGGTAATAAAATAAAATTAAGCGCAGGTAAAATTTCGCAGACATTTTGCGGGTATAAAAAGAAGTAGCTGAGTGCAAAACATTATCAATGAGATTGATCACGGGTTCGATGTAACATCTTTTCGAACGGAATAAAAATCAGAAGAGAGATTGCTTTAGGACTACTTGCGAGATATATTCTACTTCGGAAGAGTAGCTCCTACCTTTCCAACTGATGGCGAATCTTCAACGAATGCTATGAACAAAGTAAAATCTCTAACAGCACTTATAGACTACTCGCAAGTGGCTTTGGAAGAGCAGATCTAATAAAGAGATACGACTGTGATCACCAAGATACGGTGACACAATTAGACTACTCGCAAGTGCCTTTGGAAGAGTAGATCTTACAAAGCGAAATGACTGTAATCACCAAGATACGGTGACACAATTGGACTACTCGCAAATACCATTTGGAAGAGTAGATCTAATACATCACAATGGGACGACTTGATTCTTTAATTATTTGTATTATTTATTTTTATTTATTTTTATTAACAATTGAATTTATGTATAACATTTAAAACAAAAAAATAGGAAAAGAAAAGAAAAACAAAATGTTAATTAATAAATACAAATTTTATGCTTATAATATTATGTTCATTTACAAGAATGTACTTTACAAAAAAAAAAAAAAAAAAAAAAATTAAATAAAACAATTAATAATGAAAAACGAACAAAAAATTTGTGCAATAATTCGTATAAAATTTATTAAAATTAATATACAACAAATAACACAGGCGACAAGGAGTTGAAAATATGAAATATTTAAAATATTATGCCAAATGACTATTAATATTAGATTGGTAACGTGTCAACTGTTTCGATCCATTTCATACACAAGCCATATGAGCGATTAGTCAAAACAAATTGGTAAGTAATGTAATATTGGAATCTATTGAAAATAGATTTTCAATGGAGCTCATAAATTTACGAATTCGGGTAAACCAAGCAAATGAGAACTATTTTTAATGTAATCTGATGCGCTGAATGCTAATTAGCAACCCGTTTTCTCATATTGGGTTTAGTTTTCTTTTTGCCATATCTTGGCAAACAAATGAATATAATAATCAAAATAAATATAACACCGTCGGGCAAAATTCAACACATCAGCATGGTTTTTATATATTTTGGAAGAAGGCTAAAACAAAAAGCTACCAGTGTGGCCGTTTTTCTAAATCAATTGGCGTAGGTTTTTTTTAGACGCAAAATCGTTTTTAATTAACATATTCATACGATTTTTTTAAATAAACAAATTTTTCGTTTGAGTCAAAAATATTAATATTTCAATGAACACTGCCTTCTGAATAAAAATATTTCTTCAGTTAATAGTGTAACCACTTTCGAATCGCAAGATATTTTCCATTCATACTGACGGCAATAATTTACTCTAGTATTGTCTTCATATCCTCATAATTGACTACTAGACTACTCGCAAGTACCATTTGGAAGAATAGATAGATTCAACTGTAGCATCACTGTGATGTATATTGAGTATATATTAAACAGGGTCGCGAAAATACATTTAAAAAAAAAATCATGGGTTTAAAATCAATTAAGACCATCCCTCACAAATAAAATAAAATATTTTTATAAGGCTACAAATACTTATTTAGTTTCTGGGGAAATAGTCGTGGGATCATCGGAGGCTTTTTTTCTTTTGGTATACGATTTGGTTTGCAAAAAAAGTCTGAATATGCATACAGGGTGATTGCTTCTTATAGTAGGATGATTTTATTTAGGTATGTAACTATTTACTGTTCTCATGAATAGCACTATTATGCTAGTATCCATTACTAGTATCATTTCAATTAGCATTGTGATTTAATTTTAATAGATAATATACTATTTTTATAAAATAAAACATTAAAAACGAATTGAAACTCCTTCGAACACAAGTGCAAAATGCATTGTACCTACCTACTATTTAGGTATACTAAATACTTTTATCATGGTGCATCATCAGTATTTTTGCCGCTCTCGTTTATTGTCGCATGTTGTTGTTGTTGTGTGACTCTAAATGGAAACTTGATCCATAGTAATGCCCAATAGATTTTGACATTTTAAAGAAATTAATTCAAGCGTAAATGAGACTTTATCGTATTTAAACGTACAAGCATTTATTGTTCATATGTAGTACATACATCTATGAGTGTGGTATGCCACCAAGTGCATTCATAATTATCTGCAGGCATAACACATGTGAATACATAGTAGATTAGAATACATGTCAAGTGTGTGTGCTTGAATATTTTATCTTTTTATGAAAAATTGTTATCGACCCAATGTCCTTGTTGTTTTGGGCTAAGTGTTGAGATAAGAAACAAATATGGTTTTCTTGTTTTCAATATTTAATTACAAGTGTTTCATATATATGTTTCATATTGCAGACACATATGTTATATATCATTCACGGTGAAGTGTTAATTATATATGAAGATTATATATGCGCCGGTTCTGGGCACAAATTTATGTATATTCTTAAGGATAAAGATTATTCGAATGTGTAAAAAGGCAAAAGAAACTCTTATGGACATTTAAATATCCAAATATTTAGAATTGGTTGTAAAACAGAGGCATTAAATGAGAATATTTCGAGTCTGGACTCTCATAAGTTCTAGTAAGATGTTTTTCATAAGACTGCACAGATTGTAGGGTTTTGATTATGCAAGAAATCGCCCAAAATATAAAATTATAACGTGAATATATTTTTTTTATGATTTGCGACATGAATTGTCCTAATCATTAGTTAATTCCATTATTACATTATTGGAAAAAAAAAAGAATCAAAATCATATTCAATTATGATATAAAAAATCCTTAAATAAAGAATCAAATTATGAAGCTGGACAAGGAAAAACAGACTCCAATAATAGTGCATTCGAATAAAGTTATATAAAAATATCACATCATTATTGTCATTATAAAAGGTTCATTCTATTCTATATTTGATTTTTCATTTCGATAGTTTACTTAGTAAACATATAAAATCCATTGTTTGAAACCTATACGACCACGTATTTTTGGCCAAAAGATTCTGGCAAGCATATGTATAACTTGTATACATCTGGATGATACAATTGCTTTACAAAAATAGGACGATCACCTTTTTCTAATTCTGCTCGTATATAAATATGTCTCCATCTATTCAAAAATCACAATATAAAAGAGGGACACGTAATCGTAATAGAACGCAGGATATAAAATGAATTTAAACAATTCGAAAAGATTATTATATTAAAAATTGCTTTTATTTGTTGCATTCGCAGCAACAAGCAGAAGTAGATGCAAACAATAATTAAATCAAATCTTTTCAATTTATTATTATTTTTTATTTTTCCCTAAAAATTCCTTTGTAAAAAGACATCTTCAGTAGAAAGTACTAACGAGTGAATACAAACATAATTGCGAATGTGTCAGTAGTGATGATCAATAGAGAGGATCTGATCTGTTAAAGGAAGAAGAAAAAAAAAAAATAAGATAATTGTATAAATTCTATAGAAGATTAACAATAACAGAGAAAAAAGTATTGTTGGAGATTTTTTTTTTAAAAGAAATATGCCTTTTCGTTGCCTTTGGGCATTTTCTGGTATTTACAAATATAATATTCTTGTACGTGAACGAGTGTGATCCTTTGAAATTATCTATTAGTTGTTAAAAGAGATGAATAATGTTGATTTTTTTGTTTTGTATTCTATTTTTGTTACAGTAATGCCGATTTTTGTTTTTTGCTAACAATAGCGGAATAGATTACAGTGGGCTCTTATTGATAAGTAGCGTAGCTACGTTAACTGAATTTTTAACGTAGTATCTTTGAAAGAAATGAATGATCGACCCCTATTAATTTTTCATGTATTTCAAACAAATTTATCCCTTATCTCCTCCCTCATAAGGGGTCTTCCCTACAAAATTCATGTTTTTTATACCCTGCATAATGCAATATGCATGGTATATTCATTTCGGTCAGATGTTTGTGTCCACTTCAAGGAATCTCCGGAGATATAGACATGGATATATATTCGTGATCAGCGTCGATTAAATTTTCGATTTAACGATGTCCGTCCGTCCGTCCGTCCGTCCGTCCGTCCGTCCGTCCGTCTGTCTGTCACCTGGCTGGTTCGCACGATAACTTGAGTAAATATTGAGCTATTTCGATGAAATTTGGCATAAGTAATCTATGATCCAAGGGTACGGAGGGGATTGATATTGGGCATGATCGGTCAATAACCACGCCCACACCAAGCATTCAAAGCGACTAACCTCGAAATTTTCAAAATCTTTAAGTTGCTATAACTCACATAATATAACACCTGGGACAACAATATTTGGCACATAGACTTTTATTACACTACTATATAACCTCGCCAAAAGTGGTTGAGCCACGCCTACTTTTTAGCGTAGCTCTCATACAAAGTGTCTGTACTTCTTTTAAATTGAAAGAGCTGTAACTTCTACAATCTTCTGTCCAGAATAACCATAATTGACACTTAGATTAACACGGTAGTCAGAAATAATATGGCAGAAAATCAATGTGCCACGCCCACTCCTTTTTGGGTCTCCCATACAAAGTTGCGGAAATTAAAAAAAATGTTACCGGTTATAACTTGCAAAGTATTCAGCGTAGAATAACGAGATTTAAGGTATGGATAAGTATTGTACAAGCAACTAGACTCACTTGAAATGGGCGCGCCACGCCCACTTTTTATTGTAGCCCCCATACAAATTTTAAATTGAAACAGCTGTAACTTCGGCAATCTTCTGCCTAAAATAACCGTAATTGACACTTAGATTAATACCGTAGTCGGCAAAAATCTGGCAGAAAATCAGTGTGCCACGCCCACTCCTTTTTGGGTCTCCCATACAAAGTTGCGGAAATTAAAAAAAATGTTACCGGTTATAACTTGCAAAGTATTCAGCGTAGAATAACGAGATTTAAGGTATGGATAAGTATTGTACAAGCAACTAGACTCACTTGAAATGGGCGCGCCAAGCCCACTGTTTATCGTAGTCCCCATACAAATTTTAAATTGAAACAGCTGTAACTTCGGCAATCATCCGTCTAGAATAACCATAATTGACACTTAAATTAATATCGTAGTCGGTAATAATCTGGCAGAAAATCAGTGTGCCACGCCCACTCCTTCATGGGTCTCCCATACAAAGTCGAGGGAATTAAACTAAAACTTTTAAGCTCCATAACTTACAAACCATTCAGCGTAGAATAACGAGATTTAAGGTATGGATTAGTATTGTACGAGCAACTAAGCTCATAGGAAATGGCCACTGGACATGCCCTCTGTTTATCGTAGCCCCCATACAAATTTTAAATTGAAACAGCTGTAACTTCGGCAATCTTCTGTCTAGAATAACCATAATTGACAGTGAAATTAATATCGTAGTCGGAAATAATCTGGCAGAAAATCATTGTGCCACGCTCACTTCTTATTGGGGCTCCCATACAAAGTTGAGGAAATTAAACAAAAATTTTAACCGCCATAACTTACAAACTATTCGGCGTAGAACAACCAGATTGAAGGTGTGGATTAGTATTGTAAGAGCAAATATATTCACAAGAAATGATCCAGCCACGTCCATTGTTTACAGTGGCTCCCATACAGGATGACTGAATTTCTTTTAAATTGAGGAGCTGCAGCTTCTGCAATCTTCTGTCTAGAACAATCATAATTAATACTTAGGTTAATATGGTAGTTGGTCATAATCTGGCAAAAAATCAACATGCCACGCCCACTTTTTAATGGGGCTACCATACAAAGTTGAACTATTCAACGTAGGACAAACAAATTTAAGGTGTGGATTAATATTGAAAATTTAATTGGATTTACAAGAAAGAGGTAAGCCACGCCAACTTTTTATATAGCTCCCATGCTGTCTCGGAATTATCTTAAAAAAAAAAAATAATTAAAATGGATATTCGAGTAAACTTTTTATATATAAATCTACATATGCAGGGTATAATTTGGTCGGCCCCAGCCGACTGTAAGGAGATTTTTATTAAATTGGAATATTAATTCTATTGAGGAACCCCTTAAGGGGTATAAATAAGGGTAATTCTATTTGACTTTAGGAATATTTCTTGATGTTGAGGTGCTTTTAATTTAATTTTGTTGGAAAGCCCCTTTAATGGGTAAAGTTAGAAGAGAAGAATGTCCAGAAAAAGTGTTAAAGGCTAAAAATTTAGAGATCAGTCATATAAAATTTTGTTCATAATATTGGAACTATTGATTCATTTTAAAGGATTTACGATTTGTCGTAGGTTGTCGATGGTTGGATTATGGTGCACATGCTCCATCTATTTTAACTTCTGAGTACTGGTTCAGACGATTCAGAAGTGGCGATTTCGACACAGTAGACAAGACGAGGCCGGGTCAGCCAAAAGATTTTGAAGATGTAGAAGAAAACGAAGCATTATTGGACCAATCTTGTCAAACGAAAAAAGATCTCGCAGAATCCTTGGATTCATTCAAAAGCAAGGAAATTGCTACGAAAATTGCTACATGAACTGAAGCAAAGAGATGTTTAGAACCGATTTTACATGCCAGAAATGTTGCTTGAGTGTTACAAAAAGAAGTCGTTTTTGTACCGGATTGTTATCGGTGAGGAAAAATGGATTCATTACGACAACCCAAAGCGTAAGAAATCGTATGTGAAGCACGGCCAACCAACGAAATCAACGACAAATCAGAATATTCATTGCGCGAAGGAAATGTTCTACATTTGGTTGGACTAGAAGAGTCAGACGATCGCAGGAGGCCTGTGAAGAAAGGAATCGCCGAAAAACGACCAGAATATGTGACTAGCCAATATTCCATCATGACACGCTCGGTCTCATGTTGCAAGTCCGTTTAAAAATTATTTGTAAAAGAGCGACTGGCAAGTTTTACCTCAACCACCCTATAGCTCAGACATTACCCCGTCTGACTACCATTTATTTTGTTCGATGCAGAATGCCCTTACTGGAATACGCTTCACTTCACTATTGGGCATCCGAAATTGGCTTAATTTTTGGCCTCAACAAAGTGCAGTTCTTTTGGGATGGAATCCAGAAAGATGGGAAAAAGTCATAGCAAACGATGGCCAATACTTTGAAAATTGTCTTCAGAAATTTTATTATTGAAATAAAAAGATATTTTTGCCAAAAAAATCCCTTAAAATCAATAGTCCCAATATTTTTGAGCTTGGGGACAAAATACGACTTTACCTAGTTAAACCACCTCTGGATTGAACAACCCCAAACGTGTATATGTTTATCTCAACTGCTGGAAAATACTGTGTTGTTACTTTGTGAACATTCAGTTCTAAGCCCACTGTACATAAAATTTGTATAAAAAGTTGCCTTTCATTACATACAAAATATATTGCCAACCTTCACGACACGCAATACGTTGTTGTTGATGCTTGAATAGCCACTATTCAGCTACTCGTACTACCAAACCCGCTGTTATCACTACCACTATTCACTACTACATTCCTACTATAGTATGTATTTACAAACCAGCATCCATTGTCGGCCTATGACCATGCTGACATTTTTGGTATCCCTCTATCCAATGACAATGTAATCAAATACGTTTATATTAGACACTATGACGTCTATGATATTGTACTATTATACTGAAAAAAAAAAACCATTCCAATACATATGTTTAGGTATGTATTTATAAATCCATTGTTACCACTTACCAGCTTTACTATGTTTTATTACTTTTCATGAATTTCATAAAAGTAAACAATGCAAATATGTTAAATCTTGTTTACAAATGTTTTTGGCAAAATATTTTCAATGCCTTGCCCATAATACTAATAATACATAAACAATGCTTATTTCTTGATTAGCTAAATGACAAATGAAATTGAAGAAAGAAGATACAAAATAATAGAACGAATCTGGATGTATCATCATAATCATGATGGCCTTATTTCAATAGATGTTCTTTTTGTTTTTATTATTAAGTATGTATTACAAATGTATGTGATGTGACAAAAGATGAAAAAGTTTTGTTTTCATTTATAATAAGAAACGATACAATTCTGTTGTTACCTTGATTTTCGATTTTTTCATCCTCTTTCAGAGTATGCATTGAAAATTTCATTAGATATGCTCAAGGGATGTTGAATTTCTAAGAAAGTGTAATTGTGATGTTCCATAGTAGAAGTTAATTTCGATTAGTAAAGAATCTTAATTCCCTGAACGTTGTCAAACATTTAAGGAAGTCATTAAAGGTGTTTTCTGTAAACTTGTTTGTACATCCCTATGATAAACAATAAGTTATGGCTAAATTACTTTGTGAGTTTATATTTACATTATACGAGTGCGTAATTGAAGTCATTATAAACATTATTGCGAAGTATGGGAATGAACATTTTGAAGATTTCGTACCAAACCTCCAAAAAAGTATGCAAATTTGGAATACTCCTTAAACTTGTAAAATTTTTTCTCAACAATATTTTTGCTAAAAGAACTTACCTCTATTGTGTCCCCTTCGAGGAGGGGTTTTCCTTCAAAATTGAAAGTAGTATAAATTTTGCTGCCATCTCTTCCAAAGTTCTCCCTAGAGATGTTAAATATATGTTTGATTCCCATTAATTTTTATTTTTCATTATTTTTTCTTATCATACTCACTCCGTATCTGTGCTTCTTGCTGAGACTTCCCTACGAAATGAACATAAATGCATCTGAAAATCGATAAATATCCAAATAATTTCTTGGAAATGTCTCAACACATCTTCCAAATATTTGAGTCGATCTTTTAAAATGGCGTACATATCTTAGCCGATTCTGAATCGTAACATAATTCCACTGAAAGTCTACTAACGCAGACCTTTTTTGCAGAAAAATATTTTTATCAAATTTTTATTCTCGAAAATCGGGGGCTTTATAATAAGATGCACTACAATTTCGAATGACTATACCATTCCCATACTATGCTTTGACAATAGATCTTCAACCCATATACCCTCAAGGGAAGAATGGATTAGGGATATTGTCAACGAAACTGGAGTTCAATCGGTACAATTGTACACAGATGGCTCCAAATTAAAGGGAAGGGTAGGAGCTGGCGTCTCTTCTGTTTCCTTATGCGTTAAGCTTAAGTTCCGATTACCCGACTTTTGCATCGGTTTTCAAGCCGGCTATAAAGGAGGCAACAATGTGGCTTCGCTGTAACACAATATCTTTCAAAGATATTTATATCGAGACCGACATTTAAGCCGCCATTAAATCTCTCCCAGGAACGTTCGCCAAATCGGCACTTGCCCTTAAATGAGCTCTTAACGAGCTAGCGGAGCACTACCGTGTACACATTGTATGGGTACCGGGGCATTGGGATATTCCAGAGAACTATGAGGCAGATGAATTGGCGAGATCGGGCACGAGATTGCCAGAGATCTATCCATCTCACCAAGCAGGAATTCCTAAAGGGATGAGAGCTCTTGTGATACTATTAGGAAAGTCTGGCCAACTCTTGACATTACAAGAACTCGCTGACTGTTGTCAATGAGAAGGAAAACTATCAGTAATGTATTTGCCGTACTCACGGGCCACTGACTTGTGGGTAGGGATGCTACCAAGCTTGGTTTACCGGCCAACGATTTTTGTCGTAGCTGCCAGGACGAGGAAGAGGAGGAAACTGTTTATCATGTCCTCTGTAGATGCCTCGCCTTGGCTCGCAGAAAGCACATCCTATTGGGGAGTAAATTTTTTACCCATGGACGTCTTGGACATTGCTTTCTTCATTAGCAAATCCCAATGGTTCCGCTTAACAGAGGGAGCAGGATAGAAAGCATTATTGATGCACGGTAATACAATGGGCCAATTTTTGTCCTAAAATCGCCTTCCTTTGGGGGCCAGCCGCATAACCTAACCTAACCTAACCTAACCTAACCTAACCTAACCTATACTAAGATAATCACACTACATCCACTAATCACTGTGTTTCGACATCGTGGCTTTATATATTTACGAATTATTTGCAAGAATATTTTTTCAATTTTCCAATTAGCATAGTTAAGAACTACATATACTATATATATATTGTAAACCTCTTCGCGCCAATTTTAGTTTACGAAAAAAAAAAAATTATATTGTAATAAAAATAATAAAAATGGGGGATATCCTGCTGGCACTGTATGTTGTGCTAAATTCTTCACTTTATATGATCTAAAACAATTAAGCAATGTGATGGAACACTGCGTGAAATAAATTCAACTAATTTTTAAATTCGAAAAGAAAAAAAAAGATAAGTAGTGGCATTAAATGGCTTTAGAATGATGGAAAACATAGAAGAAAAAAAAATATTAATACAATAAGAAGACGAGATGCAGACGTTGAATTGAAAATGACAAGAATACGTGTTCTCGCCTACTTAGGTTGCTCTTGATAATCAGGGTTAATGAAAAGCAAAATAAAAAGTGGCATTGTTGATAAATGCCTACGATGTATTGCATGCATTTGCCTAAATCTAGTTGCTTTAAATACATACAATATTTGGTGACATGCTGTGTGTTGTTGTGTAATTATTTTGAACATTTGCTTACAAATATTTAATCCGATCCGACGATATAGTCAACTGTGTGAGCGTGTGTATTTATATCTTTTTTGTAAAGGATATAATTTCCAAGGATTTCTTTTCTTCTTCATTTTCTTCAACAATCATTCGGTTATTTATGTTTTAATCTTTTTTCTTTATTATTTTGCGGCATACCAAAAACTATACATGTATATTTACTATAATTTCAACCTTTATTTCTTCTCTAGGTGTACACATAAGGTTTTATTAGGCTTTTCGTTGTCAAACATTACTTAAAGATCATGTTACTATTGATAGAATCGTTATCCTGTTGAGCAATTATTGTCTCAAAAAAATATGGATTTATTTCTTATATTCGAATGTTCTTCCTTCCGTGCTAATGCGTTGGGGAAAAAGTATCATCTTAACAGATGATTCTAGCATAATACACCATAACTACAAAACTACATATTGATTGCAATTGGCAATACTGTAGAGTATATTGTTTGACAGTTGACAAACAAGCTAATCTCGCTAAAAGAGAAAATGGTTCTACTACAAAAATGGCAGAAAGTGGTGAAATAAAATAGCATATATTTCTAGGCTAGAACCAGACAAAGCGGGGAAATAATAAAGCATCATTTTTTTTGGTTATTTGAGATCTTTGGTACAAAAAAAAATTCATTTTCTTTGACATGATGCAGTTTTATATCATATTTAGAAGTTTTTTTTTTTACAATTTTTTAAAGATTGCTCAAACAATATGAGAAAATATTTTTTCGCCAATACTTTCAGTGTTTTCCAAAAAACCTTTTCATGGAGAACTGTAACTAAATGTATAATTTCTTCCAGTGAGATGTTATGCCCAATAAAACAAAACCTAGCTCAAATCAATCGACTCTTCACCATAAAAGAATTGTTTGACTTTAATTGAAATGGGCCCAAGAATTTTTCTCCAAGCCAATATTAAAGTTTGTGCCATTTGTTTTATAACAATGCCTTATGTTTTAATAATTAAATAGAAATTGAAGCTCTTTGTCTCTCTCGAACTGTTTCACCATGCAATATTTCTCTGATGAGGAAATCACACTACTAAATATCATTCTTATTTATCTGTTAAAAATATGATACCTACATATACCTATCCCTTTGAAATATAATCAATATATGTAATTTAGGTTTCACACGAAAACCTTAGCATTTTGGTTTTGGTTACGTATTTCGAATGTTTGCTTCTTACTCTTGCGTAAATGTGTCCTTTTGTTATTATCCTTATTGAAGAGTTGTTTATACAAACAATAAACTCTTTGTTAATACTTATTGCAAAGATTAGTTTGCCTATTTTCTTTTGCGACTGATCATTATGACGATCTCGATCTATCCTCGATTCCATTTGGAGCCAATCTCTATTATTGTTTTGAATTACACGATCTGTTTGTTACTTAAAGCAAAAACATAGCATATGGTCGATGTAAATATTGACGTAAATTAGATTGACTGATGTCTATAAAAAGGAACGACAAGCGCATCCATTTTGTAACGATCATATAACATTGTATTGTAAAAGAGTTTTATATTCTGTTGGTAACGCGATTCGTACGTATGTACATAGAATTTCTAAAGACCTTTATTTATTTTTTGTATTTTTGCATTTGTCTTATATGGCTTTCTTTTGATTTACTGATAAAGATCTTATTAATATTATACATACATATGTATATCTCTTTTGAATTATATCCCTTTGATTAATTGCATATATACACTTTTCCTATATTGTTACAATAATTCCATTAAATTGTGGCAATTACCTTAAAATACGCATAGTTATAAGAATAAAAATAAAAAAATAAATAAATAATACAAATGAATTGAGTACAATATAAGAGAAAGATAATACTTAATTGAAAGAATTATTTTGGGAGGATGCGCAATAACCTAATAAGAATGTCGAGAGGATACTTGTACTCTGCATGATCCACTTTATTTTAAGTAAGTACCTAATTCACATGCTGGCTTTAAAAAATTCTATGTACACTATTAGTATACGTAGCATGAGAAGCAATAGAAATATTTTTAATTTAAGGTGTAAACAATTTCAATTTAATATAAAAATATAGTACGAACATACCTCGTTATATGGCCTATAAGTTCCATAAAAGTTCATTTCACATTTTTCACCGGTAATTTGGAAAATTTTGAATCTGACAGAATTCCAAAAGAGTGCTAAGGTAGTACAATGGAATGTCGTAGGTCTAAGTCCGCCTCGTTGGATTAGTCGCCATAACCTATCTACTCCTAATATTCGTAGTATACGAATGTGGGTTTGTAGTATGTCTTTGAAGATGTTGGTATAATCATCCGTAACAATTAGTTTGAGGCATTTCTTTTCATTTTCAATAATTTTCTTCGTTGGTAAATTTACTCCTGTATTACTTCCAACAATTGAGTTGCAGCAAAATCCCAGTGTTATTTGCAATAAAAATTGCTATTCGTTCCCTTATAGTCCAGCGGTTCAAAATACTTAGATTAGTTTAGGTTATTGTGGCTGCCCTCTCTCTGAGAGGTCAGAAAGGCCCATTCTGATACAATAGAATTTCTCTTCCAATACTGTTGTGCGTGTTGGACAGCATTAGAAGGGGCCTACTTATATTAGTCGGCTCCGAATGGCAGAACCCTTAAGACATCACTTTAACTTAGGTTTGTCACAGAGCTCTTTTAAGAAGCATTTTTGGCAAATTGCTAATGCCGGAAAAATTGCCCATTCTTGCCGACAGGTGGGTACCGTTTGAACGATAAATCTTTTTGATATCACATTTTGTTATGCTTCAGCTAGGGATTGAACCTACGACCTACAGATCGGAAAGCCAACGTACATTTTACTGGAAAATATCATATGTTCAACTACGACCACGTAAATGACATACAAATAAATTATTTTTTAAGTATGCAAAACCCGTAAATGGCAGTAAATGTGCTAACTAAGAACCAATGTGAAAAAGATAGGGTTGAAGTTGATATAAATATTTAAATGTTTCTTCATAAAACAATTTTATATCTGCTTCAATATTTATTTTTTTGGTCTATTTAATTTGCACAATCACAGGAATTCATAAAATCATATTTTTTTCTTACATAAAAATATTCTATATTACGTAGGTACGCAAGAATTATTCGCAATAAATGTGGAATCTCTTTTATTATATTTTTTTCCAATTGTCATCGTAAGTTACAAAATGTATGTATATATCGTTAAGCGATAAATCATGCACTTCTACAGTGATCATATTAAATTTATATTGCATAGTTTTAGGAGGCATTCTTTAAATTTGTAGTATATTATTGCAAATATATACAACATTTGTATGACTCAATAGGGAAGCTAAACTCGTACTGCGACTAATCTAGAAGTGCTATACTACTCTCTATATTATTGTATAGAGACACAATATATCATTTGAGAGATATTGCATTCAAGTGCATACATGTGCACACACTATATAAAAGATAAGGATCTCTGTTACACATGTGTTAAAGAGAAATGAAATTAAAAAAAAAAAGGGACAAAATTCATATATAAACCCTATGAACTGATCTTATCTTAAAAATCTTTATACTTTCTGGAGCTATTTTCAACAATTAGTTAGTAAGGGAAAAATTTCGAGTGAAAAATAGCAACGAAAGAAGAATTACTTAAAAATGAAATTTTTCAAATAAAAAAATAAAAAGTCCTTCGTTAGGAAATTCATTTAAAAAGGATCTTAACTAAATCGAATTGTTATTTTAAGATTCAGTTTTCATTCATAGAAATACAAATGAGCGCTATTCAAGCACAAAATCCGAAAATCAATAGCATATATCCATAGACATATCCACATACATATACACATACTTATCTATTTCGAATGTTAAGTTGAAAGAGGATCATATGTTGAAAAGGATCTATGGTTAAAATGGTCAACCGACATGTTTGGTTATTTTGTTGGTGATTGTCAATTCATGTGTTAGATATTTGTACATAATACTTATATGTATGTATATTTTTTCTGTTTTTTTTTTGTGGGCGTATATCAAGGCATACATAGTTCTTGAATGTGTAAACACTAGGCAAATGCACATGTATTCTTTGCAATACGAAGCGTGAGGGTGGCGATAACAAACAAAAAATGAAGCTATTATTTCGAAGCATTGTTTCGACAGATTTTGTTGCATTTCTTTTGTATTACTATTTTCTTTCAATTTTTTAATTTCATAATTTTGTTATTTTTTCATTATTTCAATAAAAAAAAAATATTCAATTTCCAACATAACGTAGTGGTAAAAATAATAAATATCTTTATAGATTTCAAATGTAAAAATAACATAATTTATAGTTAGATTTGAATGTCTTTGGTTTTTGTATTTGTTTATCTAATTTTGACATTTGATTCCATTGTTATGCCAAAATCTGAATAAAAAAAAAAAAAAAATAGCAAAATTTGTAAGGAACATTTATTCTTCATACTTTAAGGATTAACAATTTAGTATTGTATGCATGAATTATTATGTTTAGAAATATAAATTTATAAATTTGCAAATCTTACTTATGTATTTTTTATTTATATTTTAAATCCCAATATGTTATTGTATTATCAAACTAGCTGCTTTTACTTTAGGGAAGGAAAGTGTTAAAAAATATAACAATGCCTCTTTCAAAGATAATTGCTACTAGATTCGATTTTCGTAATAATTGCTAGGAGTTCAGCTGTTCGTGTCTTTTTTATTATGACACACTGTTAAATATGGTGAAATTTTTTGAAAAAATCTTGTAATTCGCATTCTTTTTTATCCATTTATAGGTACTATTACAACATCTTCGATTACTGGAATTTTAATCGCGATGGACTTCACTAAAATTTATAGAATTTTTAGCTGCTTTATTTTTAGAAATTCAAAATACGAGTACAAATTAAAATTAGATGATTAGACCAACTCACACAATCGATTCCAAATTTCGTATTCTTGAAATATCTTAGATTTCCATTAGATAATCGTGAGACAGCAGATATAGGTGTGAGTCCTCTCAAAACAACTCTTAACTGCTTCGCTTTGCAACAGGATGATTTTTGCTAACAAATAAATTCTAAATGTTAAAAAGCCACATGAAAAAATAAAAAATTATTGTTCATCAAATGTGATACAAATTTTTAATATTATTAGAGGTCGCAGAATTTGAATACCGGATTGGTTTGGTTCGTTAAAATGTGGGACCGAGTCTCATTAATTATTTTTTTCTACTCAATATTTTTTCTCAACATGCTTACCCCAGATCGCAACCCCTTAGAGGGGCTCCCCTATAAAGTTTACGTTTTATACAAATTTCACTCCCATCGTCACCAGAGTTTCCCTAGAAGGGTAAAATTCATGACTATTTTTACTTACCAACTTTTCTTTTAAATTTTCTTACTCATTATTCCTTGAGGGGGATTCCGTAAAAAATGAACTTACAAACAGGTGATCATCGACAAATAATTCATATATGGTCCATAAATCGCATTTAGAGTGGTCGACTGTAAGACGTACCCTCATTAATTCTTATGATCTAAGATTTCTCCAAAATCTATAAGTATTTATTATATATGTTTCTCCATCCTTTATAGTGGTCGAATACATCAATTTTGTACAAGAGCTCCTCTAAAGAGTAGCTCTGGGGTTGCATATGTTCATAACGCTATCATTGAAAAAAGGAACTACGGAAAAAATTCACTGAATGTGAATGGGAAGAAAGAATAGTCTTGATTTTTTCAATTGCTCAACGAGTTCGCAACACCAGTTCTCAAAAATCCTAAAATTATCAAATATATGGGCTGATATTCCGTGTGGAGTTTTCTGTCTCTCATCGTACGTGTTCCCAGGTGACGGATAGGGGAAGGCTCGGCACAACAATTCCCAAGACAAGGTGTTCTTGGAACCGTGCTGATGGCTGAATGGTGCAGGGAACTGAAATTGCATCGTGAACGGAGTTTCCCTCCCTGATACCTGGCCGCCTCAGGGAGTAACTGTGGCCTTACCACGGTAAGGGGCCCTGCCGTGGAGGACCCCGTTGTTTCCCGCTTTTATGCTCTAGGTCGCCTAGCTTAACTAAAGTCCGTCGAAGCGACCGTAAGAAACAGATGATGGGGTGATATTTTTAAGGTTTATAGCAAGCACAATAAATTGTTCATTAAATGCTGTATTCATCTTTTAAAAACACTAAAAAGAACTAATTATGACAAAGCAGAAAAGAAATTATCATATTATATTACTTTTGCCCGTATCTTTATTTCATCACAAAAAGTACAAATTAGTAGTATTCTATCCCAACTCTCAAGCATATCTGGGTTATCATAATTTTAGATCAATTAGTTGAACATTTAAATACATTTAGACCAATATGCAACACATATTGATGAAATCTTTCTTCAAAAATGTTCATGATTCAAATTCATTTTGAAATCATTAGTGATCGTCGAAATCAAAAATGGTGATCAAAGCTAATATACCATTTGCAAAAATGTAATTACCATATCTAGGATATATCTTAGGTTTACCAAGAAAACGAAGTAGCCTTATCTTGGTGATATAATATAAGCAATATACATCGAGTGGTAGAACAAATTGTTTAAGATATCTTAACTAAAATGTATGTAGGTATTAAGCTGGGCAGCTGTATGTAAATCTATGAATTTCTAACCTATGACCATATGATATTTGATACTATGGATTTTCAGCATATTTATATATGTGTAGGTACTTATGCTATTGAAAATAATCATATCCAAGAAATGGACAAATTTTTGCAACTACTTGTCTTGATAACGATCTCATTGAATATCTTTCTTTTGCTGTACATTATTCTAGTTTAGGAATAGTGAACACTTTTTAAAGTACTATTTATTCTTTCATATGGTAAAGATTGCTATCTTAATCCTTATCACAGCTGAGATCAATCTAAATCCAAGCTATTTTATTTTTTTTTAATATCTACTGGAATTTGCAATGTAGGTATGACAGTATTAGAACAGATTAAGATCAAATATATGCGATAATTATGTTCATGTTTATTATATTGAAAACGAAAAATATCTATTGAATTGTTTTGACATTTCAAAATATACACAATATTCGAAAAAAGTGCTGCAATTATTTTATACAAAATCTGTAGATCGTATTTAGAAGATAAAATTGTTTCGTTCTTAATACAAATTCCAGAAATGCATGTCTTCATATATTACAAATTTTTCAACATAAAAATGGTGTCCTTGTGACAAATGATCATAAATTATACAGAGGGAAAAAGATAAATAAATAAATAAACAAAAAACGCAATGTGGACACTTGTCAACCAAACTGCGGGAATAGATAAAAACGTACCGATAGATAAAAAAAGGAAAAAATAGTATAAATAAATAAAACATAAAATTCAAATAAAAATAATAACAAGTGTCAACTAAATGCAGCAACTTTACAAGGATAATAATCTGTAAAGAGCTCAAAATGATCGTACAGCACGTACTTACATTTACACACACGCACACACTCATAGAAAAAAAGTCAAAGCAAAGAATGTGTAAATATTTGATTAGGAAAAATAAAAATGACAATTTTTTTCTCTTAAACTAACACTTGTTATCATTTGTTTATGTGCGACATCACGTACCGTATCGTGTTAGGATCAAAAGACATAGTGATCCTTACCTCAAGGATCTTGTCGCAGTGAAAACTCCACGCAATGCTACTCTACCTGCTGTGTATTGTATTGGTGAATAAATATTTACTTTTCAAGAAAAAATAATGTTTGACTATTTATTTTAACCAAAGAAAGCAAAAAAAAAAAAACAAATTATCAAATGAACCGATCTTTAAATCGAAACGAAAGATCAGGATAAGACAAAAGGGTCGAATAGTAGCGTACTTGAACGTAAATTAAATTGCCAATTGAGAAATTACAGATAATTATTATTATTATTTTTATTTTATTATTTTTCTTTTCTTTTAAAAGATAATGTAATTTAATATTTACTGTCAGTCGTTGTTGATCACTTGTTCGATCATTTGTGTATATTATCCTTTGAAGAGTTATGGAGCCTGTAATGTCGTTTATCAAAGTTCGTGATCAAAATATGTGCGATAAAATGAAATGATGACACGTCAGCTTTAATTCTTTGAAAAATAATTTTTAAAAAAGGAAAAGTAATTATTATTAAGTATATCTTATTGGCAAATAGATATTGCAACAAATATAGAATTTCTTCTCCTTCTGAGTGGTATTGGGTTTCGATATAATTAGCATTACTTTAGGCGACAAACAATTGGAAATATACGATTTAATCAAAAGCTTCATATTCCCTTACTCAATTTAATAAATGATGATGATGTTTTTAAGACAATTTCTGGTGCTACACAGCTTCCAATCGAATAACAACTCAAAGTAGTTTTCTTTAAATTCCAAAAAATTTTTCTATGTTCTATGTTTTATTTTGAATATTTTTCTGAAAGTTTTTAATTTTCATTATTAATATAATTTTCATAACTTCCAAAAAAAGTAGATATTTTTCTGGCTGTTAGAGCCATTACATTTATCCGGATGACATGGCCCTTTTGGACTTGAAGAAAAGTTCGAACTTGTTACATGTTGATATGTTGCACAATAGTGCCATACATACAATAAATACACTTTATAAATTAATAAAACCCCTCCACAATAAAAATATAAACTAGACTGGTGCACAAGAGACCAGGTTGGTCGAAGTGCATAAAGGCTTTAGCCTAACCCGTTCTACCATATCTTTACACATTAAGGTGGGCCTGGCTGGGCAAAAAATATAAAATTTGTATACTTTCGCTAAAAAATAAATTTCTCATATTTGGACCATATTTTCAGCTGTTTACAAAAGCACATATTTCGTGTAGGAATCTAGTGAAGGACTGTAAAAATTAGAAAGTCCGAAATTTCTATTCATCATACTTTCTTAGGAAAAAATATTTGTATATTTTCGGAACTGGGGTCTTTTTAAGTTTAGAATGATATGACTTTCAATTGGAAATTATGTTAAGCCTCAACGTTTATGGTTTGAAAAAAAGGGTTTTATGAATAGCACTTTTGTGGTAGTAAGCATTATTTCTAATATGCCAATTACTGAATAATAAATAAAAAATTGACTATAACCAAAATAGTAATTTTAGAGAGCATGTTACATTAAAAATAATAATTTTAGAAAATATGAAAGTTTTTTTTAGAAAATTTGTGGAATTTTGGTCTATGAAGTAATAGATAGATATACATATAGTAATGTATGAGAAAATGAGAGATTGACCTGAAATAAATTCTTAGAATATAAAATATTTTTCAATAGAATCAAAAGTAACATCCTGTTTATTATGCTAGTAGGTAGGTATTATAAAAGTAATCTCAACCTCATCCTATCCTTCAATAGCCGTTTTTTATTATTCTATGTAGTAGCTAATAAAATGTGTCTGCCATAGATATGGAGTGTCATACTTGATATTTATGAAAGGACTTCCTGTTCCTAATACACCATGATGAATTGTTATACAATTGCAACATAAAAAGTACATAGATACAGATACCTACTCAAATCGAATTGAAGAATAATATAAAATAATCAATTTCTCAACTGGTAGGTATTTGTTATGTATTCTTAGATTCTGGTTTTTGTTGTTGTTGTATATTTGTGTGAAAAAGTAATGTTTTTTCAATTTTTCAATTTACAATTACAAAATGAGAAAATTGTAAACTCTAGCATGGTCGAAGTGTAGCAAAAATAAAAGTGTTTTCAAGAACATGCCGCAACTAGAAGGCTCGCTCAACACATACACAATCCTTATTCGTTTTCGTCCTTCCGAGTCATTTCCTGTATTGGCCATCTAAAAATTGTAATTGAAATACGATAAATGCCTATATGTTACTATTGTATTTGGATTTGAATTGTAATGAATTTAAGTAGGAGTACTCATACAATTGTACGAGTAGGTACATTGAATTGGTTTTCTCTAGTGTAATTTTTTTTTGCAATACAATAATGAATAATCCTGCGGAGATTCGCCAGAGCGCTTAACAATACACACAATATTGGTACAAAGACCACCGCCAGGAATAAGTCTTTTTTTTATTATTATTTCTTTGTGTAGGATAACCGTTTTTCTTTTTTTTTTAAGTGTACATACTCCATTTGAAGATGTTTTAAAATTATATGCTTGTACTTAAGTATGGGTGTTTCATTCATTAAAACAATGCGAATTTTTGTAATAGTCACAATGCCGTAGCGTGGTTCCTAAGGCATTTTTTAAAATGTGACATTCATTCCAAGTCATGAATGTATGCACTTTGAATGAGTTTTTTTATTATTTACATATGTTCATATGTGTCATAAAAATGCTTTCTTTGTTTTTATTTGTAATCATCTATTACATTCTACTACAGTTGTAAGTGCAGCTGCTCAACCGTAAAATATATACATTTGCATTGTCAAGCAGTGAAGTTTGTACTTGTTTATTTTGTTGAAAAATTGGCGCATTTTAAATTCTTTAATAATATCTACCTACTTATTTCATTCACATTACAAAATCTGTTTTTTTGTGTGTGGCCCATTTTCAGTAAGAGTTCCTCAACAAGCACTTGTACTCTGCAGGTAATTTCTTCACAAAATGTTGGTCGTAATACTACCATTTGAACTACATAATTTATAAATTAATTCTTTTTGTTGAGTGTGTCTGCTTTGTTGCTTTCCATTGACAAATTTCACGCGTTTTTCATTTGGCTATTCAATATTCAGTTAAACATCTGTAGACTATTAATTGCTATGACCATCAAACAATATTACAAGTATTTAAGTTACTACCCTAGAGAAGACTATTCAATTGTTCATTTTTCTTAAGGAATGTACATAAATACAGTTAATACTATAAAGTCAGTATAAGCTATGGTCGTTAAATTGGTAATTGCCTTTTTATAGGGGCTATTTTTGACCGAGAAAGTTCTCTTAGGAGTCCATCTTTGCTGACCTTTGTTTTAAGTGTCTTTCAGCAGGCATTTTGATGACAACTGAAATGATAGAAATTCCAATCACTGATAGCTTCCGCAATATTTGGTCCTTCCACTGAAGATTGAGTCTTCCTTTTTGTCTGCGACCTTCAAATGAAAATACAAGAATCCAGATTATTATTGAATTATTATAACCTCAAGAAATGTCTGCCACTTTTTCGTCTAGGTGTTACGAAAACATCAACACAATTTACCATTTACTCAGCGATTGTAGCGTATAATAACAATTCAATAAACTAATTCAATACAGTGACCCGTATGCTAAAATATTAATTAAATTAAAAATTCAAAATTCAGTAAAAACCAATCGAACTACTATATAAAATTAATTCACGTCAACAACGTTCTCAAGGGCTGAAATGCCAGCAGCAATAATACGAAAATTCTTTCTTTTGTTTCTGTACAAAGCATTTCCGTATTATGAGGAGTTGAATGGAACTTGGTCGATCATGTGGTCGAGTGCTTCCGGTATGTAGACCAAAGCTGGTGCTTTGCGCCTCTAAATTAACACCAGCAGCAGCCGACAGCAAAATTATGGAATAGGAAAAACTGTGTATACGTACATTAATTTCGATAACAATTCAATCCATTGGATGCAGTGATTCAGTAATTTAAGTGATTCTATGGCACCTTAAATCTACTTGTTCCTCAATTTCTTCAATTTCAGACTTCTTGGCACTACCCTACCTAATGGCTTTGGGAATGGAGTTTGAATTAACTATGAAGGAATGAAACAATTGTGGCTTCATTCAAAATGTGTATTTGTTTTTTCCTGTTGCCATAGTGATGGTTTTCTTCTTCTCAGTGGCCTGCAGGGTTTCATTTAAATCAAATCAAAGTGATAGCTCTTGATGGATGTTGTCACTTGTGCCACTTGTGCTGGTTACTTAAGGACGGTGACCAGCACAACTGAGTCAGACCATTACATAACCAATAGCGCATAGCGCCTTCAGTTGCAGAGTACAGACCTTTCATATTTGATAATAAGCAAATAAATATTAAAATTATAATAAAGTCAAATATCCAAGCAATTTATACAGTTTGAAAATCATTGCAAAATGACACGAAATATATGACATAACACAGTGAAACACATTTTCTTGGGGAGAACCAAACCAGTCTCATGGAAAAACATTTGACTTCAGTAATAAAAGTCCTAATCCCTATTATCAGATCCACTACGTCACAATTTTCTTTTACAGTTGTTTTACTTTTTCGGTCAAAAGTAAACTCATGAAATTTGAAAAATCATATGTAAAATTACATATAGGATAGTTCTGGTCTTCGCAGACCTATATGAAAATTTTCCGAGGATTATTTTCTCGAAACATTGTAACCCTCTGGTTACCACCGGTATGGGTCATTTTAGCCCTTTTTTCGTAAAATCTCTTAAAAATAAAGAACTTAAAATCGTAATTCTTTTTTTCCATGTCACCTCGTATAAGTTATTTCTCTTTGGAGATCCCTAGTGAAATTTTTTGGATAATGCTTTTGTCGAGAACCTTAACTCTTGACCGCCTTCTAAATGTTGACTTTCAGTGGATTTTTCGAGAAAAGTTCTAAATTGACCGAAATGAATGAAAAAGCATATTTACAAAAAAAGAAGTATTTTTGATTTGCTTTGGAAGTGGGACTTGTAATAATAAGATGGAATCCTGTGTATAGGACCTTTTATTATGCCATTACAATTAAAAATCAAATCAATTCACAGAATTCCTATTAATGCTGCGATTAGTCAGCAAGTATCGGTAGGTAATGGATTAGCTGTTGGAATCTAATGAAATTAGATTTTGAACGCAGTCAGAAATGGGAGTCATTTTATGTTACACGTAGCTATTTCTCTTCTATTCACATAGCAATTAGACTGAACTAATCGTGTTGACTAATCGCACTCCGACTTTCAAATTACTTCACTTTCCGTTACCTAACGTTTTGACTAATTGCAACATAAATGAAATTTAGAGGGGTGCAAAACACGTTTAATCAGTTCGACAACCACTTGACCCTTTGATAGAGCGGTGATATCAGCCTTATAACATACCTATGAGGACAGCAACCAGCTGGATGGAGGTACCTTCCCAATAGAGGGATTAGACATTCCGATACTAAATATTTTCAATTATAAATTTTTTCATAAAAAACGTGTAAATGGCAGCAGTTTTTAAGTGTTTTGTATTAAACTGAATATTTCGAAGAGCATTTACGCATTTGTTGGCAAGTATGTGCAACAATAAGCCACATTATTTGCAAAGTGTCATTGTACAAATAATTTGGTGCGCAACAATGATGATGATAGTTAGCTCATTTTTATACACCTACATGGAATAATGGATTTGAAATTGATTGTAAATGGTAGATATTATTACTAATAAATGGTTGAATATGTGTAGCATAAATGTGCTATTATCTCGATATAATGAAAATTAATAAATTTCATTTGTACTGGGCTGTTGTTTTTGAGTGTTTTTTGTTCTTTTGGCCGTTGAGCGAATGAAAGAAATGGAATGAAAAGAACATTACAACAATAAAAAAGCAATTTTCAAATGTACAATGGTATCAATGAAGTGGCATTCTTTGATTATTAACTTGATTATATTCGTATATTGTTCATTTGTTTTGTAAAGTCTGTACTCCTCTGTGCTCCTACATTCTTTTGTAAGGTATGATACTGTAGTAAGCATAGTACTTTTGTGCTTTGACTTTTACAATAGAGTTCATTCAATTCATTGTCTCCATTCGAATATATTTCTATGAAGAATCCACCATATGTTTCTTTTATATTTACCATATATTCAATAGGTTAGCATTTAAGTGTGTCAATTATTGATTCTCTATACATACTAAAATATCCTTTATGAGTGCATTTTAGAGGTAATTTGCTGTTAAATGATTTTTCAGTTATCCTGGTAGTGTCCATTGTTGAGAAAAATTACTTTTTCATTGTATAAAATTGTAAATTTATAAGTACTTTCTAACAGTCGTGACTAAAAAAATTATATACATTCTATAAATGAACCATATATTGTGTCCTTTATCTCAGACGATAATTGATCGTGACCGGTGGTACTGACGACGAGGTTTTTCAATATACATTTTTTCACTTTCATTAATTAACAATAGTCCACAAAAGCGTCAACTTGACGTAAAAAAGTTGGGCAATTCTTAACTTTTGCCGTACGGCGCAAAGTCTGAAACTATCAGCTGATTCGTTTTTGCTCTCAGCTGATTTTTATTTCTATGCACAATTCGTCAGTGACGAATTGATTGGGCCGCTCCTGATCCCTGGCATTACTGAATCCTGTGGAGCATTTCAGTAGATCATTTTGCATGAACAAGATTATCGCTGGATAAATGGATCAATATTATTCGCCATAGCTGTATACAACACGCAGCCGTATTTAAAAATTTTCAAGTCACACTTTAGAGAATTAACAAAAATTATTTAAAAAAAAAAATTATCTAACAATTACACAGCATGACAAATTTAACCATGAATTTACTTCATTCATTTCATCTCTTTCAATTCAACTTCAAATTTAAGTATACACTTACACTTAACAATTATCCTCAACATTTATTCGAGAGTGTGACTCTTATGAATCATTCATATGCATTTGTACTATTCTATTCTTATACTTTATTGTCACTCTTATGCTGTTCCATTCAATCGCTTTTTATAGACATTTTAAGTATAATTAATATGATATCCTTAACTAAGTGTGGCATATTGTCCTTCTTTGTATGTGTATGTGAATAAAGAATTCTTTTCACGCTGCATATTTATAGTAATAAATTTTGGGTATCTTGAAAATTTTTTAGCGTGAAAATAAAAAAAATTTGGGTTTTTCAAATTGTATTCATTGAAAATTGCTTTTTTGTTATGTTTTGTATTTTTCTATTCTTTCATTTAATGTTCGTTAAACATATGCCTGGATATTTAATGGTGTAGAAAATAGTTTTAAAATGCTCGAATAGCACAATTTAATTGTTAATAATAAAATATAAAACAATACATACGTGGTATGTGTATAACAAAACTAATTTTTCAACAAAAGTTAACCGAAGAGCATTGAAGAATGCTTTACACATTTTTTTCAGTTGAGTAGGTGCTTGGTTATCTAAAATCAGCAAAACAAGTTGCTTTTGTGTGATAGGAAGACCTTATTAGATATAAACGATATACTGGATATCTTTGAAACCTGAATGTGCAGGGTTAGGCGATTGAAGTGTTATCAACCACACAACTGAAAATATTCCAACGAAGCATCCGACGCATATTCCAAAATGAGCTCAAGGTAAAGCCTTACAAGTTCCAACAGGCACACGATCTTACAACAAAGCAACAAAAAATTAAACTCGAAAGAGCAAAGCAGTTGGTACGCTTGCGCGAATGTGGCGAATCTGCAAACATTGTGTTCTCTGATGAGAAAAATTTCCCTATTGAGCAGTTCATAAACTTTCAAAATGATCGTGTTTACTTAACTGAATGCATATTCGAAAATTTGAGACTACGAATGGCCACCCGAAGTAATTTTCCATCTCAAATAATGGCGCGGGCAGCTGTGACCGTTGATGGACGCTCTCCGATCGTTTTCATCGAGCCTGGTGTCAAAATCAATGCGAATTATTATCGGGAAAATGTTTTGGAGAGCAAGGTGAGGACTAAAACATATGCCAGTATGGATGCGCTGAAGAAAGCCTTTGTTCGGGAATAGGCCAAAATACCGGAAGATCACATTCGTGAAGCATGCAATTCATCTTTTAACCGTTTGCAGGCCATAGTCAAGTCAAAAGGTGGTCACATCATGCTAGAGTGAATGGATTTTGAAATTATGATTATTTCCACATTATTTGTAATTTGAATCAATAAAATATAATTTCACACAAAAAAGATATGGTCGGTAACACTTAAATCGCCTGTACTAAGCGATGTTTTTCCTAATTGGTGTTATTCTCAAGGATTGTTTTAGCAAACAATAGCACTCACTTTTGCTTCCAACATCATTATTTCAAATATATCTCGAGCGTAGAAGCGATAAACACCATTAAAAATTCATGTTTTATCACACCGTTATATGTGGAATCGTCTGTTTCACCTTTTGCCACATCAATTTCACCCGCCCTAATGTAAATTTGAAAGTACTTCTAGTAGATTTATGTTATTGCATATGATATTGTTGTAAGAGCTGTGCTATTCGATTGTTTTGGGTTGGCAACTAAGAAATTGCCGAAGCCATTGTCGATGTTTTCATATACAAATTGAGCCAAAAGTACCACCTTCAGAAAAAAAACATGTGCAATTTGCTTCTTAAGCAAGTGAAAATGTGACAGCTAACTAATGTCAGAAAGAAAAAAACATAATGTTGACAAAAGGTATCAAAAATATAGCCAAGGTATAGTCAGAAACATCCATGTGTGAAATCGGCTTTATATAGTACTTTAGGCGGGAGGGATCAAAATTATACGTACGTAAAGATATTCTAGTTTTATTAGCATTTTAGTTTTTGTCAAAATTAATGGGGACTCTTTAACAACCGACAAATTTCAAATTACCCTAACATTTCCGTCATACAAAATTAATATAATAAACCCAACTGAAAACAAATTCAGTCCTTTTTAATGCCATTCTAATTCAAAAATGTGAATCATTTTGTTTCGTGTGGTGGAGCCGCCTACGATATGAAGCAAAAGTGCAATTATTATCTCTGACGCACTTGCTGTTGCATTTAGCTCAAATAAATAGATCCTTAAATAATTTGTATTATCTAATTTTACTCAATGGCAATTAGTTCATTTGATTGCATACTACTTTAGTGGTCAACACCATTAGTTCGCTAACATTAAAGAGATTTTCAACTGATAATTGCCATGTTTCGGCAAATTGTTAGTACAAGAATTCTTATAAGAAAACACACAAACGCCTTATATTTGAAGAATAATGACATTGCTTCCGGTTTACTTAAATTACTACTTGCCTTGCATTAATATAGGATCATTTAGGGCTCGAGCTAAATTATCTTGCATCAATATCCGGAAAGATTTGTTTTGATAATGTGAGCAGTCTGCAATGGCAATTAATAGATGAGATACTAGTTATTGCGATAATTTGCTATAGTTTGTGCACTTTATTATGCAGCCATATTAAACCATAAATTTGCAAATATGATTTAAAGCGACTGCTACTTTTTGGCTGGTCGACTAATAAGATTGTATGAGATTCTCTTTCCTGAAGTGTAGAATTAGTTTTAATTGTATGGCGCATACACGCAAATGCGGTTTCGAGAATTTTACGAAGGACTTTAGAGCATTTTTCTTTCTAATTATGGAATTAGCTATACTCAACTCGACCGACTATACTATTAAAAGTAGATGGGGAGAACGAAGTATTTGATTTGACCTAACCAAATAGCGCTCATATATAATTAAATAATCAAACAAATGCTACAAATATGAAAAGGACAAGAATTTGCCCTCTGAACGCGATCAGAGCTAGAATTACTTTAATGACGAAGCTAATTTGTAAATAAATAAACCTCAAAGGCTGTAAAAGCACCATAAAAAAATATAGAATTTTCTTTTTATATGGGAAAGACATGTAAAATAAATATGAAAAGCAATTAAAAAAAATCTTAAAGGATCCTTGCATAAGACTAACGATTAGTGTTGATTTAAAGAAACTGTTAACATATGCCAAATAAGTGGAAATTATCTATTAAATGTTAAAAATATATAAATGCAACACGTGTTAATGGGCTAACGAAATATTTAGGTACGTACATACAAGAAAATTATACGAAAACTCGTACCATAACTTAGCATTGGTAATGAGAACAACATATACAAACGCCTCCATTGATATAACATACATTGATGTAATTGTCGGGCAAATTCAAAGGCAAACTTGTTTGCGTGTGTTGATGAACATCCTTAAATTAATAAAAATCACACAGAATGAGTGAAATTAAACACCAAAAGACAAGACAAACTAACAGGATCTTATTATTGTTATTGAGTAGAGATGAATTGATTGCTGATCCTGTTGATGATTCGAATTTTTATATGAATGTTTTATATTATTGTTGTTACATGCGAGAAAACAAAAACAAAATACAAAAAGAGAAAAGTGAAAAACTATATAACGAAACCCACCAAGCCAAATTCATTTTCATGCTTTGATCCTGCCGTAACGAGCGCCTCTTTTGTCTTTGACTAATCGCACCAGGTGACGCTGGTTTGACACCGACAAAAAGTTATATGTACAAAATCGAATACAAACAAGATCAGAAGAAAAAAAAAAAGAAGAAAATGCAATGCTCTACAATTGTAGCAGAAAATAGTAGATACTATAATAAGAAATAAAATAATAGAGGTGTTTTATTTCATAGATATGTATGGTACACCTACATATATATAAGAATAGTCTTTTGCAAGGCTGAATATTTTGCCGACTTCTTTTGAGAAGCTCACTCAATTCGTTTTCCTCCTTCTGCTTGAACAATGCTATTGCAATAAAACGCTACGTGATATTTTGTTAAATTAGTACGATGATATATGATAAGTTTATATCGCTGTAAGTTTGTATCCTTAGCAATTCCTTAGTATATTGAAGGAAATTGCCGACAAAAAGAAATATAAACTGGCCACCATGATCGACAATCTAATCGATTGATATTTATAAATGAAGATGACAATAGCTATTTAGACATTAGGCGTTTCATTTTTCTTATCTGACGATACCAGTGTGATCAGAGTGTTTTGCACAATTTGGTACAATTTGGTACAATTAGTGTGTGGTGTATCCAGACTCATCTTGTGTCTATAATCAATAAACAATAATTCTCAATTTTTTACGAGACCTACTGGTTTCTAACTACCATATGTATATGATTCTTTATATGTAGTACTATATAAGAGCTAATTTTGTAATCTTCTCTATATTCTAATTTCTCAATGTTTCACCCTTTATGGTTACAAATATCTTCAAAGATATTCAACATAGTGATTGTATGAAGAAGAAACTGCGCTAGAACACAAGAGCACAGTAGATGACATCACCTTTCGGTAGCGTCTCCATAGCTTCCACAAAACTTCCATAAGGAAACTCTGATACTTGTCACATGTTTAAATGTCAGTGATATGCATTAGAAAAACTCACATTGACTTTGGAAAACGTGCATAGTTAAGACCATGTATTTTTTTTTTTTTTTTGCGGTGAGGAGGTAACAAAATGGCTGACCCACTGACCCGTAACTATCGTCACAATTACAGAGTGTGTCGTCGCAGACACTAAAAAACTTCCCCCTCCATCAAGGACCTTTGAACCTATCCCGGAACCACGGTAGTATTACTTCGGGGTAGGGCCCTAGTGAGTCTTTATTAGACTTCACTCGTTTTGACCTGCGTCCAGGTCCCGCTTCTTTCTTCTGAGTACGCATTCCGTATACCGCGAAATAGCGTTCCAGTTTTCTTCGCTGTGTAACAGTTTTTCGACCAGGTTTTCAACTGTCCATAACCCGATTTGCTGCTCCAATATGCTCCTTTCATTACTCCATCTTTCGCAACTGAAGAAAGTATGCTCTACGTCGACTTCTTCCGCATCATCGTATACGCATCTGGCATGCGCTCTCTTCCCCATTCTATGTAAATATTTACAGAAATAGCCGTGGCCAGATAACAACTGGGTTAGGTAATAATTAACCTCTCCGTGTCTTCGCCCAATCCATTCACATATGCTTGGTATAATTTTTATGGTCCATCTGCCATACGTGTCGTACTAACATTTCTCTTGCCAGATATTAATTGTCTGCTCTATTATTTGCTTTTCAGCTTGTGGTGTATAGCCTCCAGATTTTTTTAGTAGGTACAACTTTTTTCGCTCTTCTGCTAGCAGGTCAATTGGTGTTACACCCGCTATTGCCAGCACCGCACTATACGACACTTTGCGATAGGCACATGTTATTCGTAGGGCCATAGTCCTTTGTACAGCTGATATAATTTTCCTTCTGCAACCCGTTTTGAGTGTGTCGGCCCATAGTTCACATCCATATAGTAGGATGGAATGGTTTACCGCCATTAAGACTTTACGCTTGCTAGGCAACGCTCCACCGATGTTTGCCATCAGTCTGCTTAGTGATGCTGTAACTTTAGCTGCTTTGTTTGTAGCATACTGCAATTGTGCCGTATATGTGAGCTTGGAGTCCAATCTAACTCCTAGATATTTAACCACCTTCTGTGTAGTTATTTGTTCGTCGTTTATGTACATATCTACCTCCAAAGAATTTGACGCCCCGTTATGAGCAGCAGTTCAGTTTTCTGCGTTGCTAACTGAAGTCCGTGGGAATTTAGCCATTCTTGCGTGCGTATCATCACTTGATTGAGTTTTCGTTGTGCTTCTACTGTATTTCTCGCAGTTATAACAGCTGCTATATCATCTGCAAAGCCCACTAGGAATGTATCGTCTGGCATTTCTATTGAGCATGTATTACTAGATAATCTTTTGTTCATTTCATCTCAGAATATATCTTAAGAAAAATTATGGTATGATTAATCTCTTCATTCTCTTTGGGAAGCATAGGGTATTTCCTTTCCCGTCAATGGAAAACCGATTAGTCAATTGACATCACCTGAAGACCTATTGAGAGTCCTGTATGTCAAAAAACAGAGGTATATGATTGATATAAAGTGTTCAAAGAATGCCGGGGTTGGCAATTTATTTTATTTCGTTCTTGTCGGCCTCGTATCAGATCAAGAGCTAATATCAGGTCAGTCCAAAAGTTCGTGAGCTTTTCTTAGGTGGTTTACAAAAAAAAAAAAATAAAGAAAAAGTTTTCAGTATTTTCATGTCTTCTCAACGTTTAGGCAAATTTTTAATACCCTGCTCAACAAATTTTGTTTCCTTTCTATAGTTTCTTTTGAGGTGTAGTTCTTATTACTTAAATGGGACCGCGGAAAAGGTGATAATTACCAGGTTCAATATCCGGAGAGTATGGTGGATGCGGCATTAGCTCCCATCCGAGCTCGTTCAACTTGTCTAAGGTCTGTCTTGCGGTATGCGGTCTTGCGTTGTCGTGGTGAGACAAAACTTTGCGTCTATTGTCTAAAGACGGTCGATTTTTTCAAGTGCTTTATTCAGTGTGCATAGTTGTTGGCAATAATAATCAGCTGTCATCGTCTGGGTTGGTTCCAGCAGATCAAAATAAATGATACCGGCCATATCCCACCAACAGGAGGCCATATCTGGGGGTTGGTTCTGATGTTTGCTCTTTATCTAACCACCGGCGTTTGTGAACAGAATTATTGCAAAGGACCCATTTTTCGTCTCCGGTAACAATACGGTTCAAAAAACTCTCGACATTATTTTCGAATTTTTTTTTTTTTAATAATGAAAAAATTTCCTATGCAAAAAAGGATGATGTTAGATCAAACTTTAACTTTTAAAATCTTTCATGATATTCATATGGACATTTCTACATGTCAGCGATATTTCGAATTGCTAATTCATCTCTCCATTTGAACTCTTTCAATTATTTTTTTTTTGCATATTGATCAAAAAGATTTTAAACAAGTAAGAGAGAACATAAAATTTCGAATATTATTCTGATTATAATTTCATAAAGGCTGTACAATCTATCGTAAAAATGCCAATGCAAGTACGTACATATTTACAATTTGTTAAACGATCCCCTAAAGATCAATTCATCAGCTCACACGCACTATCCTTATTGGTTAAACGACATAACGACACATGTGCAAAATTAGTTACGCTCTTTAATTCTCATCATGTGATCACAGCCATCTATCTATCACACTATGTATACTCATATGTAGTTTAAAGACGACATTTAATGCTGACACACGCACAATCTCACATATGATCTATACTCGTATATAGTGCTGCATATGTGAGCAAAGGTCCTTACATTACAAATTTTCACGCTTCTCAATTTATTGACGTGCACCTACATATGTAGGCTCACATATAATAGATTTTCATTTCTGACTTACAATGTGTAATGATCATTTATGTAGAAAAGTATATATAAAATGAAAGAGAAAAATAAAATACCGAAAACGGTCTGGAAACAGTGAAATTGTAGGATCATCTTATTTGTTACGCTTGTATGATTTACAATTCAATTCATTTCGTTATTGTTGAATGTTTGTTATTTTTTTTCTCGTTTGCTTCCATATGAAAATTGATTCGTTCTACTTGATTGCAATTCAATTATACATTAATTCTTGTCTTTATCCTTTTATTTGTTTAAAAAGTTTTACAGATGTTTAAGCAAGAAATTCGAATTTATACGCTAACATTTTCTGCGCTTTATTAATCTAATCGATATTTAGAAGCGTTTTTGTGACTTCAAGCTTACAATATATTTCTTATTCTTAATATATACATATATTGTATTATTGCTATTGCTCATTATCCTTTTTCGTATCTTGTGATGTAGCGTATAATGTGTTTAAAGCGTATCACAAATAAATCTTTATGTTTATAGTGTAAATATTGGTTTTTCGCTTATTACCCGTATTATTGGAAAGAAAGGATTTTTGTAGGAAAATGCGTGATAATACATACATATTTTACATGTTGATTAGATACGGCTCAAGTATTTTACACTTGTTATCACTATTCCTTTAACATGTGCACAGACTAATTTGACTGCTATCTTTTAGAATTCTTCATTTTTTCAACCTATGCGGTTTTATATGACATTTACCTATAACATCTTCATTATATTAGCGCACAGAATGGAATGAAAGATTTTACATGAAACTTCTAAGCAAACTTTCTGAGTTTTGTAAATTATATGAGCAACTCGTCTTTTCTTCATATTTTTTTCTGTATATCCTTAGCCTCTATCTCTCTATCTTCAGCCTGTATAAGGGCTTCTCTCTAAAATGAACTTAAGAGCACAACAAGTGAATTTTGAAGGGGGTTCCCCCTAAAAGGCGGATATGAGAGGTTGTTCGAAAGAAATTTTTCTGAGGAAAAATTAATTTGGGTCGATCATATATTTCTCAGCTCTAGAGACGATTCCTCGTTTGCCACGGGGTTTCTTTTGGGCGATTTTTAGCTATTTTTATGTGTATTTTGTAGGGGAGCTCCCATAAGGAGTTAATATAAGGGAGCACTATGATTACAAAAAATGTTGAATAGTAAAAATTAATGGGAATTGGTCATATATTTTACCCATCCAGGGTACTCTAAGAGTGGTGGGACCTCAGAATTTGTATGGGTTCCCCTTTAAGTAATCCCTAAGATGTATTGTCATTAATAGTTTTCTAAAGTGGTCTTTCTGAAGGACTCTAGTCTATGTAAAGCTCACCGCTCAATTAAGGAAATCTGATATTGTGAATAAAATGAGCAATGATCATTCTGTGAGTATTCATATCGAGTGTTGCTTGATAAACGGTGGGTCAAACTAACAGATGGCGCCACTATTATTTAATGAGAGATGTAAAATTCTCATCTAGCGGTGCAATTCAATGTGTTTTGGACAATCATTGAAATCGAACGAATCAAATTACTACATAGATTGGAGGGCCACAAAAAAAAAAAAAAAAAAAAACCGAAGGATTTGGGAAATCGTCGAGATTTTAAGAACAATCCTAACAATATGAACTATAATTTCACACGTTGCCATATGAATAACTAATCTATTCATGTGTGTTGGATAGCCCTATTTTAGGGTATGCATATTTGGGAACGTGTAATAGCCTAGACAGACGGCAGCCTAATTCCGGTTTATCGAGTGAATTCGAATTAACTCGGGCATTAACTGCAGCGAATCCGCATAAACTCTATGAGTTAATTCTCAAAATAAAAGAGGATTAGGGCAATTTGCGATGGCAACACTGCTGAAAATTGTCTATTGTGAATTTTTCTCCATCCATTTTACATACCATTAGGTGTGTTCGCTAACGAAAAACTTTCAACAATTGTTTACAGTTTTCAACATGAAAACAAAGGCTATAAGCTCGCAGACGTGCTGCACAGTCGTCGACAACAAACGTAATGGTGTAACCATTTCAAAGAGTGTTTGGCAATGTTTAACTTTGATAATAAATAAGATGTTGGCAGTTGGCAAATCGATTATATTAAGTTATTGGAGCGACTTCATGGCAATTTGAAGTAAAATCCGATGAGAAAAGTGACGCAAAGTTATATGAATTGTACTAGGAATTGATTGTTACTATGAGTTTGGAGTTGTTATAGCCTAGACAGACGGCAGCCTAATTCCGGATTACCGGCGCACTTAATCCGAATAAAATAATAACCTGACAGACTGCAGTATTGCGGATTAACTAAACGGCTGATTGCTGTTTTATTAGATCTGCTCACTTACATTACTATCACTATCAATTTCTGTCATCTATCACTCTCGATATGAGAAAATCTACAAGACATACGTGAACTTAAAACGATCAGAAACTTGTTAATTGACATTCACCGTTCGTAATTGACAGCTGGATTTATTTGTTCGCCAACACTTTTCATGTTGAAAACTGTTAACAATTGTTGAAAGTTTTTTGTTAGCGAACACACCTAATTTTTTGTAAAATGGATCGAGAAAAATTCACAATAGACAATTTTCAGCGGTGTTGCCAGCACAAATTGACCTAATCCTCTTTTATTTTGAGAATTAACTCATAGAGTTTATGCGGATTAGCTGCAGTTAATGCCCGAGTTAATTCGAATTAACTCGGTAATACGGAATTAGGCTTCCGTCTCTCTAGGCTATTAGCCTTCAATCCTGAACTTAAAACATTTACTATTCGACATCTTTAGAGCAGCTATGGTGGAACAAATATATCTTCATGCGTAATACCGACCAATAATACTTTTCAAACAATTCTCATTTAAATTGTCAAACATAAGCGCTGTTTTTCACAATGGTCTTCTAAGTCAACTCAAGTGGTTTCAGCTGAATATATACCATATTTACGCTGCTTAATAGCCTTGTACATATGTATCTGTTCTTTCATTTTACCGCTTTTCAAAAAGTCTTTTCTTTATTATGTCTTCTTGTGAAGTTAAAAGATCAACAAATCGGTTATAAAAAGGTTTAAAATCTATAAGTAAATAACTAAATTAGTATAAGAAATAAAAACTATGGTGTTTACATAGTACGGCACTCAAGATGACTAGAAAATTTTAACATGTACATACATGTATGTGGTGGCTGTAACAAATTTTTTGTTGTAAAACATTGAAAAACATCTAAAAACAGCTGTTTTGAATAATGTCAAGTAACGACAATTTTTTCAAATCATCTTTTTCAATATTTAAACACTCGAATATGTACCCAATTATTTGCAAAGCTAATGCGAAGAATACAAAAATATTTGAGAGTAAATAATATAAGTAAGTAAATCGCATATACAAAATTTTAGAAAAAAAAAAAGATATTCATAAACCTTAAAATTCTCGAAAGAATAATATTGATTAAATGAAAAGAAAATTCCGAAAATCACTTCTAAAAACAAGACTTCTAAAACTAAAGAAATTTAATCATTTCCAATTCGATTGGATAACTAATTAAATCTTTTATGAATTTTAAAAATTTACTCTTCAATTTTTGACTTTGTTTCAATACAATAATATCACCAATTATCCAATTGCTTAATTGCATGCAACCAATATGATCACAATATCAGTTTAGTACACCAAAAAATTAGAGTAAAATTAAGAGATTGATCTTGAATTACCAAGAAAATTGCAATTTTCACAGTATCTACTGTATATGCTGCAAATGAATTGGTTAAAAAGAAAAAATTCAAGGAAATTAATTTTTCAATAAATATTCATTTTTTTTTAACTTTTGAATGTTGCCAGGTGATCAAATAAAAATAGTAACCTTTTGATAGAAAAATTTATACAAATAATTTTTAGCAATTGAATTGCAACGATTTGGAACAAATTGATTCAATGCGGTCAGAATACATTTTATTTCTTTATAATAAAAAGTCAGCAAGATTTTAAAGAATGTCCTATAGTAGAACACTATGTCCTCATAAAATTCATATACCTACGAGGAGAAACGGAAAATATTCTTAATAGATGGTAGCGTAACATAAAGTCAATGACAAAATCGAGCGTTACGAATTGCTTAAATCAGATTTATGTATGTACGTACATGTACGTGCTGTTTGGTTGCACAGCATGTCCTTCGGACCTTCGTACTTTGTATAATTTTCAAAACAATCTATTTTACAGTAGGTATTTTTGTATCAAATTTGTAATGCTTGAATTTTTGAAGAGAGATCGAAAAAAAAAAACAAAATCTTGTTATATTTTTAAAGATCATATACATTTATATGTATGAATGTAAATATAATAGTCATAGGCTAAATTATATGACTTTAGAATTCCATCTCTTGCTTTTTACCTTACTCTCTCTCTAATAAGATTATTTGACATGTTTTATTCATGAGCAAAATAAAAGAAAATATTCCATTTCAAATATAAACGATTAGTTCCAAATCGTTGCAATTCAATGATTAAAATTATTTCTTAAAGAATCAAGTTTCAGAAACATTTTTTTAGTTTTATTCAATATCATATTACATCTGCTTGGTTATGGATAATTTAAGAATTTTTGTTAGCCCATTTGGAAACCATTGCTAACTGAGCAACAATTAGTTGAAAAGTCAACAAATTCATCGAAATCAATGTGTACTCATGAAGGTGAACATTGTTTTATTTTTTTTTTTTTTGGTGTTCAATAATAAAAATATTATTCTCAAGTTGGCTTTTATCATCAGACATAGTGTGCAAATTGCAATTTTCCCGATAATTTTCATGACCAAAATTGTTGATGACAATTTCTCAATTTTAAGCCAATTACTATTTGTCGTGAAAATACCTACGCTCATTATATTCTATATATAATACGTAGAAATTTTCATTTTTGTTGAAGTAACAAGCGTGAATTGTCAGTAAGTAAGTTTATATTCGTCATACGGTCGTTAAAATATTTTATCATGAATAAATATCAACGACCGAAACTAATGATTATATACATCTATGTAGTGCCCAAATCCAGGGTGATTAATGGAGGTCAATTAATAAAAAATATTTAAATAATAATCTTGAATTGCTAAATATTTTTTAAGCCTCCAAATATCATTGGTTAACCATCATTTAACCAACAGTTGATACAGCGCAAATATGCATTTGGTTGCTAATATAATTGAATCAATCGCATTTAGCGCCTAACCTGAAACGGTTTGAGAATACATGACTATTATCTCCCTCCATATATGTGATATTGTATCCCACGCCGCTTCGAAGAAGAACCGGAAGTATTTTGGCTTCTTTAGGGATCTAATATATTTGGAACGACTTAACCGGCCACTTGATTTCTGAATCAAATATTTGGTTTGGACGTGATCAGTTCAAGGTGTTGCGACGCTTGGTTTCTGTAAGCCTTAATGGGTCTGTAGCTGCATCTATTTCTGTGGAATTTATAGTGCCTTCATGCAATGTCTGCTTTCTATTATTTATATTGGTGCCGGCATATTTTTCATTCTAGTTTTGCTCTTCTAAAAGTATGTATAATTGGTTAAACCCTGTATAACTATTTAGTTAATTAACGGTTCAATGATTGTGAATCAGACCCAAGTAATTTTTAAACCATACCTCACTATACGGCCTGGTTACGTTCCGCATAAGCTGCCTGTAATACGAGTCAATTACTTTCAGTACATGTTATGCAGTACAGCGGCCTAACAGCATAGTTTTTGAGTCATATAACGAAACATTGTGGACCGGGAATCGAAAAAGTCTTATTTAAAAAAGGTTGTTTTAACGAAATTACGTATAATGGAAGGCCGTATAGCGAGGCATGGGTGTTTTACATCACGTTGCATGGTCTATTTTAATTACTAAAAATTAAAAAAAAATTAACGATGTCAGAATCGGTATTTGATCGCAAAAATATGGACCTCAAATATAATTTATATTTTTCAGCTAAAAAATAAAAAAAATATGTGTCTCTGAAATATGAAATATTTATAATATTTACGGCACCTGATAAAAATGTTATCTTGCTTATATGACCATGAGTTAAAAAATCTATCCTAAATCAATACTTACAATAGGATACAAAAATTATAAGGCTTATAAAATTCTAACCCAAAAAATTTACATTCCATGTGATTTATCGATATTTACTGTATACTTTGCATTTTAAATTCAATACAAACATTTAGTCTTAAGAAGATTTCTTTGAGAAGAACAACAAATTTCTACAATCATTATTCAAATATGTTTACAGTATAGTCAATTAGTCAAATACATTTTGCGCATTAATTGCCATTAAATGTCCTGTCAATATGGTTTATTGACTTTAAATTTCCATCAAGTATTTACATATGTGCATAGTGTTCCTAAATAAATATCACTTTGGAAAATATAGAAAATATTTTGGAACATATGTATATGTACGAAAGAAAGGACACTTGCAAAAATATCCTGCCTTACATAGTTAAAGTTGTTTATTTAAATGTATTTATATAAATAATAATAGTAAAAACTGATAACTATTATGTTTGTGTAATGATAAATTTAAAAAAATTCAGGTTCTGTATTTGAAATTGTTCATGAGCTGCAGTAAGCAGTTTAGCTTGTATTTGTTATGGAAATTTATAAAAAAAAAATAATGCAATATTATATTTAAACTTTAAACAGGCAAATACAAAAAAAAAAATTGCCGAGCAAGAAAAAAAAGTACATTTACAATTAATTGAATTTAATTGAAATTTATTACTATTTTTATGTAACAAAATGTAACAAAACAGCGGTTAAATTTCCGTTAGTCATAACAAATTTTCGAAATGTTATACCTAATTCTGAATACATGTTTTATTTGTCATAAACGGATATGCTTCAATTATAAATCAATGATTGACGTCACAAAAACAAAAAAAGAAAACATAAAAACAAAAAAAAAAAAAAAAAAAACAAATCAGAATCTTATGATAATAATATAGTTAATTTATAATATAATAAGAGGTGTCACATGCAATTTTCTTAATGGCTTCAAACTTTTTCAATAATCCTTTTAAAAATTAAAGAAAAACATTGATAAGTTTATCTTCTTTAATACCAAAGCTTAGATACTCTATATCATGATATAATTTTCGAAAAATAATATATTACACTTTTACAATATGTTACCCTTTTAAAAATACTCGTAAGTTGATTAAAATAATCGTAGTGGAAAAAAGTCACGTTTGCACCACGAGACGTGTATGAGCCGTTGGAATGGTTTTCATCCGATTGTATCGATTTTTGTATTGTACATTGATTACCATTGACCAAATTTGATCATAAGTACTCAGTTGCAATTTCAATGATACTTTTATATTTCCTTCTAATTGCTTCTAACATCCTATGAACGAGTAAAATTCCTATTGACAAAATTTCGATTGGTGGTGAAATTCAGAATATGCGAGAATAGATAAAATCCTGAAAACATTTGATCGATTGCTCAAGCTCATGACTTGCGTGCAAGGATTTCTGTCTATTCAGCATGCCGAAAATTTAGTTCTCACTATCAATAATCAATAAAGTAATACAGATTACGGTTTAGCTTAATCGGACCACATACTAACAAGTTAAAAATCATTAAATATCCATACGCGTGCGCTATAAACCACACGTGGTTGAATCAATATCAAATAAAATTTTAGAACACGTACCAATGATATAGAATATAGTTTCTAAAGAAAATCATAAAAGAATTTCTGAAAATTGAAAAAAAAAAAATCAATAACTAATTTATTGAATATTTTTTAAGTAAAGCAATGTGTGTTGCATTACTGATTGTTATTTTACTATATTTTCACCAACAACAAATCAAACAATCAATGTTCAAGCAGGTACAGTTTGTATGACCAGTTCATTTCAAATATATTTATGTTTCATTTGTCTTCTTTGTGGCAAGTCGGAAAATGATTTTCCACCCCCAAATGTGATAACACAATTACATACATTTGTGCAATGAGAATGAATGAAATAGCCAATAGGCATTGGAATAAGTGTAAACGAAATGAGAATATCGTAAATGGCATTTCTTCGAAAGACAAAATTTTATGGGGGTTGATACAATTTTCATATAAATACGGGCGCATTTCAGACACAGAGTCATACACTGCAAGTGCATCAATCGGAGTGGTCACAACCGTTTGCAACGATCATCATTGATCGAAGAAATGTGTTCTTGAAACACAATTTCTTCTGATGGAATCAGCAAAGAGCAGTCTGAGAGATAGATGGTGATAATTTCAAGGAGAGATCAAATCAAATTGAAATGCCAATTATCTTTCTGTGTGCCAGTAACATCGATCTATGGTGATCGTACATATCTTTCTGATAGTATCAGAAAGATAAGTGACGTCAAGCATCAAATACAGTATACAGTGTATTTGATGAGAATCAACCACGTGGTGCAATAGTCGTGCAATAAAGAAGATGTCGAAGAGAAGCTGTTTTGTGAACATTGCCAAATATTGAGTGAACTATCATCAGGAAGAAGAACATCCGAGTGGCATGGGAAAGAACGCTTTTTGGACATCGTTTTGCTTTGCTATTCATAACGTGCTGCATCCACGCGTTATGTAGTGTGTCAAACCATAAATGCTTTAATACAATTAACTTGAACTGTGATAGCAACATAATAATTTTCAAGAAAGGAAATTCGAACGCTTTTACTCAATTTGAGTTTTAGTTTTCTATTTCGTTTGTCGTCTTCATAGGTTAAGTGAAAAACTGTCTTCCATTATGCAATAAGAGTGTCTATAGTAATTAAGTTAATTATGTTTAAGTTCTATAGGGTATCATTGTCTTCCGGTTTGTTTGTTTTGCTTTTAGGTTTAAGTTAGGACTCACTAATATGTACATATATAAAATTAAATGAAAAAAAAATGTCATCAGGGACAACACAAAAAAAAAAACTATCGAATTTGTTTTTTATTGGAAAATTTAGGCAAGAAAAAGGAAAAATACTTCCACTTGGATAACAATTTGTAGAAACTTTTCAGATAACAAAAACAAATAGTATAGCCAATAGCCATTTCTTTGGACAAAGGCAGAGTGAATGCTATAAACGATACAATACTATGGTGCTACAAAACATTGAATAAATTTTCTTATATAATTGCACGGTAAATGAATAACTCTTTCTAAATCCCTCTTATTTTTAATACGAAGAAATTAGTATTGCAGATGAATTACAGCATCTGTAGGGAGGAGCTTAAAGTCCCTTAAAAATACTGCAAACAAAACTTAATCTCCCTTATCACACATTTCGAATATTCGTGATTCGAATATTCGTGATTCGAAGGAATCTATTACTATAATCTATAGACGCTTTTATAGGAATTTGTCGAAGCATGATTGGGTCTCTGCTATATTTTTTGAAGCATTCGAAATTGTTGAATTAGGTTATTGAATATATATTTTCATACTTTATGAGGGAAAATATCAAATTATCGAACTATAATTTTGTGGATAATATTGATTTTACTACAGAATTACTATATTAGCATATGAGTGCGAGAGGATAAAAATCACGCATACCTCCCATACAAACTTATGCCTTCGAATGTATGATTTCACTTAAAAATGGAACGTAATCATAAGAAATCCATGCTTATCTCCCATACAAAAGTATGTTATTGAATAGTTCTTTGCACACTTTATATGTGAAAATATAAACATATTAAATTAAAACCTGTCATATAAAGATGACTTGATTACAGAATATGTTGAAATGGAAGATATGGGTAATCGAATAAAATCACTTCTACCCTTCATACAAAAATATGCTTTTGAATATGTTCTCTCTTTGCGGGGGAAATTAACAGCGTCTATTTGTCTATTCTAACATAAAGAAAATAGTGGGTGCCGTAGCTCAGTGGTCAGTGCGTTGGCATTCTGATCTGTAAGTCGTGGGTTCAATCCCCGGCTGAAGCATAACCAAATTTAATATCGAAAAGATTTTTCTTTCGAACGGTACCCACCTGTCGGCATGTATTGGCAATTTTTCCGGCAGTAACAATTTGCCAAAAATACTTCTTAAAAGAGCTCTGTGACAAAACTAAGTTAAAGTGACGTCACAAAGGTTCTGCCGTTCAGATTGGAAGAGATTTCCTTGGTATCACAATGGGCCTTACTGGCCTAAGTGTGTTTTCTCAGAGAGAGAGAGAGGGCAGTCACAATCAGCTAACCTAGCATATAGAAAATATAACTAACAGATTTTTTGGGCAGACTGGAAACTCATTCCTTCCTAAAAAACTCAAGGAATAACTAAGAATTATAATAAATTTTATTAAAACAAGCAAATAATACTTCTAAATAATCTTTTTATTTTAAATTATTTAAATAAAAATATTTTTTCATAATACAATACTTTCACTCCACTTTTCACTTTGAAACAACAGATGTTAATTTCATCATAGAACATTTTCTCATTAACATTTAGATTTCATACATATTAATTATTTCATATAATTCTATTGTATCCTTTGTGCCATACAGCAACAATTTCGTCTTGATGACATCTCATGATCTGCTTAATGGAGCTCGTGCCAGAGATTCTAGTACACGCCAAATTTCACTGCGATCAATAGCGATGTTCGCAGTGAATGTTGCATTCAATTTAATATAATTTGATACTCAGCTCATTCAATAATTTGCTACGAGGAAGCTTACTCAATGCTACTGCTGAGTGTTATATGTTGTTCTTCTAGCAATTCATTTAATGTATTTTGATGTTCCTCTTCCGTTTGACAATATGCCAAGTAACATGGTGTTTTTGATTTCTTTTTGAAAACACATTTAATCGATTTGAAAAATTGTTTGATGCCAACACCAGAATGAAGTACCAACTTTGATGATCCAGAGCTAGAGTTACGTAGACTAACAGTTAGCGAAACCATCTTGATCGTTTTTGTCTTTTGTTATTCGTTGTTATAGTTTTAAAGATATAGAAGTGAACGCTTCGAGTGCTTCACATGGAATGATGATCACTTTCATGAAGATGTATATTTTTATATTCCTATTTGTGGTACAGAATAAAGGTGGCCTATATTACTCTCTTTCATAATTTTGTCTCTCAGTTTCTTATTTTTGAAATATCCTCATTTTGGTTTATGTTCTTTACAATTTGAAAAGAATTAATTACATGAATAAAAAGGACTCGGAGAAAGAGACACACTGACAAAGGAGCACATTAATGCACTGTTTTTATTCTTCTCTATTTGTGTTACTCCACTATACCTTTTACAGGTCACCCAAAATCATTGTATTGTTATTATTGTATCTGCATTGTTGCTATACTTTCATATACTTTTATGTGATTGTGCAGGTAACACATTCTATTCATATACATAAAAATTTTTTAATCTTCTCCCTTTTTCAATTTGATTGTTTGTTAGGTGTTATTGTGTCAGAGTTTTTTTGCAATATCCCTTATGTATCCTTTGGTGACTGGTGTGCACGTTTCATCATGTCCACTTTGCTAATAGATTATGAGGAAATGAAATCTATTGAGTTTATTTTATTTTGTATTAATCACTATCATATCTATATATATATATATATACAATATATGATGACTGTACCTATGTCCTTGAAAAATATATTTATGACCATTTAAAAATGATCTTACTACCCGTTCAGTAAAAATCATGTTCACGCAGTTTATTTAACTCATTATTGGAAAGATGAAATGTTATGCAATTAGTCTCTGAATATGATTTCGGGCATATGGCCACTGTGGCTGGCTCGAACGTGACGTAATCTGGAAAACCAATTTTCGGTTACTTTTTCTAGTAATTGGGGCCTAACCTCGGCAATAGTTCACTCAATCGTGGCTTGCAATTCATCCAAAGGTGCTGGTTTGTCAACATAAACTAGCCCTTTCACATATTTTTTCCCCGGAAAAAATAGTCCAGAGGCGTTAAAACGCGAGATCTTGCAGGATGTTAGGTTATGTGGCTGCCCTCTCTCTGAGAGGATCCACTTAGGCCAGAAAGGCCCATTGTGATACTACCGATCTTCTCTTCCAACACTGTTGTGCGTGTTAAATTTGGACAGCATTGGAAGGGACCTACTTATATTAGCCCGTTACGAACGGCAGAACTCTTGTGACATCACTTTAACTTAGTTTTGTCACAGAGCTCTTTTAAGAAGAAGAAGAAGAAGTTACCGTGGCTCTGTAGCTATCGCCATAAACGGTTACGTTGATGCTGGTTGCGTTCATAAAGAAATATCGACCAATGATTCCATCAGCCCATAAACCGCACCAAACAGTAAGTTTTTGTGGATGTAATGGTGTCTAAAGGATTTCTTGTGGATTGTCTTCACACTGAATCCGACAATTTTGCTTGTTCACATATCCATTGAGCCAAAAATGAGCCTTATCACTCAATAAAATGAGCGATCTGTGGCGATCTTTGATTTTGAATGACAGAACGAGGATTTTCGTAATAAAATTTCAATATTTGCAAGCCCTGGTGCGGCGTCAATCTTTCCAAAATGTTATTGCAAACCTTAATGAGTAGAAATGATTTTGGGTTACCAGATTTGGTAACTGCTATACCGTTATATTTCTATCGGAAATTGCTCCTATATAAAAAAAAACACCCTGTACTATATTTTAACTGGATTGAGTTGATTGAGCTGCCAAACGTGGCAGCATTACGAAATAAAAATATAATATATCGCAATGGTTTGTGTTTCTGATGAAGTATTATATCTAAAAAATTTTTTGAGTACAAACTCCTAATAATATGTGCTGATATCAATGAGCTTAAATGAAAACGAACTCGCACGATCAGTTTTTGGGCGAGACGAAAAAAGTTTACATGACTGTTAACAAGAGGTTAGCAAATTGAGAAGAGAGAAAATGTTATGTTATAAACAGAGTATTTAACATAGAAAAATATTGCCACTTGGTAGAAATTGTAAAGGTCACGCATATTTAAATATTACTAACTTTTGTATTTCTCGCAAATATTTCAAATGATCCCCTTTTCCTCAGATATATGCATAATCTCTATGTTCTCTACAAAGCTGTAAAAAATTTCGATTATAATCTCTTGTCAATTTTAACATCGCTGTTAAACCTGAAATGGTGGCTCACGCAAATGATCGACAACTGGTCTAAAGGCTTCTTTCTCGTTTAAGATCTTTGCTAACGCAGTCGCCATCTCATTAGTTCAGACAGAAACCTTTTTAAAATAATAAGCTAAGCAACAACAAGCGGCTATTTTTCGTAGTTCATAAAATTCGATAATCTTTATCAGCAATCAGTTGATCATGACTATAATTAAAACTACTACTATTATTTTAACGACACACTAGATGGCATCAACTTATTAAAAATATGGTTGATAAATGGTTGCTTGAGATTTTTATTTATTTATTATAATAAAAATAGTAAAATAATATATAAAAAAATTGCGGACTAAAGCAGGTTTTTTTTGAGAAAACAATCCTGAGGTGATGGTAGTAAATCGATCATGGAGTCCCCTATTCATATAGCAGTGAGGTGTATAGTCGACCCAAATTAATTTTACTTCTCGCTATTTTACCTGAACGTACTTCTCTCTTATTTTCACCCCTTAAGAGAAAAACTCCTAAAAAGTTGGAATTTTTATAAAATAACGGGTAAAATAGGGAATATGACAGATTTCCTATTTAATTTTCACCATAAATCTGCCTTTTTGTAATCGATTCCCGAGTTGGGGTTCCAGGGCCATATTAGTCAAAGTAGGGCCGACGAAAGCCTTTACTCTCTATAAATTTATAATATATTGTTTTATTACACTTTATATTTGTTTAATATTTATGAGATTTTTTGCGTTTTTTGTTTTATATTTTCATTATAATAAAGCCTTTTTTTTTTTGTATTTGGGTTTATTACGAAGTACAACAGAAATGAGCAGTGCAAGCCGTTTAATCATCTTCCTATAATCTTGTATGTATAATGTTCGCACGTGTGGCACATCATTTATATTTACAATATACTCTATGCTCGAATTACATCTGAGAAATCAGTGCAATCAGACGATTACACGTATGTAAGAGTACAATAAATGCATGAGGATGATGATTTTGACTCACTGCTATAATATTGTATTGTATGTATACTCGTATGGCACAAGTATGTGAGTATAGTACATTTCATAATGGAAAGTGAATTAATTTTTGCTTATAGCAATGGTGATGGTGATGATGGTGATGGTAAAGCACAAAAAATGGCGAGAGTGAAGGAGATAGAGGATGCTTTATGGGGAAGAGCAAAAGAATGCACAAAAGGATGGTTATGTCTTTTTGCACATTTAATTTGGGTCAACACGTTTAATAAATGCTTTTGGGAGTTTCAAAATTTTTTTTATTTTATTTTTTCATCTTTTTGTATTTATACACTTTTATTGTTTTTGTTTGCATTCTTGTTGCTGTTGCTGGCTGGTATATCATCAAAAAATTAGCAATTGTGGTGTGCCATATATGTAATTTGTATGCGTGCTGTGCAATGGACTGCAATAAAATTGTAATTAATTTTTATTGACAAATTTGTTGTTGTTGTTGTTGTTGTTATTGTTTTATTTAAGATTGCGATAATGATGATGAACAGCAATTTGTTACTTTTTCGAGTAATTTCATTTATATTGTGTGTGTTCATTAGATCTCTCCAACAAATGTATGGAATGACGACCATTAGTAATATTTGCTGAACAATTGAATCATTGATAACTTAGCATATTGTAGGAAATTATTCGACAATTTTTTTTTGGAAATTTTTGTTTATTTTTTAAATATAAAAAATATACTCTGAAAATGTGAACAGGACTGTTGCTCATATACATATATATTCGTTTATGGGAAAATTGGACGAATTGTAATACAATATTTCCAAAGATTTTCCTTTGCTGTAGTTGTTTTCAATTCTATGTGTGTGTGTGTGTGTGTGTGTGTTTGTAACAAAAGTCATAATAAGCATGGTATGGTGCATTTTTCATCCAATAATATATTTCAATACTAACATGCACTGGGTACACATAAACTTAAAAGACTTAAGCAACAAACGCTCTTATTTGCATGCATATGACGTTATGTAGAATCTTAGTATCAGGCACATTATAATTTTATGTACAATACATTAAGGTGGCCGTTATTTTTTGTGAATACAATTCCAATTGAGCGTAAATATTTTAATATTTTATTATTATTCCAAAACAATGAATCAGCTATATACATATATGTATTTTGTGTGTGTGGTGAATTCCCATTGAGATTAACATTGGCGCTAAGTATGTCGCTTTTCTTCGTTATAGTCCCATATTAATTTCAAGCGATTATCGATTTTCAAGTATTTTTGTATTCATTTTGTGTAACAGCTCTCCTCAGTGATGGAGTTATAGTTACATTTTACCATCTTTAAGGCGATCCTTTGGTAACCATGACGATATTTGTCAATTTTCATTTTTTGCTGACTTTGTATGACAGCCACCTTAAGGGAGCAGATAGTTGTTAGGGTTACATTTCACCATCCTTAAAGCGATCTCTGGACAGCTATGACGATATTTGTCAATTTTTGGCTGTGTTTTCGTTCATTTTGCATAACAGCCTCCCTAGGAGTTAGAGATAGAGGATAAGGGTGTTCGGAAAAAATATAAAAGAGATAAAAGTAATGGGTTTTGGATTTGTATTTCACCCCTTAAATGCGATTTTTGGCGATATATATTGATTTTATGGTGCTTTTCTATGGGATAGAGGATAAGTATATTAGGGGAAAATATTTTGATGAAAAAATTAATAGAGGTCGGTCATAAATTTTACCCCTTTAGGGGCACATTTCGTATGATGGGAGCTTATTTTATGAAAATGTCATCTACCAGGTGGTTATAAGTGGGAGGTATGTTTCGAAAAAATGTTGTAGAAGGAAAATTATTACAATTTCGCGACTCCGGTTAGAGGAGGTAATAAATTTTGAAGCAACATCCATTGTGTGGGTGAGAACCCCCTAAGCAGTAGCTTTAGGGAATAAGTATATATCGAAAAATTGTTGACGAAAGAAAATTAATAGAGTTTGGTCATACATTTCACTTCTCTAGAGGCGACATTTTGTGGATAAATGGTAAGAGAAATTATGAATAAAAAACTTCTATAAGCTTCGATCGTGAAACCTGAAATTTATGAAACAGAACAAAAATGTTTTAAAAAAATTTTTTTTTTAATAAAATTTAATAGAATGAATAGAATTGAATAATACAAGTTCAAAAATTTGCATTCATATTTGCATTCTGCCCAACATTTGACAGCCAACTTATATGTACATTATTGTAGAAAATTTCAAGTATAAATCTCTTCAAATTACAAACGCATAAATTTTTTTGTGCATTTTCAACTAAGAATTATTATATGGCAACAATAACAACACGAACAACACGAACAACAACAACAACAACGAGTAATAACCATCACATTCATCAACAACAATAAAATCGGCAACACTATTTGCATAAATGCTGCAACAATGATGATGAAGAAAGCAAAAAAAGCATACAATGACCATCGTATCATTATCTTCTATATATGTATATATGTTTATATGTACATGCGCTTACATATAGTTCATGGTTCAATAGCGTAAAATTGGTATATTCTTAAAGTGTCCATGTGTCCGAGTGTGTGTGTGTGTGAGCTTAAAATTGTGAACCCACCACCAATAATAAAAATGGCAAAAAATGATGTTTCTTGTATATATGTAGAAGGAAACAAACAAGTCCAACAACTGCGGTTATATATTCTCATACACATACTCATCATCATACATTGTTGTTATTGTATGTGTATTTAGTATTTGATCTCGATGCTGCTGCTGCTGCTGCTGCTGTTGCTGTGGCTGCGTATTTGCATTTAAATTTACGAGTGCAATGTAAAGTGGTAGCAAAGGAAGAGCAAGAAGAAGAAGAAGTAGTAGCAGCAGCAGCAGAAAAGCAACAAAATAACAATTGTTGCTGTTGCTACTGCTGAAGTTGCAACACACATAAATACGACTTTATGCTAATGGATCATCTTTAGAAAAGTATTTACCTCTTTGTTGGTATATTTACAGCAGCAGCAACAATTTTTTCTACTTCAATATGAGTATGTTGAAGTATGTAGATGTATTCATGTATGCATATTTGTATTAGTGCTGGGAAAATATGTTTAATTTAGGCAAAATCTATGCAATGGCACAGGCAGTATGTTCATACAGATATATAAATATGTACATACATACAACTGTATTGTAAGTAGTAAAGTGAAAAAGTGGCATTGGCACAGCACAGTTAGCCGCACATATGTAATCGTATATATATATTCTCATATGTAGCAAGTGTATTACAATATAATTCTGTATATATTGACTTTTTTTTTCTTCGTTTTTATACTTTGTACAAATTTCAAGGAAAAATATTATAAATACGGCAGCAATAATCGCAATATTGATGTTAAATGAACGAAGAAAGTACAAGAAGCATAACTAAATGGTGTAAATGAAGTAGCGGCGTGAGTTATTCGTGAGTTAACTTATAAACACACACAAGTGTACACATACATGGGTGTTCTTGTGTATGTAAAACAAGTAGGTGGTTCACATAGTGATTTAGTTTTTTGGGGGGTGTATGTGTTTGTGTGTGTCTATTTTTGAAGCTAATAATAAAAATCTCCTTACAGTCGGCTGGGGCCGACCAAACTATACCCTGCATATGTAGATTTATATATAAAAAGTTTACTCGAATATCCAACTTTTCTTTTATTTCCACTTTTCGAGAAACAATTTTTGCATATACTACTAATTTACACCCGAAATATGGTTGACTTTGACGAAGTAAAAGGATTTTAAGATAATTCCGAGGCTTAGTATGGGAGCTATATAAAAAGTGGGCGTGGCTTACCATTTTCTAGTAAATCCAATTAATTTTTCAATGTTAATCCACACCTTAAATTTGGTGTCCTACGTTGAATAGTTTCTAAGTTATGGTGGTTAACATTTTTGTTTAATTTCCTTAACTTTGTATGGGAGCCCCAATAAGAAGTGGGCGTGGTACGCTGATTTTTCGCCAGATTATTTCCGACTACGATAATAATTTAAGTGTCAATTATGGTTATTGTAGACATAAGATTGCCTAAGTTACAGCTGTTTCAATTTAAAATTTGTATGGGGGCTACGATAAACACTGGGCGTGGTACGCCCATTTTCTGTGAGCCTAGTTGCTCGTACAATACTATTCCATACCCTAAGTCTCGTTGTCCTAGGCTAAATGGTTTGTAAGCTATGGAGCTTAAAATTTTAATTTAATTCACTCGACTTTGTATGGGAGACCCATGAAGGAGTGGGCGTGGCACACTGATTTTCTGCCAGATTTTTGCCGACTACGATATTAATTTAAGTGTCAATTATGGTTATTCTAGACAGAAGATTGCCGAAGTTACAGCTGTTTCAATTTAAAATTTGTATGGGGGCTACGATAAACAGTGGGCGTGGTGCGCCCATTTTCTGTGAGCCTAGTTGCTCGTACAATACTAATCCATACCCTAAGTCTCGTTGTCCTAGGCTAAATGGTTTGTAAGCTATGGAGCTTAAAATTTTAGTTTAATTCACTCGACTTTGTATGGGAGACCCATGAAGGAGTGGGCGTGGCACATTGATTTTCTGCCATATTATTTCCGACTATCGTGTTAATCTAAGTGTCAATTATGGTTATTTTAGACAGAAGATTGTAGAAGTTACAGCAGTTTCAAGTTAAAAGAAGTACAGACACTTTGTATGGGAGCTACGCTAGAAAGTAGGCGTGGCTCACCCACTTTTGGCGAGGTTATATAGTAGTATAATAGAACTCTATGTGCAAAATATTGTTGTCCCAAGTGGTATATTGTGTGAGTTATAGCAAGTTAAAGATTTTGAAAATTTCGAGGTTAGTCGCTTTGAATGCTTGGTGTGGGCGTGGTTATTGACCGATCATGCCCAATATCAATCCCCTCCGTACCCTTGGATCATAGATTACTTATGCCAAATTTCATCGAAATAGCTCAATATTTACTCAAGTTATCGTGCGAACCAGCCAGGTGACAGACAGACGGACGGACGGACGGACGGACGGACGGACGGACGGACGGACGGACATCGTTAAATCGAAAATTTAATCGACGCTGATCACGAATATATATCCATGTCTATATCTCCGGAGATTCCTTCAAGTGGACACAAACATCTGACCGAAATGAATATACCATGCATATTGCATTATGCAGGGTATAAAAAGCCGAAAGAATAACAATTTGCACAAAATTTAACTAATTAATATTTAAACAGGGTAGGCCAGACAATACAGTTACTCTAAGGGATTAAACTACATTTTACCCCTATAGGAACGATTTTGGGTATTTTAATGAATGTTTCAACTCGTATTCGAATTCAGCGACGCCAAAAAAGTATACAAATATTTTGAAAATATTTTTAAAAAACACATGTCTTGTATTATTATAATTCCGGCATAACAAAAATAATACAAGGGCGGTCGCAGAATTACCCGATCTAACAAAGAAAACACAACAAATTTTTTTTTATTTCTCAACATAATCTAGTTCTAGCGCTATACACTTTCCTCAGCGATATTCTATAGCTTCGATACTCTGTTTATAGTATGAACTGTCTAGCTCATTAAAATAGCCATATACCACAGACCATCCATCTCTTCATTGTTTGCAAATCTTCCACCATCAAGTCATTTTTTCAAATTTGGAAATAGAAAATAATCCGAAGAAGCAAAATCTGGCAAATAAGGTGCGTGCTGAAGCAATTCGAGCTTTAACTTATTGGTTTTTGGCCATCGCAATAGCGGATGTGTGAAGTGGGGCATTGTCTTGATGAAACAACACTTTCTTTTTCGCTAAATGCGGCATTTTTTCTTTAATTTCATCATTTAAACGCTGCAACAAGTTAGCATAATATTCGCCGTTGATTTTTTTCCTTCTTTGGATCTAATCAAAAAAATTATCCCACGTGCATTAGACATAATTCTCCCCTTTCAGTCCACTGTTTTGACTGCTCCTTTGTCTCAGGTGTGAAGTGGTGGACCCATGTCTCATCCATGGTTACAAATCGACGCAAAAACTTGGCTTTATTACTGTGAAACATCGCCAAACACTCTATAGTTTGTTCTTTTTGTGAGCAAACGCGGCACCCATCTTGCACACAGTTTTTTCATCTTCAAATTTTCGGTCTATATACGATGTATAGCGCTTGTTGAAATACTTGTAATTTCATCTAGCTCACGCATCTTCAGCCGGCAATCATCCAATACCAATTTGTGGATTTTCTTAACCGTTTCTGGCGTGGCCACCTCAATTGGTCGACCACTACGGTGTTAGTCTTAGCAGCTCGTACGACGTCTTTTAAACTCTGTCGCCCAATATCGTCGCAAACGAAGGAGCAGATTCCCCCAGAGTAGAATCTTTAATATTCGTTGGAAAGTATTGAATTACATAACGGTGACCAATTTTTTCAATGTTTACAAATTCACTGAGATCGTTGAATTTCGATGGCTCCAAAAAAAAAAAAAATAATACTACCTACGTGGCGTCTTGAAACTTAAAACATATGTTTTATAAGGTTGCCACTTTTCAAACTATTTTTTCCAAACTACTGCCGCCATCTATATGTCAGGTCGGGTAGTTCTGGGACCGCCCTCGTATGTCATTCAAAATTGAATAAAGTTTTGTTTATCTTCAACAAATTATTACACTATTTACGGTTTTTGGGGTTATCCATGGAGTAAAAATATTATATTCAAAGTTTTAAAGTGCGTCGATGATTTTCTTCTATTTCCTATGAGAACCAACAAATTTACATGCCCATATTTTAAGTTTAACTCATAATTTCGTTATTTATGAATACAATTTGAATATTTTCTTACAAAGTGCAATGACTAAAATTGAATTTGAAACTGGTTTTTATATATGAAAATATTATATATAAAAAAAGTTGTAATTTGGTCTACTCCTTTGCCGGCTTTGCTGATTCCATTAAAGTAGTACAAATTAAACATTTTAAATAAATGATTTTCGAGCTAAAGATTCTATAAGCTATTGGTAGTTCTCATTATTCGAACACCTTCCAACTATCATATTTGACATATTTTTGAAGTGTGTATTGCGTATCAAGCGTTAAGGACGGTTTAGGATTACATTTTCTTTTTAGTTATTACTTGTATTGATTCTATCATTTAAATTGGAAGATATAAATTATATGAGAATGTAATAAATGTCACAACAATTTTATTACTACCTATTCATTTCATTTCTCCCAGACACATCGATGCATAGCAACATGTTTCTATTTGGATGTTGAATATAAAAGACTTAAGAAACAAACTTGTTGTTGTTGAAGCCAATGAAATCATTTCGAGATAAGCATATATAGTACATATTATGCTGACCACCCATATTGCTCTATAAAAAAAAACACAAAAACATTTTTGCTAATTATTCGGATTAACTCAATCAGCATTTACACTTCGTTTTTTTTTTTTTTTAAATTTTGCTCTATAAATGATAATATTTATAATCGTATATTGCTCAAGTATTAAGTACTTAAATGAAATTTAATATTCTCCACAAATTGTATTTTTTTTTTTTTTGGTTGAATTTATAAACAATTGAATGTAATACAATTTTAAGATTCAATTGAATTTTAAGTAAGCAAGTATTATCAATACTACCAACAACACTAGCAATAACAAACTACTTGAACTTACACACACACACTCATATAAATATATTTCTATATAAACGCAATTATAGACATTTCTAAGAAAATGTCATTCAAAACTGCAAAAAAAAAAAAAATGAAAAATTCAAAATGTTCAAATATTTGTTTAACTTGCAATATTAAAGCTTAAATGATCGAATATCTAAATCGTAAATCTTTGGATTAATCATTTGAAATTGCTTTTACAAAAATTTGATGCTCCCTTTTTGGGTTATATGGGTGCTGACACTGCCAGTTGTCCAATTTTACACATTTTTCATATTTCTTTCCAGGAAATGCCCATATATATATATATATATATATATATATATATGCATTTATAATATATGTGTATATCATTTATTGCATAGAGCGTGTGCTTGCTTGCCTGCTTGCTCGATCAGTCAGTCAGTCAGTCAGTCAGTCTGGCTGGCGACAAAACTTACGAGCTTACAAAGATATATGTATGTGTATAGGTACAAAATGCATTGTAGTTATTTTATAGAGTAGCTATTTGCCGACATTCTGCGTTACGTATGTAAAAGTAATTTCATTGGAAAGCTTAAACTGTCAGAATTGAAGCAGAATTAAATGTCAATAAATTTTGATATCCGCATACGCTCGTGCATACTCGTATACATATGTGTGCGCCTGTGTTCATGGTGAATGGGAGTATGAACTAATAATATACGATACATAAATACATATTTTAGTAAGTAAGTGAGTGGGTGGCGTTTACAAAAAAAAAAAAATAAAAAAAATAAAACATTAAATTTATTGATACATGCTTAGAATATATTTTATATATTATTATTGCTCACAATAAATGGAATATATTGAGAGTGCATTTGATTTTAAATCAAATTGAAAACAAATAAAAAATTAAAGATGAAACTAATAAATAAATTGTGATAAATTATCAATAGAAAAATCTCCTTACAGTCGGCTGGGGCCGACCAAATTATACCCTGCATATGTAGATGTATATATAAAAAGTTTGCTCGTATATCCATCCTTTTCTTCCACTACTTTGTATAGGACCTACATTAAGAAGCAGGCGTACCTCACCAATTTTGGAGGATCAATTTCTGCCTATACTACTAAACTACATAGGTTGCAATGGGTTGACTTAGGCGTATTATTTAGGAAGTTATGGGTGTTTTAATGTTTAAGATAAATCCGACACTTTGTACGGAAGCTATATAAAAAGTGGGCGTGACTTATCTCTTTCTTGTATATCTAATTAATTTTTCAATATTAATCCACAAATTAAATTTGGTTGTCCTACGCTATATGGTTTGTAAGTTATGGAGCTTAAAAGTTTTAGTTTAATTTCCTTGACTTTGTATGGGAGACTCATGAAGGAGTGGGCGTGGCACATTGATTTTCAGCCAGATTTTTGCCGACTACGATATTAATTTAAGTGTCAATTATGGTTATTCTAGACAGAAGATTGCCGAAGTTACAGCTGTTTCAATTTAAAATTTGTATGGGGGCTACGATAAACAGTGGGCCTGGTGCTCCCATTTTCTGTGAGCCTAGTTGCTCGTACAATACTATTCCATACCTTAAATCTCGTTGTCCTACGCTAAATGGTTTGTAAGTTATGGAGCTTAAAAGTTTTAGTTTAATTCCTTTGACTTTGTATGGGAGACTCATGAAGGAGTGGACGTGGCACACTGATTTTCTGCCAGATTTTTGCCGACTACGATATTAATTTAAGTGTCAATTATGGTTATTCTAGACAGAAAATTGCCGAAGTTACAGCTGTTTCAATTTAAAATTTGTATGGGGGCTACGATAAACAGTGGGCGTGGTGAGCCTAGTTGCTCCTACAATACTAATCCATACCTTAAATCTCGTTGTCCTACGCTAAATGGTTTGTAAGAGTTATGGAGCTTAAAAGTTTTAGTTTAATTCCCTTGACTTTGTATGGGAGACTCATGAAGGAGTGGGCGTGGCACACTGATTTTCTGCCAGATTTTTACCGACTACCATGTTAATCTAAGTGTCAATTATGGTTATTCTGAACAGAAGATTGTAGAAGTTACAGCTGTTTCAATTTAAAAGAAGTACAGACACTTTGTATGAGAGCTACGCTAAAAAGTAGGCGTGGCTCAACCACTTTTGGCGAGGTTATATAGTAGTATAATATAACTCTATGTGCCAAATATTGTTGTCCCAAGTGGTATATTATGTGAGTTATAGCAAGTTAAAGATTTTGAAAATTTCGAGGTTAGTTGCTTTGAATGCTTGGTGTGGGCGTGGTTATTGACCGATCATGCCCAATATCAATCCCCTCCGTACCCTTGGATCATAGATTGCTTATGCCAAATTTCATCGAAATAGCTCAATATTTACTCAAGTTATCGTGCGAACCAGCTAGGTGACAGACAGACGGACGGACGGACGGACGGACATCGTTAAATCGAAAATTTAATCGACGCTGATCACGAATATATATCTATGTCTATATCTCCGGAGATTCCTTCAAGTGGACACAAACATCTGACCGAAATGAATATACCATGCATATTGCATTATGCAGGGTATAAAAAGGCATACAAAATAATCAAATTTACTATATATTCTACATAGAATAATGTTTTATATAAGTGAATTTGTATGTGTTCTTTTATATATAAGATCTAGTAAAATTTATTTTTGCATTAAATTGAAGGTTTTATTTAGCATAGTTAGAATGATCCAATTTAAGTTAAATATGCACCGTTTTGTTCGAAAACTTGTTGTCATTTTGGAGACACTCCAATCATAATGCCACTCTCATAGAAACCTTCGTCCCTATTGGCAAAAAACTGGGACAGTCTATTTTCACAAGCTTCTCTTGAGTCGAATTTTTCACCAGCAAAATCATTCGCCATAGACAGAAACAGGTAGTAATCACTAGGTGCCAGGTCCGGACTATAAGGTGGATGCATAAGAACCTCCCAACAAAGCTCCAGGAGCTTCTGGCGAGCCACTATCTATGTGTGTGGGCTGACGTTGTCGTGATGGAACACAATTCCTCTCCTATTGGCTAAAGCTGGTATCTTCTGAACGATTGATTCCTTTAGACGGTCCAATCGTTGACAGTACAGGTCCGAATTAAGAGTTTGGCCGTAGGGGAGCAGCTCATAGTAGATGATTCCCTGCCAATCCCACCAAACACAAAGCAAAACCTTCCTGACCGTCAATCCTGGCTTGGCCACCGTTTGCGCCGGCTCACCGCGATTCGACCACGACCGTTTTCGCTTGACGTTGTCGTAAGTGACCCACTTTTCATCACCAGTGACCATCCGCTTCAGAATTGGATCGATTTAGTTGCGATTCAGCAGCGATTCGCAGATGAAAATTCGGCCCATGAGGTTTTTTTGCGTTAACTCTTGGGGGGCACCCATGCATTGAGATTCTTTTTGTATTTTTTGTACAATGTTTAGCTTCTGGACAATTTTCCTTCCAGAGCGTGGTGCATTTTTACCGGAACGGAATCGACGAAACCAAAATTGCACGTTATTGGCTGTTACAGTATCAGTACCATAAACATTATTCACATTTGCAGCCATCTGGCTTGTGTTTTCGCCTTTATCGAAGGAAAACTGTAAAATATGGCGTATTTTCTCTTTACTGGTGTCCATCTTTGACGCGTGCTCAAACAATACTGAGTCAAGAAATCACAAAACTGCCTGAAAAGTTTATTTAGCACGAAATCCTATCTTTCTAACCTGATCGCACTTATACAATGGGAGATACAGATTACAATAGTCATCTATTGGAAAAATAATGGATTTCTTTTTACTACACCTGATATTAGCCAGTTCTAAAGAGAATTTGAATTTTGAAATATGAAAAAATATCTTCAGCTAAATATGTAACAAAAAAACAGTTAACAACAATGTAATGTAGCAAGTTGTAGCATAAGCATCATTAAGTAGCAAGTGGACACTGATTGAAATGATCATCATACAAATTATACCAAGTCATTATCATTAAAGAAACAATCTATAAAAATTATCAACAAACCAATTTCCTTTGTGTTTCTTCTTTTTCTTTGTATTCCATTCAAGCAATTCCCATAGCACAAACAAAATTGGTATTTCATTATATGCACCTATGTTTACCTATGTACGAGTATAATATAGGAAAAATAATGATGCTAATGACGGTGATAGTCATGATGATGTTTTTGTTTCCCTACTGTCATTTGTCTGTCCATACCAATATCGGTTAAATTTTAAACTATACGTGCGATTATTATCAGCGACACCAATAAAATGATTGCCAACAACAATCAGCAATTGCAATCTAATAATAACAACAACAACATGTGTTTTCCGCATATGCGCATATATATTTGATTTGATGCTGTGTACATACATCTTCTCTCTTTGGCATCGCCTATTTCATCTTATTCTTCTTCTTCTTTTTCGTCTATGCATAAATACATTTCAATTTCAAAAAGATGCGCGCTTCTTGCGCTTGGATGTATGTTTGTAGTACTTCCATACTAAGTTGTATGAATGTATGTATGCAGAGGTGTGCAAGTGTGTGAGAAAAAAAAAGAAGCTTTTTATTACTAGATGGTTTTGTTTTTGTTTATATTTTTATATTTTAACTTTTTGCTTCTTGCATTTGTGACTTGTTAGTTGTTTCACTACAGTCTCACTGTAGTCTCAAGGGGCGTGTTTGTTTCAAATTGTATATGTTTTGTGGCTGGACACACTTGTGCAATTGTAATTGTACGCTGCACCGCACTAAAGCTGCGACAAGTTGAAAAATATAAAATTATGCCAATTTTGTTGTTGTTGTTGTTGTTGTTTTTACATCTCTTGCGCTGTTCTTCATCAATATCTTTATATTCTACGTACCATGCGTATGTGATTAGATATTGCTGTGTGTGTGTGTGTGTGTGTGATACATAGCAAATTTTTTACGCAATAAAAATGTGTGTCTTAAGTATTTGAATGAGATATTTGTGTGGGTGTATATGGGAAGTAATTATATGGTTTCTTTAAAAATTTCACTTACATAAAATCAATTTGTTTGCCACATTGGACTTTCTATTTTGACTGCAGGTGGCAAAGAATTGAGTAATCTAGACAATTTTCAGAAAATAAACATATTGAAACAAAAAAATACAATTAGAATATTGTAATAAGGTTACGAAAAATAAGTTCGCTTGCAATCACAAAACTATATTATTTATTAAATTTTGTATTTTCTAAAAATAACTGAAAAATTAATTTTTATTTATGAGCAAAAAAAAAAAAAAATAAAAATTCTGAAATTCAAAAAATTCTATTTTTATTATTTTTTTTTCAAGAATAAAAATTATTTTTTGAGTTGTTTTTTTTCCAGAAATACAAAATTTCTTTTTGAGTTTGATGTTTTCTCCGAAATAAAATTAATAATAATTAATTTTTTATTTTCAAGCATTGCCTCACAGTATATGAGGGCGGTCCCAGAAATACGTGGTGCCTTGAAACTTAAAACAAATGTATTAGGGTTGCCACTTTTCATCAAAATAATTTTTTTCAAACTACTGCCACCATCTAAATGTCAGGTCGGGTAGTTCTGGGACCGCCCTCATATAAAATTGTGGACAGTATGAGCTATAGTGCTGAAATAAGGTATGGAAGCTAAGGTTGATTTTACTATGCTAAATGCTATACTATGCTTGTTGGGATTTAGCAACTGCAAATGGCGACTCCTGTCTCAGGCAAATAGACAATACAATTTTTTTTTTTTTTGAAAAAAATTAATTTCAATGATTCGAGCATTTTAGTTTTGTTATTGAAAGTTATAATAAATATGAGCATTTAGAATTTTTCGGATTTTTTTTTTCAATACTGGTAGACCTTTTCTTCATATGGACATCCAATATTTATTTATTGACTCTTCAGCATTCATATTTGCTGTCATATTTTCTGTATTATTATTTTTATTTGATTTACATTTTTTTTTGTTTGCTTATTTATTTATTGTAAAATTTATTTTTGTTTCGCTTGTTGTCAGCCATTCCATCGATTTCAAGGGTTTTTCACATGAGCCTTCTGTCAAAGATCAATTGAAGTATGGAGGCCACCGTTTGTGTACGATGAGTGGAAAAATACACAACAGTACGTACGAGTATACGCTTTATACATTATGAACTTCATATACTCGTACATGTGGACAATACTGTCATAGCCAATGATCAAGAATCAATAGCAAACGGTAAACAATTGTCACAACAACAAACATCGTAATATGACTTATGGACATTTTGATTTTCTATTTCTTAGTTTATTTTGCGTTCTCTTTCTTTTATTTTTTGCTAAATTTGCAGTCAATTGAGATTTCTTTATTATATACATATTTCTATTCTTAGTAGCTTTTTCTTGTCTTTTGATGGATTGCAAGAATATTCTTTATGACATTTGTATGAAACGATTCACAATGGCCAATGACAATTGAATTGCTGACTACTTGACTATTGTGACATAAGCTTCGATCATATGTCATACTTAGCGATTTGTTTATATTAAAATAATTCTTATGGAGGAACATAAAAGCACATATATTCCTATGTGCTTTATACATAGTAGATTGCTTCAATGTGAACCCATTAATTGAGAGCTTACATTGAAGATATTTGGGCACTATTAAAAATTATGCTTTTTTACGTTACCTCGCAATCAAAAATACTTTTCTTCATAACTTTGTTGTTTGATGTTCGATTTGCAGACCTCCGATATATGATTCAACTAGTGAACTCTGTAACTTAAATTCCAACCACCCTAATATCCACTAGTTTATTCTTAAAAATGAAACTTTTAAAATCATACAAATCAAAAACTTCGAATTATACAAAAAAAGAAAAACCGTACAAGAGTGAACCACCTTAATATAGAATACATAAGCTAAGTTGAACGAATTTGTCGGGGAGAAATGAACAGTGCATTACCAAAGTGTTGAGTTTGCTACACGCTAACCCTTGCCTTGCCTTGCCCTTCTATAGAGAAAAGGGAAGAAATGAATCTACATAAATTATTTCATATTTAATATTTTCGAACTTATAGTTTGTATTTATATTTTTATCAAATTAATTTACTTACTCCATGTTTTTCTACATAATAATAAAATTGTTTTTTTTTGTCCACCTTTCATTTAATTTGATTAGAACGATTCTCTTGAATTTTTGAATAAATAAATTATTAATAAATACACATAGTCATACAAAAATATTATAAATATTGTAATAAGTATAATAATAATAATTTTTATTATATATAAAAACAAATTGGATTTATAGAAAAACAAACAACATATAAAATAATTAATAAATTAATAGTTATATATATTTTTATAATAATAATAATAATAATAATAATAATAATAATAATTATAATAATTATAATAATAATTATAATTAAAATTGTAGCTAATACATTGGCTTTATTAAGTTGAATAAGAACGCAAATATTTTTAAATCTGAGTCATGTTAATTTCTGCAGGTCGTGGTTCCATCCCCGGCTCGTGCATAACAAATTTAATATCGAAATGATTTTTCTTTCGAACGGTACCCACCTGTCGGCAAGCAATTGGCAATTCTTCCGACAGTAACAACTTGCCATGAAAAAGCTTCTAAAAGAACTCTGTGACAAAGCTCAGAAAAAGTGATGTCGCAAGGATTCTGCCGTTCGGAACCGGCTAAAATAAGTAGGTCCCTTCTGATAGTACTGTCCAAAATTTAACACGCACAACAGTAATTGAAGAGAAGCTCGGCCAATGAGCCCTTCGGGGCTTTAAGTGCCTACATATTTATTTATTTTTCATGTTAATTTCTATAAATTTTTGAAATTCTTCGCAATCAAAAGCAAATCCAGCTTGCGATTTTAGATAATGACTTTGAAATACAAAATATTAATTAGAATTTGTTTTAATATTAAGCATTTGTTATTGTTTTCCATTCGAATAAAACAATTTTGATCAACTTTGCATTGAAATAAAAATTTGCTTTTGAGATTTCGAATTTTTTGAGCCTCCATAGGACGTGAAAAATAAAAAGAAAGAATTTTTAAAAGCTTTCAAAATGAAAACATGATTTTCTAAACCAACTTAATTTTTAATAATTTTCAATTAAAAAAAAAAAAAAATATATATATATATATATATATATATATAGAATTATATATATATATATATATATATATAATTCTATATATATATATATATATATATATATATATATATATATATATATATATATATATATATAATTCTATATATATATATATATATATATATATATATATATATATATATATATATATATATATATATATATATAATTCAAAATATCCGATGCAATAACTGTTGAACAATATTTAAAGTTTATAATTTTTCTTTTTTAGACAAGAAAATTTAAAAGAGTAATAATAATTTCACTAAATTTCACCAAAAAAAAAAAAAAATTAATAACAAATAAATAATAAAAAAATAATATACATAATTGAACTAATTATTTTTAAACAATTTTCATATTATTTTTTAAATTTTTTCCTAGTAATTGTACATACTAAATTATATCTAAATATATGTTATATATACATATATACTATGAGTATTAATGATGATGACTCCTTCGCATTCAACCCGTTAGAGTCTGTGGTCTTACAAGGGTTAAGTCGAGTGGCGTTGTCTTAGCAGTTATCGCAGCGGTGTGTAGCATGCTTAGCGCATCCGCAGTGTGTTTAGGTGATAATGATGCACTATTGATATGCCCTCTTTGTGATTCTCGTTCTTGTTCGGATGGACTATGACAAGTCTCACTATGTTTCGTTGCTACAGCCGTCAACGATTTCACTGATAAATCGATTGGTTCTTCTTGCGTGCTCACATTTGTCCCACTGACTGGCGGTGTGCCAGTGGAATTTGTTCGCTCATGACGTTTTAACATTTCCTCTCTCAGGGCGGGTAAAATATATGCCGGGGTCGTACCACCTGTCAATATGGGTGGTGGTGGTAAATTACCAATGGAAAAGGATCCACCAAATGGACTGTGTAGTGGTTCGGAATGTGAACGAAATATTTGCAAAAGTTGTTTACGTCGTCGTTCACATTCCATCACATCCACATCGTCCATAACAATTGTGTTCGCCAACGACTGATGGGCCGCCGCTGTCGCCGTGGACATTGTCGTCAATGAATGACGATTTCGGATATCTTTGCCAATCAGCTGACCACTTATTGTGCTGCGTGCATCATCTGTTGCCTCGTCAGGTTCTGCTGCTGAAGAGGCACCAGAATCACTGGGAGTATCACTAAGGCGGGATTCGGCATTTGTGGCAAATTTAAAAACTTGATGATGATGATGATTATTTGCAGCCGCCGCCGCAGCTGCTGCAGCAGCGGCTGTCACCATATCGACACCATTGAAAAATTTTGCGGCTGCTAGAAAATTGGGTGTTGCCGGATGTGTAGGTGTGCTACTTGTGCTTGTACTACTTTGACTGTGCGCTGGCTGATGTGATGGCGTATGATGATGTTGCAGGGCAAACGTTGATGGCGCAGGTGGTGGTGGTGGCAGTGATGAGGATGATGATGTTGGTGCCGGCGGTGGTGTATTTGACATACTTGCCGTCTTAATGCAGGGATTCGTTTTATCCTGATACGTTTGTCGTGCTTGCATTTGATGTAATCGTGCCAATTGTTCAAAATTACTTACACCATTGCCGCCATTACCACCACCACCACCAGCAATTGTGTTGGCACCATTGCCACCTTGTTGGGTTTGTTGTTGTTCCTGAAGAAGGCAATGTATTTTAAACCAATTCGAACGTCGTCCATAGCGTGAACCACTCTTTGACATGCCAACCAATAGGCATTTGCGTAGACGACACGCTTTACATGCGGTACGATTCTTTTTGTTGATCACACAATCACCATTGTTTTTGCAACCTGCTATCGCTGAGATATTATTATAGGTGCGGCCGAAAAATGACTGTAAAGATTAATAAAAAACACAAAGGCTGATTAATGACAGATTTTTGTTTAAGGAGTTTCTAAAAAAAATTTTATTCGGAAGCAGTTTCATTGAGAAGACATACTGTTTCTCTTTGAACAGAATTGACACGAATAACATTGAAAAAACATAGTATTCATAAGATTTGGCTCCGTAGGACTTTTTCCTATTCCTAAAACTTAAATTTTAATTCTCTCCAAGTAAATACGAATTAGAATGAATAATATAGAAATAGAATGGATTCGTTTTCATAGAAACAACCTCAACATCTGCAAATGGAAGAAAGGATTTGAGAGTACTCTAAGTATTCGTTTTTCTTTTCTATGTTATATTACAATACAAAACGAAAAAAATACAGTAGATAAGACAACATGACCCGAAAAGACGCAGTAATACAAATCATCAGTGCTTGTTATGAAAAGCAACAACAATTATAACATACATCGTAATCGTAGTACTCTCAAATTCTCGTAGTACTCTCAAATATTCGTTTATTTGAAAAGAAAAAACGAATGTATGGAATATTCTTGTACGAGAAATGAGTGGAGTATTCTATTTGCCTAATATTTTACTCTCATTCATTCTCATTCGATTAAGATATGCTTTGCAAATATTGCACATGTTTTGAGAGTAAAGAGAATCATTCGAAAATCAAATATATTCTCGCAGCTCTTTAATACATATATCTGTGTATACACATATTATTTAAAATTAAAAAATTTGTCCGTTTTTTATCAGACAATTAGTTGAAAAATGAAATAATTAATAAATATATCATTAACTCTGTGCTATCTACTAGACTGACGGATTCTTTTACACTCACATAGAGACTTTAATTAAAAGTTTATTTAACCTCAATTTTTGCATAATTCCAAATTAATATCAGACTTCAGGTGATGATTAACGAATTTCTTTGCACATTTCTTTGTTGTATTTGTTCTTATTCCTTTATAATTTCAATCAAATATATGCGAACAAAATACATTTACAATGAATTTTCACTATAAGTTCAAGCTTCCCAGTACACTTATAACACTTATAATACATATATAGCATATGTAGGCTATATACTATGTATAGGTAATATGTATGTGTCGACGTCAACAAGAGTAACCTAGTAATTTTCATAGAAGTACGTAGCTACCGCTGATGACTATGTCATATCAAACTGTGATGATTACCTTTTAAAAGATTTTGTATATTCTTTGTGTGGTGTTTTTTTTTTCTTATACTTTTAATTTGCTATTTCAAGCATGTGCACGAAAGCAAGCTCACTAATTATACACTTGTATATTAATTTGTACGGATAATATAATATATAAATTTTTATATGGATGGTAACCATAATGGAAATATGAATGAGCTATTGTAATATATTAGAAATAAAGACATTTGATAATACTTAATGCTTAATTATAACACTTCTATGATATACAGATCTCAATTTAGGTATGAGGGCTTATGTATTACACTATATGAGAGTGTGTGGATGCTAAATTCGTAAGAATCTCTTGTGTGGGTAATATTGAAGAGATTGTTATTTCTGTTAAAGCTATTAAAATTCCATCTATTTTGTAGAAAAACCACTTTAGACAGTTAAAATAGGTGGTAAGTGTGTTCCGATAAAATTTTAGGAATACCGGGGTCAGCCGTACATTTCATCTCTCTACAGGCGATCTCTAATTTGCTAATTTTCAGGTATTTCGGTATTTATTTTGTAGCTGAAAAATGAATTCGTATTTACAGAATATAATTTCATTCATTTAGATTGCCTCGGCTGGTTTTGCAATAGCACATCCTGTTAAATCGATTTTACAAGTCTATAAAGACTTCTAGATGGCTTCTGGCTTTATCTGATGAATGCCTAGAACGATTTTCAATATTTCACGATTTTCTACACCGAAAAAAAAGACGAATGGTGCCATCCGCAGCTCTAATGATTGCTTACAAGACTACAAAATTTATGGCTCTGTTGCCTGTGCTTAAAGCCAAGATCGTTCAAGTCTATATTTTCAATTTCAGCATACAAAAATTAACCAATCATGACTTCGTTAATCAAAAGGACCCTGCAAGTGAATGATCCGGAACCTATGTGCAAAATGCTCATTAAGTCTATGAGACGATGTTCGTGGATTTAGTTGCACACAAGATAATACTAATGCTAACTGATAGTTAGATAGGTTTTGAGCGAAAAGTGCTGCTAAGGTCAAATGATCTATAATTAAAAAAGAAACTGCTAGATGAACTACTCTGTATATTATTGAGACTTGATTTTTGAATATTTTCAAACCTACAAACATTAACATTGTAATCAAGCCGTATAATGTAAGAGTCTATGTTAACCTTCATCTTGATCAATGGGTCTCTTTTAAGTCTTTTTTCTGAACTTAGAGTTTGAACGTGATTACCTTCAAATTTCATGACTTTCTAAAACAAGTATTTTTATATGATTTGGTATTTAAATTTTTAAATTTATAATACTCAATTTTTGTTTTAAAAATGAAATTTCAATAAAAAAGCAACAAAAATTGAAATAATTTATAATGGGGTCTGAGCAGACCCATTCGTTCTCTATGCGACAATTTGATTATA